>OZ012630.1:11105698-12419105 GCA_963942485.1 Pediacus dermestoides | reverse complement strand
CTCTATGATAAAATCAAAGGAGATTTGGATTTTAATAGCCCGCCTCTGCAAGTGAAACTTACAGAGTTAACGAAGCCAGGTAACCAAGTCTCTATGATAAAATCAAAGGAGATTTGGATTTTAATAGCCCGCCTCTGCAAGTGAAACTTACAGAGTTAACGAAGCCAGGTAACCAAGTCTCTATGATAAAATCAAAGGAGATTTGGATTTTAATAGCCCGCCTCTGCAAGTGAAACTTACAGAGTTATCGAAGCCAGGTAACCAAGTCTCTATGATAAAATCAAAGGAGATTTGGATTTTAATAGCCCGCCTCTGCAAGTGAAACTTACAGAGTTAACGAAGCCAGGTAACCAAGTCTCTATGATAAAATCAAAGGACATTTGGATTTTCGAGACAACCAAGATCGTCTGCCTTCCTACAGCCAAGCACCCTCTATTTATATGTGAAATTTCTTTGTTCTGCCCACGCTTGTGACGTCAGAATTGTGGGGTTGATCAACTCTAGATCCCACGGGGCCATCTGGGAAATAGCGTTGACGGTTTGGGTAAAATTATCTTATCGAAGAAATTTGCATGTAACACGGTACTGCTCGACCTATTGGAGGGCCATGTGGTTCACCCAGTAAGCGCCATGTAGTTTCACCCTGTTGGCGCCGTTCGGACCACCCTCTTGGGTAGTGCTGGTCTAAGTCTAAAGAAAGAGGTGATGACCTATTTATTGTCAAAACAAATATTAACACGGTCATGGTACGCCCTAGAGGCGTCATGTTATTCACCCTGTGGGCGCCAAGTAGACCACCCTCTTAAGCCGGCATCCCACGACGTGTGACTTGGCGAACCTGGCTTATGGCTTGGGCTTGTCGAAGCTCGCTTAAGGCTTGGCTCGTAACAAGACTTGGCAAGTGAATGTGTATTCCCACGACGTGTAGTTCGTTGAAAGTATACTAGCTGAGCCCAAAGATGCTCGCCTTCCTTTGGCTTGCGTTAAACTTACCGACAAGAAGCGGGAAAGCACAAGCCTTGCCAAGCCAAGCCACAAATGACGAGCATGCCCATTCCCACAACGCGAGATTCGGCGAGTCAGGCTTGCGGCTCGCCGAGCCACGCGTCGTGGGATGCCGGCTTTAGACAATGCTGGTTCACAGGGAGGTCATAAACCTTTTTATTACTAGGACAGCTATTAAGATGACTTTAAGTGTGCCTACGTTTACTTCTACCCTTGTTCCTGGAAACCCGATAATAACTCAACTGGGTGTCTTTTTCTGTTAAGAATACATAAATAAGAATAAATTAGTACATATTAACTGTAATTTTATTCCCACTATTTACTCGTAATTAAATAAATGTAGGTGACCGGGGTCTGTACGGTCACAAAATGAAAGTTCCCAACAATCCCAACACAGTAGTTTTCTTTGGATGCCGCCCAGCGAGTAACACAACAATTTTAATTGCTTTTTAATGTAGGTATGCCGACCAGCGGGATTTTCAACATTTTAATTGCTTTCTAATTAGTTATTAATTACTTTTTTTGCTAATGACTGCCACCCAGTCGCAACCTAACACAGGTTAATTGCTTTTTAATGTAGGTATGCCGACCAGCGGGATTTTCAACATTTTAATTGCTTTCTAATTAGTTATTAATTAGTTTTTTTATATATATATAATAAGTTTTTTGTTGTTGTAATATGTTGACAAATAACAGGCTTTGTTTTTTCTAAGCCTACTTTATTTTATATAATAAGATTTAGTTTAGTATTTGAGAGAAAACTGCCTACTGTTAAAAATATTTCAAAATTTAGTTAGAACAGAAATAATTTAAATTAAACCATAACTTTTTAAAAAATAAGAATACAAGTAATTGGTTTTTAGAAAAAAGACTCAAAATTAAAAGACTTTTCCAATGATATAATAAAAGTGGTATGTTGCTGGAAAAAAAATTTTGAAGCGTCGCGACACCTAGCGTCATGCATATTAAAGTCTATATTTCTATCCTAATTTTGAGTGACAGCCAGTAGGTATATAACGCTTTTTTTAAAATTTAATTCCCTTCAGCCGTTTACGAGAAAAACGCATTTCCCCAGATAAAAGAATCACCCTGTACAAAATTTCTGTAGAAAACTGTGATATCAAGTCCAGCTGCCAGATTTGCCGTGAGAAGCCTTATCCGGTTTTGATTGCGAAGTGTCGTCCTTTGATCATGTGTCGAAAATACTTCACGCCTTTTTACTTTATTATACGTAGTATAAGGAAGTATTGTAATCGTGATTTTTTTCGACTTCGAGATTTTGATGGATTTACACGTTTTGAGGGCCCCTGAATCCATTTTGACAATTTTCGCCATGATGTCTGTCTGTGTGTCTGTCTGTGTGTCTGTCTGTCTGTATCCACCATATCTCAAAAACGACTTATCGGATTTGATTCAAATTTCATATTTAAGAGTTTGAACAAATTTGTGGGTGCCACATTCAATGTTTTTCATCTAGCACCAAAACAAGTGACAGTTACCTGATGACATTTTTAGGTTTTTTAAGAATATCTTGAAAAATAAACAATTTATGAGATTTTTTTATTCTTTAACATTGATTTAGAATTAAATTTTGAACAAATTTTGTTTGAACTTTTTTTTGAAATTCCGTCAAAAAAATTTCAAAAAAACTAGATATTCTTAAAACACTTTATATTTCTCATAGCGCGCGTTGATAGTTGAATCCGATGGTCGAGGTAGACCATGTGTTTCATTATATGGCTGACAGACAGAGGGTCCCGGGTTCGAATCCCAGAAGGACCGGTCCATTAGTTTTTATTTTTTGTTTTACTGGTTTCTATGGTACCGAAAACAATAATAATGAATAAATAAATGTAATTTCATAACGGGAAATTTTTTTAAGTGAGTAATAGGTCAAAAATCTAAAATAAAACACTTTTTGTCGTAAAATTCGGTTATAATGAGTGGAACAAGGACAGATTTATGCGTATTGCAATAAGTGCGACAGAGACTATTTGAAAATTGCTGGAAACCTTCAAAATTTTTACAAGAAATTTAACTTAATTTCTTTAGGAAAAGTAATTATTGTGATACTATCCGTAAGTATAAGAAAGTCATGTGTTGGGCACATCAGATATTTTTTTTAAATTTATTTATTATTGTACATTAAGAGTACGATACATTGAAACTGGTCAAGCATGACCAACCATCAATTTATCTCGCTTTTAATCCTATGACTAAATGACTATACTTAAATAACTAATGTTCGTCCAATGACGTCCACAAGTTTGCCACGCACACACTACAATAGACACACCGCGCACTGTACCCTGCTTTTAAGCACATGTCACGCATTACATCAATTCAAAGGGTTTGGTTCTCTTTAATCGGCGCAGCAGATCTTCGTTGTCGAGGAGATGGAGTACTTCGACGTTTGGGTGATGACGAAGACGGTCTTCGTGCCTCCCAGCAAAACGTTGGATTTCCTCTTTGACGAAGGGGATCCTCAAGTCTCTGTGTAAATCCGTGTTTCTCACATACCACGGAGCATTGGCTACGCACCGCAGTACTTTATTTTGCCACGTCTGGATAATCTTGACGTTGCATCCCCACAGCTGGATGCCGTAAACCCATACCGGTTTGAGTATCTGGTTGTAGATCAGCAATTTGTTGGCTATGGACATTCTGGAATGTCTCCCCAGGAGCCAATTCATTTGGCGAAACTTAAGTCCAAGCTGTTCACGTTTCTTCTTTACATGTTCTTTCCACTTCAATTTTGCATCAAGGGTCATGCCTAGGTATTTTGCGGTGTTAGCGTGAGGGACGGCTATACCGTTGAGGTATACTAGAGGAGCATCCTTTATCCTCCGATATGCAAAATCGACGTGAACAGATTTGAGCCCATTGACTTGATCCTCCATTTCCTGGTCCATGCCTGGATTTTTTCGCTTGCATGTTGAAGTTTGGTGGTGGCTTCATGTACTGTTTTCCCAGTCGCGAGGAGGACAGTATCATCCGCAAAAGTCGCACTGGTTACTTTACTGCACAAAGGAAGATCGGCCGTATATAGGAGATATAATATCGGACCAAGGACACTACCCTGCGGTGCGCCTGCTTTGATCTCTTTAAAGCTCGAAAATTCATTATCTTGTCGCACTCTGAAGATTCTTCCAGTCAAATAGGACTCTAGGAGCTGGGCATATTGGGCTGGCAGCACGTTATGCAATTTATAAATCAATCCTTGATGCCAGACTTTATCG
Source organism: Pediacus dermestoides (assembly GCA_963942485.1). Lineage (NCBI taxonomy): Eukaryota > Metazoa > Arthropoda > Insecta > Coleoptera > Cucujidae > Pediacus > Pediacus dermestoides. Next base: position 12,414,861 of record OZ012630.1, on the reverse strand, counting down.
AAAGCCTGCGCTACATCAAGGAATATCGCTGAGCAGTATTGTTTATTCTCTAAAGTCTTTTCAATCACATCCGTGATACGATGAACTTGGTCTATGGTTGAGTGTTGGCTTCGAAATCCGAATTGATGATCCGGGATCACTTTCCTTTTCATTAGGAGTGGTTTCAATCTCTTTAATAGCAACTTCTCAAATAGTTTCCCCATGATGGGCAGCAGTGATATAGGCCTGTATGAGTTGATATCAGTAGCTGGCTTCTCTGGTTTCGGCAGCATAATAACTTCTGCCACTTTCCAGCACGCTGGCACATGTTTAGTTCTAAACGCGGCATTACAGATGTACGTGAGCATCACGATACCTTTACGTGATAATTGCTTTAAGACTTCACCTGTAATTATGTCGTATCCGGGTGCCTTTTTTGGGTTTAAGTTAGTGTGTATTTCTTTAGCTACTTCTGTTGGTGTTACCAACTCAATACTCTCGTTGCTTTGATTTTCTATCTCTGGCAGTTGAAGATTTGGTCCATCATGAGGTCTGAATATGTCTTCAAGGTGGGCTGCGAATGCTTCAGCCTTTAGCTTGTCTTCCCGAATCCACTTTCCATCATGATTTCTTATAGGGGGAATTGCAGCAATTGGTTTCTTAATCTTCTTCGTCGCTTTCCATAAGGAGTAATTTGTTTCTTCATTTGCTGTAAGTTTGCTAAGGTAGGCCGCCATTGATTCTTCTTTCAATTTCTGAATCTCCCGTTTAAGTTGCTGAGTCTTATTGTTTAGCATTGTTTTGTCAGCTGGATCGCGTGACTGTTGCCACTTTCGTCTCAGACGTCTTTTTTCCCGCACTAAGTTGCGCACTTCCACTGGATAATTAATGCCAACTGTTTTACGAGTCAGCTCTTTAGTATTTTTCCACGCTGCTGTTTGTATTATTGTCACAAACTTTTCCACTGCAATATCGAGTTGCTCACTTGTCTTTAATGGTACACTTAGGTTAAGTTCACTGTCAAGGTCTCCTCTGAAACTATCCCAATTAGTAGTTTCGTTCACTAACATTGGACGCACTTCCTTCTCTATAACTTTCTCACTTAGTGTTAAAATCACTGCGGAATGGTCAGAGTTTAAGTCTAGCACTTCTTTCACATTCACAAAGTTTGTTGTAATTTTTTTGCAAATAAAAAAGTCTAAGAGGTCGGGTATCTTTTGTGGGTCAGTAGGCCAGTACGTAGGTTTTCCCGTGGAGAACACGTTGCAGCCTATTTGGTCAATCGCCGCTTTCAATTCGCGTCCTTTTGTCGGGGTCAATCGAGAACCCCAATATTCGTGCTTGGCATTAAAGTCACCACCCAGGATGAATTTTTCGCCCAAGTGTTTTAACGCTTCCACGTATTTTTCTCTTTTAAGATTATGTCGAAAATACTTCACGCCTTGATATACAAACTAGAACTTCGCAGTCGTACGTGCTATACTTCTGTTCTATTTAACTTCGTTTTCATGAAAACAAAAAACAAGGAGTCTCGAGCTTCTATTGTGTAGTTGTTCCAGCAGTTGGAGGCCAGCGCCGTTTTAAGGCCTGATTCTAGATATCACGCTCCGGAGCCATTCTCTGGCTCCCACGTTCACGTAGGTAACAACAGTCACTCCGAAGGAGGACCATCGAAAGCCCGCGAAAAGTGGAAGAGGCCCCTCGGCGATCTCGTCTATTTCCCGATTGAGGGCCAGGAGAACATCTGCCCCCTGTTGCTCCGTGAGTTCCTCTTCTGGGTATTTCGAAGAAGCGATACCCATTCTCAGATCAGCCCGGGCTACCTGGCTGTAGCTAGGAACCTCGGCTGAAGAAGGTCTCGCCCTTTTTACCGGCACTGGTTGACGGAGTATCACCCTCCGCACGCCTTCGGTGTTCCCCGCTCCGCAGGCCGGGTTGTTGAGGGTCCTGCTCTAGGAGCAAGCCCCACAACTCTCGCATGTCTGCGGCGTCTTTTCGCAGCGCCGCTGAGTGTCTTCCTCGGAAGACGGGTTCCGCTGACGACCGAGGGAGTCCCCTCTCCGCCCAAAATCCCCCTCGTCGGAGACGCCTCCGCAGCGCTGGCTGAGGGGGCCCTCTATTCGGGTCCTCCCTCAGTTGTTTTTGTTGTTAGAAGGCTCCATGTGAATTCCACAAACAGGCGGGAAATATTGGTCCACCTCCCCAGAGCCCGCATGGAGGAATGAGGTGAGGCTACAGGCTACGTACAGTGGGTTGTCGCCCGGTGCCCCAAAGTTAGCCGCTAAAGACTGAGCTTCCCCTCAGTGTTGGATCTCTTCGGCGCGCGCAATACCTTGAGAATTGGGAAGTTTTTATAGTGGTACTTCATTCTCACGATCCAACTGGTTAAGGACAGATCCCCGTGATGCCCCCTGCGACACTACCTCACATTACTAAGTGGCGAAGGGTCCTTGTGCCAAACAGGCGATTTACGGATTGGGCCAATGAGCTGGTCCGCGACGGGATTTTTGCTCCGGTCGAGCGGGGTTGAGACCGCTGCCATCGCGCTATGGTAACCGCTGACCAAGTTCTTACAGACCTGAGCAGGTTCCTTCGAACTTCCTCTTCACTTTTAGAACTTTGACAGCTCACGTCGCCGTACAAATAATTACTTTTAGTACGAATTATGTAGTAATGTTTTTTTTTAATGGAACCTAACATTGATTCTTAATTTTAACAATATAGTTTAAATTTCAATCACTTTGAATCAATTGGCAACGTAACTAAAGTTTTTATTACATTTTGGAATTTTTTATGATTGGGCGGTTTTTGATTTGTTTTTGAATTTCGACAATTCCAGTAATAGAGGATCTACCCTAGAAAAATATTGTCGTTTTATGATATATGAATTTGAACTATTACCACTATTAACTTGTTGTACCCCTATCTCGTAAACTTTCCAATATTTCCCAGAAAGAAGTTTTGTCCCCAATGTAGCTTTGAGCTCTTTTTTGATTAACTCTTTTGTTGCTTGCATTTCTTCGATAATATGTGACATTTCTTCTTCTTGTAAGGTTAATCCCCTTAATTCTAATTGATCTGCTATATACCTTGTATGTAGAATTCCCCCTCGGGTCTTTCCTCACCATTAAGTAAAATATAGGAGTTAGTGGACGTATGTATATTACTTCATTGTAGAACATTTTCGCTAAATTTTCTCCATTTATTTGGTCTTCATGCAGTTTAGGCTTTACCAAATAGCCACCAAGCGGTACGTGAAATTCAAATCCGCCCTGTAACTTATTTTGAAATAACTCTTGAATATGTCCTTGAACGTATAACGGATCCCAATGTTTTTAGAATAGAATACAATGCCTTTATTTGTTCAGAATGTCCGTAGGGCGTGGAACATGTCAACAGTACAGGAAAGTATAAACAATATTTCAAAAAAAAAAGAACAAATAACACAAACAATATAAAAGATTTTAAAGAATAAAAAAACTCATCCATATTATAGTAAGCTCTTTTGAAACTGAACTGTGGGTAATCCTGTGGTAACCGGTTTACTATGTTTAATATTACCACTTTTTCATTTAGTGCCATGAAGTAATTGTGACGACCTAGGGTTACGAGAGCCTTCAGATGAACTCCGAGATATAATGGACGGGAATAGTCGACGTACTTCTTCAATAGCACTTGTGTTAGTTTCCACTATATTTTGTGAACGGTTGATATCACCAGAAGAATGTGGGATTAAATTATTATTGTTCAAGCAAGTCTGGATGCAACTACGTAGTGCGGGACTTTGTAAAACAGTGTCAACTAAATGACTTATATTTTCACTCATTTTTAACAACAGAAGATGAGTACTTACCAATGAATATTACAATGAATACTAATAACAAATATACATTACACTTACCAATAAGTTAAAATGCTGATTAAAATAAAATCCTGCAGAAACACTTATTATAACCTCAAAAGTGTGTTATGTATATTTAGATGCATTGGTGTTGGCGCCAGATCGAGTAGTTCGCATGGTGATTTGATGCAACATTAGACCTACTTCAGATTCCTGCACCATGAAATTAATTCATAAAAAAATTATTGATAAAAAAATATTTAATTACCAAAAAGTATTTGATAAAGACAAAAATATTTAATGAGGAAAAGTTATTTGAAAACAGAAAATTATTTCACTCATGATGAAATAAATAATGAAATAAAAAAAATATATATACTGATCTAAACATGTTTTTTAAGATGCATATAATTTTGACACAAACGACGCCTCATATGTGTGAATCAAAGCTACTCTCTACTCTTCAAAAGAAAACCCGCAGCTGGCCGACCGACCACAGTCTGTAACGTCAGCACGATGAGATCATCATCATCATCACACGTGCACTAAAAATCGCTCACAATTCGACCATTCTGTTTCTTACCCGTCCTCGAGTAGCTCATATTCACCAGTTTATTCCTAAACATAAATAAATTATTAATTATCGTCGCTGTTATCTGAATTATCACTGAACTGTTTAAAACAATTTCAATTTGTCCCTAACACGTATACGCTCTTCGCTTATGGGTCGATTCCTTCGGATCACATATTACAAAACGATCGTTGTCTAATACAAGTATTACAAATGGGCCAACATACTTTGGGAATAGCTTCTTACTACTTCCTTCATTAATAGTAGAAGATCAATTGTCCTTCCCGAAACGTTCTCGGAGCGCCACGTTTGCGATCGTAACGTAATCTTTCACGTTTTTTATTTTCAAGAAGACGTTCTCCTACGTCATGACGTGCTTCTTGTATATCTGCATTGTACTCGACAGTACCTACCTCCGTGAGGATGCATCTTGTGCATTTCTCAGCACAACGAAATAAAGATTCAAAAGGACTTTTCGCTGTTTGCCCTATTTAGGGTATCTGCACAATGGGCCTGGATGGTAGAAGGTAGCCTAGCTGATCATCTGGCTGCAAGCTTTATCTCTGTAGTTTCCAGCGGAGTATCGCACGTGCGCGCAGGTTCGGTTGCTTGTATACTAGCTGGTAATGGCGCTGGTCGCTGTAAGAATGAAATCTTGCATTCTTCAAGCGACCGGCGTGCAAGATGGATGTCGAAAAATTGAAAATTCGTGTGCACAGCACAATCTCTGGAATCAGGCACATCCGGATCATCAAAATATATTCGTTGTGGCTAAATTATGGGATGCTATTGCCTCACAAATGAATGTGGATCGTAAGTCTTACAAATGTGGGTTATTTCGTATTCAATTACCAAAATTTTATACTTAGGAAATGTTTCAAAAAAATGGAAATACTTACGTGACTACATGAGAACTGAGATGGCAAAATTGCCCAAAAAGAGGTCAAGGGTTGCTAACGTCAGCTGCCAAATGTGAAATCCAAAATATTGAAACAAATATCGAAATTTCAGGTTTCTCCAAAAGGTAGTAGAAAAAATCATGTGTGCAACACGTAGGAAAAGTGTTTTTTTTTTCGCTTTTGATCTCGGCTACGCCTCGATAAAAAATCTCACGCCTAACAGTGCTATTCTGAATGCCACTTGAGTCTTTTCAACCCTCAATTATTGAAAAATTAGACAAATTTCAATAGATCGCAGTCTGACTGCCAGTTTCATTGAATTGAGATTGAATCTAGTACTCAATTCTTGAAAACTCAGGCAAGTGCTTACAACGACTTGCCTGGAGTTCAATTCTTGAATCGCATGCGCATTTGTATTTAATCGCATCTTTTGCGGTAATTTGAGCTTGAGCATTCGAGGTTAAGTTTGGTGCTAAACAAAAAATGAATAATTTATTATTAGTTGAAGCTGTTGTCGATGAGGAAGAAAGGTATAACTTAAATCATTATTATAAAAAGTGATATTATACCATAGTTTTTTAGAGAAGAGTTTAATTTGAACCGGCGGTTATTGCGAGATGCTAGCGATCCGTTAAGCATGCCGGAGCTTAACTTTAGGCGAATTTACCGGATTTCAAGAGATTTGACTTTGGCATTAATCGAGGACCTTCTACCTTACATGGGTGAAAATTTTAATGCCAGGTCCATTCCCCACCATTTGAAGGTAAGTTAACGTCTCTTTTAAAAGCTTAGTGGTTGTATAATATATTAATATTTTCTAGGTATTTGCGGCACTACATTTTTTTGCTCAGGGATCATATCAAAAGTGTGTTGGACAGGACCATTTTTTACCCATGTCGCAATCGTCAGTAAGTCGTGCTATTCGAGCTGTATGTGATGCTACTTTAAACTTGGCCCATGTTATACAATTTCCTACAACTGAAGCTACCCGAAACCAAGAAAAATTAAAGTAAAATATTAGTAAAAAAATGTTATATACGTAATGTTTTAAATACTTTGTCTAGATTTATGCAGGCGAATAACCACGCTTTCCCAGGGATTATAGGAGCAATAGATTGCACACATATCAATATTTTAGCTCCACCTGCAGAAAATGAAGAAAATCCTGGGATTGTATTTTTAGATCGAAAAGGAAATTATTCCTTGAATGTCCAAATTGTATGCTATAAGTTATTTTATTATCTATAAAATTTTAGAAATTTTTGTTTTTCTAGATTGTGAGTGCAGATTTAAAAATTTTGAATGTGAATGCAAGATATCCTGGTTCTGTTCACGATTCAGCAATTTGGACAACATCTTCGATCAGGACGCATTTAATGGATTTATACAGAGCTGGACAACAAAATTCGTGGCTTCTGGGTAATTTATTTAAAATAGTTAGTAGTAAAAACTAAACAAAAAATGTTTCTAGGAGATTCTGGATACCCTCTACAACCGTGGCTTATGACACCTTTTGCACGAGCTGAGACAGAACCTCAAAGGAGGTATAATGTAGTGCAAAGATCACTCCGAAATGTTGTAGAGCGATTTAACGGAATTTTGAAAGGCCGATTTAGATGTTTAGGGAAACATCGAACTTTGCACTATAACCCCGTTGTTGCTGCAAACATTGTTAATACATGTGCAATCCTGCACAACTACTGCATGATTCACAATGAGGATAACAATGAGATAATTAATCATGGTATTTTTTAAAGTTACATAATTTTATTTACATAATACTCTTAAAATTTTTTTTATAGATGAAGTTGATGACGACGATGAAGACATGAGAATAAATATTAATATTATTGACCGTGATTACGCAAACCTTGGTCGTGCAGTTCGAGATAGGATAGTGAATGATAATTTTAATTTTTAATTTGATATGGGTGATAGGTGGTAACATGGAACCCCCGATAATAAAAAAATAAAAATAAATAAAAACCTTTTACATAAATTATGCCCGACTCCACAAATTTGTGTTAAACTCACAATAATTAACTAATATCTGATTTATTTGAATTTTACAGTCAATGGTTATTTTATGGTAACTTTTACTAGTAAGATAATTTGAAATACATATCTGAGAATCTGAGTGCATATTTGATTGAAGCTTGTGGAATCAGACATTACTTAGGTAGATTTAATTTATATATACACGCATACAATAATGCATTAACACTTAAACTTAAACAATTAATACTGTTTATTAAGTATTGGTCTACCACCTCCAGTTTGAAGCCGGTGTGCATAAATTCTTCTAGCTTTCTGTTTAGTTTTTGCGGTCCACTCTCTAAAAATCTGTTAAACAAAAATATGGTTATTGGTTACCTATTTAATTTTTATTTTATGACGAGTATCAAAAATGCAGCCGTTGCACTTTATCACTTTATATGTAAAATACAGCAACGCCAATGCATCTTGTACAAAAATGTGATTAGCTGTATTTTACATATAAAGTAATGATGCTTGTTTGCCACTGATATACTAACTTGTTTCCATGCATTAGTTGATCGATGTGGGCCTTGGATTTTATTCAATTCGTTTGTCATTTTTTGAAAATGCTCTTCCGATAAAGATTTATACTCTTCCAAAAATGTTATATAACATCTGTATTGACCCTCTGTCGTTTTTTCTGTACCTAAATAAATTTATAGAGGTAAAAATAATACAAAAACCACATTCAAAATTAGTTTAAAAAATATATATTGTAAAAAAAAATAAGTAGTAATATACGCAAAAAAAAGTCAGGCCATCTATACTTGTGGCAATTTGCAATAAGGCGGCGGCAATTCCTTCATTGCCTTCCCTCGTAGCCCGCGCAACTTCCGCGTACGACTCCAACAAAGCATTTCTTGCAGGAGTTCTTTGAAATCTCGCTCCTAAAATATTTTAATTAATTTATACTTATATCAATTATAAATTAATAAAAATGTTTATTTAAACTTTTTATGTAAAAACCAAAACCATAATTTATACCTAACAATTACATAATATCGTAGTGCAAAAAGTAAAAACTTACGGCGTCGAGGAGTTGGTCGTCGTTGAGAATCATAATTCTCATGATCTTGCTTGGGAGCTGGGGCCTCTGGAGGGTTTGGTGCGACTACTGGTTCGTTGCCTAGTAGAAATAATATTTGTAAATTATTGAAGATAAACTAATGATATGTACCTACCAGGAAAACAGAGGCCGTTTGGTATTGGTACTTCGGGCTCCGCGAGCCCCATTTCTTGTACAGGAAGCCCTCCGACTACTACTCGACCAGTAAGGTCAAGTAATCGCTCTTCTTTTGCGTTTAAAGGTTTTCCTTCTCTGGCTTTCTTGCGGATAAACGATTTGTACTCAATAAAAGCCTAAAAATTAATTTTAAAAATCAAATGTATATATTAAGATTTAATAAACAAATACTTTTTTCCAGGCTTTGTCATCTCTAATAGGGCCATCACCAACTGCATTTAATTCCTCGCTTAGTTCTCGCCAAAGGTTTTGGGCTTCTTCAGGCCCAAATCCTGGGTAAAATTTATTGCATCGCAGAAAACTGTGGTTATTTAAATAACGCAAATAAATTTCATGTTGTGCAGCGCTCGTTCGTTTAGCCCTAACTTATAAAAGAAATCCACAAAATAATTTATGTATTTGAAAAAATTATTAATTAAGTAGTACCTACCTTTGTAATTTATAATAAATATACAAAAATCGCAACAGAAACAGAACAGAAACAACAAGAGAAAATTTTTAGATTTTAGTTAATATAAAGTCACAAGACTGAATGGTCCCTTAACTAAAATAGATTTTTTGACCCCTTGGTTTCCCCTTCTATTGAACTAAAAAATGTAAAAAGTATTCTGAACCGCCATAAAAGGGACGCGACTAATTTATGACTTTATGGCTTTGCAACAAGTATATTTATCTTTTATTTGCGGCACTATTTTTTTTGTGCAGGGATCATACCAAAAATGTGTTTTTACTTATATCGAAGAAAATCGTGGTTAAAATAGCGTAAATAAATTTAAATTTAAATCCTTAAGCGCATGTGCACTGTTGAAAATTATACTATCGTCTTTAAAAACATCGGATTTATTGAAATTACATTGAGTGAACTCAATGTGGCGTTCAGACTACCAAAATAAGCGTGCATTGAAATTGATCAATTTCAATCTCAAATATTCAATATCCAAGTCAATATTCAAGTGGCATTCAGAATAACACTGTAATACGGAAAAATGTCACTTTTCCTACCTTATTGCACAAGTAGCTATTTTGTGTGCCTGTGTTATTTAGAGTTTTCGGCGAGATTTTCTGATTGCTCGATGAAATCTATAATAATTGCATCTGATGGTTCCTGGGGCTGTTCTTGAATATTTATGGTCTCTTTGTTGGAAGTAGTATTGCTACTTACGGATGCTAAAATCACATATGAAAATTAGTTATTTTATTTTTAGAGCAATCAGAGCCAATTACCTTACGTAAAAACAGTATAACTGCTGTTTTTGACTCTGATCATAACTATCATAATTATGTTATAAAATGCCATAAAAATGACTTAAATTTACGTACCTATTTCACAATCTGAATTAAAAGGACAACATACACCCTCGACATTTATTTGAAGATAGCTTAACATTTTTTCCTCATAATCAGTCAATTTATCCAATCGCGCTCTACCTCCTCCTGTTTTAAAAATTTCCATTTTGTTTTTCGTCATTTTGGATTTTAAACCATGCTTTAGGGAATCATATTTTGATCGCAGTACAGCAGCACTTCGGTCAATTCCAGAAAGAGCACGACATTCGCTGCTTATTTGTTGCCATACTTTTTCCTTTTCCTTCCATGTTACCGCATTTGTTTTCTTGTTTTCTATGACTTCAATGTATTTCACTACAAGATCTATTAAAGTCCGTGTCTCCAACTCATTGAAATTCTTAGATCTTTTTCTTTTCGTTGTGGATGCTTCACTTAGCTAGAAAATAATAAGAGCATAATCGTTGATATACAACATTGAACAAAAAGTTAAGAAAACTCACCTCAACAGACATTCTTGTTGACTTTAAACAATACTAAAATAAACTTAAAAATCAAAGAGCTTTTAATCATACAACGTGCAATGTGTAAAAATAAACAATAGAATTTGAGGTTATCTATATCACTTTCACTTTAACTTACCAATTTATTTCTATCTCTTTTTTACACATTCACCATGTTTATTCTCTCTTTTTACAACAGGGATACCAACCTCCGTTTAAAACGTTTATTTGTCTTTTTGTTAAAAGGCAGATAAATGGACATGGAAAGAAGCAACTTTTTAAAAGCCAAATAAATTCTCTTTTTCAATTCAACTTCCTTTTAGTTATAAGCAACTTTAAAAGTAGGTGGAAAGATCCACCCTAAAACATCTAGTAATCACAAATTCCGTCTTTTCACCTACTTTTAAGTTATATATTTTTTATAATAGTATATTATTTTATGAGGAGCTTAAGTGATGCTTTATGTGCAGAGGCTGGTGTTTGACTGACGAACGAAGTGAGTCAGACAAAAGCAGCCGAAGCACATAAATCGACTTAAGCTCCGAATAAAATATGCTACTTTTTCTTCAAACGCAAACAATTCATTAAATTGTAAAATTATTAATTGAAATTTTAATAAATAAATTTTGACAATTAATTTGACTTATGACCAGCGGCGCTTAAGTAGTACTTAAGTGCCGGCGACAGATAAAGTAGAACTTTACCTGTCGCCGGCAATAAAGTGACACTTAAACATAATCAGTACAGCAGGATAATGTCACACTTAAATGACGTTTGAAGAAAAAAAGGTTTATCTGGCTTGTAAGTTATTGCCTAGTTCTACTGACCAATAAGGTACATACTTAAAAAGGAAATCCTAACCTCAAAGCTTTAGATAAATATATAACTTAAGTATCTGACAGCCGAAAGAACCGACTTATTATAAAATGTATATTGTAGGCGACGAGGAGCAAATAATTTTAGATTATGAAATTTATTTGAAGATAGCTTAACATTTTTTCCTCTTAATCAGTCAATTTATCCAATCGCGGTCTACCCCCTCCTGTTTTAAAAATTTCCACTTTGTTTTTGGTCATTTTGGATTTTAAACCATTCTTTAGGGAATTGTATTTAGATAGCAGTACAGCAACACTTCGGTCAATTCCAGAAAGAGCACGACATTCGCCGCTTATTTGTTGCTATGTTTTTTCCTTATCGTTCCATGTCATCGCATCTGTTTTCTTGTTTTTTATGACATCAATATATTTCACTACAAGATCTATTAAAATCCGTGTCTCCAATTCACTGAAGTTCTTAGATCTTTTTCTTTTCATCGTGGATGTTTCGCTTAACTAGAAAATAATAAGAGTATAATCGTTGATATACAACATTGAACGAAAAGTTAAGGAAAACTCACCTCTTGTAAACTTTAAACAATACTAAAATAAACTTAAAACTCAAAGAACTTTTAACCGTACAACGTACGTATATAACAATGTGTAAAAATAAACAATAGAATTAGATTAAAATAAAACAAAAGCCCACGTGGGCTTTGACTTGGAGGTCTGTTGTTTTAATTTAGGTAGTTATAATTCAAACCCACTTTGAACATGGATTATACATATTTAATAGAATTTGAGGTTATCTATATCACTTTCACTTTAACTTACCAATTTATTTCTATCTCTTTTTTACACATTCACCATGTTTATTCTCTCTTTTTACAACAAGGATACCAACCTCCGTTTAAAACGTTTGTTTGTCTTTTTGTTAAAAGACAGATAAATGGACATGGAAAGACGCAATTTTTTAAAAGCCAAATAAGTTCCCTTTTTAAATTTAACTTCCTTTTAGTCATAAGCAACTTTAAAAGTAGGTGGAAGGATCCACCCTAAAACTCACAAATTTGTTTTTAACTAAGAATATTTGTGCTACAGGATCAATTTAAACCAAGGAAATTATCTTTGCACTTAAAAGGCTGTCATTGATTCGAAAAATGCCTTTGCTTGTGCTTGAGATCCTTTCATTATCACGTAGAGTAAGATAAAATTTCCATTTGCACTTCCACAAAAAACAGTGGTATAGCTGGACTTAGCAGCATTTATTATACGTTCAGGATTTCGGCAGCCTCTGTGAAATAAAAGTTTTTTTTTTTTTGAGGAATATCATGGAATCCTATTTCGTCCATATTAAAAATATTTGAGGGTGGGATTTCTATCAGTTCTTGTTCAAGGTTGCTAATAAATGCATTTAGTTCATTTTCATTTACTTGTGCTCGTTTTCGACTTATATTGACTACCAGTCTCTGCATCAAATCTGTTTTATGTCTTTTAAGGAAATTCTGTCCCCAGTCCTAGCCTGGGAAATTATTTTTAAATTTCTGAATTTTTACTTATTTATTGTCCAAATTTTTTTTGACAATATAAATAAATAGGCAAACCAAGATCGCAGAGAATGAGTGCATGATCTACAAAGTTTATTTTTTAATGTATTTCTTGGTATATTGTATTTTTTTGAAGCAATTCTTTGACTTATTTGTCCACTTCGAATTGCGTTCAAAATTTCATCAAGTTTTTGTTGTGTATACCTAGTTTTGGTTCCATAGGGTCTTGTACATACCAGGTTTAACATTTGGATTTCGAGGCATTAAAAATACAATTCTGTAATTAAATAATTACAAAATTAGCAATAGTGAGCCACTTCGCGCGAACATCGAGATGTTGTATAATTTCTTTTTCATTCCTGGTCATTATTTCGTCACCGCTTATATCATTTTCGCTCTCCTCATCACTATTTTGTAAGTAATCAGGATCATCATCAAGTTTATTTTATAAAAAAAGCGGAGTTACGACTGTTTACCTCTAGGGTACAGAAGTGTGCTTCGTAGTTGTGCATTATCAAAATACTGGGATTGTCCATCCCGTCGTACAGTGGCTTTATATAGATAGTGTGAATTTCTATTGGCTATAGTATCACGTGGTAAAATCCGCCATTAATCTTCCAATTTCTGCTGCGTTACATGAGATTTTAGATGTTTTTTTTAACGTTTTTTTGTGTTTTTGTGGCACATAATTGCAATTGAACACAGAATAGTAAAATATTATAACAAACTGTACTTACGAGGATATTTTTAAAAAATTCTGGGAGAAATTAAGGTAAGAAACATTTAATTTAAAATCGCACTTTTTAGTACGTGGATGTTAGTTATTAATAACATTGAAATTAGAATATACATATTTTCCAAATATATTTTGCGTTACTTCTGCAGGGGCCTATTGCACAATAATTCCGGACTAATAATATTAGTCTTATCACTAATATTTTACAGCTTATAACCGAGTAAAGTATAGTACCTACTCGTAACTTCTCTTGTAATTTGTAATTTCGCTTTCATTGTGCATGTGCAATAAGACCGTAGTGTATACTTAAGCCTCGCTTTTTAAATTCCGTTGACGGAATGCGCCAACGGAATCCGCTGCAATCCGATTTTTTTGGGTTTCGACGAAATTCTGTTTTTACCTTTTTGCCGAATTTTACGGACAATTTAAAGTGTGGTTACTATTTCAACTAAAAGTTATAACCAACGGAGTGCGTCGCCGAAGTTCGCGACGGAATTTCCATAAAGACTGAGGCTTAAGGGGTCTACACACGGACGTACATGACTTAAGACATGAACATGCATTCATCTCCGCGCACGGAAGAACGTCCGTGTGTAGGCAAAATTATGCCAAGTTGTTGAACGCGCAGTCAAGAAGTAAGACTGAAATCTTCCCCGTATGCTCATCAACGTTAAACTATAGAATAAGTCCGCGCGTCTGTAGGGAAATCCAAGTGCACGTTGGTGCATACGCGTTGATGAAAGCACGTTCATCTCTTGTCATGTACGTCCGTGTGTAGGCCCCTTTAAGTTAATAAAACACGTTACTTTTTATTGTCAGTTTAAGGTCATGTAAAAAATGTTTTAAACCACAAGTAAGTGAATATTATGTTTTTAGTGAACAACAATGGTTGGATGTACAGCAATTGGGTGCACTAATCGATCGGAACAGGGCTACCTCATGAAATGAACAATAGAGGAGAAGGTGTAAATATGGAATACCATTTTGTTAATTAGTCACGATTTTCGCTTAAGTTAAGCAAATTAAAATTAAACTTCGTTAAACTTCGCCCAGGATAGTTGGAGATAAGGATCTATAATCAAATTCATATAAGTCCTAATACTTTTTTGAAAAATGTCTTTCATCGTAAAAAATGTCAAAATCACTACTTGAAAAAATAGGGTGCAAATATGGAATACTATGCAATTTACTATATAAATCTATTAATTGTTTTTATTTTAACATTAAAAACAACGAAGCACTAAAAATAAGTAATACGATTATATGTATATATACAGGGTCCGTCAAAACCCTGGCATTCTTCTATAAATTCGTTAGGTTTGGAAATAGAAAAAAATTTAAAGGCAAAAGTTGTCGGAAATTTACTGCTCCATAACCTAAAATTATTTCCATTTACACAGGGTGTTTAATTACGGCTGGACAGCTACTTACTTCGTTATTTTAAATGGAACACCCTGTATATTAATAGATTTTCAGTTTCTACGCGTAATTTTAGATGAAAAAGTGTGAAGGTTTCATATTTTTAAAATAAACGGTTTTCGAGATATTTACACTTTTAAAAAAGAATTCACAAAATTGGAGATTTCAAAAAACACGTTTATTTTAGTTATACTTTGTAGTTTTTTAAAAATTATTTTGGAGTTCTAAAAAGTAAGGTCTAGGGAATATTGTGATACAAAAATCTGAAATTTATAGTATACAGGGTGTTTGCAATTGACCGTCAGTTTCCATTGATTTCAAACAACAAAAACTCTATTTTTTCAAATGGAACCTCCTGTGTATTTCTGACGTAGGTTGTAGAGATTTAAATTCTCTACCTTTTTTATAAAGTATTCCCTATACCTAAACTTAATATTTTAGGAGATATTTCAAATAATTTATATCGTATAAGAAATTCTATTCTATTTATTGAATATAGATTGCCATGGAAATAAAAAATGCTTTATTCTGTCATTTTAAGGTTGTAGAAAACTACTCCTATACTCCGTTTGCTGAACAAAATGCCAAAAATGTTTTTTTCAATACTGCTTTTCTATTTAATGGAGAGAGTAGAGAAGAGGAAATGCCGACATTTCTCAAGTCAGCTGAGCAGACTTGAGAAGGTAGTTTAAGTACTTAATTTATGTCAAAAGTAAATCTTAATCTTAAAATTATAAAAAAAGATAAATAATAAAAATTTGGATGGCTGCAATTAATCATCAATTTTCAGAAACAAGAAAAGAAACCATTTCATAAAATCATAACAAAATTAAATTTATTTATTTCAATGCCACCAACAGAAAAAATCCACTTACTGGTTAAAATTAAAAGATAAAAATACTACAATCTAAGACAATAAACTTACAATACTACGCTTAAATACATTTAGATTATCACAAAAAATATCACATTCGCCACCCACCTCATTAAACTTCTGAACTATTCTCGGTAGTGGAGAATTACAAAACCTATTTGTGTGTGGAGTAATAAATGTGAATAAGTATGATGACGCGTTCTTATGGCCGGTACTTTGACACAAACACTTCCTAGCAGTTCACTTGATTCGATAAATCCATTTAAAACCTTATATAGGAACATTACATCATTAATATCTCTTCTTACACACAAGGTCTGATAATCAGCATCCGCAACAGCACAACTACTTGAAGAAGGATAAAAACCATTACTTTTAAAAAACAGAAATCTAACAAATTTTTTCTGGCACTTCTCCAGCAGTGTGTCATATCTATCATAATATGGATTCCACACTACTGAACAGTACTCCAGTTTAGTCCTCACATAAGAATTATATAAAACCTTCATTGCGGTCTGATTAGTTAAACATCTACAGCTTCGCATAACAAACCCCAACATACGTAGAGACTTGTTTACTACATTATTTACATGAACAGAAAAACTTAGTTTCTTGTCAAAGGTAACACCCAAATCAACAAATTCTGAGACCTCTTTCAATGGACTACCATTCAACATATATGCACAGTTTACTTCAGTGAATCTGCAGGAATAAACCACATTAAAATGCAAATCATTATCCAAGGACCACCTGTACAAATTGTCAAAATCAGACTGTAATTGTTGACAATCATCAAAGTCTCTTACTTGCTTAAATATTTTCAGATCATCCGCAAACAATAAAATTCTAGAGTTACGAATCACACTAACAATATCATCTATGAATATCAAAAAAAGCAGAGGGCCCAGATTGGAACCCTGTGGAACTCCAGATGGTGCCTTATATGCAGTCGATATAAAATTATTGTGAACAACATATTGCTTACGATCAGCCATATACGATCTAATTAGCCCAACTACATTGGCATTGATATCAAAATTTTTCAATTTACCAATAATTAAGTTAGGGTTTACTCTATCAAAGGCCCTAGCAAAATCTGTATAAATAACATGAACCTCAGAGTTAGCTTCCAAAGCTCCAGAAACATACTGAGTGAAATCCACCAAGTTAGCTACAGTCGACCTTTTTGGCATAAAACCAAACTGAAAAGGCGATAAACAGTTATGTACACAGGAAGAAATATAATTATACAATATCAACTCAAACACCTTAGATACATTGGACAACAAGCTAATTGGTCTAAAATTAGCAACATTCACTTTATCACCACTTTTATGCACTGGACAGATTTTTGACAATTTCCACCTTTGAGGATATATGCCAGTTTTCAAACATAAATTAAATATACGGCATAGCGGAACAGACAATACCCATTTACAATCCTTCAAGAAAAACACTGGAATCTTGTCAAATCCCACCGCTTTGGAATTTTTCAATTTTTTTATTGCGACATTAACTTCAGCTTCATCTATATTAATTGAGGCACCGTGAGCATTATCAAATATAAACCCGCCATCACCATGGTTAATATGCGAATTCCCAAATAAATCTGCAAAGGCATTGACTATTTCCTGACCATTCGTTAATGTTTGATCATTATATTTCACATTACATGGAATACGCCCATTCTTCCTACCATTCACATATGACCAAAAATTTCTTGGGTTAGTTACAATATTATTCTGCAAATCACACATATACTGATTATGACTAACTTTTATATCACATTTGATTTTGTTTCTAAGATTCATGTAGTCCCTACCACATTGCTCAATACCACTTGACTTAAACAATCTTCTATTACGTTCCTTAGCTTTTATATCACAAATTATTTCACGAGTAAACCAAGGGGGATATTTACTTTTCCTAAGAGGTGTCTTTGGCATGCACCTATCAAACAAGGCATAAATTACATCATAGAAACTGTCCACCGCAATATTTGGGTCAATTATATCCTTTAAAACATCAGACCAATCAATCTCACACAGCAAGTCATACAAAAGCGGGTAGTTACATTTTTTAAAATTATATTCATAGGTCACATTTGTATTCGACTTTGAAAAGACAACATCAATCTCCAATGTCACTGCCAGTGGCGGGTGGTGCTGATCAACATTACACAAAATATCATTAGCTAACACTACTGTACAACTCATATTACTCATTACAACATCTAAAATCCTACCATACGCATTATAAATGTTATTGTGTTGTACAAAACCAGTAAAGGACAAAAAGTTTCTGTACACGGAAAGTATCGTACTATTGCTAACATCATTTAAAACAGGTACATTTAAATCACCAACAAGAAAAAACTTTTCTCCCAACGGCAACACATACTCCTCTAACAAATCAAAAAAGCATTCATACACAGCGGCAGATACATTAGGCGCAAGATAAAAAACACAACAAACAAACCGTTTACCACCAGCACCACAAGCACAACACAAAATTTCAAGTTCCTTTATGTTATGCAGAATCACCTTCTCTTCCACTTCCATATCAACATTAGCAGCTAGTAAGACGCCGCCACCACGGGACTTTCCAGATTTGACAACATCTCGGTCCTTCCGAAAAACGCTATACCGATCATCAAAAAGCTCCCTCGAAAAAACAGAATCACACAGCCACGTTTCAGACAACAAAATAAAATCATAGTTATTAATAGATACATTCAGGTTTATATCAAATATTTTCGAATTCATGCCGCGCACATTCTGATAATATATCGAAAGCTCTCCATCTACCCGTTGAGTACCATAAATACAATAAAAAAATTTAGAACTGAAAGTCAATTAAGCAAGTGTTCAAAGTGACGTCCGTTCTCCTGAAGACACATACCGATTCGACGTTTAAAAGAATCTTAAGTTTTTAGGATCACTTGTGGAGTTATCGATCTGACCTGAAGGCTGTAGTAATTCTTATTATCTTCATATTATTTGCAGTCGTTGGAGGTTCCTGATACACTAGTTCTTTAATGTAGCCCCATAAAAAATCTATAGATGTAAGGTAGGGGGACCTAGCCGGCTAACGTATGGGTCCTCCTCTCCCTAACAGCATTTTTTATTTCCATGGCAATCTAAATTCAATAAATAGAATAGAATTTCTCATACGATATACATTATTTGAAATATCTCCTAAAATATTAAGTTTAGGTATATTGAATACTTTATAAAAAAGGTAGAGAATTTAAATCTCTACAACCTACGTCAGAAATATACAGGGGGTTCCATTTGAAAAAATAGAGTTTTCGTTGTTTGAAATCAATGGAAACTGACGGTCAATTGCAAACACCCTGTATACTATAAATTTCAGATTTTTGTATCACAATATTCCCTAGACCTTACTTTTTAGAACTCCGAAATAATTTTTAAAAAACTACAAAGTGTAACTAAAATAAACGCGTTTTTTGAAATCTCTAATTTTGTGAATTCTTTTTTAAAAGTGTAAATATCTCGAAAACCGTTCATTTTAAAAATATGAAACTTTTACACTTTTTCATCTAAAATTACATGTAGAAACTGAAAATCTATTAATATACAGGGTGTTCCACTTAAAATAACGAAGTAAGTAGCTGTCCAGCCGTAATTAAACACCCTGTATAAATGGAAATAATTTTAGGTCATGGAGCAGTAAATTTCTGACAACTTTTGTCTTTAAATTTTTTTCTATTTACAAACCTAACGAATTTATGGAAGAATGCCAGGGTTTTGACGGACCCTGTATAGTATATACATATATATATATATATATTTTTTTTATTTGCACCAGTCACAAACATATCCGTCATCTTCGGCGCCAGCGCACTCGTTATGTGCCCACAAAGAACATATCAAGCACTGGACCCATAATTCTCCTCTTTGGCCAGCCGAAAATTTTTCTCCACAAAATATGCATTCTGCGTCGGTGTCGTCAGGGTTGAAGCATCCTGGTATAACGTCCAAATCATTATGAAATAGCAGTATTCCATATTTCCAACAATCGACGTGATGAACAACTTATAAGTTAAATTTTGTAACACATGTCAAAATAGTGGCTAGCAGTAATAATTTCTAAAACTCTAATCCATAGACTACGGAATAGTTGCAAAACATCGTGTGAAAGCATGCAACCGAAAAATGTAGACGTTAATATTTACATACCTGTTAAAGTTTTCGGGGCGCAAAATTCACTTTGTCATTTGTGTCAGACTGAAAAGTGAATGAGTTGGCTTACTGGTTCCTACAATGATTATAAAGAAGTAATACAACAAGTTCACGAGATTGTCGCTACCTGTAGATATTTCGTTTTCCAGAAAATGTGGTATTCCATATTACAAGCATATTCCATATTTGCACCTTCTCCTCTATGAGGAGAGAATTCTAAGCAATCTGGTTGTAAAATATGTACACTTTAATCGGGAAAATGTTTAATAATTGTTGTATAATAAACATGTTGAATATGTTTGCCTAGTTCTTAATGATAATAATTCTTTGGATTTATTTGCGATTTTTTAAATTATTTCATTGCTCTTTGAAATAAACAATTGCTACATATTTTCACTTTTAAAGTAGTGAGACAAGAATTACAAATAATTATTTAAAGGAATAAATTTTTCTGTATTCCATATATCGCGCAATACTGATTTGGAAGAAACAAGGCCGCCGCAATCGTATGGCCACACTGTCTCTATAAAGCCACTGTAGTCCGGCGTGCTGTGACTGCTTCATGAAATGCCCGATTACACTGACAATCAGCTCACTGGTCATCCATCCGGATGATGTTGCTAGGATCAGTGTTCCAGATGGTGTCCCAGTAGTCATTCTGGGACTCACTTTTTTTCGAGGAAAAATAATGGCAGGGGGCAATTTCTGACCCCCAGCACTGATTATGTTGCAAGTTGTGCATAATGTCCGCTTTTCACCTCTGGTCATTTTGCATAAGTTTTTGTGTTCTTTTGGCTCTACAATTCTCTGGAGTTTCTGTACTGTGGTGGTTCCTGACTCGTCTAAGTTATATATATCCGAGTTCCATCGGCAAAGGCTGGAGTACGCTGGATTTTCTTTTACAGATTGTCGAAAAATGTTTTGACAGTTTCTTCATTAAAAGCTGTTGCCCTGGCGAGGGTACAAGCCTCCGGCTTTCTAAGGTTTAGATCCGGATGTCGTTAACGCAAACATCGGAACCGCCTCCCAATTAAGTGGCATTTTGAGATTATTAATCGTTGTCGTTTGATAGGTAAGTTTGGCGACAATGTTTTGATGAAAAACCGTAAAATAGTAAAGCACATTTTTCGTAATAGGCTTTCAATATTCCTTCTTGGTGGTCAGAAAACACCTTCTTTACAGCATAATTCGGAATTAAACTCTGCACATTAGATTCAGCAGTCCTTTGTCTCTTCTTATAGGCTTCGAGCGCGAAGGTGGAGTCTAACGTTGGCGTGCTGCTAGCGCCCGCAGTGGCCGAACTAAAAACGTTTCAGATGTGCCGGCAATCATTAGTTGCATCTGTTTACATGCAAAACCCGCACACAGTAAACAATATTATAAAAAATAGTGTATTGCTTGTTAGTGTCACAAATATTTGTTTTTCTTATCGCTACTCTTGGCATAATTGTCATCAGCTATTGTCAGTTATTACTATGGGCAAGAAAAAGTACGGAAATTATTGCTGTGTAGTTACGTGCAACAATTCGACGTTGAATTCACCGGGAGTGAAGTTTTACAGTTTCTCTGTGAAAAAACACGACAGCGTTCAAAGAGAATTGTGGATAAAAGCAGTAAGAAGAATAAAGTAAGTTGAAATTATCAATATATCATATTTATTCCTTTACTAAAATTGACATTGGTCAAATGCATATGCAGACTGATTTCATAATTTTTTTGTAAAATATTGGAGTTTTATACAAGATAGGAATATTCAAGGGGAAATGCTCACGGAATATGTGCTATTTGATAAATAGCACAATGAAATCCATGATAATTTAATAATTAAATATAAATAACAGATAATATGAATGAAAAGCAAGTTCACATTAAATTGAAATTATACATAGGAGGAAATTGCACACTGAGCTAAAATTGTAAATTAATATAAGCAATCATTTTTCTGTGCAGTCCAAATAGAACTCTTTGGCAACCAACTAGCAGTAGCCGGATTTGCAGCCAACATTTTATCGAAGGTGAAAAGTCCGCGCATTCCCGAAACCCAAGTTTTGCGAAAACAATTTTTCCAGCAAAATACTTGTCAAAAAAACAATATGATTTTTAATATACCTATGTACATATACATTACATTTATTTACACTTGAAGTTGTCAAATCTCAATTTTAACGATGTTTTCTCTTTGTAAGGTTTGAGAGAAGCGTTAGAAAAAACAAAAATTCTGATCCATTCAATGTCGAAGAACCTTCCATTCCACCGATTGAAAAAACGCAAGAAGACATGGATTTTGAAACCACAGAGGCAACATTTCCCGAAAAAAATGTTCATGACCAAGGAACACTGGTGGATCTTCCGTACGAGCACGACATGAATATTTTTATTTACAACCACTTTGAAAATGGAAAGGTTTCAGAGGCAGAGGTTGAAGCTTATTTTTCCAAAGCGGTGATAAAAAAATCGGCTGTTACATCCGCGAAAAAAATTCAGGATAAGTGTTGTGGAACCGACATTACTGTAAAAATATATGCGTCGGTGTAGATCCTATTCATTTAAATAAGTATTCTTTGCTTAAATGTTCAGAAGGTTTTCATGGAGTCGATTCGATCTCGAAAGATCGAGATATGCTTGATTTGGCAGGCGTAAGTTTAGCGACATTCCGATTTCTTTTAAAACTTGTTGTTGATCGTCGAGGAGAAAATTTGACAAAAGAAAACCGTCTACTACTTTTTTGGATGCGACTAAAATTGGGCATCACCATGTCATCATTGGGGGTTTTATTTAATATTCACAGAACCACTGTAGCTAAAAATTTTTAATTTATGTTAAATCACCTGTCACTAGCATTTAAAAAATTGGTTTGTAGGCCTTCGAAAGAAACTGTAAATACAACAATGCCAGATGTATTTAAAGAAGAATACGAAAACTGTCGAGTAATAATTGATTGTACAGAATTTAAAGTGGAGCAACCGCCGAAAATTTCAATGGCTATGTAATCCCCGGTTTCACACAGAACCCGTATTTGTTGTAACCTGTCGGTAAGATAAGACTCGATCATACTGTATGAGACCCCCCTTAGACCCAACCTAAACATCTTTTCCAGTAGACGACCATGATCTACAGCGTCAAACGCCTTGGAAAGATCAAGGAAAATTACACTCGTGCCTTAACAGCAAATAAGTCACTTATATAATAAATAGCTATTAACAATATATGCGTTTTCGAATAACATATCTAGATCGTTCTTGAATAAGAAAAATATATTCAAGATTCCGTTTCATTGACGGAAAGTCCTGGCAAGTAGTGCGAAAAGTAAAATTCCTTCAGCCTCGGAAGAACATTTTGCAAAAAAAATCGTTTCTGTGGACCTCCACTGTAACACTTTGAACGGCTGACCAAACAAAAAAATCGCAGACCGTCATACCAGTCACGTACATTTGAATTTGGCACTGCGTGTAATACTGGTGCCCCTTTTTCAATTCTACGACATTATTATTCATACAAAGAAAGCCGACATTAATTTTTTTTGCGCTACATCATACACCGGCAGTTTTTCGCAGGTTATCGGGCATTTAACTTCTAATATTTTGCTAACCGAGCCGTTTTCAACAACGATGCAGTCCAGAGAAGCATTCAACCAGAGTTAAAATGGAGAAACGAACATACCAATTTGATAAACTGTTACACCAAACAATTTTTCATACGAAGTGTTAGCCAATTTTTCCTTTCTTCTTCCATAATCCATGCCCTTTGTACTTATTTGGGAAGTTTTTAAAAATTGGCCACCAAACTTTGTTCGCTTTTCTTTTTCAGTCGCTTGATTGAGTGCGCCTTTGAACTGGCAGATATTCGAATTCTTCTTGCTTTAAACCACTCCTCCGAAGAACTTTGATATTTCGTTTCAAAACATAACCGTTAGAATTCAATGAAACATATTTTTTGTTAAATTCTTCTGATTTTGAATTCAAAAAATGTGTGGCCTCCGTACCGATTGCTCACTTCACTACAAATAAAAAAATGCTCTATGCAAGCAAGTTTTATACATTTTTTCTTTTGCTTCCGTCTGCAATTTTGCTGCTGCTGAACTTCGCGCTCTCTCGTCTGCTGTCTTGAGCTCCTCTACAATGATAGCGTCAGCAACGCAATCAAATTCAAAGTCCTCTGGACGGAATGTAACCGCAGGAACAAATTCGGTCGAATTATTGAGCGGTGGAGGATACAATTAGGAGATGAGAGATTTGTTTTCCCAATTGGTTAACTGAAGATTTGCCTCAACCCTGTTCCTCACTAGTTTTGGAAGTACTCGGATCGGAATTAATAAACTCGATAACGGCATAAATGTGTTTGCATTGGCCGAGAGCTTGAGCAACGCATTGACAGAGAGCACGTGTTACGTGACGATTTAGATCCAACTGAGAAAAAAATTAAAAACTAATTATTTTAAATTTTTGAACTTTTTAAAATAATTTTTATCATATTTATTGATCGATAAGTATTACAAAATGCAGAGTACACGACCCTACCACCAATATTAAATATATAAACACATATTTGTGTTTTCCCAACACTGACAGGATTTCTGGTTGGAGAGTTACTGTTGTGTCAGAGCATGGCTCAACATTATTTGAGATGTTTACATCTCTAAAATAAACATCAAGAAACGCCTTCAGATTAGGCAACCCAAAACACATGTATTATTATTAACATTATGCAGTCATAATAATTGATATCTATCAATTATGAATAATACGTGATCTCCTAGCTAGGAAACCGTATAAAAGTTATGCATGCACCGCATGATAATAGTTGCCCTACTTGGCTTTGGTGTTGCTTAATTTATGTCCCTTGCTAGGAACAAGCTCACGCTAGCCCAGCTGGGCTAGGTGACGTCATTACCTTGGGCATTTGCAGTATCATTATCTGCGTGTGAGGACGACGGACCCGGTGTAGGCGGCGGGGTAGGCCCTCTAGGTTCAGGTGATAGTGAGTTTGACGACAGATACGACTGCCGCAACGAAGTTCGTGAACGGGATCGGTTGCTTTTGGAACTCGACCTGGAACTGGATCGGGTGTAGTGGTGTTTTAATTCCTTTTCTAACCTTTTTAGCTTCCTGGCCAAAGTTCGGGGGCTCTTTTCTCGTTTTCTCTTGCCCATATTTGCTGAATTTTCACAATCTTCTTTTCACAACAAGTTACGCACTCAAGCACAAAATGAGTAATGGCGTTTACCAGGATGACAACATATGACAGTGTAAAAATTAAAAAACCCTATATCTGTCAAATGTGCTGCACTCAAGTATAAAGTAGAGGTACTACCAATCTGATCATGTAGTAAAAATGCGGGAAATATAATTACATAATTTTAGCTCGTTTTCACATTAAAATTTATTAAGTTAGGAGGCTTTGTCCACTGACAAGCAATTAATATTCCAAAGTTGTCAATTCATTTACATGTTTTTATTAAGTGTGAAAGACTTTCAATACGTGAAAATGCCTTTATGCACCACTGAAGAAAAAGTGAAATTTGTTGTTACGGCGAATATTAAAGGTGTCTCAAATAGAAATATAAGATAATTTTGGCGGAGGAATATCCAAATCGACCCATACCTTGTCACAAAACTATTTTAAAATTCTACAATAATTGTCAGTGGACAAAGCCTCCTAACTTAATAAATTTTAATACACGAGCTAAAATTATGTAATTATTTTCCATTTTAAATAAATTAATTTTACTTTTTACCTTTAAAAAACTATAGTCCAGTCAATCTGTCGAAATTTCTGGAAAAAATTACCCGGTAAACTTTCTTTCATAAATCGTTTGGGGGTCATGTGGAAAGCTTAAATTCAAAAACTCGGGAAAATTCAAGAAGTGTTTGGATTTGATTTTACGCGAGAACGGTGAGCTGCAGAAGAAAATTTTGTTAACAAATATGGTAGAGGGCAATATTTTCTACAATTTATCTCAAGGGATCGATGCGCTACGACGAAAAATGCCAAAAGTAGGGGGCGCCAAAGTACCCAAAAATGAGTTTTTTCACTTTTTTACAACGAAAAAAAATTTTTTACGCACGACTGTAAATATAAATGTTGACAAGCGAAGAAAAACACACAATTTTTATATAAACGTTTTTTCTCTACGATCGACCGTTTCGGAGGTCAGCATGCAGAGTTTCGAGTGGTGTATTTCGATACACATGTATGAAGGAAAAGCACGTGAAATTTCAAAGTGTCGTTCTTTAAAGATTGTGGAAAGTAGTAGTGTTTCCATAGCTCGGTTTTTTCAAGTACGTTGTACGTTCTGCACTTCCCAAAGTGACAAGCACTACTAAAAGGTCAATGTCTTCGTCAATTATTGTACAATAAAATTCATTTTAAAAATGAACATGTGTGATAAGTGTTATAAATAAAATATATGTAGTAAAGTCATACTCAGCAGATCTTTGGAGAGCTGTCTTGACTATTAGACGATCCGCATCCTCAAACGCCTGCTGAACCTCAAAGCCAACAGCCTGGAGCCTGGAGGTCTGTTTGACGAAAATTGATTAATTGATATTTGTTGTTGTCGTTAGACAATAGTATATTTCAAAAAGGCAATAAGGATTTTTCCGTGCGCGCGTGACAAATTCTTGTGGGAGGCGAAGCCGAACACGAAGTCATGCAAGCATGGAAAATCCATTTCTGGACGTGTAATGAATGATATTTTTTATTATACTTATCTGAAAACAACGCAAAAAAGATTAGATTAAAATTTAGAACATTTTATTCGTGTCAGTTTGACAGTTTAAAAAAACCGAGTGCGAAGCACGAGTTTTTTTCTGTTGCTGTGCAACAAGTTTTCGTAATTTAACCGGAAAATCCAAAGCACTTATTATATTACTATTGAGAAAAGCTGCTTCAGAATTCCATTTCTTGTTTCAATTCGATAGAATTTCAAATTTACCGACTTTTTGAATTACCGGTATTTCGGTAATTATTTCAATAAATTACCGGTTTACCGGTAATCGGTAATTACCGAGTTTTATATGTGAATATTA
The DNA here is from genome assembly GCA_963942485.1 of Pediacus dermestoides. Classification (NCBI taxonomy): domain Eukaryota; kingdom Metazoa; phylum Arthropoda; class Insecta; order Coleoptera; family Cucujidae; genus Pediacus; species Pediacus dermestoides. Next base: position 12,387,880 of record OZ012630.1, on the reverse strand, counting down.
AATAGATTGCAAAAATAAAAGTTCAGAACTAGTATTTAAGTGGGTAACTCATGGAAGAACAAGAATAAGCTTTCAAATTTATTAAACTGAAACAAAAAATAAAATTTAAAAACAATAAAAAAACTATAAAAAATAAGTAAAACAAGTACAACATGTACAACATTACAACAAACTTTAAGAGCGATTTGCTTTTTTTTGTTTAATAAAAATTTTGTGCAAATCGCTCCTGCCGCTGAAAAGGCTCTTTCCGATTCAACACTAGTAGGAGGGATTGTCATAAGAGATTTGAAGGCCATTTTCTAATATTTTCATTTCATGTTTTCCTCTTGAAAATATTGCATTTCTCTTTTCACAACTTGTGTAAGATCTTTACTAGAAGTTCTCTGCTGTATATTAGTTTTATTGGTTACATCGGTTTTTTTCTTATCGCCAATTGAAGTTTTTCTTTAATAGACAAACTAGCATTAGCCGATGTTGAAGGAACTACCGAAATGAGACTGAGGGGAACGTCTTCTTCTTGCTCATCGGAGTCGGAATTATTGGCATCATCGAATTTCATCGAATTTATCGTATTTTCTGCTTCCTCTTCTTGATTTGAAATCCGTTGAATTAATTCTACAATTTTCTTTGTTATTGCGGACTTGCTGATTTTATTAAATATCTCATAATCTTGATCATCGGATTCTTCAGGAACAGGATTATTCAGGTACTGAAGAACATCAGAATAAATGGTCCGCCTTTCCTTTATACGATCTACTAATGCATCTCTTAATTCCATACTTAACGCTGTCCTTTGATTTGTAAGTTCATCAAGCATAAATTTTAAAGTAATATCGGCCACATAGAGTTTTGCATTTTCACAACATAATTGCTCTACAGCTGCTTTTATCGGTTGCAATGCTAAGATTGTACTAGAAAGTAAGTTAAGTTCAACTTCCGTGAAGTTTATATCTGATTTTATGTCTATTTCTTTCGAATGCATTTTTTTAATATCTCGAATCTCTCTAACATTGCTAACAAACTATTCCATCTAGTTTTGCAATCTAGTATTAACGAATATTCCCTGTTAAATTCTTCCTTTACATGTTTTTGAAGAATATCATCGTTTTTCGTCGGTGACTTGCGGAAAAATTTTACTACCTTCCGAATTTTCGTAATCAAACCATTTAATTGAAAATTTTGTATGATAGTGGTGTTGGTGAGGGTCGTATTCCACTTCCAAAACGTCATCACCATCTCCACTTTCATCTTCTTCGTCATCACTATCGCGATTTTCGTTTTCGTCAGATAATTCAGCTGGTAGTTCTTGTATTACATTTTTATTGTATAACACTTTAATAACAGCTAATTGTATACCATGTGCTATACATATTTGGTGATGTGGTTGTATCAGTCTTCCAACTTTCTTCACTACAGAACAACCGTCTGTAGTTATGGATATAATATTTTCAAAACTGAGTTCAAATTCACTAAGTTTTTCCTTCAAAATGTTTACGCATCTTTCGGCGGGCATAGAACCAGTGACGCGGACCAATCATAGATTCCAAAAGTCTTCCTTTGTATGAACATTTATATTCATGAATCGCCGATTTTTCACCGACGTCCACTCATCGAAAGTTAAACTAAATACCTCTCCACGAAGTTTGTGCTGTTTGATCTCGTTTATTATTACGTGAAGCATTTTATTAGAATATTCCATAACCATCCTTTTAATCGTGTTGGGAGACTTTGGAATATCCTTATAACCTTTTGACGTTAATAATGTTCTTAAATCCTCCGAAGTACAAAATTTATTAAAGGGCAAACCATCTAGGGCTGTCAATCGTGCTATTACTGCTGGAAAAGAATCGTCCACAATTGGTTCAAAATACGAAGTAATGGTACTACTCGTAGTCACTCGTACTCGTACAGGCTCTTGTATTTTCGGTAGTGGCGAAAATACTGATGCAGGTCCTCCGTCATGGTTGCATGCTGACTCTTTAGGTGATTGTGCAAACCACTAGTACTTCCTCCAACAGCTTTAATTGCTTTTGAACATATATTGCACACACCCCCTTCCTTAGTTTTTTTATAGTATTGCCATACAGAAATTTTATCCATAGTTAGGCCCAAGCATTAGGCTATTCACTACAAAAGACGATCTATACTCTCCTGATCTAAATTAGAGCATTATTATGAAAAAAAGATGACGATTTACCGGTAATTTTTTAAATGACTTTTTGGAGGGTTTACCGGTAAACCGGTAAATCGGTTAATCGGTATTGCAATCCCTACTCCAGTACCACGCCAAGGATAGATCGGGCATCTCCTCTTCCGCGGTCAACATCTGGGACAGGAATTCGAACATGTTCCTTTTTCTACTGGCGGATGAATCTGATCTGAGGTTTTTTTCATGCGTTTAGCTTTGCTGTTCTAGACAGGGGAAAGCTTCATTTCTCTGCTTCTTGATGGCCTCAGTCGACTTATTCAGGTCAGTAAGGAGATAATCACCATCATCTACGAGCTTTTCACCACTTGATAAATTTTGGTTTGTTTCATTTTCTTCAGGATTTCCATTCCCGTTACTTTCAATTTCGTTTTCTTGTTGTTGTTCCTTAATTTGATCAATGGCGCGTTGAAGATCCTCTTCTGTTTCTAGATTTTCCAATACCTCAGTAAGTAGTTTTGAAGTAGATAAGCCATGTCTCGGAGGGCAACCGAACATTACCTCATACGGGGATCTTTTATCTCACTATGTAATGCACTGTTTTTCATAAGTTGAATAAACTTTAAGCCTTCACTCCATTTTGATGTTTTGTGGTCTTGCATCCAGGTGGTTATTATATTCTCTATGTCCTGGCTGGCTCTCTCGACACTACCTTGACTATAACTATATCGCGGTTTGCCATGCACCATTTTGAAGTTCGGCCATGTATTAACCAGACTGTCAATAATTTTATTCACAAATTCAGCGGTGTGTTTGCGAAATAGGGCAGCTATACGCTTCAACAAATGTGGAGGATCGTACATCACAAAGATAGTGTCTCGGAGTCGTAGGTGTTATCGCGGATAGCTTGAGAAAAGATTCGGAATGTTCTACACATCGGAAGGGTTCGCGGATTTATCAAGCAATATTCAATTTCATCGCTGTCTACATACGTTTCTCGAATATTGGTATAGTGTTAACAATACTGGCGATAGTGACTCCTCGCCGAAAACTACTTCTTCCAATTGCAATACAATGACTTTTGACAACAACAAAACGAACAACAATGAGCATATGGGATCTCACAAAAGGTACTAAATTCTACAAAACGAAATTAAGGCAACTCAGAAATACAATCAATACTACACAAAATATAACAAAAATAACCTGTAAAATAGAAATAAGAAACAATTACAAAAAAAAACTTTCAAGGGGTTTATACCTCCCCGTTGTCACTCTTGACCCAAATTACTGTACAGAAATATCTCTTCGTCTAATAAAGTAACAAGAAATTTAATTTAAACATAGGGATTTCAACTGTTATTTCGACCGTATCTACTCAAAAATGCAACTTATCTATCTAAAAATTTCTTAATTAATTATTAAAATCGTTAAATTAAAACAATTTAAATTTCCTCACTATCAATCCCTATTGATTAAATTAAATTACTCTAACGACCGTTGGGGCCGGAGTTTCATTCTCTAACCACGTTTATCTCTTTTTAAAAAATTACGTACTCTCGCGATACCGAATAAATTAACTAAATTTAATTCCAACTCTGTAAAATATCGAATATCCAACGTTAACTATATTTAAACCAGACTAATATCTTTAAAAAAATAAAAAAAAATTAATTAATTTTTCTCAACAACAAAAAAGCTAAATTTTTCTACACCGCGGGTAAGATTGGTAACCAGTAAAACAAAAATCAATATTATGGTACCTTATAAAAAGGCACGAAATATAACAAAAATTATACAATTTTGCGTAAAATTAGTGTTAAATTTTAAAATATCAATTTAATTAAAAACCAACGCATCTGACACCAATTTGTAACCCGCTACACTGTGATAAGTATACCGGGTACAGGTCGAAAGGCTTACAGGTGGAATACGCGAAAGGGAGCGAAAAGTTGCCTAGCAATGGGTTCGTGTTTTACAGGTTACGAACTTACCTTTCGATGTCTCGACTTGGCTCAGGTAATCTGTAGGGTGTGTAGTCACACTGCACGGGTAAATCACTCACGAGGTTAGCTAAAGAATCTACGTTGCGAAAGGAAACTCCCAGATAACTAATAGGATATTTATAATTTATTATATCTAGATATTAAAGGAAAAGTGAAACAAAAGTAAAATGAAGATTAATGTTAAAATGATAAAATGCTTAACGGAGACAAACTTATTGAATCTATGGGAGTTGAGGTGGTGATCTAAATATTCTTACCTAGCTAACCTATACGAATCTGCTGATGGCGGCAAAGCAGATTGAAGATCCACCAAAAATATACTACTTATTGAAATTATAATATTATACAAACAAAAAGCTAACAGTGTACAGAGACCTAGAGAATTACCAGAGGCAAGGTTATACGAGCCCTAACAACTATATGTTGGGACAAGGAATTAATTTTGAAATAACTCGTCAATTCAACGATATGATTTAACTCATATTTTTAAAGTTTCATGGACTAACGTAACAACATTAAAGACATCCTTTTTAAGATATTTCGTAATATAAAAGACTTTATTTTTTGTCATAAAAATTTTTAAATGATTTTATCATTTAATATATTGACAACTAAATGTTGGGACAAATCAGTTCTGATGAATTATATTAATAAATTAGTAAGGTGTGACATCGCCTTTGGCCTTAACAACTGCTTGGACTCTAGCAGGCATAGTGTTAATCAGAGATTGACAAAATTCTGGAGTGAAATTATCCCAAATTTCTTGCAATTTGGCACGTAATTCGGGAATTGTACGTTGGGGTTTATTTCTTAAGTGCTATTTCATCTTATGCTACAGTGTTTCTATGACATTAAGGTCCGGGCTGCTGGATGGGTGTGATAAAACATTAATGTTATTATCCCCAAACCATTTTTTGGTTGATTTTGCCGTATGGCATGACGCACCGTCCTGCTGAAATACACAGTCTCCATCAGGATACAATTTAGATATACTTGGCAGCATTGAATCCTCAAGAATTTCTTGGTGGTACTTTACAGCATTTACAGTGCCCTCTATAAATTTTAAGTTTCCCAAGCCTTTAGAAGATATACATCCCCAGACCATAATACCCTTAGGGAACTTTACAGTTCTTTTAAGGCAATCTTTGTGAAATGCTTCCGTCTTGTCTCGAATCACACGTTTTCTATAATCACCCACACATACATCAAATTTGGATTCGTCACTAAATATTATTTTGTTCCAATCATTATCAGTCCACGTGTACCGATTTTTTTTGAAGTGCCGTTAGTAACGGTTTTTCTTTGGCCCAATGCCCAATGCAATGGTTTTAGAGATAACAGATAGCATAGTTAAGAAATATTAACTTTATAGAAGCTCAGACCACATTTGTGGATGTATTTTCGGCAGCATTCTCGGGAAACATTTAATCCAGTTTCTTCATTCCACCGTGCAGTTACCTCTCGAAGCGTATTTCTTCGTGCCGATTTGCAAATGGTAACCAAATGTTTTCGTTTCTCTGTGAAACGACTTTGGGTCTGCCAGTACTTTTGCCACGAACATCAATATTTGCAGTCTCACCAAATTTTTTTATTACATTACAAACAGTAGACTTCGCTACAGTCAATTCGTCTGCAATGCTACGCATTGTCTTGCCTTTGTGGTATTGCTGGATGATGATTTCGCGTAGTTTTTTATCTGTAGCCTTTCCGCGACCCATTCTTCCAAGGAATTATTCGCAAAATAGTGATATTGACCGCAATAAACAAACTACTCTGCTAATTATTTCAATTCTGACATGCCAAACTATGACTATAATTTTTGTTTCAACGCCTACTTGCTGTTACATCGATGATAACACCAAATACGGCAGTACTTGTCCCAACATTTAATTGTCAGCATATTTAAACATAGAATAATTTTAAAAAATATATAACAAAAACGAATGGATTTTATTTTCCGAACATACCGAAAAAAGTTGTATTAAATGTAGATACATTCGCCCATAAAACCTTAAAAGTATGAGTTAAATCATTTCGTTGAATTGGCGTGTTATTTCAAAATTAATTCCTTGTCCCAACATATAGTTGTTAGGGCTCGTAGCAATTCGGACAAGTCGCGAAAGAGCAGAGCTTAACAAACGGGAGCAAGAAACTGAAGAAATTTGATACCAAAAGTTCTAACTACAATTAGGGTTGTAAGAGGGGATAGATAAATATGAAACATTACAAATTTACTACGAAAGTACCTTATTGGTTAGCTCAAGGACGCCCTACGGTTTAGGTATTGAAAGTAAACGAAATAAGGATAATTCTCTTGATACAACTGTACCTAAAATATCCTAAGATGGTAACCAAACAGTTTTACCATCGACTTAAGTAAATTAATTCTAAAACATGAACCCTATCGTTATAATACCTAACTATGACACCTAATCTACCTGGAGTCACCACCTATATGTAAAGGTAATACAGGTGCGTCTGTGGGCCGACTTTATGACCTGAAGTGCCTAGGGAAACCCACAGAAAAACCCTAGGTGGTCGTATTGACTATTAATAATATTAATATAACAGACGAATACATATAACACGATTCAGGAATCAATTAAAGTACTATAACAATGACTATTTATACCTGGGGCTTGGCAATGTAACTGGACTGAAGATTTAAGTACTGATAATAATTATGGGGGTTGAAGGTTTCCGCAAGAGTGCTCAAATATTCGAACCATTCTCATTCATATCATTCTAATTATCAATCATAGAATGGTCTTTGTTCTATCATACAACATTCGCTCACATATACTCAACAGTTTTGCAACCACTGCTTCAGGGTACTTCTTCGGAAATTGGAAGGAAGGCGACCATTTCCTCTCAGTAGGGGGTTCTCGTTTACAATGTTAAAAATGTCGCTCAGAAGGTTGATTTCTTTGAAGCTTAATAAAACTCTCTAACTTTATGGTGGCAATAAGACAAACAAGAAGACTTGTACAGAATTCCATAAGAAGAATATTTTAACAATGACAAAAAAAGGAACAAGTGTTCTTTTGTAGAAAAATATGGGGCAGTGCAGGGGATAAAATAACCAAAAATTAGAAAGCGGGATATTGCAACTGCCACCCAGTTGGGGATGTTACAAAAGAAATTTGACAAGTGTTGTTTTTGAATAGTGTTCGACGAAAACATATGCTATAATCTGTTTCCACTTTCTTCGAACTCCTCTAAGCATAAAAACTAAAACGTGGTCTGCTAATCGTTTTTTTTTCGACTCCGTCATCAACAAGATCGATCATTTGGTCTATCTTGCTGTCATATGAAAGATGCAATTGCAAATGAGTAATGACAATGACGCTTACGTTACCAACCCATCAAAATCCCCAAAATAGGTGGTATAGTAATAATAATAATAATAATAATCTTTATTTATCTCAGGAAACGATACACATTTCATAGATAAGTCAGTGGCAGGTTAATAATATACGATAAAACACAAGCAAAAGAGAAAAAAAAATCTAAACTCCAACATTTTGATGTAGTTCTTCCTAAAAATGTTTATGTCGCTAGTATCTTATTTGAAGCCCCCCCCTATCGAGTCACCTATCTAAAGCGTAGTTTACACGAGCAAGTAAACTATCGCAAGTTAATGTCTGAGAGCAACTTTCAAATAATTTGCGTAGTGTAAACACTGCCCGAGAGTTCTCTCAGCAAGTCGCAAAACTGGAGGCAAGTGCTTGCGGCAATAATCACTTGCACGTCTAAACAAATTGGGAGAGCGCTCTAGCAAGTTACAATTTTTTTTCGATTTTACTGAAAGTTGTGTGCAAGTTGCAGCGACACGCTCGAATATTTTATACATTTTTATCAATTAACAACTTATATTCATTAATATAGCTATTTATGTATCAAGTATTTCAAGAGTTTTTGGGGACGAATCGTGAGAAGTCCCCAAAAACTATTTGCGTACTATATACAAGGTTTTTTTGCATGAGGTCTGCAAACTCCCAAATTAATTTAAAAATGTGTTTAAATATGTACAGGGTGTCCCATTTTCGACACTTTTAGGGGGTATTGGCGTTATTATCAAAGATAGAGTGTTGCGGTTTTCACCTTCCTGTCCTACTTTTTTACGAAACCAAAGATTCCGTGGTCAAATTTGTCATGGCTCTCTTAGTTTTTAATCTACAGAGTGATTTGCAAAATCTTTGTTTTTTAGACACCCCTCGTATTTCCGTTATGCGTCTACTTATCAAAAAGGTGAAAACTGATCTTGATAGAGTTTTTTACGTAGAATCCAGTGGCGTAGGCAGTTTTTGTGTACAAGGTTTAGTTTTTGAGATATTGCCCAAACTTACGTTTTTTTAAATGGGACACCCTATATATTATTTTTTATATTGATTAAGCAAAATTTGGGCTCCAAAAATATATTATACTTAATATTTATTTTGAAAAACTAGCTCAAAATTCGATATTTTTAATAATTTACTTTATTTATAACAGTAGGCCATGGCTAGTTTTTTAGAAACAAACGCAAAATTTGACAGATTTGTCAGATTTCCATTATTGATGAAATATTTTTGTTACGTAGGTGTTTTTATTTTACTTTTAATTTTTTATTACAATGGCCGTTTGTGATAATTATGAGAAGTATTATATTGTTGGTATATTTTATACAATGCATTAAAATTATCTTTTGAAGTGTTTAGCTTTAGAATAATTACGCATTGTGAAAATTTTGAATTTGTTTCTAAAAAATTAGCCATAGCCTACTGTTATAAATAAAGAAAATTATAAAAATATCGAATTTTGAGCTTATTTTTCAAAATAAATATTAAGTATTATATATTTCTGGAAATCCCAAGTTTTGCTTAATCAATATAAAAGATAATTGTATAGGGTGTCCCATTTAAAAATACATAAGTTTGGGCTATATCTCAAAAACTAAACCTTTTACACAAAAACTGCCTACGCCACTGAATTCTACGTAAAAAACTCTATCAAGATCAGTTTTCACCTTTTTGATAAGTAGACGCATAACGGAAATACGAGGGGTGTCTAAAAAACAAAGATTTTCAGAATCACTCTGTAGATTAAAAACTAAGAGAGCCATGACAAATTTGACCTCGGAATCGTTGGTTTCGTAAAAAAGTAGGAGAGGAAGGTGAGAACCGCAACACTCTATCTTTGATAATAACGCCAATACCCCCTAAAAGTGTCGAAAATGGGACACCCTGTACATACAAACTCGTACATAATATAGCGTGATCAGGAATGACTGAATCTGTTGGTATTAAAATAGTTGCGAAATTAGGAATTTTTTTTGTGGTATGATTTGCAAACCTGATTGTCACAATTAAAAATGTCAGTTTACAAAATCTAAGGTTATATTATAGTGAAGTATTGTTATGTTGGGATTGTCAAGATTGTCAAAAGTTGACAGTAAGATGTGTGCGCCAACGCCCCTACGGTTGTTTGCGTCAATAGTACCAATTTCAGTAGTAATTTTTTCAATACCAACAGATTCAGTCATTCTTGATCACGCTGTACTAGCCCAGTCAAATTAGATCAAAAATTACCTAATATCTACAAAGTTGACATGATGGCCACATTTTTGAGAGCAAGTCGAGGGTCATTGATAAAGCTCTGAACCGCAAGAATCCAACAAAATTTGCTTGTGTGTCACGTGATAAGCATGATTTTTTATATCTTTGTCTCTACTGGTTGGATTTTAATGTAGTTTTTTTAATTTATTTGGATCTTCACTTATTAACTCTTTTAATAACATCGAAGCTCCAAGAGTAGGCCTTCTGGCTATCCATTCTTTCACCCATATCCTTTTTCTATCCTCTCTTCGATGTTTTTGTGCAATTAGAACAGCAACGGCTGCAGCTGTCTTTCTACGGCGTGACATTTCACACTTGAATATACTCTACCGTGTAAACGCGCATGCAATCACTTGCTGCAAGTTATGTCTAGAGAGCACTTACTGAGAGAAATTGTTTTGACAACTTGCTTATATGTAAACACTAGCGCAAGTTACTCTCACAAGTGCTATCGCAAGTTACTATCCCGTGTAAACTACGCTTAAGAATACTCAATACCAGATAATTAGCAATTTAAAATGGTTATTGTTATTTAAAACTAATACACATCCTATCAACATCCAATGTTTGACAGATAAAGCCTAGAAATGGCGGATGGATCTATGCGAATATCTTTAGAATTAAAACTTTTGCCCAACCCTGTATAATAAAAATATATTATAGGCCCGCGCATATGTTAAGGTTTTTCAGTGGTTTATTTAAAAGCAAATAAAAATTACAAAATTATAACAAAAAATAATAAAATAAATAATATTAATTTATTCCTAGGTATCATCATTATCGTCTAGAGGAGAAACTCCCAAATAGCTGTCGCTGAAATCGTCATCAGATGATCCTGTATTTATTGAAAAGCATAGTTCTTCTTCCATTTCAGAATCTAGAAGATGTTCTTTTTCAATGAATTCTGTTTCTATTTTTATCACAGACTCGCATGTATTGTACCACGTTTCTTGGCTATTTCGCTGAATTTTTTTTTTGTCAGCTTTTCGACATCCTGCAGTTTAAATGTTATATGTGTAGCCACCCAATTTTTTGCTACACCCCATATTTTTACTTTCTTATACGTAGTATAAGGAAGTATTGTAATCGTGATTTTTTTCGACTTCGAGATTTTGATGGATTTACACGTTTTGAGGGCCCCTGAATCCATTTTGACCATTTTCGCCATGATGTCTGTCTGTCTGTGTGTCTGTCTGTCTGTCTGTATCCACCATAACTCAAAAACGACTTATCGGATTTGATTCAAATTTCATATTTAAGAGTTTGAACAAATTTGTTGGTGCCACATTTAATGTTTTTCATCTAGCACCAAAACAAGTGACAGTTACCTGAAGACATTTTCAGGTTTTTTAGGAATATCTTGAAAAATAAACAATTTATGAGATTTTTTTATTCTTTAACATTGATTTAGAATTGAATTTTAAAATTTTGTTTGAACTTTTTTTTGAAATTCCGTCAAAAAAATTTCAAAAAAACTAGATATTCTTAAAACACTTTATATTTCTCATAGCGCGCGTTGATAGTTGAATTCGATGGTCGAGGTAGACCATGTGTTTCATTATATGGCTGCCAAACGGAAGGTCTCGGGTTCGAATCCCAGAAGGAACGGACCATTAGTTTTTTTTTATTTTACTGGTTTCTATGGCACCGAAAACAATAATAATGAATAAATAAATGTAATTTCATACCGGGAGATTTTTTTAAGTGAGTAATAGGTCAAAAATCTAAAATAAAACACATTTTCGTCGTAAAATTCGGTTATAATGAGTGGGACAAGGACAGATTTATGCGTATTGCTATAAGTGCGACAGAGACTATTTGAAAATTGCTGGAAACCTTCAAAATTTTTACAAGAAATTTAACTTAATTTATTTAGGAAAAGTAATGATTGTGATACTATCCGTAAGTATAAGAAAGTCATGTGTTGGGCACATCAGATATTTTATTATACTAATCTGAAAACACCTTGTTTTCATCTGTTTTTGCAATGACGTAAAGGTGACATTTTCAGAACAGCGCACGGAAAACGTTTCCCAATCTCCTATTTTTTTTTCCGTGCGGTAAATATGACATACAATAAAACATTGCCGATAATAAACAAGTCGTTGCTATGGAAATGTTAATCGTGTTTGCCTACTATTTTTACGATGTATTATTATTACTTTGAAAATAAAATGTTCTAAAATTACTTCTAATCCTTTTTGGGTTGTTTTTAGATAAATATAATAAAAAATATCGTTCATTACACGTCCAGAAATGGATTTTTCGTGCTTGCATGACTTCCCGTGTTCGGCTTCGCCTCCCACGAGAATTTGTCACGCGCGCACGGAAAAATCCTTGATTTCGTAATGAAATATACTATTATAGACACCCTGTATATAGAAAACACTTTTTTTATCGAAATGTAAACTATATGGAGATAAATTCCGCAGATTTTTCCCATCGAAAAGTCCAAGATAATGTTGAGATAAAATATTTTAGTCAATTTTGCCTATCTATCATCTAATAATTGTTATGTGTTAACAATGTGTAAACATAATTGCATGTTTATTTGATGATTAAGAAAGATTAAGAAAAGTTCTACTGGGTTTTTTTTACATGTAGGTACTTAGTTTTATAATGTTCTTGACGGCGGTAATACAGAGATACCCAGAATTAAATTGTATGATTAAAAAAAATTATTATTTAAACAAAACTAATAATAACGGGTGTCCAATAAGTCTTTCAGTCAGGGCGGCTATGGAGTATTTTGCTTTTCATTAATAAACACAAAACTTAAACCGTTACAATCTCACCTCAAATAAAACATCATTTAAGATTGATGGTTACAAGAAAATTATATTTGAAGTTTTGTGTAAATCAAAATACTCCATAGCCGCCCTGACTGAAAGACTTATTGGACACCCGTTAGTTTAACTACATACATACCTAAATTTTCAGAAATTACCAATTTCTGATTGAATAATACACTGTGTTGCTTTTGCGAATTTTATTATATTTTTTATTTAAGAATATTAAATATTTATTAACCACCAATAAAGATTCCTCTCAGTGTTACACTTTTTTCCAGAAATACCTCAAATTATTCCTATTGTACCATTTAATTAATTTTTTAAAACAGGTTCAAGTACCACAAATAATAAATATTTTCAAATTCACCACTTACACTCGCCGGTAAAATTAGGGGGACACAAAGAAAAATTACAGTTTTTTTGGTTTCTGTTTTGGTGGAGACTCAATTATGATCTGGGAGCGCGCACGTAATTACTGATCATTTACAGAGACACTCTAACTATACTAATCGATACATAACAAACATTGTACAAGATCATGTGGTACTTTTTGCCCCATATCTTGAAGATAATTTCTTTTTTATGCAGGACAATGCTCGCCCGGATATCGCACGCTGTGAGACAAACTATTTAACCAGTATGGATTGGCCTGCTAGGTCCGCTGACACGAATCCTGTCGGATATGTTAACTAGAACTGCAGAAGGGTTAAGGAAAGAATTTTTTCACCCCAAACGACGCAAGCAGTCAAGCAGAGCCGCATCGTGTTGGAAGAATGGGACAATTTGGCTCAAGAGTAAATTGACAATACCATCACGAGCATGCTGAGACGAATAACTACATAAATATTCAATTTATTACCTTTATTGACTAGTAAGTAACTAAAGTAATTGTTCAAAATTTCTGCCTCCAACATTGATACATGCTTCCGCCCTTCTGATGGCATGAGCATCTACCACTGGCTTGTTGTTGGAAGCACGTAACTGCAGATACATATCAGCGTACTCGATATTAGAATAATGAGCCATGTTTATTGAAAAATCCAATTTTTTTTGACAGAATATTTGGCAAAATTTGGTGCATGATGTCATTGCACTTGCCAAATATTTGTATGAACATAGTATTAGGCCTTAATAATGCGTTTGCATTATATTCTCGCTGCATTATATATTGTAATTCTAAACCCTCTGTTTCTGACAATAAATGTCTCATGCATATATCGCAGGGTCTAATTTCTTTTAATATTGACTTAGCCATATATCCAGCCATATATGCATGAGTATTTATTGCCACTTTATCATAATTACTAAAATTGACAGTAAGAATTTCAATTTCTTCTTCATCCAATGATTCTGCATTTATATTATTTGACAACACAAAATCTTTTAAATTATTTAAGGCCCCTATTGTTTCGTCAGCCTCGCAATTGCTGCCCGGTGAATGTGCTGTCATAAAATTATTCACCAATAAACTTTTGAATTAAGTCACAAAAGCATTACAAGTCGGATTTATATTCCGCACTATATGGCTTCTGATGCATCCAAAAAAATTTTCTACAGGATCTTGATTGAAATTTCTTGGAAGTAGAAATTTCAATCCATCTCCTTTCAAAATTTCCCAAATGCGTCTGAAGCCACGGAGTGTAGTTATCCAATTTCTAACCGTTGGTGGCACACATTCTGTTCCATTAGGTTTTAGAAACTTTAAACCTTCTAACACTTTTATGGCTTCATTCCAAAAGTCTATATGAGGTGAATTTTGAGTCAGAGCACCTCTCAGCGGTTTCCCGCTCTCGAACAGTGTCGACCCGTTCACACTATCGAACAATTTGTCCATGAAGGTTACAAACTCTGCAGTTCCCCGTGCCTCCTCGGAAAGTCCCTTATTTGCTGCAAATAAGAAGTTGATTATTGTGCTGAATATAAAAAGTTTAATTTTAAACTTACCATCCTCTATGAAAAACAGCATAGTAGCAGCCATTTTTTGAGAAAAAACTTGGGCTGCCATCTTCACCTTCATTTTTTAAATTTTCTCACGATATATATGAAAATCTGTCAACCTTGGCAACAATTTATAATCAAAATCGTTACGATCATTTTCGTACGTTTTTACAATATCTGCCCACGAAGCGACTTGTTGTCCTTGTCTCCAAGTAAATTTAACATCGTAAGACAGCATATTGTTTCGTATTCCCTTCAGTAGGTGAGGCGGATCATACAATGGAATTATTTCACCTCCTCCATCTACCTCAAATCCCATCATCCTATTTTCATTATTAGCCAAAATTTCCGCTCTATTGGTATCCTCCACAATCATATTTATTGCGGATGTATTTGTGGTGTGTTGGTCACAACATGTTGAAATAATCCGCAACCCTATGTCTTGGAGCGCCTTAACAATGTTTTTCAAGGTTTTGGCTAATTCAGCGGAAGACATACCATGCTCTGCAAAGCAATAAGCCACTGGTTGCTTCCATTTACGGCGTATCCCCCGCACCATAAACACCATTGCGTGGTCTGCCAATTTCTTATTTCTCGTCTCCCCAAAATCTTCAAATCCAACAAATATAATTTTCCCTGGTGTTGTATGCCAAAGACGGATCAATAGACATTTCGTCGAACATTAAACAACAAACTCTGTCGGCAGGCTTCATTTTTTGGACAGATGTTTTTAGACATGAAAATATTTTTTCATTTATTCCAGATTTAAATGGAATTTTATTTAAAAGTTTTACCAGAGTTTTTCTCGAAGGTAAAGCAAACACTTTCTCTAGTAATCGATACGCCTTTGCACTCTGCTTAAGTAATGAGAGTGCAAAAATCTTATCTTCTATAGCAGGGGTCGGCAACCTTTTAGCTGTGGTGTGCCAAGCCACTCTACCAATATGATTCAGGGTGCCGCCTTAATTCTAAATTATATAATGGGGTTCTAGAGGAGAAGAATTTTATACCAAATTTATTTTTTAAACATATTTATTAAAAAAATAACATAAAATTCTAACATAAATTAAAAATTTTTAATGCGGACCTTGTCCCTGCACATTTTTGCTTAATATTTCAATATCAGGGGTATAATTTGTGACTTTTAATTTCACACAAGATTCTGAATGTTCAGTTGTTAAACGACTTCTTTGTGGACTCAAAATATGTTTCATGTGAGAAAAAATTTGTTCACAGAGATATGTGGAACCAAAAGCGGAAAGGAGAGCACATGCAATTTTCTTTAAACAATTAAATCTTTCCGGCAATGACATCCAACAAATTAATATAGCAGTCGATTTTTCCATAGAGTCATCTTCCAGATTTTTTCGTAATTCCTTAAATTTTGTTTTCCATAATTCTGAAGATATTAGTTCGATAAGTTCCATTTCAAAATTATCAACATTCATCCACTCAAAAATTGAAAAATCAAACGGTATTATTAATGGATCTATTAAATCTGGTTTTATGAGGAAGGAAAATATAGGCACATAAGCTTCAAAGTCTTTGCATCTTCTGGAAAATTCATCTTTAAGTGCTTCAACGTAGGTTTTAAGTTCATCTTTGTCTATGGTCGATTTATTTGCAAGCGCTTTAACATTTGGGAAGTATTTGTAGGTACTAGTATTAATATCACATAAAAATATATTTAATTTTGTAGCAAATCCTGTCCAATATTCAAAAAGTTCGAGCACAGTTTGGGCGCTTTCCTTGTAATCTTAAGTTTAGTTCATTGAGATGTTTAGTTATATCAGTCAGAAACATCAATTTGCATAACCATTCTTTATCGTTCAATTCGGGGAAATGTTGTTCCTTTTCATTAAGAAAAACTTTAATGTGTTCCAGACATGACACAAACTTATTCAAGACATTGCCTCGACTAAGCCAACGAACATGGCTGTATAAGGGGAGATCAACATATTCACTTTCCATTTCTTCTAAAAGAGATTTAAATTGCCTGTGTGCTTAAGTAATGAGAGTGCAAAAATCTTATCTTCTATATCTATAGTATAACGCCTGCCTTGTTTTTTCTTTGTTTGCATTTTTATTTGGCAAAGTAGAAAATTTAAAGTTGTTTCATTGACTTTTGAATGGAAAAATTCCTCGGTTTCTGAGAAATGTTCTGCCTCTTTCTAACGTTCTCTTGCTGTGGCGTTTTCGGAATATAGCCGTTTAGCAATTTCTTTATATTTTTTGGCTATTCTATACAATTTGGCTCTCTTAGGAGTAAGATCCGCGGCTCTAGTAACACCAACTTGTTTCAGCAATCTTTGGAGGATATCTTAAAAAAAATTGAAACTATTACAATGTATTTTATTGTTACTGAATTAAATTCATTGTTATTATGATAAATATACTGTGTATTTTGAAAAAAATGTTTTTAAATAATAAATTACAAAACATTATTACGTACCGGAACGCTTCCTTGGGGTTCTGGGGCTTGGAGATGTCTCTGCTATTCCTAGCATTGGTGTTTCTAAAATGCAAGGAATAAAAATAAAAATTTTAATTAGGTGTGGTACCTAGGTACTTAACATTTATTAAAAATAAGGTTACTTGTGAATTGCGCAAGAAGCGTAAAAAAAAACATTTAAAAAATTCCAGATGTCGACCGGTATAAATATATAAAAATAAAAAATATGTTTGTACTCACCCCTCGTTTCAAAAAAAGCTTGTTGGGTAGCTTCAGGTAAAGATTTTGAAGTTCCTGGGAGTGGATTGAAATCCAAACTTTCCGATGAACTAGTACTAGGTTTTACCGAAACATCTGGTCGAGCATCTGGTGACAACATGTAGGTTGCAGATCTTTTTGTACCTAAACACGTGGAAAAACATTGTTAATTTTAAATGGTTGATAAATTTATGATGATTAAAAATACGCATATAAAATCTCGTTTTTCTGATATTCTACATAATATACGAGTATAGATACTCAAATCAACAAGTAATATTAGAATAAATAAATAAATAAATTCAATAGAGCATAGGTACTTATTAAATATTATAAATTATTTTGAAAATTACCTGATGGTAAAAGAATCTTAGGAATGGTTCCTGCCTTTAGATTCGTGCGATTTTTTAATTTGGCAAATGTATCCTCTGAAGAAAAGTGATCATCGCAAACTGCATAACTCCTTCTTTGCTTAACATTTTTATGGAGAAGATCTTCTCTTGATATGGCTAGGCACCATTTCTTGAAAAGCTAAAGAAGTTCATTGTAATCAGAAAAAAATGTTGGTTAATTGTAGTTTTTAAACTTACCTCGTCATTTGCTGGCATAACATGAAACTTCTTATTTTTACCTGTATTCGAACACGTACGAACACAACACGAAAAAACCATGATAAATGTCAGTAAAATAATAGTCCAAAAACACAAAAATTTAATCCTAACCCTAAATCTAAATACTTAAAAATGATAGTCCAAAACACTATACCTAAAACTTAAAAATAATATTAAAATACTAGTCTAAAAACACTAAAAAAACTTAATATAATAATCACAAAACTTAAAAAATTTTAAAAGCAAACTCAAATACGCACGAGGTAAAAATACAACAGGCAAGGCAGAAGGATGATTTAAAATTGGTTATCTCACCGCTCAAAGTGCCGCACCTTACCAACATCACAGAATACCCTCCTAACCGACATGCAGAGCAGACCATAGACCAGTATTACTAGACCGACCAACCAACTTAACAACAGCGCCTCAAGCGACTTAAGTAAGGAACTATAACATTAAACGGCGATAAACCATATGAGATTTCAGACCCTGGATCTAGTATTAGGAAGCAGACCAGCTCGGTGCTCGGTCAGTGTCATGACGGTTTATTTCTTCTACATTTATTTTCCATCGCAGTAGTAAACAAAAAATATCTGATGTGCCCAACACATGACTTTCTTATACGGATAGTATCACAATAATTACTTTTCGACCCTCGGATTCAACTATCAAAGCGCGCTATGAAAATATAAAGTGTTTTAGGAATATCTCGTTTTTTTGAAATTTTTTTGACGGAATTTAAAAAAAAGTTCTAACAAAATTTGTTCAAAATTCAATTCTAAATCAATGTTAAAGAATAAAAAAATCTCATAAATTGTTTATTTTTCAAGATATTCTTAAAAAACCTAAAAATGTCATCAGGTAACTGTCACTTGTTTTGGTGCTAGATGAAAAACATTGAATGTGGCACCCACAATTTTGTTCAAACTCTTAAATATGAAATTTGAATCAAATCCGATAACTCATTTTTGAGTTATGGTGGATACAGACAGACAGACAGACAGACACACAGACAGACAGACATCATGGCGAAAATGGTCAAAATGGATTCAGGGGCCCTCAAAACGTGTAAATCCATCAAAATCTCGAAGTCGAAAAAAATCACGATTACAATACTTCCTTATACTACGTATAAGAAAGTAAAAAAACCAACAGAACTTGCTTTAGATAGATAAACAGCACCAACAAGGAAGTGTACACTTAACAGCTTTAATTTGTTTACACGTGATGGTGAAGCAAGTTGTGTACTTGTGTATCAGTGCAGTTTAATAATACAGCATCATGGCTACGGATTATGAGTTTTATATGACTCATTTAAATACCAATTTCAATTAGTAAGTTTGTTTCGGCATATTCGGTGCTTTTTATCCCAACAACAACACGTACATCTAAAAAACCTTGCGCCATACCTACATATAAACTTCAAGTGTTTTTTATTACAGTTCTTGTCCCTTAACACCCCCAATCATGGACACAGATGAAGCAGAGTCCTCGTCCAGTGGACCAATTTCCACTTTGAATTCATTGTTTTCATTCACATCACCAGCAGTGAAGAAATTACTCGGATGGAAACAGGGGGATGAGGAGGAAAAATGGGCAGAAAAAGCTGTGGATAGTTTGGTTAAAAAACTGAAAAAACGGAAGGGGGCTATTGAGGAATTGGAACGTGCTTTATCGTGTCCAGGTACCCCTAGTAAATGCGTCACGATACCCCGGTCATTGGATGGTAGATTGCAGGTAAGAAAGGCGACAAGTTAAGCCAAAATGGTTTTTACCTGTACAGGAACTAATTCGTTGAATTGCACTTGAAAATAGAATATTTGTTTAGAAATTTAAATTGTTTTCGTAAAAAATACAGGTATTTACAGGGTGTCCCAGGATAAACACGACATATTTTTAGGTACGATTCTTGAATACATTCTGCATTGTCCTGTATAATTTTTTAATCTCCAATCCGGATTTTTTTTTATTTTTATTGTCCATAAAGTCATTGCAGGTGGCAACTTACAGAAATATTTTTAACAAAGTTAATAATTACTTCTAATAGACACCCTGTATATTCGTGATTATTTTTACTTTCTTATACGCAGTTTAAGGAAGTATAGTAATCGTGATTTTTTTCGACTTCGAGATTTTGATGGATTTACACGTTTTGAGGGCCCCTGAATCCATTTTGACCATTTTCGCCATGATGTCTGTCTGTCTGTGTGTCTGTCTGTATCCACCATAACTCAAAAACGAGTTATCGGATTTGATTCAAATTTCATATTTAAGAGTTTGAACAAAATTGTGGGTGCCACATTCAATGTTTTTCATCTAGCACCAAAACAAGTGACAGTTACCTGATGACATTTTTAGGTTTTTTAAGAATATCTTGAAAAATAAACAATTTATGAGATTTTTTTGTTCTTTAACATTGATTTAGAATTGAATTTTGAACAAATTTTGTTTGAACTTTTTTTTGAAATTCCGTCAAAAAAATTTCAAAAAACTAGATATTCTTAAAACACTTTATATTTCTCAGCGCGCGTTGATAGTTGAATCCGATGGTCGAGGTAGACCATGTGTTTCATTATATGGCTGCCAAACGGAAGGTCTCGGGTTCGAATCCCAGAAGGAACGGACCATTAGTTTTTTTTTATTTTACTGGTTTCTATGGCACCGAAAACAATAATAATGAATAAATAAATGTAATTTCATACCGGGAGATTTTTTTAAGTAAGTAATAGATCAAAAATCTAAAATAAAACACATTTTTGTCGTAGAATTCGATTATAATGAGTGGGACAAGGACAGATTTATGCGTATTGCAATAAGTGCGACAGAGACTATTTGAAAATTGCTGGAAACCTTCAAAATTTTTACAAGAAATTTAACTTAATTTCTTTAGGAAAAGTAATTATTGTGATACTATCCGTAAGTATAAGAAAGTCATGTGTTGGGCACATCAGATATTTTTTAATAACGCACATTATAATATGACGCATTATCCAATATTAACACCGATTTTGGAGGTAAATTTGGTATTAGCTGTGTGCGTAACCACTTCTTAAAATTTGTCCAATTCATATAATAGTGATAATTGCCTGACTTACTTCCTAAAATATCTGATGTGCCCAACACATGACTTTCTTATACTTACGGATAGTATCACAATAATTACTTTTCCTAAAGAAATTAAGTTAAATTTCTTGTAAAAATTTTGAAGGTTTCCAGCAATTTTCAAATAGTCTCTGTCGCACTTATTGCAATACGCATAAATCTGTCCTTGTCCCACTCATTATAACCGAATTTTACGACAAAAATGTGTTTTATTTTAGATTTTTGACCTATTACTCAAAAAAATTTCCCGGTATGAAATTACATTTATTTATTCATTATTATTGTTTTCGGTACCATAGAAACCAGTAAAATAAAAAAATAAACTAATGGTCCGTTCCTTCTGGGATTCGAACCCGGGACCTTCCGTTTGGCAGTTATATAATGAGACACATGGTCTACCTCGACCATCGAATGCAAATATCAACGCGTGCTATGAGAAATATAAAGTGTTTTAAGAATATCTAGTTTTTTTGAAATTTTTTTGACGGAATTTCAAAAAAAAGTTCAAACAAAATTTGTTCAAAATTCAATTCTAAATCAATGTTAAAGAATAAAAAAATCTCATAAATTGTTTATTTTTCAAGATATTCCTAAAAAACCTAAAAATGTCTTCAGGTAACTGTCACTTGTTTTGATGCTAGATGAAAAACATTGAATGTGGCACCCACAATTTTGTTCAAACTCTTAAATATGAAATTTGAATCAAATCCAATAAGTCGTCTTTGAGTTATGGTGGATACAGACAGACAGACAGACAGACAGACAGACAATCATGGCGAAAATGGTCAGAATGGATTCAGGGGCCCTCAAAACATGTAAATCCATCAAAATCTCGAAGTAGAAAAAAATCACGATTACTATACTTCCTTATACTACGTATAAGAAAGTAAAAATTTATAATTTAAAAATAATTCTTAACAAATTAGATTCCTTATCAATTACCTGACTTAAATATAAGCAGAGCATCATTGACCAAACCAAATTCACCATCAGCATGAACTATTATGAGACGCTGACCTTTGGAAATTGGTTGTTTCAAGGTTAAATTTTTTTCAACGACGCAATCATACTTTTGAGTATGTGAACTCTGAATGTAGATTTCATCAGTATGTACAATGTTCCGATTTTCTTCCCTGAGTTTGGTGATTTTCCGAATATATTTAATTCTTTTTAGTTGAAGACCATATGATTCGATTAATACCTTCCGATTTTAATGTGTGTGCCATCTACAGCTCCAACAACTTTTGGAAATGAAGTAATTTGAAAAAATTTTATTTGCGCTTCACGAAATCACAAATATCTGCTATACTTTGTAAATGCCCATTTGTAGCAAAAAAGCGTAAACAAACTAAGAGTTGGTTGATTGGGCATATACTTTGATTTCTGGAAAATATTTATTTGTAATTGTATATTATTGTAGTGAGAGTGAGAGTAAAAAAAGTAAAAGCATGAATGATAAGTTTTACATAATATCTAGTTTCATTTAATAAAACAAACGAAGAAAAACCAAACCCACAAAAAATATATTGTCAAAATTATTGTAAAATATTATATGGCTATACGCCATCATCAGATCTAAAAATATTACATTACTAACAATTAAATGTATAAGTATAAGAATCAAACAACAATTAACTTACCAAAATTTCATAGCAGGGTGAAAGTTACAAAAACTACCGGGCACCAACGGTAGACAAAACAGGTGCACAACAATAATAGTTATTTACATTCGAGTGCGTGTAGGTTCTATTTTACAGTGCGACAGTTTTGTTTTAGGCACAAGTGCCTTATTAGTGCCTTATTAGCTGGAGCGCTGGAAAATAGTTCACGCACGAGATTTGTATATAACTTTTTGGCCGACGATAATGTAAATCATTTTTTTAAAGAAATCTGCAATAATTTATTTCATATAATTTCCGAAAGTTATTTATCATAGGTTTGAAAACATAGTGTGCCATTTTGAAACATATACCTAAATGTCAAAACTATTTAAAAAAATGACAGTTTTGGTTGAATTACGATAAGTGAAAAACCTAAAATACAGGGTGATCAGTAATTGCCGCACTCGAAGCATACTGTGATTAACTTTACGTTTTAAGAATGACGAATTTTTTTACCGCAGTGCTGTAAGTTCTTTCTTTACAAAGATATGACCACTTTTGTGAAAATAAAAGTGGCAACACTGCATTGAACATGTGAATAGGTTCGACGAGAAAAAAAAAGAGAAACGTTCAATATTTTATAATGCGAGAACTTGTCAAACTAATTTAATATACTGTCAATTTTATTAAAAAACAGAAACAACAATCGAAATTCATTATTTATATTTTCAAGGCAATAGAAGGTATTTTAGTTTATCCCAAGGGGAGCTTGAGAGGTTGCCAAACTTCAAATTTCTCTCAAATTTAGGTATTTTATTAAATTTTAACATTTTCAATTTCTTTGAATTAGAGGTTTTGTGAAAAAAATTGAACAAATCATATTGCATTTTATCCAGAGATTATAGTAGCATGAATTATTCACTCATTTTTGTCTTGGTTATGAAAATAATTAGCTTGTAACTTGGATGAGGGAAACTCTATAACTCGCAAACTAACCATCAGATTTAATTTTTCTTTGCAGATTATCCTTAGTTTTAATGTGCTCTATAAAGCCCTGCATTCGGAGTGCGGCAATTACTGATCACCCTGTATAAAATGTATAATAGCGAAGAGAGCATAATTTTAAACTACCCGAAATAAGGGAGTTGGCGCAAAATGCGACATCGTAATTGCTGTCACCAAAATCAAAGCCCAGGTACGAGGCTACGAGGCACAATACAAGGTATTTAAGAAGTGGTTGACCGTTGACGATAAATAAGTAGAGTTTTTCAAAAATAGATGACACTGCGACGATTTTAGTTTTTATAAATTAATAATAAATAGGAAAATCTTATAATAATAAAATATCTTATGTAAGTAGTACTTTTTTACATGAACTTTATTCTAGTAAAGATGGATTTTTCTAAATGTCCACAAACGTCCAGTGTTTTTACTTTCTTATACGAAGTAATAAGGAAGTATAGTAATCGTGATTTTTTTCGACGTCGAGATTTTGATGGATTTACTCGTTTTGAGAGCCCCTGAATCCATTTTCGCCATGATGTCTGTCTGTCTGTATCCACGATAACTCAAAAACGACTTATCGGATATGATTCAAATTTCATATTTAAGAGTTTGAACAAAATTGTGGATGCCACATTAAATCTTTTTCATCTAGCATCAACACAAGTGGTACTTACCTGAAGAGATTTTTTTATTCTTTAACATTGATTTAGAATTAAATTTTGAACAAATTTTGTTTGAAACTTTTTTTGAAATTCCGCCAAAAAAATTTTATTTATATAGTGGCGCCATCTATCTCTGATTTACAAAAGTGCATGTTGTTTAATTACAGAAATCTATACCGTTGAGGAAATCGATTGTAGCAATTCGCGGATCCAAAAATCTAGACTCCCTCTGGTGGCCGCTTTGCTAACTATAAGAAAACGAGTAACAAGTGAAGCACCTGTGAAGTGTTTGTACATATGTGATAAATGCATGTGTAGTGTGGTGTACTGGCATTAAAGCTCGCAAAAAATTGTATTGGAAAAGAAAAGTGTCTGAAAATGAGTTACAAGAACATATATTTAATACTAACTATATTGCTAGCGTTAAGATTAAAGTGGTGCAAAAATTACGGTGCAGACGATGGCAACCTCTCGCTCGCACAATTAAGTGAGCGTTCGTTGTGCTCATGCGCGGTATGTGACATTTTTTGATATTTTGTTATATTATGGTTATATTGGAAATTTGTCACTTGTTTGTCAAATCTAAAAATTTGCTAATATAAAATGGTGTACAAATGTTATTTATGTGGAAATGTACTAGACAGAATGAAGAAAATTTCATTGCATTAGTAAGTATTGGTTGTTTATTAACTATATTGCTTAAATTTTTAAATATCTCTACTTTCTTCAAGTTTATATTAAACTTGAAAAAATTTTTCTAAATAGTTTTTTTTACAGTTTTGTACATTATTATTCATGCACGTGTAAATAAGCTTTTTTCCTTACAATTAGATTATTATTTCTAGATTTCCGAGTAATTCTGAAAAAACAGCACATACTCTAAAGCAATGGTTAGCTGTATGTAATCTAAATGAGAGAGATGACATATCTGGCCAGCGAATTTGTTCATGTCATTTCAAAGACGAAGATTTGAAAACGGAATTTACAAAAAAAAAGTGGAAAGTTGGGCGATTCCCTCAATAAATGTTCCAAATCCTAATGCTCCGTGTTATTTATTATATGTATATTATTAAATATTTTTATAGTTAAGAATTATGTATGAATAAATTTGATAAGAATAAATCGAGGTATTCGTGATATAACCTAACCTATTCTATGTCAATCACCGGAACCTAACCTAATACAGGTATGTCAATCAACGGTAAAAGTCGCGACAATGACATGCATGCGCATTAGTGCCCATTACTGTTGCTCTATCTCTCTCTCATTACACGCGTCCAACTTATAGGGAAAGATACGTTGCTAGCAATATATTATTTATTAAATATATGGCCAAGAAGACTGTTCACAATACTAATTGTTACGTATACAAATGTCACTCACGACAAAATGACAACCGAAAAATTCACTTTCATTATTTTCCGAAAAGAAATGCTTCGTTCGTTAAAATCCAAAACGCTTACGGTGCTGAAGAAACTGTTGATCGACGAAGAGCCTGGAAGAACGTTCTGTTAATGGGCAAATCAGTCACTGAAAACATGAGAGAAGATGATTATAATGCATGCGGTTAGTTTGTGTGTGACTCTTTTAGGTTGTTTATTTATGCTTATTTTGTTTGATTGTAGGACCTTCATTATCCTTTTTAAATAGTGCAAAACTTAAATCATCAGCCGCCCCATCACAAAACTTGCCGAATAAATCCAAACGACACGGAGAGTTGAAAAGACAAGAGCTGTTAGATTGGAAAGATGAAACCAGTTACTTCAAGCGGCCATATGTAATAATGAAGAGTGTCACCAAAGTGTGGCAACAGAAGAAGGAGGACCTACCCAGTTTAGCGATCTAACCCCCGAAGAACAGTTGGTGGTACAAACTTTATTGGAAATGCAAAATAATGAACACATTGTTGATTCCAAAGTTGTCCCTAAACTTTTTCAAGACAAAGGTGTAGAAGTGACGAGTGGTGAAATTAAAATAAGCTTTTCATCAACATTCCAAACTGATAAGCAGTTAAATGTTAAATTCTTTGACTGGCATTTCGAATTTTACTCTATTAAACGATTTTATTCATTTAATCGGTGAAAAATATCCAGATAAAAAAATCACAAACTTACTCTAAAGGACAGAATAATTTTAGTTTTCATGAAGGTAAAAATGGCTATTAAGTTTAATATTTTAGCTTTTCTCTTTAAAGTTTGTCCGACTATTGTTAAAAATATTTTTTATGAATACATATTCTACTTAGCTAACATTTTACGCGACTGTATTCCCTGGCCTAGTGTAGAGGAATGCAGAAAAAACTTACCAAGGTGTTTTGATAATTTTAAATCTACCAGAATTATTTTAGATTGCACCGAAATACCAACACAGAAACCTGCTTGTTTGTCTTGTCGTGTAAGAACATATTCGCACTATAAAGGTGGGCAAACGATCAAATTTATGGTAGGAGTAAGTCCTGCAGGTTTAATAACATTTGTTTCAAAGGATTATGGCGGTCGCAGTTCAGACAAAGCTATATTTGAACAGAGCAAAATTATTGAAAAACTTGAGCCATTCATTGATAGCGTTATGGTAGATAAAGGATTTTTAATAAAAAAAAATAAATAAAAAAAAACACCTGCCACAAACACTCTATTAATTTTTTTAGACCATATTTTTTACGTCAAAAGAAACAATTTTCAGATGAGGCAAATTTTAACGTATTAATTGCTAGGGCAAGGGTGCACATTGAGAGGGTGAATCATAGAAGAAAAATTTTTGAAATTCTAAAAGTTCCTTTGCCATGGTCCCTAGTGAATACAATAGATAATATATTTGTTGTTATATGCGGTGTAGTAAATTTTCGATATATCTTTTTTTATTCTTAATTGCAAAGATTAGGCTAAAAAAATAATAAAAACATTGAAAAAAAGTTTTTTTATTGCTCAATTTTAAATTATTCAATATTAAAAGTTACAAAAATTAGTTCCCATTTAAAACACGACGTGAACGGTTTAAGAGTTTGTGACGTCATTAGCCATGTTCTGTTCAGCTGTCAATGTCGTTTATGTATGTATTTTACCATTGACTGACATTTCGACACTGGCTTATGACATCACGCAACAAGGCGCGCTTTTCGGGGTGTTTGAAAGTATCTTTTTTTCAATTTAAAATTTTGGGGTCGGGATAAACTATTGGAGTATAAAAAATATTTCTACAATGTTTTTTTAACTCTAGATTACATTAAGCAGGTTTTTAAGAGTTTTCATTTTTGACCGGATGACTCTATTGTCAGGATTTAAATTCAATTCAAATAAAAAGGATGACGTTCGAATGGTGTTAAATAATGTGACTAACCACTTTGGTATACTGTGCTCTTCATTAAGTTCCTCCACATTACTTCCACACCTCTCTCGTCCCATTCTATAAAAATAAAATTTAGCAAAGTTTTTAAGTAGGTAGGTATCGTATACCCCCAAGATACTGTACAAATTAGCCAGATTTAGAGATAGAGCGGCAGCAAGCGAGACCGGCGATATGGTAGGGCACACACTAGCTAGCACGCTGTCGCGTGTTGGTGGCCGGCTTGGCCCAACTGTGCATGAATATCCCTGTAGATATGCGATGCAAATTGATTCCATATATACATACATATATATGCTTACTAAGAGCAGAATTCGGGTGATTTGTTGTTAAAAGTTTGTAACAAGATTGGCTTTCGTCATTTGCTACAACTCTCCAACGTTTTTTTAATGGTGGCTTTTTCAGGCAACAACTATCTTGAATGGGGCGGGCTCTATATTCGTCTTCAATGCCTTTTTTGCTCTCCTTCCAATATAATTCTAAATCAGTCCCAAACAATTTCTCCAAAGTGAAGAGGTTTACCCTGAAACAAAAAAAAACAGCAAAAAAAAAATTACACGTGTATAGTATTTTGAAAAATTGCAAGGGCTCGATAATATGCCACTAGGAAACCGTAATTGATTACAACCTGACGGATTTTAGAAGCGTGGCCGCAATATGCTTGCATTTTCCAGATGTACCGGCCTTACAGCTACACGAAAAGGGAAGAATTGACACATTGTCTTGATTTATAGCAAGCTTCCCGGAAATTTCGTGAGGTTTGTCAGTAAACAGAGCACTGGTTTGAAGGCACAAAGCAAAAACTTGCAAGTTAGAGACACCACCCTCTGTTGATTGAATGCTACAAGATCCGCACAAAATCAGGTCTTTGGAATTCAACACTTGTTCGCCCTCTATTGCACACCGGCTATGTGCCGTTGCCTCCAAATAATCCAAGACAGATGTTAACCTCAAAAATGCCTCTCCCTCGTCCACCGATGATTCTATAATACAACACTCTTTAGCACAAAAACAAGGCTCATTGGAGCACTTACCTGACACACAACTAAAATCACAAAATATCTATTAATACTTAAAATACACTAATTTAAAAAGTCCTGCTACTCTTCATAAACACAAATAAACAACAAACCACAAATACGTTACTCGTTTAAAGCCATGATTGTTTACATACCACAGCGCCCCCATCGGTAGTTGGAATCGCGAATACTATTTGAAAAGACGGCTACGGTTTTATGTTTTAGATACCATGGCAACTCGATTAAAAATTTTATCTAATATATAAAATAAAGTCGTGAAATTGTATTATGCATGCAAATCTACACCGTTAAAGATATCGACGCCAATTTTTTTGTGAATGCTCTTTCAATTTTTAGACGTGTCGACGAAGTAACAAAAGTTTTTTATTTTGCGCCGTTTTTTAATAATTATAAATTATTTACATATTTATATAGTGGCGCCATCTATATCTGATTTACAAAGTGCATGTTGTTTACATTACAGAAATCTATACCGATGAGGAAATCGATTGTAGAACATATATAATAAGGACGGGAAACTCGAGGGTAGCGATGGCACGGGAGCCGTTAAAGTTTCGAGCGAGTCGTTGCGTAGTAGCACTGCGCATCAGTCTGGCTCCCACACGCTGCCAGAGAGAAAAAGACAGACTGATGCGCAGTGACACTACGCAACGACCGACATAGGTGCAGTCAATTCAGCCACGGCTGCCTATAGCTCGGCATACGGACTATATATGTTCCTGGTAGCAATATTATTTGAGAAGATCGACGGCTACGTTTTTATGTTTTGGATATCATGGCAACTCGATTAAAAATTTTTAAATAATATTTTTCAATAAAAATCGATTAAAATAATGTAGTTTTTGATATCATTCGACGCGCAATAAGTTTCTCATTCCACTGATATAAAATATTTTCTCTAGGCCGAATTGTCGAGCAAGAATTCACAATAATGTTAAATCCCTATGTTCAGGTTTGAAAACGGGCACCCGGTATATTGATATATTATAATACAATTAAATATTATTGAAAAAACGGCGCAAAATAGAAAACTATCGTGGGGCAAAGCTCGCGGGGGACAGTAATAATAAATAAATAAATGTGATTTTATATTAATAACGTATTGAATGTCGACTGCATGTGATTTTTGGCTACCCCTTCAGTATTTTCCAAAAATTAAAACTGTATCATGGCAATGTATAAGAAAATCATGTGCTGGACACATCAGATATTTTTTGTTACTTTACCGCATAGTTGGACCATTTACAACACAGTAAGCGTAAAAATCAGGTTTTTTGTGTCTCGCATTGTAAAGTTTGCTTTAAAGTTTAGGAGGGCAAAAACCTTATAAATACACCCCGAAACGTTTCAAAGATTCTATTACAGAGAATGTCTCAAGTTCATGGCTATGATACACTCCTTCTGCATTACTTGTCACTTCATCAAAATATGCTACTGGTCCCGTCCCCATTTCTTTTAGTACAGTAACCAGGGAGAAAAAAAGGCCTCAATAGACTTTTTTTACCCTACAGCCAATTTTTGCAGAATCTGGTAGAGGGTTACCCTGTAAGTTTATGTAATAGGAAAGAAGTTATTTAATAAATAAATAAATCAACTTCAACTAAGGGCTGGTGAAGGAACGGCGGGGTCTACGAATATAAAAACTCAGTTTTAAACTTATAGGGTGACCCTCTACAAGATTCTGCAAAAATTGGTTGTAGGGTAAAAAAAATCTATTTCAACTCCCTGTTTACTGTACTATTTGTTTTTGAATTAAAATAGGTACCACCCAGACCTCTACTACTTGCGTCAGTATGTACACTTCTGTTCACTGAAAAAGCATACAAGTCTTGAGAACAATTTTTGCATTTTTTTAGCTACGTAAATTTGCCTTACATCTGTTTCCATGTTTGCAAATGATGAATGAACACTTTTTGAAAATCTTGAATATGTATTGAACGGATATTACGATTGTTGTCTGACAGTGACATTAAAGTCAAGTTACACAAATAAAATGTAAGTGTATGCATTTTCATTGAACAGAAGTGTACTTCAGTTACTAAATTTGTGTCAAATGCTGATAAAACTGGTTTATTGATAAGTTTTTGTTTTGAAAGTTCTAATCCATTTTGTTGAATTTCACTCCATTCCCATTTTATATTTTTCTTCGTAAGATTTTTTAAATGACTGGCAATTGCCTACTGCAAAAATTTTAATAAATTTTCTAAAGTAACCGCATAAACCTAAAAATTGAAGAATTTCATGTACATTACACGGTATTTTGAAAATTTCTACTGCTTTTATTTTACCACTTCCCGAAGAAATTGCTTAGGCATTAATTGTATGATCTAATTAATTCACTTGTAATTTTAAAAATTTTTTAAAATTAAGTTGAAGACCAGAATTTTGTTAATAACTTTATGGCCATTTTTGCCTTGTTGGTGTAAATTGTATTGTTTTTCTTTCTTTTCATTATAATTGGGAATTTCTCGTTATAAATAAATTAAAAAAAAATATTTTATCCAACAATTTTAGACCGTCATCAATAGTAGAGGACGGAATTTAAATATCGTCCATGTAATAAGCAAGAATATTTTCAGACTGTAAACTGCTGATAACTTTGTTTGTTAATCTTTGAAACACAGAGGATGCGTTCAGTAAACCAAACGGGGTTCGTAAATATTCATAATGACTTTCAGTTGTTATGAAAGCTGTTTTATTTATTGAGTCAGCTGCTACAGGAATCTGATGGAATCTTCGACAGTCTATACTCCATTCACTGAGACTTTGCAGTGGTGGGTGGGACTTAGCAAGTCCGATTTAAGGTCTATTTACACACATCAGTGCCGTGTCAGTTCAGTATCAGTGTTATTCGTGCTCAATCAGTGATGTCAAGTCACACACATCCGTCCGTAGTACGTACTGTGCTTTCGGTGAGATATCAGCAAGATGGCTTCTTTTTCTGATGACGAATTCGCATTTATTGCCATAACCCTGGATGAGGAAGAGGAAGAACTCCATATAAAAGAAAACCGAAAATGGGTACACAAGGCATGGATGAAACGAGAAAGTGAAGGAGGATTTATTACTTTATATGTATAAGGAATTAGTAGACGATGAAACATATTTTTTTATCTGAAATCGGCAGTAAAGTAAGTCATTAATGTACGATTTTTACTTTCTTATACGAAGTATAAGGAAGTATAGTAATCGTGATTTTTTTCGACTTCGAGATTTTGATGAATTTACACGTTTTGAGGGCCCCTGAATCCATTCTGACCATTTTCGCCATGATGTCTGTCTGTGTGTGTGTCTGTCTGTCTGTCTGTCTGTATAAGATGGCGCTTGAGAAAGACGTTTCGTGCGAGGCTCCGGTAAAACCTTGCAAGAAGTGTAAGAACGTACCCCAAAGTGGACTATTGTGTGTTAAATGCAGATCACTGAACCATCCAGGGTGTATAAAATATATCAAGAACATTAAACAAATTGACGGGAACAATATTATTTGTTGTGAAGGAAATAGCGAAACCGAGGATGTTCAGGGTGACATTGGGGTCGAACTAACTGAAATTGAAATGAGGGAGCATCTACAAGAAAAATGTAGTGTAATGGAAGTTAAGTATTTGAAAAGTATCATCGAAAATAAGGATCAAATTATACAGGAATTATATGATAAAATTGTTTTGTTACAAGACAAAATAGTTCTAATAACACAGTTGCAGTGTCAAACTCAGAATTGTCAGTTGGTGCGTCCTGGTTGTGACCTCTCAATGACTTCTGCCAAACAACCATCAAAAAGTAAACAGAAAGTGCCAAAGAAAACTATAACTACTGAAAATGTTCGTAAACGAGATACTGATAAACATGAGAAGGACAACAAAACTGATAATGACTCAGGCATTGTTCCAGAGGGCAGCAGCGAAAATAAGAAAGAATGGAAAGTGGTAACTCAAAAGAAACCTAACAAACGTCAACAGAAAATTACGGGGTCTGCAAAAGTTGATCCAAACACTGATAGTTTAAGGGCAGCTGAACGAAAAGGTTGGCTTTACCTGGGAAAAGCTAGGCAGGAGACCACTGTAGAACAAATCCATGAATATTTGATGCAAACTTATCCTCAGGAAAAATTTATAATAGAAGAAATACCGAAACATCAATTAAACATGAGCAGAAACAAATCTTTCAAAATAGGTATGAAGTTTGGTTTACTGGAGGAATTGACTAAGGCAGAGGCATGGCCTGAGAACTTGGTAATCCAAAAATATAGGTTTTTTCGGAACTCTCAACTCGGAAAGCGGGAGTAATCACGAATCAACTCCAGGAACTACCACGGACCAGCAAAAACACTATATAAAAGTTTTTCATCAGAATATACAATCAGTAAGAAATAAATTGGAAGAACTTCATACTGTGCTTGAAGTGGAATGTCCTCAGTTTGTGTGCCTTTCTGAACATTGGCTTCAGGAGGAAGAGATTCAGTGTCTACAGGTGGATGGCTATAAAGTTTTGGATTACTACTGCAGAAGTACTTATTCTCATGGTGGAGTTTGTGTTCTGGCTGCGAAGAAAATCGAGGCGGAGAGGATGGAGGTCTTGCGTCAGTTTTCTGAGGATAAAGTGTTTGAATGTGCTGGTGTTAGGTGGTGTAACAGAGATGGCAATGTAATTGTGTGTGTTGTGTATAGATCACCGACAGGCAATTTTAGTGATTTTCTGTCTAAACTAAAGGGTGTTTTAGATGTTGTTATCAGCAAAAAAACTAGAAGTGACACTGTTGTTGTAGCTGGGGACTTCAATGTTAACTTCTTGGATGTAAATGATGTAAACACAGGTCAAATAATGCAAACATTTAACTCATATGGGTTGAAGACTGCCGTTGAGGGTCCCACGCGGGTAACAGCGATGTCATCAACACAGATTGATAACATTTTAACTAATGTGTCTGTAGAGGGTTCTGGTATAGTAAACACAATGCTATCAGATCATATGGGTCAATCAATTAAATTTAACACGAATGGGGTCTTTAAAAAGAAAAATGTAAAGTATGAACTGAAACGAAAATTTTCCAAGCATGCTAAAAATGTATTTTGTGAGCAGGTTGGCAAGGAAGATTGGGTAGAGGTATATAGTGAAACAAGTACTAATAACAGTTTTGAATGCTTTATGAATGTTCTTAAGTTTCATTTTGATGTATGTTTTCCACTTAAAAGTTGTAGGACCCAACTGGAAACTGGCGAAAACAAAAGGTGGATGACTATTGGATTGAAAACTAGTAAACAAAAGTTAAAAATGTTGTATCAAATATCTAAATTGAATGCCACTCCAGAATTTAAAGAATATTATAGACTTTATAATAAAATTTTTAAAAAATTGGTTAGAAAATCAAAATGTTTATACTATAACAATTCAATACAGTCCAGTGATAATAGAAATAAAACACTGTGGTCTATCATAAATGCTGAAACAAATATAAAAACTAAGTCTAACAAAATAA
Source organism: Pediacus dermestoides (assembly GCA_963942485.1). Lineage (NCBI taxonomy): Eukaryota > Metazoa > Arthropoda > Insecta > Coleoptera > Cucujidae > Pediacus > Pediacus dermestoides. The sequence goes on along the minus strand of OZ012630.1, from coordinate 12,353,855 downwards.
ATTCAGTAATGAAAAATAATATTACTTATACCAATCCTATCGATATAGCAAATATATTTAATCAAAGTTTTTTATTTGTCACAGGAGATGAACCTGCTGATACGAGCATAAATGTTGTAAATTTTGTTGAGCAGGGCTGTGGAAGTATGTTTTTGTTTGGTGTTGAAGCTGTGGAGGTGCTTAATGTGATAAATTCATTGGGAAACTCGTCGGCTTGTGGTGTGGATGGTGTTCCGGGTAGTATTTTGAAACTGATAGCTCCCATTCTAGCTCATCCTCTGGCACATATTATAAATTTAAGTTTTAAAACCGGGATCTTCCCTGATTCACTTAAAATTGCTAAAATTTCACCCATTTATAAAAAAGGAATGAAGGCGGACTGTCAGAATTATAGGCCTATATCAGTTTTGCCGACTGTGTCAAAGGTTTTTGAAAGAATATTCCTAGCAAGGCTAACATCTTTTTTAGATAAGAACGAAATATTGAGCAATTGTCAGCACGGTTTTAGAAAGGGTAGATCTACCGAAACTGCCCTGTTTAGCCTTGTTGGGAGGATTTATGAGGGTATTGAGGAAAACCATAAGGTAATTGGAACATTCTGCGATTTGAGCAGAGCTTTTGATCTTGTGAATCATGGGCTCTTGCTTGAAAAGCTGAGGTGTTATGGTATCAGAGACTTGCCATGCAAATGGGTGGAGTCTTACTTATCTAATAGATCTCAATTAGTTGAGATCAGGACAGAGGATGCTTGTGCTAGGTCATCAATGGGAGTAATTGCCAGAGGTGTGCCACAGGGCTCAGTTTTGGGTCCTGTATTATTTACGTTATATAACAACGATCTTCCTAGAATATTAACACAGTCGAATGTATTTGTTTATGCTGATGATACCACCTACATCACGAGCTCGGGGAGTGTTCGGGAGTTAGTAGAAAAAACTAATATCGAGATTGGTAAAATGAGTTCATGGTGTACATCAAATGAGTTAGTGCTTAATAACAAAAAGACCCAGTATGTTTATTTCAGAACAAAACAAAGTGACAACGTATTCGACTTAAATATTAGAATGAATCAAAATTTATTGCAACGATCGGATAGTGTTTCAATTCTTGGAATTATTGTTGATGAAAATTTGGATTGGTCCAGACACATTAAGGGCCTGTGTTGCAAAATTAGTAAATTGGAATATTTTTTAAAAAAGTTAACTTTTACTTGCTCTGTAGATGTTTGTAAGCAGTACTATTATGCCATGATTTATTCTCGTTTAAGATATGCTATTTTAACATGGGGATGCTCACGCCAACTTCAGCCATTATTTATTCGACAGAAAAGCTGCATAAGAACGTTATTTAAATTGAAATATAGAGAATCATGTAAGGACGTTTTTCGAATTAATAATCTGTTAACTCTTCCCTGCATTTATATTTATCATGCTGCAATGTTTATAAGATATAATCAGCATGGGTACAGTATAAGTAGTGGAGCAAAATTATATAATTTAAGACAGCAAAATTTGTTAGTTAAAAGACCAAGATTAGAATTGTACAGAAGAGGCCCACTGAATACTGCACTCAGGGTATTTAATGTATTGCCGGGAACAATAAAGGAGCATAAAACCTTCAGAAATTTTAAAAATGATTTGTTCCGTTTTCTGTGTGATAAAGTATATTATTCTGTAGACGATTTTTTGGACCAATGCATTTGAGTGTTTGATGTTGGTTTATTTTGTATTGCAACTATTGTGCTAACGTATTATACATACTTGTGTTTTGTCTTTTATACTGTTTTATATGTATTGTAGGTGATATGTGTTATTTTTGACTTGGCTGTGACAATATTTGTACATTTTAAAGCTGAATAAACTATTCTATTCTATTCTATTCTATCCACCATAACTCAAAAACGAGTTATCGGATTTGATTCGAATTTCATATTTAAGAGTTTGAACAAAATTGTGGGTGCCACATTCAATGTTTTTGATCTAGCACCAAAACAAGTGACACTTACCTGAAGACATTTTTAGGTTTTTTAGGAATATCTTGAAAAATAAACAATTTATGGTTTTTTTCATTTTTTAACATTGATTTAGAATTGAATTTTGAAGAAATTTTGTTTAAACTTTTTTTTGGAATTCCGTCAAAAAAATTTCAAAAAAACTAGATATTCTTAAAACACTTTATATTTCTCATAGTGACAAATGTACAGTTCACAATATTTCTATTAAAATAAATAATTTACAGTATATGAAAAATGGCAAAAGTGAATATTGAGTTTTCTGACATTTTCACGTTATTAGGAATTTCAGTGCGTCCTTTAATATGCGTAGAAGAAGTGTTCGCAGCGGATTTTGTGGTTTTGTGTGGAATCCAAAGATGCGATGAAAATAAATTAACAATTTGATCCAAAGTGAATCAATCGTCTCATATAACTGAACCTGCTCTTAAAATTGTATTTCAATTCATTTTGATTAAGGCGAAAAGAAAATCGAGTGTTATTGTTTGTGTAAAGCAGGGGCGGGAAATGAGTGCAAGCATATTTTCGCCACGCTAATTTATTTGTACTACAGGTAAACAAAAAATAGTTACTTGAATAAAATAACATTGAATTGCTTTACGTATATGAAACAGCTTAATAATTTTATGTTTAATAATATTTTATGTAACATTTAGCAAGGGTATTGATAGCTTAGACAAATTGAGCTGTACAGACGAGGAAAGATTGTGGGGGACCTTAAAAAATTCAGCGGTTGAGAAAGCTGCTTACAGCCAACCTCTGAAAATGCTTTGTTATCACGAGACGTCGGCACAGGAGGAGCAGTTACGAACTTTTTTATTTTATTTGTTATTATGTTTATTAGCTAAAATACCCCTCTTCGAACACAAGAAGGTGAGACATCTAATATGCCGCCTACCGGGGGAATGCCTATCCAGAGTGTGGGGGTTACAACGCGAAGTTAGGAGACCCTGGTTCCCTAGTTGCAATATGTATTTGAAGGTATTTTACTAATATTTCCGTACAGAATGGTTTGCGGTTTGTTCGATTTGTTTATTTATCTCTTGGACACCAGGTTCTTCTATAGGGTCGGACCTGCAGGTTTACCATTTAAATTATCCCATAAGGCGATTCGCCTTAACGTTGAATTTGAAATATTTAATATAATATGTATTTTGCTTTAAGAGCCTGAATAAAATGTTTAAGTATATGTTATTACCAAACTATTTTATTTCTCCCGCATATACAGAACTTTAAAATTTTAAATGTTAAATATTTCTCCAGATATGACTGGGGGCCGTAAGGTTACAGTTGCAAAAAAGCATCGTACCTGAAATCCCATAAGGTATATTCAGATAGACAAAAGCGGCTGTATACAAATATGTTTTTAATTTTTTGAAATCGGCATTCAAGGGGAATTTTTGCAAACTTTCGTCGGTGTCTTTTCCGTCGCAAAAGGGTGTATGGCAATAGTGTTGTTTTTAAATTGTAATCATTTTACGCAATTTCTATATTGTAAATCAACGATTCGGGACGCTTAGACTGATTTTGAAAATATCCGAGGCGCGGCGCCAGCGTAGCTTTCACTCGCGAATAGGTCAAAAATCTAAAATAAAACACATTTTTGTCGTAAAATTCTGTTATAATGACATATTTATGCGTATTGCAATAAGTGCGACAGAGACTATTTGAAAATTGCTGGAAACCCTCAAAATTTTTACAAGAAATTTAACTTAATTTCTTTAGGAAAAGTAATTATTGTGATACTATCCGTAAGTATAAGAAAGTCATGTGTTGGGCACATCAGATATTTATATACGTTGGCTTGCATAAATAGTTAACAAATACTAGTTGACAGCTGACAGTCGAACCTGGTAAACGTCTATTTTGGTTATATCGTATTTTACTCGTGCTTTTCGTTAAAATTACCTATACTTCGGTGCCTACTTCAAATTGTGTCTGGACTCTGAACGTTAAATTGGGCGATTTAGTCGATTTCAAATAAAATTTAATGTGCAACTAGGCAGTAAAGTTATTTTTCATCACTCATAGTTGTTATTTAACTAATATCCATATTCGTGATAAAAAATGCAAAATTACTGCCTTGTTACACAAATAACTATTGAATACTTTAGAATGTCTCAAAATTGTTTCAATATATCGCTTAATAAAATAGAAAGACATTTAATAAGACAAGACACTCATTGGAGAAAAGCTATCAAACCGAGGCAACGATTAGCAGTTTGTTTAAAGTAAGTGAAAATAAATTTTTTTATGACAACAGTATTTATTTCAAAAAGGTGAACTACTTTACCTAAACGTACATATCTATGTATAATAGTATACAGGGTGTTCCGCAACTCGAGTACCATAGCAAATATACAAATTCCTATGGTATATTAAAAGTAATGATAATTTTGAACAAACGTTTGGAGTGTGTTTTGTTGTTTATGGGACGATGTCGCAGGGATACTTTGATCATGTACTATGGGATGCTGTTGGTTTACAACTGGATCAGGTGACGCTATTGGAGTTGAGATTCTTGTAGACGTATTTGAATAATGTTTATGTCACATCGCAAGGAGATGTCAAACTTGTATACTGGCTTACACGAGATGTTCCTGAAGAACCACTTTGATGTTCATCGTGCAATGAATAATGCCCTGATGTATGTGCCGTAATCATATGCATTTCATATTCTTGAACTGTATGAAATATTTCTGTTTTTGCTAAGGTCAAATAATATGGATTTAAAGTTTTTAAATTAGCACCTATACCTGCTAAAAATGCGACAACAGGATGGGTTATTGTCAATGTTGATGTAGCAGGTTGTTCCGATTTGTTTGTAATTAAGTATTCCATTAACTGAGAAGATGCACTTTGTTGAGGGGCTGTTCTTTTTTAGGTATTTTTGGTGTTTGCTGAATACGCTTTTTTAGACTTCGATGGGCAGAAGATTGACTTGATTGATCTTCAGTTTGTACCGCAACAGTTGGAGGGTCTTCATCAAGTACTTTGTTTTATTCTTCGTTGTCTTGTTCTCCATTATCTTCCTGTTCCTCAGTTTCGTCTTCTCGGAATTCAATATTTCCTTTTGTGTCCCTCATCAAAATTTTTTCTTAGAAATTCCAACTGATTTGCGTACTTATAGTTTGATTTTTTGGGAGGATTGTCCACTTTTTGTTATATTTCTTCTTATAGATTTTCTGTAATTATCTGTAATATTATTTCATCTGGCCTTACATGATGACCCTGAAAATAAATTAGTCTTCAGTTTATGAACTTTATAATCTAATAAAATAATATTTAACTAAAATGTTGTTTGTTTTAGGTACCTAGAAGACTATTGCTGCAAACTTTAACACAATTTGGAATTTTCCCAACTGTTTGGGCGCACTAGATGGGAAACATTTTACAATTCAAGCTCCCCCAAAAACGGATTGCAATTTTTAATTATAAGAAAAAATTTTCTGTTGTTTTATTGACACTTGTTGATGCATACTACAATTTTATAGCCGTTGATGTTGGTGCGTATGGTAAGAATAGTGATGGTGGCATTTTTACAAAATCTAATCTGGGGAAAGCACTTCAAAACAACTTTATCTGTAGCGTATCATGCACCATTACCAGGTTCAGATACTGAAGCATCTTATGTGATTGAAGGTAATGAGGCATTCCCTCTAAAAACGTATCTGATGCGCCCATATCCAGGAAAAGAATTGAATTATTCTAAGCGCATTTTTAACTATCGCTCGGAGAACTGTTGAAAACTCTTTTGGTATTATCATCCAAAAATTTAGAATATTTACGAGAAAAATCCAAACACAAAGGTTAACGTAGCTAAAATATATACATATATAAAGCGGTGTATTGTGAATTTCATATTACCAGGCGTTATAAATATGTATTTCATTTCTCTCCTTAAGTTTAAAAATTAAGAAATGTGTTTTATTGATGATCAGTAGGAAGTAGGAGTACAATATATAACTTTATCAAATACATAATTTATGTAGAAAGTACAAAATTTGAATAATAAAATAAAATAGTATAGAATAGAATTTATTAGCCTGTTTGATTTACAATAATAAATATTAGGTACATCAGTGCTAAAAGCAGTAACAAATAATATATATAAAGCACAAATAACAAAATTTAGAGTAATTGTACCGGTTGCCTCCACCATGGTGTCGATGACATATGGAACCGGATTATTATAAATATAAACTCGCCAAGTCCAGCAGCTGGAGATTCAAAATGGGTTCCTCAAACTGCACTCCTTTGTCGCGTAGTCAATTTGAAATGCGTTCTTTTTGCCACACTGCCGTGGGTGTTTTTTCGCGCTTGACAGAATGGTAGGGAGCTTTGTCCATTACAATGACGGCGTTGGGTTCCAAGAAAGCTGAATATTTTTAATCCAGGTTTTAAATACCTCGCTGTTCATCTTTTCATGGTTGTCGGTGATTTTTTTGATTCAAATAACAATAAACCACCTTCAGCGAAACCAAATTCGTTACCTATATGGGTAACAATCAAACGTTTAACCTTACCCGAAGGATCATTTAGTCCCGTGGACAGACCTTCATTAAAAGCTTGTGCTGTAAGGACTGTTTTGTCCTTCCATACCTGGTTAGACGTATGGCCGGCGTTAACCCAAGTGTCGTCCATATAATATATGGGACGTTTGTCCTGCCGAAATTGCCAAATTTTGGTTAAATACCGGCGTCGCCATAACACTATTTCGGGCGATCAACCGGAAAGAATTTCTTCCCCGTTTTTCATATTTGAAACCTTTTTTGTTGAATAGGCGCCACAAGATGGTCCTGGCAACGGATGGAAGTATTTCATTTTCCCTGAGAGCTGCCATGAACAGTCCGTCATAACGTTCTTTTTTGTATTTCATCCCACTTCTCATGGATCTGCAGCCGGAGTTTTTTCTTTGGTGGCGAAGAGAATACTCCTGTTCTTTCCTTTTCTCTAATAAATATTCGGAACAGTTCTCTTGGAAATGCCGGTTTCCGATGCGGCAAATTGCACGCTTTGTGATTTGGATTCACATTTACTTTGATGGGATATAAAAACTTGTGGTGAGCTTTTCTAAATCTATCCCTAAGGAATATCCATTTCTTCCTGCACTCAGCAGCTGAAACAAAATCCTTAAAATATTTATATAATACTGACAGAAGGACATATAGATAGTAATATGACTGCATTGTGTGTAAAACAGTATTGAAAAAAGTATAATATTACTAAGTATTTTATTTATTTTAGATTTCTTGGACATGTTAATTCATTCACAACATTATCCTTTAGTTACAGACTTGGGTACATGACAGTTCGCACTATTGTATATGAAACTCTACTACTTGTTTGGGAAACCCTACAACCCATTGTTTTACCAAATCTCACCAGAGAGCAATGGAAAGAGATTGAGCGGGAATTTAATATGTGGAACTTTCCAAGTTGTTGCGGAGTTTTAGATGGTAAGCATATGGTTATTGAGAAACCTCCTTCTTTAACTATAAACATCCGCATAGCATCGTTTTATTGGCATTAGTGGACGCAAAGTATCGATTCATCACTGTTGGTGTAGGAGCCTATGGTAGGAACAATCATCGTCATCTGTTGGGAAAAAGCTACTTGCTAACAAATTGAATTTTCCTCGTGACAAAGCTCTTCCCAATACCGACACTGTATTACCCTTCGTTAATGTAGCTCATGCAACTTTCCCACTGAAAAATAACATTATGAAGCCATACCCTGCAGAAAAATCGCGAACGACGAAGCTAAAAAAGTGTACGACTAGAGACATTCTCGGGCTCGAAGGGTAGTCGAAAATGCGTTTGGGTTGCTTACCAAAAATTTTAAATGGTATTCTACAAAATACATTATAGTCCCCAAAAATATTGATAAAATTATACTAGGAACAGTTGTATTGCACAATTTCTTGAGAAATGATAAATGCTCATGGTAACCAGGTAAATTAGAAGCCGAAGAAGACTTTTATCTTTTTCATCATCTTCCTCATATCGGTGGTCGAACGCCTTTCTCAGCACAAAGAATCAGGGAAGCCTTTACTGAATATTTTATATCTCCAGATGGAAGTGTACTTGGCAACTGCAATATGTATATAGTGGAAGAACATAATGTAACGAATGAACTTAATGTCATGACAACACTACAGTGTATGGTTGTTCAATTAGTAACTGCATGGATTAAATATATTATGAAAAAAAAATCTTATTCTTCAAGATTTTCAGAAATTTGTGTCATGGTAACTTGCATCAGAGGCATCATAGAGAAATGGGTATTCCCTTACTGTTTCTATGAGAAGTTCCTCACTACTCATGTTCACAAAACGATAGAACAAACGATTAATATAATAAAAAATGACAAAAGTAATAACAAACGAAAAAAATAAATGCAACAACAACACGTAAACTTGCAAAACTGTTATCAACACGTGGTTACACTACTTCTGACTGACATGGCCGTTTTTTGATGGTTTTGATCCTTTTCTTTCCTTTATCAGGGACCATAATTTCGTCAATGCTTTGCTGTTTTTCATTTTCAATTGGAATACAGTTTCTCCTTACAATATCAAGAACGGCCGTCTTTTAAAATAAGGATCCTCATTCTGATTTCTGTTATTGACAATATATATTGTTAGTTTTGAAAGAATAAATCTTCCAACAATATTAGTTTAACGAAATAAACACCCAACAACAATGCACGATACACTTGTTTATTGTTCTAGTCTCAAATAAAACAAGAACACAATTATGGGTACACTAATAATAACGTCTTAACGTACAAAATAAGTGAACTCAGGTAAACAACCCGATATGTCAATTACCCTTAAAAATCTTAAATTCTAATTACAAGCGGCCGTGTGATCCAGGCAGCATCACAGACCAGACTTCTAATATACTATACTTCTTATACGAAGTATAAGGAAGTATAGTAATCGTGATTTTCGACTTCGAGATTTTGATGGATTTACACGTTTTGAGGGCCCCTGAATCCATTTTGACCATTTTCGCCATGATGTCTGTCTGTCTGTCTGTCTGTCTGTATGTATGTCTGTATGTCTGTATGTCTGTATGTCTGTCTGTCTGTCCACCATAACTCAAAAACGAGTTATCGGATTTGATTCAAATTTCATATTTAAGAGTTTGAACAAAATTGTGGGTGCCACATTCAATGTTTTTCATCTAGCACCAAAACAAGTGACAGTTACCTGATGACATTTTTAGGTTTTTTAGGAATATCTTAAAAAATAAACAATTTATGAGATTTTTTTATTCGTTAACATTGATTTAGAATTGAATTTTGAACAAATTTTGTTTGAACTTTTTTTTGAAATTCCGTCAAAAAAATTTCAAAAAAACTAGATTTTCTTAAAACACTTATATTTCTCATAGCGCGCGTTGAAAGTTGAATTCGATGGTCGAGGTAGACCATGTGTCCCATTATATGGCTGGCAAACGGAAGGTCCCGGGTTCGAATCCCAGAAGGAACAGACCATTAGTTTTTTTAATTTTACTGGTTTCTATGGTACTGAAAACAATAATAATGAATAAATAAATGTAATTTTATATCGGAAGATTTTTTTAAGTGAGTAATAGGTCAAAAATCTAAAATAAAACACATTTTTGTCGTAAAATTCGGTTATAATGAGTGGGACAAGGACAGATTTATGCGTATTGCAATAAGTGCGACAGAGACTATTTGAAAATTGCTGGAAACCTTCAAAAATTTTACAAGAAATTTAACTTAATTTTTTAATTTGTATTAAAGCAAACCCGAACAAAAACAGCACCTTATCGATCGTCGATCATCGTTTTAGAAGTATAATGTAAACGCACCAACATGACAGACAGACCTGCGGAGAACCAAAAGACAAAAAAATTGATGACGTGCACGCACGTACTCGTAAATTTTGCTATATCTAAATTGTTTGATCCAATAGTCTAAGTATAATGGCATATCTACTATACCCATCAAATTATTTATAGCAACGAAATCGCAAACCTCGTTTTCAATAATATTTATAGATTTTCCTGTTTCTTGGCTAGAATATAAATTAGTATTCTCCGTAATAAACAGAATAAGATCAGAAGAAAAAAATGTCTACAATATTGCAGATGTGATTGTACTTCATTTGGTATTGGAAAGTCGTTATCAGGTATGTCTACAGGATACTCAAATTCTTCATTGGACCATGTGTATGTTTTATTTGGATTTTTTACACATCTTTTATTGGTTTTTTCTGTTTTTCCTTTTTTAGTATTTTCTTTCTTCTTTTGACTTTGTTCAGTTTCTTTACTTTCCTGGCATTTTTGAATTTTTGAATGAGATCTTGTTTTCAATGGAGTAAAAACATATGACTGCTTTGGGATTGTATTATCTTCTGGAATGTGTTTGATAGGTGTTTTTATTGCATGTAGTTCAATATTCGGTTCTTCACTCTGTTCTGAAGCAATGTCGGTATCTGAAGTGTTAAAAATAACGTCAAGTTGTTCTGCAATTGAGCTAGGATTTAGATGATTCTGAATATCTATCCTCATCATTTATCTGATGTATTTTTTCTTCGTCATCGTCACTTGACTCGTCAATATCTGATGTAGGAGGAGGAAGAAGGGCCATCATTTTTTATAATAAATATATAATAAAAAATTAATGTTTTGTACAATCGAAAAAGATGATATTTTTTTAATTCAGATATCAAAGTAATGTAGCCAAAAAATATACAAAACAAACTTTATACACCATCTTAAAAAATTGGAAATGTCGACTATAGGATACATAACATACATACGTGACCCATTTTCTTATAAATTTGGTAATGTGTGTAATGCTATTTTTTACTTCAAAATATTGCATGTATTGAAACATTGCGTACACTTCTAAAAATAATGACTAATACTATTTTACCTAAATATCCAAAAAATGTTTGCAAAAAACATAATAAAACTTACTACATGACACGATCAGCCGCTGCACACAACCACCATTGCTAAACAATAAAAACAATTTACAGGTTTTACGTACCGTTTTTCCGTATCGATAATGTTAGTCTGTGAGGTTTTTGCCTGTTGTCCAAAATATTCATTGTAAATACTATTGTGACATGCTAATAAATGTTTCCTCAGTCCGGTTGTGTTAAAGTCCTTCATTTATAAGAAAGTTCCCTTCTTACACAATAAACATTTGCCAAATTTGATTTTATCCGTTACAGAGAAGCTGTACTATTTATTGTAAACATTAGTAGCACTAGCACTGCCACTGGGTTGAGGTTTATTTGTGTTTGAGATAGTTTTTGAGAGTTTATCGTTTACATTTACAGGTTGAGGTTAGCACTGTTTTTTCGTATCCTGCATCAGGTGTACATGCATCATCTCTTATGTTATCATCAATTCCAGCTTTCATTTACGGTATTGTATCATTTTCACTAACTTCTTCTATTAAGTTAGAAGTTGACGGTTCATGTTCTTTTTTCTGTTCCGATTTATTTTTAATATAACTACAGATTATGATATAACTCATAAAGCACCACTCCACAGGTTTCAAACAATGCACAAGACAGTTCAATTAAAGACAAGGCGTAAAAAAGTAGAGCAAGGTTAACTTAAAGAAGATATTGCGCAATCGCAACGAGACCGAGACCACACTTTTTTTATCTAAGAGGAGACCGAGACGAGACTAACCAAGTCTCGGTCTGCAGCACTAGTCCAAATATACTATCTTGATTTATTTCTTCACAATATCCAGCCGGGATCAAATATACTATTTTTGATTCGCTATTAATACATTCAACTTTTTTTATTTAATCTGGCCCACTGATACGCGTTAGTCCAAAATTTTAAATCAAACGAAAGTGAATCCGAAAACTCATTTAAATTATTTTGATACCTTTTAGAAAAAGAATCAATTATTTCTAGAAGGAGATAATAAAAACGAGACAATGGTAGAACGCAATTTGTAGATTCTAGACCGTTATTGGTGCTTGTAGTGCCCGAACAAACTCCTTCATACCAATTTTGATTTTTAATGCACCATACTTCTTGAAAATACTTAAAAAAATGTTTTTCATTCGCCCATTTTTTAAGAAGAGTTCGCATGCGATTGAAAATATTGTCTCGTCTTCATTGACTTGTATTGCGATATCAGCTGATTTTTGAGCTAGAATCTAAACTTTTTTCTGAACAGCGCTTCTCATGTGCCCAACACATTCGAACTACTACTTTACCAAAAACATTTTGAAATCCCTTCTTTATGCTTTTCGAAGCATCAGCTACTAATATTTTGGGTTTGAGATCAAAGTCGTAAATCTTTAACAAAGTTTCCTTTAAACTTCGAAAAATAAATTCAAAATCCGCTATTTCCTCATTAGAACAAACGACAATGCCACATAAACGAAATTTTCTATTCCGGTCAGTAGTACCGATTAAAAGAATTGGAAACTCTTGCTATATTAATTTTTATGTTGCGTCTGTATGACTAATAGTGTTTACTTTCATAGCCAACATTTCGTTCGGAACATGCGCCACCCGAGGCAAAGAGTAATTTCACCGGCTACATCTGTTTCGCATCCCTGTATGTACGATCTCAAAGATAATCTCTGAATGTTGTGAGGCTTTGAACAAGGTTCTAAAAAGTGATTGTTTTAAGGAAAAACTATAAAGGTTTAGTTTATTTTGTTTATTTACCTAATTCCTGATAATATTAATATTGAGGCATATAATTTGTATTAATGCATGAGGATGATGAATGAGCAATGGGTGATGAGTATACAGAATAAATAGGTACTTCTGAGTCTTTTGGATAGACTGGTGTTTGTGAGTGTGTAGACAGAACTGATGAACTTTCATTATCGTCGATTTCTGACATGTTTAATATAGTCACATTGCAAAGATCTAAGTTCAGAAGCAACCTATTCTACAAAGATATCAAACTCATCGGACGGCTTTTTTAATTCAGCCATTTCTTTTTCCATAGCATCATTGTCAATGTCACGACGTTTTTTATTACATTTGTTATCGGCAGTCTTGGGCGTGGTCTCAGTTACCTGAGTTGGCTCCTGCAGAGACATAGTTGCAGTGTTTTCTGATACATCCTACAAAAGGTAATAAAATATTAACTTTTAGGTGCCCGCTACAGAAGAAGATAGGAAGGCGCATGCAAAACAGGTTGAGGAAAAATTGAACTTCCCTCATTGTGTTGGAGCTTTAGACGTGAAGCATATTGTTATACAAGCACCTCCTGGCAGTGGCAGTTACTACTACGAGCCCTAACAACTAAATGTTTGGACGATTGCTATTGAAAAATATATAATAATTGATTTAGACATAACAAAGACTGATTGTTTTTACTATTTAGTTTTTTTAATATATGTATGTACGTCATCTATTTTGTGTAACAAATTGTTATTTTAATAATGAGTAACAACTGGACTGAACTGTTTTTAAAAAATACTTAAAAATTACTGGCAACTAATAGTTTGGACGATATTATTTTAATCAAGTTGTTCAATGTCAATAATAAATTTTATTGACAGATAGTATCTAAAGTAGTAGGTATCTGTAATTTCTAAAATCAAAAAAGAAAAAAATATGGCTAAAGGAGTACCCACAGATAAAAAGTTGAGAGAAGTGATAATTTTGCATTATCATCGGGGAAAATCGATGAGTCAAATTGCTAGTGAGTTAAATTTGCAAAAATCAACGGTAGGGTATATTGTTAAACGTTACGGGGAAACTGGTAGCATTGAAGTTGCTGGCAAAAGTCCTGGACGTCCAAAGATAGTAACTGACCGAAATCGAAGAAATCTTGTAAAAATTTGTAAGAATTCACGCCGTGCTACCCTACGAGAAGTTACTGCACTATGGAATCAGGAAACTAATTTGAATATGTCTCGGGAATGCTGTAGAAAATGGATACATAAATCTGGTCTTAGTTTTTACAAGGTAGGCATTAATTGTTCAGGATAATTTTTTAATTTCGAAAAACCGTCAACAATTTGATTTCATTTAGGCCAAAGAAAAGCCTCTCCTTACTGAAAAGCAGAAACAACGACGATTGGCTTGGGCAAAATCAAAGTTGAATTGGACAGAGGAACACTAGAATAAAGTTATTTTTAGCCACGAAGCTAAATTTGACGTCTGCGTTGGAGACTCTCGTAAAAGAGTGATCAGAGCCAAAAATGAAGCTTTTCATAAAGATTGTTTAAAGCGCACTGTAACATTTGCTCAATGGGTGATGATCTGGGGGTGTATGTCAGCGAAGGGTTTGGGAAGTTTCGAATTAATAAACGGCACAGTGAACCCTGAAAAATATCAGCAAATCCTAAACAATAGCTTACAGCTTACAGCAGTGCTCAGCACTGCAAACCTTTATCCTGACAATAACTTTATCTTTCAACAGGATGGCGCTTCATGCCACACTGCTAAAACAACAAAAAAGAGGTTCGAAGAACACAATGTGACGGTGCTAGATTGGCCATCAAGTAGTCCCGATCTTAATGTGATCGAGACGTTGTGGCATAAGATGAAGTAGTACCTGAGAAACAACCCCCAGAGAACAATTCCAGAATTAAAAAGTAAACTTGAAGAAATTTGCCAATCATTCACACCAGAATTTTGTAATTCAGTTGTGAGGACTATGCCAGCAAGAATTAAAGCAGTCATAAAAGGAGATGTTACCCCCTATTAAATGATAAGTTTTGTATTAAGTCCAAACATTTAGTTGTCAGCCAATTTTGTTAATTAATTACGTTCCAGTCTGTACAATAGTTACGTTTTATAATTAGGTTTTTTAATTAAAGAATACTATATATTATTCCTGTTCTTTAGAAATACATTTTCTGAAACTTAGACAGTTTCTTTTTTTAAGTCACCATAAAATTTTTTGTTCATTATTTGGAAGCGTCCAAACATTTAGTTGTTAGGGCTCGTATAATTATAAAGGAACACATAGTATCGTTCTGATGGCACTTGCTGCCGAAAATTATAAAATCATATATGCCAATATTGGGGCTAATGGAAGAGTATCGGATGGAGGTGTTTTTAATAATTGCCTTGCGAGAAAATACATTAAATTTGCCCCCTCCAGAACCACTTTCAGGACTTACAAAGCAAGTACCATATGTTGTAACAACTTACACGGTCACAATTGTTATATTTAATTCTTCATAGCCTTCCGATTAAGGTTGATAACACACAGTATTACAAATATACTACACCACGTAGAGTGTTTGTTATGCTGAGTTATCAAACAAGAATTGCATATAAGCAGTTGTCACCGTAGGTCAGGAGTTAGTTGATAATTCAGTTTATACCTGAGATTATTAGTCGAACATAATCACTAGCCAGAACGTTAACGTCTGGATTCAACATAGTCGAGATCCGGGGCGTTAGCGTCCCTCCTCCAGAGCTCTGACCAACAGATGCATTATGGTAAATTATTTTAATTGTTTATTATTTATTATTAAGTGTTATCTTTATTGTTAAATATATTTTTCTATGTTTATAATCCACATGTTTTACTATCCCCAACCTATTGACTACAACCCCCCGAGCACACGAATAAAACCCCGTGTGACATATGATGGAGGCGCCAAAACGATTAAGGTGAATTCTTCTTAATTCACCACCCAAGTCAATTGTAAACAAGCCAAGCAACCAGTAGTCAATTAGTTGTGGGACTAGTATTTAATAATATGTTTGTGGATATGTTATTTAGAATTAAAGTTTTTGGCACTTAAAGGCTTTAGTTTTAAAAAACTTACCATCTCCAAGCAAGTCTCCATCAAGTAAATCTAGAAGAATTTCATTGGTTCCAGTTATGGCCCCTCTTTTCAAAATTAGAATGTTAGAGAAAAACTTTTTCCAATTTAACAATAAACATGCAGATTTATCCAAATACATGTGATTAAAATCACGTTCAATCTGTAATGAAATATTTAAGAATAATATAATTTCATTGACTAAAATATTTGATGAATTACTTTTATGATGAATAGTTATATGCTTTTTCAATACATCTTTTCGGTGGAAAAGTCTATTACAATCGAAAAATGGGCATCTATAATGATTAGTGAGTTCATGTACGTATTCTACATGAAAAAAATATTTATTGCAATGTAAAAAATCTTTCCCACAATTCTTACACTTCATTATTTTAACAAATTTAATAAAACAATATTAACAAAATCGAAAATACTTCAAAACTTCATGTGGTGAACCATCAAATGTTTGAAATTTATTTATTATTTCAATAATGTATGGTGCTGGGTTGTCGTATTTAGTGTCGATTCCATGTAATACTTTCTGAAGTATCAGATAGATGTGTTCCGATTGGACCGGATATTTAGCCTTCGTAACGTGAAAAATTTTGAAGCATGTATCAAACGATTTTTGCAAACTATCAAACTGAAGTCTTATTTTATCTATTATAACGTACGCAGTTCTGATCTGTAGTAAATTGGGTCCTTCCACCAAAACATAGGGTTGGACAGTTTGCTTTTTTTCCAGGGCACACTTCCTTATTCCTCAATCCTCTGATATATGCTTCCCGGATTCTAGAACAAGACAATATATTATAATAAAGAATTATCGTATTTAATCTTTGGATCTATACCTCTGCGTGAATAATAATTGATTTGGCACATTCTAAAATAGAAAAATTCCAATGTCCCAAACTTTGAATCTAGAAAAAACACTTGTGTTAAATATTTTCTTTTTAGGAAAGTAAAACCTTGCTTACCATCAGTGACAGCCGACTGCCATGAACTTATCAAATCTAGGCAAACTCGATCGGTTATATCATTTCTTTTCAAGTCATAAATGCGTCGAAAGAAATTTTCCCAATGCAAATGAAAGCGCACAGAGGAGTTAGGGTATAATTTATCAAAATCCAGATTAATCTAAAAAACATATTAGTAAAATTAGATCCAGTTTTTCCGTCACTCAATGGATATCCTTAGATACCATTCACAAATTACATCTATACAGGGTGTTCCTGAATAACGTCAGAATATTTCAAGGGGTTATTCTTGAAACCATTTCATGAAATAAAGTTCCCATTAACATAGGTCCGCAAATGGTTCATTACCGAGATACAAGGTGTTAAAGTTTTCAAAAAAAAATATTTCTTTTAATATCTTAGGAACGGTAGAAGATTTCAAAATGAAATTTGGGACATTTTTATAATTTTTACATACTGTTTATCGCTGTTTAAAGATTTGAAAAAAATTGCAAGGGGCGAGAAATATTGGCGCAGCGTAGGGTCAGTCAATTTACCCATATTTTTTGAGGAGGGGGTTTTTGATCAATTAAAATAAGATAAAAAATAAATTTATTCTATTTAAAATAAAAATTGTATCTTGATTTATCTTGATATTCCTAAGCGTTTTTTAAATAAATAAACTTAAACTTTTTAAAACAATAACTTTAGAACCAGTCGCTTAAATTTTAAAAATTAAGGTTGCCATGTTTTTGCATTGTTTTGTTTTTTAAAACTCAAAATTATTTTTAGTTAGTATCTTGAGTTTGCAAAAAAACTTTGAGTGTTCTATTTTGTTAAAAAAGTTAAAAAAATTATGGCTTAATTTTTTTTCGAAAATTTTAACACCCTGTATCTCGGTAACGAAGCGTTTGTGGACCTACGTTTATGGGAACTTTTTTTCATGAAATAGTTTCAGGAATAACCCATTGAAATATTCTGACGTTATTCAGTATATAAGTTTTGTTACTGGTCAAAGGAGTTAACACATCGAAAAATAGTCCGTAAGAATAGTAATTATATTAAGTGCAATGTACAATGTATTATACATACGTATGGGCCAAATTTTCATTAAAATTATGATCAGTAAAAAATAGAGATTCTTAGGTCCGGTATTTCAGTGTCAGTTTAAACCAAATTTGGGTAAACTTCAATTAGAATGTGAATAGATAGGTAGGTGTAGATAAACTGAGTAGGCATGGCTTGAGTACCAGTGACTTAGCAATGTAAGAGTAGGTTTGCTAAATTAAATGCATAATTTAAGAATAAAATAATTAAAAACTCGAAAAACTTAATCTTAAACAACAAGTACAAAACTAATAGGTATGGTCTGATTTTTATTAGTTGGCGACGAAAAGTCTGATACAAAGTAGAAAATTCCAATAATAAAGTGCTTCGAAATCACGCTCGAGAAATAGTTTTTCGCATTTTTAATTATTTTATTCTTAAATTATGCATTTAATTTAGCAAACATACTTTTAATTTTCTAAGCCACTTACCTGCGCCTGCCTCTCGCCTACATATGATGGGTAATCATGCTTTACTTACTAAAGTTTCAGCTCTAACATTGTTCAAAATGGGCCACTCTTCTATGAAATTTGCAACACTCGTGTATTTAGTGTTTTGTCTCAAGGAAAATGTATTTTGCCATTTTGTTATCATGTCTTGCCATGGCTCGCTTCTTGTTTTTAGCCGAATCACATCTTCTCCATGTTCGGCTGTTACAAATTGTGAAACATAATAAACAGTATGTAATTCAATTTTTTAACGGTATAGATATGTACACCTTCTAATGGATAACGTTTCGGGCTGGGCTCTTCCTCGTCTTTCTCTTCTATACTTCTTTTTTTCCCTTGACTTCGCAGTGGAACCGCATCTCTTGATTTATATATTAAATTACGGGCTTTATCTACTAACTTTCCTTTAGCCATAATTGATTTACCAAATACAGAGTCTTTTTTCTTCAAGGCTGCTACATAATAAGTACACAATGTTTCGGAAGGAAATAATGTTATAATTTTTGCGGAATTAAATTATAGTCGTCATGTTTCAATCTACTAAAATATAGGAAATCTTATAAAATAAGGTTTGTAACCCCTGTTACCTACGTTTCCGTTTTTATTGGCCTTAACTGGTTGCGTTTCAGTCAGTTCATGCCTCTCCCTCAATAGTTCTATCAATAACTTTTGATCGTTTCACTCTCTTCCATGGATTTATTAAGTTTTTCAAGCAGCTCGCATTTTTCTAAAAGGATCTTATACTTGTCCCCGGTAGTCGTGTTTTTAGAGATGTTTAAAGGATTGTTTTCTCCGCTAAGGTCACTGACCTTGTCATCGTTCAAGTGTTTGACAATACAATTCAGCTTTCTGAGTGCATCCTCACCCAAGGAGGTCAAAGGAGGTACCTTCTTTGTCAGTATGATGGTTATCAGATCTGGTTTTGTTAATGTGTTCAGCAGAGTTTGCACACTTTCCATATCAGTGTCCTCCATAACCTTACAAGAAAATATATTCGTGTGAGAGAAATATATGTAGTTCTCGTCAATATTCTACTTGAAACGGCCAAGAGTCAATTGTGAATAAAGGCTTTTAATTTTATTAGAGTTCTTCAAATTTTAATTTGGATTTTTTGTTTACTATAGTACTCTGAAGACGGGAGCGGCAGATTAAAAGCTACATGACAAATACAAAACAGGTAGGACTTACTTACAATACTAGTTACTGAGGCAAAGATAGGCAGATAGATACTAGAATACACTATTCTCCACTTTCTTTTCTAATGGGTAATTTAAGGCTTGCCAGGTTATGTACTGCGGAGACGCAGAAACTACCCAAGTAGCATTTTCAGACACATAATCGACACAAATCAGATTTATGGAAACTATTCGAAACTGTTTCTATACATTATTACTATTTTGTGCCAGTTTCCATGGTTGAGAAACTATTTCGACATTTTTCCGGTTCCCGAACCCTTCTGATAAAGTTCTTGATATAGTAACATTACAATCGAAACTGTTCCCGAATATTTTCGGTAATATTGTATGATACTTTAGGGGAATAAATGTTTCGATATTAATTGCATACTTTTGTTTCGTTGTAGATGCGCAACATTTGTTTAAACCAATGTATCGAAACTAAAAGAAACTTTTGCGTGCCTTCTATTTTACCATAATGTTTCTATCATTTTTCGATACATTATTGCTTATGTTTGTGTCAAAATGCGTACCAACAACATAACATGTAGAAACCTTTATACAAACATTAACCCTATTTTTCTCAGTACATAAATTAATCACATGAAAATGTTGTGAAAAATGGGAAAAACAAAACAATTTAAACATACTTCGCGATTCAGATTGTGTAAAGTGAAAAATTCAAGTGAAAGGAGATCTGTCGTTAATTCTCAGATTGCTCCGAACCCTACGGGAATACCTTCATATGAAAGCTACACCCCTTTTGAATCGATCCTTAATGGTAGGTATACATACCTATACAATGTAATAATGGCATGCATACCTACTTTCTTATTGTTTATTTTGTTTTAGTTTCACCGATAAAAAACTATGCAGCACAAATAACAGTTACTGATCCCTTTAATGAGTCTTCAGCTAGTGATATATTTTATGAAGATCACAATACCTTTCTGCGTTTCGATGAAGGCTCTGAAGAGGAAGATTTGTTAACGGAAAGACTCAGTTTAACTGATGACCTCAAAGCCTGGGCATTTACTTATAATATAACTCACAATTCTCTTGACAGATTGTTGATACTTTTACGGCAACACGGATTTAATAAATTGCCAAAAGATAGCAGAACCTTACTGAGAACTCCAATAGATATAAATATTACTACTATAACAAACGGACAATATTGGTACTACGGTTTGAAGAACTGTATTCGAGATGTGTTGCCAAAAATAGATCGATCTTTGGAGTTATCTCTTACTTTTAACATCGATGGGTTACCTACACATAATAGTTCTAGAAACGAGTTTTGGCCAATATTGTGCTTGATCCAGGTCAATAACAACACTGTTTTTAAACCACAAGTTGTCTCTATCTTTTCCGAGATTGGTAAACCTTTATTAGAAGAATTTTTAAATCCGTTTATAGACGAACTTCGTGAAATTTTGAGTAACGGTATACGACTCGGATCTCATCTCGCTACTATTAAGATAAGATGTTTTGTGTGTGACACACCAGCCCGATGCTGTATCAAAAACATTGCGTACTTCAACAGTTACCATGGATGCTCAAAATGTTGTGTATTGGGAGAGTACGATCGGCGTGGACGTCATATGTTTTACGCTAGAACTGACTGTGTTCTACGTACGAATGAAACCTTTCGAAACAAAAGTGACCCTGATCATCATAAAGGGAACACACCTCTAGAGAATTTGCCAATAATTGATCTTATTTCAGACTTCCCCATTGCAGATAGTCTTCATCTAATCGACCTTGGTATAATGAAACGTTGCTTATTAGCATGGATTTCAGGAAGTTTTGGATATGGCGCTAAATGATCTGCACGTGATATAGCTACTGTGTCTGGTTTGCTAGAGGACTGTAATCATAGTTTGCCCCTGGAAATACATAGAGCAGTAAGAACTCTTGATGTGATTAAATTTTGGAAAGGTCTGGAGTTTAGAACCTTTTTGTTGCACTTAGGCCCAATAGTCTTAAAGGATTTCCTCTCAGATGAAGTCTATGAACATTTCTTAACTTTATTTTGTGCTGTAACACTGTGTACTGCAAGTTTTTATATTCCAGCGTGTGCTGTGTCGAAAATTCTATTTTTAAAATATATAAAGGACTTTGGGAAAATTTACGGACTCGATTGTATTAGCAGCAATGTGCATAATCTTTGTCATGTCGTGGATGATGTTCAAAAATTCGGCTGCTTACCGTCATTTAGCGCTTATCCTTTTGAGAGCAAACTTAAATGTCTTATTCGAAGTGGCAACAAACCACTGGCACAAGTTGCAAAGCGCATTCAAGAAATATCCTCATTTGATGAAGACAAGAAGTTCGAATCAGAAGTTATGAAATACCCACTTGTAAAAAATGTCATTAAATCAAATAACGCATGTCCAACGTTATTTAAAAAAGTGTATGTCAAAGATGGCCTAGTATTGTCGATGGAAAAAAATAAAGACAAATGGTTTATGACAAGAGATGAAAGCGTTGT
Source organism: Pediacus dermestoides (assembly GCA_963942485.1). NCBI lineage: Eukaryota > Metazoa > Arthropoda > Insecta > Coleoptera > Cucujidae > Pediacus > Pediacus dermestoides. The sequence goes on along the minus strand of OZ012630.1, from coordinate 12,331,898 downwards.
ATGCATGACTAGCGCTATAATGGTGGATGGTGAAATATTCATAAACGGTAAAGTTCTTGAACACAAAATCAGTTTTTTTAAACAACCAATTGACTCTGCATATTTAAGCATCTACACTTCAGACAGTGACATAATGTCGGAAGAAAAATTGTACGCACTAAGGGATATAAAGTGTAAATTGGTACAACTAAAATACAAAAACTGTAAATGTTTTGTACTTTCGGTACACAATTTACTGTTTAATAAACGTTAGGTTTATAGATTATAAGGTTCTTTATTATTAAGAAGCACAAGTCACAATAAAAGTATGCAATAAACTAATAAAACAACAGGATTATAATAATTCAGGCATGGCAATAATCTAGGGTTATAAAACAACAACTGTCAAATCGCTTAAGGCGTATTCACGCTTGAACGTTAGGGCGCGTTCACTATTCCTTCTTACATCTTCCCTTTTTAGTTAGTTACAAATTAAGTCTGTTCAATGGCTTCACAACTCTTCCACTTCTAGTGCACTTGGTTTCACTGTTTGATGTAGAGGATTCTCTCTGTACTTCTGTTTCGTTTGGAGGTTTCGGCAATTGGTCTGTCGGTGGTGTAGACAGTTCAAGCGCTGGAGAATTATCTTTGTTAAAAGACCACTGTTCAGTCCAGGAGCTTCGCATCTCTGTTTCGGGAAAATTAGCTTGAGACTTTTTCACATCATGGCAGTTTCGTCTGTATTTGTTTCCTTGTTTATCCGTTACTTCTACAGACCTTGGATGAATAGTTTTCGTTATAGTTGCCGGTGTCCATGTTTTTTCATTGTTGGTCTTTACTACCACCTTTTCTCCCTCTTCGAGCATTGGGTTTTGTCTGGAACCTCTGCTGGCTTGTCTATTTTGTTCTTGTCGGGTTTTTTGCAAAGTTTCGGGTACATTCTCTATAGTTTTCGGAAGTAAGTTATTTTCAGTAACTGGGATTAGTGTTTTAAGGTTACGGCTGAATAGACGTTGCGCTGGTGACCCCATCGTTCCTCTCGGCAAATTGCGGTGGTTTAACAGCGCTAAGCGCACGTCTGATTTTTCATAAGCACATTTTTTCAAAATGCTTTTCATCGTTTGGACTGCTTTTTCTGCTAAGCCGTTTCCTCTTGGATGAAAGGGGCTGCTAGTTGCATGATTAAATTTCCATTCCTTAGCAAAATCTTTGAATAATGATGATGAGAACTGCGGACCATTATCCGAATATACTACTCGTGGCACTCCGTGAGTTGAAAATAGTAATTTTAAAAAGGTTACCACTTCTGCGGCTGTAGTATTCTTCAGCTGTTGATATTCCATGAATCCCGAATAACTGTCAGTTAATACGATGTGTTCTTTTCCTTGGAAATGGAAAAGATCCGTTGCCACTATTTCAAAAGGATATTTTGGGATTTCCATACTCAACACTATTTCTTTAATGTTGTTTCGTTGAAACTTTTGGCAGGCTACACATTGTAAAATGTATTGCTTTATATCTTCTGACATTTTCGGCCAAAATAAAAGGCTTCTTGCTCTTTTGGCGCATTTTTCGTATCCAAAATGTCCACCGTGTATGTACTCCAGCATTCGGTTTCTGAGCACTTCAGGGACCAGAATTTTATCTATGTTAAAAATTAAGTCTTCGTGGATACTGAGCTGTTCGCGGTACGTCCAATATAAACGAGCTTGTTCTCCAATTTCTTCTCGTTCATCAGGCCAACCGTATAAAATGTATTTTCTCAATTCTTGGCATGTAGAATCTTCTCTCGTGGCCTGCTTCAAGTTCCTCAGTTCTTCTTCTGAAACTGACAAAACCATGTTTATTTCGAGGTCAGAATCTTCTTTATCCGGGACCTCGTTGTTGCAGAGTCGGCTTAATGGATCAGCTAGAAACATTTTACTGCCTTTAATGTATTTTACTTGAGGATCATACGTCAGTAATTTAGTACGTATTTTTTGTATACGTAAGGGAGTGTTGTGGATGGGTTTCTTGAAAATTGACTCCAGAGGCTTATGATCGGTTTCGATGGTGAGTCGTTTTCCCCAAACATATTCTCTGAATTTTTCACATCCAAATTGTATAGCAAAGGCTTCCTTTTCTATCTGTGGGTAGTTTCTTTGGCTAGAAGTAAATGCCTTTGAGGCATAAGCTACCGGTCGACCCTTTTGTAGTAGCACGGCCCCTACTGCTGTCGAACTGGCGTCGACTTGAAGTTTAACGTCTTCATTGACATTATATAACTTCAAAACTGGTGGTTTCATTATCAATTGTTTTAAGTGCTCGAAAGTTTTTCGTTCGTGCTCGTCCCAATGCCAATCTTCTTTATTTTCCAACAGTTTTCGTAGTGGCTCGGTTGCTTTTGAGTAATTCGGTATATATTTGCTTAGATACGTAAATTTGCCCATTAATCTTTGCAAATCTTTTTTGTTTTTGGGGTCTTTTAAACGGGTTATTGCATCCACTTTGTCTGGATCAATTTGCATACCTTCCTTTGTGAATATATGCCCCAAAAACTTAATTTGTGTTTTCTCATATTGACATTTTTCTTTGTTCAATGTCAATCCAGCTGCTTTGAAAATGCGTAGTACTTCTTCGGTAGTTGATCGTAGTTGGTCCAAGGTGGAACTATAAATTAGTACATCATCGATGGCTACTTCTACGTTAGGTACATTTTCTAAGAGCATTTGCATTTGAGCCTGGAAAACTTCCGGAGCAGAAGCTAATCCAAATGGCAAACGCTTGCACGAGTAACGCCCCCAAGGAGTACAAAATGTTAAAATGTTTTGTGTTCGATCGGTGACTGGAACTTGCCAAAATCCTTTTTTACAATCAAGTAGTGTGAAATATTGAGCGGAATGTAATTTAGTTGCTATTTCTTCTACTGATTGCAAAGGATACATCTTCGTAATATGTTTTTGTTAACTTCGGTTAAATCAATACATATTCTCAGCTTACCATTGCGCGAAGCTATTACCATAGGCGAAACGGCCGTCGTGGCTTCTTTAACTGGAACAATTACTCCCATTTTTACCATACGGTTTAGCTCGTCTTTAACTTCGTCTCTAATTCTATACGGAATTCTGCGAGGTGGGAAGATTTTGAATTTAGGATCTTCGATTAGGTCGATGTCATATACGAAATCCTTTACGCATCCCAGTCCTTCGTAAATGGTTTCCTCTGTAACCGAGCACATTAGTTTAACTAGAGCCAACTTATCGCAGGCGTTAGCGCCTAATACTGGCTCGACTTCTTCGTCCACGACTTTAAAAACAATATACGCCCATTTATTGTTAATTCTGCATTTGGGTAAGACTTCTACAACAGACAAACAATGATTACTAAATGACAGTAATTTTTTTGTACTAGATGGATGTAGTTCCAAATGGAGGGCCTTGGCGTCCTTTAATGATAACACGTTACATTGTGCCCCCGTGTCCAGCTTCATTTGCACTTCTTCCTTATTAATAACAACTTCGGTAATCCATTCTTCGCTTTTCTTGGTCCTCTTCTTGATGGCACCCACGAAAAGAATTTCTTTGTCGTCGCTATTCTCGGCACTACTTTCGGCCTGGATTTGGTCGACGCGCTGTCTTCTTTTATTTTCTTGAGTGTTATTTTTCTTAGGGCAACATCTTTCAAAGTGGTTTAACATTTACAGTTTGAACACTTCTTTTTAAACGCGGGACATTCACGGCGTCCATGCTTATTATCACATTTTTTACATTGGAAAGTCTCATTACTTTTCTTCTCTGGTCGATTTCTTCTCGTAATCGCGCTCACTTTGGTGGGATCGGGCTGCTGCATTTCTTCGACTTGTTTAGAGGCTAATTCGCTTGTTTGTGCCTTGACAATGGCGGCTTCCAATTGCAGATCTTCGGCCAATAGCGCTTTGCGGATGTCTTCGTTACTAATACCTATTACCAGTTGGTCACGGATTATTTCATTTAATAAATGTTGAAAGTTGCACCTCTTCGCTTGTACTCTCAGTCGGCTCACAAACTCGTCAACTTTTTCCCCAGGTAATTGCGTTATTTTATGAAATTTGAATCTTTCAAATGTAATGTTTATTTTTGGTTCAAAATAATCTGTAAATCGCTGCTTTACCATTTCCACAGTTAGTTCTTGATTGTTATTTAGCAGTGGTTCTGGCAGCGAACTATATAGTGCGATGGCTTCGGGCCCTACACACGTCATAAACGTTGCAACCTGCACTTCCTGAGTTCTAGTCGTTAGTTGTATGGCTGTTTCATAAAAGTTATATTGTTTAAGCCATAGCATCCATTCTTTATGTAGATCAGCGTCTCTGTTTATATTAAATGCCTTCGGTGGCCGTAAATTTGGTACAGCATTAGCCATAATTATTCACTTTGCTTACTCACGAAAAGAATTTCTTTCACTAAAACTCAAGGTTTCGGCACCATGTAAATGTTTTGTACTTTCGGTACACAATTTACTGTTTAATAAACGTTAGGTTTATAGATTATAAGGTTCTTTATTATTAAGAAGCACAAGTCACAATAAAAGTATGCAATAAACTAATAAAACAACAGGATTATAATAATTCAGGCATGGCAATAATCTAGGGTTATAAAACAACAACTGTCAAATCGCTTAAGGCGTATTCACGCTTGAACGTTAGGGCGCGTTCACTATTCCTTCTTACAAAAACCATTTCGTATTTATTCCGCTTCTACATACCCTAGATCTATGTAATTGAATTTTCCTTATATAAAAAATATACACGTAATCTAAAGCTCGTAATAAAATGCATAAATAATGTATACCTATCCGAGATATAAGTTTTTATTTAAATATTTAGCTAGCATAGGAACAATTAATTATTGTTATTTTAAATTAAATATTGTTTTAACAGTTATCTTTGGTTCTAAAAAAATCTTGTAACTAAATTATGTATGTAACAACAAAAATAAAATTGCCATTCTGGCAAAGAAATTTTAAAAACGACAGTTTGTTTTTATTCTATATTACTTCCTTCATCATCCAGAAAGTTATTTGCATCGTACCCATGGTTGCCATCCTCGAAAATTTCTTCTTCACCATTTTCAGAGTTCTCGGCTCCCTCTGCTGTAGAAGGTCTCTTTGCACTACGAATGGAAAATATTATTTTGTAAAATTTGCTAAGTTAAATAAAATAATATATTAATAACCTGCTGCGACCGATTGTCTGGTTTAAACACTTAAACCAACTGTGTTGCAGGAATTTACTTGATCTTTCTTCATTGTGACTTGCATCACTTCGTTTTTCGACTTCTAATATCAAGTGAAGTATTCTGCTTAGTTCCGAAAACGCAGGCTTTTTGTTTCCTTTTCCTGACCAGGTGAAGGATCTCATAGCCTCTAGAGTAAACAAGAAAGTCAAAATTTTTTTAGTCACTTTTTTTACTTCCTTAGTGTCACAAGCACCAGTTTTTTGACTTAAATAATCAACCTAAAAATAAACACTATCAAAATATGATAGATTAAAATGTTTAACAGAACATGCCATTTTTTTAGTGAAGTTTGTATAATTCAATTGTTTTTCAAACTTCTGAACGTCTGTTATGGTTTGAAGAGGAAATTGAAAGGGACACCACTAAAAATTATCAATTGCTATTGGGTTATTGACATTTACTCCCTAGCACTTTCTTAATACTTCATCTAATTTAGTTTCCATGGACACTAACTTTTTTGTTAAATTGTCAATAGGATCCTTCAGCTCTACAATAATAAAATTAAGAGTAGGTAACATTTTTAGTAGACTAATATAATAATAATACACATACCCTTTATTAGTTTTTGACACACCTCGTCTACATTGGCCATAGTCAGTATTTCTGAGGCATTAACATTCTGTTCACAAGCGGTATCTTCGAATGACACTACTGCATTACTTGTTTCCACAAGAGTCTCTTCTACTGTGGTCGCAACAGATTGAGGGGTCACTACCTGTTCACTTTCTTTTCTTAGTTCTTGCATATTGCAGTTTTTTTTAACTCCACTTCTTAGTACAGTAAACAAAAGACTATTTAGTTTATCTGGCGACTCCTCGGCCTGAACCGTTTGCTGTTTTTTCACGATGTTGCCCAAAGTTCTGTAAACAAAAGTGAAAATTATGTCGAATATTTCCATACATGAAAGTAGACGGAGCATGTACATTGATAGATACTTACATTTCCTCGTCATCAGTGTCCTGGCATTTAGTAAATGCCTTTTCCACAATAAGGGCTGTCTGATAATCACTTAATTTGGAGGCCCGTATTGAACATTTTTGGGAACTCCATGTTTGGAGATCTGGGTAAGATTCCGGGGTTTGTAAAAGTTCGTCAAGCTCCCGCTTATTCTTGAACGGAGGCCAAAACAACAAATTGTTTAACACCCAGCTTGACGGCACAGCTATTAATACAATTCTTTTTTTTTTCACTGTTTGAACGACACAATACATAATTTATTTGTTTGGACGTATTCGCTATTCGAACAAATCAACAAAACTTAGGTTAAGAATAGTGCGAACTGTCAACTGGCACTAGTGTCAGTTTGTCGTTATAGAGCGCATGATGTATGGACACAATATCGAAAATGTTACCATGTGTTTCTCATTTGTTTCTTATTTGTTTCTCACTTGTTTCCCACTTGTTTATCATTTGTTTCTCTACATATCTTTTAAGGCGACAATTTCGACAATAATTCGAAACAATAAAAAGATACCATACTTTATCGATACATTGTAGAAACATGCATATTTTGAATTTCTGAAAGTACAAAGTTGAGAAACGTTTCGAAACCCAAAATTGGTCGCCATCTTTAAGAACCGAAGTTTCATGTGACTCGGCAGCCATTATATGCATCAACAAAATTTTGAGGAAAAAAAGTATTTCAAGGGCGATATACACTTACTATTCAATAAAATGGATTTTATGGTAACTCACTTAATTGCTATGCTTTATTTTATAAACGTTTGAAACCAAATTTGAAAAAATTTTTTTTAAAGATTTTAATAATTTTTCCAAAATATAAAAATTTAGGGTGGGGCAAGAAAGATATTAAGCTACAATGAGAAACTACTCGAAAAACTTCCTTTCGTTGAAAAAATTAGATTTACCGAAGCTAGAAGTTCCAGTTATATCATATATATATATATAATTATGATTAGATGTCGCCATAACTATTTTGTGTCATTAGGTGAATGATAATCCGATTTTGTGTCTGCTATATGTTCTATCCTATAACATGAAGTTTATTTTTTTCGAAACTGACGGCTAATAGAGTTTCCGTAGGTATCTAAAATATATGTTGTTGATCGATAGTGCGCATGAATGGATCGAAAATTAATAGGAACAATTTCGACACATATTCGGAACATAAGAAGAATCAAGTTCGAAACATGAGTCGTTAGCTTTTCGAAACACTCAAGGAAACGCTTAGTGCCAATCGATCGGAAACACATACATTTCATTCATAAGAAATGTATAGGCTTCGAAAATATGTCCAAACTTGAAGCCTACAGTTTCCTTTATGATTTGGAAACAGACACAGAATTAAGAAACATCACCCAAAATGTGTCTAAAAATGCTACTTGGGTAGCTCAAGCGGCCAATTCATGTCCTGGATACCACGAGATATCTCTCCCGGTGTCATAGTGCACAACAAGTCTTGGAACCACTGAGCAACATCCCCTTTGAACAGGTTGATCACCGTCGTAGGATGTATTGACTCTGGCTTTTTAGCTAGGACATCTGCCCGAGGCGCATGGATCCCAAAATTTGCGAGAGGTACAACGGCAAGATTCTGCATAGTTGGCCTTGATGACATTTGAAATACGAGATATATTTATAAAAGGTCTTATCTATATCATTTCCAAAAATGTTTGCATTTTAATTTTCTGTAGGTACTTTTCACACGCAACCTTTTTTATTTTATCGTTTCTTCTTCTTCTTCTTCTTCTTCTTCCAGTGCGACTCCTATCGAAAGTTCGCTATCATCACAGCTATTCTGACCTTATTGACTGCAGCTCGGAACAGTTGACTGTTGCTACAACCAAACCAATCCCTCAGGTTTTTGAGCCAAGACATCCGACGTCTACCAACACTCCTCCTTCCCCTAATCTTCCACTGAACTATCAGTTGCAGAAGTGTATATTTGGAGCCTCTCATTATGTGGCCTAGATATTGAAGTTTTCTCCTTTTTATGGTGTTAATTATTTCGCACTCCTTTTGCATTTTGTTTAGGACATCGGTGTTAGTGGTCCTATCTGTCCAGGGGATACGCCACATTCTGCGGTAGCACTACATTTAGAAGGCTTGCAACTTGTCCATGTGATTCCTTTTGAGAACCCATGTTTCGACACAATATAAAAGCGTGGAAAAAACGTAACAACGCAGGGTCCTCATCCTAAGTCCTATATTAATATCCCGACTAGTGAATAACTTCTGCATCTTCATAAATATTGATCTGGCCATTTCCCAGGTATCTACATGTCTGCACATTTTCTAAGACGGTGTTTGCTACTCTCAGGTTTCTCTGGTTGTGATTCTGTGGGGATTTTGTAATCACCATTAACTTAGTTTTATTAAGGTTTATTTTTAACCCGTATTCTTTACATCGATCATGTAGTTTATCCAGGGACGTCTTAACACTTCTTGAGGCCCTGGGCCCATGTGCAAAAGTAGGCCCCCTTGTTATAATTTTCTTTCAATAAAAAAATTATCTTATGGATAACATTAGGTAATAAGAAAATAATACATTTTCAACAGTAATGTGTACTTTTACTGTGAAAAGTTTTATTACAAAGGTCGTTTTCTAGATTTTACACTGGCAAAATCGTGAATTATGTCCTCAAAATCAATGGTTTGTAAAATTTCGTTTTCAATACTCATCAAATTTAAATTATTCAATCGCGATTGGCTCATGCGATTTCTAATTTCGCTTTGAACTATTTTAATTTTGGAGAATGAACGTTCCCCGGTCGCGTTCGTGACCATCATAGATAAAAAAATTCTCATAGCAATTTCAATGTTTGGAAATACTGTGAAAAGATTTTTCTTTGAACATATATGTATAAAGCGTGCCAATTCCAATAAACTTCTATTAGTACATCTTCATCATCCGTAGATTTAACTTTATTTTTCTTCTCATTCTTTTTTTTTTCGTTCTTATTTCTTGTCCCTGTTTCTTCAGTTTTTCAATATCGATGCTAACATACGATTTGAAGTGCTCACATTCCAAAATTAATTCTTCGTTGTTAATCTCTTTGTCATAAAATTGTGACAGTTTTTTGCATTCTCTTGCAATTTCAACTTCAGTCAGATCAGAAATTTTTTCAAAAAAACCGAACCTTTAAAATATTTCTTCATATTTTTTACCACGTTTTTCAATATTAGAGATTAGACCGTCTATTATTGGTAGATATGTTTCCACTCTAAATTTCTGACTGCCTTGAAGAGTAACTTCGGTGTCTTTATTTTCGTTACCTTCAAAGAAAGTTACTCTGACACTTCGTCGTTTCACTCGCTTCTGAGTATCGCGGTACTCCTTTATACAAGATTTTTCTTTGACTTTTGAATCATAAAAATCAAAACAGTTTCTTTTTTTCTTTACGTATGTCATTAATGATTTAAAAAGTTTGACAGTTGTAGACAAATTCAAGTTTTCCTTTTGGACGAATAAATTTACTTTGTTAATGCGAGTCAAAATATCATTCCAAAAAATTCTTAAGAAAGTGGTTTCCAATTCATCCATCTTATTTTTTAAAGTTCTCGCAGTGAGGCGTGTATCTGCTGATTGCAATTCGTCATTACATAAGGTATCAAGGATCATTTCGATTTCTTCGTATCCACAATTTAAAGCTGTAATTACATCTTCACGTGCAGACCAACGCGTTTTTGATAAGCTTTTCAGTACTTTATTACCCGAACTTAAATTTGAATTCATTATGTCCCAACGGTGTGTTGATGTTTAAAATAAATTGTAGAGGTTTTGAACAAAATCAAAGTAAATTGTCACATTCAAGTTGGATTCTACTGCTTGGACGCCAATTAAATTTAAAGAATGTCCTGCGCATGGCACGTACAAAGCATATTAATTTTTTTGTTTAAATCGAGTTAGTAGTCCTGAATATTCGACATATTCGACGTATTGTCGTATGACTGACCTCGACAGTCATCTAGTAAAATGTAATTTTTACTTTCTTATACGAAGTATAGTAATCGTGATTTTTTTCGACTTCGAGATTTAGATGGATTTACATGTTTTGAGGGCCCCTGAATCCATTCTGACCATTTTCGCCATGATGTCTGTCTGTGTGTGTGTGTGTCTGTGTGTCTGTCTGTCTGTATCCACCATAACTCAAAAACGACTTATTTCATATTTAAGAGTTTGAACAAAATTGTGGGTGCCACATTCAATGTTTTTTATCTAGCACCAAAACAAGTGACACTTACCTGAAGACATTTTTAGGTTTCTTAGGAATATCTTGAAAAATAAACAATTTATGAGATTTTTTTATTCTTTAACATTGATTTAGAATTAAATTTTGAACAAATTTTGTTTGAACTTTTTTTTGAAATTCCGTCAAAAAAATTTCAAAAAAACTAGATATTCTTAAAACACTTATATTTCTCATAGCGCGCGTTGAAAGTTGAATTCGATGGTCGAGGTAGACCATGTGTCCCATTATATGGCTGGCAAACGGAAGGTCCCGGGTGCATATTTACACATCCTCCTATATATTGGCACCAGGGTGCTGAAATCTAGTAGTTTTTGTAAATTACGTACTTTTACAGAATCTAATAGATTTGGGCACTTAGGCGCTGAAATCAAGTAGCATTTGTACGTAACGCAGTTCTCCATACCCTAAGAGATTTTGGCACTCTTTGTTTGCGCTTTCATCATGCGCATAATATACATAATAAAAATAAAGTCTCGGTCAATCAAAACAAAATGTTTGTTTTGGACTTGTGCTATTCACTAGTGGCAAATTTTGGAACAGTGAAGATGTTGTTACTATATTATTATGTATAAACCCTGATGTGTGATTCGGCTGTCGAGCTACTCTGGTAGTAAAGATTCGTAAAAATACTGTTGATACAAGAAAAAAAGATCCGCTGATAAGAGCTGGTTTCAACAATACAATAAAGGTAAGTAACTTTATTAGTTTATATCTAGGCGTTTTATGCAGAACTAACTTATACTTGTGACAAAATATCACGGCTTGTTTTTATTTCTAGTTAGTGTCACATCATGACCATGCTGTACATGTTGCCGAGGCTTACAGCTACTTGAGAATCAGTGATAACACAAAAAAAGCTTTTTTGGAATACTTCAATCAGGGACTTACACCTGCAGAACCAAAAGCATACCACGAAACGTGTTTAATAGCTTCCACACCAGAAGAAGACGATATCTCAAAGATTTTAGCAGACGGGCGTAAAAATCCTCTGGATTGGGGCATTTACCATCTCTACAATACATGGAGGTAATTAATAATCGAATTATTATTAATAAAAGTAATTAGATTGCACTAAATTGGAAACAAATATATGGTTTTAGGTCTACAAATTTTGGAAACCGCACCATGGAAAGTATGATAGACATTATCAAAAGTAAGCAACAAAAGTTTATTGACATGGGTATATCCATCACTGTAAAAGAAAATCCTTTTATAATATGTGTATTGACACCCCTTATGAAGCGGGCACATCAAGATCCTTTCAGTAGTGAAATAGTGTTTGTGGACACAACAGGCTCTTGCGATCAGACGGGCTCATGTATAACATTTCTTTTTGGAGCTAGCAAAATTGGTGCCACACCGTTGGGATGTGTTATTCATGAATCTCAAAACGAAGAATGCTATACTGAAGCTTTTTTTGCATTAAGTGCAACTATTGGGCAGACTGGGTTTTTCGGAAAATTTCCTTCCGCAATAATGACGGATGATAGTTGTGCCGAACGTAACGCGTTAGCTGCAGTATTCCCCGAGTCAAAATTACTGCTATGCTCATTTCATGTGTGCCAAGCAATGTGGAGATGGCTCTGGGACTCTAAGCATGCTATTGAAAAATCTCACCGCAAACCTCTAATGTTAATGTTCCGGCAAATTCTTTTTGAGAGAGATATGATTGCTTGTGAAGAATTGATGAAAAATTTTCTTACGCATGATCTTCTTGTGAAATATCCATTATTGCAAGAACACTTTAAGCGATTCTGGGAACGTAAAGCAGATTGGTGTATATGTTACAGATCTGCATACATAACGCGTGGACACAATACCAACAATATGGTAGAGGTGTCAATTAGGATCTTCAAAGATAATGTCCTACAACGCTGCAAAGCATTCAACTCCGTAGCAATAATTGATTTTGTATCAAACCAACTGGAACAGCATTATATTAGGCGATTGAGAAAATATTCGCTTACCCGTGTCACAAAGCTACAGTTATTACATAGGCAATTTTGTATAAAAGCAAAGGATTTGGAAGTAGAAAAATTGAATGAGTTTGCATATCATGTTACCTCTTCCGATAAAATGTATGTACATGTAGTACATTCCGACATCGAGATGTGTGACTGTCCAGCAGGTCAAGGGGGTGCATTCTATAAACACCTATGTGCAGTGGAATTGAAAGAGAAAATCTATTTGAAAAACTCTCCTACATTAGCTTTTGTGGATCGAATCTCTCTGGCTAAACTAGCTGAGGGCAAGGACATTGACGAGGCATTTTTTCGAGATATGGTTCAATCAAACCAACCAGATAAAGAAAATCCAAGTACTTCAGGGGTATTGTCGGTACTATCTAATGAAATGTTTTTCTCCGAAGGAATGACCCAGGCCATTTCAAAAGTGATTGAGCCTCCCCCTGTGAATGAAGATTGTGAAAAGGAGATAATTAATTTAGAGCTCAATATGAATGCTGTCCTAAATATGCTTAACAACAATAAAAGCAAGCATATGGGGAAAATGCTAAGCATATTTAATAAAAAACTCGGTGAATTGGCAACTCCTTCGGCCTTTTGTGATTTTTGTTCGTCGCTGACAAAGCAAAGGAAATCGAATGGAAGAAAAATAAAGATCCAGCCAACTTCTATCAGCAGAAGAAAACGTCAGGGAACCTTAACTTGTGGTTCCCGCAAAATTCAGTCTGGACGTCCTTCAAAGGAAGAAGCCAACAAGAAAAGGAAAAGGGCCAGAAGTCTCGCTAAAAGCGTTGATTGCAATCAACCCAACGCCAAAGGACATGGTTCTAATCATTAATCATGCTGTATAATGTAACAATAAATATTTTCCATGACACTTGTGTTTCTTTATAAATGTTTAATTATTCTAGGTATAGGTATAATTTAGCACAATTTTGCATGTCCGCTCATAGTACCAAGAGTGCCAAAACCTCTTAGGATGTGGAAAACCACGTTACGTACAAATACTACTTGATTTCAGAACATAAGTGCCCAAATCTATTAGCTTCTGTAAAAGTACATAATTTACAAAAACTACTAGATTCCAGCTCCCTGGTGCCAACATATAGGAATATATAGGGTTCGAATCCCAGAAGGAACAGACCATTAGTTTTTTTTTTTATTTTACTGGTTTCTATGGTACTGAAAACAATAATAATGAATAAATAAATGTAATTTTATATCGGAAGATTTTTTTAAGTGAGTAATAGGTCAAAAATCTAAAATAAAACACATTTTTGTCGTAAAATTCGGTTATAATGAGTGGTGTTATGTTAAGACTTAATAAAAGATCGATGGATCGTTTTATTAGTATTTATTGATTTATTGACATGTACATTACTCGGCTGCCTGCACCAGACTGGCTCGGTCTTTCCCCAGGCACATTGCCCACAATGCCCTCTAGGCAGGAGTGTATAGGCAACCAGACAATCAGTGACTTAACAGTACATCTCCCCCTTTTTATTTATGAGGGAGAAATAGAAAGAACAAATACGTGACTATTATCTAAACAAGGCATAACTAAACAAAAACAAATATAAAACTATTTATAATTCTTATGACTAAATAATAATCATTTATAAGAAAGGGAAATAAGATATAACTAATAATTCTTATAACTAAACAAGACTTTTCTAAAGTTATTTATAAGTATTAAGACTAAACCTAATTATTTAACTATTATGAATAAACATAGTCCTTTAACCACTTGGGTTTATTTATAACTCGCCGAGGCCTGACAGGTGGATCAGTCGTGATTTCCTTTTTAGGGCTTGTTAATTCCTCAATGTCTGATCTCGGCATAGTTATTTTTTCTTTTGGACTCTCTATTGTCTCTTCAATGTCATTATTAGCACTTATGTCACCAGGTAGTATTTCGCGAGGAACACTTTCACAGTCTACATTTTGATTTTGTTTATACGGTGCACTAACTAGGAACCATCTGTTTCTTCTATATTCTCCATCATCCGTTTTTACAATGTATGACCTAGGATCATTTAAAATTTTAATAATTTTTGCATACTTCCTAATATCCGTTACCCAAACAGTGTCATTTAAATTTAATTCCGATAAATTCTTAACATTATGTCGTTTATTATAATTTTTTGCTTGTTTCTCTTTTCGCGAGTTTTCTATTCTAATACTAGATTTGGTGTCGATTATTTCATTTAATTTCTCAGGCCAAATAGGTAATTGTGATTTTAATTTTCTCGCCATTAATAATTCTGCTGGGGAAAATCCACTTTCCAAAGGAGTAACTCTATAGGCTAACAAAGCTAACTGTAATTCTTTTTCATTTTTATCGTTCTTTTTTAATAAAGATTTGGCGGTTTTTACAGCAGCTTCTATAGCTCCGTTTGATTGAGCGTAATAAGGACTAGATTGTATGTGTAGGAAATTCAATTCATCCGCGAAACTTTGGAATTCAGTTCTAAACTGGGGACCTCCGTCCGTACGCACAATATCAGGTATACCATATCGACCTATTAATCTCATTAAATTTACTATAATGTTTTTTGTGGATAAATCATTTCCAAGCTCAAGTATCTCAAAAAACCTGGAATAATAATCCGTTACAATCAAATACCAAGACTTTAATTTAAACAAGTCAATCGCAATTTTTTGCCATGCCCTTATCGGATGAGAATCCTTAACAAAAGGTTCTTTAATATTTACTCTTTGTTCAATACAGCTCGGACAATGTTTCACTAAATGTTCTATTTGCGTAGACAAACCTAGCCACCACACCGACATTTTTGCTCTTGCCCTGCACTTAACAATTCCTTGATGTCCAAGATGTATAAAATCCAGTACCTCCAATTGTAATTCAGGTGGTATTATCAATCGACAACCTTTTAATAAATATCCGTGAACGTTTGAAATCTCGAATCTATACTGATAATACGGTACCATTTCCGCTGGCAACTTGCTTTTTATTGGCCACCCCGTTGAAGCGTATAGCGTCAGATTTTTGCAAGTTAAATTTTTACTTTGAGCATTTTTAATTTTCTCTAAATAAGTATCTTTTACAGGCAAACTATTCACGACTAATCGTACGTGTGCTTCAACCTCGTCTTCTAACTCTTCTTGAGTAGTTGTTTCGTCTATCGGATTTCGCGATAAAGTGTCGGCTACAATTAGATCCTCACCTTTAGTGTACGTTACTGTGTAGTTATAACGCATTAATCTAATTCGGAATCTTTGTAATCGCGGAGTTAATTCGTCCAAGTTTTTTGTTTGTAAAATTTGCAGCAAGGGTTTATGATCTGTTTCTAGAATCAGCATTAGGCCGATAATGTATTCCTGGAACTTATCGCAAGCCCATGTTAAGGCTAGTGCTTCTTTCTCGATTTGTGCATATCGAGTTTCTGTTTTAGTTAATTTACGTGATGCATAGGCTACAATCTCTCGTTCGTTGTTACTATTTATTTGAAATAATGCCGCACCCAACCCATATGAGCTAGCATCAGCACTTATTAATATTTGTTTTTGCGGATCGTAAAATGCTAAACAAGGGGCTTCGATAAGTAGATTTTTTACCGTCTTTAGCGCTTCTTCTTGTGAAATTCCCCACTTAAACACTATATCATTTTTTAGCAAAGCCGTCAATGGTTCTAAAATATTGGATTTGTTAGGAATAAACCTATTTGAAAAGTTAATCATACCTAATAATTGCAAAACTTCACGTTTATTTGTTGGTGTAGGAAATTTCGATATTGCATCAATTCTTGAATTATCAACACAGACTCCTTTGTTCGTGACAATATGTCCTAAATAGGTTACTTTGGTTTCGCTGAAAACGCATTTATCCTTTTTAAGTGTTATTCCTTCATCGTGTAATCTTTTTAAAACTAATAATAAAATTTCGTTATGTTTTTCTAATGAGTCAGCATGGAATCCCAAGCTCATATCTAACTTTGTAAAGTAACATGATCCTTTTAATTGCGCTAATGTTGATTCCACTTTTGGAATAGGAAAATGCGGACGTAGAACACTATTATTTAATTTTGTGTAATCGCAACATAAACGTATAGACGTGCCTTTAGGAACAACCACTATCGGTGCCACCCACGACGTGTGTTCTTCTACGGGAACTATAATGCCTAATTTCGTCAATCTTTCAATTTCTCGTTTTAACGGTTTTAACAAGGGAATTGGAACAGCCCTTGGCACCGATTGTAAGAAGGGTTTCGCATCGGATTTTAATTTAATTTCAATTTCGTCCTTAAATATTCCAAGTTCGTTGAAGATACCTGGAAACTTTTTATCCACATTTTCGCTTGAAATTTTATTTGAAACTTGATTCACAAATTGATTTGTTTGAACCTTTATTATATTTAATTTTGAAATTCCCGGTCTACCTAATATTGGCACTTTCAAACCTTTTATTATAAAAGCCTCTAAATAAACTGAATTTCCTTCATATTTTACTTTTACAACATATCTACCGATAACATTTAATTTTTTACCATCCGGGCCTGAGATAGTTGTCCTGCATTTTTCAATTGAATTTAGCATGTTTTCTTTTAGAAATGACAAAGGCAAACAGACTACATCAGCTCCGGTATCTATCAAAAATGTAATTTTCTTATCTAATTCACTCACAAATAATTCGATTTGGTACTGACCGTTATTTTCATTGATCACTAACGAACCCACAAACTTATCCTCCTCGTCGGGCTCTTCCTCGGAGTCCTCAGTTTCCTCCTGTTGTCTGGTAATATTCTTAACCGTCTTCTTGTATCTGCAGACGATCCTGTAGTGTCCGACCTTGTGGCACGTAAGACATTTCGCTTCTCGTGCTGGACACTGCTCCCTAGGATGCTGACTACGACCACAATACATGCACCTTGCCGTTGTTTCACCTTTTTGGGTTTTCACTGTCATGTGTGATTTTGTTGTTTCATTATATCGCTTGGCTGCAACATTTACTACAGCTTTATGTTCTTGTCTAAGAATTTGAGTTTGCTTTGACTGGCTCTCCGCCCTCCTTGCCATCAGGATTACCTCCCTTAGGTTTATATCACCTTTTAATTGGATCGTCTCGCTGGTTTTCGAATCTAACATTCCCACCACTATTCTGTCCCTTATAAGTTCTTCTTTCAAGGTCCCATAATTGCAATAATTGGCCATTTCATGCAATGAAGTAATAAACGCGTCAATGGTCTCACCAGGTCTCTGCGTTCTTGAATTAAACTTAAATCGCTCGAATATAACATTCTTCTTCGGGATGAAATGCTTCTCCATTTCGCTCATCATCATCGCCAAGGTTGTAGGTGTTCTCGGAAATTGAGCTACGATTGCCTCGCTTTCCTCACCCATTATATACAGTAATGCATTTATTTTCTCTTCTTCTGGTCTGGAGGAAAGCCCTGATACTACCGTGTATCTTTCGAACCTTTTCCTCCACTGCGGCCATGTTTCGGGATTCAAAAAATTGAATTTTTCGGGTGGAGATACATTGATACTTAATGGTTGCATCGTAACTTGTTCTACACTCCCTGAATCTTCGTGCATCTCGCTGTCACTCATTCGTAATTACTTTTACTGATGTGTTTTTACCGCTGCCACCATGTTATGTTAAGACTTAATAAAAGATCGATGGATCGTTTTATTAGTATTTATTGATTTATTGACATGTACATTACTCGGCTGCCTGCACCAGACTGGCTCGGTCTTTCCCCAGGCACATTGCCCACAATGCCCTCTAGGCAGGAGTGTATAGGCAACCAGACAATCAGTGACTTAACAGTACAAGTGGGACAGGGACAGATTTATGCGTATTGCAATAAGTGCGACAGAGACTATTTGAAAATTGCTGGAAACCTTCAAAAATTTTACAAGAAATTTAACTTAATTTCTTTAGGAAAAGTAATTATTGTGATACTATCCGTAAGTATAAGAAAGTCATGTGTTGGGCACATCAGATATTTTTCTAAAAATGAAACGACAACATCTGCCATCTGCTGTATGTCCATGAATATGAATAAAATCGTTCAGTTGGTACAGCATTTTTCACATATCGTAAAATAAATGTTAGTTGATCGGCATGTGTCACATCCGGTGTAGAATCAACGGAAAGAGAATAATACTTAGCTTTCTGTACTTCGGTGACGATAGTCGCCAAGACTTTCGATCCCATTAATTCAATGAATTCCTCACAAATTGTAGCAGATAAATAAGAAGGGTTACTTTTTGTAATTTTTGTACTTTACACTTTTCTAGCATTACCATGCTTCTTAATGTGCTCATCCAAAAATGGATCAAATTGACTAAGCAATTCCAACGTTCCCAAATAAATTCCATTTTTAATTGAACCTACAGTTTCATTTTCTCCTCTAAAAGGAAGTCCTCTGGATGGTAAAAACTTTATGACAGCTACACTTCTCCTCAGCACTTCTTTCCAATATTGATGTTCATCATCAAATTGCTTCGTTAATACGACATAATAACTTTAAGCGACTCTGGTAGATCATCATACAGTTTCTGTGTTCAGGAGCATTTTCATGTTGCGAGGCAGCCGTAGCTGCGTACTTCCAGTCATTGAATCCACTACTGTTAAATGCAGAATTGATGTATGAAAACAATTTACACACTAAACAGTAAACTGTTCCTTTTGACGGAGAATAAATAAGCCATTCGCGATCTACAACTTCCCCGTTACGTAACATAGATTTCTTGTTTCAGTATTATTTCCTTCTATGTATAAACGTGCTGATTTTTGGAAAGTACTATCTTTGTTGGCAACAGCTGATGGACCTTTTTCAATCCAATAGGACTGTAAGTTGTTGTCGACAGATAAAGGCCATAGCCCTGGATCCGTACTTTCAATGTTAATATTAGTTTTATGAATTGCACACCTATACGGTTTCATCGAAGTTAAATAAATATAACAAAGATACAATAATAAATATTGATAAAACGCCTTTTAATCCCTTTAAATTGGTATAGTAGAAGTATGATCTAATAATATACTGGTTGTGGATAAATTTTTTAATGATGAGCATGTTAAGCGAGGCACAGCCGGCCCCTGCCTTAAGACGTCCCTGAGTTTATCTAGCAGGTGTTGTATTTCTCCAAGACTGCTCGTGAACAGGACGGTGTCATCAGCATACCTCATGTTATTAACACCTTCTCCATTTATTCCCTATCGTTCTTCCTCCAAGGTTTCGTTACAAATAAATTCGCTATAAAGGTTAAATAGGAGTGGTGATAAAATGCATCCCTGCCTCACGCCACGTCTTAACTCCATTTCATCCGTTAGTTGGTTTTCAACCCTTGTATTTTATCGTTTAGGAAGGTGTTAATAAAAATATTAAAAACGTTTTGATCAGGACAAGTAGTAAATTTGTTTGTAACCATTTGCCTTCTTTAAAATATTTTGAAGTTTAGCTTTTGTGCACAATTCAGGTAAGTATGTGCGCAAGGTATCGTGGTCTCCTACATCACATTCGTAGAGCGCAATTATGTCGCTCCAATATGCTATTTGTTCACCATTTTTCCACCTAAATTTTACGGGACGTTTCAACATATTATTCCATATATTCATTAAGTATGGAGGGTCAAATAATGAAATTATTTCTTCACCATTGACTTCGAAGCCGAAGTTTTTAAATTCTTGTCCTACTTTTATATAATTAGCCTTAGTATTTTTTTTTAACTTTTTTCTTGCGGCGACATTTATGGATAGTTGATCGCATACTGACCATAACTTTTAATTCTATCTTTTGAAGTTCTGTAATCACCTGTTTAATGGTCTTCATTAGATCGGCGGTGTTCATACTACTATCATTAAAATAATATGATATTGGCTGCTTCCACTTTTTTGCCAATCCTCGTCCCATGAAAACCATGGCGTGGCTTGGTCTGTAATTTTTGGATTTGAGGGTAAAAATTACCATCAAACCCTAATATTTAGCCCTCTTTCTTCTTATAACACAATGCAAGTTGAATGGCCATCTCGTACCACATTAGACAACACACTTTTTGAACTGAAGCCTTTAGTGATGCCAATATATTTTTGTTAATGCTTGTCGTAAATGGCACTTTGTTTAAGATTGCCATTAGGATTTTCCTTGACGGTAGGCAAAATGTTATTCTAAATACTCCATATGCCTTAGGGCTTTACTTTAACAAAGTCCATCTATTATCTTTGTCCTTTAGGCGATTTCATTTGGTTTTTTAATTGGTTTAATAAGAAAGACAAAGTTTGTTTTACTTAACTTGACAGACAGGAATTCTGGAGATTCTGAAAATGCATTGACTTCCTTTATTCTTTTTTTATTTCCCCCGTTTCGCAATTTCCACAATCTCATTGTAACATTTAATTCAGTAAATCGTTTATATAATTTTCCGCATTTTGGGCTTAATGCCCTCACTCTTCCTACATTGACTTCTTTCAAAAAGCCGCGCTTATTTTTGGAACCTACAATTAATAACATTGTTACAAAAACCATAAGTATTAATGGGACGCTAGATTAGAGTAACTAATGTCAGAATAGGTACATTATACATCACGGTAGTAAATAATTGCTAGATTTTGACAAATATGCACTGTTTTGAAGCTTTGTAAGCCCTTTGTCACGATTAAATAAATGATAGTAACACTTGTATAGTTTAATTGTAATTATGTTTATTGTTCGAATAACAATACAAACGTGCGCACCTTGTGCTTGCTGTCTCGCCACTGACCTTTAGTACATGAGCCCTCTGGTGGCAAAAACTATAATTAAATAAGAAACAAGTACGTTCCAAAACGAACACTATACAAAAACAAAAGAAATAATAACATTGTCTTAAGTTACGCATTAACATGCACATTAAATTAAATTAAAGACAAGACAATTAAAACAACAATTAATCAACACTACAAACATGGTACAATCAGACATTTAAAATTCAAAATTCAAGAACTCCTCAATTGAGTAAAACACGTTTTTAATCAACATAGTCCTAATTTGACGTTTGAATTGTTTGGCCTCCAGTCTTCTCAACGCAGGTTGCCAGGTTTCGAAAATAATACCAATCTGTCTGTCAGTGACAAACTGTTATAGATTTGACTTTTATTTTCACTGTCAAACTGTCCACAAATTTAGGTTAGCAATGTGTCATCTAAGATGTTGTAGACGTCATTATAATGCACTAACGCTAAGTCGCCAAGTCGTGAAATCAAAAAATTTATAGCCATTTCTTAAATTCGTTTAAAGATGAAAAATGAATATCCAGGATCGGAATGCTAAACCGATTATATAATTCAAAAATTCTGTAGAACATGGAAAACTTTACATAATTAGTTCGCTGACAGTTGACCATCAAAGTATCCATATTACGAGTTCGCATATCCGGTACCCTGAATGCAATTCTATCAACAATATCCACACAATCTACTAAATTATTACAAATTTTGAACAAAAATAGTATATCAGATACAATTCGTGTTTTGTTTAATGAAGATGCAGAAAACAGATTGATTAATGGTTCATAGGTCTTTAAAGTGGGATAAGTACCAAACTTTTTGAAATATATAAATTTAAAATATCGTTTTTGAACGTTGTCAAGATCAGTAATATGCACTTTATAATTCGGCGACCAAATGACTGAGCAGTACTCAAGTTTAGTACGAACATATGTGTTGAACAAAATTACTAATGTTTCCCAATTCCTAAATTCCGCACAGTTTCTATATTAGTGCTGGGAATTTTTCAAAATTTACAATTCGACTAATCGTTGTTTCGTAATGTATTCGAATTAGTTGAACTATTCATTTAGTTGAAATAGTTAAATATTAATTGGTTAGTCGAATGAAGAATATTCGAATATTTGTTTAGAGCATAGCGAATGAATACTAATTTATTATAGGAAAATATAGATTAACTTATTACTAAAATAACAACAATAACAATAGGGTCATAAAGATATTTAATTGAATATACAGGGTGTCCCAAAATTAGCCTGCCAAAATGAACCAGCTAATTCTACGTTCAAAAATAATGCAAAAAGTTTTAATAAATATAGGTTGAAATATGCTTTCTAAGGGAGCTACAACCCCCCGAAAGGAGGGCCCCAAAGAGGAGTTTTCTGTATTATCTCTGCAATTGTTTGAGGTATATTCATGAAATTTGGTGAGTTTGAAGCTTGTATAATTTGCCACATATTTCTTTTTCCAATTTTCAGAAATTTTGCCAGGGGCGTCACATACAGGGTGGGTGCTTGGTAAATTATGACCCATATTTTTTGTGTGAATAATTTTTAAATTTTTATATCAAATTATGAAACTTGGTTTATTTTTACACACAAAAGGTCGTCTCAATCGACCTTTGAATCGTAAACCGTTTTCGAGTAAAATCGTTTTGAAGAAGTCACGTCCATAAAAACTACACTAATAAACAATAATAAACAATAAAAATTATTCTAATTATTAATATCACTTAGAAAACAGTTTTTTCACGTTGTCACTTTTTAAACATGACCTTTTATTCGTTACTATGTTTCCTGCTTTTGAAAATGCCCTTTCACTGGGGGTCGACGTAGTAGGAACACAAATACTTCTGGGCCAATTTTGATAATTTTGGATACCTACTTTTATTTGATTTCCACCAATTTAATGGACATTGTGTTTTAGGTATTTCATTTTCACCTACGTATATTTCCAACTCGGAACTATTTTTTATTGGTTGCTCATTTATAAATAAAATGTCCAATGCCGCCTTTTTATGAGAAGTTTGAGAAGTGTTTGTATCGTTAATGTCTTCAGAAAAGGAATCATTTTGAAGAATATCATTCAAAAAGTTTTTAGTTTTAAGAATGGAACCTATAAACCTCTCTTTATTTTGAAACCTTGGATCTAAAAATGTAGAAATATCTAGAATATCTACTGACAATTGACCTGTTATTGAATTGACATCTAAAGTGGTTTTAAACCTCAACTTTAATTGATGTTCAAGTAAAAACTTTAGGTTTCTTATCTCCTCAGTCTCCTCGTCAACTTTTTTCGGTAAAAATTTTGCACAAGTGTTTGTAATATTGGCATTACCATAGATATAGAAGGCTGCAATTCAGTTGAAACAACATTCGTTATTAAATCAAATGGCTCAAGTAGTTGTATGTATATAGTTGTATGTATATAAAAATGGACGACGATACGGACGTTTTTGATGATGGTCCTGCGGAAATTGAGAAAGGTTTCTTCAAGTGCTGCAAAACCAGGCAAGTTAGTACACTGGTATGCGTTAATTGTGGTGCTGCTTACCATAGAGGATGTCTAAATAGCAAGAATAAAATTGTAGTAATTGATGATACCAGGATAAATTGTTGTCAACGAAGCTACCTAACCTCAACATCAAAGGAAGATTTTCCCAAAACAAGTGAGTACACTAGCAAAATAGTCCTAGAGAATCAACTTTTAAAGAAACTACTTAAGGAGATGGAGGACAAAAACTTAATACTCCAAGAAAATAACAATTTATTGCGAGAAAAAATCCAATACATCGAGAGAGGTACAGTTTCCGCTAAAAACACAATAAACACCACAGATAATAATAAAAATATAGATACGTATGCTAGTGCTACGAACTCCCAAAAGCCGGTAGTAGGGGCAGATGTAATTAACAACCATCAATCCAATCCAAACCGTACTTTACGCACACGGAGTTTTTCTAGACAGAACTCGGATCAAAAATCGCAAGGGAGAAAGAAAATACAAACACGAATATTCAAGAAAAAGAAGCAAATCCAGTAAACGTACAATCTCGCAGGAAAAATCTGAGAAATCGACCAAAAAACATTGGTACCAATCCAATAAATGCAGAAGAGGCAAAAAATGGTTTTTCCGGAATAGAAAAAAGGGTGTGGCTCTACATTTACAGGTGTAGAAACCATGTAAACAAGGACATGATCATAAATCACATAAAACAAAAGCCTAATTTTACCCAATCAAAAATCCAAGTAAAGGACATTACAACCGAAACTAGTAAAACCAAATGCTTTGTGCTTGCGGCACCTTTCAACCACAAGGACGAGCTCTACGAGTCTTCATTCTGGCCCGCGGGAGTAGGTGTAGCAAGATTTGATTTTAGGAAGTACACAGAGATTAATCCAGCTTCTGACGCATCTTTTTTTAGATACGGTGTCATCCAAGAAGATCAATAAAAACATACACACAAGGGAAACACAGAAAAATAATAACAACATATTTATTTATCATCAAAATATCCAAAGTATCAGAAGTAAAATACTACTACTTGAAGAATTCCTGAATACACTAGAATCATTACCAGTTGTGCTCTGCATTAATGAGCATTGGCTGAATCCAGGCGAGGAATCCTCCATAAAAATTCCAAATTATGAAATGGCTTTCATATATACCAGATCTGAAAAAACACATGGAGGAACCTGCATTTTCCTAAAAGAAAATATAAATTATATTGACATGGAAGACATAAGACAAAAAAGTAAATCACAAGACATGGAGTGCGCCGCAATTCGAATACCTACGATGAAGTTAATTGTTATTTCAATATATCGAGCACCACAAGCTAATCTGGATGTTTTCTACACAATATTAGAAGAAATATTAGAACTAACTCATATTTTCGCTTTAACACATGAAATTATAATTGCAGGAGATTTTAACATAAACCTCAATTTGGTAAACACAAATTTGTCGATTTAATGAATTCGTATAACCTGGAACAAAAGGTTTTCGAAAACACACGAATGCAGAACGGCAACGGCACTTTAATTGACAACATTTTTACAAATAATCCACAATCCACAGCAGAGGTTAACTCTAGTGCTCTGTCAGATCATATGGGGGTGTTGATGACACTTCAAAGGTCAAATGAAAAACCCGATACAACGCACATAAGGAAACATATGAAATCATTTTGAAAAAAGTCATAGTGGTAGCAAAGAAACAACAAAATGAAAGAAGCATTAAGAACTCAAAAAATAAAACAAAAAGGGTTTGGGACATTGTAAAAGAACAAACCACAAGTACGAAAAAGAAAAATACAACACCTGCAATATTGAAAGAAGCTTTAAACAAAATATCTGATGTGCCCAACACATGACTTTCTTATACTTACAGAAAGTTTCACAATAATTACTTTTCCTAAAGAAATTAAGTTAAATTTCTTGTGAAAATTTTTAAGGTTTCCAGCAATTTTCAAATAGTCTCTGTCGCACTTATTGCAATACGCATAAATCTGTCCTGGTCCCACTCATTATAACCGAATTTTACGACAAAAATGTATTTTATTTTAAATTTTTGATCTATTGCTCACTTAAAAACATCTCCCGGTATGAAATTACATTTATTTATTCATTATTATTGTTTTCGGTACCATAGAAATCAGTAAAATAAAAAAAAACTAATGGTCCGGTCCTTCTGGGATTCGAACCCGGGACCTTCCCTTTGGCAGCCATATACTGAGACACATGTCTACCACCTCGACCGTGGGATTCAAGTATCAACGCGTGCTATGAGAAATATAAAGTGTTTTAAGAATATCTAGTTTTTTTGAAATTTTTTTGATGGAATTTCAAAAAAAAGTTCAACGGTATAGATTTCTGTAATGTAAATAATGCACTTTTGTAAATCAGAGATAGATGGCGCCACTATAGAAATAAATTTTTTGACGGAA
This sequence comes from Pediacus dermestoides, assembly GCA_963942485.1. Lineage (NCBI taxonomy): Eukaryota > Metazoa > Arthropoda > Insecta > Coleoptera > Cucujidae > Pediacus > Pediacus dermestoides. The sequence goes on along the minus strand of OZ012630.1, from coordinate 12,305,805 downwards.
TTTCAAAAAAAGTTTCAAACAAAATTTGTTCAAAATTCAATTCTAAATCAATGTTAAAGAATAAAAAAATCTCATAAATTGTTTATTTTTCAAGATATTCCTAAAAATCCTAAAAATGTCTTCAGGTAACTGTCACTTGTTTTGGTGCTAGATGAAAAACATTGAATGTGGCACCCACAATTTTGTTCAAACTCTTAAATATGAAATTTGAATCAAATCCAATAAGTCGTTTTCGTGTTATGGTGGATACAGACAGACACACACACACACAGACAGACATCATGGCGAAAATGGTCAGAATGGATTCAGGGGCCCTCAAAACGTGTAAATCCATCAAAATCTCGAAGTCGAAAAAAATCATGATTACTATACAGGCTGTTTCATTAAGGAAACTACTGGGCATAGAAATCCAGGAAAAAAAATTTCATTACTAAAGTGGCCATGAGAAAATCCTGGAAATTATTTTTAAGTTCCGCATTTTGCCACAAGGGGGCGCAACTGAAAAGTAAATATAAAAATTCTAGATTTCTCCGAAAATTCCCACATTAAGGTATACCTTTGGTAACATCATTAGAAAGCTTGGACAATTCTGCATCATTTTGGTTTAAGGCTCATTGGCGTACCGACCTTAATAAGAGTGGGGGAAGGTATTCAAAGTGTAATCATTTGAATCGCTGTAACTTCTAAACGACTTATTCGATTTTAGTATACTTAAGCTTGTTTGGAAGAGAAATGTAGGTACTTTTAATTATCGCATCCAATGGTACATGATAGTTCCTAATAAAATTGCTAGAGGGCGCAATTTGAAATAATTACAGTTTTTTTACTTTCTTATTTAATAAGAAAGTATAGTAATCGTGATTTTTTTCGACTTCGAGATTTTGATGGATTTAGACGTTTTGAGGGCCCCTGAATCCATTTTGACCATTTTCGCCATGATGTCTGTCTGTGTGTCTGTGTGTCCGTGTGTCTGTGTGTCTGTCTGTGTGTCTGTCTGTATCCACGATAACTCAAAAACGAGTTTTCGGATTTGATTCAAATTTCATATTTAAGAGTTTGAACAAAATTGTGGGTGCCACATTAAATCTTTTTTATCTAGTACCAACACAAGTGGTACTTACCTGAAGACATTTTTAGGTTTTTTGGCAATATCTTTAAAAATAAAGTATTTACAAGATTTTTTTATTTTGTTAAGATTGATTTAGAATTAAATTTTGAACAAATTTTGTTTGAAACTTTTTTCGAAATTCCGTCAAAAAAATTTATTTCTATAATGGCGCCATCTATCTCTGATTTACCAAAGGGCATTATTTACATTACAGAAATCTATACCGTTGAGGAGATCGATTGTAGCAATATTATTTGAAAAGATCGACGGCTACGTTTTTATATTTAAAAAAAATTTAAATTAATATTTTTCAATAAAAATCGATGAAAATAATGTAGTTTTTGATATCAATAAGTTTCTCATTCCACTGATAGAAAAATGTTTTCTCTATGCCGAATTGGCGAGCAAGAATTCACCACAATAATCTTAAAAACGGCGCAAAATAGAAAAATATCGTGGGGCGAAGCTCGCGGGGTACAGTTAGTAATAAATAAATAAATGTGATTTTATATTAATAACGTATTGAATGTCGACTGCATATGATTATTGGCTACCCCTTCAGTATTTTCCAAATATTGATGTATGATGGCAATGTATAAGAAAGTCATGTGCTGGGCACATCAGATATTTGCTTTTATCCCAAAATTTTAAATTAGACGGTATAATTATGATGTCAGAATCGGAAAGTAGATTAAATTTGCAAGAAAAAACGTGAAAACCGCAGCTCGATATCTTTGTTCGTTTCAGAGTTATTGCCAAAAGAATAATTTTTAACACTTTAATTGAAGATACGATTGTTTTCATAGTTCCGTGGTCAAGCAATCCATGACAAAAAATATTTTAAAACTTTATTATGTGTAGGTTTGTCACTCATTATGCCAAGGGCCCAAAAACTACTTTAGATTTAATAAAATAATCATGGAAAACTTTTTAGGTACAAGGCACAATAATTATTTTAATATGGTTTTTTAAAAATAAATCTAGGTAGCCGTGAAACAAGATCGGCAGGTTTCAGAGGAAATTAATAAATTGGAATAGTCGTCAACTGATTTAATTCTGATAGATGTCGTGTTGACAAAAGTTTCTCCTCGATTCTTTTTAAATTTCTTGTTACCTATATCAAAATTTGTGCTACATCTCTCGCAAATGCTTATACCAATGCCGAGGGTTACGATATGCCTACGTAAGATTCACCATTTAGATAGCCATTAAAAATAAACGGTCTGATAATTCTGTATGCTGAAACTGCACCACCAGTTTTGGTGATCCACTTCGCGTATTCAATGAGGATTTGTTTGTGACCAATACCTGGTGCATAAGTATTGTGTAAATTAACGATGCCTCAGCTAATAATACTGGCTTCATCAGTTCATAAAACCAGGGAGAGGAATTGAGAATTTTTGAGGGATGTAGCACAATTTTTGGAATAGATAAAAAGAAATTCAAAAAGAATCATAGTCATCAAAAAGAAACTTTTGTCAACACAAAACCTATCAAAATTAAATCAGTTGACAACTATTCCAATTTATTTATCTCCTTGGAAACCTGCCGATCTTGTTTCACGGCTATCTAGATTTATTTTTAAAAAACCATATTAAAATAATTATTGTGCCTGAATTCGAAGTTTTCCATGATTATTTTATTAATTCTAAAGTAGTTTTTGGGCCCTTGGCATAATGAGTGACAAACCTACACAAGCACAAAGTTAAAAAATATTTTTTGTCATGGATTGCTTGACCACGGAGCTATGAAAACAATCATATCTTCAATTAAAGTGTTAAAAATTATTCTTTTGGCAATAACACTGAAACGAACGAAGATATCGAGCTGCGGTTTTCACGTTTTCTCTTGCAAATTTAATCTACTTTCCGATTCTGACATCATAATTATACCGTCTAATTTAAGTTTTCGGGATAAAATAAAAAAAACTGTTATTATTTCAAATTGCGCCCTCTAGCAATTTTATTGGGAACTATCGTGTACCATTTGATGCGATAATTAAAAGTACCTACATTTTTCTTCCAAACAAACTTAAGTTTACTAAAATCGAAAAAGTAGTTTAGAAGTTACAGCGATTTAAATGATTACACTTTCAATAGCTTCCCCCACTGTTACTAAGGTCGGTACGCCAATGAGCCTTAAACCAAAATAATGCAGAATTGTCCAAGCTTTCTAATGATGTTACCAAAGGTATACCTTAATGTGGGAATTTTCGGAAAAATTCAGAATTTTAATATTTACTTTTCAGTTGCGCCCCCTTGCGGCGAAATGCGGAGCTTAAAAATAATTTTCAGGATTTTCTCATGGCCACTTTAGTAATGAAATTTTTTTCCCTGGATTTCTATGCCCAGTAGTTCCCGAGATATGGCCGGTGGCCACCCTTAATGAAACAGCCTGTACTTCCTTATACTTCGTATAAGAAAGTAAAAACTGTTTATGTCGTTAAGTGTTTGTTTTTACAAACACTTAACAAACACTTAACGACATAAACAGTTTTTACTTTCTTATACGAAGTATAAGGAAGTATAGTAATCATGATTTTTTTCGACTTCGAGATTTTGATGGATTTACACGTTTCGAGGGCCCCTGAAACCATTCTGACCATTTTCGCCATGATGTCTGTCTCTGTGTGTGTGTGTCTGTCTGTATCCACCATAACTCAAAAACGGCTTATCGGATTTGATTCCAATTTCATATTTAAGAGTTTGAACAAATTTGTGGGTGCCACATTAAATGTTTTTCATCTAGTACCTACACACGTGGTACTTACCTGAAGACATTTTTAGGTTTTTTAGGAATATCTTGAAAAATAAACAATTTACGAGATTTTTTTATTCTTTAACATTGATTTAGAATTAAATTTTGAACAAATTTTGTTTAAACCATTTTTTTAAATTCCGTAAAAATTTTTTTAAAAAAATGAGATATTCTTAAAACACTTATATTTCTCATAGTGCGCTTTGAATCCGACTAGTAGATAGACGAGTGAGTTTGGGACTTGCCTGCCAAACGGGAGGTCGCCAGTTCGAATCCCAGAAGGACCATTATTTTTTATTTTTTTTGTATTTTACTGGTTTCTATGGTACCGAAAACAATAATAATAAATAAATAAATGTGATTTTATACAGGGTGATTCAAAATTCGATGTAGATATTTTAAGGACGTATTGTTGGGATCAAAATAAGACTTTTTTTCAAATAAACATGTGTCCTAAAATGCACCCCCTCCGAGCTACAGCCACTGTAAGTTGCGTAAAAAAAACGATTATTTAAAATTGTGACCACAATAACGGATCAAATCTTCTGAAAATTGGCATGTCCCCCTTTTTTTAGCCACTCTATTTATTTTTTGCTTCAAAAATTATGTAAACCCAGTTTTGGGGAAGGTTGGAGGGGGTGCATTTTAGGAAACATGTTTATTTGAAAAAAAAGTGTTATTTTGATCCCAACAATACGTCCTTAAAATATCTACATCGAATTTTTTAAGTAAGTAATAGGTCAAAAATCTAAAATAAACACATTTTTGTCGTAAAATTCGGTTATAATGAGTGGGACAAGGACAGATTTATGCGTATTGCAATAAGTGCGACAGAGACTATTTGAAAATTGCTGGAAACCCTCAAAATTATTACAAGAAATTTAACTTAATTTCTTTAGGAAAAGTGATTATTGTGATACTACCCGTATAAGAAAGTCATTTGTTGGGCACATCAGATATTTTTATTAACGTTTGTCCGGAACTAGACACACACACTATCGACTATTCAAAAATTAATATGGTTTCAAAAAGTATGTACATTGAGGAAACAACTGAATTAGAGGTATTAAATATCATGATGAACCTAAAAAATACGAAAAGCACTGGACACGATGAAGTACCAACAAAACTTATAAAATATGTTGCCGATTTGATTGCCAATCCTATTGTATACTTGGTGAATCAAACCATTAACACAGCAAGTTTCCCAGACAGGCTTAAAATGACAGAAGTAGCGGTAATATACAAGAAGGGGAACCCGCAGGAATTCACTAATTATAGACCAATTGCACTTCTTTCTAACATTTCAAAAATATTTGAAAGAGTTTACTTCAAAAGAATAAGTTCCTTCTTCGAAAGAAATGACTTATTTAGCAATGTACAGAATGGTTTTCGTACTAAAAAGTCCACCACAAGAGCTGTGTTTCAGGGACTACAAGAAATAATTGACGGCATTAACACTAAACAGCAGGTGGTTGGAGCTTTCTTAGATTTAAGTAAGGCATTTGATTCCATCAAAACTGAAATTCAACTAGAAAAGCTCTACCGCTATGGAATTAGAGGGTCGCCATTGAAACTTATAAAATCTTACTTGGAAGGAAGAAGACAGTGTACTGTCTATTATGACCAAACAACGGGAACCAAAATCAAATCAAATTTCTTGGAAGTCAAGCGAGGAGTTCCTCAAGGCTCTATAATGGGACCTCTTCTGTTCATCATATACACCAACGATATGCCAAAATGGGTAAACTACTTCTCGGTATTGTATGCGGATGATGCTTCTTTGATTATGAAAGAGAGTGACTGGAAATCCCTACAGAACAACACGGCAAAAACTTTCCAGGAATTAGAGGAATGGTATAAATCAAACAATTTAATCCTCAATGTAAATAAAACAACACTCGTAAAATTCTCACCGGTTGCAAGGAAAGACCAACTAGCAAAAAAGATGAGTAGATCTGCATATGCACTTAAAACTATACATTGCCTAGTTTCCAGAAAAGCGGCACTAACAGCCTACTACGCCTATCAAGAGTCCCTTCTTAGATGTGGTATTATATTCTGGGAAGACTATGTAGATATGTCAAGAATATTTTCTGCACAAAAGAGAAGTATTAGAAACATATTTAACCTAAAACGAACAGATAGCTGTAAACCATACTTCAAGATTAATAATTTACTCACCGTCCTGTATGTCTTGGAGGCTATTATTTTTTTCAAGCAAAATCCTGAACTATTTGTACAGTATGAACAAACCCATACTTATCCCACAAGACATTGTGCAGATTTACTTCCACCATCAACAACCTTGACAAGAATACAACGCAATGCTGAAACGAAAATTATAAAAATCCACAACAAGATTCCAATACAAATTAGATTACTTCCCCTATACCATCTTAAGAAAAGGATGAAATTTTTCCTGATCCAGAATCCATTGTATAGCACGGATGAATTTTTCAAAATGGATCTACAACAGATGTGAATCAATGGTCATTTTCTTGTATGAATATTTATTGTTATTTGTCTTTTTATAAAATGATTAATGTTATATGTTTTTAACTAGTTAAATGTTATTTGGTACTTACTTGCCAGCGAATATTTTTAATGCTTGTCTGTGCATGTTTTGTGATTTTTTTATTTGATACGTTCTACGCTTTTTGGCTATGCATTGTATTGTTTTTTGGAACTAATAAATTGATATTCTATTCTTGTATTAGGCTTTCAATAATTGTCCACTCTTCCTCATTAAACATAAAATGTGTAGCTTGAAATTTTGATGTTACACTTCTGTCTGATAAAACACTTGTTACGGCTTCTCGTTGTTCTAACAATCGTTTTAACATGAAATAGGTAGAGTTCCATCGCGTTTTAAGAGCTTGACTTAGTTTGTTTTCTTTTAAACCTTTTTGAGTTTGTTTATTAGTGAGCGCATTCGTGGCGATATTGGAATGTTTAAAATGTCCTACTATAGAACAACATTTAGCAATTATTTCCTTGCAACTTTCATCCTCCAAAACTTTATTGACAACTAACTGAAGAGAATGTGCAAAACAACACACTGTATGTTCAAAAAACGTCGAAGATTTTGCCGCTCCTACGATATTGAAAGCATTATCATGAACAACGGCCAAACTTTTATTGGATAAACCCCACTCAACCAAAATGTTCTCAATTTTTTCTTGTAAATTTTGTATAGTGTGACGTTCAGACATAATTTCCTTTGTTAAATTTTTGGAGACTTGTTGCCATTCATGGTTGATAAAATGACAAGTAACTGTAATATACGATTCTGTCGATCTCGAACTCCAACAATCTGTGGTAATAGCAACATATGAAACGTTTTGTAATGTTTCAATTAGTTTTTGTTTCTCATTTTCATATAATGCATCAATCCGAAGGTTAACTAACTTTTTTGATGGTATTTTGTACGAAGAAACAATACACTTGAATAATTTCTGAAAACCCTTATTTTCAAGGATGTGGCTATTTATACATGCAGTATGTATACGCAATTGACTATTTATACATACAGTATGTATACGCACTTGGCTATTTATACATACAGTATGTTTTGTATACGCAATACATACTGACTGTATGCGCCATTATTACAATTAATAATTTGATAATAACTACACAGTTATAAATAACTATAGTTTTATTTATTAAAGTTCATTTACAATGTTGTTCAATAAAGTAATCAGTAAACTATAAAGTATTATTAAATCAATGAAATATAGGTAATGAAATTTAAAGTAGGTTGGTGGGTATACCAATAAAGTAAGATAAATATATTATTTTTTATTCTGTATTTTAATTTTTTTTGTAAATTGTGGTCTGCTTACTCTTTCTCTTCGGACGTCCTTTGGATTTAATTTAGTTTTCAATTTTAAGTTTTTATTTGATTGATTTAAACAGGGCTCGTTATTAGACCGAATTTGTTCTTCAGGTTCTTCTGATTCAATTGCAGTAAGCCCACTACTCTCATGTTCAAAAAGAGAAATTCCATTTCTTGCATTGCTTTCTATTACTTTTAATTCCTCTACATATTTATTGAAGGTTTGCGTTCCATAATTAGACAAAATATCTGCAATATTTTTAGTTATCGCCAGTGCTGTATTAAATTTTTCCCTATCCGATAATATTTTGTTGGGACAATCAAAATCATCAGTAAAAGTTTCATCTTCAATATTATCATCGATGTCTACATTTACATCATCTGTATCCATACTTAGTGCATTTTCAATTGAAATAATATATCTTGCATGAAAGCAAGTTTTGAAAAATATGTTCAAATTATTATATTTTCTTATCATAAGAATATGACGACATGGTGCACTAAAAGAATTCCAAAATGAACACGAACATGTTTCCACCGATGTATTATAAATTTTTGATATTTTGCTATCAAAATTTTCCACAATGCCATTATTTTTAATTCCCATTTTCGACTCTAAAGTTTTAAATCATTTTAACTGTCTATGAAATAATTTTATTCCCGTCTCTGTGAGGACTTCAGAACATTCTTCCAGTATCTTTCTTATTTCGAATCTATCTTCTCCTACTGAACTCTTTGATTTAAGCCTATTGCTTCCATCCAATACCTCTTCTTCACCAATTAAACTCAAATCGATTAAGTTATGTGAACTAGTAATGTATGGTTCTAAAGTTTTCGGAAATTTTTTAGATGGTTTGTATTTGTACCAAATGGCGTTTAATCAAGTTGTAGCTGGAAATGAAATATCACAATTAACTCGTCTTTATTATGATAGTTTAGTTTTTTCGATCTGGTTCAGCAAAATGTCTTATAAGCTAGATATTCGTAAAGGCATTTACAATCTAGTTGGGCGAATGTTAAAGCGTATCTAACATTGTCGCAATTTATCGAGATAAAAATATTTCTTTATCAACAAATTATCAGACCATCAAGAAATGTGAAGAGGGTACAAGGTAAAAAATTTGTTGTTAATTTTTACAAAAAATTAACAAAAGTTTTGTCCCAGACGATCCACAATTTAAATTTGTTAAAATGACAAATAGATTTTTTGTAACTGATCAGACGCCATTTACAAAGCTTATTTTTTAAAATACAAATTTAGTTGCTAATATTCATTGTTATTTTTACTAAAACTTTTGTTAATTTTTGTAAATATGTTTTGTAGTTTTTACCAAAACTATTGTCGGTTTTCAAAATGTATTTTGTTGTTTTTACAAAAAAAGTTCTATCATGGCCGGCAATGAAAGTGAATCTTCAGAGTCCGGTGATAAAAGTGAGAATATTACTAACTTTAAATGCTGCAAAAATGCAAAATGTCGTTGCATTGTGTGTGTTAACTGCGGGGCAGCATATCATCCCAGTTGTCTTCTGCGGTTAAAGCATACAATAATTGATGCAACGAGAGTGATCTGTTATACGAGTGAATTTTCTTCGTCAAAATCTCCAAAAGTATCTAGTGCAGGAGTGGGAGGTAAATTCGATTTTGATCAGAATTCTATTATTATAACTACCTTAAAACAGGAAAACGAGCTTCTAAAACAGAGTGAAGAGAAAAATTCCATTCTGAAGGAAAACAATTGTTTACTCTCGGAGAAAATCAGTTATCTACAGAGTCAACTGTCTATTTTCAAAACGTCACAGTGGGTTCAAGTGCTAACTACTGAACAAGATAATGTAGAGACCATGGGTGAAAACATTGCGCGATCATACAGTGCGGTACTTCTGATGCCTTCTACGGTGTCAAAGGATAACAACAATACGGCTTCCGGATCAAAGGTACCGCCACCAATCGTATCTAACGAGGAGCAGCACAACAATATCAACACTGCTGTCAAACATCCTAACCAAGCAGGGGAAAGGTAACATTTAAAATCCACCATCAAAACAAAGAAAAAGGATAACTTTAATAAATTTATTTCTACAAATAACAGTGTATGTGGTGCACGTGCTAAGTTAAGACCAGTAGAAAGGAGTACCTGGATATTTTTGGCTAACTTACATCAAAGTACTACGAAGGATGATATTATGGATGCACTCAATGAATTTGATCCCAATGGATCGTTTGAAGTGCAAAAGTTTGTAAATCCCAAGAAGGATAATCCAGTTTCTAGGTCGTCATTTATTGTTAAGGCTCCAGCAAGGCACGAAAGTGTGTTGAGGGACCCCAATTTCTGGCCGGCCGATCCATATGTTAATAGATACTATTTTCCGAAATCTGACAAAAGTAAACAAGGCGTAAAAAGTGACAGCAACGAAAATGTTTGTGTAACTCCGAACACCGAGTTAAAGACTTAAACGAAAATAATTCGTATACGATAGAATGTTTTCACATCAACATTCAATGCTTAAATAACAAAATACATGAAATTGAATGTTTGTTTCTAAAACACCACTTTTTATGTTTTTCGGAACAGTGGGCTTCGCGTTGCGATTTAAAATTATTAAATTTTCCAACTATTTATTAATATCATATCGAAAATGGCGCCTAGTGTGACAGATCTCGATGATGATGCTGGTGTTTTATGTAGGAAATGTAGTGTTTTAGTGAAAAAACCTGTAATTTGTGAAAAGTGTGATGAAGAATTTCACCCTGGATGTTATACTAAGCACTTGAAGAAGTGCGCCCAGGTGGAGAACTCGATATTTAATGATGAAGCGGAGGTCATGGATCCTTGCAATAAATTACCATCTATGGAAACACTATTGGTTGAGAATAAGTCACTTCGGAGGGAGATTGGATTACTGAACCAACTATTACTGGAAAAAGAAGATAAGAATTGCATTATGAAAGAACATATAAAACTTCTATTGGAAAAAACTAATTCTCTGGAAAAGAAACTGGATCTAAATTCTTTAAATGTTTGTATTGGAAAAGAATCCCTTAAACCAGGCAACACGACTATACCTGCTGTGCAACCAGTTGCCTATTTAGACATTTTGAAAAATTCGGAGGTCATTCCAAGGAAATCAGTTGGTGACAATGAAACGGTAAAATTTGCAAGAAATCATCAACGCGCAAGACATGAAAACTCAGAACGACAAGCGCAACTGCCCCTTCCAGCTGTAGCACCAATGCAAAAATTTACAAAATCATCGCTACCACAAAATGGGGAAAAGGTAAACAATTGTCTAGTGGATGGAATTCGGGACAAAGCGGAATCAAATGTGGATGGGTACAAAACATACACACATAGGAATCACAAGAACCACTTTCTTTATGGAAAAGGTGATGGAAAGGACAGTGATTTATCAGCATACATTCCGAAATCACATATTCATGTATCCAAACTAAATCTGAACAACACCGTTGAACATGTAATTCGACATATCAAGTCCAAAATTCATGGAATTGATGTTGATTGCATAGAACTGAACGTACAGTCAAAAAGCTACAAAAGCTACAAGGTTAGTATACCTGCCAATTACAAAACGAATGTTTTAGATGAAGAATTCTGGCCAAATAGTGTTGTAGTGAAGATGTTCAGAGAAAAGCGAAATTTTCAAGAGAAGCGGCAAGAAGAAGATCCAAAATGACGTTGAAATCATGCATAATACATCAAAACATAAGGTCCATAGGTACCAAGGTGGATATGATAGAAGCGATGCTGAGTGATAATGAGGATTGTCTTTGTCTATGTTTGTCTGAACACTGGAAATCGTATAACCAATTACAGATGCATGCTTTAAATGGTTTTAAGTTGGTGTCCAGTTATTGCCGACAGGAGGGAGCGCATGGAGGAACTGCAATATACTGCCAAAACGAGGTAAACAGCAAAAGCAGATGTGATATATTGAATCTGTCCACTTGTTGTGTATGTGAGTGCGCGGCTGTAGAGTGTAGCATTAAGGGTCGAAAACTGATTGTTTTAACTATTTATAGAACACCAGACTGTGATGTAGACTTGTTGCCGGGACTTGGTGAGTTACGCGGATGATACAAACCTGCTAGTTAGGTCGAGCTTTCTTTCGGATGTCATAACTGAGAGAGGCTGCTTGCTAGACAGTGTCACCAATTGGTTTACGGCTAATAGGCTTATTTTGAATGAGCGAAAATCAAACTTTGTTCTCTTGAGGACGGGGCAAAGTAGGGTTTTGATACCTGAGCATGTGCTAATAAACAATTGTGAGAGCAGGCTGTCGGAAAGATCAAAATTCCTGGGGTTACATGTGGACGCTGCTTTGTCCTGGGGGTACCACGTGGAAGTGTTGGAGCGCAGGTTGAGTGGGGTGCAGTACTCGTTGAGGGTCATAAAGCCTTATGTAAATTTTAATGTTTTGAAGATGGTCTACTTCTCGAACTTTCAGTCAATATGTAGCTATGGAATAATTTTTTGGGGTCAGTGTGCGTCTGTCATGGACATTTTTAAAATTCAGAAACGGACTCTGCGTACTTTGCTGGGACTGGGTTATCGTGATAGTTGTAAGGGGAAATTTAAAAGTAATAGAATACTTACTTTATGTTTATCGGGTGCTTCTCTTCATGTATAAAAACAAGTCCAATTATGAATATTTAAAGTCAGCGAAAAACACGAATTGACAAGTACAATTTTCCGAGCCATAGGCTAGCAATTTTTGAAAAAGGTTGTTTTAACTCTGGTATAGTTTTCTGGAATAGGCTACCAACTTATGTGCGATTTATTGGGAGCTTTGTGGTTTTTAAAAAAACAATTTTAGCTGATATTGAACCTTATGAAGTTGGCGATTTTTTAAATTATATTTTTTGATTGTGTCTGTTATGTTGTTGTATTAGTTTATTTATCTATGATTGCATCTGTTCAACATGTTTTTTTTTTATGTATGTACTTGTAATTTAAGTCAAGATTTCTTCTTTGTAAACTGTGATTACCATTATTATGTTGTGACAAATGTTTTCTTTATTGTGTTGTATTTTATGAACCACACGTATTGAAAAATAAATTCTATTCTATTCTATTGCAGATTACAAAAAATTCATGGTAGAGTGGCAATATATGCTTCAGTAGAAATTTATGCACAGTGTCGAAATAGAAATGACATAAATGATCTTAGTGAAGAGATGCACTGCGAAATTTGCGCTATGGAATCTCGACTTCTAAATTTCATACTAATTACTTTATACCGACTCCCCTCAGGGGACTTTGATGTTTTTCTTGATGTAATGAGTAAAATTTTGAGTAGTGTAAGTGATACAAGTAGACTCGTAGTGATAATGGGAGATTTTAATGTGAACTTTAAAATTCCAACTGAGATAAAACAGCTAGAACTTTTAGATCTTATGCGTACTTTCGGTTTTCAAGCAACTATTAATCAGAACACCCGACTAAATTTATGCATTGAAAATGTTTTCACGAACGCCTCGGATGAGTATTTCGACAGTTTTGTGCTAAATCCAAATTTGTCTGACCACGCGGCAGGGAATTTTAATTTTTAAAGGTCTTTCTTGTATGCGTGAATATATTGAAAGTACTGACTGGGGTTTTGTAGATCTTGATTATTCAATTGATAAAAAGTTTGATGAACTCCTGAAAATACTTTGGAATGCTTGTCAAATTGCTTTTCCCAATAAAACAGTTAACGTCAAGCAAAGTAATGTTAGGGCCAATAATTGGTTTAATAACACACTTAGACAAAAAAGAGAAACTTTAAATTTGCTAAGAGAGGTATATGAGACAACTCAAAATCCTCGTTTATTGTGTGAAATTAACAGACATCGTCTTGACTATAGAAACTCGTTGAAACAAGCAAAGAAAATGTCAAATGATAATTTTATCTTAAACTCAGGTAACACTTGCGAAGCTGTTTGGCAGATTATTAATGAACATAGGGAAGATAAATATACGAAATCGGATGCAATTTCGATAGATTCCAACGAATTTAATAGGTTCTTTACTAGCATTCCTGAAAAACTAATGAATGCTCTCCCACAAACAAATGTACCGCTTAATTGTAATATAGGTAATATCTATGCTCCACATTTTACTTTTAAAGAACTGACTTTTAACGAGGTTCGAGATATTATTATGAGTTTAAATAACTCAAATTGTTTGGATTCTTACCACTTAAATTCGAAAATACTTAAATTCGTTGTTAACCTTATTATTTATCCTTTAACGAAACTGTTTAATTTTATTCTTAAAGAAGGCATTTATTCAAAAGCACTAAAAATTTCGAAAGTTATTCCGCTATATAAACAAGGGGATCGTGATGTTGCGGATAATTATAGGCCCATCTCTATCATACCTATAATTAGTAAGGTTCTTGAAAAAGCGCTTGCCCATCAACTGTCTGAGCATTTCGAGCCTAACTATTTTTTTTCTGATGCGCAATTTGGTTTCAGACCGAGAAGATCTACAACACTGGCCGTCTGCAACTTATTGCGGCTGATCTCTGATGCATTTGAGAAAAAAGAGTATGTTGCTTCTATCTTCTGCGACCTAAGGCCTTCGACTGTGTTTCGAGCGATATTTTGATAATGAAGCTAAAGTCCTATAACTTTTCAGACATTTCTTTGTCCTTGCGGTCATATCTAGCGGATAGGTACCAGGCGGTGTTTGTGAATAATATTATTTCTGATCAACTGCCGGTACAGATAGGAGTGCCACAGGGTTCAGTACTGGGACCAATTTTGTTCTTACTATATATTAACGATATCTCATTGAGTGTGCCTAGTGCTGAACTCTACCTTTTTGCGGATGATACTGCTGCAGTGGGGACGGGCAGTGATTTTCATGACCTTCAGAGAAAGGGGTTCGAAGTACAGTCGACACTTAATGATTGGTTCACCGGTAATAAATTGTCGTTGAATCTAGAGAAAACTAAATCATATTATTTTGCATTACGGCCATTACCTGTAGTTAATAATCCGGAACAATAAAATTTTTAGGAGTAACCCTCGATAGTGGAATAACATGGGCGGCTCATGCAGATTCCGTTGCCAAGACAATATCCTCGTACGTGTTCGTTTTGCGACGATTAAAATGTAATGTTTCCGATAATGTATTAATGACAACATATCATGCTTTTGTTCATTCAAAAATTTCTTATGCCCTGTTGGTTTGGGGCCATGCTCCTAATAGCCATCGCGTGTTTAAACTGCAACGTCGAGCTATCAGAATACTCAAAAACCTTAATTATCGTGAGGATTGTAGAAACGCATTCGTGGATCTAAGAGTTTTAACACTACCCTGTTTGTACATTCTTCAGTGCCTTGTTTATGTCAAGGAAAACATTAATAAAAATCAAACACGTTTTGAATACAATAATACAACTACTAGATCTAACAACGATTTGCATATAGAATTTCACAAACTAAGTAGGAGTCGAAATTCTATCAATTATTGTTCTATGTTCTATAATAGATTACCTGAATCAATACGAGAGCTATCTCTACCAAACTATAAGAAAACTGTGAAATCGTTTCTAATTCAACATTGTTTTTACTCAATTGATGAGTTTATATTTTATTTTCGAATTGATATGTCAGCTTAATATAGATATTGTTATGTGTATATACCTATATATTTTTTACTTTCTTATACGAAGTATAAGGAAGTATTGTAATCGTGATTTTTTTCGACTCCGAGATTTTAATGGATTTACACGTTTTGAGGGCCCCTGAATCCACTCAAAAACGAGTTATCGGATTTGATTCAAATTTCATATTTAAGAGTTTGAACAAAATTGTGGGTGCCACATTAAATCTTTTTCGTCTAGCGCCAACACAAGTGGTACTTACCTGAAGACATTTTTAGGTTTTTTAGGAATATCTTGAAAAATAAACAATTTACAACATTTTTTTATTATTAGACATTGATTTAGAATTTAGTTTGAACTTTTTTTTGAAATTCCGTCAAATTTTTTTAAATTATTTATTCATATATTAGCGCCATCTATCTCTCATTTACAAAAGTATATGTTTAAATT
This sequence comes from Pediacus dermestoides, assembly GCA_963942485.1. Taxonomy (NCBI): domain Eukaryota; kingdom Metazoa; phylum Arthropoda; class Insecta; order Coleoptera; family Cucujidae; genus Pediacus; species Pediacus dermestoides. The sequence continues at coordinate 12,290,038 of OZ012630.1, read as the reverse complement.
ACAGAAATCTATACCGTTGAGGAAATCGATTGTAGCAGTATTATTTGAAAAGATCGACGGCTACGGCAGCATTGTGGAGGCGAAACTACCACCGGTTGTTACGCGGTCGTTGATTTGTGTTTTTTGTATCATATTGTAATATGTACAGTTAATTTCACAGAAATTAGGTTATTTTTTATCATGAGTCGTTCAGTAAGTTTTGGCATTTTGATTTTTGGCGACGGATGCAAATAAGTACTTAATTTGTCAATTTGACAGTAAACGTCAATCAAACAAAGGCATTGTAGCACAGGGAATCAGGGAAATATTAGGTGTAGTCGATTTCTGTGAAATTAATTGTACCTATAATTATTATTGAAAAATCGACGGCAATGGCAGCATCGTGGTGGCGTGTTTTTTGTGTAATATTGATATATTGTAATACAATTAAATATTATTGAAAAAACGGAGCAAGACAGAAAACTATCGTGGGGCGAAGCCCGCGGGGGACAGCTAGTAATAAATAAATGTGATTTTATATTAATAACGTGTTAAATGTCGACAGCATGTGATTATTGGCTACCCCTTCAATATTTTCCAAAGATTAAAACTGCTTGGATAACATGTTTATTAATTTCAATGCTAATTTTGTTAATGTTTTGAATACTGGTCTGTCTGATCACTATGCACAGCTAATTAATTTTGATGTCACTGCTGTAGATCATGAGGTGCCGGTCGGGCGTTTTGGAAGAGTTTTTAACCGGGTTAATATTGATCAGTTTAATTGTGGTCTGAGTAGGGAATGTTGGCGTGATGTATTTTCATGTGCAGATGCCGAATCAAAGTTTAATGCTTTTCTTGAAGTGTTTTTATATTATTTTGAAACATCCTTTCCTCTGAGACGGGGGTCTTCACATAAGCTTAGTAAGAGTTGGTTAACACCTGAAATTGATGTGGAGAAAGATTTACTGTTGTTTTTGTATAGTGTTATGAGGTCTAATCCTACAGATTCAAATAGAGATTATTATTCCGAACAAAGAAGGAAATACAACTCTTTATTAACACGCACTAAAAGAGCTTTTTTCGAGGGTACTATAAGTCAATCTGACAATAAAATAAAAACTGTGTGGCAGATAATAAACGCCGAGATCGGTAGAACGGTTAAATTGAATTCTTTTCATGTTGAAGGTGTAAATAGTGCTGATGATTTTAAGAGCCATTTTGTTAATTCCTCAGAAGACATTGTGAGGAGATTGAGGGGTCAAGGTGACATACCGGAAAATACTTTTGATTTTAATGTTGGTACTTCCTTGTTCTTTCAACCAGTTACTGCAGATGATATAAGATTAATTATAAATAAAATTAAGAGTAGTAGAGCAGAGGATATCTACGGAATAAGCTCCTACATCTTAAAGTGTTGTTGTATCCATATAATTGAGCCGCTGGCTGACGTGATAAATGCGTGTCTTCTGGAGGGTCACTTTCCTGATAAACTGAAGATATCTAAAGTTTTACCGTTGTTTAAGGGGGGTGATAGGGGTGTTGTCAATAACTACAGGCCGATCTCTATTTTACCAACCTTCTCAAAAATAATAGAAAATGTTATTTATAATGGTTTTTTAAAGCATATTCACGCTAATAATATTTTTTCTGATAGTCAGTTTGGGTTTAGAGCTGGATTATCTACGTCAAGTGCTGTTTCGGAGTTGGTGGAGTGTCTGCACAGTGGTTTTGAGGGAAATTGTTTTAGTTTTGGTATTTTCACCGACCTATCTAAGGCATTTGACTGTGTGTCTCATAGTATGCTTGTTGAGAAGTTGGGGAAATACGGATTCAGGGGTATATCGGGCGAACTGGTTGAATCCTATCTGGAACGCAGGTCACAGCGAGTGTTTTGTAATGGTGGGTACAGTGGGTCACTTGGGGTTGGGAGAGGTGTTCCTCAGGGATCCGTCTTGGGACCCTTGCTATTTTTATTGTATATCAATGATCTTCCTTCAAGTATTAGCACAGAAGTTGCAACAGTTATGTATGCAGACGATACCACTTTCGTTGTTTCAGACGTAAGTAGGGAATCTGCTAGGGATCTGGCATCTCGGACAGTTGCACAGGCTGAAAAATGGTTTCTTGCCAATGAACTCTTTTTAAATATAAACAAGACCGTAATTATGGAATTTACTAGTAGAGCAAAAATTAGTGATGCGGGAACAGTGAAGTTTCTTGGAATTCATCTGGACTCTGGTCTGAGGTTTCAGTATCATATTGAGGTAGTTTGTAGGCGTCTATCAAGTTAAGTTTTTGCTATTAGACGTATCACTAAATTGGTGGTAAGAGGGGCAGCGCTGCAGACTTATTACAGCCTGTTTCATTCTGTAATGTCGTATGGTTTGTTGGTCTGGGGTGCTGCTGCTACGATCCACCTTAACAGAGTTTTAACACTGCAAAAGGCAGCTGTCAGAAGCATAGTGTGTGCTGGGTATAGCGATCATTGCAGGCCGATTTTTGTTGAATTGAGGATAATGTCTTTCTTTTCCTTGGTAGTTTATCAGAATTTGTGTTATATTAGGTCGCATTTGAACAAGTTTACGGCTCATTCCGGTGTGCATTCTCATGACACAAGAAATAAAACAGATATTGTCCAACCTTACCATAGATTGTCGAGAACGTCTGTTGTTGGGATAGCATTTTACAATGCCGTTCCACAAAGAGTGAGAGATCTCCCATTTGTGAAATTTCAGAAAATTTTAAAGTATGTTTTAACCTGTAATTGTTTGTATAGTCTTGATGAATTTTACTTGCTCGACCCAAATATATTTTTAAATTGTTTGTAGTACCATAAGTTTTTACATTGTGAAGATGTGTATATTTTTTAAACTGTTTGTAATGTCTTAATTTTATTTCATGGAAATTTTACTTTATATTTTACCGTTTTGGTTGTTTTGGAGTAATTGTTTTTTTTTCTCTCTTTTGCTTGTATTTTATCATATATTATTAACCTGCCACTGACTTATCTATGAAATGTGTATCGTTTCCTGAGACAAATAAAGATTATGATTATGATTATGTATCATGGCAATGTATAAGAAAGTCATGTGTTGGGCACATCAGATATTTTATTATCATATTATATATTGTAAATGTTTGTGTTGTGACGATGTAAAAACTTTGGTTAAATGCAATAAATAAATATCTATCTATCTATCTAAAATATATTTGTTGCTTGTACAAATATATTTTCATACTTTGCATAAATTCGGTTGTCAGAATTTATTATTTTTAAAAGGATATTTTTAAAGAAAAAAGGTATTTAGAAAATACACATTTTATTACTCCCATCATTATATCTTACAAAAAAAACTCAAAAAACTAGACACATACATAATTAGTAGACTTACGTATCCTTCAGGAGATGTGGGATCTCTTAGTTCAGCAAATAATGAAGTACTCGTAATTGCCTTCGCAGTCTTCGCACACTGTTGTCTGGAGAATGCTGAAGCCATACAGTTTTGGAAAAAACTCTCTCAGAAAATTTAACTGATAGGTTAACCATTTTTTTCCGATATTCATCATTAAATATAACCTCTCGCCCTGAAGGAACTTTTTGTAAATAATTTTGTAAATCCTTCAAAACAAAATGTATTAAACGTTATAAAATTTAAAGTTGGCGTAGAAACTTACGTTAGCAGAAATGTAAATATTTTCATTCGGGCTACACACTTTTAAATCAAATTTTTCGTTAGAAATTATCTCTGATATTATTGAAGATATGTTGCTACTGTATCGGAAATGTTATAGATTGTTGATGTTGAGGCTGATGATAATGATCTAGTCACTGTAGTCGGTTGTAAATCTGAGGTAAAATATGTATTATTATTATTATTATTATCGTCAATTTTATAAAATATAAAACTATCTCACCTTTACGAACTTTGAGTAAAACTCCCCTGGGAGAGATTTTAATGAACTGCTCTAAAAAAAATTCTCTCAAATTTGTTCCTATATCATCTTAACCAGGAAATGCTTTTCTCACTAAAAGAAAATTATACAAAAAATTAAAATAATAAAATAGAGTTCAACAGTTGAAGTTGGAATTACTTATTACTTCTAAGATATTCATACTACAATAAATAACAAACGTTGTACTTACGATGCTTGCGAAATATCTTACAGAAATGATTTCAGCTTTCTATAGGTAGGTACATATTTTACCGGCGGGATTTTACCCTTACTCACACTTACCATAACTAAACAAATTGTGAAATTGTCAAACTTGTTGTTAATTTCACATTATATTTGTAATATTAACAAAAAATAGATTGCATTCATTCACTACGCATGTAGTCATCTTGACAATGTTAAGTTGTTAATTATAATTAACAAAAAAGTTATTACCATTTCACTAATGTTTTGTAAATGTGACAAAAATTTGTCATCATTAACAACCTGGTGATTAACAAAAGCCAATTGTTTTTATATTTGTTACATTAGCAATATTTTCTTGTTAATTTCAACAAAATTTATTTAACTAACAATAAAATATGATTTGACAACTTAAATTTTTTACTGTGTATAACGTGTATTAATTTGCCTAAAAGTGGTCGACTAAAATTTTGAGCCACACGAGGGAACAAAGACTGCTTGAAGCCGTTAAACACAAAGTTGGGGTTTCACAGCGAAAATTAGCTCGAAGATTCGGTGTTTCAAATATTCATTCAAATATTCCTTGCTGTTAAAACAGTTTCTCACCAAAACGACTTATTTAATTTTGAAGCAACTAGCATAGTACGAGCTTTTTCAATTATTGTTCGATTCATGCGCTCTGCTACACAATTTTGTTGTGTATAAGGTACTGTTAAATGATATGTAATACCATGCTGAGAACAAAGATCTTTAAACTCATTTGAAAGATATTCTTTACCATTATCACTATAAATATTTACGATTTTCAAATTAAAATAAGCAGTAACTTTTAATTCAAAATCTCTAAAGACATTTAGAACCTTACTTTTGAAAGAAATTAAATATGTCACCGTATAATGTGTATAATCATCAATAAAAGTGACAAAATAATTTTTGTTAGTGGGTGGTGTAATAGGTCCACAAATATCAGTATGTATTATAAACATGGGTCTAGTTTCATGGTTTTGCTGCTTTCCATAAATACATGCTTCACACAACTCATTTGATCGTTTTATTTGGACAATTTGATTAATATCATCTACCATTTTATAAGTTTTTAGCTTAATAAATTTATTTTTACTTGTATGTCCAAGCCTTTCATGCCATATTATCTTGTTACTATTAATTACATTGAGCTTACTTCGACAATTAACCATGTTATTGTGAATTTTAAAATTCATTTATAATAAACTATTAAATGGCTTACCTGTTAGAATGGTTTGATTACAAATTTTAATTGTTACCCCTCCTTGTGAACCTTTGTACGGCACATCGGGAACATACAGTACATTTTCAAGTTGTCCTACGACACCCAGGTTGGTTGTCACTTGGATAATTCCTCTTTTCGTGACTTTGACGGATGTTCCTGTCTTCGCTACGGCAATTTATATCGGTGGTTGTAAGTCCTCACACGTTTTAAACAGATTTAACTTATTTACAATGTAATCTGTTGCACCAAAGTCTAGGATAAAATGCACTTCAGAGTCTGTAGCTCCAATGTGTTTAAAATTTCCAACCATAAATGCAAAACTGGAATTTGCTGTTTGTACAGTTTGAATAGTGCGGGACGATTCCATTGTTCGTTTATAAAAGCAACAGTCCTTTCTCGGGTGATTATTTCGGCCACAGTGGTCACATCTTGTTATAGAGTTTTCGTAAGGCAAAGACTTGTTTATAAATTTGTCTTTGTATTGTTTCTTTGGTTGAAATTTTCTTTCACCAAAATGTTTATATTTACCCCTGTTCTTCACTTTGTAATTCTTTGTGGATGTTGAATGTGGAAAATTATTTATTTGTAGCGCTGTCGTAGAAAATTCTTCTCTCTTCAGTTTAGTTTGGTAGTTTAACAATGGCGTTTTAACAAATGCTAAGCTTAAACTTTCCTCGCTTAGTGTTTCCAGTGCAGTAATTACCAATCATACGCTGATGGTAAGGTTATTAACAGGTGTGAAATTTTCTCCGGTTCTAATTTTGCACCTGCTGCAATTAGTTCTGTCACAATATCATCAAAATTTATAAAGTGTGTTATAGTAGATTACATACCGAGGCTGAAAGTATTCCATTCCTGTCGAGAGAACTATAGTTTACCGAGAGGCGTAGCCTCGAGATGAACTAGTTCTCGAGGGATTTTATTCACAGTCAGTCATTTAATAAAACAAACAACATTATAATAATAAAAAATATATTTGACATTGACACTGACATTTCATCAAATTAGTTAACACAGTCACATCAAATTTCTAGTTGCTCAGATAGCAGCGCCCTCCCAGGTTAGTAATGGGTTCATTACTGACTGCTTTTTTACTATTACTGACTGTTTGAAGTGTAACCAAGGAATGGCTCACTTTCTAACTTTTAAGGGGTACGAAAAGCTGTATATTACTAACTGATTGTGAATAAATAAATTTTCATTCGTCTGAATTTTGAGGCTTAGCATATTCTTTCTCAAAGTTAGTTGTGTTGCTAAACTTCTTCTTTCGTATACAGGGTGTTCAAAAAAAGGTAAACGTTTTTAAAGGTATGTATCGTGCGAGCAAATAAATTTGTAATCGGGTCATCCATGGATCCGTATGTCTTTAACTTAAACCATTTTCGCTTTCAACTGACATTTTATTGTAATGCAGTTCAAGTAACTACACTTCTGTGCAATAAAAATACATACACTTTCATTTCATTTGTGTAACTTGACTTTAATGTCACTGTCACTGCCATACAACAATCGAAATATCCATTCAGTTAATATTCAAGATTTTCAAGAAGTGTTCATTACAATGCTCCCTCAATTAAGCGAAATCCAAAAGGCTATCCTTATTACTAAATTAGAAGAGGGTTGGTCAATAAGGAGACTCGCTGTTTATCTCGGAATTAATCCAAGGACGGTATTGAGAGTCAAAAAGCGAAGGGAACAACAAGATACTTTGAGCCGAAAAGTTGGGTCTGGGAGGAGAAAAATTTCAAATAACGCACAAGATGCTGCATTGCTTAATTTTTTAAGAGAACATCCATTTGAATGCGCCACTGCTGCTGCAGTTGCAACTAACTTTCCCGGGTCTAGACCTACGGTTTGTAGGCGAATGTACCGAATTTCTAAATTACTTTAGAAACTTATAAGAATAAAAAAAATTCTATTTTTTATTTGTTATAATCACATATTTCAATAAAATTTATATTAATTATGTTTTTGACTTCATTACTATTACATGTTTTTTTTTTAATTTAAGCAGTTCCATTCTTTCATTGTGCTCTTCTGTGACTAATTTTATTTTTAGCTGGTGCATTTCTTCCTTTCTTGCATCATCTTTGTGGAGAAGTTCCATTTCCAACGATACCTTGGCTAATTCTTCTTCAGCAACCTTCTTTTGAAGAGCTATTAGTTCTTGGCGAGTGTCTGTCATGGAGATACATCTAAGGTTTCCATAAACATCTAAAATTACGGAATATTTATGAATATTCAAGAGGTTATTTCTAAGAGTGATAATTAAGAACTTAGAAATAATAAAATATATATTTTTTTTTATTACGAATTACTATTTGTTGATTTGTAAAAGAAACTGGATTTTGTCTATTATGAAATGAGTAATATTTGACGCGGCATTTGTTTGATTTAAAATCGGCTAAGATTAATATATTCTGCATTAGGTTCGTTAATTTTAGCTGTTATTTTGTTTTTATTTATTTTGATAAGCCAAAGGTCTTTTTAAATTATTTTTGTGATAAGCATTGGCAGGAGTTTTAACAGTTACTCTATTTTCACTTTCTAATGTATGAGGTTTAAACTTAGGATTTAATTTATTACGTGCCCTTGTTTTGTGATATACTATATACGCCACTTTTTCTTACCGGAAGCATCAGCCTTTTTGGCTACTACCCAAATAGGGGAAGACCAGGGGGAATTGCTGGTAGTCCGTGAGCCAGCGACACTGATTTTTGCAAGATTTGTTTAAGATTAATTTAATTTTTTTTGTGTCATATTAAAGCTATAGATACATGAAATCGACTCCTGCCGGTGCGACAGCGGGACACCGGCCGATGGCAGCATGGTAAATGTAAAAGTGTAAATGTTAGAAATGTTTAAAGATTAAGCTTTATCTATTGTTTAATAACATTTAATTAAATCTTAAAATGAAGGCATTATTATTCTGATGACGCCCGTGGTGCCTTCAACGTTTAATGTCCGAATGGTTTATCATTTTGCTCCGAAATATTTTTAAGTAAAATTTGCTGTTTTACTAATAAGAATAATCTAGTAGTTTTTAAATTCCGTTACTATCACACATTGAATCAACAAAGCAGTACCTACGGCTTGATAGCCATTAGGGCATTGTTTGTCTTATAATATAATTTGTCAGTGTCATTAATATTATTAACATGTAGATGGTTAATCGTTGTCCCCCCAGAGAGGTGGCAGGAGTTCATTTTGTTGACAGGCTACATTATTACTATGAGAAAAAAGATAAACCATCCTTAAACAAATGTAGCAAGGAAAAGTGTCGCTGGCTCCCGGACTATGGGTTTAATTATATTTTGTTCTAGCATTTTTTGAATCTGAGAATTAACTTCGGCTTTGTGGACAAAAGGGTATCGGTAACTTTTTTGGTGAACAGGTATTTCGTCGTGTGTTTAATTTTGGTGTTCCACTTGGTTTGTAAATGATAAAGAGTTATGTTCTCTATGAACAATGTCTGAATATTTTTTACAGAGTGACACGATTTGTGATTTTTCTTCAAAATTCATATGTTCCATTCTAATTAAATTTTCCACGTCGCTTTTGTTATTAATGCCATTTATTTCCTCTATATTCATCTGATAAAATTCAAAATTATTTTCTATTGGAATTGTTTTAATTGGATATAATAAAGTAAAATTAATGTCGTCTCTAGATATATTATGTATTTCGGCATTTGCCCAACCGTTGACAGAATTTGATAAAGTTTCAGGTATAATGCAGTTAAGGATATTTTGTTCAGGAATTATGACTTCACCTGATTGAGTTGCTACGGGGATTTTAATCTTTATTACTGTATGACCTGGAATGATTTTTTCAAAAAGTATTTTTTGAATTGTATTTAAGTATTTTATTGGAATCATAACGTTAGGCGTTTTGAATTCTAAATTTGGAAAGTTTAATTCAGCATTTAAGGATGTTATAAGATCGAATCCAATAAGACCGTCAAATATGTTACGAAATTTGTAAACATAAAATTTAAGATTATTATTTTCTTTAAGTTCTTTGAATGCTGGTACTGTGACTGAAAAATCGTGCTTAGAAGAAGCGATAGATGTAGAGACAACAAATGGATCATGAATTTTAAATTTGGAAAAATATTTATTTACAATTTCTGGATCTAAAGGATTTTGTAGAACCTGTATCAATTAATAATTTTAAAGGGGGGTTATTAATAGTGATATAGGGCAGTTGTCTTTTATCGCAGTATGAATTAAAGTCAATTATTACGTGTTCTGATTTGCAGGATTGTCCAAGTGAAAATTTTCTGATTCTTCGCAACTATACTCAAACTCATATTCATGTTCGTTAGCTTCAATTTGCGGGGAACAATCTGAACTGATTTCATTGTAGATATCAATATGTTCGGTATTGTGCAATTCCTCGGATTGCCATTTCTGGTTTGGATTGTTACGATTATACTGTGGCTTTGAGAAACGAGTGGGCTGTCTAGAGGTCGTACTCATAGGGGTTGGTTTATTTTGATAATTTGGATTTTGATTCGGTTTCCACACATTTCTGCCAAAAACTTGTTGATTTGTTAGAAAATGTTGGTTTGAATGGTTCGGTTTTGGTTGAACATTTATTGGGCCTGATGGGAAAGGCTTTTGAGGTTGAAAATTAGATTGCTGAGCGAAATTTGAAAAATATGTATTTTGTGGAGAGCTATGTGAAGAGTGCGCGTTTTGTTAGAAAAAGTTTCGATTTTGATTCTCCCCCTGTGGTTGATACATAGGAGAAAAGTTAGTTTGATTTGAGAATGATTGGTGCTTTGTAGAATTTCTTTTAATTTGCGTGTTGTCGAATTGATTTGAGTTTGTGTTTTAATTTTGCATATATTTAATATTATCCTCTTTTCTAATAAAATTTATGGCTTCAAGTATAGTCTTTGGTTCTTTTGTACGAACCATTTAAGATTAGTTAGATCAAAGAAATGTTTGACAATACTATCCACACTTTCTAAAAAGAAATTTAATTCGTTAATGTTGCCGTCGAAATCGGCAATAGTTTCTGCATGAACTTTTAAAAAAGTTGGAACTGGTGGTTGTGTCATGATTAAATTTACAATTTCTGAGAAATTATTATCTTATAATGTTCAGATTGATTTTCTACTGAATTTAAATTATTGTCCTCTGGATTTACTAACAGATTTATATTGATAAATCAATATTATTTAACTTACGTACTAATTAATTAGTCTATAGCTAACCCTAGATTATCTTCACTTTCACTAAAGGATGGATTTGGATAGATTCTAGAGGAGTCTGACAAAGTATTAATACGACTTACAATACGATTTTCTCCATAGAATTCGGTGCTTTGTCACTATTTCGAAAGTCTTCTTGATGACTTGATGTATTTCCCTTCCAGGTTAACACAAAAGGAAACGTTGGATTAAAACACGATTTTGCTTCGATTGTTACTTAACTATTAAAATAGAAAAGTTATCCACGATGAATTCTTTGTAACAATCCTACCGACTGCGCCAATTTTATAACTCGTTATAAAATAAAACTAATTTAGTTTTTATATAATTAATATACTTTTATTTAGAAATTAATATAGGTGTTTACAACTAGATGGTTTTGTCAGAACTAAATAATATACTAAACTAAAAATGAAAGAGGGTGAAAACAAATAACATATGGGGATAAAGAACAAACTAAAAGACATTTGAGTTTGTTATTTATGATTATATAATCTTAAAATTAAAACTAAAAACAGAAAAACACTTAAGACTAAAACACATAGATCGTTTGTAACTAGATCAGGGTGAGAATCCATTGGTTCAAGCTTAACTAAAACTGTCACTGTGTCACTGAGTTTATGATTATTTATTACACAACGGCACAACTAACACTTCACAGACGTATCGGCCGGTATTGGTAAGTTGATAAGCTAATAATCCTAGGTGGCGATGTATATAACTAGCACCACCTCCTGTTCGGTTTTCGCTTTATTGTGCTTTTGTTTTTTGTTTTATAGTTCTTTTAATGCCATCGTACTTGACTTTCAACATTTTTTCAGTTCGATTGGTGGCATTAATTGCGTTGAATGTTTCCGTCAAATCCCTCCATGCGTTTTCTTTCTGCTTCCAGGTAACGGCGTCAGTTCTTTTATTTTCAATTACAGAAGCTTTTTTTAAAACTTCTTCCACGAGGCATTCCGTTTCAGTAATGGAAAAATTTGTCGAACGTGGTCGTTTATTTCCTAAAATTTTAATACATCATTGCAACATATGAATAAGAATAATTATTATGTTATCTACATACGGTACGTACCTGAGTTAGACATTTTTAAAATTATGAACACAAAATAAAAAAATAAAAATAACTAGGTATAACTTTGAACAAACTTAAAAATAACGTTTATAGGATAACGGCTAGATAGCAAAGTAAATTATAAGTAGCAAAATAACGTACAGAAAATAAATAATTAAATTTAAAAATGACTAAAAGATTTGTGGTGTTCTGTTGGGGGCTGTTTCTGACTTTCTGTACTACTGGTACAGGGAACAGGGTACAGTAAAAATTATTCCAGGCTACTTCTTGGCGGCCCATATGGTGGCCAGATGACCATCACTGACCTGAACTTTTAAGGAACCCTAAAGCTAAAATCTATTTAAAATAACTACATAAAATAAGGAAAGGAAACGATAATAATATTAAATAATAAACATATATGATTTTGCAGCATTATAACACACAAGATTTGAAATCAAATTTATGTGGTTAATGCAGCCAACACCTGAGCTGAAAAATAACTAAAAACTCATTCTATCTCTTTCTTACTTGGGAACGTGTATAGGGTTGTCTTTTTTCCCCAACTGTACTATTATCATAAAAACATCGTGAGATTCGTGAGTGTTCTTATAAGCATTCAGTAACTACTTGACAGATAAAATAAGATGAATATACCCAAAATTCGGTAAATGTTGACTTTAGCGACTTATGGAATTTTCGCAAATTTTTTTGACAGACACTTAGTAGACATTCTTTTACATCGATTGCTACCACTAAAAGTTTGTGCAAATGCCCCAATCAGCAACTATCTTACGGGATCGTGTCCGAGTGAATAGGGGTGTTGGGTGGGTAAAAAAACAGCTAAATTGAACTGAAAATACGATAAATTTAGGTAGATACGAATTAATAAAGAACATATACTACAATAAAATCATTAGAAATGTTTGTAAGGGCAAGGAAAAATATAGAAGATGTGGGTAAATGTATAACAACGTTGCCAGATTTCTATTTGTATAGTTGGTTGCATACAACAGCAACCATAAATAATATTTTTAATATTTGGACTTCATACGGAATCGTGACAAAAGTGAACTGAAAATACGATAAATTTAGGTAGATATGAATTAATAAAAAAACATGTACTAATATATAATCATGATAAATGTTTGTAAGGGCAAGGAAAAATGTAGAAGATGGGCTTAATGTATAACAAAGAACATGTACTAAAATAAAATCATTATAAATGTTTATAAAGGCAAGGAAAAATATAAAAGATGTGGTTAAATGTATAACAATAACGTTGCCTGTTTATATAAGTAATATTTTTAAATATATTTGGACTTACCAGTTGTATTATATGTTAATGCGGAAGGCCCGGATACATTTGCGCTGCCAAAGTCCAAAAAGCATGGAAGCGATCACGATGGTCCGGAAAATGCTTAACAAATAAACACTCTGACAAATAGCCAGTATAGTGTTCTTTTTTCCGTCCGTACCGTGGAACCAACTTTCTAACTTCCACCCATGTCCGCTCAATGTTTTGCGTATGTGCACCTGTATCCGCACCTGTATCCGCATCCACAAAGTTCACTGAATGATTCACTGTCAAATGTTCGTACTGTTCCTGACTTAACCGGTCATAGGCTTTCCAACAATCACTATATATTATTGTACCCGGCCTAATTTTTTCTTGGATAATATTAAGAAGTGTTTCAGAAGACCGATCTTCCACTGCAACCAAAAAAAACTTTTTGGAACTCCTCTCTATTCCACCAAAAATCCACTGTCCTTCCAAATGACGCCCCCTATTGTATTTTCTTTTTCCAATTTTCGCTTCATCAATTTCCACTATCTGACCCTCCCCCCCTATTAACTCACTGTTGATGGAAGCCCAGTAAATTAAAACTTCTCTTATAAAGGAGAAGTAATCAATGATGATATTATTGGAAACATTAGTTTCCAATGCAATAAATTTGCAGCGCGGTGGTGGACGCGTCAAATATAAAAAAACAATTTCCGCAATGACAAAAACACTCAAATGCGTACTTTCAAAAAATGTTAATTTTAACGCACTAATTTTGGTATTGCAAATACGCTTGTTGCGCTTATTAACCCTTTGGCACCGGAAAACGTACTTTCCCTCTAAGAATTTTCTGTCTAACAGCGTGTTACATTTAGGGCACCTGTGATGGCAACGTAAAACACCATGCCGAACAAAAAAATTGAAGATATTTTCTTCTGACCGGATCACATCATAGAATTGTTTAGAGGTAACCGAACATCCGCCACACAATTGTTGTCCACAAGAAAGAAACGGTACACTCATGTCTTGCTTTTCACATGCACCTGACGTTGAAGGAATTTCAGCAGAAGCCATTATCACAAATAAATAAGAATAAACAACAATACAATTTCAATAACTAATACACAATCACCAACTACACCAATCACCAATGAAACTAGTATTAATGGCAACTGAAAAGTTAAAAACTGAAAACTGAACAAAAAATCTACCCCACTTCTCCGTCTTCACACAACACTTAAAACTTCAACGCAGAATCCACACTTAAAATGTTTATATTTTCACTCGGAATGTAAATCGTATAAACAAACGGGCAGCAAGTGTCTATGACATCATCATACGTACCCTAGTTGTGTTTACATCTTCTCAAAATTTATCAAAAAGGACCATTTTCTTAACCCACACAAAAAATGTTTATATTATTTTCACTCGATCGGCACGCAGCTTGTATAAACAAACACGTAGCTCATACATACCCTGGTTGTTAAATCTTCTAAAAATGTATCACAAAGAACCCTTTTCTTAACCCATACAAAAAATGTTTATATTATTTTCACTCGGAATGCATATCGTATAAACAAACGGGCAGAAAGTGTCGATGACATCATTATACCTACTTGTGTGTTTGAATCTCCTCAAAATGTATCAAAAAGGACCATAAATTTAACTAATCACTCTCCACTATATACCTGCTTAAGTTACCATATTCGGCTTTACGTTAGTGTTTTTTTAAAGCACGTTTCAAGGAAACTGAATCTCTGTAAAACTGCTAATACAAATAATGTGTGACCCAATAACTGTTAGAAACAATTTTATACATTTTTTTTTAGTTCTTTAAACTTGATATAACAGGAATTATTAGTTGGATATGAAAACAAAAGATTAATAGTTATATTGTGGCATTTCATTTTTTGTATTACCTATTTATAGCTCTAAGATGTCTATACCTGTTATAGATCTATGTCTGATATTTTGGGGTAATAAAACTAAATATAAAAAAAAAATTCCAAATAACCAATTGTTGTAATATTTTTAGTAGATATTTTCCAAATAGTTTATATTAGGGTTTGTCGCCAGTTAGACGCCAATTCATGTTATTCCTTAGTATAAACAGAAAGACTCAGCTGAATTTAGTATGATGTCATGTTTCTGGAAGGGCATGTATGAATGAAAAGAATAATTGGTTTGTAAAAATAAGGAGATGTGTAAAAATTTGAAATGATTGATCAAAATTAAGATTGTGTTTTATTCAAAATTGGTGAAGAGAATTTGGACACAATTCAAACAAATAATTCGAAACAGATTTGAATAATTTTGAAATGTATGTTGCATGTGATTCCCCGCATTTGTTGCACCTGAATCAACAAATAGAATCCAAGGTCAGTTGTTGGTGCGAGTTTCAAATGAAAACGCTTGACAGCGTTGCCAAGTGTACTTTGTTTATGATATTGGGAATTATTGGGATTATGAATTGGGGTGTTTACTGTAATGTTTGTGGTTCGGGGTTGAAGGAAACAACATTGAAACTTGACATGTATATTGGTCTATAACATAATAGGTGTTCACATGTCAAATAACCTTTTTTATCTATTTTATTAATAAGTAATTATTACTACTGAACCCTAGTGGTTCCTCCTCTACTAGTGTTATACCTAATACTTATACCACTACACCTCCCCCGGAAATTTAAAAGAATTTTCTTTTATAAAAAAGTAAATTATTTATTAATTAGCTTATCCGGAGTTTTCTTATTCTAAGTTAACGAACTAAATACTTAAACATCTAGAAAAAGTACTGACTAACTAATTAACTAAAATACAGTTTCGTTCGGTTCTTATGAACTAATGTCTCTTTTCCATTTTTTATGATTAAAATGTTTGGTGCGTTGTCTTTTATCACTTTGTAAGGTCCTTCGAACACTGCACTTAATTTATTTCCCGTTTCACTTTTCACTAACACTAAGTCATTTTTGTTATAAGTCACAGGATTTATAGTTTTATCGTACACATTTTTTCTTTTTATCTTACTATTAACTAAATTATTTCGGGCATCTTGGTGAGTTCTTTGTAACCTATATTTTAATTCTAATGGGTAATCATTAAAATTATATAAAGGATCTATCTTAGTAGTCAGACTGTTAGGTATATTACAAAGTTTACCAAAAACTAATTCGTAAGGAGTATATTGCGTTTCTGTATGCACAGTTGTATTATATGCAAAACACCAATAAGGAACCCATGTACTCCAAGAAATACCATGATTTTCTGACAGCGTTCTCAAATATGCACCTAATACTTTGTGAGAATTTTCTAATGATCCTATGCTTTCATGATGGTAAGCTGTACTTTTGATATGATTAATTTGTAATAGTTTGCACACCTCGTTCATGGTTGAAGAAATAAATTCTGTACCGCGATCGGTTGCAATTTCTTCCGGAATACCATAACGTAATACAAAATTATTTACAAATGCTGAAGCTACTGATACTGTGTCTTTATTTTTTAATGGATACGCTTCCACGAATTTTGTAAGTTCACATTGTAACGTCAAAATATAAGAAAAGTCGTTGGCATCTTTTTCGATGGGACCTACAATATCTAGATACAATTTTTTAAATGATGTTCTAGCTGTGGTCGTTATAACCATTGGTTCTCTAACATGTTTGCTATGTTTGTGTCTTTGACAAGTGTCGCATCGTTTAATAAAATGTTTAACGTCGTTAAGAAGTCCTGGCCAAAAGTAATGTTTTTTAATATTATTTAACATTCGATGAATACCTGCGTGGCCACTTGTAGGAAGTATATGAAAGTCGTTTAATATTAATTTTTTGGTTTCCTTGTCTTGTATTCTTTCAATCCCTTTTACAATACATAAACGGGGACCGGTCCAGTCATGGCATGTACTTATGGAATTAGCTAATTCTTTAATAAAATTGTTATTAAATTCGTCTTTTATTATAATTAATTCTGGAATATTCAATTCTATACACATTAACTCCAAATCTCTCAACAGTACGTCTCGCGTGAATATTGATCGAGATTTTGGATTAAGAAAAATTGACGAAAGTGACGGTACATAAATTAAAATTTCAGATTTTGTTGCAACATGATCTAAATTTCTTATTTCATTGATATCTTTATTTAAAGATATAACAAATTCAATGTTATCTTTTGGTTTCTTCAGAATCTCTACAATTTTTGGTTGCGCAGGCCAAGAATTTGTAGGAAACTCAGTATTGTTGTCTATGCTACCACTAAAGGTTTCATTTTCCTTTACACACTCACTCGGTTCCATTCTTTTCTTCTGAGCTCTAGTCATAACCGCAACTAAATTCACATTCATATCTTTAAGTTCATTCGATGAAACAATCACTCTCGATAATGCGTCTGCAGTTACATTATCTTTTCCTCTTACATACTCAACATGAAAATCATATTCTTCCAAACATAAACGAAATTTTGTTAATCTACTAGAAGGGTTATTGTGGTTAAATAAATAAAGTAATGGTCTGTGATCTGTCAATATTTTAAAATGTCTACCGAATAGATATGGACGAAAGTGTTTCACAGCCCATACAATGGCTAAAAGTTCTTTCTCAATAGTCGAGTAGTTTAATTCAGCTTTATTTAAACCTCTACTTGCGTAAGCTATTGGTTTATTATTTTTGTTTAGCAAAACAGCTCCAATTGCAAAACCTGAAGCATAAGTTTGTAGTATGAACTCGTTATTTTCAGAAAAATCTGGATATTCAAGTACTCCTGGTTGTATAAGTGCATTTTTAAGTACATTAAAGGAATCTTGACATTCTTCAGTCCACTCGAATTTTGCGTTTTTTCTGGTTAGCTTATTTAAAGATAATGCTTTTTCAGCAAATTTTGGAATATATTTCCTATAGTAATTAGCAAATGCTACAAATCTCTTTACGTCATCACAATTTGTAGGCACCGGATAATCATGCAAAACTCTGGTTTTCTCAGGATCTGGCAATATTCCCTTAGATGTAATAACGTGACCTAAATAAAGTATTTCTTTTTTTAAAAAGTCACATTTACTCGGATTTAATTTTAAGTTAACTTTTCTAAGTCTATTAAATACTTTAATTAAGTTAGCGTTATGATCTTGTAAATTTCTACCAAATACAATTAGATCATCTAAATACACAAAGCACTTTTCATAATTAATGCCTGACATTGCGATAGTCATCAAACGAGAAAAATTACTAGGGCTTATTTTTAAACCCATTGGCAATCTTTTCATTTGATACTGTCCACGGTTTGTTGTAAAAGCTGTGTAGGGTCTACTTGTAGGATCTAATTCAACTTGGTAATAACTTTGACTTAAGTCAAGATGGCTAAAATAAACAGCTCCAGAAAGTGAATCAAGGATTTCAGTGATATTTGGTAACGGAAATTTGTCATCATGAATTCTCTGATTTAATAATCTGTAGTCTATTACTACACGCCATTTATTCTCTCCTTTACTATCCATCTTTTTTGGTACAATTAGTAATGGAGAGGACCATTCACTCTGGGCCTCTTCTATAATGTCATTGTTTAGCATATTATTAATTTGCTTTTCGACTTCACCTTGTAATGCTTGGGGAAGTCTATATGGTTTTTTATATACAGGGCTAACATTTTCCCGTAATGTAATGGATTGCTTATAAACATTTGTTGTTGATAGTTTATCTCCTTCTAAATGAAAAATATCCGCAAATTTGGCACAGATGTTTTCTATTGAAATTTGCTCTTCCTTATTTAAGCCATGTAAGTTTAGCAAATTATATATTTGCTTAACTCGATTTACAGATATTTTATCGGTATTAAATTTACAAAAGTTATATTCACTCAATTTATCTATGTCGGGTTTAAAATTTTTCAAAATTACTTCATTTTCACGTGTGTTAAGAATTTTTACTGGAATTTTTCCGTCTTTGGGAGTCACAACAGTTCCAGCCATAAACACTCCTTCACACAACTCTCTCGCTAACACGACACAATCTTCATTCACACTAATAGGTACATACTGCAAAATTTCGCACCTTGGAGGTATTGTCATAATTTCGTTCTTATTTGAATGTAATATTAACGATGTTGATTCTCCACGATTATTTAAAATTAAAATATTTTTTTCAAAATTTATTATTCCGTTATATTTTTGCAAAAAGTTTTGACCGACTATTCCATCTGTCATGCAGGATAACTTTTTAAATACATAAAATTTTTGTTCAAACTGCGTTGTTCCAATTTTTAATTTTAGTTCGACAAATCCTTCAGATGTTATATTTCCTCCTATTCCATTTATTGTTAATTTATGTTTTACAATCGGAACAGTATTACCTAAACATTCATACTTTATAGCACACAAGGAAGCTCCAGTGTCAACTAGAAAACTAACATTGTTATCATTCACACGAAAATTCACACTATTCATACTTGCACTCATATAAATTTGGTTACGGTTGTTCTCGAAAAAAATAATTTCAGTGGTTATGCTCTGTAGATGGACCTGGTGAATTAACATGAGATGGACCTGAATTTAAATGAAATTCCGAAGAACTTTGTCTCTCTTGTCCATGTGTATCATTTAAATGATAAACAACGTGTCGCTGATTTCTACCACGAGTATTGTTACCTCTATAGTTATTTGATCCGCGGTTGAAATTAGATCTTGAGCTGTTATGAAATGACCTACCTCTATAATTATTGTTTCTATTCGTTTGTTGACTCGTATTATTATGTCTGTTATTATTGAAATTTGAATAATTATTTCGTCTAAAACTATTATGATTTCCTCTACCTCTACGCATAGTCATAATGTTTTGTGAGGGTTCTTGGTATCTGGTAATTTCCTCGTCCTGAGCTGCTCTAATCGCATCTTTTAAAGAGTTACAATTCCGCGAAGCAATGATTGTACTAAGTTTCTGATTTCTCAAACCATCAGCAAACCTTTTAATCGCGTTCTTTTCATTAATTGGTTTTAAAATTTCGAAAGCATTATTATTACCCTTTGCCTGGGAAATTGTCAAATCTACAAATAATATTTCTAACTCCTTACCAAAATCTTCGATGGATTTATCACCTTGTCTAGCACGAGTTAATTTTGTCTGTAAAGCAGTATCTGATTTTTGCGTCAGTAAATGCGTCTTCATGTCTTGAATTAATAATTCAGTTGATGCATATGTCCTTGACAGTCTTAATTTTGCACTAGTCGAAAGTCGAGTTTTTTAAAACAAAGTTAATCAAATGTGTTTTGTCTCCATCTTTTAGCATTGAATCATATAACTCGATAGCATCAATTAATTGTTGCGTTTTTTCTTCCGTATCATTTAAGATAGGTAAAAGACTTACTGCCACCTTTAAATCAAAAGACGACATATTTGAGACTGGAAAATCAAGATAATTCTCGTCCGCAAAATCTAAAATTTCCTGATAAAGCGATTCTATCGCTGTATGATTTTCTTTTATTTGTAATATATCGCTATCACTTATTTCTCTACGCTTAATTCTTTCATTAATCTGACTAATAAGAGTACCTAGATCTTTATAATTTTGTTCAGCTTCATTGAATTTCTTTTGTAAAATGTCACCCTTACTTCGTCTATCGGGGCATATTTTAGTTAAATAAATTTCTTTAAATTTTCATAAATATTGTTTAAGCTAGTCTTATCCATCAATAAAATTCCTATTAAAATTAACTAATCATCTAAATTACATGAAATTACCTATATTAAAAGAATTTAAAAATATAGTATATCCTAAATGCTTACATTGCCTAAATTAATTGCAAAACTTAAAATGTTCAACAATAAAATATGTAACTACTTCCATAAAATGTGCAGAGTTGATATTATTTACCAATTTCCTGGGTCGATGTCCACTGCAAGTTATCGACCGCAATATTTGAAACGACTGCACAAAATTTCCTGATGATGATGAATTTGGAAATTTTTGGGCTTACCGTGGAAGGACGTTGTCCTCACGCAGAACTTGGCATCTGTATTTGAGATTTGAAGAGATCATTTCTCCGAATTTCTTTCCTTATGGTACCTCTCAAATATTGCTTGCATTTTCTTATACCATAGACCAGAAGAATTAATAAAATAATGGTCATCAAACTCAGTACTAACCACTCCGTGCGATTAAGTCCTTGTTCTTGATGCACTTTTGCGTCACCACTCGCGCTCTGGGCAATAATCACCTCTTCCTTAGTTTGAGTCTGTCCCATTTTGGTACATAAAGTTCAACATAAGTCACTCACTTAACTTGGCTCTTTTGGGTGTTTTTTTTTTTGACACTTTCACAATAATGACAAGTATCCTGGCAGGATCGCCATGTAATGTTTGTGGTTCGGGGTTGAAGGAAACAACATTGAAACTTGACATGTATATTGGTCTATAACATAATAGGTGTTCACATGTCAAATAACCTTTTTTATCTATTTTATTAATAAGTAATTATTACTACTGAACCCTAGTGGTTCCCCCTCTACTAGTGTTATACCTAATACTTATACCACTACATTACAAATAAAAATTCCCACAAATAAATAAATCTGTTTAGTTCTTGAATGCCTTTTCAAACGTTATCAGCATATTTAACAGTATACTTAGTACTTTTCAAGCGTTAAAACTTACAGTTTTTACATATAAAAATGCCATCAAGAGAATCTGTTGAGTCGTGGAATTACTTTTGTGACGTAATCAGCAATGTGCCAATTAGAATAAACCGATTGTTGCGAATGAAAATATTATTTTCACAAGTAAATTATGCAGATCGTGTATATATCGCAACGTTTTGTTTTCAAAATGGTGTATCTAAACATACCGTAGAATCATTCATGAAGATGAATAACAATTGTACCGCAAGCAAGTGTAGGAAAATTTTGGATTTATACGATTATTGGTCGGTGCAAGGTGATGAAGGGATACGAAGACGTTCTAGATATAACGCCTACGATATCTTTTTCGGACGTATTTGTGATCTAAATGGACGAATTGTGAGCAGTGAAATTACTCGTAGATCTAGATAATAACTAATAAAAATAAACGTAAATGGAGTATGTCGTGAAACATTGTAGGTAACCTGTGATTCCCCCTTCTCATTGTTATAATAATGACAGGTGCAAATAGACCTTTAACAGCCAATCCCAAAGCTCGGCACTTCTCTTTGACCGTCGACGTGTTAAAAGTCGGTACTTCTCGTTGACTGTCGTCGTGTTACGAAACAATTAAAACATGTACTAGCGCCAGTGCACCAGTTGACCACATCTTCTAACTAAAAATTACAAATATGGCGCGCTATCGCACTACATATATGGACAACTAAAAGTGTGATTTTCACGTATTTATACACATTTGCACAAACTTTCGTGGTGTGCAATGGAATCAGGAGAAAAAATAGAACAAGGTAAGCAATGTTGCAACCCTGTAGTCGACCAGTCGCTAAAGTCAACAATGACATATAAATTTACTGAACAATTAGCTAACAGAAACTTTACAGCACACATGAATATACCGGGCCTAAAGCGAGCATACGGCCTTAAAGAAACTCAGGTAAATATTATAAAGCAACCTTAACAGTTATTTCTACTTCTACCAGCAGCTGGTTTTAGTGCAGTAGTACGCCGACTCCGACCACTTTTCCATTATTCCATTCATGAATGTTGAGCAGGTAGTCTATGATGTTGAGTGGTGCTTGAACAGCCACGAGATTCTGTTTTCTGTTGCATTGTTCATTTGTTGTGCTTCGTTACTGCAGTACATACCAGGTACGAAAAATTGTTTTTAGTATAACTTGTAAAATATGCTTAAAAATTTAAAGTGAAGTAGTGGTGATTGAACAAGGTAAGCAACTACTAACAAATTGCATTTGAAAATAAAAGCATTTCACATTGTTGTGTACTTATTACATTTCAAGGTAAATGTTGACTTTAGCCACTGGTCGAATTTTCGCGTTTTTTTTTTGACAACCACTTAGTAGACGTTCTTTTACGTCGATTGCTACCACTAAGAGCTTGTGCAAATGCCCCAAACCCCTCAAACTAACGGGACAGTGGAGTGAATAGGGGTGCTGGGTGGGTAAAAACAAGCGAACGTGAACTGAAAATACGACAAATTTAAGTAGATATGAAATAATAAGGAACATGTAATAAAATAAAAACATTCTACATGTTTTTAAGAGCAAGGAAAATGAAGTGCAAGCGATAGTAGCAAAAAAGTAGCGTAGGTGTACTCACAATTGTCGCAAATATTAGAGTCACAAATCGAAACAGGCACTTGAATAGCACTAGACGTTGATGGTAAAGACATTGTTTGTAAATAATAAATGGAAACTATGCTACACTATTAACAAAACGTTTAAACTTAACTCTTCAGAGTAGAAACTAATAAATGGGGAACTGACTGAGGACAAAGAAATAGGAAAAACGCTAAATCAGTTATTTGTATATACAAACTTTAATTCGAACTAATGAAAAAGGAGCATTTTGTTTATATTATACTTTATGCTAACTGTAGTTTCTAAAAGTGCTTAATTTACACATTCAAACATTGGATGTTTGAAATTTTCAAACTGTTACCTATAACTTTGGAAATATTGGAGACCGCCGCTTATTTTTAGCATTTTCCTAATCAGGAGATTCTAATTAATAAGGTAATTTAAAAAAATTTCTAAAATCGCTCTGAGCCACATTCGCCAAGTTTACCATATTTTATATTTAAATCACTAATTTAAAATTTCCTGTTAAAATATACAAGCTCTAATACCTAACCAACAAAATGTTATTAATCAATAAAAAATGAATAAATAAAACATAATTAGGTAAAGCGCATGTGCCGTTAATGATCCGAATCATCCGAATAACGATCCATACAAAAGTTTCCTGATTAATTTGACAGTCCTCGAACGCGTTCATGTACTAGTACGAGAAACTGTTGGAATGATTTTTAGACGATCCACTAAACTGTCAGAGATTTGTTGGAATGACATTTTCAATTTGCGCAGAATCCTGACGTACAGAATTCAGTACATGGTGCTTGTTGAAAAGAACCTATAATTGAGATTTAAATACAGAGTGAAGTACTAACAAGGTACTCCTATAAAAGAAAGAAAATTAACATTTCTCCAAACTTAATTACCTACATCGAGGGGTAAACCACTAGCTATTTAAGCGTACGAGATATCCAAATCGTGGATATCCGAACCCAAATTTCTTAAGACTCCCACGAATATCCAAAACTTCTAGGGATATCCACGGAGTTTCAGTGATATCCATGAATATCCAATGGTCTCCAAGAACTTCCATAGATTTTCATGTACTTCCACGAATATCCATGAAAGATGTTATTACATAAAATTGTCCCTAAAAGTCCTTAAATTGTTTGAACTGTTTATCCTATCCCGTATAATTAGTGTGCTTAAACTTCCTTAGCTAACGTCTATGATAATAATTAATTATAAACAAATTTAAAGTTTTCCATCATTCTGATTGGCTAACATCGCCCGCCAAATTCAAATAATCAACTTTTTTATTTCTTTTTTTTTCTGAAAAATTTTCAATTTAATCGGTGATATGTCCGGTATTGCAAAATTGTACCCAAAAAAAACAAAAAAGAAACAAAATTAATTTTTTCACAATTAATCAGTGACTAAAAAATAACAAATTTAGCACTACCTAACTTTCGATTTTGATACATTTTTACACTTACCTATGCTTTGCTAAGTTCATATGAAGTTAGCAAAAACTGATGTAATTTTTTAAAAACAAAAGCGACAAAATTAAATTTTTCATATCTAATTAGCGACTAAAAAGCGGCTAATGCATTTGTCAGTTCATTTTCAAAAATTGCTTTGCTAACTTTATGGACATTTGGTATATTGTAAGTGCAGTACATTTCTGCAAACTCGTCTATTTTTTTTACATCCATTATTTGAATTTTTCCTAGTACATACCCGAGTACATACCGTGATATACAGTGATATACAGGGTGATCAGTAATTGCCGCACTCGGAGCATACTCTGATAAACATTACATTTTAAGAATGACGAATTTTTTTACCGCAGTGCTGTAAGTCCTTTTTTTTACAAAGATATGACCACTTTTGTGAAAATAAAAGTGGCAACACTGCATTGAACATGTGAATAGGTTCGACGAGAAAAAAAAAGAGAAACGTTCAATATTTTATGATGCGAGAACTTGTCAAACTAATTTAGTACAGTCAATTTTATTAAAAAACAGAAACAACAATTGAAATTCATTATTTATATTTTCATGGCAATAGAAGGTATTTTAGTTTATCCTAAGGGGAGCTTGAGAGGTTCCCAAACTTCAAAATTCTCTCAAATTTGGGTATTTTATAAAATTTTAACATTTTCAATTTCATATTGCATTTTATCCAGAGATTATAGTAGCATGAATTATTCACTAATTTTTGTCTTGGTTATGAAAATAATTAGCTTGTAACTTAGATGAGGGAAACTCTATAGCTCGAAAACTAACCATCAGACTTAATTTTTCTTTGCAGATTATCCTTAGTTTTAATGTGCTCTATAACGCCCTGTATTCGGAGTGCACCAATTACTGATCACCCTGTATTACTAACTTGAATGTCCGAATGCCACAAAAAGGCCTGTGCCAAATCTTCCAATTGAATAAAAAAATTCGTCAGGTTTTGCGCATGCGGACAAAAAGCAAAATCAGTGGATTTGCTGCATACTGCACACTCTAAGAATTTAATGATTATCAAGTATATTTCACGAATATATTTTAGTGTGATCGAGTAGATATGGTTTATTTATTTTTGCAGAACTAAGGCCCGGTACTTTGTGTTCCGGTTATCCCTAACCGGTATTAAATAGATAGGAGAAACCCCTACCAAATTGAGGAGTGTTCGAGTCGTATTAAACCCGAAGTAATGCTTAACTGGACTGCCGAACGTTACCGATAGTGAACCGTGTGTTTTATTTTGACAGATAGCAAAAGTTTTGAACACCCCCCGGTAAAAATGTATATTTGTTTTAGTATAATAAATTTTTGAATAGAAATTTATTAGTTAGTGCTATATGGATGCTCAAATCAACTGGAGTGCTGCAGGAGCAGAAAAGATTACTAATAATTTAAAATTTCACTAGCTACAGGATGTTAAATCCACCAGTTAGTTTACTGGTCAATGCTGTGAAATTAGCGCGAAAACTCTCAGTAGCCGTTGGACATTTATATTTCAAAATTATCTGTCATTTTATATTTTATCTCTATGTGTAGAATTCGATCTTTCTGTAAGAAGAATGGAGGTTTATATGTCTTATTTGCCTTTTAATTGACATTATATCGTTTATAGACGTAGATAAAACATAGATAGAACTTAATTGGAAAGTCTGCCTCATGGTCAGTGGGGCACAGAGTAGGGGTAAAGCCTGAAAGTGTTAAAAAAAAATCAACAAAGTCATGTGATATGAGTAAGGCTGCTTTTTTGTGTGATGGCACTGAATAATATTTTATGAAATATATTGTAATGGCAGACAGTTTGGTTAATGCGAAATGGCGGCAGACAGCAATAAAGGCCGAGAAAATACAGGCTGTGTCATGTAGAGGGCCATCGATCTGTATATGGAAAACTAATAACAGTAGAATTTTGAATATTTGGTTACCTATCTAATTCAGCTTGCCGGTTTGAACTATAGTATACTTTACAACAAGACATGAAGATACCGTTTTTTTTTCGTGAGGTGAGAATTGTACACGAGCTGTGTAGCAGCGAATGAGGCAATCTCACGAACGAAAAAAAAACGTGTTTCATGTCGAGTAGTAAATAGTATTTTTTGTACGATACTGTAATTTATAAATCGGATTAGAAACTACAAGTTTTTTTAAATTTTTTAAGGTGACAGTTTTCAAGTAAAACGTCAAAATTATATTTTAGTTTCTATTTTAAGCTTTATATATAAAATATTTCATGAAAAGTGAATGAATTGATATTGAAAATTTGTCACGCGTTTTTCCTCGGCAAGAGCGGAGGTGAATATAAAGTTAAAAATTGGTCCTCGGATGGACGAGACAAAAGGCTCGACTAAACTCAGCGGGGTGGTCGCGGGCTGAGTGGACCTTGAAAATCTTTAAAAGGGCGCCAGAATCCTTAAGCCATATAATAATTAAGGTTTCACCGGATTCGAATGAAACTATACCCAATAATTAACGATAAAATAAAACTAAAATAAACGGTAACAAATATCGATCTTTATTTTTGATCTGACTAGTGCTTAACAATAAATTATGTGTATAATATAATATAAAACCTAAAGGTCAAGTGACCAATGCTATTATATTTTGAAAGGTGCTTACTAACTCCTCATCTAAAAACCCTCCCAAATTGTGCGACTGGCGCTTATAAAAATTATAGTCGTTAACGGTAAAGGAGCCCTAAACCGCATGTACATGTGATTTCCGCTACCCCGCACCAGTTATCGTGTTGTTGAATAATTTTTTTTTTGTTATTGTCTCCAAATATAATTACAATCTGTTCTTGAAAGAACAATAAGTAAATATTATGACTATACTATAAAATGTCGTGTAGGGAATTTCTCCATTGAGCCATTCCCTTTAATAATCATCTATATGTTAGATATTTATAACATGGAGTTAATCTAATTAAACCTATCTAACAAGTCTGTTGGTTTAAACCGTTTCAATCGGCGCACTTGACCTGTTGTGTCGAATAAAGCACTCGCGAGCACATTCGGATGCACATTTATTCTTTTTTTGTAACTTTCACTGAACCGTTTCACTTCACTCTTAATGGTCGGAATTTGTAGGTCTTTTTCTATGCATGTATTTGGTACATACCACGGTGCGTTGGTAATTATCCGTAGGACTTTGTTTTGAAACCTCTGGAGCACTTCTAGGTTGGATTGACTGGCGGATCCCCATAACTGGATTCCATATGTCCAGATTGGTTTCATTATGCTCTTATACAGTAGTATTTTGTTTTCGATTTTTAATTGGGATTTTCTTCCTACTAGCCAATACATCTGATGCAATTTAAGGCCAAGTTGTTTCCTTTTACTGAATATATGTTTTTGCCAGGTGAGACGCTGATCCAGATGCATTCCTAGGTATTTTGCGTTGTCAGAGTGTATTAATTGACAGTTGTTAAGGTAAACCGGTGGACACATGTTTTTCCTTAAGGTAAATGTTACGTGTATGGATTTGTCCTCATTTGCTTTGATTTTCCATGTTCTAAGCCAAGTTTGGATCTTATCTAAGTGATTTTGAAGATATCTTGATGCAGTTTCTGGAGTGCTATGAGAGGCAATTATTGCCGTATCATCAGCAAATGTGGTAATTTTTGTTGTTCTTGTGGTGGGGATATCTGCTGTGAATAGCAAGTACAGAAGAGGACCAACTACGCTGCCCTGGGGAATTCCTGATTCAATGAGGTACATATCGCTAAATTCACTTTGATATTTGAGATAGAATAATCGATTAGAAAAGTACGATTTCAAGATTTCATAAAAATGGTATGGTAACGCCTTTTTCATTTTGTAGTTTAGGCCTGTATGCCATACTCGGTCAAACGCTTGACTGATATCCAGAAATGCTACTGTGCAGTACCTTTTGCGTTCAAAAGCATTATTTATTTCTTTGACAACTCTGTGTACCTGTTCAATGGTCCCATGGTTCTGCCGGAAGCCAAACTGGTGATTTGGTATAAGGGATTTGTCGGTGATAATAGGTTCAAGTCGTTTCATTAACATTTTTTCGAACAGTTTTGAGAAAATGGGTAGAAGACTAATTGGTCTATAGGATTTTAATTGATTTAAGTCTTTACCTGGTTTAGGGATCATGATCATTTCAGCGATCTTCCATTGGTTTGGGAAGTAGGTATGCGTCAATACTGCGTTATAAATTTGTAGTATCGCATGGATTCCTTTGTTTGTTATATTTTGGATGACTTTCCCGTTAATCAAGTCGAATCCAGGTGCTTTTTTAGGATCTATTTCATACATAATTACCCGTTTGAGCTCTCCAGAAGTAAACTTCTTTAAAGGTACGTCCAGCTGAAAGGGTGCTTCTAGGAACTTGGATATTTCATATGTTTCTTCTGCGCTAGATTCGATGTTATGTGGTTTGAACACGGTTGATAGGTGCTCAGCAAAAGCTTTTGCCTTTTCCTTATCACTTCTCGCCCAACTTCCGGAGAGATTTTTTATAGGAGGTATTGTCAGCTGCGGTCTTTTTAAATTTTTTGTTGCTCGCCATAGATTGTAATCTGTTTCTTTATAAGCTGATAGACTTCTTAAATATTCTTCAACTGAATTGTTTTTCAATGATAGGAGCAATCTTTTTAGTTGTTGAGTTGCCCTGTTATAATTTCTTTTGTCAGGTTCCAATCTAGTTTGTTGCCATTTTTTCCTAAGTTTTCGTTTTTCCGCAATTTTTTCTTTAATTATTAATGAAGTATTTTCCATTGTATTGATTCCTTTATATATAGGGGTTGACTTCCAAGCAGCCGTTTGGATTGCCGTTGTTAAGTTAAATACCGCTGTTTCGATATATTGAGGTTCCTTTAATGGGATTTTGAGGTCAATCAGGTTGTCAAGTTCTTTTTGGAAAACTTGCCAATTTGTTCTGTTGTTGCAAAGTACAATTTTTTTTTATGTTCGACTATGTCCGCAAACATTTTTAGTATAATTGGTGAGTGATCTGAGGATAGTTCTAGACAGGATTCGATTTTAAATTTTTTTGTATCTAACCTCTTTGTTATATAAAAGTCTATTGCGTCAGGTTTTTTATTAGGGTCGCCAGGCCAGTAGGTCGGTTCTCCTGTTGCTAGATGACGTAAATTGATAGAGTTCATTGCAGATAAAAGTTCTCTACCCTTGGTGGTAATTAGCCTTGATCCCCACTGTTGGTGTTTTGCGTTGAAATCTCCTCCTGCTATGAATCTATTTCCGAGAGTTTTAAAGAAATTTTCAAAATCCTGCTTTTTGTTTTTATGTTTGGGAGGACAATATACAGATGAGATGGTTATGTTGCCAGTTATTGTTTTCAGGGCTATTGAGGTGCCTTGTATGTTTTCTTTTTTGTATTCATCTAGGACGTGATGTTTAAGATTTTTCCTTACTATTACAGCGGTACCACCATGTGCTGTACCATCTGGGTGGTTGGTATGGTAAATATTGTAATTTGGGATCTTTATGTAATTTTTGTTGGTGAAATGAGTTTCTGTGACTAACATTATATCTACTTTATTAGTAAAAATGAAATGTTTTACTTCAAGGGCGTGCTGGCTTAAGCCATTGGCATTCCATTCAACTATTTTAAGTAGCTCTGCCATTAAGCCATTTTGCTAACTAGCGTTGTTATGAGGTTCATCATCGTTCCCATTTGTGTTATTAGTTCTTTCATCATAGTTTTTAGTTCTGATATATCATTCATCGGTTGTGCTTGTTCATTAGTAAAGTTTGCAGGACGGCAGGTTTGAGCGTAGGATACTCCAGGTATAATTTGTGTTGGGTTAGTAGTGGGATTTAAAGGGGTTTTTTCTCGCAATTTGGGGTAGAGTTTTTGTTGTAGTTGTTTATGAACTATGCAGCCTCTGTAGTTGGCTGGATGATTTTGGGTACAATTTACGCATTTGACATTGTCGTCTTTTGTTTTTCTAGGACAATCTCCCGTAAGATGCGAATCTGCACATTTTACACATCTAGGGATTCACTGGCAGAAGTTTTTTGTATGGCCGAATCTTTGGCATCTGGTGCATTGTGGTATTGTTCTTTTTGCATGTGGGGCTTCAAATACGACACTTGTATTCATAAATAGTTTTGTTTGGTAAATTTCTTTGTTGTTTTCTTTTGGCAACAGATCTGCGAAGAAAAGTGGTAGCGCTCTTTTTGTTCGACTTTGTGTCGAATAATTAACGCGACCAAGTATACACAATTAGCGAAGTAATAAATCCAGAGGCGAAACACGTAAAAATACAATAGTCAAGCTATATCCACTTGATTCAAAATAACATGATGGTAAATTAACAAAAAAACTAGTCTAGGTAAAGCGTGATAAAATTATGGCCTTGAATCCCACAGCGAGACAATAGTATTGGAAATCTCACCTTAATTTTTGGAGTCTGCGTCGCCCTAAGAAGACCTGTCCAGATGTCCAAGGAAGGTCCAGGAAGTCAGGCTGGATACTCTCAGTCTCCGAACGGCAAAACCAAAGCGAAGAAAAGAGTAACGAGTAGCGAGAGAGAATAAAACGTTTGCGTGAGAGTGTGAGTGAGAGAAGAGGCCTAAAAGAGAACGTAAATTAGCTTATTGGAAAAACTAGGAATTTGCGTCGTAATTAATTACCTTAGGTGTAGTGTGGCCTCGTGTGAAAATCAATATTGTAGTTTCGTTTTTAATCCTCCGTGGAGGTTCTTAACGCCAATCAAACAAAGATGTCTATCTTAAATAGAACAACGGTAATCTCAAATTGGCGTTAATTAAGTTTGCAGAACGTGGCAGATGATCCAGAAAATATCTGATTAAAATGTGCTACCAAGTGTGCAGACGAAAGTACGAATTGCGAATGATTTTCACACAAGAATTTTCTTTGAAAGAGACGCTAAATAAATTCCTAGAATTTTTCCAAAAGCCAAAGAAAAATAAGATGAAAAGAAACAAGTATCGCCATCTGATGGTCACTAATCGGGAATAGGTAGTAATCCTGTGATAGCGTTCCATTTAACGAGATGAAGCAACTAAGTTTTCAATTAATTATACAAATTTGAGATAATAAGAAGTTAGATGGAAGATTGATCAGTGTTATGCATACTTTTAGACTAGATGTTGCTAGTGGAAATTTAACCCGTTACAAATTTATGTAAATTTAGTGCATATAGTGTTTTCACTAAAAAAATCACGAAGAAAATCATAAATTTTAAATTTTGGTATTCTCTCTGTAGATAGAATATGACTATTTTCGCAGTAGACAAAAATTTAGAAGTTTCAAGTAGAGTATGTCATGGAAAAGTGACTATTTTCATATATAAGAGTAGAAAAAAATATTTTCACGTTACTGCTACTTCCGGTTATACCAGAAGTAAACACAACCATTGTTATTTTAAATGGAACACCCTGTATATTTTTTAATTTCTAGATTCTACACTTCTTTTTTGGGCATAAAAGTATTAAGGTTGTATAGTCCAAAAATTAACAGTATGGTTTGCAATACCAAAAAATCTGATGTGTCCAACACATGACTTTCTTATACGGACAGTACCACAATAACTTTTCCTAAAGAAATTTAGTTAAATTTATTGTAAAAATCGTGTTTAAATTTTGAGGGTTTCCATCAATTTTCAAATAGTCTCTGTCGCACTTATTGCAATACGCATAAATCTGTCCTTGTCCCACTCATTATAACCGAATTTTACGAAAAAAATGTGTTTTGTTTTAGAAATATTACTCACTTAAAAAAATCTCCCGGTATGAAATTACATTTATTTATTCATTATTATGGTTTTCGGTACCATAGAAACCAGTAAAATACAAAAAAAAATAATGGTTCTTCTGGGATTCGAACTCGGGACCTTTCGTTTGGCAACCAAGCCTCTAAGTGACACTAGTCTACCTGTCGGATTCAACGATCAACGCGCACTATGAGAAATATAAGTGTTTTACGAATATCTAGTTTTTTTTTTGACGGAATTTCTAAAAAAAGTTCAACCAAAATTTGTTCAAAATTTAATTCTAAATCAATGTTAAAGAATAAAAAAATCTTGTAAATTGTTTATTTTTCAAGATATTCCTAAAAAACCTAAAAATGTCTTCAGGTAAGTACCACTTGTGTTGGTGTTAGATGAAAAAGATTTAATGTGGCACCCACAATTTTGTTCAAACTCTTAAATATGAAATTTGAATCAAATCCGATAAGTTGTTTTTGAGTTATCGTGGATACAGACAGACAGACATCATGGCGAAAATGGTCAAAATGGATTCAGGGGCCCTCAAAACGTGTAAATCCCTCAAAATCTCGAAGTCGAAAAAAATTGCGATTACTATACTTTCTTATTACTTCGTATGAGAAAGTAAAAAGGAGATGGCTCTCTTGCTTACCCCGAAATTTCAAACTTAGTTGCAATTTTATTTATTGGTCCACATAGCAGTGCTTGTGTGGAAAGGGTGTTTAGCGCCAATAATTTAAATAAAACAAAATTACGCAACAGGTTAGATGCAACTACGTTAAGTGGATTTTTACATAGTAAACGATTAATTGGCGAAGACGGAAAATGTAGTTTCAACTTTCCAGTATCCTCCAATCTGACAAGGAAACATAATGATAATATGTATAAATGTTAATAAATTATATAATACTATAATATGTTTTTTGTGACAGCGTTTTATAATAGTGACTTTTTGATTGTCATTCTGGTTGCTAAATGAGATACTTTTAAGCACTAGTGTTTAAAAGTGGGCTGTGGATAGTATTCCGCAAGTTGCGGAATACTATTATTTTTAATAATATTCCGCAAGTTCCGAGCCTGCGTAATGATTCCGAAACTTGCGGAATATTATAATTTATAATAAAGTGCCGCAAGAGGTAGCATCATTGACTTGACACATTAAATTACATTACACAAATAGCTATTGTTTATAATAATTTCTTTGATTTTTAGCTAAAGTAGGTATATACAAGCTACTTATACATTAATTATTGTAGGCAGGTAGGCAAAGAATTCTAAAGACAAAATAGTACTTTATCATTAAATTTTATTAAATAAAAAAAATAAAAGTAACTCTAATTAAAACTGGAACCCAAATAAAATAAAACAAACAACTGTGAGCAAAAGTAACAAAATATCTTACAGAATTTTATGTATACGAGTATGAATAAATAATACAAGTACATAAAATATACATATAACGTATAATAAAGTATATAATAAGTGTAACACATAAACAAAACAATAGGCACGTTTCTTTGGACATAGAATAACATAGAACAAGATATCGAACACTTAAAAAAATATAATAAAAATGTTATAGGGTTTCTTTACACTTGAAGCAAAACCATAGTTTGTTAGATTTTGGTAATTTATTCAAACAACTGCATTTCTTATGAAACCATGTTAAACATGAGTCACATCTAACAGAGCCCTTATTTATTTTTTCATTACAAACTTTGCAATACAATTTGGCATTTTTTCTCAACTTGTTAATATGTTTTTCTAGCAAAGAAAATGCTTGGTTTGTAAAATATTTTTCGACTTCTCTTAAACTAATTTCGTGTTCTAAAATTATACAGTCAAATTGATTCCAATCAGGCAACTCGTCTTCTTTCACTAATTTATTTTCATGTAATATCATATTGACAATATCATCGCTTTTAAAAATTCCTAGTAAAATTATTTTTTGGCGTAACAATGGTGTCTTGTTTTTAAATTGAATAGTTCCACATTTTTTCTTTTTTAATCCTATAACTGTACAAGAATTTCCCTTCGGCCTTCCACGCATTTTCATTTTCAACGGCATTTTAATAGCTGCAACGTTTTCAGTTGTTGCCTGTAAAATATTGACCTTGTCATCTTTTTCTGAATTATTTATTGTAGATGATGCTTCTACATTAATTCCTTGTTCCCCTTTCCTCCAAATAACTTGATTAATAATTTTAATTTTTACATTGTCATCCTTGGTGTTAGTAGGAGTTTCATTATCTACAATAAAAACTGCATTGTCCGCACCTTCACCTTCTTTACATTCTAAATAATTTTCAGCTGCATCGGATGAAGCCACATTTTGAATTACATTACAATTATTTTCTTGAAAAGCTGCACTATTATTTCCATTTACCATACCAATCTCTTTAAGTTTGATACCGCCGTTTTCATAATTTGATGGAACATTACCATAGATGATGTTACTCTCTGAGTTTTCGTAAACTTCGCAAATTCTATCTTTCTCATCTAAAACATGTATATTACTTAATTGATTTATATCAGGTAATTCAAAAACTTCATAGGGTTCATCATTAATATTCTGTCGGTTATTTTCTTCTTCATCTACTATAAATGTTAATTTTTGTCTTGCATTCCAACATTTTATCAGTTGTTCAAGTTGATCAAAATTATGGTTAAAATCTTTCTGGCCCATTTCAGATAGAATAGTGGCCAGCTGTTGGCACTTAATCATGGCCTTTTTAAATTTTTGATGCTGTGTACATATTGGTTCATTTGGTCTTACAGTTTTTATGCAAACATTTGAATTAACTTCGTTATCATTATTGGTATTAATATCTGAAATAGTTCTCATATCTTGTACTACATAATTCTTGATATAAATTTCTTTCAAAAATCGCTTTGGTATTAAGGTTTCACAATACAAATCGATATTTTTAAACCTTCGAAATTCAAATATGTGTGTACATGGTAAAGTCATTTGGGTATAAGAAGTACAATCACATTTTATTTCAGTCACGTGAAAATTTGATTTGAAAATTAAATTTCTATTGTCATCTTCATTTGTAACAATTGTTTTTGATTTTTTATAATTATTTTGAAGATGTGCAAAAGCGAATGGTGTTACCAATTTACAATATTTTTCTTCTGTGGGATCCAAATTTAATGCAGTTGGTCTTCTGTACCACATTTGTGTTGCTAATAATTCTCTCTCAGAGTTGACTGATTTGAGTAAATTTAAAAAATCTTCATAAAAATCTTGTAAACTACTTAGCTTTGAACATACAGCTTTAATTTTTTGATTAAATGACTCTAAATGATTGTTCGTGTAAAAACCAAAAGTAGGAAATTGACATGTAAAGCACCTAGCCCATTCATTTCTACAAGTATGCCAATTTTTGTCATAGTATTTGGTGACTAAAGGAAAACTAAAATCCATTAATGATTTGTAGTGTTTTTCATACTCACTTTCAGTTTTTGAATACACTATTTTCTGAAGGATGTTTAATACCGCTTCTCTTTGGTTCGAGTTTATTCCCATTGAAGTTGTCGTTATATTGGATCGAAAAGATTTGAGTACATGAAATACGCACAGTAATAACACTGCATTCTGAAATTCACTTTTCAACACTCGCCTCTCACAAAAATCTTTATCGGTCATAATAACCGATACAGATGTCCACCCTGGATTTTCTAACTTGAATAATTCTATCATGTTGGATATATTTGTCCTAGTTTCATGCTGTAGCTGAAATGTTGCTGCCACTTGACCTTGTCCACTGCCATCAATTACCATCAAAATATATAGTGGCATCCGAAAATTGTAAGTTGCGTCAAATAAAAGGAATTCCGGATAATTTCAAAACTTTCCTTCATTATTTTGCTTTGGAAATATATTCCCTGTAATTCACTGTTATCATCTGTGATTACCTGAACAACAGAATCGGACTCTGCATTTAACAAATCCAAGACTTTCTGTAGATCCGTTTCTCCACCTTTTCCTTTAATATTTGATATGTCTCTTAGTATTATATTTTTTCCAGTTTTATCTTTCATGTATTCTTTTAATAATATTTTGTTACATTTTAAAGATTTTAGTTTTATTACCTCCGTTTTTTCGACTGAATTTAGTTTACGTTGTTTAGGTAGCATCCAAAAAGTTTGTTCGTCTTTGTTATGATTATGAGTATTATTTATTTTACTCAGTACAAGCTTCTGACCATCATTGGAAAGTGTAAATATTAGGTTCATTTGGCAGTCCTCTTTGAATGTGCTAAAAATATTTCAACTGTAAATTGATGAGCTATATGTACCTATGTGAAATACGAAGTTACCTGCATTTGCGTTTTCCTGTACATTTAGATTTAAAAGTTTTTCCTCCTTTTGAACAGCTGTATACTAGTTTGTAATACACTAGGGATTTGTTGGCACTTTCAATTTTCACAGGACAAGTTTTCTTCATAGAATTTAATGTCTTTGCATCTCTTTTGTATACTTGTATAAATTCTGTTTTCTCCACTTTCTGTATAAAACTCTCCACATCTTTATAGCTACTAAATGATTCACCAACTTTTAATAACTCTGGTTTAAACAATCCAGCACTTTGCTCCATAGCTTTAGAATTGTCAAATTTTGAAACCAATGTAAATTGACAAAAAAAGTACAATATTTTGACGACCGTGAGGTTATGTAGGGTAGTAAACAATAAACAAAAATGAAACGACAGTCGCAGATGCGCTGGCGCGTAACTTGCGGAATTTTATTAAAAATAATATTATTCCGCAACTTGCGGAATACTATCCACAGCCTTAAAAGTGCGTCATTTAGCAACCAGAATGAGAATTTACATTTAAAAAAGCATAGCAGTTTGACGTCTGCCTATACGTACTGTCCAATTTTAATGTTCGATTGAGATTATTATTTTTGAAAATAAAGTCTGTTATAAAACGCGGTCACAAAAAATCTTACTCGTTACACTCGTGGTCCAATTTTCACGTCGCGTACTTAAAAGACTCTTTGTGCAACTTATTGCATTAATAGCTATTTGTTAACTATATTTTTATTAAATTTAGGTAAATGATGTTTTTTTATGTTCTTTTCTTTTTTGTGTAATAAAATATTAACACACCTATTATTTAGTGATATTTTTTTATTATCCCACACAGACTACCTTTATGCCTCTTAAATACATGTCGTTGATAAGACGGATATTTTTTAGTTAATTTTGGGACTCTAGATGGCGTGAGCAGTTCCAATGAAATTTAATTTAGTAGGTAAAGGGTGGAGGTTCTTTTAAATAAATATGAATTGTAAAACGAAAAGAAAGCTTGATATTATCGCTTAATGTTACTTATTTGGCAAAAAATAGTTCTAAATCCAACTAGTGAAATTTTACTCCGGTCTGGCAACAGTAGATCTGCCACAACGAAAAGTGAACTTGTAATTGAAAATCTGTAATTTATTAATTGTACTTTTAATAATTATATTCATTAAAACAAAATGCTTACCTAAGCGTAATCATCAATCGATATGCAGGTTTCAGTGAACGATGTATACTATTTTTCCTTAATTGTTCGAAAATTGGGCCATACAATTCATCGAATGCTTCTGGGTTCATTCTAGTGAATCTAAAAAAGATATCCGTATCTCCTAATCGCATTTCCACAATTAAATTGTGAAATGTTCCTTGAGTTTGACTCATTTGATTTATTGGACGTACCCACCAACGGCGATTAATTCTTTTCTAACTGTTTTTGTTTGAATTTTGGAGGACTTTCTTAACTGATAATAGCGAATAACAGAGCAGCTGTAGATTTAACATCTTTCTTATTTCATTCATATTTTTATTGAATTAAACTGTAAGCACGTTAATCTTTAATCTATGGTAAGCACCAACAAGCTCCAAACTAACATATAAAATGTTTACGCCTAACCTCAATTACATAGTATTATTACACAACACATTTTCAGAAAACTGCACTACGGGCTGCATTTTGCAAACTTTACCAACAGGGGTCGCTGACGATAACGTGTCAATTTAACATGACACATGATGTGACATGGCTATGTTTATTAGCAGTAGTACTGTATCCTGGTAACACCACTGCATTTACAACTGATTTGTCCGGTAACTCTCCATTGTGACTTGCGGATTCGGGTTGAATATCATCTAAACACACAAACCATTTTTTTACATTAGAAACTTAGGATTTTGTTTTAAATATATGACTATTTGTTGTGTAACCGTTTCTGATGCTACGTATAAGATTTTTTGTTTATTTTGAATTAAATGAATTATCATTTTATCCAAAATGTAATTTTAAAATTGTTTATGAAAATAAAATATTAATGAATATGCACTCACCATTACCTACTAATGTTGATCTAATATTCATATCCAAATGGAATACAATTGGAACATCGGTTAAGTTTTCTATGTTGACATTTACAGGGGTATTTTCCTGTTCGTATAATTCTGGTAGAGAACTAAGACGTGGATGTGTTTAAAAAATATATTGATTACTACAGAGTTATTTTTCAGTTCCAGATAGGGCTAATAATTGTACCTAATTATAACTTATACAGGATGTCCCGGAAAAAGTGGGAAATCTCTCGGATTCAGATAGGGCATGAAAAAATAAGATGACAAGTTCCTATAAAATTTTTTCCTACAGGCCCTTCCTAAGAAGATATGCAGCCCTGGAAATCGTTTTTTTTTAATAACTTTTAAAGTACTTAATAGAATTTTATAAAAAGTTAATATAATGGGCACTACTAAGGACCTCTTGAAATAATGTCCTTGACACATATCTAGCTTGTTTAGTTCACCAGGGGCAGACTAAGCTTTACAACTTAATGCTTAAACTTTTAACACCCTGTGTGAAAAAGACTTAAAACAACTAAATCAGGTAGCATGGCACATTGTAGATGCATTTTAGCTACAGCTAAATTTCCTACATAAATTAGGCATTACCTGTGTCAAAAAATATTCTTTTATTTTGTGAACTTTCCATACACCTTCTTTAGGTTCTTCTGTCCTAAGAATACTTCTATCAAATTGTTTTTTCTAGTTATATGGAGGCCAAAACATCTCGCCTTTTCGTAGTGTTAACCACGATTCATTGACTACCGCCAAACCGCCGTTTTTTGCGAATTCAATCGCTACAAATGCCATCTTCCAGTAAAAAAACGATAAATAATAATTAATACCTTGAATTTATTTCAATTATTCATAGTCTCATTGGATGGATAGGTACTGTAATCAAACACTCCCCAACTATAAATATCAAATAAGAATAATCCACAACACAACACAAGCTAAAAGTCCTTAAGACAAAATCAAATGGCGTGCGGCATGCGCATTACGATTCGATGCGACACACCGCGCAGTCGCAGTTAAAGAAATTTTTAACGAACACTTTTTATTGGCTGACAGCGTTTGATGTCTACTAGGGTCAACTCACCAGTCTCACCAATGTTAGGAATATCTATATTCATGAACTGCTGCTTCTCAGTAGTTGTTAAGAGTGACATACGCTTTTTGAGGTTATACTTTTGTAGAAAATTGTTTAAAATTCAGGTTAATTAGTGATTATAAAAACTTAAATGATGGAAAACAACCGTGTTATGAATCTGTTGGTCGAAGAAATTGAGAGGTAAAAAAATATACTTTAATAGTACATAAAATATGTAAAAAGTTAATTTGGCATTATC
The DNA here is from genome assembly GCA_963942485.1 of Pediacus dermestoides. Taxonomy (NCBI): domain Eukaryota; kingdom Metazoa; phylum Arthropoda; class Insecta; order Coleoptera; family Cucujidae; genus Pediacus; species Pediacus dermestoides. The sequence goes on along the minus strand of OZ012630.1, from coordinate 12,249,964 downwards.
TTTTAGGGAGAGAAACAAAACAACACATATTCTGGGACATGGTAGTTATCAAAAATCGGTGGGGAAAGATTTTCATATTAGTATGTCCCAGGCATCGGTGAGAAGATGTCCTCACAATGTAGTGGACGCATTGGTCGATGTTCTTGGCCACAGGATAAAATTTCCTAACCAAGAAGATGTAGTAAATACAATGATTGGTTTCTTTGCCAGATCTAATATGCCTGGGGTTACAGGCTGTATTGACTGTACCCATTTGCCATTGTTCCTCCTCCTGCTGAATACCCTGGATACGTATTTATTAACCGCAAAGGTTTTCACAGTATAAATTGTCAGTTAATTTGTGATTCTAATCTTTAAATAATTGGTGTGATTGCAAGATATCCTGGATCCATTCACGATTCTGCGATATGGCATATGTCACAAATAAGAGTGTTTTTATTGAACAGCTTTAGAAATGGAAATAGAACTTCATACCTATTAGGAGACTCAGGATATCCTGATCAACTATTTCTTTTAACACCGATTGTGGGAGCCAACCCTGAAACACCTGAAGGCCAATACACCAGGAGACATTGTCTTCTTCGAAACTATGTAGTATTTAAGTAAAAAAATTTGTAACCACACGCTCCTGAATTCTATAAATCCCTATTAAGTATTCTAGGATTAACATTATTATCGCTTAATACCTCATCTATGATTTCAAAATCTTGGTTATTATCCCCAACTTCATTTTCTGGATCGGGTACATTATATTCAATGCACATGTTATGTAAAACACAACAATCGTTAATAATTTTAGATGCAACTGCCGATGTATAATGTAAAACACGATGTTTTAATAAGCACCGAAATCGCATCTTTAAAACTCCGTTACATCTTTCAATTAAACTCCTCGTTAACATATGTGCTCTGTTATACCTTTCTTCTGGACTACCAGGTTGAGCATTTTCCATAGGCGTTAGACAAGAAGGTCTAAGGGGATACCCAGAATCACCTGTTGGATAAATAATAATATAATAAATTATAAAGTTAAAGTAAATTAAAATTAATTAAAATAAATAATAATATAATAAATTATAAAGTTAAAGTAAATTGTTTTCTTACCTAAGAGATAATATCCAGTAAGACCTCTGGTATGTAAGATTTCCATAGTTCTTTTAACATTACTATTCGCCCATATGAAAGCATCATTTGTACTGCCAGGGTATCTAGCAATGCCATTTAAAATTTGCAGTTTCGTGTCACAAATCTGAAATATGTTCTGTATTAGTATAGATAGGTACATAATTATATAATTATGTATAGATGGTAGGTATTATAGTATTACTTGTATATAAAGTTAAAAGTTACCTTTTTTTGGACGTCTAGTGCAGAAGCACGTCTAGGATGAACCATATGGTTAGATAAAATATTTATTAAATTTCTCATCAAATGTTTTGACAACCGAAACATTCTAATACATTTTTTATCTGGAATCAAAAATGATTCAGGAAGTGTTTGATTGTGTTCACGTCGTACATCAGCTTGCTCAATATATTCCTACATTTCTTCTGCATTTTCAATAACTTGCAAAAGATTTCTTTCATCGAGATCCATTCTTAATTATAGTATATAATTATTGTCTGAAAACGGTAACCCTTAACGTTCGACAGGCTTATAACATTTTTTGCACGATCCGTCAAATTCACGTATTTATGGGTTTAATTAAAGAATAGTAACCAAACTAAAATTTGTTCATGTCAAAGTGACAACTATAAAATTATCTAAAATAAAGCGACAAAACTTTCAAATGTCATTACTTACCGATCAGAAGGCGAGAATCTGATCAGTAAAATTACTTACCGATCTACCGATTAGTAATTTGTAAACAAAACCTACTATTCTTTTAATGAAACCAGTAAATACGCGAATTTGACGGATGGTGCAAAAAAGTTTACTCAAACACAAACCTCACACTATAACCTCCCAATTATATGTACACTTCTGTTCACTGAAAATGCATACACTTACATTTTATTTGTGTAACTTGACTTTAATGTCATTGTCAGACAACAATTGTAATATCCGTTCAGTTCATATTCAAGGTTTTCAAAAAGTGTTCATTCATCGTTTGCAAACATGGAAACAGATGTTAAGGCAAATTTACGCAGCTAAAAAAATGCAAAAATCGCTCTCAAGACCATAGACAAACCAAGTAAAGACGACTTAAACCGTAGGAAATAATTGGAAACATGATCTCATAAGCGCGTCAGGGTTGCGCACAAATAGAAGTACTAGATAATTAGAAAACTAGAACCTCGATAGAAACACGCGCTACTCCAGTGCCCTACGGAATGAATAGGCGGCAATTTTAAATCTGCTATTTTGTGGTCTCGTATTAATATTCCCTAACTATCGGAAATGTTTGTAAATATTTAATTGAAATAAAATATTTAATAACATTTTTGATATCACTTTTCAGGCGAAACTTTGGGAGTATTAGGTATACCATATTGTCCTAACTTTTATAAATAAAATTGTTGCAAACATCAATAACAATAATGGCTGTACATATAAACTAACCTAACATATAAATGAAAAAAAAATCGTTTTTATATGATGTAATTTATTATTTAATGTAAATAAACATATTTACTGCTTTAACATTCAATTAAGATATAAAAACGTAACTAAGTATTTCTTTGATCAAATTTTTATCATAAAAACAAAAATAAACATTCTTTCACTAATACGATACATTTTTGTGTAGAATCTTATACAACATATATTGTATGGAAAATTTTGTTTAGATATCCGTTATAGATAATATCTAATAAATAATATCACTTTTTATATCTGTAAGAGAAAATTTTTGAAAATATGGATTGTAAACATTTCTGTACAGAAAAATGTACCGCTTCATACAGAACTAAAAAAAAACATCCAAATATGTATTTAGACGTCTTAAAAAAAACAAAATAAACATTAATTCTTAAAATAATATCACATATTGCAGGAATACAATAATATTTAAAAAAACTAATAGAATATTCAAATAAAACATTTTCTTTATAAAAACTTTGCAATAAAATAAATCTAAGAAAAACAAACAAAAAACATAATATTCTTGAAATAATATCTAACAGGTAAGAAAGTTTTTGTAAATAGGTAAATAAAACTAAATATAGGCTATGACTGTGTTAAAAAAAACTCTATCACAATGGATTAACATATATCACATTATAAATGCCTTAGTTTATTAACTTTTCTTTGAGTAAATATTTTTCTATTTTCTACTAGGTGTTTTCTATGTATATCTTCAAAATACTTTCTAACAATGAGTAAGACTGAAGAATTGATTAAATCATTTTTTACATCACTTACGTGTTCACTACAATTAAACCAATTGAATTGAACTTTGTCTTGTATTATAATTTTTATTTTTTCCAATAAATTTGAAATATGACCAGAATATTTTAAAAAATTAAGGACGCAGTCATGTACTTCTCCAATGTACAAAATTAAATTAAATGTAACATATTTCAATCTTTGTTTATCGTCGTATTCCTTAAATAAAGTAAATGTGTGATGTGCTTCAAGTTGTTCAGATAAAAGTGCATTTCTACAATTTTGACTGTCGAGATTTTTAATTTTTTAATTAAATATTCTGCCACATATGCCAATGCTTGCGAATCAAAGTTTTCACTTTTTATTGAATCAATGTCAAAATTAATATCAGGTACATTCAAAAGTTCATTGTCTTCTATTAGGGGTTTAGCGAGGTCTACTTCGTCGGTAGTAGGAACTAAAAAATCTTGTAAGTTGTCGAGAATATTATTATTGTCATTTTCACAATTTCCTCCTTGACTATGATGTGCAATTAAGTTGTTTAATACACTGGTTTTAAGAGCAGATATAAACTGAAAACAAGACGGATTGGTATTACCAGCACCGCATTGTCGGACAACTCCAAATAAATTTTCGAGTGCGTCTTGGTTAAAGGCCCTTGTTCTTAAATACTTGAAACCAGCTTCTCTACAAATACTCCATAGTTCTATCATGGTTTTGATGTTATTCAGCCATCCCGTCTTAAAAGGCATTGTGTTTTTAATTAAATGACCATCTGTTTTCGATCGGAACTCCCACCCTTTTATTTTTTTATACATTATGTTCCAAAATAGTAAATCTCTTGAATGCTTAGATATTGAACACCTAAATGAGTTTCCCATATCTGGATGGATACTGCTCCCGTTAAAACTGTCAAATAGATCATTAACATCGTGTATAAATTCAGCTGTATGAATTGCTTCCGATGGTAATGATTGACTGTCCGTGCACATGGATTCCAATGTTGCAGCTACAGTATTGCTTAGTACTCTAGCTGCAACACAAACTTTCATTTTCAGCATACTATTTGATTCTATGTTTAGGTAGTTGTCCCTTATTTTTCTAAGACATTGAAATCGTCTTGTCTTGTCAATTTCGTGGGCCTTTATTACATGTTCAAATTTTGCAACTTTACCCTCTTCGTATTTAATATCATATTTTACGAAGGCATTTCGTGTAGATTTTAAAAGATGTGGGGTGTCATATAGGGTAACTATTTTTTGTTCATTAACGTAGAAATAAGGGCCAGGTTTAGGAATCGACTTGTCATTGGTTAGTTGATTTATTGTAGAAACATTTGTGGGGCCTTGGTCACAAACCGTGCTAATAATTTTCAGACCTGTTGTTTGTAGCTCCAAAATGATATTATGAAATATAATTTTTAGGTCGGGTACTTTAACACAGTCTTTTGTGAAATAATAAGCGACTGGCTGTTTCCAATTTTTTTTAATGCCTTGTACCATAAATACCAATGCATGGTTCGCCTCCACATTTTTGCGACCTAAGGATCCCATGTCAACATAACCAATAGCTTTATCAGACGTTTGGTGGTAAGTGAGATTTTTGGACAGAGCAATTTCGTCGAAAAGTAAGGAGCAGTACCTATCTAACGGACACATTTTATCAACCCTCATTTTTAATTTTTTTAATAATGCATTGTTGATTCCTGTTTCAAATGGAACATTTTGTAAAAATTTTTGTATCGTAGATTTAGATGGCAGTTTTAAAATTTTTTTTAAAAATCTATAACATTTGGGACCCCTTTTATATAATGCTAAAGCAAAAACTTTATTTTTAATTGTCCAGGCTGGGTTTTGTCGTTTGATGTTAGTAAATTGGGATTCAATTAAAGAAACACCAGCTGGGTCTAAACTATTTTCTAAATCATGAAAGAGCTTAGTTTTTGAAATATTATAAGCTGTTTTCAGTTTATTTTTTGATTGCCTCAGAGTTTTCTGTAATTTACATATTTGACTTTTCTGGGATCGATTTAAGGAACACATCTTTTTTTTTCGTGAAGTAAAACTTGCAATTTTTTTAAAAAATTTTGCCGGACGTTCAGGCGATAATTCATTCTTCCTTTTTAAAGATTTAGTGGATGAGGATGTGCATGGAAGATGAAAACTCGAGTTAGATCCTTCCGTTGAATCAACATTACTAATATCCAATAAATTACAAGTACTAGATGCAAATATGGTCGGAATGGAATTTGGGTAGAGTCTATTCTTCACAGAGCTAGTAAAACATTGATGTGAAAAATGATCCCCACATATAAAGATCTTTTTGTCAGCTACAAATTGTAGTTTATTGTCGTAGTGTGAATTGATCGCGTTAAACCATTCATGCCTTTTGTGTAAAACTTTTGGAAATGAAAAAAAGTGTTTATTTGGTGTGTTTGGGTTTGTGTACTATACATTACTGCAAGTTGGCACCTTACAACGATATTTATATTCAGGATTTAACATTTTTGCTAAACTTAATGCACATTCACATGACACATTTACCTTATAAGGGAATACTTACATAAGGTTTGTTAATGAATCCTGATTTTGGTCCTAATTTTGGAGATTTAGTCATAAATCATGTTCTTAAGGCAGGTAAATATTTGATGTGTAGCAGTATGTTCCATATTATTCAGTCCTGGCCAGTCTTGATGTTGGTAAGATTTGGTAAGTTATCACATTAGTATTATTCTTATGGCAGGTAACTAAGTATCAGGTGTCTAGTTTGTAGATTATCCCAATCTAAAACATAACATAATTATTAGATATTATAAGTATAGGTAACCAATAATTATTCGACTAATAATCGATTTTAAATTTGCATAGTAAATGACAAGAAATCAAGAAAACAATCATACAAATTTTTGTAAGGAATGCTTACCTGTATAATCACGAAAAAAAAAGATGTGCCTACTTAGGTGGTTGAACTACGCTAATCACAATAATAGTATATTGTAATACAAGTGCGGAAAACGCATCATGACAATACGAGTGTGAAATTTGCAACGCGAGCGATAGCGAATGCTGCAATCACACGAGTATTGTCATGGGCCATTTCCGCAAGCGTGTTACATACGATTTTTTCTACGAAAACGTGGAATTCGTAAAAATAAAATTATTTGTAAATCTTTTTCTAATTAAAAAAAACATCAAGTGAGTTTGTTGTCATACAACGAAAGCTCATAGCTGTTGACAGTTTATAAATTGTGTCCTGTCATCGAAATAATTTTGATTTTGAGATCAAATTACGTGAATATAAACATGGAGTTTCAAAACTAAAGCGAAAGCGATGAACTAATGTGCACTCCTCCGGTTGTTAGATATTAAATAAATGTTACAATTATAACTAAATGTAAGTACTTCTTTATGTTTATGTTTGCGTGCGGAAAGTTTAAAAAATGTGTGCGGAAAAAAATTTCCACACTAATTTTCCGTACTAGTTTTTCAAAAGCCTACTTTCAAGTTCGATTATCTTGTCAGAAAAAACGTCATTCGGCATTTTCGTAGAAAAATATTTTATTGTGATTAGCTTATTAGATATTAGGTCTCTGGTTCTGGATATTCGTGCCATTTGATCATCTATAAAATAATAAAGAACAAATATTATGTTTTATTATAAAGAAGACAAACCATAAATAAAATATATTACTTTAATTATATAGATATATTAATTTGGAAATTAAAATAAGTTAAAAACAAGATAAACATATTTTGGTAGATACACAATTTAATTTTTTTTTAGGTTATAAATTAATATTGAATTTCTTTTAACATAATAGTTAATACTTACTTATTTTGACGAATACTGAATGTCACAACAGGTTGTTCGAGTATTATTTGCGTTACAGATAAACTACATGTTAATTTAATTGTAAATTACAATTTTTAAACGAAACCAAGACAAAACGTTTTCTGTCGTTTCTGTAGTTTTGACAATTAAGTGCATCGTCAAACTAATTTACTCATCAAACTTCAACGCAACCCTGACGCGCTTATGAGTCATGTTTCCATTATTCCCTATGCTTTGAATACCCCCTGCTCAAGACTTGTATGCTTTTTCAGTGAACAGAAGTGTACAAACTGTGCGATCGATTTCAGTTTCGACTACTAATATAGTGGTCGAGTACTCAAGAATACAGAAATACGATTCGCACACGGAATATCGTAGTTTAGCCTGGACAATCCAGGCAAGTGTTCCGGATTTTTGTAATAAGTTTGGACTTAACTCCAAATGTAATTATCACTCTCGGAATTGCATTTAAAATCACATCCGTGCACTTTTGAAATGCATGTGAAAAATTACTTGAAGGATGTGCCAGGCTGCAGCCTTCATACTGTCTTTCCATAATGAGCACATTCTCGGGCAGTGCCTCGCCAGTACACATTCTATTTTTACAATGAAAACAGCTGGAAATCTTCAAAAATTTTCTTGCCACGAAGCCCGCTACATACACAGATGTATATGCTCCCAAATAACTGGGATTAAACTGTGGAAAAACCGGCTCAAAAACATCAGGTGGAAAAAACTGAACATCCTTTTGTTCTTTGACGAAAGATCTCAAATTGTCAAGAACTCCATCTGATTCATCCTCCTCACAGTTGAAACCAACAGAATGTGCTGACGCAAAGTTATTTATAAGAAGAGCTTTGTTAGAGGATACGAAAGATGAGCAATTCGAATTTGTGTTGCGCACACCGTGGCTGCGTATGCATGAAAAATAGTTTTCCACGAGGTCTTGGTTAAAGCAACGTGGAGCAAAATATTTAAAACCATCAGTAAATAATCTTGGTGTAAGATAAAGTAAACTGCGAAGAGAAAAATCCAGTGTTTAATAGATGGGGTAACAACATGTCTAGGAGAATTTGGTCAAGTAAAATACATAGAATTTAGAATAGGAAGACAAGATCGCCAGAAAGAGACATGATTTGATTTTGGCGTGACTACACACCGTAGTTCTTTCCCAGGAGGAGGATAAAGTGAGGATCCATTAACACTACCATAAAGTTTATCAAAAAACTGCCGTTTCAGAGGCCTTTGGATCGAGGTAAAACTGAGACTCTGCGGACAACTCTGAACTCACTCTCGCTGCAACTTCCATTGGAGTGCCTACAGTATGGCTGAACACTTGGGTGCAATTTTTCACCCTCATCTTTTTAATTTTAGATGGCCAGACATGTTCATCTGTTAATTTAACAAACTTACTGTAGGCAGCTCGATTTTTGTCCATTTTATATAGTTCTACCACATGTTTCCAGGATGTTACTTTTTCAATGCCATCCTGCGTGTAATGAAGGTCTTTATCAACTAAATCATTCCGTATACCTTTTATTAGATGAGGAAAATCGTATAAATGTACGATCTTCGTATCATCCACCATATATCCTTGACGTCGATTTTCATTGTGTAATGCCTGTTCACTTACTTCTGTGTCACGCAAAAGTGTATTAATGGCAGCTTGATTAGTAAGCACCTTGATCCGATATGGTAGCAACTAAATTCAGTCCACTTTCCTTCACCCGCAGAACAACATCTTTTATAATCCTGACTAGATCAGGGGTGGGTGATGTGCTGATGTGGCTTCACAAAAAGAAAAACAAATTGGCATTTTCCATATTTTGTAAATACCCTTAATTATAAAAAGTAATGCATGGTCAGCAAATGATGCTCGTCTGTCAGCTCCACCAAAATCCACAAACCTGTCAACAGTCATTTCGTTGGTTATACTGCAATCCTGGATCTAACGAAATTTCATCAAACATTAATACACAGTATTTACCAAGCGACGACAATTTTTTCACCCTTTTTGTTAAATGGTCAAAAATCGACTGATTAATTCCACAATTAAAAGGTATTTCGTTTAAAACTGATGTTAAAACCTTCCGAGATGGTAAACTGAAAATATTTGATAAATACCGATAACCTTTACGACTCTGTTTAAAAATGGACAGAGCCAATATTTTATCCTCTAAGGTAAATCTCCGTCCCCTAGGCAAATACTTCTGAGTCCGTTGTTGTGACAAAAAAATTTTTAATGTGATTTCATTTACATCCTTCAAATAACTTATCGTATTTGGTTTTCTCTCCAAGTATCGCAATTTCCTTGACACTGATAATTTCTGGTTCTTATGTCTTACAGCGATCTTTTGTAATGACTTGGCTTTTGTATAAAAAACCCTCGCCATGGGTGACAGACAGTTCTTCCGTGTGACACCAACAAGTCCAAGTAGCCTTTTTGATTTCTTAATCGATGTACTGGGACCTACAATACAGGAAATTAAAATTAATAACATTTTTAATATAATACCTACTTACTTACATAACAAATTGGAAATAGTGATCGTTTTTTCAGAAGCAGTAAGTAAAAGTAGACTACTACAACTTGTCCAAGATAGTATATATAATAATATAATAATAATAATAATAGTTTATTAGCAAAAGCTACGAATTACAAAGTTTTACACATCATTACAAAATAACATCATGCAAACACACACAAAATCACTGGTACGATAATTCAGTGTACAACACTCAATACCTTGAAACTACATGCTCCCCCAGTAATACTTTAAATCTATTATTAATTGCAATACAGTTTCTTATATCTTTTGGTAAATCATTATAATAAATTAACCCCCTGGAATATACTGAGTCAAACATCAATTTCCTTCCGTACACAGGTACCACGAAATCATCCTTGTTACGCGTACGATAACTGTTTTTCTCATATACATAACTTACATGTTCATACATATATTCAGGCAACATTCGGTTTCTTAGTTTATGCACAAACATTAGTGTTTTAAAAATGATTCTCTGTTTCACATTCAGCAAATTTAAAGTTCTTAGCATAATATCAGTAGGTGTATATCTGCTTGGAAATTGGCCTGTGAGGTTTGGTTGATTTTCAAAGAATTTTTGTTTGTTGCAGGGGCTCTACGGCCCCGAAAGAGTAATTACGGAATAAGAGAAACTTCTTTAAAAATCAACCAAACCTCAGTTGGACGAGTAGTGTGAGAAAAAATTTTGTACGCTCTTCTAGCACTATTTTCGAAAAATGAATGAAAAACGAATGGCTACGATACTCAATAAACAATATCCTATCCAATGGGGATAGAGTGCGAGGCATATAACATATACCTGGTGGCAACTTCCTCTCCGGCACGGCTGGAGGAGATTGAAGATCAGACGTTGAAGGGACGCCAATGTCGGGGAAAAGAGGCATGGCAAGTAGCCCCTTTGAGATCTTAGATGTACTGGGACCTACAAATAAGATAGCGGAAATAATTTAAAATAATAATTAAAGTTGATAATATTGTACGAGTGATATGCACTTATGATAAACAAAATTGGCTGATTGGTTTCACTAGCACTTCGGACGACACGAACTTTGCCGGTTTGCAACCCTTATTAAAAATGTTTATTTATTATTAATATTCTGTTTAATAATCATAGAAAACACTACATTTGTTCTAAAATGTAGGCTATTTGTGGTTAATAAAGCATGTTAGTTAAATATTTTCATCTGCCGCAAATAATCAGATATTAGCTATAAATATATTTTTTTCAATTTTAGAAACATAGATAATTATCCTAAAACATCTATGTTAGAAAACTCTTTTTTTTTTGGCACTACTAACCAAGTCACTTACTGAAATTGAACTATTTATTTACCACTATTAAAATAGTTGTAGATAAACAGTTTATTTGGTCCATTTTTCTCAGTGTAATCTAACCTTAAAAATTAAAATCAAGGATCGCTTGATTTCTTAGTAAGGGGAAGCGAAATTACTATGACAGCAAAACAAGAAACAGAAAATGCTTTAAAAATAGGGTTTTCATATATAATATTAAATGGTAATGATTAATTAATTAATAATTAGTGCAATAGGTACTAGTGAGTGGATTTTTAGTGAATAAAACTTTATAAAAGTGCTTAATTTACGCATCCAAACATTGAATGTTTTAAGTTTTCAAACTGCTATAACTTTGGAAATATTGGAGACCGCCGCTTATTTTTAGCATTTTCGTAATCAGGAGATCTTAATTAATAAGGTAATTTCAAAAATTTTCCAAAAGCGCTGGTAGCTACATTCGCCAAATTTACCGAAACCTCGATCACATAAAATAGTATCTCCATCTTCCAGTAAATCTATAAGACCAGACTTTTCAAAGATTTCTCTATCACTGATTACCCCTCGGTAAGTATCGGAAACAAACGTGACCGCTCCTGTAGGAGAAATTCCTACTAATACTTTTAAAGTATTACATGATTTATATTTTGAATATGTTTGCTGTTGTGACAAAGGATTTTTCGGCTGAACTATCTTAATTGCAGTACAGTCAATAATAACAGTACTAACAAATTTACTACTATTTCCATTAAACAACAAATTTTGGCTAATATCACTTCTGCTAACCTATATATTTATTTGTTTAAACTGACAATATAAAAAATTTATCCATGTGATAAATAAATTACTGGCGGTAGATTTACTGATTTTAAACCTGAACTGCATTTACTTGAAAGTCATTTCTAAGAAGTTTCACTAATGTTAAAAAAAATTCATTGACAGGAGACAATAACCGTTTATGCGAAATGGTTTCCATTGTTTGATAATATTTTAAATTATTCACTTGCTCTCCTAACAAATTAAACACAAACATAAAATGTTCATAATCGTCAAATCCAGTATCCATAAAACTGTATTTCAGTTTTATCTTTGATATTATCAATTCGAAACTTGTTGATAGCTTCTGCCACTGTTGAAGTTATAGAAACTTGTACTGCGTCGTTATTTTGGCAGTCACAGATTGAACACTGAATACCAATTTCTTTTGTTGAACCTACACATTCAACTTCAACATTCCCAATTATATTCAATTCTGTTTCTTCTAAATATGGTTCTGGCGAACTACTATTTTTATTGTTTATTTCATTATCAACATTTAGAAGACGTCTTGCGGCACGTCGTCTTTGGACTACAGAATCTGAAGAATCCTTTGTCCACGCACAAATGCTAGGAACTGCGTCCTTTTTAAGTAATGGCTTCCCTGGAATATATTATTATTTAACTAATCACTTATCAAATCATACTTAAACACTTACGATTTAGTCGTACAGAGTCCTTTGGCAGAGCGAAATCGTCAATAACAAAGTGTTTCTTACAAACACGCGAATGAATCGAGGGAATAAACATTTCCCGGCGAATAGCAATAATCCATTTCCTTAGCAAATTTTTATCCTTTGGGAACTTGTGCCCTGAATTTCTTGAAGAACATTTTGGTACTGAACCACACTGAGACATATTATACGCAGCATTTTAAATATTAACAAAGAAAAAGATTTATTAGGTTATGTTAACCTGACCTCAACCTACTACAGCGCCCTCTGTTATATGTTTGAAAATTCCCTGCCATTGTTAGCTTTAGTTGTGTATTTCTGGGATAGTCATAGCATGTATGTTTTGTTGTGTAAAACTGTCTTTATGTTATGCTCATGCGCGCTCGACGGCGTAACTTTCGAGCAAGAAGAAGAACTATTAGTTTGATAGTTGAAGTATACATTATTTTGTGTTTTTTTAGTGCAAAATAAATTACTGTTATAAGTTCTACGCACTCGTCCACTCCGTTCCCGTCTATACACTATAGCGTGGCCGCGGCGCGGCGATGACAGAGTTGGATTTTATGAGTGAGATTCTAAAGAACGTAAAATGTGGCCGCTTAGCGGCCTCACTGCTATACGGCCGCTGCGCGGCCTCTCTACAATGAGACCACCACGTTAACTTTGCAAATGTACTTCCAACGGAGGTTAGTATGTTAACCCTTTCAATACGACTTTTCGGAAATTGAGCTAAAACTTTTATTTGTGTATTTATCTGATCTTTAGCCTATTGATGGTTACTTGACTGACTTTCAAATTTTTTTGTATCTCAGTTTTTGAAAAATGGCTTGGGACAAAAGCATTCCTGCAGTAATATGTGATGGGATATATATATATTCGAATAGTAAATAAATGCCATTATTTTTACAAGAAATTTGTTAATAGAAATTGCACACAAAATAAAAACAAAAAAAATTTTGAAACACAACAAAACTTAGATATTATTCGAAACAAAACAAAAATATGGAGAAAAAACATGATATGGTTCGTCCTCGATACCAGAAAGGTTTTCAGCTAATTCGTGCAGTTTTTCAAATCGAAATGGCCTGCTGATGCTGAAAAATAGTCGAGCTTCACTTTCAGGTTTCATTACTGATGGGACAAAATTGTCCCCCGTCAAATTACTGCAGGGACGTTTCTGTCCCAACGTACATTTTGAATAAATAAACATTACAAAAATTAGGAAAACAACTTTTGATTTCGAAAATATGTTGCCACAGATACTAGTTACCAATCCACGCAATAAAGTTAAAAAATTCACACAAAAACTGGTGAAATTCGGACGCAAATCTGCTCCCGCCTAAAATCCAACCGTGAACTAGCGGTAAAATACCAAATTACGAAACACGTGACCCCACATTGATGAAGTTTTGGTGACTGATATCTACTCCCAAAGCATGTGGATACTGAATAATCCCATCCCCGTGTTATTTAAAGCAACGAGTCCGAGTACAGTAATTTTCAAATTTTCTTTGGGACGTATATATCCCCGCAGTATTGAAAGGGTTAAGCCATTGAATTTAACTTGATCTTCATACAGAATTATTATGTTTACATTCATTGTGTTAGCCCTTTTAATCATTGGCAACCTTCTATCAATAAGACTATTCAAACAATAAATAGATTTATCAATAAATCGTATTAAGCACTAATGAATAAATATATAAAAATTAATGTTATGGAGGAAGGTGTAGAAAATAAGTGTAGAAACTATTAATTACATTGTATTTTATCCTATGTTGTTACCATGCTAATAACCTGTTAGCAACAAATTGCGTTAAGGTGTATTTAAAAACACTAGTATTGTTAAAAAAATTATAATATCACGCTTATGTCACTGTCATTTAATCATATACATAAAGAGCAACAAAATTAAAGTTCATGAGTGAAACATTAAGAATTTTTTTCATTATTAGAACAAGAATTTAATATAATAAATATAAAATAATATAATTTAATACCGTCTAAATTAAAATTCAAAACAAATAATTATTTTTTCCGAATAAAAATGGATACCAGCATACCGATATGGCCGTACACGGAATAGTTTCTAGACAAATTGATCAAAGTAGCGATTTTTTTATTTTTTTAGCATTATAAATTACACTTTTTAAATTCAAATTTCTTTTAACGACAGCGGCGGAGATCTCATTACAATACATTTTCTAAACATTTCAAATGTAAAAGTATGTATTTTTTAAATTTGTGTTACATTACTTAAAAAAATATTATAACAATTTTAATTTAAAATTAAATTTTTAGGCATTTTACTTTCGAAGGGTGGATAATCATTTCATTCGCACTTTACGAATTTTTTGGGCTTTTATGTAAATTTTATCTTTGCCCTTATACCTAGAATCTTTCCCACATAAAATTTAATTTATACCTTTAGTCCAGTTAAATATAATATATGTATACATATTAACGAAGCAAATTTTCTTAAAGCGATTTTGTAAATTTCTTCATTATGATTACAATCATATTTAAAATTAAAATTTATTTTCTCATAAAGCATATTCATTTTCTGATATCCATTTTTATGAGGAGCCAGTTCGGGCAATAGAATTTTCAAAAGGTTTTCTGCCGAACAAATTCCTTTCACAAATTCTAAACTTGCATAATGTAGCTTTTTAGGAATTTGGTCGGCATATTCTTTTTCTTGTACTAACCCATGCCATTCCTCTATATTCTGGCACAAAATATTTTTTTGCATATATCACAACTGTAAAGCGTTTTAATATTTTTTGATAAGTAACATATGTTATAGAATATGTATCCACTTTAGATAAAACTGAATCATTAATTACAATATTTTTTGTCAACTTCGGTTATGTCGGACCCATTCTTTTTCGACCCACACTACTAATATAATTATTAACCGATGTTAAAATTTTAACATGGTTTTAAAATGGGTGGTAAACATGGTCGCTGTGGGATTAGTGTTTTGAATCCCACGTTGTCTTATTTGCCCAAAAAAAAATTCTAAGGGATCTTGATTAAAGACCCTTGGTTTACCCAACACCCCATCTATTTTTTTTAGCAAATAAAATAAATCAATCAGACCATTAATTGTAACAATCCAATTTGTTAATGATGACGTGTTGGTCTGTGATTTTGGTGATCGCTCTTATTTCACCTGTGCAGTTGTCTACCTCACTTTCAGGGGAGTAGTGGTACAGCACTCCACCAGAAATTACATAGCCACGATCGGCCCATCGTGAAGCATTAACGGCATCAGGTTCATCGGCCTCAAAGCACCTGATTATTTCAGCAACATCTGGATGACCCAGTTGTTGCTCTCGCATCTCCCGGGCGGACACTGAAGGAAGCAATACTGAAACAGTACAGACATTAATCTCAGAAAGAACATTGGAGTCGGGAAACGGCGGTCGGGAAAGGGTATCGCCGAGAACATTTTGCTTTCCAGGTAGGTATTCAATTCGAATATCATAGGACTGGAGCAGCAGTGCCCAGCGGGCTAGACGGCCAGTAGGGGATCGTAATGACATTAGCCAGCGTAAGGGCTGATGGTCGGTTTTAATGACGACAGTAGCACCATCGAGGTACCCACAGAACTTCTGCACTGCAAAGACCAACGCAAGGGCTTCACGCTCTGTAGTCGTATAATTCTTCTCTGGAGAAGTCAGCAGGCGGGAGGCATATTCAACCGGCCTCTCGTCAGGGCCCTCCCCTTGGAGCAAGCATGCCCCGAGTGCGTATGCACTAGCATCGCTCTTGATGATAAAAGGCTCGTCCGGATTTGCCTGTCGTAGTACAGGTGAGGTGACCAGGCATTGTTTCAAGGTGTTGTAGGCCTCCACCTGTGGAAGATCCCACCTCCAGGTTGCACCTTTCTTGGTCAGGTCACTCAACGGACGTGATATGTGAGCAAAATCAGAGATGAATCTGCGGAACCAGCTGCAAGTCTGCAAAAATGTAAGCAACTGTTTGATATTAGAAGGGTAGGCCATGTCGGTAATGGCCTTGACTTTATCCGGATCGGGCAGCACGCCCTGTGGAGTGATCAGGTGTCCAAGATATTTAACACTAGCACGACAAAAGTTACATTTAGAGCGGTTTACGGTTAGTTCAAAAACGCGTAATCGATCAAAAGTCATCTGCAAATCATTTAAATGTTCCTCGAACGTTGAACTAATCACTATCAAGTCATCTAAATACGCAAACACAGTAATCTTACCAAGTCCCGCACGAAGTCTGTCGATTAGTCTCTGGAAAGCAGCCGGCGCGTTCCGCAGACCGAATGGCATTCGTCGGAAGCGATAAAGTCCAAAGGGCGTGATAAATCCGGTTTTATCACGATCACACTCTCTCACAGCTACCTGGTGGTATCCGGTTTTTAGGTCAAGGGTTGACATGTAGGTGGCCTGTTTTGCAGAGTGCAGCAGGTCATCAATTCGCGGAAGCGGGTACCGGTCTGGAACAGTGAGTGCATTAAGTTTACGAAAATCAACACATACCCGTATTGTTCCGTTTTTCTTAGGAACCATCACCACAGGGGCGGCGTAGGCGGAGTCAGCTTCTTCAATCACGCCTTGGTCAAGCAGTGAATCAATTTCACACTTGAGAGCCGCTTTCTTGGGAGGCGAAAGCCGATAAAAAGGAACGGCAACCGGAGTCTCGTTCTTGAGGACAATAACATGTTCGGCGAAAGGCGTTGCCTCTGACTTGGACGAAAACACATCAACATTTTTCTCCAACAGCTCGTCAACTCGTTCACGTTCGTCTTCTTGTAATAGGCTGCCCTCATCTGGACGCAGCCGAAGAGGGGCAGGACTGGCACTAATAGCAGCTACCTGTTCTGGTGGACTGAAGGGCTCAGCTATTAACTGAAACTTACTATTAGGAAAAGTTGCGAAACAGTATTGCATGTCGGGAATGTTCAAAATAATATTTGCGGATTTTACAAAGTCCACACCGAGGAGAGTCTTACTGTCTACATGCTCCGGCACAGCAATAAATTTCGTGGGGATAGCTCGACCGTTCAAACAAACTATAGTCTCAAACGTAACCGCGGCAACAGTTTTAGTAACACCATCGGCTAAAGTCATTTGCAGTGTAGAACCCGTATGAGGAGCACCTTGTGATAATAAATGTTCATACAACCTGTGTCCGGCGATGCTAGACTTTGCACCAGTGTCCACAAAAGCAAATCCGTTATCCCGTCGACAGTGATGTGCAACATCGGGCGGAGGACGCGACCACCATAGTCGTTGGTTAGAATTTCAACCGTGGATGCTTCTGTCAAAGGTTGGGAACTTTTCTTGCATTTCGGGCACTGCGACCGAATGAATCCGGGATTCCCACATCCATAGCACGAGATCGTAGATGATTTGGTCGTGTGAGGTTTCTCTGTCGTCGGCGCCGCCGCGACGTGAGGGGAACCTGCGCTTGCGCGTTTGCGGCACTCGTCAGCTGAGTGTCCGAAAAAGTAACAAAAGCTGCACTTAGGGCGAAGTTTCTTATTTTTATCTTCAATCTTCACTTTAATAGATTTGCTGTCGTGGTTTTCCAAAAAACTGTCTTCAACAGAGCGAGCCTTGTCGATCAGGGACTGGAAAGTACCGACGGAATCTCGAGGGACCGCCTTGCGAATTCTGCGGCTTAGCAACCCGTACACCATATCAATTTTACTTTTGTCCGGAATGGCGACGTCTTCTCGGGGCAACTTTGACAGCAAAGCTCGTGCTTGGTTAACAAAGATGTCAGTCGGCTCCCTTTCACCTTGTTCTCGCGAGAACAACTCTCTGTAGACTTTGTGGGGGGGTTTGTTTCGACCAAACGCATGTCTTAGGGAACTAATCGCATCGGCCCATGTAGCGTTACTGGATTTGGCACCGGTCCACCAAACTGCGGCGGATTTGTCAAGTAACATCGTTAGACCGAGAAGTGCATTCTCATCTGAGACTTCAGCACACTGTTTATAGACGGTAATTGTATCTATAAAAGCATCGACAGAATCGTTCGCATCTCCTGAGAAGCGTGATTTGCAACGAATAAAGTTTGCTGTTGATGATGCGTTTTGAACGTTTAGGGCAGAATTGTTTTGGTTTGTCAGCATGTTTTTCATTCCAGCAAGCAACTGCTGCAGTTGTTGTTCAGTCATCGAAATGTTGGTCATTTTCTCTGATGTATTGTTACTAACCTTTGTTACTGATCGTAAATTGTACGAAAGCTGTGGGCACAAGTGGTTGCTTTTGCTCTTTGTATCGCTGGGACCTTTTGGCATAATCCTCCGAAAAAACGTACACCATCACCCAGAGGCAGAACAAGATGGCCGTTTCGAATTGGCGCGAAACACACGACTTTTTTTCCGAATTCCGCACAAGCCAGTGGAATTTATACAACAGCGTCGTGACGAAATCAAGCGCAAAGGCACAGCCCTCACGAATACCGCAGAGAATTACTCTGTTTTAAGGACGTTAAGACGGATTGCGAAAAACTTTTCGAATGGAGCACCAGGCACGAGTTACACAGAGTTTTTTGAACACAGTGGATTTTTCTAGCCACGAGTTGGGCGCCAGATGTAAGAAGCGGATTACGTAGGGTCGAGAAAACTAAAATAAAACGCGATTTCACTACGTAAAACGAACAGTAAAAGATATATTACGAGAACTACAGATAACACATAGGTAAAAATATTGTAACAATTAACAAACGATAAAAAATAGTATTGGGTGGTGGTTTTCGTGCCGGCTCACTCACGTCTTGTGCTCCTGTCTTGCTTACCACTTTTCATCTTATACATGCGCATTTGGGGGTGGCCAGGGTAGGACGGGCATTGCTAGGCAGGGGTGGACTGGTAATAAATGTATTTCGCTACAGTTGTAAATACTCCGAACTAAAAGGTAAAAATTTATTTTCAATGTCTAAAAATGCTCGGGAAATTGTAAGACCAACATTTTGTTCTAAATTAAGAGTACATATTAGGTCATCAAAATGTTTAAGGATAGAATAGAGTCATCCGGTCAAAAATGAAAACGCTGGAAAACCTGCTTGATGTAATCTAGAGGTAAATAGTATATTGTAATACAAGTGTGGAAACGGCATCATGACAATACGAGTGTGAAACTTGCAACGCGAGCGACAGCGAGTGCTGCAATCACACGAGTATTATCATGGGTCATTTCCGCAAGCGTGTTACATACGATCTTTTCTACGAAAACGCGGAATTCGTAAAAAATTTAATTATTTGTAAATCTTTTTCGAATTAAAAAAAAACATAAGTGAGTTTGTTGTCATAGAACTGAAAGCTCATAGCTGTTGACAGTTTATAAATTGTGTCCTGTCATCGAAATAATTTTGATTTTGAGATCAAATTACGTGAATATAAACATGGAGTTTCAAAACTAAAGCGAAAGCGATGAACTAATGTGCATTCCCCCGGTTGTTAGATATTAAATAAATGTTACAATTATAACTAAATGTAAGTACTTCTTTATGTTTTTGTTTGCGTGCGGAAAGTTTAAAAAATGCGTACGGAAAAAAATTTCCGCACCAATTTTCCGTACTAGTTTTTCAAAAGCCTACTTTTAGTCCGAGAGCCGACCACACTTTTGTTTACATTCTCCTCATTACCAAATGGATGGGTTGCCTCGATTTACCTGGCCGTAAAGTTGTTTTATAAACAAATATTGTTCGTAATTTTTTAAACAAAAAAAAACGATAAGCGCTACAAAAAAGAAGTACACTGCCGTGTAGGGGGTGGTCATCATAAGAGATTGGTATAGGGTTGCCATCCCATTTCTGGCCGCAACCCCTCGGTGGCCGGGTATAAAGTACCCCCGTTTTTTCCAAAATAAATGTTATCGTTCCTACAACTGAAAATTAGTGGGCATATTCTTCGATACGGTACCTCTAATAATGTATACGGTTGCGTTGATTTTTATGGCCGAAAAGGGTGGCAACCATCATCAAAAGTCAAGTGCGCGAGCCACTTATATAGCGCTATTCGAACGATTTTGAAAATTGAAAAAAAGGTACTTTTCAAACACCACGAAAAGCGCGTCATGTTGCGTGATGTCATAAGCCAGTGTCGAATTGTCAGACAATGCTAAAATTTGTATACAAACGACATTGACAGCTGAACAGAACACGGCTAATGACGTCAGAAACCCTTCCACCGATCACGTCGTGTTTTAAATGGGAACTAATTTTTACGACTTTTAATATGGAATAATTTAAAATTGAACAATAAAAAAACTTTTTTCGATGCTATTATTATTTTTGTAGCTTAATCTTTGCAATTAAGAATAAAAAAGGTAGGGGAGAGGGGGGCGCATGTGGACACATTTTTTCAAAATGTAATATAATTTTATTTTCACATTTAATTTTTAGACTAAAGCAACTTATGGACAAATCAATCTATTCTTAATACTTTATTAGTAACATTAGCAGTTAAAATGATACGCAGATACTCTTTTTTGGCAATTGGACAAAAAGTTGCAATTGTCTACATGTGCCGCAACGGTGGGTGCATGTGGACTTGGTGAAGGGTCGATGTGGACCACAACAATAATGTTTAGTTATGTTTGTTTTTGTTTATGTATTATATTATCACTACAAAAACATTAAAGAAAAAACAATTCTGCATTGCTATAAACGAAAATAATATTATATAAAGTTATAATTTTTAAGGGAAATGCCAAATTCGATGAACGAAGACGTTCTAATGGTTCCTTTCGACTGCAAAGGTTTCGTCAGTTTTAAGACGATGTCTTCTTTCTTAACCAAACTTTTGTCACTTGTCGTAGAAAAAGAAAATGTCCAGGTAGATGCGTGTTTTCGTAAAAATTCCACATCATACTCCCCATCAGTTTCATATTTCCCTTCTATCTGGGCAACGTAGTAAATAAATCTTTTTTTTTGTTGGAAATTTGATGAGAACGTAATCATCAATATTGATTATCTCATCATCCAAAATGTGCCCTTCATCAACATCCATTGCGCCGTCATCTGAAATACCTTCATCTTCAAAGTCCTCGTCGTCAGTGGAATCTCTATACTCCACTTGAGTAATTTCCTCCTCAGAAGATGAACTTTCTTGAAATACAACCCGTTTCACTGTTTCTTTCTTTTTTCTCTGCGTTTTTAAGGCATGTTTCTCTTTAATCTTCTCCAATTCTGGTGTGCTAGTAACTATGCAAGATTTTCCTTTCTTTCTGCCGGTATTTTTTCGAGGTAAAGCCTTAAGGAATGGTCTGACAACTTCAGGTGTCACTTGTGTTGTACCTGATGGTCCAGGTTCTGCAATTAGTACTCCAGTTATAGTTGTGTTTGAATTAACAGCGTCTTCATTATTATTTACATTTTGATTTGGTATTGCTCTGTCGGTTACGTAAGAGCTTTGAAAATCTATTTCATTAAAAATAAAATCATTTAGCGGCCACAAATCAGATGTTTCGAATCCTTTTGTAATATTATGTGGGGAAAAACTCATAAGGAATGGCTGTTTTGATAGTGTTGGAATGTCATAAATTGATATTGGCTTTCCTGAGTGAGTAGCCATATGATTATTAAAAGATGTCTTCAGCATAGATTTAAATGGACCATACACTCCTACGTCCAATGGTTGGAGCTTGTGCGATGTGTGAGGGGGGAATGAAACTAAAACGATCCCATTTTCTTTACAAAAACAAATAGCGGCAACACTCATGATTATCTATGAGTAATAAAATCGGGTTCGTCTTTGTAGGTAACATGTGATCCTTGACATGCTTTAGAATGTTCATGAATAGTTCGGCCGTCATCCAGCCGCTCTTATGAGCCAAAGCTAATGATCCAACAGGTCCTCTATTTACAAAATGTTCTTTAGCATTAACTCTGGGAAAGACATACGCTGGTGGAAAGGCGTTTCCATTTGCCGTAATAATTCCAACAAATGTAACAAGTTGACCACGTTCCGCCGAAACAATCTGGCCGACTTGTTTTTTACCTTTCTGTGACAACACTTTTGGGCTAGGCAGAACTGTAGTAATTCCCGTTTCATCTAAGTTCAGTATACGGTTTGGTTCAAATTTATGTTGTTCTAAAACTTGCTTATAATTTTTAAAAAAGGCAGCAACATTTTCTTTATTAAAAGAAGTGGCTCTAGCAAGACTAGTATTTTCTGGTTTTCTTAGTGATATATTTGCATTTCTTTTCATAAAAGACTTCATCCAGTCAATTCCCGCTTGCTTCTCATCATACCATTTGGCAGGAAAAGTTTTATTTAAACGAACAACATACTCATAAGCAAGTACTCTAGTTTGACGGTACGTTAAACCATAGTGAATAGCAGAACATTTTAGTAAGTATGTGTTTAACAATTGCTCTTCTTGTGTTGAAAAAACCTGATTACTAGCGTATTTGGACTTACTTTGTACCTCTGTTTCTTCTGTTTCCGCGCCTGAATCCTCTCCTCTATTTCGCTCCTTCTTTAATCGTTTATGTAGCATTGACTTCGTTAAATTATACTCTGGAGCCGCAATCCGAATCGACATCCTTCCATTTTTTATTTCTGTTAAAGCTGTCATAACCATAGTCTCATCAATATCGACCCGATCTGTTTTACGCTTGTAAGTTCTTACCATTCTGAAAAAATAACAATAATAAATAAAGTTTGAAACTATAAGGGGCACATACGGACAGTCCACATGTGCCCCCTTATCAAATGTCCACATATGCCCCAGGTTACGATTTTAGGAAAGGTAACCAAATACAACAAAACAATAAATGTTAATGGCAAAATGAGGATGTCACTTCATAACGATATAGTACGCACAAATGATAATGATGTAAAATGTAAAATATAGTACTATACTTATGGTGTTATTCTGTATCGAAAATGTTAGATAACATTCTGTTAAATCTATGTTATTTGACGTTTGAACAATATAAAACATTGATGAAATGTCAAATTACAGAGATTTTACAGAATGTTATATAACATTTTCAATAGAGAATAGCTCCATTACTTCAAACATTGAATTTACTGAAGGATATAATTTCTACATTCACACTTGATAAACAATCTACTGGTAACTAAATACACATGTATCAACCTGCAACTGAACTGTCCACATGCACCCACCGTCTACATGCGCCCCCCTCTCCCCTATCTCAAAAATTTCCGGACGACTCTATTAATTAACACAGTTATATTATCAAAAAAAATTTGAACGATATTTCTGGTTAAAGACGAAATACTATATAGACCAGAAAATAGTAGAGCAATTTCATTGGTTAAATGAAATGTTTTTGAGTTATCAGTAATGGTCGAGTTACTTACGTTTGTGTTATTGATATTAAGAGCCCTATTACTTGGTGTGATGTGTGCGTTTTTTTTTTAATTTAGTCTTATTGATGGCACAAATTCCGAATAAGCTGATGTTGATCTCAAATCATCATTATGAGTAGACCTATAATGTTTCCGCAAGTTTCTTATTTGAAAAAAGGACCTCCGGCAATTGTCTAGATTACAGTAGTACCTTTGGAGTAATGGATGGAGAATTTTTATATGAGCTAACAAAGAATCAGGTGTGGGAAAGCCTTTGTTGCGTTTAACACAAATAAATTTTGATTCCATTTAAAAAAACTACAAATAACGAAACGGAACAATAATAGTGGTGCCACTATCTTACAAAAGATCTTGAATGTAAGGAATTGTTATGTCATATTTCGTGTCAATTTATACAGGGTGATCAGTAATTGGCGCACTCTGAATACAGGACGTTATAGAGTACATTAAAACTAAGGATAATCTGCAAAGAAAAATTAAATCTGATGGTTAGTTTCCGAGTTACAGAGTTTCCCTCATCCAAGTTACAAGCTAATTATTTTAATAATCAAGACAAAAATGAGTGAATAATTCATGTTACTATAATCTCTGGAATAAATGCAATAGGATTTGTTCAATTTTTTTTACAAAACCTCTAATAAAAAGAAATTGAAAATGTTAAAATTTAATAAAATACCTAAATTTGAGAGAAATTTGAAGTTTGGCAACCTCTCAAACTCCTCTTGATGGAATAAACTAAAATACCTTCTATTGCCATGTAAACATTATTAATGAATTTCAATTGTTGTTTCTGTTTTTTAATAAAATTGACAGTACTAAATTAATTTGACGTTTCTAAATTTTCGCATCATAAAATATTGAACGTTTCTCTTTTTGTTTCTCCGAACCTATTCACATGTTTAATTCAGTGTTGCCACTTTTATTTACACCAAAATGGTCATATCTTTGTAAAGAAAGAACTTACAGCACTGCGGTAAAAAAATTGGTCATTCTTAAAACGTAAAGTTTATCACCGTATGCTGCGAGTGCGCCAATTACTGATCACCCTGTATACAACCCCCTGTAGTAAAAACCAGATATGCTGATATTCAAAAGGATATTTAGCCACTAAGACATGATAAGCTTTGAAAGTGAAATCGAGTGTTTCAAGTACAGAAGTCACTTTATAAGTATGATCATTTATAACTACGTAAGAAGCACAAATATTGCCCAAATGTGTCCCAACGAGGAGAATATAAGGTTGTACAGACATATCCATTTTGAACATATCATCAACTTTACGTACTCCGCATGAAGCTACTTTTTCCAACGTCTTCACATGTTGTAGGTAGCCGTCTCTGCATTCATTCGTAATAGGTTTCCATTGCTTGTTCCCAGGTGCCACTCTGGGGGATAAGTGATGAAAGCAGGTATAGCTTAATAGCTAGTTTAGATTCTGAAACAATTCTGTTTAAAGTGATTCTTATTATTGATAGCTATTACTCACCAGCTGGCCAGGAAAAAATGGAATTTATAGACTTTCATAAAGCACTCCTAAAGGAAGAATTTGAAAATAAAGAGAAGAGGGGGGCAGGTATGCATGCCTTAAAAATGAAAATTTTAGAAGTAGAGTTAAATAATAAAACCAATAAAAATTGAATTTATATTTATTTTGTTTATAATAAATTAGCAAAATGGTTATTTATTATGGTCATCCGCATTCTATTATTTGCATGATTTCCTTCATCCAAAAAAACCTTGCAAATTTATGGGGTCATTTTCTACCTCTATTTCACCTGGTGGTTCACCATCGTTCTGCTCTATGCTAATATTGTGCAAAACAGCTGATGCTACAATAATCGATTGGGACAGTTCCAACGAAGCACGAATCCCTACGGAGAGAATAGGGAACGTACGTTTCCATACACCATATGATCGTTCTACACAATTTCTTGTTCGTATGAGGGACTCATTGTACAGGTTTTGTACATCACTGTTTGGATTGGCAAGGGGTGTTAATAAAATATTGGTGTTTCCATAACCACTGTCACCCAAAATCACACTATTTCTAAATTCGTTGTTCTCTAGTCTGGCTTTAATTCTACTATTATTAAAAATAGTTTGATCGTGACTTAACCCTGGCCACCGTACAACAATATCGAGAATTCGTAGTCGTGCATCGGAAATAGTTTGGACGTTCCATGAAAAAAACCCTTTTCTGTTACGGAATCGTTCTGCTTCATCTCCACCTGGTGACTGAAGGCGAATATGGGTGCAATCAATAGCTCCTATGACATACGGAAACCTTGCGATAGCATAAAAATTTTCCTTAGATTGTTGCTGAGTGGCTTCTGTTTCAGGAAATTTTATGTATCTATAACGCAACTGTGCAATTGCTTCAGAAACCTGCCTTACTATAACACAGGCAGATGTTTTGCTAACTCCAGCAAAATCACCGGCTGCAAGAAGCATATTGCCTGTAGCATAAAATCTCAAACAGAGGAGTAGTTTTGTTGCAGGTGAAATTGCATGATTGCGTTCGGTTTGTGATCTTATGGAGTCTTCAATTGTATGTAGCAACATTTCACACGTTCGTTTCTGCAGACGAAACCGTGTGAAGAACTCCAGTTCGTTGTATTCCCAAGTGCCTCTTCAATGCTTTATTTGATTTCAGTTGTATCATCTATTTGTTCTAGAAAAAAAGTACACATGCACTTTACATAATGCTATGATATTGTATCTAATGATGAAATATATTTACCATCAATATCACAGTCACATTTTCTACGTTGAAAGCTGTTTTTGATATATCATCTGGGGCCATTTCTATTTGATGGAATCAACTGGCTAAATCTAATGTTGAAAAATAGTTACATCTTCCTAATTTGTTTAGGACATCCGTTATATTAGGAAGTGGATATTTGTCATCAATAGTTATTTCGTTTACCTTTCGATAATGCACGACAATTCTCCATTTCTTTTTTCCAGATGCATCGGCTTTTTTTTGCACGATCCAAATCGGTGAGGAACATGGTGAATTGCTTGCGGGAATGATTCCTTGTTCTAACATTGAATTTATTTGCTTATCTACTTCCGGTTTGTGAACGAAAGGGTACCTATACGATTTAGTGTAGACTGGAACTTCATCTTTTGTTCGAATAATTATGTCTTACTTGATTGGTAAATGACAGTGATTGATTTTCAGTATGAAAAATGTCTTTAAATTTTTTGCATAATTTTAAAATATGTTGTTTTTCTTCCAAGTTCATATGTGGTGTTCGAATTAATTTAGTTATATCTATATTTATATATATTGTCGTTTTCAGATGTAATTTGTGCATGATAAAATTCATAATTATTGTCATTAAATGGTATTGTCTTTAAAGGTTTTGTAAGTAATAATGATTTATTGATCAGTAGAGTTAATAATTTCGACTAGAGCTAAACCATTTGTTGCATTAGTTAGAGTTTCGAATATTTCGCAGTTTTGAATTTTTTGTTGGGGGATAATTATATCACCTTTTATTCGATTAACGTGGGTTGATTTTTATTTTAAATAATAACTTTGGACACGATTGTTGGTAATGAAGATTAATTTCACGGAAAGGTGTAAATAATTTTAATTAATGTAGTTTAGTTGAGCGTACAATAGTTTTATATTGTCTTATAGCCGAGGGAGCTACTAAAACTCGAAATAATTAATGTAAAAACGTTCGTAACAAAAATAGTTTATTAACAATAGATATAATGAGATTTAACACTGTGAGTTTGAATACTTGAAGAGTTGGTTGCGGATAATGTGTATGCTAGAAGAGCGAGCGATGAAAGAGAGAGAATCTTGTCTCTGCGTTTGCTTTTATATCTATGGTCTGCTTGTCGAGAGTCTAGTTTCTTGAAAATTTTCATTTTGTTATTCGCTATGGTTAATAAAATCGTCATGGATTTGTTGTTCGTCAAGGGGATAGTCGGGAATATAGTTACTTTGTTATTGATCGTCAAATTCTGTAGTGAATAATTCTTCGGAAATAAAATTTGGATTTTGACTATTGTTTCTGAAGTAATTATTATGATATTGATTTCGTAGTTGGGGATTTGTATTTCGAGTTGAAGTACTTATTGGTGTAGGTCTAGGTTGTGACATTTGCTGTTTGGGTTTCCAAACGTTTTGGGGTTTAACAAAAACTTGACAGTTAGTGGATAATCTTCGAGCTGGTATATTAGATTGTTTTTGGATATTAATTGGTCCGCGAGGAAATTGACTTGATGTTTGTTGGAATTGTTGATTGGATGTTAATGGTTGTGGAAAAAATCTTGGTTGGTATGATTGATAATGTGATTGAGGAATAAAATAATGTTGACAATATTGAACACCATTGATAATATTTAATATAATCTTCTTCGGAAATAAACTGTAAAGCTTGAGCAAGAGTATTTGGTCTCATTACGCGAATCAACGGGCCTAAAGGTTTCGTAATCCTGCTAGAAAAGTTTTAAGAGCTTGTTTAGTGAAAAACTCTCGTTTAAATTGTTTTTCTGCGACTTCACTATGCAAATTGTTGCAGATTGTATTTAATAAATGTAAAATTTTCTCATGGAACTGGAAAGGTGTTGCGTTTGATTTTTGACGAAAATTAACTAAATCCTGATTCAAGCAATTTTCGTCTCTTTGATCGCCAAAATTTTGTTACAAAATTTTTTTTTATGTCAAGCCAACTTTTGGAATCATTTATGGCAACAATTTCTTCTGCTCTACCTTCTAACTTATTCCAAACTCCATTTAATAGGAGAACATTTTGAAAGTTGTTAACGTTCACCGTGTCGTAATAATGAGTAAGTATAGACTCTGAAGCACTAATAAATCTGTGAAGTTTATTAGGATAACCGTCAAAACTTGTGATGATTGATAGATTTTTTATGTCTAAAGCTGGCGGTGTCATATTTAAATTTTCTAAATTACTATTATTAAAAATATTTCTAGAATTATTATCTGTAATACCAACAGTAGAATTAAAATTATTTGAATTAGTAGAACTGTTATTTGAATGATTAATAGATAATTGATTAAAATGTTTAACTATTTCTAACTCTAAATCGTTTTTGTTTTCGCTTAAGGAATCAATGGATAGAGAGGACTCTGACATGAACTACTAATTACTTACAGTTTCGTCTGCAGTTGCATCACCGTTATGCCGTAGGGTTTTCCTTGGTGGAGCTCTCCTGGTTAGCACTTAGATTATCAAAAAGTTTATTTGGACACTCAAACAGTTCGTTTTTTAATTAAAAAAAATCCAAAACTTTATCTCGGAATACCAACACATTGGTATTTTCTCATTGATCTATTGAACAAGGAAAGTGGAATTTCTGTAGATTATATCAAACTGACACATTTTCGATAAGTAAAATTCAAATTTTTTGCAACAACATTGATTATTTCAGATTCAAGTTCTCTGCCTCGTGGCATGGCAATTGTATCAAACACTTTTGAAGATCCAACAATAGAATGTACAGTACTCCCATCAGCAGTTTTACAATTAGAAATTTCATAAAGCTTTGAAGCAGTTATTCTGCCAAAGAATATTGTTACCTTGATTTTTGGTTTTCATTTCAGCTTCCTTACACAATCTAGTTGACAAGTTCAAAGATGCAAATCGCTCGAAATCAGTGGCACTTGATTAGTCAGTTTTCTCAAAATCAACAAGTAGTTGATGCAAAGATAATTTATAAACATCTCGCTCTTTAAGAGGAAAATTGTGTCCAATGAGTTGACTATCAAGTTGCTGCTTTCCAGCATGTTGCACAATTTTTTAGAAGAACGACGAATTTTATTCAAGTTGCTAAAATCCTTTATTTCTTGTACACTGTTAATTTCTTTGATGGTTTTCGATTTTAAAGAAGTGCCGATTGATGATAGAGATGATTTTTTCCAATAACATTTAGCGTCAGTTGCAGAGGGTTCCATGGAACGCCGATGAATTCACATCAAAACTCGACAGCGTGTTTGCAGCCCCCTAAAATTTACAACATACCTATGTCAAAAATTTTCATCATAGTAAAATCAGTAAAAAATTAGTGAAAAATCAGTAGAAAATTTCTATGACAAGTTCCCCCGTTATTTTTTTAGTCATATATTTTTCAAAATTTGCTATTTTAGCGTATGATAGTTTTTTTGAAAATGCAATAACAAAAATTTCTGAACATTCGGACAAGTTATTCCTTATTTGACAGCTCAGCACTGTTGATGACAATTTAGAAACTATAGAATGTTGAAACCTAACCTTTTGCTGACATTCCAAGTTCAAAATTTGAACATTTTTTTATCTATCGTAATTTCAACAGAATAAGGCGGCTTGTTGCAAACTTTATGTTCAGGACAAATCCGAGCTTTCACGCAACAATGAGAAGCTTGTCTGCGAAGACAAACATACCCGATTGCATCGTCCCCATAATTTTCGCGTCCTGACCTTTGCTGTGGTAAGAAATCAAATAACACTTTACTTGTTTCATGATTATGTTTATTATTCACGCCTTTATCTTCTAGGAATTTTCCGTTTTGCGAGACTCGAAGAACAACAAATGCAGGGCAAGGGTTTTCTTTTTTAAATGTTCCCACCTTTTTGACGTTGTTTCCAGATTTCCCAAATTGTTGTCCACCGAAGATACAACAGTACTTTTACTCGTAATACTTCAAATCAGATTTCAGTGGTTTCTTAATCCTAGCGGCTGCAATAAATCGAGTATCCATCTTCCAGTATTTGGCATACGTTTCATTTTCATACTGTGTAATAGCACGTGCAACGTCTTCAAAACTTTTAAATGTTTGACCTACAGTAAAAGCCATTTTTTTAGAATCACTGTGTTTTTATATAACGTAACTTAGGAAAGTATTCAGAATAAAATCCCCAACAGTAAACACAACTGTTGTAATCAAAACTTCACTAACAATCGACAAAATTATAAATTTATAGGTTATGTTATGTCCAAGTTGCCCCACATATTTTACCGGGATCAGTACGGTAAGAATTACGTCAACAATACGGTATCATTATTTTAACTGGGATTAAGTCGACTACTGGTACCGGTAGGCTAGATACAGCGTATCCTTTATTCCGCAATATTTATCACCGCGCGATGGTTGTTCAACAACTTACGAGACATCCGCATAAGAGTACTCGTACAACACTACCAAAAAAAGGAAAAAAGTATGATTTTGACTCAGGCCATCCATGACTTGGATATGTTGAGTTTTTTATGTTGTTTCCATTATTCCTGTATTAAATGAGTTTCACCCATGTTGCTGCACCGGGTGTTGGATGACAATAGTGACACCACTATCAATAAAATTTCCAAAAAGTTACTAAAACTTCATCTTACTGCGCAACTTTCATTATTTGCCTTTGCAAAGTTGAATAAAACTCCTGCGGCGACAATGACAGTCAGTGTCTGTTTATAAATGCAAACCATAGCCAAGAACAGGAAATCTTTTTTTCCACACTTCAAATAACCTCTCAATTGAATTTCTTGTACGGACATGTGCTTAATTATATAATTATTAAGGCCTGGTTTGAGGATTTAATAATGGTGTTAAGAAGTAGGGGCCTATTGAGTATCCACTGTCACCTAAATAGATACAAATTAATTAACAAAACACTATAAAGTGGTTTTTAAAAAGTTTATTAATAATAAAAATACAACTTGATAAATCAAAGTCTAGATTCTAACTGAAAAACTTAATTATAATAAAAAAGGAATAAAGTGCATTAATGCTAACTTAAGTAAAACTACAATTCTAAGTAAACTGCAAGTAAGTGCAGAGTTGCTAAATAGTATGGTTGAATACAGGGCAGGACGCTAGGTAATTCCTCCCCCCTTAGAATGAAGCTTCTTGTGGGAGCTAAATTTTCGATCCATGAAGTTCCATCATCTGGGTTCCAGGTGCCTTGTTTTCTTTGTTACTTTTTCTGAATTTTATGAAAAAATAAGCACAAGCTATTATTAATAAAGCATATAATATTATTGTCCAGGCACTTGGCACGTGATAGTTGAACGATGGTTCTTCTATAACTGGTAACACAGGGTTTGATGGAATGTCTTTCAAATTTAGTGTCTTTAAATCAATAGTAAAATTTGGAACTTTTTCTTCGCTGAATTGTAGTTGCACATTGTTTATTACCAAGAGTTTTCCATATGTTTTATGTTGATAAGAGATTTCGTGATCCTTGTAGAATAGTTTACAAGTGTTTTCTTCCATCAGATAAATTCCGGTTAGTGATTTGGTTTGTGTTTCCTTTTGGCATCTAAATTTAATAACTTCTTCTTTTGGGAACACTCCTAGATATTGATTGATTTCTGGGATAATTTCCATGTGATTTTGATTGATTTTTAATTTTGATTGATTAAGATTTGTTCTTCACAATCTGATTTTAGATTGGTTTGGAGGTAATTTGGACATTGAAATATTTTACCTTTGGTACAAATGTCATTTAGAGATTTTATAATATCATCTGATTTTAGAAAATATTTAATACTAGGAATTATTGTTATAAATTCTGATTTTACTTTAGTGGGAATAGGATGTAGGTAATAAAGGTCAAATTGTTTTTCAAAATCGATTGGTATTGATAAAAAATAATTAATTTGATGTGATTCTATTTTACAATTTACTTTTATAATTGATTCAAAATCTAATATATTTTCATATTTTAATTCTTTGTAATAAGTGGAAATCTTTTCTAGTTCTAAAAATAAGTCGTTGGTTTTTATAATGCTTGGATGTAGTGTTCTTAATTTACAAAAAGTAATTGAATTTTCAATAGTTTGTAAAATATTTAGGATTGAATTAAAAAGTATTACTAATTGATTAAATAGATCTTTCGCATATAGAATATCTTGACGTTCTTCACTTTCTTGTGCAATTACTTTTAGCTGCATGATTCTTGATTCTAATAAATATTCGTTATGTTCAATATCTTGAATTGTATCATTAAAATTTTTGATTATTTCATGATTAACAGAATATTGCATTTTCAATTGATTTTGTATAAGTTGTTGATTTTCATGCAAATGATTTAAAATTCTTTCCATCTTTTCACCGTCTTCAGCATCTAAATTTCCGGTAATGGTTTTTATTATTGTTCCTAATCCGTTAATAATTCCGCGTTTATTTCTATTATATATTAATTGAGTGTATTTTCAAGTTACTGATTATATTATTTATGTTTTCTTGAGTAAATTGAATTATTTTAACATAGCTATTTGCTCCGTTAACGTAAGCAGTATTATTTGAAATTGATTCTTTAAGATTTTTATATTGAATATTTAATCTATCGATTTCTTGATATAACGGTATTAAGTAGAAAAAATGTACAAAAGTATGTTCGGTTTTCTGAAGTTTTGCAGGGCCTAAATTGATTGGTAATATACCTATGTTCTCGGTGATATTCTTTATTTCTGCTCCTCTTCCGATTGACAGGAATCTAAAATAGTTTTAAATTTGTAAGTTTGTTTTCTAGGTCTTCTAACGTTTGACAAATGAATATTTTCAGTAGTGTTCTGATGTTTAGGGATAATTTTGGCTGCTTTTAAATTAGGGTTTATGGTTTTTAGGGTTTCAGGTTTGTACTTATTATTTGTTTTACCTTGCTTTTGTCTATTTTTTACATATACTTGCTTGGGAATTTCTCTTTATTTTCGTTAATTTTGTTAATGGTATTTTCTTTGTTTTGCTGAATTTTTTCATTAATTTTCTGATACAATAACTTTACTTTATTTTTATGATTTGAAATGTAATTATTCACTAACTGCTTTTCAATTTCAATATCAAAAGGCGATTCTATGTCTAAATGTCCACATATTAATTCTGAAGGTTTTAAATTTGTTACTGAGTGTATTGAATTATTATAAGCTAATCATGCGTAATTAATTTTTAAATCCATTGGTTCTGTTTTATATTCTGGTTGGTTATTTAATAATCGAATATGTTCTATTAAGGTAGAATGAAAACGTTCGATTAGACCGTTTGATTCTGGGTGTTGCGAACTAATAAAATGTATTTTTATCTTATGGACTTCTAATAATTCTTTAAATATTGAATTTTTGAATTCTGGGCCGTTATCCGATACAATTTGTTTGGGAATGCAATGATGTGTAAAATATTTTATTAGGTTATTAACTACTTCGATACCTTGAGATGAATTTAATTTGTATGCTTG
The DNA here is from genome assembly GCA_963942485.1 of Pediacus dermestoides. Taxonomy (NCBI): domain Eukaryota; kingdom Metazoa; phylum Arthropoda; class Insecta; order Coleoptera; family Cucujidae; genus Pediacus; species Pediacus dermestoides. The sequence continues at coordinate 12,215,952 of OZ012630.1, read as the reverse complement.
TGCATATTTTGAAAATGAATCAATAATGGTTAAGAATTTTGAATTTTCTAATGATATAGTATCAATGTGTAATATTTGGAAAGGTTTTGTAGCTGTAGGAGTAATATTAAATTTTAGTTTTAACGGAATTTTGAATTTTCTAATGATATAGTATCAATGTGTAATATTTGGAAAGGTTTTGTAGCTGTAGGAGTAATATTAAATTTTAGTTTTAACGGAATTCTATCATATTTGGTGGTTTGACAAATTACACAATTATTGATATAAGTTTGAATAGATCTTCGCTGATTTGGCCAATAATATCGTCTATTCACTTGATTTTCAGTTTCGTCCATACCTTGATGATTTGTTTTTCCTTCGTGATAATTTTGAATAGTTTGTATAATTTCGTTTTCGTCAATAACGTCAATTAGTTTTTGAGTGCATTTAATTAAATTAATAGATGCAGTTTTGAAAAACTTTTGAAGTATTCCACTAAATTTTTCGTAAAGAGGATCTTCGAAATAGACATAATATTTAATTTTAGGTACTATAAATTCTTTAATAAAGTTTATCATTTCTTGTTCAAAATTGTTTTTGGAAAATTGTATTTGAATTCTTTGTTTAGTTTTAAATAATTTTATAATTGAAGGAGCTGATGGAGCAATATATACTTCGCGGGCTCGGCGGGGGGGCCTGCTTCTGAGGGGAGAACCGCGGGTGGCGGGTCGGACGACCTTCCGCTCATCGGGGGACTCCAGCTTGGGGGGGACCTCCCGGGGGTAAAGCGGGGACCGCCACCGCCGCCGCAGTGGGCTGATACGGGCCCGAACGGTGACGGTGAGGGGCACCCCTTGAATAAGAAGAGCGCTCCTCCGTAGGGAGGGACCTCTTCAGTTGTGTGCAGGAGCGAGCACCATCGATAGGGCACTATGCCAGATCGGGTCCGCTTTGTACAGATCAACTTGCAACACTGCAGAGCGGCGTCTCTTCTTGTGAGCCGTCGCATGGCAGTGGGGCAGACAGAGGTTTTCCTCATTCAGGAACCTTGGATTGTGAACGGGCTTGTAAAAGGGCTTCAGAGCGGGGGGGGGACGGTACACTGTGCCGCTCCTAGCTTGAGTCCCAGAGCAGCCGTGTACACATGCAAGGACACGATTGCACAGCTAATGCCCAATTTCTGTTCCAGAGACCTAGTAGCAGTTAGATTGGAGGTTAGGGAGGGCTCAACTCGCAGGAACATTGTGGCCTGCTCAGTGTACCTTCCGTATGACTCACCGGACCCTCCACCTACCAGGCGGATGATGGATCTGGTGGATTATTGTAGGGACAACGGGATGGGTCTAATTCTGGGATGTGACGCCAACTCCCACCATGTAACGTGGGGGAGCTCGGGCGTCAACGCCAGAGGGGAACATCTGTTCGAGTACCTATATACCACTGATTTGGAGATCCTAAACAGTGGAAATGCTCCTACTTTTGTAACAACAAGAAGGCAGGAGGTGATCGACATCACTCTGGGAACGCCGTGGCTAGCTCAGAGAGTTGTAAACTGGCATGTATCGGAGGAACCTTCATGTTCGGACCACCGGTACATATGCTTCGAGTTAGCGCTCCGCCTACCCGTAACGGAGGTGAGGTACCGGGACCCAAGGTCGACTGACTGGGCTTCCTACAAGGAGACCCTCTCGGCTCGCCTCGGGGCACGACCTCACAGTCCGCGCAACGAACAAGAGGCGGAGAACCTTTCAACCTCCGTACAGAGTGCTATCATGGCCTCCTACGAAGGTTGTTGTCCCGAGCGGACGCGTAGAGGGAAGAAAAAAGTTCCGTGGTGGAATTCACGTCTTCAGGATCTACGCAGAGAAACTCGTAGGCTCTTTAACAGGGCCTCGAGAACTAAAGAACCAGCCGACTGGTACTCCTACAAGGAGGCCCAACGCTGCTATAAGGACTCCATACGGAAGTCACAACGGGAGGCATGGAAGGACTTCTGTGGAAGCATCGAATGCCTTCCTGAAGCGGCAAGACTGCAAAAAGTCTTGTCGAAACAACCAGGATCCAAACTGGGGGCAATGAGGCTCCCTTCTGGTGTTGTCTTAGACACTGTTGAGGAGACTCTTCGTCACCTAGTGGAAGTTCACTTCCCCGGATCCGAACCAAGTACCGTAGAGAGACCTCTAGAGAGATGTCCCCGCATTGGCGCAACGCCAATGGACTGGAGGACGGCCTCGAAAGTGGTTTCCTATGACAGAATTAAATGGGCCATACAGACGTTTGACCCTTTCAAAAGTGCAGGGATGGACGGAATCTTCCCGGCCCTTCTTCAGAAGGGACTGGAGGTACTGACCAGACCACTGTACCAATTGTTCCGCGCTTGCTTGGCCCTAGGCTACATTCCTGTGAACTGGAGGACAGTAAGAGTGGTATTTATTCCCAAGGCTGGCCGCACTAGTTACGACTGTGCCAAGGACTTTAGACCTATTAGTCTGACCTCCTTCCTTCTTAAGACAGTAGAGAGGCTGGTCGATAGGTATATCAGGGACGGATGCCTGACGGTTACGCCGCTACATCCAAACCAACACGCGTACCAGTCAGGCAGATCTGTGGACTCCGCGCTACACAACCTTGTTTCAAGGGTGGAGGGGGCGCTGGACCGGGGACTGCTTGCACTGGGAACGTTTCTGGACATTGAGGGAGCATTTGACAATACTTCATCAGAGTCTATATGTCAAGCTGTGGAACGGCATGGAGTGGAGCCCGCCTTAACCAGGTGGCTCCGGTCTATGTTGGAACACAGGAAAGTAATTACCACGTGGGGAGAGGATACCGTGGCGGCGATCGCCACTAGGGGATGCCCGCAGGGGGGCGTCTTATCGCCGCTCCTGTGGTCCTTGGTGGTAGATGGGCTGCTAAGGGCCCTCAACGAAACGGGGGTGTATGCGCAAGGTTATGCAGATGACATTGCGATTTTAGTGACGGGTAAATATCCCAATACCGTCACGGAGGTCACTCGGTCGGCTTTGACCGTAGTAGAGGAATGGTGCAGGCGACATGGGCTCTCTGTTAACCCCAATAAAACAGAGCTCGTGCCCTTCACAAAGAAGAGGAAGTTGGCTCTCGAGGGGCCGATCCTCTTTGGGTCACCGTTGCGGTGCTCTGGCAGGGTGAAGTATCTGGGAGTGGTGCTGGATGCCAAGCTGAACTGGAGGGACCACACGGATCGACAGATCCGAAGGGCGACTGCCTCCCTAGGGATGTGCAGACGCGCTCTCGGAAAAAGCTGGGGACTGAAACCAAGGATTGCCCGATGGCTATACACCGCGGTTATCAGACCCATCATAACATATGCGGCCCTGGTATGGTGGCCTGCGACTCGGGTGGGGGCCTGCCGAGGGCGCCTATCCAGGGTTCAAAGGCTAGCCTGCTTGGGTTGTACCGGTGCCATGCGCACAACTCCAACCGCTGCTATGGAGGCACTTCTGGGACTCGCGCCCCTTCACATAGTGATTGAGGCTGAGGCCCGGAAGGCAGCCTACAGAATCAGCTGTTGGAAACTAAAGGCACCCACTTCGGAGGGTGTAGGACATACTAAAGTGTGGGCGGATCTCGCTAACAACCACGTCGTGTCTTCAATGAGGACCGACAGCGGGGGTCCACACTTCTCCTTTGGAGAACAGTATTCGGTTGTCTTTCCGGACAGGGAAGATTGGTCGACACCCGAGCGGAGTCATCTGAGGTCCGGGAGTCTGGTCTGGTATACGGACGGATCGCGGGCCGAAGGTGGCTCTGGTGCGGGAGTGTACGGAGAACGACCTAGGGCGAAGCTCAGCTTTGCCCTGGGCGAATATACCACGATATTCCAAGCTGAGATCTTCGCGATCAAGGCCTGCGCAGAGGAAAATCTACGTAGAGGATATCTGAACCAACATATATATATATATGCTCTGACAGCCAGGCGGCCTTAAGGGCATTGATGTCACATCGAGTTAAGTCTGAGCTGGTCATGGAATGCCGGAGGGCATTGGCTGGACTGGGTGCAACAAACCATGTCAGGCTGATGTGGGTTCCGGCACACATGGGTGTTAGGGGTAACGAGGGAGCTGATGCCTTGGCTAGGGAGGGTTCTGAGGGACCCTACATTGGTCCGGAACCGGCCCTGGGAATTACCGCTAACACAGTCAAGCGCAGTATTGAGGAATGGGCCGAGCGCCAGTTCCGAATTCATTGGCTGAACTCCCCAGGTTTGCGACAGGCGAAGGTCTTCATACGAGGACCCTCGCGTTCGCTTACCAGAGAGCTGCTTGATTTAAGCAGGAAGAATGTCAGATTGGCACTAGGGCTCTTAACGGGTCACTGCCTTCTGAACAGGCACTTATGTCTGCTGGGCGTAGTTAACGACCCAACTTGCAGGCTATGTTGTGAGGAGGAAGAAACTCCTATTCATGTTATCACCGAATGCGCTGCTATCACGGCCATCAGATTTCAAATACTGGGAGTCAGATATCTGACACCAGAGGACGCTAGTACTTTGACCTTGGGCAAGATCTTAGCTCTAGTAGCTAGGACTGGCCTTTGGGACGAAGACTAGCATAAAGGTGGCTGTGCACAATGGGCCTTTTTTGGCCTCAGTGCCTGTGGGAACTGAGGGATTAGCTCTCGGGGCCCGCACCACCAAGGCAACAACATCAATATATACTTCTGAAATAATTATTTGGTTTTACCAAAATTTACAGGACAATCGACTATTGGAATACCTGGTATTGGTTCTTCATGATTTGAATGTACGGTTTCGTTATCATCATCAATATCTTCCATATTATTATCTGTTTCTACTATTAATGATTGAGGTTTTTTGTGTTCTTTAGATGTGCTTGGCATTTCTAATTGTTTATTAAATTTTTCGATATAATCAAATATTCCTTCTGAAGTATCTAATGATTCGTTAATCATATTTAATTCTATTCTCGATAGAGCATCGGCGTTTTTGTTTAAACAACCCTTTTTATAAATGATTTCATAATCAAACTCTTCGAGTTTCAGACGCCATCTAATTAATTTTGAGTTAGGCTCTTTTAATGAAAACAACCATTGAAGCGGTTTATGATCGGTGATTATTTTAAACGTTCTGCCAAATAAGTAGGGCCTAAAATACTTTACGCCCCAAAATATAGCTAATAATTCCTTTTCTATGGTCGAATAATTTATTTCAGATTCATTGAGTGTTCTACTAGCATAAGCTACGGGTAAATCAGATCCGATTTTGCCTTGCGACAATACTGCACCAATAGCAAAGTTGCTTGCATCTGTAGTTAGGTTAAAGGTTTGTGAAAAATCCGGATATTGTAATATGGGCTCATTAATTAATACATTTTTACATAATTCGAAACAATTTACGTATTCGGGATCGTTAATATTTATCTCCATATCTTTCTTTAAGCATTTAGTAAGTGGTTTTGTTAATTTGGAAAAATCTGTTATAAACTTTCTATAATAGCCTAATAATCCAAGAAAGCCTTTAAGTTGTTTGGTATTTTTGGGAATAGGGTACTTTTGAATTGCTATTATTTTATCAGGGTTAGGTTTTACGCCCTCTGGAGTGACAATATGACCTAAATAAGCCACTGCCTTTCTCAAGAACTCCGATTTGTCTAATTGGATTTTAAAATTTGACTGTCGAAGTCTGTTAAATACTTCTCGTAATCGATTAACATGTTCTTGTAAACTAGTACTAAAAACAATGATATCATCTAAATAGACTAGACATTTTTCGTTTTGGATTCCACGAAGAATGTTGTCCATAACCCGTTGAAATGTTGCCGGAGCATTTTTTAAACCAAATGGCATACGCAAATACTCGTAATGACCATTTTCAGTGTTAAAGGCGGTTTTTGCAATATCTTCCTTAGACATTTCAACTTGATGAAAACCTAGCGCTAAGTCTATTGTTGAAAAATACTGACATCTACCTAGTTTATCGAGTAAATCGGTTATGTTAGGCAATGGGTATTTATCACTAATCGTTTTTTCATTAAGCTTGCGGTAGTCAACCAGTATACGCCATTTACGCTTACCAGACGCATCGATTTTCTTTGGGACTACCCAAATTGGAGAGGACCATGGTAAATGTGATGGTCGAATTATATTTTGTTGTAACATGTTCTGAATTTGACTTTGGACTTCTTGTCTATGGATTTCGGGGTATGTATAAGATTTAGTATAGACAGGCAATTCGTCTTTAGTCTTTATAATGTGCTTAACTGCACTTGTGAAACTTAATTTTTTATTTTCAACTTGAAAAATATCAGAATATTCTTTAATTAATTTGATAATAGCGTTCTTTTCTTCGACATTCATGTGATCGGTACGAATTTTTGCTATGTCAAATTTAACGTTTTCTGTTTCTAAAGCATTAAAATTAGGATTAATATTTTGTTCGTATTCATCGAACTTATCTACTAATAAAGGTTCTAATTCAATTGTTACTTTAGTTTCTGTTGGATTTAAAATAGTACAAAAAGCTTCAAAATTTGTAGCTTTTGTTACACATTCAGGTATTTCTAAATTATTTATTTTCGTATAGGGAATTATAATTTCACCTTCACTAATATTTTTAATATTTACCTTTATAATTTTTTCTGTTCTCGGTTCTACTACTATACAATTCGTAGAAGGAGACAGTTTATGATATAATATTTTTATACGACAACTAGGTGTCAACATTAAATTATTATTAAGATCAATTGTAGCCTTTAATAATTTTAAATTATCTAATCCCAATAAATAATCGAATTTACTATAAAATTTAAATAAATGGAATTTTAAAGGGAAAGATTTTTGTAATTTAAATAATTTTGAACATTGTATATAAGTACTATACTTCAGTTGATGTGTACCATGTGCGGTAGAAATTTGAAATGGATCTTTTATAATTGAATTTTTAAAATATTTATTTGCAATTTCAGGATTAACAAATGATTTAGTACTACCAGTATCAATAAAAAATTTTAAATTATTTTCAGGAAAAACTATGAATGGTAGTTGACTCTCGTTATTTGTTAAGTTCATTAATTCGAATATTGGAATTCTTGTTCCGAGGCAATTTCGTCTAAAAAATGAGTTTGTTCCTCAGGAAATTCTACTGTGGGTTCATCATCAATTTGAGCATCGTCAATATTATTTAATTCTTCAGCAATGTAATTTGGTGGTTGTCTATAATTATTTGTGAAATGATTTTGTTGATTTTGAGGAGGCGTATAAGTGTTTCTAGTTGAAATACTCATTGGAACAGGTTTTGTAAAATTACGATTTTGGTTTGGTTTATAAACATTGGTAGCTCTAGTTTGATTAGAAAAATTATTTCTACTCGATTGAGGTTGATGATGAGGATTAAAATTATTGGTGTTTGATCTATTAGGAAATTGAGAGTTATGCGCAAAATTCGTTAATTGCAAGGGTTGATGAGTTCTTACAGTTTTATTTTGAAAATTGTTACTCGTTCAAGGATTAAATTTATTTTGAAATTTTTGTTGATAGATTTCTAGTTGAAAATCGTTCGTTAGCATATTTAACGCTGAATTTAGATCTCCTGGATTCTTAGCACGCATCAATGAACCAACAGGTTCCTTTAACGCGCGTAATAAAATCTTTAGTGCATAATTACGAAAGTATTGTGTTAAGATAACTGCTTCATTTGCAGTAACATGTGTAGATAAATATGAGGTTTGTAAGTTTAACAAATGTTGAACACGATGATAAAATTCAAACGGTGTTTCATTACCTTGTTTTAATTCTGTCATTTCAATGTTTAAACTATAACAATATCTTTTATCTGCGTAAGTATTAAGTAACGCAGTTTTTAAATCTAACCAATTATTAATAATACAAGACGAGATATCTTTAGCAGCAACTCCTTAATTTTTGCTAGAATGCTGGACATCAAATATTCATTTTGAAAGTCATTCACATCTTGAGCATTATAAAATTTGGTGACAAGTTTTTCACTTATTTCAAGGAATCTTGGTAAAAGTTCACTTTCTCCAGTAAAATCATACTTAAATATTCTTGTTTAAGAACAGGTACAGGAATTTGGTTAGGCATGTTTAAAATTAAGTTATTAATAACTGATGGGGATGGGGATCTAGAACGGTTATTGGATTGTGAGTCAGAATCAGAATTCGAACTATCGGTATTATATTGGTTACTTCTACAATCTCTATAAGACATAGGTACTTACAGTAAGATTATCGTCCAACTTGCCATGGAGGTCTTGATGTACCCTTAAGATGATTCTCTTGGAGTTGTGGATGTGGTTCACCAATTTTCTTCACGTTAAGCTACTCAGTTCACTTAACTTGAACGAAAGTCCTGGATAGTCAATAAATCGTTAACACGAACCGAAATATTATATTCACTAACAATCGGATGACTATCCTATCGACTGCGCCAATTAATTAACAAAACACTATAAAGTGGTTTTTAAAAAGTTTATTAATAATAACAATACAACTTGATAATTCAAAGTCTAGATTCTAACTGAAAAACTTAATTATAATAAAAAAGGAATAAAGTGCATTAATGCTAACTTAAGTAAAACTACAATTCTAAGTAAACTGCAAGTTAGTGGAGAGTTGCTAAATAGTATGGTTGAATACAGGGCAGGACGCTAGGTAATTTACATCTATTATTTGTGAATTTTACTATTTACTTAGCAATATACAATTGGGAAAATGTCCAGCGTCAAAGCTGACTCTCATACGACTATTAATAAATACGTTAGCGTCATGTGATAAACCTTACCACCAAATAGCTTGAATATTTATGGAAAAGTACATTTTCCAATTTCTCAAAATGTCTCTTTCGTCTCCCCCCAGAAAGAAAACCATTATCCCCTGTCATTTATCATTTTGTTACCTGGAGATTGAATTTAATGTGTGCCATCTACAGCTCCAACAACTTTTGGAAATGAAGCAATTTGAAAATATTTTATTTGCGCTTCATGAGTTTCCTCTTCATTTTCAGGTTCCTTATTTGGTGAGACTAAAAAAAGTAAAAGCATGAATTATAAGTTTTACATATTATCCAGTTTAATTTAATAAATGTTGAAATAATTAGTTTATAAATGGTTATACACTTAGTTTTTTTTAACTGTCCCCATAGGTATTTACATGGTAAAATCTTTAATTCGTGTTAATGGTTTTTCTACTGCGAATTTCAAAATGATTTTTGGCATACTGTTAGTTTGCATCTTTTTTTACATGTTCTAGTAGTTTTTAAAAATGTAAAAAGTAAAACTTATTTATTTAAAAGGGAAAATAATTACATGATTTTAGCATGCGATAGATCATTTATACCAACGCAACTAATTAATAATAACCTTAAAAAAAAAGAAATTTAATAGTAAATAAAAAAAATATGAATATATATATATATATATATATATATATATATATATATCATATAAAGAAAAAAACAATATTAATTAGAGTTCCTCTCTTGTATGGTCATTGCCAAATTATTTATGGCCTCTACTTTGGCATGCTCCACTTCGAGGCGTTCTCTGTCGAGGTCGAGACGCCTTTCCTCAATTGTGGCAAACCTAGATAAAATCCCTTGCATTACCTGCCAATTCAGAAATAATATTAATCAATTGATAGTATGTGTATTGTGTAACAGTTGATTATTACCTCATTCGTTCGCTCGGCACTTTCCAGCTGCCGAAGGTGCAGTGCAGAAAATTCCAATCGTGCGTCCTGCTACGATCTATAAAACTTTATGTTAATTATAGTTTTGCAAAATGGTAAATTTTTCATTACTTTTAGGTATTGAATGGGTAAGCTTAGCCTTAGATGTTATTGCTGGTGTGATTGTTGGTGGTAGAATTGATGGAGATGGAGTTGTTGTCCTCTCCACATCCACTATATCTTCAATTGGTGCTGCTGGAGAAGAAGGAGGCGATACGGCATATGGAAGAAGCTCGTACGATGTGTCTAAAATAATATTAGTAATTTCAGTATTAAGTTTAGCCACTATACGAGTAGGTTTTACCATTAACTTCGAACTCCATAGTTTGGCCGCTCATTAACCTTCGGATGGAATTCTACAATTTAATAATTCAGCCACGCACTTATAGCAAATAACATATACCTACTATACCTTTGGGACAACTATCTGCACATGAGGAGAGGCCCTGGGTGTAGTCAGCCCCCACAATCCCCAGAATCTTAACCTCTTCCTCACTCATTTGTGAGGTGGTTGCCTCGCAGTTTCCTGTTCGTGTCATATCCTTCTTCTTTTACCCAATTTTGTTGGTTGCAGCAGATTTAATATCTCTCCAAGTCTAAAACAATATATAATTTATAGGTACCTATAAAATTTAAGAAATATGAAAATGTATTTATACGTTTCTCCATGACTTCTCGTCTTTGACTGCTGGCCCCATTTTGTTCAGTTCTTGAACCAGTGCGTTCCACCCGTCTTGGATTTCCTTGTGGCCATGTGATCCAAGAAATTTATTGCTTACCAAAAATGGGTGTTCCACTAGCCAGTCGAACAAAAAAGCCTTTTGTCTCTTATCAGCACGCCCTTGCCGAAATTTTTTTGTAGGTGGTCTGAAAAAAAACTTGAGTAAATATATCTACTCACATGAATCTAAATCTAGGTACATAATTACTAAGATTCTTAAGTAAATTTAAATTAGTAAATATCAAAATTAAAGTTAAAAGTACTTACCGGTTATCATCCATATTTACAATATTAAAACAAGATCTCGGTTTTTTCGATCACAAACGAAACACAATCTCACAAACGATTATATTGTGGGGTTCTTCTTGGCGAAGTCAGGAAAAAAGTGGATGAGGAAAGTGACTTCATGGTGGAAGCAACTGGGAATCGTAGGAGAGGGATGTATGTCACACTAGTATTTTCCCAGGGTGGTTTATGGTGTGTCTTAATCTTTGTCTGTCCACGTAGTGGCCGTGAGTTCTTAGTCTTTGTCTGTCCACGTAGATGTCATGAGTTTTATTAAGATTGTTAGGTTTGTGGGAACTGTCAGGAAATAATAAAAAGCCTGTAATAAAATTGGGCCGACAATCGGACACACACTAGTATATTATGATACAAGTTTATAAGTAAAAGTAAGTCTTTAACGCACGCGCCAGTGCTTTAAAGGATGGATTTAATGGATTTAATATTTAAAATAATTTAAACTGTACATTTAATCTGTATTTTGTTAATCCTGTTGAAAAATGAACAAATTAAAAAGTTATTAATAAATAAAGTTTATTAATATCAGATTATTAATTGTTTGTTAGTTTATTATTTCCTTGGCAACCCTTAAAAAAGCATGCCGTGTTTTAAAAGACGAAATGCGTATGCTACAGCATGTTCAAATTGGAGTAGTTTATGATTTAGGTGTAATAATAATTATTTATATTGTATAAGTGTCTTAGGAAGTATATTATCCACACAAGAATGTTTAAATGCGAGAACGAAGTTTAATGTTCTTAAGTGGATAAAATACAACCAGACCAGAGAGTTTTTAAATTAATATTTTGGAAAAAATTGATTTGAAATTTGAAGTGACTTTTGTCATTTATGTAGAATTAATTTTTATTAAAGATTAGGTAGTCATGGATATTAATTATAAGACCTATGTGTTTTATTAATATCATAAGACGTTTCATAATTGTAGAATTATTATGATCTAATAATATACTAGTTGTGGATAAAAATATAAGGATGCAGCCACAATATTATTATACGCATGTCATACATATATCAACTTTATCAAACACGTGACGATATTCTGTTTTCAGATTGGTTTCTCAGAAAAACAACAATTTGGCAATGCAGCTTTGTCGGTAACAATCGGTAGTATAATATGTAACGACAACTATCGATAAGCAATTGGCGACGGTAGTTAGAGAATGGACATTTCGTTAGTACGTCGGTAAAACAACCGAGAGAATTCGGTATCGTTACAGTTACCGACACTTTTTACCGAGTTACAGAATTCGCATACTGGCCCTTAAAACAATTTGTAGGTAATTCAAAACTACAGTATGTTGGTATGATGAGCTAGCTAGGTCCTGGCCCTTGGGACTTAGTGGAGGAGTCAGTGTGGGCCTTAGGCTAAAAAGTTTAGACTCAAGGCTTAGTACATACGGTGCAAACGGGCAATAAGTGGTGTAGGTGTTATCTTTTTGCGATAAATTACCTACAATGAATTGTAATTAAAATTATATTGTAAATCGATTGCTGATTTCAGAAATGTACTAAAAAATTATTACACCATTGGCGTATCTTTTTATCTAAAAAGAGAGAATCTCACCCCTGTGGTTACCCCACTGCTTGAAGTAGGAAAATAAATTATGATGAATAAATGTGTTACTTATTAAGAAAATAAGTAGTGTATATTGGGGGTTTCTGGCCCAGAGGTTGAGGTTAACCTTGAACTTGAACTAAATTCAAGTAGTGGGGGATATACCCCCACTCCCCCCACCCACTATTAGGTAGGGTATCCCCTTCCCCCCTACCCCAGGTATTCCCACCATTATTTCCCCTCTACCTCAGGAGCTCCTAGAGAATACGTCTGCTCCAGCCGGTGGTCAAGCTCATAATGAAAGGATTTTAGAAAGCAGTAATCCCCTCTATAGTAATAAAATAATTTAGTAGCGTAATTGTAAAATAAACTAACAAAAATAACATTAAATATTTTTATTGTTGTACCAATGTATTAAACAATTGCGTTGTGTCAAAATCAGCTCCAAATAAATCTTGAGCACTAATATCTCTATCATCTAATACATTTATCTTATTATTAATCTCACAACGTTTCCTCTTCTTTGTTTCTAAAGTTCCGGAAGTAGATTTTCGTTTGGTACCAGATTGATTTTCTTTTGTAGATGTTTCAGTACCTCCTGGGAAGAAGTTGTACCGCTCATTCAATTCCAACAAGCGTTTTTGTTTCTCATCTGTAAAATTCCCCAAATAATTAAATTTTAGAGGAAATTTTAATAGTTTCTTCTCGAGATTTTCTTTGTTGGGTGTGTAGTCTAGGGAGACTACACAACTGTTATTTGTAGTAGTTCTAATGTTTGTACATTTGAACTGAAATAGGAACTCGCACAATAACTTTACATCTTCAACTGATAATACCGAATCGGTGGGTACAATATGAATACAAGATTTAATATCCATATTAATAAACTTTAAGTAATTATTAAACTTTGTACTGAATTCATACGTCTAAAAATCATTCTTATATATGAAAAAAATGCATGAATGTAAGCAATTAATTTTATGGAAGTGATGCAATTTAGTGCAGTGAAGGGTGAAGGGCCATATTAAAATTTAGTACAATTTCTCAGTTTGGGAGTGTATGTCCGGTCCATTTTTATCAATGTTATGGATTTTGAATGTGCAAGTTACCTAATTAAATGCACAATCACTGCATTTTGGAAGTGTATATATATTCACATGTCTGTATGTTGTATATACCATATATTTTTCAACTTTGGTAAAAATAGAATCTACCTATATACTATTGGTAAGTGTGACTTATTATATTTTTTTGATAATAATTACATAATTTTAATTTTAACATAGGTACAATGTCTTCAACTAATAATAATATCTATACAACAGAACAATATCCAAAAATCGAGTTCGTGGATTATGATCCACGTTTTGAAGATGGCGAACAATTTGTAAGGTGTCCAGTTGATAAACATCATAAAGTTTTATTGAAGAGACTGTCGTACCACATTTATAAATGCAAAAAAAGTAAAAAAATAAATAATCATTAATACACATATGTAGTGTTTTATTAATATATGTAGTACTTACCTATAATTGATCTTACTTTAAAATTAAAATTAGTATAGTCTAAAATGTCGTTGGAACAGGTTGTAGAAAAAGTATGTTCTGTTATACTTGCACACTTAAATTCCAACTTTCCCAAAAGGTTATATGAGTTTAATGATGAAGAATTGAAATATTTTTCGTTGGATTATTTAATTAAATTTGCTAATCCTTTCGAATTGCAAGACATTTGGGAAAAATTACCCGAGAGTTACAGACAAAGTATAACTTTACAGCAGGGGTTACCTTGTCTTGAGCATTACAATAGACCTGAGGATAATGTGCATATTGATGGACCACCTCCTTCTAAAAGAAATTGTTATAGATGTTTTTAAGTACGTCGCGTGATGTATAAAATAGTATATAACCAGTTAATAATATAATGGAATTTAGTAAATGTGAAAAGCATAATATACACAAGTAAGTTTAAAATTATTATAATTATTGTTTTAATCCAATTTACACATATTTCAGTGGAATCAACTAAGAAAATTTCTACAATGTCAACAACTTTATTAAACGAAAAAATTTATTTTCTGAACAAGTCAAGAAATAAATACATTTGCATCAGACTATCTCCACAACATAATTTTGATCCAGTTATTAAATTTGTTGGACAAAGAAAACAATGTGTTATTCTTCACGAAGCTGATTGGTTGGAGTTTTTAAATAATCAAGGAATCCTGACAAATTATTTTTATTGTCTTGAGACTCAATGGCAACCGATTATCCTTTCCAATTCCAGTACCATTCATTTTGAAGTTATTAAAGAAAAGAAAATATTACGTATTCAACAAGAATCTGATAATATTTACATGGGATTTGAAACTGTAGTTGAATTGTGGACGTTGTTAAATGTTATAAAAAATTACTTGACCATGTTGAAAAAACAAGATTTTTGTAATTATTACACCAATTTTACGAAAAATATGTCCAGAAAATTGGAGGGAGATATTTCAACGAATATTAATAATACTATTTGTTCAATGCATGACATGTATACTCAAAATACATTTTGTTTAATAGAACTTAATCAATTTTGTCCAGAGAGAATTGTAACAGATGTTAGTTTAATGAAACTGTATAATAACTGATATTTTTAAAACAATAAAGAACTGGTTTAAGAAAATTATTTTTATTTATATGATAAGAAGAGGTGGCTTAGTAAAGTATAAATATCAAGCAAACAAACACGTTGGTATATCACATTCAAAATGTGGATGTGTTACGCTGCAGAATCATGGCCAAAGGCTGAAGATTTGAAAAGTACAGTGCAACGATTAGAGTGTGAGTTTAATGCTTTGGCATTTGATGCAGATCATGAATCCGTATACGGAAAAGATATGGTGTTTGAGAATGAACGAGAAAATCTTCACAAATTAGCAATCCGATACGGACGAGGTGGTGATATTTGCAATGTTTATTTAAGGGGGAAAATTTCAATAGACAATTTTTGTTCCAAATTAATGGAACTAGAATTTCGTGGATTTCTCAAAGATGTTAAGAAATATGTAACACCAGAGTTGAGGGAAAAGTATAAATTGGATGAAAAACCAGAAGATATTCAAGAAGAGGAAGAAGATGTTCAAGAAGACTAAATTATAATGTATTGTAGTTAATAATTTGTATTGTTTTTTAAATATATTATTTAAGATTATTGTTGTTATTTTAATAATAAAACCCAAGTATAAAAAAATATATTTATTTCATAATAAATTCATCATACAGTTGAAATACATTACTTAAAGCACATACAGAATTTACTTTGGAATGAAAAAAACACTTTGCATCTAAAACTTTCAATGATGGCTGCTCGTCAAATTCAAAAATTGGTTTAGTGGTATATTTTTTCAAAAAATCCAACTTTTCATGTCCCTTTACGTAAATCTCATCACAATCTTTTGTTAACCGTTTTATAACACTTGAAAATGTGTAAAGGGGTACAAATCCTTCTTCCCATTTTATGCAGTGGTGGTTATGCATCAACCAATTAGCTTGTTTTTGGTACTCTGGTGGTAAATAATGAAACACGAATGGTGGTTTGAAAATGTAGTGTGTTAAACGCTTTCCATCAAATGCAGCTAATTCTTTAGGAGTAAATGAATTTTTTGCGGTTACAAAACCTTGAACATCCAACACGATTTTCATTTTTAGATATTATACCAAACTGAATCATTAGCTAAATGTTTAATGCTTTTATAGCTGTCGGACTGACTTTGTAAATGGATTGTAGGAAAACATTTTATCATGTAAAATAAGACAGTAAGCTGAGGTATTTGCTGGTACATTTTCAGTTGTTTCAAATTCAATTCTAATAGCTACTGAACTTGTTTGGAGAGGGTCTTTTTGGTGTGAACAGTTAACGTAGATAAGTGGAGCTAAAGTCTTAAAATCTTCGGGGGATAGTAGAGGTTCATTCTCTTTTTCGTAATATGCTTGTTGGAAGTTTGAATACATTTCATATAAAGTAGCCCACTGGTTGTTTTTAAAATTAATATTTAAGTTATCATATGGATACCTTTTAGAATTTAAATAAACGCGAAAATTACCGATATTGCAATGATCAAACTTACTCATATCTGTCAGATTTTTGTTGGCGATCAGTTTGAAAACCAAAAATTATGTGTCTAGGGGTTTCCAGTTTAGAAGAAGTTTTAACTGACCAACTATGATTTCTTGTTTGGGTTAGATTTGGTAATTCGTGAATTTCCCAAGTTCTAAATGCCATTGGAATTTCTCCGTTTTTATCTGTTAATTTTGATAGTTCAAGTTCTTCAGCTAATCCTACAGATATGTGTGGTACTTTCCAATAAATTTTATCAATGTGTACTTTTATAGTTTCTGTAGTTGTAGGATTTATAATTGCATTTACATCGCTGTTACTTCTGACAAGAACTAAAGATTTGTCAATTGGTAAAATTATTTTTTTGTAATCTTCTGCAAAACCCAACCACGCTTTAAGTGGTATGCAAACATTAAAGTTTCCAGTCGCGGTATCAACTAAAATGTCTTTAGTTCCACTTTTTTTTGGGAATTTTCTAATTTTTTGCTTTCATTTGGAGTGTAAGATACTAAACCTTTCATAGTTGCTCCCTGTCCAACTTTAGATATGTTATCTATTATAATTCCATTTAATTCAAAACGTATTTCACTAAACAGATGTGATATTGGATTATTGATGAATTTAGCTGTTTTAGATACTGTTCCATCGCTTTTTAGTAGTCTTCCTTCTATGTAAACATGACTTTCACATATGAGGGAAAACATATTTTCTTGTGGAATTGTAATTCGAATTTCATCATTGTTATCAAATCGTGTAGTTGCAGGTTGGTGGGTGTGCACTTCCCATTCAACGATGGAATTATCAACAACAATTTGTTCTCTCACGTCTAGTATATTTGCCATTATTTTAATAATCCAATTGCTTTTAAAAATGTTATATTATTTGGTGTTAATCGATCAACACCTGTAGCACGACTGCACTGAAAACTTGTTTGTTTATTCTTAATATTGTTGTTAAACGGTTTATATGGATGGTTTCGAATACTGTATTTTATCACCATTTTATGAATTTGCTTTTAAATGTAATCCTACAGTAATGGTTTCTCCTCTAAAATCAACTATATCACCGTCTTGATCAAGTATTTTAACAGTAATGTTGGTAATTGTTCTAACGTTGATTGGTAAGTAAATTACATTTTGTGGAGACTCAACTATTTTATACCCTGGTGGTGTAGTAGGAAAAAATTCGTGAATTATATGTCCAAGTTGACCGTTATTGTAAGAACCAGTTGTTATATTACAATAAATGCATAGAGCATTTATTTTTAAAATATTTACAGGAAAATCTGATATAGTAAGTGTGTTTTTTTTAATTATTTTTTTGCTGAATCCTAGTAATTCTCCGATAGAATTCGGCTTGGTAAAATCAATGTCTTCAGTACATTTAATAATTGTTTTTAATGTACTATTATTGGCTTCAATTGATAAATACACTGGTTTTTTCTGTTTATAATTACCCGTTTCCCTTGGATCATCTACCGCACTTCTTAGGTAACTATTTATATCTCTGATTTCATACGCTCCTGTAGGAATCTCAATACTTTTATTATCGTAGTAAAATTTATTGTTTTTCGGATGTATATTAGGTATAGAATTGAAAGTTTCAAAGTGTGTTAAACCCAACGTATATTCAACATTTTCATTTAAAAATAAAGGAGTATCAAGGTCATGACTAATTACAGATTTTTTTCCAGTTAAATTAAATGTGTAAGACGACATGTTTGCCGTGCGACTACTGAATATATTATGTTAAGATAGTTTATATAAAAATTCTAAACACAAGTGACCACAATTCTCTGCATTATACTGTTGATATCTGTTATAATTGTAAAATATTTTATTATTGCTACCATCACCATAAAAATATTTAATAAGTTCTAATGGAGGTTTTAAATGTCCAAAACTATCGAAATACACAATATGTCTATCTCGTTTGTAATAAGCCGTCCAATGGGTGCCATTGTTATGTTTACTGTCGAGATTAAGAATTCCTGATTCATTTTTATGAATTTTGTTTGGTAATTCATCTCTCATAAATACACCTCTAAAATGGGAAATTTTTAATAATTTAGCATATTTCATTAAATCGATATTACTTAATGCATGGTGTGGTAGCTTCACTAAAAGTTTTTTTTATGTGGAGTCAAATATAAACCTAAACCATTTTTGTAAGGTTTTAAATAAAGTCCACTTCCAACACTTGCTTCAATTACACGGTTATGTCTTTCTTTTTCTTTTAGGTCTTGAGCTTGACGTTTACTATCTGTAACTGCTTTAGCTATTGCAGCACCTCCTCCAGCTAAACTTCCAATTGCTGAAAGTGCAGCAAAAATCGGTATAAGCGGTAAAATTCCTCCAGACTTTGGAATTGGAATGATTCGTTGTTTTGGTGGATTAATTTGTTGTTTTTTAAGAGACGTCAACGCAATTTCAGCATTATCAATTAAATTTAAACCGGTTTTACCCTTTAGACTGTCTCTTGCTCTTTTAATAGCTTGCATAAAACTAATATTTTTTCTTTTTTTGAATGTATTTTTTGATCTTCGTTGTCCCATACGAAATGTAGTTTTAGCCTTCATAATTCCAGCTACACTTAAAGCAGCCGCTTTTTCACCAAAACTAGCGTCACCTGATCGAATTCGTTGTACTGCTTTTTCTGTTAAAACTTTATCAGCCTCGTGTCGTTGTTTAATATCTTTTTCTTGAGAATATGCAATATCGTGCTCTTTACAAGCCTCATCCAACGGATTAACACCTCTATCTCCTCTAGCTAATCTTTTACTTAAACGGGTACCTGGACCACAAAAGTTATAGCCCGGAATGTGTAATTCAAAAGGTAATTTATTAATTAATGTATTAACAAAACCAGAACCTGTTCTAACCAATCTTCTTCTGCGAATGATTCCTTTCTTTTTAGTAATACTCATTATATATGTATCAAGTTGTAAGACGATAGGAATACTGGCATATTATTTTTCAAATGTCATTATTTAAAGGTTTAATATAATATATAAATATATTGTTATCTAAAAATACAAAAAATAGTTATAAGAACTCTTCCAACTGCTTGCCGTTCCGGGAAAACGGCTTTAACTGGTTACCGTTCCTGGAAAACGGCTAAATGAACGGCTTTAACGGCTTGCAGTTCCAGGAAAACGGCTAAATAAACGGGTTTAACTGCTTGCAGTTCCGGGAAACGGCTAAATGAACTGCTTTAACTGGTTGCAGTTCCAGAAAAACAGTAAAAACAGTTCAAAAATATATACCAAGTTATAATACGAAAATAGTACTCTTCAAATATCAATATATAAGGCTTTGTACACATGTATATACAATTAGTTCTTGCAATGAAAATTGAACAACAACAACTGTCCTTACCTATTGTAAATCATGATGTAGCTACTTTAACTAATAAATATCAAAGACACAATCGTTTATTAGGTAGTGATTGTAAACGGGCACTATTTGTTGGTAGTTCCGGATGTGGAAAAACTAATGTTATGATAAGTTTATTATCACACCCAAATGGTTTAAGATTTGAAAACGTATATTTGTATTCAAAATCACTACATCAGCCTAAATATGAATATTTAAAATTGTTATTGAAACCTATAAAAGAAATTGGGTACATGGAATATGAAGATGATTCAAATATTTTACCTCCAAATCAAATTAAAAAAAATTCTGTGATAATTTTTGATGATATCATTTGTTGCAATCAAAGTATAGTTAGAGACTATTTTTGTTTTGGGCGACATCAAAATATTGATTGCTTCTATCTTTGTCAGACATATTCATCTGTGCCTAAACAACTTATAAGGGATAATACAAACTTGATAGTTTTATTTAAGCAAGACAATACAAATTTAAAACATATATACAACGACCACGTAAATACAGACATGACATTTCAACAATTTAAAAATTTATGTTTAACCTGTTGGAAAGAAAAATATGGATTTTTGGTAATTGATAAGGATAGTAACATTAATTCAGGTCGATATAGAAAAGGTTTTGACAATTATATATATTTATAAGTATAGAACAGTTCAAATTAATTCAAGTGTTGGTACAGATGGACAAACAACTAGCAAGAGAACTGTTAAAAACCAGAAAAGCAATAAAAGAAAAATATCAAAGTTTGAGGTCTGATATTCATCAATCCAATATAAAATTTCGAGAAGTGTACAAACCGATTACTAAATCTTTTCAAGACGTTTTGTCTACTTTAAAAACAGAAACAAAAATTGAACCTGAAACAAAAATTGAACGTAAAACAGAAAATTTCGAATCAGAATCAGTTAATAAAAAACCTATATCTACAAGAGAACCACCACAATTTTTAAAAGATGAATATGTGTTTGAAAATGATGAAACAGTACAAGATGAAACTATGCAAGATGCGGAAATTAGTGACATATATTTAGATCAAACTAAAAGTGATTTCCTTCAACTTTTAGAAACACCATCATTTATTCATTATATTGAACAATATAATACACCTTTACCAAGAATTTATATTGAAGAAATGATAAGGGACACTGATGATCAATTTGATCATAATCATGGAGTGCGACATGATTATGAAACTGAAAAATTTACAATTGGAGATTCACAACTAACCTTTAAAGGGGCTGATATTGAAATTAATGGTTTAACTTATATTGGAATACCAGGCTTGTACGAATTATTGTTTAAAAAAAACCCAATAGGATATAAAAAAGATGATCATAAAAATTATATGGATATTTTAAAAAGAACTCATACACTTCATCGCAATTATAATCCACAAGACCAATTAGTTGGGAACAAATCAACCAAATATAAGCAAGTTATTCAACCGGGAATGAATAAAAAACCTGCTCCTTTTACAGAGAGAGAGTAAGTTCACTACCAACTAGTACACGAACGCTAACTGGTAAAGGATTAATGTTAGAGGTTAATAATAACGACATTGAATATGTGCACTGGGATGATCCTAATGAATTGGTAGATAGATTACGTCTTTTAGTATCATCACAAGTTGCTGGAAATACTAGTCACAGTAATGAAATTATTTCTATAATTGAAGAGTTACGTGAAGCTAAAATTATTGAATAAAACATTAAACGCATAAAATAATGAATCAGTTAAAACTTAAAAGTCGACAATGACATTAGATAAATTTGGAAGAAAACTACACCATCCACATCATTATTATAATTATGAAATTCATGATCTTATAAGAAGTTTAAATATACCCAGTAAAACTGATCTCGACTCATATTCATACCATACGACTTTATTAATAATTGGTGAACAGGTTAAATCTGACGGTACTTATATTTTATTGCATGGTGATACATATTATAATTTTCCATTTGAAAAGGGAAAAATCGCATATTTAACCATTTTTCCGGGTAACGTTGATGTGTTTATAAATAATAAAAAACAGGACAAAAGTAAATTGCAAGGGAAGGATTTATTAGTTAATGATAAACTGGTGTTCAAAAAGCCAACAAAATCCCCATTGTATAAATTATACGTTGAATGTATTGTTAAATGTCCAATTGAAAAATGAAAAAAACAGTGAAACAACAAATAGTAGATGAACTGCACAAACCGGCAAGGAGGTACTTTAAACGTAGACGAGTGATCATTAAAAGTTTTAATGATTTATTTCAAGCGGATTTAGTAGAAATGATACCATATTCAAAATTTAATAAAGGATACAGATATATTTTAGTGGTCATTAATGTATTTTCAAAATTTGTATGGGCCGTTCCAGTTAAAAGTAAAAATGGTAAAGATGTTACTGACGCAATCAAAAAAGTATTTTTAAATGAAACCCCAAAAAACTTACAAACCGATATGGGTAAGGAGTTCTATAATAAAGATTTTCAAAACTTAATGCTGAATTTAAATATAAATCACTATAGCACTTTTTCCAATCTAAAAGCTAGTATTGTTGACAGATGTAATAGAACATTAAAAAATAAAATGTGGAAACAATTTAGTCTTCAAGGAAATTACAAATGGTTAGATATTTTACCAAAAATTGTTAGTGAATATAATACTAGTCGTCATAGAACTATAGGAATGCGACCTGCTGATGTAAACATGAAAAATGCAAAACATTTACTAAATACTGTTTATAGTCACGCTAAGCATATGGATCCAACAAACAAAAAACTTAAGATTGGAGATTACGTGCGAATAAGTAAATATCGTGAAGCATTTGCAAAAGGATACACACCCAATTGGTCAAATGAAATCTTTAAAATTATGAAAATTCAGTTAACAAATCCTACAACTTATATTTTGGTAGATGAGAAAAATGAAGAAATAAAAGGTGGTTTTTATGGTTATGAACTTCAAAAAGTTATGTATCCCGATATTTATTTAGTAGAAAAGGTTATTCGAAAAAAGGGGGATATATTATTTTTTAAATGGCTTGGTTTCGACAATACGCATAATTCTTGGATTTCAAAAAATGATTTACCATAAATACGAATGTAATATAATAAATAAAATAAACGTCTTTTTTATATAAATAATTGAATTTTATTTTTAAAACATTACAATGAATATTTTACATATAGTTTCAATGATACAAAAGTTATTAATGTGATTGTTACCATTACAATGACAAATACAAATAAAGACAATGAAACATAAATTACTACATCTATGGGTTTTGTAATAAAATTATTTCTAGTTGAATTTCGTATTACATAGGTATACCAGTAATTATCTTGTAAAGTTCTATTTGGATATAAGAACAAAATTCTATAATTAATAACATTTGTTGAGTTGATAATGTCTTTATTAATATTAGTTTTATACACTAGTTGCTTCTCGTTAATTTTTGATATTTCTAAAGGTTTCCAATTATCAGGCCATTTATCATTTCGTGAACCATTAAAGTCCAAACAAATAAATCCATTTGAAGGTGGTGGATTCGGATACTGTATATAAAATATATTGCCAACTAAGGCAGACAACACAACGTAGCTTGTTGTTAGAGAAGGCATTTTACAACTAACACTATTTACAAATTTTACAAATTTATATATCATCTAATTCTTGCCATAATAATTTTGTTGCATTATACAATTCAAGTTGGTGATGACCCCAAGCAAGTGTTTTGGGAGAATTTGGAATTACAAAGCGTTTATCATCAGCACTAGATAATGCCACTTTATTTTTGTATTCGGTATACACATTGTGTAAATGTGAACGAATATTATTCATTTTCCTAAAAATTTTGATTTCCTTATTTTCTACAATATTTTTGTAGTCATTTTCTGTCAAATTATTTTTGGTAACATAATCTTTAATTCCTTTAGCTTTTTTTGTGCAGTTTCCGTTAACATTTATACAATATGCTTTTGAACCAGTTCCATAAAATTCCAACAAATCTCTCCAGCATTTTCATCTTTCATTTTTCCCAAAATTGATTTTGTTACTGGCATGTCATGTTTATTAACAACGTCATAATTGGAGGTGTCAAACTTATCTAGATTTGCTTTCATATCGGTATAAAAATTATCAGTAAAAACTTCTAATACTAATGAATCAGTATCAGTGTAGAGTAGAGAAACGTTTGTGCCATATTTCTTTTTAATAAAGCTATAATAAAAATCATACATCACCGTTTTTGCTAAATCTAAAATGCAGAAACCAACAAAAATGGGTTTATTATAAACAATTTTCAGTTTATCTAATTGAATTGCTACCAGATTTTCAGAAAATATTGATGAATTTTTATAATTTGGTTTAGCTATCAACACTTCAGCTCCAACTTTATGTCCAATATTTTGCCAATGACTTACCAACTTGACATCTACCCTTTTGTCAACATTTTCCATAGTTTTACCAAATACTGAATTATTCATTAGTTTAAAAAAGTCTTTTTCAAATTTATTTTTTGCCTTATTTCTCATATCAGTGTTTAAATCAATGTATTTCTTTAACCAAGGTGATTGGCTAAATTCTAAGACTCTATGAATTTTTGTTAACCGTAAACCATTATCCAAAGCTTGTTTTAAATTTCGGTAATGTATAATATATTTCTCTTTATTATATAAATTTGGAATTAATTTTGTTATTTTTGTAGAACTCTGTGGTGAAACTTTAGTTTCAGGACAAAAGGGTAAATCATTATGTAAATCGTGTAATTCATTAGGGTATTCTAAATCAACTTCTAACATATACCCTTTATGAGAGTCTTCTAAAATACTGAACATATCTAAATTTTGAATTTCACTTTCATCCAACCATTTAAAATTACTTGTTGGTAGAAACTGTGACATGGCTATTCCATATAAATTTGTCGCGTCCAAGTACATTACAAAAGATGTTGGTTTTGAAGCGTTATATTGAGGCATAAATTTATTATTTGCAACGGCTTTTCGTACACTACACTGACTAACTCCACCTCTGATTCCCTTTTTCAAAAAATGTAATTTATCAATATCCGTCAATAATTCAAATTTAATATTTGTGTATTTTAACATGGCATCCCAACTCAATCCTGGTGAAGTATAGTAATGAGTTGGGTCCAAATCATAGACACTCAAACAAATTTTGCGAAAACTTTCAAATACATCAGTTAATAACAAAACATCTGATTTTAAGTAAATGTCAGAGTAATCACCTAAAGATTTACATTCAAATAAATTCCACACCTCACAAGCACGTTTGTAATCCTGTTTTGAAATATCTTGTTCATATAATTTATCGTAAAAATCTTTATGTGAAGGTAGTTTTGTTTCAGTAAGTTTATCTAAACAGTCCACGTAAGAATATGGAAAAACACCTTTTTGTCTGATAAAATTAAATTTTAAATCATTGGAAAAATATTTACGTACTTCGTGACATTGTTCATCAGATAAATTTTGACTTAGTTTATCTAAGCTGGAAGCCATAAATCTAAAAGAGTCCAAAAATCTTAATTTCAAGAACACATTTTCTGTTTTGTTATCATCTTTTATCAGATGATCTACTAAAATGTGTTTAGTGAATGATATATACCGTTCTTTATTTTGTGCAATTACATCTATTTTTTCCTTTTCACATGCTAAAACTTTAATAAATAAATGTGCATCATAACCTGATAAGTTGTGGAAAAATACCGGTACGAAATTTGGAACTTTAAAATTTAAATTACATATCGAGTGAGCTGCACCACGATATTTTCCAGTCAAATGACAATGATCCTTTACTTTTTCATCAAGTGGATGTTTGCAAATGTGGCAAATTGTTGCATTTTCAAAATTTTGTTCATCATCTACTGTCAAACACATTGGTATTACAGGTTTCAAGTATTTATGATAAATTTCTTTAACATCAGCCTCTAAGCTTTTCATAAACACATCTGAACAATTTGGACCGCGATATAATTTAAATTTTGACAAAGAATCATCATATGAACATTTAATGTTGTATGCAAAAGAATGAGGTTCGTGTAAATGAGTGTTTGTGGTGAAAGGTATATCAGGATTTGATTCACAAGTATCTATTGGTTTCAAAATTGATTCAAAATCGGCATATACCACAAATGGAACAATATACTTTTTTTCAAAATTTTCAAATTGAAGCACATTCTCAGGTACTGTTTTTCCATATTTATTTTTTTTCATATCAGTTGTCGGTAATTTTGTATACAAATGATTACAATCATGCTTATTATGATTTATTAAATTTTGTTCGGTTCTAAAATAATGTAAACAACCATCACAAAAGTATTTGGCTACCTTATGTTTTGATATTTGTTGACTAACAAGTCTAGACAAGTCTTTAATCCAACAATAATGGTTGTTAAAATCATCACTAATTAATAATAAATTAACATGAATGTTCTTTTTATTAGCCGAAAAATGTAGTGGTCCTACAACTTCATGTTTAATTTTTCCAAACTCAATTTTCTTTTCTAAACTGTAAACGTTAACCGAAATATTATTTTGATTTTCAAATTTTGATATGTCTTTTAATTTCATTGGAAATTCGATGCCTTCGTAATTAAATAAAGTTGAGAAATGTGGATAAGATGTTGGACGATATGGTTTACCTTGTGGTTCTATTAGTGCTGATGTTATGGCCCAAGCAAAACAAAATTGATCGTTATTTTGAATATTGACAATGGCATGCTTCAGTTGTATATCTTTAGGTAGTTTTACATACGATGATGCTCGTAGTGGATTATATTTATTTACATTTATTTCTAAATGTAGTAGTTTTTCCAATGACCAACCTAAAAAATATATAATACATAAATAATTTGTGATATAAGTTTGCATAATATTCACTCACCACTATCCCTCTCTTGAAATTCAGACGACTTCTTATCTATTGTCGAAGCAAAATCATCATATACATCAGACAAATCGGAAGAAATTGTTATAATTTTATTTTTGGTATTGAAAGATTTAATATCGCGTTTATCCTTTAATATGTACGAGCCGAACAATTCAAAATTTACTTTTATCGTGATTAATTTTTCAACTAAAGTTCTTATTAGTTTTAAAGCATTTTCTTTTACATCATTCAAAAAATCTTTTACATGTATATGATTATTTTTACTCGACAATTTATAAACCGTAATTCTGTCCTTAAAAGCAGTATTTATTATTTGAACATCTTCTCCATCAACACAACATTTATCTTTGTGGAAATTACTGCGAAGATGTCCCATGTATGATGTTCGAGGGATATTTATTTTACAGACATCACAGTAAACGTTATCATTTAGCGTTTGTTTCTTCGGTGGTGGTGATTGGTCTCTTGAAGCTTCAATAAAAACAGCAATTACAACAAAATAAAAACAATTAAATGTTTATCGTACCACTAGTTGATGGTTCTGTACAAATATTTTTTAAGTGACGATTCAAATTGTCTAGCCTGTTGAACGCTTTAGCACAAGTTGGACATTTATAAATTACTACAAATAAGTATTAAGATTTAGAACAGAATTATTATTTAATTAATTAAACTCACCATCTTTTTTACATATTGTTTGTAGATGCCTTTTTAAAGAAGATTCATATACAAACTGACAATTGCACAATTTACAAACAAACATTGTATTAGGTGTGTTCAATAGCAATTCTTTTAGTGAAAGTAAATGTAAACCTCACAGACACCGGTATATAAAAACTGGTTGAATAACATCCGAGCATGTGAATATATACACTTACAAAATGCAGTGATTGTGTATTTAATTAGGTAACTTGCACGTTCAAAATCCATAACATTGATAAAAATGGACCGGACATACACTCCCAAACTGAGTAATTGTACTAAATTTTAATATGGCCCTTCACCCTTCACTGCACTAAATTGAATCACTTCCATAAAATTAATTGATTACATTCATGCATTTTTTTCATATATAAGAATGATTTTTAGACGTATGAATTCAGTACAAACTTTAATAATTACTTAAAGTTTATTAATATGGATATTAAATCTTGTATTCATATTGTACCCACCAATTCGGTATTATCAGTTGAAGATGTAAAGTTATTGTGCGAGTTCCTATTTCAGTTCAAATGTACAAACATTAGAACTACTACAAATAACAGTTGTGTAGTCTCCCTAGACTACACACCCAACAAAGAAAATCTCGAGAAGAAACTATTAAAATTTCCTCTAAAATTTAATTATTTGGGGAATTTTACAGATGAGAAACAAAAACGCTTGTTGGAATTGAATGAGCGGTACAACTTCTTCCCAGGAGGTACTGAAACATCTACAAAAGAAAATCAATCTGGTACCAAACGAAAATCTACTTCCGGAACTTTAGAAACAAAGAAGAGGAAACGTTGTGAGATTAATAATAAGATAAATGTATTAGATGATAGAGATATTAGTGCTCAAGATTTATTTGGAGCTGATTTTGACACAACGCAATTGTTTAATACATTGGTACAACAATAAAAATATTTAATGTTATTTTTGTTAGTTTATTTTACAATTACGCTACTAAATTATTTTATTACTATAGAGGGGATTCCTGCTTTCTAAAATCCTTTCATTATGAGCTTGACCACCGGCTGGAGCAGACGTATTCTCTAGGAGCTCCTGAGGTAGAGGGGAAATAATGGTGGGAATACCTGGGGTAGGGGGGAAGGGGATACCCTACCTAATAGTGGGTGGGGGGAGTGGGGGTATATCCCCCACTACTTGAATTTAGTTCAAGTTCAAGGTTAACCTCAACCTCTGGGCCAGAAACCCCCAATATACACTACTAAAATAATACATACCAAATTTCAATAAAATTTTTCCTTTAGTTCAGGAGATAATAAATTTATTTAAAAAAAATGCCACTTCAACACCCTGTATTGTTGAAACGGTTGGGTTTTTGATATAAGTTTGTTGAAAAAACGGGTATTATTTTAACGTTTTCTATTAATTCCCAAATTATCGAAGGTATATATTTTCGATATTTCTTGAACCCTTTCTTTGTGACTTTGCAAATCCCCATCAGTCTGATTTGTGCAACGATTGTGTTAACAAAGTGTCATCAGGCATATAACTTTTCTGTTCTTTTTCATGCAAATAATTATACCAACCATCATCAGAATCTGTATTTCCAGTCAGTATTTTGAGGAATCGTATTTTGGCTTGCTTATTAGCTCAGAAAAATATTTAGTGATGAAATATTTTCATTATACAACCTTAATACTTTTATGTGCGATAATGGCGACCGAAAGTGGTGCGGTTATTCTGGGAGTGAAAAACATTTGCAAGTTTTGTAATAGATCTGCAATTTCCAAAGTGGTGAAGTGTGATATTTGTACAAACGTTATGCACAGATACTGTTGTGAATCTAGGGGCCTTACAGTTACTGGTTCAACAACAAAGTGTTGTGAATTGAAACATGGGGAAGTGATTGACCTAGCTTCTAATTCGAGCCTTTCTATTGAGAGTCTCCTGAAGGAAATCCAATACCTGAAGGATATTATAATGGACAAGGATTTGATCATCCGGGATAAGTGCACAATTATAGCCGATAAGGAATTTATAATAGGAATGTTAAAGGGAGGTAATAATAGACACATCGTGCCCTCTACTAGACAGATGGGAGGATCACCAAAGACAAAGATTCAAGAGAAGATATCCGCAAACAAAACTGAGGTGGCAATTCCATCTGTTGGTACTGATCTAGACCAAGTACTGTCATCTGTGAATGGCAAAATATCAACAGAAGCTGTAGCACAAGCATGCACGGAGGCTCAAAATGCATTGGATGGCACTCAGAAAAAACCCGAGGCTTGGACAATCGTTAATAAGAAGCGATTCAATGCAAACAAAAACAAAACACTTGTGGGCAGTCAAAAAGTGGCCTCTGGCCTTAAAGCAGTCCCACGCCGAAGTCTTCTACATGTGTATAGACTGCATCCTACTACAACTGAAGATGATGTTATGAAGCATGTTAAACCCACATGTCCTGAGGTTAATGTGACTAGACTTGATTCGAGATATCCCAATACTTACTCCTCATTTAAACTGGAAGTGAATGAATGTAATATATCTAAGGTCCTAAATGCTGACTTTTGGCCATTTGGTGTTTGTATTAATAAGTTTTTTCAGAAACGTCCAACTCCAAATTTAAATCCCTAGATATCTGTGTGGAAGAGAACGTCAGCCTGTGCAATGGTAACAAGGAAATTAACATATATTACCAAAATGTGAGGGGTTTGCGGACTAAAATACCTTTATTGGCAAGGGAATTAGCCACAAACAGCTATATGTATGATTGTATTGTTTTTAGTGAGACTTGGCTAAATGAGGATATTTTGACACCTGAACTTAACTTGGACGATTACAGTGTCTATCGATGTGATCGAAATTGTCTCACAAGTAGTTTCAGGAGGGGTGGAGGTGTTTTAATTGGTGTAAAAAGAACTATATCTTCTTCACAGCTTTGTACACAAATTGACAACGTTGAGCAGATATTTGTTAGAATAGAACATGGAGGAACACAGATCATTCTGGGAGCAGTGTATATTCCACCAAGTTCTCCAACAGGGGTTTATGAGGATCACTGTTCCACAATTGAATACATTTCTGACAGTAATGATCCTGATGCCACCATCATCCTTTTGGGGGACTACAATTTACCTGGTACTGTGTGGATTGATGAAGATCGCAGCTCTTGTGCGGGTGGATTTGTTAATGGGAGTGCCATGTGCTTGTCGAATAGTGTTGCGTATCTTGGTTTGTTTGAGATCAATAATGTTCATAATGTCCAACATGTGCTTTTGGATTTGGTTTTTAGTAATAAGACTGATATTGTTGTGTCTAACTCACAAAATGTACTACTCACCTGTGATAACTATCATCCAGCTCTGGATATTAGTTATAAAATTCCCAAACTTAATAACTGTAATAAACTAAAAATTGAGCATGAATACCTCGATTTTAAAAATGCAGATTTTAAATCATTAAATGATCACTTATCTGTAATTAATTGGGATCTCGTATTTTCTTCCTGTGATATTAATATTTGTGTTAATTCGTTTTATGAAACTTTGTTTCATTTATTTTATTTGTATGTGCCTGTTAAGAAGTGTTATGATTTTAAATATCCAAAATGGTTTACAAACGATTTAAAAATCATTATTCGTGAAAAGAAAATAAAACACAAATTATTTAAACAAACTGGTCTGGCGCAGCACTATGATCAATTTAAACTTTTAAGGGCACAGTGTAAGAGATTGACTGATGAATGCTATTCTAATTATATAAGTCGGGTTCAATCAAGTATAATCGATGATCCTCAGCAGTTTTGGTCGTATGTTCATTCCAAGCAAAATGACAACAATTTACCAAGTTCAATGTTTTTGGATACCATATCCGCTGACCAACCTGATACCATAGCTGATCTATTTGCAGATCATTTTCAATCTGTCTATGCTAATATTTGTGATATGAATGTACCCAATTTTAACTATGTTAATACTGTTGATGTTAGTTCTTGTTCAATTCACGAGTCTGATGTAATTGGTGAGTTGTCTGGATTAAATACTAATAGGGGTATAGGACCTGACGGTGTAAGTCCATTGTTTCTTAAAGAGTGCCGATTTGCTTTAACTGGGCCCTTGACATGTCTATATAATATGTCTCTCGATACTTGTAAGTTTCCCGATAAATGGAAGTTGAGTCATTTAGTTCCTTTATACAAAAACGGCGCTAAAAATGATATTAAAAATTATAGACCTATCTGTAAGATTTCACACATTGCTAAATTATTTGAAAAAATTGTAACAAGGCAGATCACGCCTTTATTTGCGAATGTACTGATTGATCAACAGCATGGTTTTTGTAAGGGTAAGTCCACAAGTACAAATTTGTTAATATACCAACATCATATTTTGGAAGCGTTAGAGAGGCGGTCTCAAATGGATGCTATCTATACCGACTTCTCCAGGGCTTTTGATAAGGTCCCCCATCAACTTTTGTTGGCTAAGCTCAATGCAATGGGTGTTCATGGAAACTTGAACATGTGGATAAACAGTTACTTGTCGGACAGGATACAAAAAGTATCAATAAACAACAAAACTTCCAAAAATATTCCAGTCACTTCTGGTGTACCACAAGGTGGTCACCTGTCCCCACTTTTATTTAACTGCTTTATTAACGATATCTGTGATGGTTTTAAGCATTGTAAATGTCTTTTGTTTGCCGATGATCTCAAACTATACAAACAAGTAAATAATATTAAAGACTGCTATGATATTCAATGTGATATAGATGTGTTGAAACGTTGGTGTGATGTAAATCATATGGAGCTAAACGTAGACAAATGCAAGGTGATTCACTTTTATCGAATCAAAAATCCTATTTTAAATCAATACAAAATCTGTGAAAATATATTAGAAGAAGTGTCTATGATAAAAGATCTTGGTGTCTTGGTAGACTATCAATTAAATTTTAACGAACATATTAATGTGATTGTAGCGAAAGCTTTTAGAATGTTGGGTTTTATTAAACGTACTCTTTGTGATTTTAATAATATTACCTGTATAAAGTCTGTGTATGTGTCATTCATACGTTCAGTACTGGAGTATTGTTCTGTAATATGGTCTCCGCAGTGTGAAGTTTATAAGTATAAAATCGAAAGAGTGCAAAAAAAGTTCGTGAGGCTCTGTGCGTACAAATTGAATATTAATCTCGATTTAGTCGACTATGCAGATTTGTGTAATATTGTAAATCTTAATATGTTATGTGATCGTAGAGTTGAGAATGATCTGTTGTTGTTATTTAGAGTTGTGAACTATCGTATTGTATGTCCAGAAATTCTATGTTTGTTGAATTTTCATGTACCCCAACGCCGAAACAGACATTCTGACCTATTCTATACCGCATCACACCGCACTAACTATGGCCAAAGATCATCTATTGATAGAATATGTTGTCTTGCGAATACTTATGAATTGAATTTGTTTAATTGTACACTGTCTAGCTTTAAGAAGGAGCTGAAACTGTTGACTCCTTAGGATTTTGTTTTATTGTATTGTATTTATTTGTTTTACCTTTGTTGATTGTAGTATTTTACTAGCATGGATTATCCATTGTCCGTTAATAAAGATCTATCTATCTATCTATCTATCTATCTATCTATCTATTATTCATCACCAAATATTGATGCTTGCACGGAGCAACTTGTATTCCCACAGCGCATAAGCAAACAAAACTCTCCATATTTACATAATATTCGTTATGATTGATATTGTTTTTAACACTATAAATATTGTTTCCAACTTTTTCATAGCATAAATTAATCGATTTACTATCAGATATATAATATTTTGGTACATGTAGGTAGTCAAATGCTACAGATTAACGACAAATCAAACCGACTGATACTAACAATTTTCTTTTTGTGTGATTGCATAAATAATATAACTGACTACCCAATTAACATATTTCTTGTATATCTGGGATCCACCAGTTCAGGCAAAACAGATTCCATTTAAAATCTGTTTTAAATTGGCAGCATTTTACTCCCAAAATTTTTTATCTCTAACTATCCGTTTTATTTTCTGACTTAACGACGTCCACACCAAAAGAATACAATAATCTTTTTTTATTATGTTTAACTGCCTTTGGAATTGGTAGTACCAATTATGGTTTTTGTTAATTATATATTGTTCTGCTTTAAATGTAATTTTCCTGTTTGATCCCTTCCTCAGGAGTTAGATTTCTCGCAGAGTAAGCTCATTTAATTTCTAGTAGTCCATTTTCCTCAATTAATCCGTCAGGTGTGGCCCCCAAAATGGATATTCCTTTGAAATATAAAGGCCAGAACCCATAACTTTTGGCTCATTAATTTTCCCATATTGTAAAGCAGATCTACTTATATTTTCAACATAAAGAAAGGATTTCACGAGTGTTGTCGCCCTTCTTTTGCAAATGGTGCCAGAATTAGACGTCGTTAATAATTTTCTTCTTTGGTCCACTCACCCAATTAGCTTGCTCTCGAGTTCTTTCTTCAATTTCCTTTAAATCTTGTTCATTTTTATTTAGTCCTTCCAAAAATAATGACTTCGCTTCATTAAAATCATCTTCTGGTATATGTGGTTTGTTACATTGAGGGCCATAATTGTTTTTTGTAGCTTTATCGTTATTATTGTTATCGGTACTTATAAAATTTGAGAAATTGATTATATCGTGGGAAACCCATCTGTGTTT
Source organism: Pediacus dermestoides (assembly GCA_963942485.1). Lineage (NCBI taxonomy): Eukaryota > Metazoa > Arthropoda > Insecta > Coleoptera > Cucujidae > Pediacus > Pediacus dermestoides. Next base: position 12,181,869 of record OZ012630.1, on the reverse strand, counting down.
AGTGCTACTTAGCCACCTTTTTAATTCGGGTACATTTTCACATCTTAACTTTAATAATTGCATAAAATTAGTGTTTTCCTCGTTGTGTCCGCGCTAAGCTAATCCTTGAATGGCAAGAAATTTAATAGAACTTATAATTTTTAGAAGTGCAACTCTTGCTAATTTCATTTCTTTCTACTTGGACTTACTTAGCGCGGAACTTAGTTAGGATAGTTCAGGAGAGTGGCTTTATACATTTTATTGAAGTTGTAATGGCTGATAGAGGTTTCAAGCACTTGGATAACCTTTTGAGACAAAAGCAACGTACTCTGTTACGTCTGCCAAGCGTTGGTGCAAATGAGAAATTGAGCAAGGACGCAGTTTTAGAAACAAAAAGGATTGCAAGCCTTCGTATCCATGTCGAACGGCGTTTAAGACGTGTTCGAGAATTCAAATTTTTTAAGCCACATTCTTGTATACATGCTCAACTTATTCTTTGCACTGATAAAGCTATTATTGTAGCTTGCGGCTTGATAAATACACAAGGTCTTCTAATAAAGTAATGTCATGGTCGATTGAAACTTTTCATGTACTTTTAACATTAAATTTTTGTTTATCAAAATTATAAGTGTTTTTGAAAAAACCAAAATAAAATGTACTTTGCATAAACACCGCTAAGAATAAAAAAAATGTTTGTGAGATTTGTAAACTTTTATTCACCAGCTGTATAAATTCTTGAACATACAGATTTTTTGTTATAATAATTTTATTGAACATCCAATGCATAAATTTTACACAAAATAGCAAAGCTATTTTTTGTATCGACAACGTACACACACTTTTTATATTAACTTATTGATTTCTCACGCTTCTTAATAAAACTGGAAAGATGTTTTTTTTCCCAAAATTTCTCTGATTTTTTTATTACAGTCTCTATGAAAAATTGAACTTCGTAAATGTAAACATTTTTGTTAATTTCGAAACCGGGATCAGCTACACAGAACAATCCTTTTTTTTCGAACAAATACATTTGTAAATTGATTTGTGCTTTATTATTTATTTGTTATTTTATTATGTTTAACGTATGCAGACATTGTTTTAATTTTTTTCGGACATTTAATTTTAACCACATACTCATCGTTGATGCCATCTGGCGATGCCCCAAGGAAAGTTTTTTGAGATGAAATTAAAAATCCTATTGGTTGGAATTTAATTTTGTTTTCTCCTCAACAGCAAACAGGACGGCTTTTTCTAGAATTTTCTCTCCCTGCATTGTTTGAGTTTCTGGCACTTTCATGCTGCCGACAATTTGCTTAACCAAAGTACCGAAAATGGTTTTGCAAGTCGATACTTCATAAATTTTTGTAGCTGTCACCCGACCATATCGTAATTGATGCCATAATGTGCTCTCACTCTGGACTGTTGTTTCTTTGCAGGCTATTTTGCAATCCTCAATTGTAACTTTTTTTTGTGAAAATAACAAAAATTCTTCAGCAGTATCTTTATTGAATTTAATCAATAATTGGTGGATGCCCAGCTTGTTCAGAGAGGAATCGTCTGTTAAAACGTATTTCATTATCTGTGAAGTAATGATTTTTTCTGTTCCTTTCTCGACGAATCACTTTAAAAAAATTCCATTTAATGGATTTGTCAGCTGTTGGTCTGGGAGTGCCTTGATATCGGCCATAGTCAAAAACTTCAGGTTCGTTCCCACTTTTGACAATTTTGGTTTTTGCCAGTAACAATCGACTTCTGTAGGTGCAGATCCTTCGCTGCGCCTGTGCACCCACATGGGGAAAGCAATAGCATGCTTGCAGTCTCCTATAACAATAGTGTTTCTCCATTCAATATTTTACACATTGGTTTTTTCACTATAAAAATCAAGTGGGTAGTAACTTTACAATAAAATGATAACCACAGTCTGAGGAGCATTTATGGGTGCATTCAACTCGTATTATGTGAATAATGATATATGATTGATATAATAATAATTATAATAATAATAGTGATTTTAACGTTGAAATGTAATGTACCTGTAGATGCAGCGCAGTCTTGGCACGCAACGTCAACAACTTTTTCATCCGATTCTTCATTTGAAAGGATAATGCCATAATCCTTATTCCTAACTTTATGTTCTGGACAGATTTTCGCTTTTACTACACACAGCGATTGTTCCCGTTTTACCTGAACGTACCCCACAGCTGAATCGCTGTAACTACTCCGACCAGCCCTGTATTTAAAAATTATAAAATTGTGAATGTCATTAAATTGATAATCTTTTTTGTTACAAAATCAATAGTAGTAAAATAATGTACAAAAATTATAACATATTGAGGAATTTTACAGTTTAAACGTTTCTGACAATTCATATTGAGATTACTTACCTAAATTTTATTTAACAATATCTATAAAAAATTTGAACAAAATTTTTCTTATCATGTTGGCTTTAACACCACGAATTTCTGCAGATGCAAACAATGGATTCTTAGAAAAAAACTCATAGATAACAAGACGTCTTATAGATTTGAAGCTATTAATTAGAATGAATCTTGCAGATTATTGATCATTGATTGTTTATAATAACGGGCATGTAGGTACACTTTGCACATTTTGCAACTGGCGGGCTGCTAACATCTTTCATTATTAATTAATAAACATTTCTAACAGAGGTCATAAACTTTTCTATTGCTAGGACTGATATTAGTGTTGTAACCTTACGGCCCCCAGTCAGTACTGGAGAAATACATAGCGTCGAAATTTCCTACGTTGTGTTCTTTTTAGAGCTCTGTGTAGGCGAAAGAAATAAAACAGTTTTGGAGGTCACATATAATTTTTATTCAAGCTCATAGCAAAGAAACACATAATATGCCAAATGATCAGTCAAAATGATCACCCTATGGGATAATCTGATATCTCAACCCCTTAAGGGTCGTACTGTATGATAGAACAAATTAGTATTGCTCCAAAATATTCCATAAAGAAATATTAGTAAAATACAACAAATAATACAAATTGCAACTGCTGCCTCCTAACTGTCCGTTTCATCCCCCACAGTTTGGGTATACATTCGAATGTGGGGTAGGCGGCATCTATTAGATGAAACGCACCTCCTTGTGTACGAAGAGGGGTATTTTCGCAAATAAAACAATGGTGCTCATGTATCCCACATCGCGCAGGGGTGCGTAGCCCCTACGATGTATTCCCTCGTTGTAGAATGTACATGATAGTCTAAGCGACCTTAGGAATGCAAGCAGTAGCCGGGTCGACAAGCAAATCAATCAAACATATCATCAAACGGTTATAAAAGTAATAGAGAAGTTGTTTTGTATACAGAAAACTCTGGAGCAATTTCAGAGACAGTTAAAATAAATATTGTAATGGCAAAGAATTATCCCAAAGGTAGATTTTACAAATACAGCAAAACAAAAGTTATGTAAATATTATCAATGAATCAAAAGTTATAGCGAGCTAAATATATCAAGTTAGAATAAACAATATCAATAATAATTAAATGGTTTTTCCATTCCTTTATGGACCTGTAGGGTTTGGACCCTCAGACACCTCCATGGCGGGAGCGGCTCCCCCGGAACTCTGGCCTTCTTCCATGGTGTTGTGTTACAAATAAAATAGTCCGCCTCTGCTAGTAAAACTTACAGAGATAACGAAACTAAGTAACCAAACTTTGACGAGACAATCAAAGATTCGGATTTTAATAAGCCCGTCTCAATAAGCACAACTCGCTAAGTTTACGCAGCTAGGTAACCCAACCTCGGCGATAAAATCACCAGAGATTCGGGATTTAATAAGCCCGTCTCAACGAGCAGAACTCGCTAAGTCTACGCAACTAGGTAACCAAACCTCGGCGATAAAATCACTAGAGATTCGGATTTTAGTAAGCCCGTCTCAACAAGCAGAACTCGCTAAGTTTACGCAGCTAGGTAACCAAACCTTGGTAATACCAGATATTCGGATTGGAGAGACAATCAAGATCGTCTGATTTCTGCAGCAAAACGGTCCTCTATTTATACGTGAAATTCCTTTGTTCCCCATACGCCTGTGACGTCAGTATACGGAGCTGAGCATCTAAGGGTGCCAAACTATATGCTCGACCAATCAGGAATCGTTGAGAGATTTTCCTTAAATCGGTGTGCTGGTATTGGTTGTCATCAGGGTTCCAAAAGGGTGCAAACTTCCATGGGACCAATAGTGGACAGTACTGAGCTACTTTCTCTATCTGGGCCAATGGGGTATTGTGCACGAAACTTTCACCTACTTCTTGGTGTAAACAGGGCGCTTTCCCTTTAGGTTAAGTTTTATGGTAGGCAAGTGGACCAAGAGGGACCACCCGGGCATCTTCGGCTGCTTTGTTGGCGGTGGTGATTTTATTAGTGGGTCATAATTTTGGTACAAACTACTTGGACTACTTCCTTTGTTACGCCGTAAACCTTTGTCGGGAGAGTCGTGTTGTTTTCGTTTGCTAGAAGTTGGAAATAATATTTTGCTGGAATAGAAAGTTTTTATTTACAGGCACAAAACATTTTAGTAAATGCATTTCTAAGAACTTATATGGGGCCCCCAAATATTTACAACTACAAAAAGTAAGTTTGGGCCGCAGTTTGTAATGCCGAAGCAATTAAAATAAATTCCTAAATAATTTTAAATCTAGTAAAATGAATGTATTTTATGCGAAATAATTACATATGTCAGAGACCGGGGTTGTACGGTCTCAGTCTTCCCGCTCATTGTGATTTGGGAGGATGGGTCATTTTTCTAAAAACAATGAGATAACCGATGAATTCTTCTTTGAAACCATTTTTTTTTCGAAATTACAAATTAGAAAAACCAAAGATTTATGATATTTTTACTTTATACTATTACTACTACACTTATATTAATTACACTACACTACAACGTTTATTGTCTTTGCACGGAGATGTCTGGCGGGACGACGGCGACTCTTTCTTCGCCGGTGCCCTTTAGTTGCGTTGCGTGGTTTTGGCAGTGACATGGCGGCAATCGTCGACACAGAGACAGTAAGGTGGCCGGTATTGTCGGAATACCGGGTGGACTTTACAACCGGGTCGGGCTTCTCAGGGGCGTTGGCTGGCCCACTGGGGCGGTATTTTCCGGTGTCACTAGGTCGCTGGATTCCTGACCTGGCTCCGGGCCGAAGAGGTTCAGAAATTTTTCTTGCAAATGTCGGGACTTCTGGTCTTTGGCCGACGCTATGAATTCTCGCCTAGCGGTGATCGATATTTTAGTACCTCGTACAGCTATAGTCAGTTTACACTGATCGGTATATTCCAACTAGGGAGCAAAAACACAAATCTACAAATAAATATAATAATTTCAACGTATCCGTGAGGCGGTAGTTAAGACAAAAAGATATAAAGTTTAACGTAGATAAAGAAAGTTTACTAGTGATAGCTGATTTACTGTATTTACTGTCGCTGTTGTAATGCACTTATCTTCACGTGATGGTGACAATGACAGGTATCCGGACAGGTAGCTACTCTTGCTTAGTTGCTTTATTTCATGTCACTACGGGAACAACTGCAGAGTTACAAGTCCCAAGTCTAATAGCGGACGTCGGTAGAGGGAAGAACCGAAAAAATCGACAATAGCAAAATGGAAAGGCAAAAAAACTCCAAGAAAGAAAAGAAACCCTAAAAAGAACGAATAACCAATCTATGACCATTTCTGTCTCGAGGGTTTCCAACGACAAATCTCAAGTCACAGGAAGCACGTGGTAGGTTACCAAAATCTGGCTTAACACCAATTTGTCCAGTAAATCACTTCAACAAAACACGAAGACTGTGGCTAGCAATAATCCCAAATATCCCTCGTTGCATACAACCATACAGGCAATGCGAGGACAACCAATGTACCAAACACAAAATGGCTCCACTTGGTGATTTTTGCATAAAGTAGAGTGACCTACGTGTGCGTGGTTTTACCAGCAAAACTTTATTGAGAACTGATTCGGAACGGTCCTCTCGGATACAACTAAACCGGATCTTGGGGAGGGAGAAAATACACAAGTCAAAACATCTCAGGATTCCTTCAAGTAAATTTAAATAGATGTGTAGCTGCACAGGATCTACTAAATAGGACTGTGCAAGAAAAGCACATTGACGTAATAGTAGCAGCGGAACCCAACATAAACCTAACACGCATATACAACAGGGAAATGAAGGTATACAAGAGAAGAGAGGGGAAGGGATACATCTGGGTCCAGATCGGAGATATGGTAGTGTATAGCTGCTACTGTTCTCCAAATGTTCCAGATGAGGTCTTTGAAAACTTCTTACAAGAACTTAGAGATAGCATGAAACAACACAGGGGCCACGACATTGTGGTTGAAGGGGACTTTAATGCAAAGTCATACTTATGGGGCAATCCTATTGAAAATTGGAGAGGAGTAAGTATGGTGGAGTAGCTAAATGTGGAAAACCTGGAAGTGCTCAATCGAGGGGACATGCCTCGGCAAAAGTTTGAAGTCGAAATCAGTATTATTTGATTCATATAATTTTACATCTTCCCACGACGCTGTTTGTTGGTCCCTTTTCCAAACGAAAATGATTTTCTTGTTTAACATATTATTTCTTATGCCTTTAAGGAGATGAGGACGGTCATACAGAGGGACAGTTTCCACTCCATTTACATTGAATCCAACATTTCTATTTTCAACGCTGGTCAAAATATATTCTCTATTTGTTTTTTCTTTAAGACGACTAATAGCAGCTGCATTTGTGGAATGTTGATCATAAATGGTGGCAACCACTTTTAATCAATATTTTGTAATTGTTCGATGATTATTTTTGTTTTTTGCCAACTCTGAGGCACTCATTCCATGTTCAGAAAAAAAATAAGCGATCGGTTCCTTCCACTTACCGCTATTCCCTTTGCCATGAACACCATGACGTGGTCAGCAATTTTTATTCTTCTTTCACGTTCGGTTTTTTCATATCCAACGATATAAGTAATCTTTATTATTATCGGCTAAAGAAGGTTCAATAGCTATTTCATCGAATAAGAGAGTGCACATCCTATCTAATGGTGCCATAATTCGACATAATTCTTTAAGGATTCTAAAATTTTTGTGTTAACTCCTGACCGAAATGGTATTTGATTGATCATAAAGTTTTGCGTGAAGGAAGTGCAAAAGTTTTCCGTAACACACAATACGAGTAACCTTTCGGATTTTTTAAAAAGTTTTAAAAGTGAAAGGGCGAATATTTTATTCTCCACTGTGAAACGTCTACCTCTTGAATTTTTCTTCTGATTTTTCAATTGAGAATTTATGAAATTCAAAGTACTCCGATTTACTTTATTTTGTAGAAACTCATCGGATTCTCTGAAGGCTACAGCCTCGTCCAAACGTTGTTAAAACGACAATTTTTCAAAGTCAGGTTTTCTAGCAATGCCTTTATAATGCTTTGTGAGTTTTAATAGTCTTTGGTGTTAGATCTTTCACCCGACTCACCCCCACATATCGTAGAAAGTTAGTTTTCCGTCGTATATCTAAAATGATACAAAAAATTGATTTGTAATAAGTTTATTAAATTCAACAGAATAATAAAAATATGTTTTAATTTAAAATTAGATTATGGCTAGGTTTATTTACTGTTAACTATTTTATTGAAATTTAAAAATGATACTTCCATTAGTAACTATTTTCAAATAAAAATGCTGAGTAATAAAAAATGTATACATAATTATGTATTATGTATTTAAAATGTTATTTTTTGCTTAAATAAATTTTGTTTTTTTTTTCAGCTTAGGAAATTTATCATCACCACTAAAATGAATGTCACAGACAACATGACTTTTACATTTCTGTACATCAAGAAGATCCTCTCGAGATATCGCGAGACGCCATTTCTTAAAAAGCTTTAAAAAATATTTGATAATGAAAAAGTTAGGTTAGCGGCTGCCGTTTGTTGGGAAAATACTTGGGCAGTCTTTTTGACTTTCATTTTTTAAATTTTATCGGCATAAATATGGCAATCCGTTAATCTCGGCAGATTCTTGAAATCGTGGTCTTTGTGATCGTTTTCGTAGACCGTCACCACATCAGCCCAACACGCCGTTTACGGTCCTTGACGCCATTCAAATTTGGCGTTGTAATTTAGTAAGTTGTTCCTAACATCCTTCAGTAGATGTGGTGTATCATACAGAGGGATTACTTCTTTACCGCAAACCGAAAATCCCTCCATCCTATTCTCTTTTCCCTCCAGAATATGTTGACGCTTTGTCTCTTGTAAAAGATTATTAATCACCGACATCTTTGTGGAATGTTGGTCGCAGACAATGGCTACCACAAGAAGTCCTATATTTTGGAGTGCAGTTATAATAACTTATAAATTTCTTGATACTTCGGCTGCACTCACACCATGCTCGAAAAAAAAATGGACAGTGGCTGATTCCGCTTACGCCGTACACCCCTGGCCATGAAGACCATGGCATGATCGACAAATTTTTTTTGAACCTCCCAATTCCTAAAAGCCAAGGATTTGATCATCTTTTATACTATACGAATGATGACTCAATTGCCATTTCGTCAAACATTAACGTACAGTTTCGGTCCAAAGGGTTCATTTTGGCAACGACCTTTGCTAAACTTGAAAATATTTTTTCATTTACTCCACTAAAACTAAATATTGTGAAATATTTATATTTACAACACAATTGGAACAAATAGTTGTGTTTACATTTGGAACAGGTAAGTTACTAGTAATTAATCGAGCACTATTTGAGATCCTTACATTAGATGTACATTCACGAATCATCTCAGAAGGTAAATTCATGTTAAGTGCTGACGAGTGTCCTTCACAAAAGATCGTTTCACAAAGTCTTTGTTCATTAGAAACCGAATATTCAATGTACTGTTCGGCAACAGATGTCGACTTCCAACCGCCAATCTGTTTTATTCCTAGCATACCTTCCCCTGCATTTGCTAATAAAGTAGCTGATGATCGGCGAAATGATGAATGTCCTGTGTACAATTCAGGACTCGGTAGTTTCAGGTAAAAGGCAATTTTTTTTTGGAATTTCGCCAAAAGTATTTTTGCCCACCACCTTCCTGTTGCATTTCCCATTCTTGTAGAATAAAAAAAATCGACCAGATTCTGTATTAGGTGGCCGAAGATCAACATATTTTTTGTAGAAACTTAAAAGGGATGGCGTTTTGCGGTCATCGACGACACTGAACATTCTATTTGTCTTTGTTATAGTATCTTGTAAGATAATTAACAAAGACGTTTGTAACTCTTGAATATCATCATTTTCGAGGTTTGCAAGCTCTTGACGACGACATGCTCCCGCCTACCCAAAAATTAAAGCAACCCGCAGAAAAGAAACGACAAATTTTAATTAAAAATGTTTGAGTTGTCATTACGGCGTTTACCTGAATCATCAAATAAATCTCATCCGGGGCTTCGTACAAGAAAGTTTCGACGTTCTCTTTAGTGAAAACTTTGCCTTTTTTCGGTTTGTAAGCGTGGGACATCCTTTTTAACAAACCAAACAATCCGGAATAGCTAACAATATCCACGTTATGGTTCATTTTTATTGTAGCTATTAACATGGAATAGTAACTCCAGAGTGAAGACGGTTTTCGTATATTAGAAAGAGTACGCCAAAAGACTTCTTTCGGTGTAACATTTTTCCACATTCAATTTGGTGCACCACTTATTGTACTGACAGTAAATCTTTTTATAAATGAATTCGGACTTTTCGGGTATCAACCCACTACATCTTGTCGTCTCAGCCAGCTCGTTAATTTCGGCTTCGCAAGCCATAACATTTTCTTCTTCTGACGAAAAATCCATCAAAAATTCTGAATTAGGTACAGTACAATTTTTGAAAGAAATTAAAATGGATACCCTTGTTTATTGCTGTTACCATAGTAACGTACTTCAAGCGGCTTGATACATTTACTCATATTTAATTATTTGAGATAAAAATACTTAATCTGTTCATAAATTTATTTAAGATAAATACTTAATCTATACATAAAATAGTGTATGTATTTCTGGCGTAACTTGTTTTTAAGGCCCTACAACATTTTCCTATACATGAAATAAGGTTTCGGACCTTAAAAGTCTCTTTACACCCTTAATACATAAATAACTATTACAATACCTTATTACTAAATGCTTACTACTAATATTTCATCACCTTGAGAAGCTATGTTGGACTTTTGATTGACATTCATTTAATTGTCCTAATGACTTATTTACAAACACTACAATTAATATTTTAAAGATTCGCAAGACTGGTCACTGTCCAAAGAATAATTTGCATTTAACACAATAATTGATTTGGAACACAAGTCCAGCAAAACAAATCAAGCATTCTCGTTCAAAAATATTTTCGTTAATTTTTACCAGGCACCTGGGATTTCGTAAAGGTCCAATGACGACTATACACGGCTGTTCACTTTCTGTGAAGGCCTTCCTTTTTCTCCAAACAGACAGTCAAGTCCTCTTCTTTCTGTAAAAATTAAAAAAAGATGTAAAGTTGTGATACTTGTTACGTGATTTTTAAGTTACGTTTAAGGTTTGTTCAATATTCATAATTTGAAACAAAAAATTGATGAACAATAATGCTAGATATACCTACATCAATGTGAGCAATGAATTCTTGTGCTTCACTTTTGGAAAACTTTTTTATGCCTTTCCTCTCCTTTTTGTTGCGAAAGGTATTGGGAAAAAGTAGAGGTAGGATTAAAATCGCAAAATTTTCCTCTACAGCTGCAACAGAAATTTAAAATTAGTTTTGTTTGATTCGATTTTTGGTAAAATAAAAGGTACTTTTTGTGCCAATTTCGTCTAATCCTTTTATTTTGTGTTTGTTTAGCAAATTATTTATTACAGGGCACTTTTTCTTGTGAGCCAATTTTATAATATATTTATAGAGTGACGCCCACTTTGAAAATAATTTATTGGATTCCTCTTCGTGGCTAGCGTTGAAGTCTTGAAATTCTGTGTTCTCAAAAACTATGTATATTCGATTTCTAAAAAATATACAATATGTTAATATTATAACATAAAAGGAAACTACGATGTTAAATTGTTTTATAATGACAAACATAATATTTCTCAATGGTGCATCTGAATTACATTGAAATGATGAAAATGTTTTGCATTATACAGGGTGTTCGGTTTTTACTGGGTTCACATTAATTTCGTTATTTTGAATGTTTTATACTTCAAAATAAATAAGGTGTGGATACCAGAGGTCAAAATAAACCGGCACAACCCAATTTACCTAAATCCAAAAGTTCTTCGTTACTGAGATACCTACAGTGTGTTGAAAGTTTTTTTGGTTATATCTAAAGAACGGTTTAAGGTAGTTTTGAAATTTAGTACATAAATGTATTTTTAAGGAAAGTGTAAATAATAAATCTATGATTTAATAACCAAAATAATATTAGTAACAAAATCTAACGAATTTTGAAGAGAAGCCATCATGACTCACTTTAATTAAAAATTCATGGAATTTTCTTCTCAATTTCGCTCTGGGACCCACCTGAGGCACAAGCATTTTCATATCTTCCTCATTTAATCGACCGAAAGCTTCCTCATCAATAGCGTTTTTTAAGGATAAAAGGATGTCAAGACTCGTGTGTTTTATTAGTAAAAATTCATAAAAGTACATGAAACTATGGTCAGTTTTACACTTACTTGTCACAAGTAAATTATATTGTAAAAAGAGGATTGAGCATGCTGGTCGCAAAATACACATCGTTTGTGACTGCAACTGTAACTGTATTACTTACTGTACGCTAGTCAAGTATTTTAGTTGAATGTAGTTTCTCAAAACAGCAGGCTTTGTCGCTTTCTCAATATTTATTTGTTTTCTTGTTAATCTTGTTGTATAATCGAGTGTAAAACAAATAAAACAATTTTTTAGCGTTTTTTCTATATTTACAAAATTTAACAAGAAAAAAAATATATTGAAATAGCAACCAAGCCTGATGTTTTGAGAAGCGAATATTCATTCAACTAAAATAGTTTTTTATTAGAGATTTAATTGCAAACCCGATTCTAGTTAACCCGCCCCTTATTCCAGATTTTTATGTGCTTATCACTGTCTGGCATGTGGAATCACTAGGTAGAAACGAAAATGAAACAAAAGGCGCGATGGGGTGGGTGCATTAAGATTAGCGTGCTCAATCCCCTTAGCCGGTACATGATTAAATATAATATCCTCGATATTGTCTGAAATGCCGCCACCTTGAGCAAAAACTTTTGTAGATATATTGGAAGTTAGGTTAATTAGTTTAATTAGAATGCTTACCTAGGAAAACAGGAATTAACTCTTGCAAGCCCCAGTCACTTAATAATGTTTCTATATTCTCACACTATAAAACACAACTAAACTCACGACGAACTCTTCTGCTCTCTGCACAAATTCTGTAATAATGCGAATTAATTGGGTGGACGCTCGACGGTGGGGTCGGGTGTTTATTCGTCTTTAGTCTGAGACATGGCCAAATATCGACATAAATTAGAATGACTTTTTGCGCATGGTTGTTACCAAGGGTAAATAACTTTTTATAGTGTTGTAGCCTACTACTTTGTAGATGTATGTAGTATTTTATATTTACTATTTCGGCTTTAGTTTGTTTAATCTATACTATTCGGCATTAAGTACGACTTGTAATGTTATCGCATATTAAAGAGGATTACTAATTTGTCACAGTATGAATACTATTTCTCAAGTTATTTGTGATAACTGGGTAATAAATATAAGATACTTATGTTGTCATATGAGGAAGGACAACTAAGTAACATCTAGCAAAAGTAGATGAATAAACTAAAATTTTTCTCAGTGTATGTACGTACAAAGATGACTTTTCACAAGGCGAAATATGAAATCGAATTCGCTAAATAAACGGTTTCAGCCAGTAAAAAGTCGAAACTTAAAAAAATAAAATTTACCAACCTGTTATATTAATTTTCTGAAATGAAACAAAATTCCCCTAATACAACATAAGTAATATTAATCATATAAAACATATTACTTACAGTGAGAGCCAGAATGATTTGTTCATTTTTAATAAGCGGTAACTCGTGTATCGTGTATTAAGGGCAGAACAGAATGCAAGGCCGTTCAGCGACGTAAAACGCAACGGCGCGCCGTGAAATTAAGCTTGTGCACAATGTACGCCGTCGAACATCTTCATTTGACAGAAAGTGTGTCGGTTTTAAGCAAATGTTATAACCTCAAATACCTACCTACTTAACAGTGTCAATCAAAAGGATCTCTTTGTGTATTTTATTTTTTGTGCCTCAGGTTGGCATTAGTCATTTTGCATTCGTATAAATCGGCTGGAAACTCATGTTTTGCCGGGCTAGACCGGCAAAAACTAGGAATTTTTAGTTTGTCGAATGGCATAATTGAAATCATAAAGAAAATTTGTATTTTCCATAGAAACGGATTATTATTTCTGTTATTCGGCTACTACTGTCAGTGTCAATTTTAAGTATCGCGTGTTACCAATAAAAAAAAATCCCTAATACCAAATATTTAAACAAATATTTTGTAAATTTTATTTATTTAAATAAACTTCGGCACAAAAAATAGTGTGTATTACACGCCTTGAAACTGTTTTGCGAGTACTCGTAGTTGCGGGTCTCGGCCTACGGCCTCTGCTCGCAAACCCTACTCGCACTCGCAAAACTCTAGTTTCAAGGCTAGTTATACAAATTACTATTGATTATCGTGAAGTGTAAAATATTGGACGATATGTGTGAGAATGAAATCATAATTATGTTTTATAGACTGTATGTGACTTATTTGTATGTTTATCGTCTAAATGTTGAGCATCAAAGGCGGAGAAGATGTTGGTGAGTTAGAGAAATTTACCAACACCGAAATGAATCTGGTTACTATAACAAAATGTACAAAAAAATTAAAGATTTGGACCCAGAACAATTTTTTAAACATACGAGAATGGATAGACAAATTTATGACCTATTATTATCTTTAATGCAAGATCGATTAACAAAGACATCAATTAGAACCCCTATTGATTTCAAATGCAGATTGGCCGTAACATTATCGTAAGTAGCGAACGTTCTTGTAGGTATTATTTATACATATTATAACATATTTAGAAATTTATATCTGTATAGGTATTTGTCTCAAAGAGTATCACATCAATTCTTGGCATGGACTTTTCACATGGGAAAATCAATAGTTCGGGAAATAATATTAGAGACTTGTACATTGCTTTGAGATGTTTTGTCACCGCTCAATGTTCGTACTCCCAATGGTCAAGATTTTAAGCAAATATCACAAGTTCTTTGGACAAAATGGAATATGCTTAATTGTATAGGTGCTGTAGATGGCAAGCACATAGATATTCAGAGTCCTCCGGGACAATTTGTTCTAAAGCATTAATAAATTTGATTTGATTTGATTTGATTTAATAAGGCATTGTAATGTTCGTCATAAGCGGCGGTTTCAAAAATGTTTGACACAATATATATCTCTTGATTTAAATTAACGAAAATGTGTGTGACTGTACCAAAGATAGGTGTTAATTCTATAAGATCGATCAACAATTTAGAATTAGTATAATATCGTACACCGTTAACTTGAGCTCATTTGCAGAGAAACCGTTATCCGATTGAAAAAAGTTCTTCTAAGGGACATAAAATTTAAAAATGTGTTTAAATTGTCAATATTTGTAAGAATACTACTGTGCAAAATTATATTTTCATAGCTCTTGTTCGATAATAACTGAAAACACATTTTTAATTGGTGTTTGAGAGCTAATCAGTATGTGAGGTTTTTCCTATTACAAGAAACATTAGCCGTCATTTTTGATTGACGATGTTTTGATTCAAAACGCATCACCATATGTGGATTAAAGGACCAACTGTTTTCGTAACCCTCGGATAATGCGTAATAAAAGGAACTTTTGATTTAAATGAACCCGTCCTAATTTAAGGTACCAAAAATTATGTTCATCTATGGAAAGTTTCACAATTTTATTTCACTCGTTGTTAAACTAACCCGAGTACAAATGTCTATTATAGGTTGTAAATGCAAATACAGTCTCCAATATTCGTCATCTCTATGAACATAATCACTAATTAAAAATTAAATATTCAAGTAAAGCTCTGAGGCTGACATGTTTAGTTTACTTTTTTTATTAAAGTCAGATACTATTGTGGGAGGTCTATTATCAGAGTCATTTGAATCTAATTGTAAGTTCGAAAGTTATTATTAAAGGAATCCAATGTTATCAATTTTTTATCGATTATGATACTTTTCAAAATTAGTATAAAATCGTAATGACAGATACCTTCCAATAAATAGTCCATTATATCTAGTGACACATTGCTTGTGACATGAAAATATTTCAGAATGTTGAAAATCCATTCCTCTTTGATTCCGGTTTGTGAAAATGTTTTTAAATTTAAATCATTAGTGTAATCCTCTACGGATCGTATTATTTTTTCATTTTCAGAACACAGACTGTGTGAGTCTTCTTTTGAACATTTGGATATTCTGCGAAAGAAGTTGTAAACGAAACATTCTCTAAAAGACAATATACCGTTTAAACCCAGGTTGTCCCACAGTACAAGTGTTAAAGCAAAATAAATTTTTTGAATTTTTGCGAGATGAAACATCCACTTTTTCTAAATTCTTTAAATCTCAAATACTCTGTACGAAGATCAGCAAATGTATTTTCCAAAAGATTAAACATTGTTTCTACTATAACATTTATGTCGGTGGTGTTACTTTGTTACTGTGTAAGTTATCAAATACGAAATTTTTCATGAGGGTTATAAATCCGCTACCAAAAAAGTCAGAAATATCACTTATAATAATTTGAATAGATGATCTAAGCAATAAAGACGAATTATATAATTTTGACAAAAATATTACAATTTGTTTCTTAAATTGTTCAATAAAATTGCAGTGTTAGATAAATCTTTATCAATCATATTAGCATTGTCCTGATTTTCAGATTGTTTAATACTCAGACAGCACACAATATCCATTAGACATCCAAAGGATATCTTTTGTGGATATCCCATATATCTAGTGGATGTCCATGGATCTCCTATAGATATCCTATGGATATACAAATGTCCGCCTATATCCAGGATATAGTGAATATCTAATAGATATCCATAGAGATATCCAGGGGATGTAAATAATATCGACTGGATATCCCTCGAGATATCCAGGGAATGTAAAGAATAATATTTATTGGATATCCATAGATATCCAGAGGATATAAAGAATAATATCTATTAGATCTCCATAACGTCCAAAATATTATAGATGCAGTAGGATTGAAATAAATCGAAGCACACTATAGTAATAATCTGTTAATACCTACAATAAAAATACGATACAAATTATATAAAAATTAAAATTAAATTTAAAAAATTAAAATAAAAATCATTTATTATAGTTGTCCGTTGTCCTGTAACAATTTATGGTTCTTCTTTCTGTAAAAAAAAAACAAAATAAACTAGGGGTAGTCCGTGTTAGAGTGTGACTAATATTAAAATTTGTTACGTGCAGTCCGCGGAATGGGAGCTGAGTGTACGAAAAGGATAATTAAACAAACACCGAAACTTAACAGTGGTTTATTTAAGCACTAAACGCACAAGTTGTAACAAAACAGAACACAATTATTCAACTGTCAAAAGAAACGGTTAACTGAAAAGGAACACAGATCTATATGTGAATATAGACATGAAACATAGACATAATAGGTTATAGAGGTGTAGAGCGCCCTCGGTATAGCGCCCCCTACAAACCAAGCAGCCGCCTGGTGATAGCGTTACAAATTTAAAATATTGGAAACAAAACATATATAAACATTGAGGAAAATTTATATTTTTTAATATTTTCATCTATCGTGGTTTTTCAGTAGTAATACTATAAGTACTTCAAAATAATCGGTTATACATCGATAACTTGTTGCATAGTTACAAAGAGTGTCAGTAAACAAAAAAAATCAATGAAAACTAAATGCAAACACTTACTGATTGCTGTTGTTCAGTCTCGCCGAAGCACGTCTTAACCAATTTTTTATGGTGGTAATTATGTCTTGATCTGTTATTGCTTTGGCAGTGGCATTGGGACTTAATACTGCGGCTTATACAATTAATAAAAGGATAATAATATTAAAAAACTCAAAAACAATGCAGCTTATTGAAAAAACAAGTATAAAATGAACGTACTTTTTATGCAATCTGATAATATCAGCGAACTGAACATTTTCTTAGACTTCTTTCCCTCCCAGCTGTATAGGTGGGCAACAGAGTCGGTAAAAAGTTTTCCTAGAATGTTAATTTACAATTGTGTTGATTTCATGGCCTCCAATTCTGGACAGGAATGGTATCTGAAAATGATGTGTTTAAACATAATTACAATAATAAAAAAGGACCGAGTAGACCTACCATTTTTTTTGTTCATCCTGTGTACTGAGGTGTCTTTCCCATGTATCAACGTCACCTTCCGTTTGCATGGGCAGCTTTCCCTCAAAATCGTCAGAATTGAAATTTTTATTTTCGGGAGTAATAACTGCTTGTGGTGTGTTTTCTCTGAGCATTCGTAATACCAATTTTAGTTGATTCTTTATTTCCAGCACATCATTCGCGGTTTTACTTTTATATTCTGAAAAAACAAAGCAAAAATATATCAAGTAAAGAGGGGTGCAAAATAAATTGTTATACCCTTGTCAAACTTGCAGCAACATGTACAACATTCTGCAGATGGTTCAATAACTGTGCTATTTAAAATTTCACCACTATGTGAAGAAGTTGATGGTGGTGAGTCTGTGTGGTAATTTATATTAAAAACTGTCAATGTCTTTCTTTTATCCTCGACTGGAACGTCTATCTTCTTGTGAACCTTAGGATACGGTTTAATTCAGGGTTCGCAAATATCATGATATTTATATAAATATCAAAATATCGGATATATATCGATATATATCCGATATATATCAACATTTTGATATTTATTTTTTTAATTTATTTCTTATGTTTTTTTGGTCTAAAATTGATAAATTAACCGCAATAAAAAGGGTTTTTAATAAATTTATTGAAAAAAAAGTAAACAAAATACTTAAAAACTACAAAAATAAAAAATAACACAAACTTTTAGTCTAACCAAGAAAATCAACAAATTTTATATTCTCAAAAAATTGATCAATGGTTCATCATCAACTTTAATTACAACTGCATGCTCTCTATTTAAATATTTAAACAAAAAAACAAGTTTGGCTGCTTTGTCAGGTCGCAATCTGTTTCTTAATTTTGATTATTTTTAAAATTGATATTCGAGAAAGAACTTTTGGCCATAGTATGGGCAACGAAATACTTCCGCCCCAATTTATTTGGTAGAAAGTTCAAAATCGTAACCGATCATAAACCCCTAAAATGGTTGATGTCGTTAAAAGAACACAATCCCAAACTTCTACGATGGACGTTGAAGTTAGAAGAATTCGATTTTGTAATAGAGTACAAAAAAGGTAAAATCAACACAAACCCAGATGCTCTATCTCGTGTTGAAATCCACACAAAAGAACTTTTTGAATATATGGATGAATTTAATGATTCATTAACAAGATCATGACAAGTACGACAACAACAAGACATCGATAACGTCTCACTAATGGGAAATATAAGCGAATCCATCGATTTAGCAGTGGCTGGACCCTCTATAGAGAGAAGAACTTCAGACGATACTGAAGCAACTAAATCCGCGGAGGAGGTAGAACTCGATATCGATACAGTGCATTCAAGTGCAGAACATCCAATACAAGAATTACAGAGTTCCAAAAAACCACTAAATTCATTTGATCACCAAATTAATATAAGTTTCGTTTTACATTAGCCAGCAAAACCTAAATTAAATCAAATCTATCCCAACAAAAAACGTCTGAATGTACAAATCGCCACGAATAATTTAGAAAACATCATAAATATATTAAAAAATTATATAGACCCCAAATTATCGTAACCTATTCATTTCGAGAAAGATTGTTATGTACCCCAAATTTGTGAAATTTTGTGGAAAACTTTTAAAAATAATACCTATAAATTAATTAAATGTAATTCTAAATTGGTAGATATTACCGAAAAAAATAGACAAAACGAAATTTTACAAAACTACCACAAAGGTAAAACAAACCGTCGCGACATTTTGGAAACTGAATCACGAATAAAAAGATCATTTTACTGGCCCGGTATAAAAAACGATGTCACAGATTATATGTATAAATCATTGTGAAATATGTCAAACCAACAAATACGATCGTAACCCGCCTAAACAAAAATTGATGGTAACACCTACCCCATCAAGACCTTTCGAAATTGTCCACGTCGATATGTTCCAAGCACAAAGTCAAAAGTTTTTAACAATAATCGATACTTTTACCAAATACTCACAAGCATCCCCATTAACAGGTGCAAGCGGTACCGAAATAGTTAGAGCTTTTGTTATATTTATGACTCATCATGGTTTACCCTCTTTAGTAGTCATAGATAGAGGCACCGAATTATAAAATACAGTTGTCGAAGAATTCTTCAAAACCCATCATTACATTACATTATAGTTAACAACCCTCAATCAAACGGTCCCACAGAACAATTCCATTCCACAATTATAGAACATCTCCGACTAATAAAAAACAAAAATAATGGCAAAGTAGACATTTTAAATCAAGTGCCATACACACTTTTAGGCTATAACAACTCCATACATTCCGTGACAAAACAAAAACCTATAGAAATCATAAACGGCCATTTAAACACACAAGACCCCTTTGATATAGATATAAATCAACAATTATTAAACAACTTAAACAACAAAAGAAATTTATAAAAAATTAAACGAAGACTTAATCGTTCGAAAAGAGCAAACCATCGATTATCACAACAAAAATCGACCCGACCCCTTGACTTATAAACCCGACACAAATGCTTATAGAAAAAATACGACAAACCTAAGAAATAAATTAAATCCGCGATTTGTTAAAGAAAATGTTATTCAAAATAAAAAAATAAAAACCACTAACAGACAATTACATAAACAAAAATTAAAAATACCACCAACTAATAAACGAAAATTATTACAGGGCAAAGATAATACTCCTGTTTCTGGCATGACCATGGATCAGGCCTCAGGAAGTAACCATAACGAACCTCAACAAAAACTCAGGGATCCTGCCCTATAAATTAGGCCTAGCCAAAGTAAAATCCACCACCCATACCTTTATCCATTACTTTGACCTAGAACCAATAAGAAATGAATTAAATTCCTTAAAACAACAATACGATAACATTACAGAAACTATTCTACACAATAATTTAACCCATCATTATTTTATGCCCGTATATATAGTCGTTCCTTGAGATTTCACTCGAGGATGCCTTGCGTAAGGATTCCTTGGATGCCAAGACAGATGTCCGTCTTATAAACAAACCTTCGGTAAACCTCGGTTGAGGATCCCTCAGCTGGAATATTTCCAATTTACATATTGGCAGCATTGGTTATTTTACTGCGTGAAGTTGGTTATTTTATTATGATTACATTTATTTTTATTTATTTTCAAATTATTATTATAAAATATCTCCATTTATCAATTAAAATGCACTAAATATAGTCGCTATAGCCAAAAAGACGCCTAAAAACACCGTTATATATTTTTATGGTGTGGCAAAGCCAAGAGGGATTTTGCTACATATGTTGGCCATATTGACCGTACCCGTACCGTCCAAGGAATGCTCAAGGTAGCTCGCTGCCTTCCTTGACTTCAAGGAAGAATTTGAGGAGCGCATCGTATTCAAGGAACGACTATAATACGAAACAGTGTCCTCAACGTATCCTCGAAGTTAAGGGCGTCTTAAGGAACGACTATAAATACGGGCATTAATGAATTAGATAACTTTGATCGCTCTTTACTTTATCAATTAAATTTAGCCGAACAAAAGTTTAACTACCTTAGCCCTCTTAGGCTGAGTTGTACAAAACAAGCTTATCTTTAAGTACGCGCTTAAATGAGACTTATCTCAATCTGAGGTTGTATAAAACTTTGAGCCTGAAATAAACCAGCTTAAATATATACCTAGGGGTATGGGTGGTTTAAATTCCTTAACCGCGCTTGAGTCGTTGGAGCACAAAATTTTGAGGTTGTGTTTACCTGAACTCTCTAGACAGAAATACCTTGGTTGTGAGTTTGGTGGAAATGATAGTTTGCTGGTTGGAGATAGTGGATATCCACTAACGAAATACTTAATAACACCCCTGGCAAGCCCGACAACTGCATCTGAACAATTATTTAATGAAGCCCAAATTAGAACACGAAATTCTGTTGAAAGATTTTTCGGTGGATGGAAACGTCGATTTCCTACTCTTGCGCTAGGAATAAGATTGAAACACGAGAAAGTCGAACCCATAGTAATTGCGTCTGCTGTGTTACATAATATAGCCACCTATATGAGAGATGAAGTGCCACAAGTTCACGAAGAGTAAGAAAATGCAATACAATTAGTTAATTGCGTGTTGATGAATATGCAGCAAGACGACGTAATTCAAATGTGGATGTGAACATTTCAAGACACATGTTAATTAATGAATATTTCCAAGGGTTAGTTCGTCGATAATTTTTTATGGAATAACTAAAATCTTTAAACTGCATATAGCAGAATTATATTTAGTAGGCATCATGTGCGTCACATTGTCCCTATCTCTACTATCGTTCACTATTCTTGAGAGTTTGAGAGACAGAAAGTGTGACGCACATTCTTACTGAAAATAACTCTATACTATCACAAATACTAATAATACTGAATAAATCTGATTTTTGATTCGATTTTCCATAAGATTTTTCGTATCCTAAGTAACGAAAAATGAAATGAAAAATCAGATAGTGTAAATGCACTTTAATACAATAAAACGCATCTAAGCTATAATTTTTGTCTTATTAGGTAAGTGTAACAAACTAAAAAATATAATATATCAAAAAACACAGAAAATATTCTAATTTTTTCCTAAAAGTTGTTATAGTTTCTGTTGCTAATTATCTCGAATCTAGCCTCGTGCTCTCTTCTCCAAAGTTCCTTTTTGAATTTAGATTCCTCATCCATCATTTGTAGTGCTTTGTTGTGTTTTTCGGTCATGTGAGTAATTTTGAGTTCTTGTTCTCTCAAAAACATTTGCTTCTGCAGATCTATCAATTGTACTTTTGATGCCGCCCAATTTCCAATTTTATTTTTCAATTGCTCTACCTTTGGTGTATCTAATGAATAAAATTAATAAGGTATTTATATTCAACAAAAATTGTTCCTTTACCTTTGCTGCTTTTCAGTTCTGTTGACACAGGTCTGCGCAATTGAGTCATAGTCATCATCATATCTACTTTTACCTCCGATGATTTGAGACCCATGTATTTCTTTGATCGCTTCATCCACTTTCGTTATCACCACTTCCTTTCGAGGGCCACCACCAGTACCTTTATAATTATTTTTTATATCGGAAAGTTTCTTTGCCGAAGTCGTTTTGGTGTTCTTGTATTTTGTTTTCAAGACCTTTTTTTTTTTTTTTTTTTTTCGGGAGGAGGGGAAATCTGCTCTCAGACACCCTGGGCGTTGATGTTCGGGCGCCCAGGGTAGTGTCGGGTTGGGAGTCCTCTCTTGAGGCCCCGGCCGACTAAAACCCCTCCTCTTGTTGACGGAAAACGCGAAAGCGCATGACATCGCCAGTCCTTTCTACTCCTTTGTTGATTGTAACAGTCTTTCATCTCTCTCCTTCTTGATCAAAATATTCCTAATCATGCCAGCCACATGATCCCACTCGGCTTCTCCTTTTAATATTGTTTCAATCATGTTTCCCTCTGTCAGGATGTGGCCAATCTTTCTCCTACACTCCTCCCTCTCTTCGTTCCAGAAAACGCATTTGAAAAGTGTGTGCTCTGCCGTATCTAATTCAGCACAGTATGCACATCCCGGGTCCGCTGCCTTGCCGAATTTGTGTAGGTACTGTTTGAAGGTACCATGGCCACTCAAGGCCTGAGTTAGGTGAAAGTCCACTTCCCCGTGTTTTCTAAAGAGCCACTTCTCTAGGTCACCTATTAGTTGGAAGGTCCATCTGCCTTTAGAACTGCGTTCCCATCTTCCTTTCCACGAAGCTACCGTGCTCTGTCTAATCTGGCCCCATTCTTCCGGGTTTGTGAGTGATTTGATTTTCCGCTCAGTGGCAAGTAAGTCAATTGGTATTACCCGACCAATTATCGACAGAGCCTCGTAGGACACTGTGCGATATGCCGCACACACTCGTATTAACAAGGGCCTGTGAGCCCTAATAATCCTTTGCCTATTCCTCTCTATTTGAAGTGCATCGGCCCAGATCTCAGCCCCATAAAGCACCGTAGAATTGAAGACGGAGCTCAGGACTCTTCTTTTATTTTCCCCAGCTCCATCCACTCTTGGTAAGATTTTCATTAAAGCAGAACTAAGCTTTGTACCTTTGCCCGCCGCCTCCTTTACATGTTCCGAAAAGGTTAAACTCCTATCCAATACCACACCCAGGTACTTAACGTGTTTTTTTATGGCGATAGTTTCGTCAGCAATTTTTAAATTTAAATCCCCAACTTTTATTTTGCCAGACAGGAGGATTGCTTCACACTTCTCCGCTGCTAATTTTAAACCGTTACTATTCATCCATTCCTGCACGCTTTTCAGGGCTGTGTTACATTTGCGTTCCAGAGATGTTTCTTCTTTGGCCTTAACCATAATGGCTAAGTCATCCGCATATCCTATTGTGTTTACACCCTCGGGCATTTCTAGTCTTAGTACACTGTCATACATAATATTCCACAAAAGTGGGCCAAGAATTGATCCTTGTGGCACCCCAGCTGACATGGTAAATTTTCTTTGGTTCCATATAACTTGCCTATCCGAGAGATAGCTTTTTACTATATTAATTAAGTAATCGGAAATTTTTCTTTGTTTCAGCGAATTGATGATAACCCTCCAGGATGCCGAGCCAAACGCGTTCTTGACGTCTAAGGTAAGTAAAATACATATTTTTCTAGTTTTTCTTGTTTTCTTGATTTCATTTCTAGCAAACTCCGTCACCTCCTTGATAGCCATGATCGTAGACCTCTTTTCTCTGAAACCATATTGTTGATTAGAGAGTTCTTGTTTTTCTGCCAGTTCGTTTTTTAATCGTGTTACGATTATGGCTTCAAACAGCTTTCCCCAGGCCGGTAGCAAGCTTATCGGTCTATAGGACGTATCATCGTTTTCACTTTTCTTGGGCTTCTCGATGAGTACAACTCTTGCTATTTTCCATTTCTGAGGGAAGGTTCCCTCTGATAGAATTTTATTAAAGACCTTTAGAATGACTTTAGGACTTATGTTCACCCATCCTTTAACAATTTCTGGTGGTACCCCGTCCAGACCTGGAGCTTTTCTGTTTTTCAGCTTGTTGCAAACCATTTCCAATTCATTTTCTCCGATAGGGTCCCCAGTCTCCGTCGTTGTGTAGCTCCATCGTGTTAACGGGTGTTGTGGAAAAAGATTGTTCATAATTTCCTCAATTTTATCTTCAGGCACCGTATTATTTCTTGCGCACAATTTACCCGTGACGATCCTATAACCTAGGCCCCAGACATCCTCCTCCACTTCCCGGCAAATGCTTTTCCACCCTGCTTCTTTCGATCTTAAGATGAGTATTCTTAGCTTTTTCTTCTCCCCTTTGTACGTTTTTTCCAGGTTATTTTTTTCTTCTGATGTAATGCTTTTCTTGTTGCCTCGTGTAAGCATTCTACGGCAGGCGATGCACCGGGCTCTTTGGGTTTTTATGTCCTCGTTCCACCAATATACTTCTTTTTTCTTGTAGTCTCGTTTCTGTGTCGGCATCGCATATGAGCACGCAACCTCGGTCCATCTATCTAACTGCTCTGCCGTGTCAATATTGGTGCCGCCCTCAATCGCTTCGACAATTTCCCTAAACTTCTTAGCACATAATTTCTTAAAATTCCATTTATGATTTCGTTGTTCTTCTTCCTCGGCGCCGGTGTTTAGCTGCTTGACTGAGAAAATAATGTAGTTATGGTCGCTACCAGATTCCGCTTCATCTAGTACTCTCCAGTCTTCTATTTGTGTACTGACGTCTGGAGATGCAAAGGTTAGGTCTATTATCGACGCCCCCCTGCTGCATGAAAAGGTCGGTGTGTTGCCACTGTTCACTACCACGAGATCTAATTCCGCAACCCATTCGTTTAGTTTCTCACCTCTTTTGTCATTATGGTTTCCGTTCCATGCTTCCGACTTGGCGTTAAAGTCCCCAGTAATGATGATTTCTCGATACGCGTGGTTCCTGATATGCCTTTTCAGATCTTCAAGAAATGCTTCAAAGTCCTCCAGGCTGCAATTTGGCGTTATGTAGCAAGTATATATCTTTAAATCATTTATTTGGATCCAACAAAAGCCTTTGCCGCTGCCTTTATTTCTAATTTTAAGCTTGTTGTTCTTACACCAGATTGCCGTGTCCTTGTTATGGTCCCATATTGAATATTGGTCTATTTGCTTTTTGTTTGGTTCGGTTATCATTGCCAGGTCAATGTTTAGCTCCAGCATGGTTTTCTGGAGGATGTTTGTCGCCAAATTGCTTCGGTTTGTATTGATCTGGAGGACTTTAAACATTTCTTTGTTTCAGGTGGGTTTCCTCCAAACCATGTAGGTACGTAAATGGGTTAACACATACGACGTCCACTAATAAATTAACACATATGAGTAAGTAAGTCATTCTATAAAATATCACAGTTGCTGTATGACTTCCTCTACTACAGGTAAGTATGTATTTAATGTAAAATATCACAATTTTTACATCACAAGTGTTATTAATCATTTGGTTTTGATTCAGGTCCCCCAACACATCCATGAGATCCATCCAGGTATAAAGTATCCCAGGTAAGTATATCACAGGAAAATGGTAAGTATTTAGATAAAAATCTATGTAGATGATAAGTAGTAAATAAATATTTGTATATGACGTCATTAGTAATTGTGTAGATATAATATAGTATATAGATAAAATTAGCATATAAATAAAAGAATATGTATTTATCAATAAATAAGTATCACAGTCGGTATGTATCACAGTATCTATCACTCCATTTTTTGGATCCGTTGCCACTTTGATTTGGGATGCTTGTGTGGCAGGATTTCTGTCTGGAAGTGATTTCATTACTTTGCCCTTTGTGTTTTTATGCATTGCCTGTAAATAGGGCATCCACCGTTACCTGCTCTGTGTCCGGTTCTGTTGCAGATCGGACAGAAGCTTTCTGCCTTGCAGTCCTTGACTAGGTGACCCTTTCTTGCGCAGTTCAGGCAGTCTTCCCTTCTATCTATTTGTTCTGGGCACTCTGTCGCTATATGGTCGTAGGCCCAGCATTTGTAGCATTTTCTAAGTTGTACCCGTTCTTCCACCCTGCACACCGTGGCGCCTATAAGGATCTCGCCCATTCCGGTTAGCTTGTCCGCAGCGTCTTTCTCTACCTTCACCGTTGCTGTCTGGCAATGTCCAAAGCTGGGCCTGACGTTTGTAATGTTCGTTTTCCCCCTTGCCCCTGTCACACTTTCCAGTGCAGTCTGGATTTCTTCCTGCGTTGTGACCGCATCCATGCCCCTTATGTGGATAATCCTTCCTCTTTCTACTGCTCCGGGATACATATTTTTCCCTCCGACTATGTTTTTAATCACTTCCTTGAGTTTTTCATTGTTTCCCTTATTATTGTCAACTGCAATAAGTATGTGCCCTGCCTTTGTCTGTCTAATTTGTCGGATGTTCTCATTAGTCTTGCTGGATATTATCTCCGTTCTTACTTCTCTAAGCATCTCAGCGTAGCTTCTTCCGTTAGTTTTGATTATTATGGCTTCTGTTTCCCTTTGCCTGAGTGGTCTTTTCAATTCTTCATTCCTGTAGTCTTTTTTCCTCTTCTGTCCTGTTTTCTTTTTTTTGTCTACGTAGATGTCTATTTCCATGTCTGTGTGGTTAAAGGCAATTTCCACCAGTTTCCTCATTCTGTTTTCTTCTTTATTGGTGATTCTTAGCATAGCTATTTTCCTTCTGCCAAGATCTTCCAGTTCTCTTGCCAGGAGTTTTAGCGACTTCACGGCTTCCTCTTCCTTGTCGTTCTCAAGTTTAACCTTGAACACGTATTGTTCCTTGGTCACAGTTTTGCCCTCTCTCCGGATTTTGGTGGTTTGGTTTATGTACATTATTTTTTCGTCTGTGTCGCCCGTTCCTTTAATATCTGGAAATCTTTCCCCATAGTACTTAGTCAATCCTTTCTCCATTTCTAATTCACTCGGTAGGAGTACTACTGCCAGGTCTTGTTCTTCTTCCGATTTCAGAGGATTCCCTTCCTTAATCTTGGCATGTCTGTATACCTCCTCCGGCCAGTATTCCTCTAAGAGGGCTTGTAGTTTTTCCGGGTCCTCTACTTCTTGTATTTTTTTCAGAATTTCTTCCTTTATCCTTTTTTCCTCTTCTTCGTCTATCGTTTGGGTACTTTGTTCTATTTTCCCTTTCCCTGTCTGTGGTTCCATAGTTTGTGTAGACGCCTCGACCATCCTAACAGTCGTGGTTTGTACGTCCACATCATATGTGGGTACTTCCACCTTTCCCCATTTATTTTTCTCCAACCAGTCTTGGACTGTCTCCATTTTGAAGACAGCCATTGATTTTTTTAGTTTTAGCATAAGTGATTTAATCTCCTTTTTTGTGCTGGGAATTACTTCCTTCTCCAGCTCTTCTGCTACTTTTTGGGACATCCGAATGGCTTCAATGATCGCTATAGCGGTCACATCCTCTGTCCTCCTAATTGGGTCCACGTTGTCTAGGGACGTGTCTCCAACTTTCCTCTTTTTTAGAGTTGAGCTCACCGAATTGCATCGCTTTAGCATGCAGCTCAGGTTGTTTAGACGGCTGTGTGGCAGCCGCACCTCTTGGTTTTCCTTTCCACTTTGCTTCGCCAGAAGTGGCGAATCACTCGGATTTTTTGCCCCCCCAGAATCCGCGGGCAAGCCATGCATACTGCATGGGGAGGACTCCCCGACAGAGTCGGTACCTCCCTGGGGTAATAAGTTCCTTAAATCCGACATCTTCATTACTAAAGTTGATACGCTTTCTTTTGGTTATAGGTGGGAGAATCTGTATCTTCAAGACCACCGGAAGGACGGGATATCGGGATCATCATGGAGAGGTAAGTAAAGGGTAAGTACAAGGGATGGGAGGGAAGGATGATTACAGGGAAGGACAGCGGAGAGCTGTTTGAGGTAAGTATCCCAGCCGCCCAATCTGGAACAGACACTGGAACACTTTCAACCTCAGGCCCCCTCGGGATGAGATGCCGCCCGGTCCGGGACAGTCGCATCTCACCTTCGGGAATCGTTCTCACTGGTTTTGGTTCACGGGTAGTATTTTATTTCCTACCTACCCGCCAGCCGAAACTGGTTAGGGCATTCCCCTATCCACCACCCGGGGGACGCGCCTGATAGAAGACCAGCAACTCCACAAGGTAGGTATAGAGTCAGCCGCCCAATCTGGGACAGACGCTGACTACACACCCACCAAGTAAGTATCACAGCCGCCCAATCTGGGACAGACGCCGGACACTCTCACAGGTTGTTTTCAAGACCTGGGACGAAGGAAATGTACCGCCCATTTTAGAGTTAAATTGTCCCGAAATAATGTCCCAGGTTTTTTTACGGATCTGTTTCTTGTTAACACCAGTCTCATTGCAGTTTACATTCTTTTTGATGCTGTTTCACGATTTTTACAAGTTCCTGAACTTCATGCTCAGTGAAGTTTGTGGATCGCTCTTTTTTTCTGTTTTTCTTGATCCATAATTTATTGTTACACGAACACTACACACTTTGTACACAGTCACCCAGACGATTACAGCATACACAAGTAATTATTTAATAGTATGTATGTATATTACAGGTTATGTTTGACGTTTGACGAACAGCTGACATTAATTTTACAGTAATATGACAGAAACCATACCAACCTAACAAAAAATAAACTAATTACCAAATCCTGAGTATACTTAACTTTATACAACCTCTATTGCCTACGAAGCTAGCTTAACTTTAAGCCTCGGCTTGGTTAAGTAAGATTTAAACCTTGTTTTATACAACTCAGCCTTAGAAGAGTTAAACGTGGTTTAGGCACAATAATAAAAAGTATTTCGGGCAACTTAGACGCCAACGATGCTATTCATTATAATCAAGCAATTCTCGATCTTCAAAATAATCAAAAAAATGTAGTCTAAAAATTAAACAAAGAAATTTCCTTAACAACTCAAATTATAGATAATTTTAATACAACGGTAAGCTTAATAAAAAAAAACAACCAAAATGTGATAGCTTCTGGCCTAAATGAAATTTGTAAACAATTTGACGACTTTGTTTCTGATTTCGACATTTATATGGGAATCAGGAACGTTCTGGATCAGCTTAATTTAACAATAAATTTGGTTTTACAACTATTAAATGATTGAAAACGCTGTAACATTTGCCAGACTAAAAACGGTTCACAGTAGTGTTTTAGAAATTCATGAGCTCGAATCAATCATAGAAACAGTGTTAAAAATTTACCTGAACAATCAGTTAATATATTCATACCCTTCCAACGATTCTTATAGGTACTACGATTTATTAAAGGTGGAAGTTTACTACTCTGGTACTAAAATTGTTTTCATAATTCATTTTCCTATAATTAATCCCGAAACATTCTTTTACTATCACCTGTACTCAATTCCTACTCAAAATTCTACAACGATAATCCCTAAAAATGCCGTCAAACGGGGTTAAGTGGATCAAAACATGACGTTTTCTTCAGATTTCGGCGTAAAAAGTAGGTCAAAAAATTCTGAAAAAAATAATGAAGGGCACTCAATATCTCTTTTATTGATTAGAATGAAAATGAGACATGAAAGTCAACTGTTTTTATTTTTTATTTGTTTGAACGCTGATCCAATTTACTCCACGAAAAGGGTAAAATGGATCACCTGCTTATTTATACTGTAAAATCATTTTAAACTCATTTATGTGTAAAGTGAATTAGTAATAAAAGTTTAAAAAAATTGCATGCGAAAAAGTGAAGTAGTAATGATGAAAAAAACTCAAAAATGGAAAAATAGCGATTCAGCCTTAGTCGATTTCAGCAATCCAATCTTCAATTTGTAGAAAAATGTGTCTACCAGGTGTTACGGATGAGGGTACATGTTTTTTCACCACCTGCCCCCTCGTGACTAAGTTGACATCAGGTACATCTAGGTAAACAAAATAAACTTGTTTCTTGTCCTGTTATTTTCTCAACGACTTTACTGATGTAAAGTCGATCTCTTTTATTGGTAGGAAACCTCGTGATGACGTAATCCCCAACGGAAATTGTTTCTTCTTCTGGTTCTTTATCATCTTGTGCTGCTGTAGATGTTGAGGCTTACAAAGATTGTCGTTTAAGTCGACTTGCTGAAAGTCCAATTCTGAAACAATATCCGACACAAAATTCCGCGCCTCTTTCTATATTTGACACACTGTACATTGCGTTAATTTCAATTTCGATGTAGTTTTAGTGTTGATTTACTTTACCATGCAAAAGCAAATTTTTTGATAATTTGCTTATATCTAGTCACGATATAACCTCAAAAAAGACCGCCAACGGTCATGTGAATACGATGAATTCGAACCTTTATCGGATACGGTTTCTCTTGCCCAACAGTTTATTTTCAAGTTACCGCAAAACCATTGATTTTTGCTGACTTATTCTAGAATTTTTATGAAACAACTTACCCACATTTACAACTTTCGGACTCTACTACCTTGGAGCTACGCCATCTATGTATGTGATAGTGAAATGCGCATCTCTCTGCAAGTTTCCTTCTTTATTCTGAGTTATCAGATTTGAAAAAAAGCCCGAATGATCCTTTTTACCCACTATGGTTCACTTAACCCCGTTTGACGTTACCTACCTGATCATGAACGAATATTTTTGCCAATACACATCGATACCATGCATCGATCTGCATCCGGATTACTACTGTCCCGAGAACAAATTAATCCACAAAAACAAAAAAGAAGATTGTATTTTCAATTTACTCCAGTTAACGAAAAACACCCAAGAAAATTGCCAACACACTCCAGTCCAAGTAAAAAGAAATATAATCCAAGAAATAGATGACGCCTACTACATCCTCATATTTCCTAATCAAACAAAAATTCAAATAACTTGCGAACGGAATGACTTTACAACAATTAATGGAAATTACTTAATAAAACTACCCTTTGGATGCAAATTTGAAACTATCGATCAGACTTTTACAAACCAAAAAGCCATTTTCATTGGTCAACCCATGTTATTACCTGAAGTGAAAGTTCCATATTCACCACTTAGAGCACACGTTAAGAAAATCAGAATAGAAGACATCCCACTCGACAAGATTCATCAACTACGAAAGAAACAAGAAGAAATAACAAAAATAGAATTAAGCTACCAAAAAAAACACATCAACGTTTCCAATATATAAGGTGTTTTTGAAATAGGTGGTCAAAATTTAGAAGCATGTAGAGCAAGTCAAATAATGAAATAAACCTACAGCCCCGTAATTGTAGGCCCCTAAGAATGGTATTTATTAAATATCTCCGAAACCGTTTAAGATATAATAATAAAATTTTGTACATTCATTAGCTCTTTTATGCTTAACAATATGAAATTAGTATCATCTGAAAATTTTATTCAAGGGTGTGTCAAGTGGGAGGGGCGGGGGGTAAATATGATCCCAACTTTTTTGTATGTTGTGTTTTTTTGTTTTTGACATGAAATTATTAAATTTAATAGTTTTTTACAAAAAAAATGATCCACTTGTTTAATTTCGATGCCATGCACCGTTTTTGAGTAAAATCGATTTGAAAGTTTTTAACATTCTCTGAACGTGAAGCGTTTTTTTTTTTAATTTTCGAAATGAATATAAAATATCTGATGTGCCCAACACATGACTTTCTTATACATTGCCATGATACAGTTTTAATCTTTGAAAAATACTGAACGGGTAGCCAATAATCACATGCAGTCGACATTCAATACGTTATTAATAACGTGTGATTCTTTAAATTTTCATTCTAGGTAAACCTTGGAATTTGAACGTATGCGCCGAATTGATTCATCTGTTGCTGTCAGTTTCAAACGACAACCAGAAAACCTAACCTTTTCT
Organism: Pediacus dermestoides; assembly: GCA_963942485.1. Taxonomy (NCBI): domain Eukaryota; kingdom Metazoa; phylum Arthropoda; class Insecta; order Coleoptera; family Cucujidae; genus Pediacus; species Pediacus dermestoides. The sequence continues at coordinate 12,149,612 of OZ012630.1, read as the reverse complement.
GAGATTTACAGAAATGAGGTGTAATCAAAGACATAATTTTTTTTCCACCGCCAACTCAGAATGAAAATTTAATGAATCACACGTTATAAAATCACATTTATTTATTTATTATTATTGTTTTCGGTACCATAGAAACCAGTAAAATACAAAAAAATAAAAAATAATGGTCCTTCTGGGATTCAAACCCGCGACCTTCCGTTTGGCAGCCAAGCTCCAAACTCACTAGTCTATCTAGGTACTAGTCGGATTCAACGCGCACTATGAGAAATATAAGTGTTTTAAGAATATCTCATTTTTTTGACGGAATTTCAAAAAATGGTTCAAACAAAATTTGTTCAAAATTTAATTCTAAATCAATGTTAAAGAATAAAAAAATCTCATAAATTGTTTATTTGTCAAGATATTCCTAAAAAACCTAAAAATGTCTTCAGGTAAGTGTCACTTGTTTTGGTGCTAGATGAAAAACATTGAATGTGGCACCCACAATTTTGTTCACACTCTTAAATATGAAATTTGAATCTAATTCTATAAGTCGTTTTTGAGTTATGGTTGATACAGACAGACAGACATCATAGCGAAAATGGTCAAAATGGATTCAGGGGCCCTCAAAACGTGTAAATCCATCAAAATATCGAAGTCGAAAAAAATCACGATTACTATACTTCCTTATTACTTCGTATAAGAAAGTAAAAACAATTTTATTGAAGGCTGCCATGTTTTCCCCAGTTTAAACAACATTTTTACTTTCTTATACGAAGTAACGTGTGATTCATTAAATTTCCATTCTGAGTTGGCGGTGGAAAAAAATTCATGTCTTTGATTACACCTCATTTCTTTAAATGTCAAAAAAGGTTAAGTTTTCTGGTTGTTGTTTGAAACTGACAGTAACTCATGAATCAATTCGGCGCGTACGTTCAAATTCCAAGGCTTACCTAGAATGGAAATTTAAAGAATCACACGTTATAAGGAAGTATTGTAATTACTTATCGAATTTTTTTTTCTTTTATATAACAGATAGACTAGTCTACCGAGGAAAAAAATAGTTATCACCTTTTAATAAAACTTGTTAATAATGATGTTCTTAGTAGTGCCTTCTCGCCCCCCCTCGCCTCCCACGCCAATTCCCCCTCCCTCTCCCCCCCAATTATTTTTCTTTTCCTCAAGCAGTTTTTTTATTAACTTCTCTCTGTAATTTTTGTCAAAAAATAAAATGTTAAATAAATATTACTAAATAATTATTTTTCGTGTTTAAAGGACATTTTTTTTTATTAAAAAGCAACAAAAAAGTGCGATTTTTTTTGTTTTGTAGAAATTTTTCTTTAAGAAGGTATAAAAATAGAGGAGAGAAAGCTCCCGGATGGGTGTAGGCACAAATCCGTTGCCAGTTGCTATGACAGTGCAACGTGCAACACTTTTTGACCCATGAATTCAACCTCCACTCCGGGGATCTTTCTGTCCTATATTTTATACGTCCTTGTTTTTCTTTTAAACATTTTTATTATTATATACTTTAAAAGCGTCAAAATGATGGATATGTGGTAAAAAATTTGAAGGGTTTGAAAATGATGTTTTATTATCATGCAATAACCGAAATATTACATTTTTTTAAAATTTATTTGAAATAAGTTAATAAAATAAATATTTAATCAAATGTTCTTACGCTTTCTGTAATCTTCTTTCCGTCTCATTTCTGGGTTGTGGAACGTTTTCATCTTCATTAAGCTGTTTAAAAAAAATTATATAGTATTCCGCAATTCGAGGATTATTTTATTTGTACCTATATTTGTTGTACAGGGTGTATCACGACGAGTTGACAGTAGACATAACTCTATTACTAAACACAATTTGGTTCTAAAAATTGGTACACGCCCATTATACAATATGCTCTATTTAACGAGAATATTGCCACCTTTCTGGTACTTCCGGTTATACCGGAAGTAAACACAAACTTTGTTATTTTAAATGGAACACCCTGTATATTTTTGAATTTTTAGATTCTACACTTAATTTTAGATATAAAAGTATTAAGGTTGTATAGTCCTAACATAAACGGTATTATAATTATTTATACTTTTTCATTTTTTTTTACAAAAACATAGATGTAAATAAAAATTCGAATCTTGACAGGGTGTTGGTGGTTGTCGGTTCATTTTTAAAAACATTGATCAATGATAACTTTATTTTTTTAAATAGAACACCCTATATATTTCCACATTTTAGAATTCTACACTTAATTCTAGACATAAAAGTATTAAGGTTGTATAGTCTTAAAATTAACGGTATTATAATTAATTACTTTTTTTCCAATTTCCAAGGTTTTTAAAAATTAACGATCAACCATGAGCACCCTGTAGATATAAAATAAGTTTTTCAAAACCATGTTTCTAGTACATTTCTACGTCGACTAAAATTTGTTTTTATTATATTTAATTTAATAGTTTTTATTTTTATTTATTTATTTTAATTAAGTAATTATGTTTCTTCCAATTTTTTCATACAAAAACTTAGAGTCAAACATTTTCATATTTTACTAATGACACGTTCTTTCAAAAATCCAACCAAATTTTAGTGGACGCAGAAATGTACAAGAAACATGGTAATATGGTTTTAACAAACTTATTATATACAGGGTGCTTGTGATTGACCGTTATTTTTTAAAAAACGTAATTAATTATAATACCGTTGATTTTAAGACCTTACAACCTTAATACTTTTATGTCTCGAATTAAGTATAGAATTCGAAAATCTAGAAATATATAGGGTGTTCCATTTAAAAAAATTTAGTTATCATTGATTAAAGTTTTTAAAAATGAACGGACAACCACCAACACCCTGTATAAAGCAAGTTTTCCAAAACTACATCAGCTTATTTCTTGTATATTCCTACCTCAAACAAAAGAAAAAAATTTTGGAAAAAACGTGTCATTGCCAAGATTTGAATTTTTATTTACATCTATGTTTTTATAAAAAAAAATGAAAAAGTGTAAATAATTATAATACCGTTAATGTTAGGACCATTCAACCTTAATACTTTTATGTCTAAAATGAAGTGTAGAATCTAAAAATTCAAAAATATACAGGGTGTTCCATTTAAAATAACAAAGTTTGTGTCTACTTCCGGTATAACCGGAAGTACCAGAATGGTGGCAATATTTTCATTAAATAGAGCACATTGTATAATGGGTGTGTACCAATTTTTAGAATCAAACTGTGTTTAGTAATAGAGTTATGTCTACTGTCAACTCGTCGTGACACACCCTGTATATTGTATTATATATTATATTATAATATACAGGGTGTATATTGTATTATATATTATATTATAATATACAGGGTGATCAGTAATTGGCGCACTCCAAATACAGGGCGTTATAGAGCACATTAAAACTAAGGATAATCTGCAAAGAAAAATTAAATCTGATGGTCAGTTTCCGAGTTATAGAGTTTCCCTCATCCAAGTTACAAGCTAATTACTTTCATAACCAAGACAAAAATGAGTGAATAATTCAATGCAATATGATTTGTTCAATTTTTTTCACAAAACCTTTAATACAAAGAAATTGAAAATGTTAAAATTTAATAAAATACCTAAATTTGAGAGAATTTTGAAGTTTGGCAACCTCTCAAGCTCCCCTTGGGATAAACTAAAATACCTTCTATTGCCATGAAAATATTAATAATGAATTTCAATTGTTGTTTCTGTTTTTTAATAAAATTGACAGTACTAAATTAGTTTGACAAGTTCTCGCATCATAAAATCTTTTTTTTTTCGTCGAACCTATTCACATGTTCAGTGCAGTGTTGCCACTTTTATTTTCACAAAAGTGCTCATATCTTTGTAAAGAAAGGACTTACAGCGCTGCGGTAAAAAAATTCGTCATTCTTATACCGTAAAGTTTATCACAGTATGCTCCGAGTGCGGCAATTACTGATCACCCTGTATATAATATACAATATAGAGGATGATTTTTTTAACTTGAAACTTTCAAATATCTCAGAAATAAGCACTCTTCGAAAAAAATTTCCATAATCAAAATTTAATCATTCCGGGGATGTAATACATTAATAATAATACGTTCAATCCGAGGACACCATGTATATTAGGTGTGTTCCAACACGCAGTTTTTAATTTTTCAATGATGGATGATGTATTGTAAAAAAAAATATCACGATTACTATACTTCCTTATTACTTCGTATAAGAACGTAAAAATGTGTAATCTTGAGAATTATGAATACAAACAATATTAATCTTTAAAATAGGTAGGTATATCAAATGATCCAGCACAACGTGTTGAAATGGTAGACTTCATAAAATATATTAGTATGAAGAAAGGGGTCGTCCATAAAAACGTTTGCGAAATTTCCGGAATTTCAGACCCCCCCGTGCTTGTTCTATTTTTGTCCGATTTCCAGTTCCACCCCTTACATTCACATCAAATTCATTTAACCAAAATCAAGGAATCAGTGTAGCACTGCAGCAGGCAACTCTATACAAAGAATTCACCTCTAAACATAGAATTATAAAATTTCTAAAAGTGGACGTCCGAAAACGGTTCTGTTTGATTTCAGGGACCCTCTTAGTACCCAGCGGCGGACGTCTTTTATGGACGGCCCCAATAGTATAGGATTTTAAATTTAGTATGTAATATTTAAAATAATAAAAACTTACCAATCTCATTTCATCGGCCTCGCTGATCTAAATAAAAATAAGGGATTAAATTTACATTGCTAGGTTACACGAGTATTTTTTGCATATATTTAATACTAACTATATTGCTAGCGTTAAGATAAAAGTGGTGCAAAAATTACGGTGCAGACGATGGCAACCTCTTGCTCGCACAATTAAGTGAGCGTTCGTTGTGCTCATGCGCGGTATGTGACATTTTTTGAAAGTTTGGCTATTTTGTTATATTGGAAATTTGTCACTTGTTTGTCAAATCTAAAAATTTGCTAATATAAGTTTTTTTCCTTACACTTATATTATTATTTCTAGATTTCCGAGTAATTCTGAAGAAACAGCACATACTCTAAAGCAATGGTTAGTTGTATGTAATCTAAATAAGAGAGATGATATATCTGGCCAGCGAATTTGTTCATGTCATTTCAAAGACGAAGACTTGAAAACGGAATTTACAAAAAAAAAGTGGAAAGTTGGGCGATCCCCTCAATAAATGTTCCAAATCCTAATGCTTTGTGTTATTTATTATATGTATATTATGAAATATTTTTGATAAGAATAAATCGAGATATTCGTAATATAACCTAACCTAATCTATGTCAATCACCGGAACCTAAGCTAATGTTATATATTATCTATGAACCTAATATAGGTATGTCAATCAACGTTACGACAATGACACGCATGCGCATTAGTGCCATTACTGTTGCTCTATCTCTCTCTCATTACATGCGTCCAACTTATAGGGAAAGATACGTTGCTAGCAATATATTATTTATTAAATATATGATTTTTTGTCACTTTGAACAGTATTTTATAGTTGTTGCCGACACGTTTGTCACTTTGAAAAACATAAATTTAGAACGATTTCACATGCAAATGTTTCGGAAGTGCGAAAAATAGCGTATATACCACGGGATTGAGGTATGATTTAATTATTCGGGTGAATTATTTCCCTCGCTCGCTCATGAAATTTAATTCACCCTCAGAGATTAAATGATACACCTCAATCCCTTAGTATATAATATACTATTAAAATTAAAACTTACATTTAAATTCTGTATTTTTTCGTTGATCTAAAACAAGAAACATGCATTAATAAAATTTTTAAGTGGTACTGATATAAAATTAATAAATGATGAAATGAATCGAATGGCGTTTTTGAAATTACAAAAAATCATATTATACTTTCATATACGAAGTAATAAGAAAACAATAAAGGGTTTACAATAATTTAATAAACAATGTAAATATAATCTTTTATTATTAACTTGTGTTTTGTATTATTTGATAAATTTGATAATTTAGAGAGTGGTGTGAAAATAATTACAATATTGATCTATGTAACTTTTCTAATATAAAATATCTGATGTGCCCAACACAGACATACAGACACACACACAGACATCATGACGAAAATGGTCAAAATAGATTCAGGAGCCCTCAAAACGTGTAAATCCATCAAAATCTCAAAGTCGAAAAAAATCACGATTACAATACTTCCTTATACTTCGTATAAGAAAGTAAAAATAGTTTCTTGAGAGAATCATTAAAAGTTTTAAAAATTTTCAAATATTGGTAATTTTATAGTGAAGTGCACATGCCAGTAAGTGCATGCGTGCAATCATTTTACCGCTTCCGTTTCCTGCAGTGTTGCCATTGTTAGTACAATCGTACTATTCGTACTAGATTTCGTACTTTTTCATTCCATCTATTAGTACGTTAGTACGCCGCTTTGAAATCTAGTACAATATTTCAAAATATGAAAATATCACCAGTTTATATTAATCAAATTCTCAAAAATATAATATAGTATATTATATACCAAGGAATTGAGGTGCATCATTTAATCCCTGAGGGTGAATTAAATTTCATGAGCAAGCAAAGCGAGCGAGGGAAATAATTCACCCGAACAATTAAATGATACCTAAATCCCGTGGTGTATACCGTATTTTTTGCATTTCCGAAGCATTTATTTGCATGTGAAATCATTATAAATTTATGCTTGTCAAAATGACAAACGTCGACAACAACCATAAAATACTGTCCAAAATGACAAAAAATACTCGTGTAAGGGAGCAATGTAGATTTAATCCCTTGGGATTAAATAGGTCACTTCAGTCCCTGTAAAGAGGGATTAAATTAGCACATTTAATCCCGGAAGTGCAAAAAATAAATAACGTTTCAATTAAACATAATATTGAAATGTATTGTAGAGAAACGCACATTCGAATTAACCGCCATAATTATTTTTCTCTTGTGTAAAGAGCTGTTGCTGTTCGCAGCGGCGCCATGTACTTTATTTGGTAGTTTAAATTGGTATTTATTTTATGCATAATCTTGTCTACGCAAAAGGTTTTTTAAGACGGTGATTACAACTCTCGTTTATTTCTTGTAAAACGATTGGAACAATGGGTTGAAATAGTTATTACAATATTATGCGAGGGGGAAAAATGAGGTTTAATGTCTAGTACAAATATTTCAATTTTAGTACGTTTTTGTGGCGCCACCTAATACAGAAATAAATAATTCTCCGGCAATACTGGATTCCTGTTCTAACCTCTCACCTAAGTTTTTCGATATTATGTTCATAATTTTGTTTGTAGTTAATTTCAGAAAAAATCAAATAACAAAGTCTCAAATTTGTGTATTTCTAAATAAAAGTGATAGAGTTGCAACAACAAACCCTAAATTATACTCAAAATGGTTACAAATAGTGTAGGAGGTACAGTGGCTATAAGTTAACTTTATTTTCGTTTCAAGTATTGGATATCATCATGATGAGTATGTAATTAGGTAAGTATTGTTTTATTTTGTTGTTGATGAGCAACTGATGATGTGCTGTGCTCATATCACGTTGGTTATGGGTTATGGTAATAGTGTGAAATAATAATTATGCTAAATTTAAATGTTTGTAAATGGATTGACTGGTAAAATTATAGAAGAGCGACTTTTGCCAAAAATGCATTAAAAAAAAATTTCGATTACAATACTTCCTTATACTTCGTATAAGAAAGTAAAATAAGAAAGTAAAAATTATGGGAAAATGTCCAAAATATGTGGGGTAGTGGAAACCGTCAGGGGAAAGCAGTTTTTTTTCCAATAGTTTTTTTCAAATCAAGAAAATTGGCGCAAAACTTTGAACTTAAAGGTACCTAATATTAGGATACGGATACCGAAGGCGGTTAGGTTGTTATTTGAAGTTGGTTTTCCTTATGTATTAATCAAAACTTAATATTAGAATACGGGAGAAAATTGCTAAAATAAAATATTTAAAGTGGCTTGTGGGCCAGGCTAAGTTTGCCTTGCCTTGCCCAAAATAAACTTTAAAAACTTTGTTTAAACAATTTCTTGTTAAAAAAAACATTCTCTTCTATAGTTTTATTGATTGACTACCTATGTTGTAGACTTTTTTTTGTAGGTTATTAAATGTATTTAAAAAAAAATTCGGACTAATTTTTCTCTATCTAGTTTTGTTTTTGCAGCATTTTATGTGAAGGTTAGAAAACACAACTTACTTATCTTAAACTATTTATTCTTTTTAAAATTATCTGGAAATTTTGTCCGGTTTTAGTCTAATTTTCTTGGTCTATAAAGTACAAGTGTGTTTCTGTATTAATATTTATCAGTACGTTCATAGTGTATTTTGGATTATAGTATTGTTAAAAGCGATATTATGCGTAAATTATTAAATTAAATATTGTAAATTTGCTGTACTTACATTATTTTCCTCGTTATTTTCACATTCACATTCCATATTACAGGACGCTCCCTTGTCCATTTTGAAGATAAAAACAATCGACACTTGTTGTTGGCAAGTTAGCATCCACGGCTTTCTTGTTTATATTTGGAGAAATTTATTAACAGTTCTAATACAGAGAAATTAATATATATTTTTTATGTATGTACCTACCTATGTATAATAATGATTTCAAACCTCCGCAAATGCTGTAACTAGTCGAATGTGATTTTATTTACAATAATAATAAAATTCATAAAAATATATTACAAAATTCTACAAGGAATAAAACACGACAAATTGAAAAAGTAAAATTTATTATGTACCTAAGTAGGTAATATAATATTCTGTAGTAAAAAGGACAAAATCGTATAAAAAGTATAAACATAATTATTTAAAATAAACAGCAAAAAAATTACAATATAATAAGTAACAAGTTACGTAGACGAACACATAATGAGCAAATCGATTTGTAATTTATTATTTGTATATCCACAATTAAATAATAAGTATATAATAAATTACATAATAAACGTTTTACACTATGAAGCTATAGTTTAAGAAAGTAGTTGTAGAAATTATTATTGTAATTATTTAATTTTTGTTGAATTCACTGGAATGTCCCAAGAATATTTTCTAAGAAAGTGTTGCATGTTCATCATAATCATAATAATAAGTAAACTTAATGCGAAGAAAACTAGTTATTTAACTTATGTCAAATTTGGAATATGATATGAAGTTTCTTTATTTCATTATTTCAGTTAAGTACAATTTTTCATTCCGAAGAATGCTTACCTATAGTTTTTATATATTTCAAAGTAAGGTATTCCTTCGGTTGCGCCTATTAAGTATTTCTACTTTATTAGTTATCATACCTACTAGTTATTTATTATATTTTCATATTCCTGTGAAAAATAAAAAAAAATTACGATTCATATTCAAAAATATTTTTTTAGGCATTTTGGATTTCATGTGTAAACAATATGTGTACACTACTCCAATATTCAAATCCAAATTGGGCCATATCGAGTGGATGGAAACACAGCGAAATACGAGAAACAACAATAGTAAAGGTGCATGAACGTGAGTGTGAAAAGGAAGAATGAAGAAAAGCGAAAATCGATGAGAAGGCTAGTTTTTGGTGGAAAGTTTGGAGGTTATGGGAAACCCGAAACACCAAGTACAGGAGTTTACACGACGCGTACGGAATAGGCAACACATTATACGTACTCAAACCGATAGGATTGCATAAATAAAGTTAGAAAATCTCAACGTATCAAAAATTAATTAACAGATCAGAACATCAACAAATTTCAGTGGGGTTGGGTAAAATTAAAATTTAATTGCGGCTTGTTTTTATTCTTTAACATTGATTTAGAATTAAATTTTGAACATATTTTGTTTGAAATTTTTTTTGAAATTCCGTCAAAAAAATTTCAAAAAAAATAAAACTAATTTTTGTCGTAAAGTTCGGTTATAATGATTGGGACAAGGACAGATTTATACGTATTGCAATAAGTGCGAGAGAGACTTCCGAAAATTATTTGAAAATTGCTGGAAAACGCTCAAAATTTAAACACGACTTTTACAAGCAATTTAACTTAATTTCTTTAGGAAAAGTAATTGTGGTACTGTCCGTATAAGAAAGTCATGTGTTGCACACATCAGATATTTAATTTTAACTGAATCGTAGCCATGTTATCAAAAGAACGTGGAAGCACTTGTAGCATATCATTCACTTCAATTGGTATATTCACGACACTTCCTTTCATACCCAGTTGAGGATTAACGAAAAAGGATTTCAACGGACGAATTTGCATAAAATTTATATACGGTGCTACCATCCTTTCCTCAAGTGGAGACATTATCTTCAGGCAATCAGGAATATCAACAAAATTGAGACCATTACTCGTTGCTAATTTGGGTACTACACCTTTAGCAGCATAAGTGTTGCAAGTTCTACATATGAACTTTGAAGTAAAATTGCAAATGTTGCTATTAAACTCTATTGTATATTTGTCACAAATTCTTTCGGCATTATAGTTAACAACAGAATGCGCAAAAAACAATCCTTCACAACAACAACATATATTATCGGGCATTGTAGCTCGGCATTTAATAAATTCCAACTGCAATCTTGATTTATTACAACTATTTCTTAACAAATTATTATACAAATTTTGCCTGTATCGAAAAAAATCAATATTTCGTTTATTTTTCTTGTTAACATTTTCGATATTTTTCTCCTTTTCTCGATACTCTTCATTTTCACGCAACATTTGCTTTTTCACTTTCTCACTAGCTCTTTCTTTTTCTTTATATTCTTCATTTTCACGCAACATTTGCTTTTTCACTTTATCACTCTCTCTTTCTTTTTCTTTGTATTCTTCATTTTCACGCAACATTTGCTTTTTCACTTTATCACTAGCTCTTTCTTTTTCTTTATATTCTTCATTTTCACGCAACATTTGCTTTTTCATTTTATCACTAGCTCTTTCTTTTTCTTTATATTCTTCGTTTTCACGCAATAGATTCATATTTTTTTTATTTTGAATTCTTTCTTTTTCTTTATATTCTTCATTTTCACGCAACATTTGCTTTTTCACTTTATCACTCTCTCTTTCTTTTTCTTTGTATTCTTCATTTTCACGCAACATTTGCTTTTTCACTTTATCACTCTCTCTTTCTTTTTCCTTGTATTCTTCATTTTCACGCAACATTTGCTTTTTCATTTTATCACTAGCTTTTTCTTTTTCTTTATATTCTTCATATTGTCGCAATAGATTCATATTTTCTTTATTTTGAATTCTTTCTTTTTCTTTATATTCTTCATTTCCACGCAACATTTGCTTTTTCTTTTTATCATACATTTTTTCATCATCTCTATACTCCTCCTCCTCCTCTCTTTTTCGTTTTTTATTAATTTTATTAACTTCATTTTCCTTTTCTTTGTATTGTTTATCTTCCCGTTTACTTAAAATATACTTTTTCATTGCTTGCTTTTTTTGCTTGTAGGACTTCTTTTTTACAACCATTTTTTTTCTTACTTTAAAATTGTACTTGCAAATACAAAACACCAATAAACACAACAATAGAACAACTTCGAACAATATAACACTAAGCACTTATAACTTTGAAAGGTAGGTATAAATACGTATCCGTTCCTGTAAACGTTTTGAACAGTTTTCTAACTGTCCGCTACACGAAACACCAAATTAAAAACAAATATTATGAAATTTTAACACTTTTGACAATGAAACTAAAATCCTAGGTAGCTAAAGAAACAACAAATAACGACAAAATGATATCAAACAACTAAACTAGGTTCCACAATATTTAGGTTGAAATAAATAATGTGGATGAAAAACTAAAATTATTAAAAATAAATAACAGAGTACTTATCAAAATTCCACAGTGCAAAAAATGCTTGATATATTTGAATTTTCTGTAGCTAAACTTTGAAGATTTATAATACTTCTCAATTTTGGACAACGTTTTACTCAAACAAACTGCACAATAGCACAATAAACAACATCACCATGGTTACGAAACAAATGTATTACTCAAGAGTCAAGTCATGTCCACTCTTCATAGTTCTATAACAGAAATGAAAAGCAGCCAAAAAAAACGATTAATCAATAATACACATCCTGTAATTATATAAACCGTCTACACTTACAAAATATTGCTAGTTTTCTTCATTTGGTATTTTTAAATAACAAAATAAAATGTTTAGAAATTATTCATTTGACTAAATACTCGTAGTAGAATGGGATCTAAAGTTCCGTCATTTTAAAGACTTTTTTAACATTGATTTAGTTTTCAATAATTTTGATAATGTAAATTTTAAATAAATCCGAAAAAACTGTAGCCTCCACATCTAATTGGTTGTTAGTTTCAATTTTTCGTCAGATCCTAATCCTGGGTATACAATTAAATTTGTTGTAACTTTAATCACCGTTGCAATAGCTTACATGAAATGTCAATGTCAACTCTCAAGGTCTCAAGACCTAAACTAAACGTAACCTGTGTTTATTCTCGTTCTCGCATTCTTGTGTTGTTTTTTGCCCAGTAAAACAATCTCGGTATAAAATCAGTTCTTTTAAGAACTTCATTTGTGTATTGCTTAATAAAAATGGCGTTTTCATTGGAACACAAATCTTTCATCGTTGAGTAGTATTGTCGAAATGGACGAAAAATAGACGGTGTGTGGCAGTACAGCAATTTTCCGATAATATCGTCGATTATGCTCATTTCTGCTATACATTAAAACGGTGTGTGTTACCCAGTTTCGGGAAACATCTAATTTACAAAGAAAACCGGGAAGTGGTAAACAGAAATGTAAATGAACGCCAGAAAACATCGAGATTGTTCAACGCGTAATGAAGGAAGCCCCTGAAACATCTATTTGGCATTTGGCACAGCAAATCACCAAATGGAATTATCATAATAGAGCAATGCTGAAAAATGATTTAGCATTATATCCATATCGATTAACATGTGTGCAAGAACTGCAACCAGATGACTTTCCGCTAAGATCTGAATATTGTCATTGGTTTTTGAACACCTTTGATGATGGTTTATTGAAGAAAATATTCTTTACAAACGAAGTGTGGTTTTATCTAAGTGGATATGTTAATTCAAAAAACATGAGAATTTGGAGTAGGTGCTGAAAATCCGCACGTATACAGGGTGTGTCACGACGAGTTGACAGTAGACATAACTCTATTACTAAACACAATTTGATTCTAAAAATTGGTACACACCCATTATACAATGTGCTCTATTTAATGCAAATATTGCCACCTTTCTGGTACTTCCGGTTATACCGGAAGTAGACACAAACTTTGTTATTTTAAATGGAACTCCCTGTATATTTTTGAATTTTTAGATACTACACTTCATTTTAGACATAAAAGTATTAAGGTTGTATGATCCTAACATTAACGGTATTATAATTATTTACACTTTTTCATTTTTTTTAATAATAACATAAATGTAAATAAAAATTCAAATCTTGACAATGACACATTTTTTTCAAAAATTTTTTTCTTGGGTTTGAGGTAGGAATATACAAGAAATAAGCTGATGTAGTTTTGGAAAACTTGCTTTATACAGGGTGTTGGTGGTTGTCCGTTCATTTTTAAAAACTTTAATCAATGATAACTTAATTTTTTTAAATGGAACACCCTATATATTTCTAGATTTTCGAATTCTACACTTATTTCGACACATAAAAGTATTAAGGTTGTAAGGTCTTAAAATTAACGGTATTATAATTAATTACGTTTTTTTAAAATTAACGGTCAATCACAAGCACCCTGTATAGAATAAGTTTTTTAAAACGATATTACCATGTTTCTTGTACATTTCTGCGTCCACTAAAATTTGGTTTGTTTTTTGAAAGAACGTGTCATTAGTAAAATATGAAAATGTTTGACTCGAAGTTTTTGTATGAAAAAATTGGAAGAAACAATTACTTAATTAAAATAAATAAAATAAATAAATAAAAATAAAAAATATTAAATTAAATATAACAAATACAAATTTTAGTTGACGTAGAAATGTACAAGAAACATGGTAATATGGTTTTAAAAACCTTATTTTATACAGGGTGCTTATCGTTGATCGTTAATTTTTAAAAACCTTGAAAATTGGAAAAAACGTAATTAATTCACAGATTTGAATACAGAACGATCTAACGGTTGGAGATAATGTGTGCAATGGCTTGGAAAGCAAAGAATGATTATGTCATTAGCATTCGCATATTCTAACATTTCGGTTGATGTAGAGTGGGAAGTGTGCCCATCAAGAAACAAAAGTGTTTTTCCTTCAGGTTTCCTTGGAACAAAATGCTCCCTTAACCATCTCAAGAATATTTCTGAGTTCATGAAAGCAGATTTTTGGGACATGAATAGTTTCGTTCCTGGGGGCATATTGTCTTCTAATTCTTTTTTTATATTTTTGCCTTTCATAATATCGGCTGGTGGCAAAAAATTACCCTCTGCGTTGCAACAGGCAACCAAAGTCACCGTTTCACCTTTTTCTGCTGATGTAATGTAAGAAACACTTTTTGAACCTTTTTGAGCTAGAACTTGATTTGGACGGTTGTTAAGCTGTAAGCCGGACTCATCCATATTGAAAATGTTCTTAGGTTTGTCAAATAACTCGTTTTCCTCTAAAATAGTATGTAGGACGCTAAAGTAGTCAGATACCACTTTACGATTCATTGCCTGACTTCTTGCTAATGAGAGGCCCTCAGCTTTCCTAATAACGATATCTGGGTTTCTAATAAGAAATGATTGCAGCCACACGTAACCAGCTTTTTCAGTGTCGGTATTAAATTTGTGTTTTATTCCAAGCTGGGTAGCAAACTTGTAAGCAATGTGGCGCAAGTCGTCTCTTGTTAATGGAAATCCACTTTTCTGCATATTTTTTATATGGCAAACCAAGCGATTTTCATTTACAGTTCCGAAAAGGGATTCTGGACCCATTTTTCCTTTTGTATCATTATTTTTTCGAATCCGTCTCTCCAGGGTTTTTCTAGGTATTTTAAACGTTATTGCAGCCCTTCTAACTGACATTTTGGCATTTTTTACCGCTCTTATGCCATCCTTGAGAGCTGCCTCTGACCAATTCCCTCTTGTGAGTACACTCTTGCGTGTATACTTGTTAGGCATCTGAAAAGAATCATAAAGATGTCTGCTGTACATCGTCAGGAGTGTTGGCCATATGGCCATCTTTCCTAACAGATACCTGGCCATCTCTCCTTTTTTTACTGGAGAGATGGCCATAGTAGCTGTAGCCACAATCGTAATTCAACATGAACAAAATTGGGTTAAGATATTCTAAACAACATGTTCATGCATAACATGCACAAATATGTCATGTTTATGACGAATTCTTGGACTGTACAGCTTTCAAATACAACACATAAAAGTTTTTAACTAGCCATTAAGATAATTATAGTTAAATACTTACCTTAATTATAATTTATCCCCACAAAAATGAATACACAACATGGATGGACTGTATTTACTATTCTACAGCTCTTTCATCGACATCTAGCGTGTAGTTTAAAAAATAATCGAGATGGCCATCTCTCCTCTATGGCCATTTATCCTCGACTTACCCTATATTAATAAAGCTTTAATGTTATTATTGTTAATGAGTCGTTACTATTTCATTTAATATATTATTAACAAACAGTGAAGTTTTATTGAGATCTATCTATAATATGTATATACAGGGTGTTCGCGCGAAGTGGCTCACTATTGCTAACTTCGTTATTATTGGAGCTACAAAGTCGGTTAAATTAGCAAACTAGTAGCATTTTTTCCGCTGATTACAATAGTGAAAACAGAAAAACAATTGACCATCTGGTTTTCGAGATATTCACAAAAATAACATTTTTTAAATGGAACACCCTATATATTTTTGCAGAAATCGATGACAAATTAAATTCTGTACAAAAAATGTCCTTAATTTTTTTTAATTATAATTTAAAATAAGCGAGTTATTTTGAAAAAAAGTTTGCAATTCTTTAAAATTAAGTAGCCATAAAACGGAATAGTAATTTATTAAAACCAAACAATCATAATTTTCAATTTAAGCAAGTTAAAAAAAACTTTAAAGAATTACGGAAATATTACTATTTTATTTAATATTTTTAATATACAGGTGTTCGCGCAAAGTGGTTCACTATTGCTAACTTTGTTATTATTGGAGCTACAAAGTCGGTTAATTTAGCAAACTAGTAGCATTTTTTCCGCTGATTATAATGGTGAAATCAGAAAAACAATTGGCCATTTGGTTTTCGAGATATTCACAAAAATAACATTTTTTAAATGGAACACCCTGTATATTTTTGCGAAAATTGATGATAAATTAAATTCTGAACAAAGAATGTTCTTATGTTTTTTTGAGAATTATTTAAAATAAGCGAGTTATTTTGAAAAAAAGTTTTCAAAGTTTTAATATCAAGTATGCATGAAAATTATAATTTTGTAAATTCTCAATATTTCCGTAATTCTTTCAAGTATTTTTCAACTTGCTTAAATTCAAAATTACGATTGTTTGGTTTTAATAAATTACTATTCCGTTTTATGGCTACTTGATTTTAAAGAATTGCAAACTTTTTTTTTAAATAACTTGCCTATTTTAAATTATTATTAAAAAAAGATGAGGACATTTTTTGTATAGAATTTAATTTACCATCGATTTTTGCAAAAATATATAGGGTGTTCCATTTAAAAAAATGTTATTTTTTTGAATATCTTGAAAACCAGATGGTCAATTGTTTTTTTGTTTTCACCATTATAATCAGCGGAAAAAATGCTACTAGTTTGCTAATTTAACCGACTTTGTAGCTCCAATAATAACAAAGTTAGCAATAGTGAGCCACTTCGCGCAAACACCCTGTATATTATAAAGTATATAACAATATTTTCAACAGGATGGGGCCATCGCACATTCATCTAGGACCACAATAGCCATACATTGCGAAAGTTTTTTTTTATAACAGATTTATTAGTTGGAATACAGAAAGTATCTGGCCTCCGAGGTCTTGTGATCTTACGCCTGCAGACCTTTTTTAAGGCCTTATTTAAATAATTCAATTTATCAAACACATGTTCCCGATTTACAAGAATTAAGGCTCAGAATAATTAATAATAATCCAGGTACATAAGTTCCGAAATGTTATTCATGGAGTTAGACGAAGGGATCATTTGGAGAACATTTTCAGCATTTATTGTAACAATTGGGTAAAATAAATGTATTTTTCTTGAAGATTTGCATATTTTTGACAATAACATTTTACATTTAACTTACCACCATTTTAGCTTTTAACTGACACTGACGTTTTATTTCACGTTTGTAATGCAAAACACATAGTCTACCTAGGCTGTCAGATTCAACGCGCACTATGAAAAATATAAAGTGTTTTAAGAATATCTCGTTTTTTTGAAATTTTTTTGAGGGAATTTCAAAAAAAGAGTTTAAACAAAATTTGTTCCAAATTCAATTCTAAATCAATGTTAAAGAATAAAAAAATTTCATAAATTGTTTATTTTTTAAGATATTCCTAAAAAACCTAAATATGTCTTCAGGTAAGTGTCACTTGTGTTGGTGCTAGATGAAAAACATTTAATGTGGCACCCACAAATTTGTTCAAACTCTTA
The DNA here is from genome assembly GCA_963942485.1 of Pediacus dermestoides. NCBI lineage: Eukaryota > Metazoa > Arthropoda > Insecta > Coleoptera > Cucujidae > Pediacus > Pediacus dermestoides. The sequence goes on along the minus strand of OZ012630.1, from coordinate 12,132,011 downwards.
AATATTCAATTTGAATCAAATCCGATAAGTCGTTTTTGAGTTATGGTGGATACAGACAGACACACAGACATACAGACAGACACACAGACAGACATCATGGCGAAAATGGTCAAAATGGATTCAGGGGCCCTCAAAACGTGTAAATCCATCAAAATCTCAAAGTCGAAAAAAATCACGATTACTATACTTCCTTATTACTTCGTATAAGAAAGTAAAAATTTAGGAGAATATAGAGCAAGTCAAATGATGAAGAAAAAATTCATAAAATTATTTACTAAAGTGCTTTCTAAGGGAGCTACAGCCCCTTAATAGTGTGTCCCTCCTAAGAATGGTTTTTATTAAATATCTCCGAAACCGTTTAAAACACTAGAGATAAACTTTATTAAGGTTTTCTTCATCATTTGACTTGCTCTACATGCTCCTGAATTTAGTATATTCATTTCGACAATTTCAAAAAAAAAACGTTTCACGTTCAGAGTATGTTAAAAAAATTTAAGTCGATTTTACTCAAAAACGGTGCATGGCATCGAAATTAAACAAGTGGACCATTTTTTTTGTAAAAAACTATTGAATTTAATAATTTCTCGTCAAAAACCAAAAAAACACAACATAAAAAAAAGTTGGGATCATATTTTTATGGGATGGAGGAGTTAGATATCGGACATTACCCTTAGTTCACCTTGCAAGTGTTATAATATTACTTTACCTTAAATTCATTAGTATGCATTTCTTTTATCATGTAACACATTGTATTTGATGTATCTCTAACGGATACTTATTTTATTATGTTCAACACTATTTGTTACATTTAAAAACAGATGTAGTTTTATTATTTTATTTTTACAATTATTTATTATATTTTAATACAAAGTTGTTTAACATGTTGTGAGTTCAGAGTATAGACAACAACTAACTGTTTTACAATTTTTCTACTACTTAAAAACTAGAGGGCGGGTATTGCCAACTTCTTATATAAAAGTCCCTAAAACTTAAACCTAATACATTACAGTATTCATGTTAGCTTTTAGTCTTGACATAACTTTTCATGTAAACGCTTCAATAAAAATATAAACTTTTATAACTTGAAAAATTAATATAATTTTTAAAAACGAATTTCGGCGATCGAAGATCATAATTTATATATATACATCTATCTATATATTTTTTCCGCCGACATCCACAATTGGAATGGAGAAATTGATCCTCAGGACTGGGGATGGGTACTACAAAATAATATTTCAGAGCCAGTTACAACTCTGCTCCAAGCCGCTCCTGATGCATTACTCGATGCAGTATTTTGTAAGTGCAAGAAAGGCTGTGGTTCCAATTGTGGATGTCGGAAAGCAGGATTGAACTGTTCTGTAGTTTGTAGCCAATGTAATGGCCAAACATGTATGAACATGGAAAATTTTAATATTGATAACGAGGAGATCGATAACGACATCGATCCGTCGTCTTTCCTCGTCCAAACTTTGGTGACGGAACAATCGCCCTCCGAAACTGAAGAAAGTTAATTACTGTATCATAAATGTCCAAATAAATGCAATAAATGCACAAATAAATAAAAAACGCCAAAATATACATATTGAATTATTATTATTATTCATTATCCAACATTATATCCTAAGATCAGTCGTTATTCTTCGTAGTCCTCCACGTTCTTGGTTTTTGAAACGCTATATCTCGTGAACAATTGCCCCTACAAAAAAACTTCTTAATAAGTTTTTATAGCAAATCGCCTCAGCCACAAATTAGCTCTCTATATTTTTTTCAATAAAGGTCGCCGTTCTCGAGATTTTTGCAAAAAAACTGTTTATCGTGGCCTTTGACCTCGAGTAACTCAGTTAGCAGCCATCAAATCGATGGGGAACTTTCACACATTATTGAGGGCTATAATACTAAGGGGTATGCAAAAATTTAGCCTGTTACAATTTTTTTCCAACTCAGCCTTTTTTTTCGTCTATTTTTCCTGGACTAAATATGAATTATCCGCGACCGCTTTGTGCAAATGAAAAAGCAATATTAGTTATCAAGATAAATGATAACTCAACGCTATTACATATCGTGGATGAATTAAATATTGTAGACGGTTTGAAAAATGGTATGTTAAAATTTATAATAAGTTTATTTATGAGTAGGTAGGTAAGAAATTTATTTTTACTTTTTTAGATGATAATAAACTGACACAATATGTTGTGGACCTTATTAATGAAGGACAAGTACCATGGTTAAATGAGAACGCCGATAAAGAAAATATAAAAATATAAATTATATTGCCACCTATCTGACAAGTTCATTCCCATATCAGGCGAAAAAAAATCGTCAGCTACTTCTAAATATCTTTTTTGGTATTTTCATTATTCAGAAACTAAAATACACTCACCGGCACAAAAAACGGGCCACCTAAGTTTTTTTAAGAAAAATTAAAAATTTTAGCTTTTTATAAATAAATACTTAAACTATTGTCTAAAAATAAACAAAACAACTTGTTTTAATTTATTTTAAAGATTATTAACTGTTTATTTAAAGTAAAAAACTGCTTTCAAATTAAAATTTTAAAAAATTCGAAAACAGCAACATTTTGGTATTGTAGCAAAAAGACGTTTAAACAATAAAAACACAAACAATTCTTATGCCAACAATCAGGAAGCGTTTTTCAATAGCGTGTATTGCCTCCACGTGCATTAACAATTGCTCGCATTCTTCGGGACATCCCTAAAATTAAGTGAGTAATGGCTTCCTGGGGAATAAGTTCCCATTCCTCTAAAAGTGCTTGCCGCAACTCATTCAAAGTCAAAGGAGCAGGAACATGACTTCGAATTCTTCGACCAAGCATATCCCACACATGTTCAATGGGATTGGCATCTGGACTTAATGCTGGCACTCCATAACGGGGATGTTAACTTCGTCCAAATATCGTCCAGTGATTCTTGCGGTATGAGGTCTTGCAGTATCATGCATTAAGAGGAAGTTATCTCCAACAAAAGCAGCATACGGAACAACAAAATCTTGAAGAATCTCATTTACATACCGGACAGCTGTCACTTTTGGCCACCAACATCCAGAACAATTTTAGAACTGCTGAGAAAATCGAAACCCAATAACGTAAACTTTGCATTAGGAAGTGCAAGGAATTTGGTTTTTATGACTTTATGTTTAATATAAACGTCAACAGAAAATGTGGGAACTTCTTGAGTTGATTCAGAACCATCTGCGAGTGTAATCGATACAATTTCATTGGAAATAGTACAAAACCGTTTAGCGAGATTATACAATCTGAAATCAGCAATGGAGCGTTCTCCAAAGATTTGTATTGGTAAAACAGGTCTTGGGGAAATCTTGTGATTATCGTGAGTATCGATCCCAAAGAAAGATGCATGTTGTTCTACTGAATTATTAGACGATGTTGATGCGTTAGATGCATTGTATTTAGCGCATCTAGATCGTACTACTCCAGGCGTACCACACCCATAGCATGATATACTAGTTCTAGGCATAACTGTATTAGTAGAAACAGGCTGACTAAGTTTTGATTCTTCGGAACGACGGAGTTTGGTGCGACAATCTTCAACGGAATGGCCAAATCGTTCACAAAAACTGCATTTTATTCGTTGTCGCTCTTTGGGCTTATTTACTCGGTGCTCGACTTGGTGTTTTTCGACTATTTCATAATCTTCTACCTCAAGGCTAGATTCGATGGATTGAGTCTTGGTTAGAAGTTCCAAGAAGGTGTTAACGTCGTCACGGGGAATACGTTCACGAATTGTCCGATTTAATAATCCATAAACCATGTCCAAGCAAACACGTTCGTCAAGTTGGTACGTAAGTTAAAAATATGAAAGATGTGAGACAAACGAATAAAATTAACTTAGGACAAGATGCTAAAACCAAACTACTACCACTTCTATTCTATAGTTTCTTTCGCACCCACGCCAGTTCCAGCCCCTTATCCCTTCCTAACCCGAACACATGTTGTACCATATACTATTATGAAAACAGAAAAAGGTTTTGTTACACTTACTATTTTCTAGTAAATTTTCTCAGAGATACAAATCTTCAACCTTTGATTCGGTTTACTATTTTAAGTTTCATAGATATATAAATTTAATTATAATTATTTACGAAAGAAGGGAAATCCCTAGTTTCTTTTTAAATTGACAAAAAATTTTAGAACGTTTTTAGAAAATTGTTTCAGGAACACAAATCTTCAACCTTTGATTCGGTTTACTATTTTAAATTTACTAGATATATAAATTTTGATTATAATTGTTCACATTTATTTTAATTTATTTATAATATCTATATGTCCGAATAGTTATGACCCACCCTGTATATGTCGTATCCAAGGTATTAACAACGAATTATAGACAAGTGAAAAATAAAATTAATTTTGATCTTGTGTGCTTCGAACAATTCTTTATTTAATTATATGATTATAAAATTCCATTCGTTGATCTGAGCTTATAGTGCCCATAATAAGAAAAATACACTTGCTCCGCTACGCTTCGCTCGTGCCTAATAAATCTCGTTACTAAAATGCCGTTTATAAAACTTGTAGCATAATATACTATTCTATTCGAGGTGGATTTCTTTCGTATTTACTTTTTTTACAAATGTGACAATTAGCTATGTAGTTTGCAATTTGTTCTTGCATTAAAGGTAAATAATATTTTCGTTGCAATTGTTTGTGTTTCTATTATTCTGCGATGATTAGTTTTGCTTTCATGTTGATTTAGTATTGCATCTTCTATTAAATCTGCTTCATGTAATAATTCTCTTCGTTCTGTACAATAAATTATTTCTGGATCATTTTTATTAAATATTTTATTAACAATATGATTAAAACTTTTAAACAAATTTTCAGTTTCGAAATGAAAGTAATATCTTTTATTTTCTGACACAAATTCTTTTAAAAATTTGAAAATATCTTTTTCGTTATTATCTTTATTTATTTGTACATGGTATCTTTTAATTTTATCTATAATCTCTATTGAAACTGGTTTTGCATTAGTATGAACTTCAAAAATAAAATATTGGTTGGGTTTAGAATCTATTACATCGGTCGTTATTTTAATAGGATTTGAACAATTATCTTGACTATTTTCTCCCGATATGTCGAATATTGTAGATTCGTCAATGTCTCGTATTAATTTATCAATTTCGTCTTCGTCACAGTTATTAATTAATTATTCTGCCTCTAAAGAATTTATTTGTATTCTTGAAAGTGCATCAGCGTTAGCTTCTGTCACGAGTACTACCAACTATATCGATCGAGTCGAAAAATGTCCCTTCCCCGTGTTGCGAACGATATTTTTTTGACAAGTGTATGTTTTCAGTGTCATTTTTTCCCTAGGGATAAAAAATATGTGTCAAAAAAATATTTGCACGTCACTCGTACCAACTACATCGATCTCGTCAAAAAAGGTCAACTTCTTCCCCTTGATACGAAATGTACTATTACTGCCCATACTACGGCAAGCAATTCTTTTTCAATGGTACTGTATTTTTGTTCTGAATCGGTTAAAGTTCTGGAAGCATGACATACTGGTCTATCTGAACCTAAAGTACCTTGAGATAATATAGCTTCTAATGCTACGTTTGATGCGTCTGTTGTAACTATAAATGGTTTTGTGATATCTGAATATTGCACTACAGGTGGATTAGTCAATATATTTTTACATCTATTAAAAGCGTCCATAAACTCTACTGTATGTTCTATTTTACTACCCTTTTTTAAACATTTAGTTAACGGTTTAGTGATTTTAGCATAATCTTTAATACATTTTCTGTAGTATCCTGTTAATCCTAGAAATCCTTTTAACTCTTTTGTAATTTTTGGGGGTGGATAACGATTTACTGCTTCTATTTTATTGGGGTTTGGTTTTACTCCTTGTAGGGTAATAACATGTCCGAAAAATTGCACTTTTTCTGTAAAAATTCTGATTTGTCCATTTGCACTTTTTAATTCGTGTTTCTTAAGCTGCATTTACAACCAATTGGATTTCGGCACAATTTAAAATTCGATTGCAAATTGGACTGAAATTTTCGAAGTGATATTTAGTAGCATTTACAACAGAAATTCGAATTATGATTTCACTAGTGGCAGCATTAAACCGAACGTAATACAGTAAATTAATTTATCGACATGTCAAGTCAAGTGTTAATTCGGGCGCGAGTTTACTACAGAGTTTACCTGCTGCGTCGCACCTGTTAGACACCTGTAATTGCAAGAAATTCAAACGGTGGACCGCGCGATGGAAAACCATACCATCAACGATGAATTTTTACTCCAACGTATAAGTAATTATAATCCTTTGTTTGACAAGAGAGATCGGGAGTATAAATCTCATATAAAAAAAGAAAGCTGTTGGCAAGAAGTCGCGGCATCAGTAAACCTCAGTGGTAGAAAGAAACCTTGCATACCCTATAACTTATGTAGCTATAACAATTAGTTTCCTATTGTAGTACTATTGGTGAAAGCTAGATATAAATCTCTCAGGGAGAAATATAGAAGAGAGCTTGGCATGGAAGACAAGCTGACTCGTAGCGGAGCAGGCTCGAGCAGCAGAAAAGAATGGCCCCTTATGAGTTTTTTCAAATTCTTGATGAATGGAACGGAACCCAGAAAGTAATTATTAACAGGAACGTAATTAGATAATAGGTACTAAACTTACAAGTAATTTTTTGTAGTACGGTCACAAATTTAGAAGCCGCTACCCCTTTCCCGACGCAGACGGAGTTATTCACTGAGGGGCAGTCAAGTGATGATGACATCGACCTAAATGAGTCCAGTTTAAGCATTGGGTTGGGAGAACATGCGGCTTCAACATCTTCCACCCAAAGTCATTTTCCTACACCAACACCAACTGTGGCAGTGGCACAAATAAATAAAAAACGGAAGCGAACACAAGAGGCACCGGTTCAAGCTACAGAGATCACAACTATGCTGTCCTCTGTGTCCACAGCCATTAATAATTTGGCGACATCGGTAGGAAAAATTCAGACCTTCTGTAGCTACTTGGCCTCAGAGCTGGAAGATATGCCTAGTGAAGAAGCTGAGGTTTTTATGGACCAAGTCACGACAGACTTATTAGTACAAAAAAAGCGACGACAATTAAACGTGTTAAAATAAGTATAGGTATAATAAGTATATGTTATATTATAATAAAGATTTTATTAAGTAGGTACTAATTGTTTTTAACAAATGTTAATATAGTTTTTTATCGAATGGATGAGTTTGATATGTTTGAATACTTATACAGGGATATTCATGCACAGTTGGGCCAAGCCGGCGACCAACACGCAACAGCGTGCTAGCTAGTGTGTGCCCTACCATATCGCCGGTCTCGCTTGCTGCCGCTCTCTCTCTAAATTTGGCTAATTTTTGCAGTATCTTGGGGGTATACAATATAGGTATATTATAATATTTATTAATAATAAAAAAATGAATTTATTAAGTAGGTATCTAAGTATTACATTGTTTTTCTATAACAAATTTAATGTAAAGCGTAGTTTACACGGCAAGTAAAACTATCGCAAGTTAATGTCTGTACTGTTTATCAATTAGACGAATGTTGTTGTCGTTGAATAAACATTTATTGAATACTAAACATGAAATTGTGATTAAACAATGTATGAAATATATCATCACTTTAGCGCGCGTTTGTCACTGTTATCTTGCTGTCTGATGATTGCTGTGTCCAATCACAGGGCAGCAGTGGATACCTCACATAATGTTCAAGAACACAGCAGTAGACACTTTACATAATGTTCAAGAACACTACATTTCCTCCTCTTCTTCAGATGGTGAATCCATCACGTAGTCCTGGAATCTTGCTGGTGGACGTCTGTTCCGTTCCAGAGGGATAACAGGTGTAGCGGGGTTGGTGTTCTCTGAATTGACTTCACCTTCGGGTATAATGAATGGCTCTGGCTGTTGTGGTGTTAATGAGTTGTCTCGTATGGGTTTTGGATTAGATGTGTTATGTTCAAATTCAGGATTGTTATGTTTACGATCGTGGTTTAGGGTATGTTTCTCGTTGTTTACTTTTTTAAAGAAAGATGAATTTCGGACAATTGTGTTTCCATCTCTTGTGGCTGTAATGCGGGTTCCTTTAACTTTCGTGATTTGATAGAGTCTGGGGTCATAATTTGGGGTCAACACGTTAATTTTCTTTTGTTTGCATATTCGTAGTCTCCAATTTTAAGGGAATGATTTGTTGTGTGTCTCTTCTTGTCAGCGTATTTCTTTTTCTTCTCTCTGTTTTTTATATCATTGTTTTCTTTCTCTTGTCTTTTCTTCATTAGCATTGGTAGTAAGTTGTTAATTTCTCTGTTGAATACTAATTCGAAGGGGGATCGGGTGGTTGAGCAATGAGGGGTGTTTCTGCAATTCAGTAGAAATTGTTGCAGTTGAGAGGTAAAGTCGTTGTTTTCGAGATTGGCACAAATTAATGAATGTTTTAATGTTTTTACAAATCTCTCAACTATGCCATTTGCTTCGGGCCAGAGAGGTGTTACTTTGTGGTGTTTGATGCCATAGCTGTTTAGAAATTCTTCCATGTTGTGGCTGGTGAAAGGTGGTCCATTGTCTGAGATGATTGTATTTGGTATTCCGACTAAGGCAAAGGTTTTCTCTAGAACTGATTTCAAATCGGTAAATTTTGTGGAATTTACCACTTCAGCAAAAGGAAATCTTGAATATTCATCAACTATTAGTAAAATATATTTATTGTTTGGAAAGGGGCCTGCGTAGTCGATGTCTAGCTTTTAAAAATGGTTGTTCTGGTAGTTTTAGTATGATTAGGGGGTCTCGGTGTTTTGTGGTATCGGCGGCTTGACAGGCTCTGCAGTTTTTAATTTCGTTTTCAGTGAGTTTCTCCATGTTGCGAAACCATACTTTTGAGCGTAATAGTTGTTTTGTTTTTATAATGCCTTGAGGATCTCTATGGGCAAGATTGATTATTTTTCGTTGTAAGGATGTTGGGAAAACTATTCTTCGGTTTCTGAGAATGATTCCATTATGTTCACTAAGTTCAAGTTTAATTTTCTTAAAAGGTAGCAGGTTTATATTTTTCCAGTTGTTTCCATCTTGTGTTTGTATTGCCGTGATTAGTTGTTGCAGAATTTGATCTTGTTTGGTTTCTTCTTGTACCATTTCCGCAGTTATTTTTTGGGTAGACTGGTGTTGGTAATAAAATTTAGGTGATTTACCATTTTATCTCGCTGATCTGTTATATGATGGAGGGGGTGTCTACTTAGATAGTCAGAAGGGTTAGTTTTTCCATCTTGATGAATGATTGTAAAGTTAAAAGGTTATGTTTTTAGGCAAAGGCGTTCTATTCTAGCATTTGAGGTTCTTGTTGGGTTTTTTAGAATGTTTGTAAGTGGTTTATGATCGGTGTGTAGTTTGAACATATTTAAAAGTAGATATAGTTTGAAATGTTGTAGGGCCCAAGTTATCGCAAGCATTATTTTTTCTATCTGGCTGTACCTTTGTTCTGTGTTGTTAAGAGTACGGCTACCAAAGGCAATGCTTTCTAGTTTGTTTGTTTCTTGCGATAAAATTGCTCCAAGACCTACTGGTCCGGCATCTACGTGTACATGTGTTGTTTTTGATGGATCAAAGTATGCTAGTTTTTGAATGTCTGTAAAAAGTTGTTTGATGATTTCAAATTCATGTTGATGATTTGTTGTCCAATTCCATGGGGTGTCCTTTAATATGAGTTTTCTTAGATGTTTTGTGTGGTTTGCTAGTTGGGGAATAAATTTGTTGACGTAGTTTACCATTCCAAGGAAACTTCTTACTTCTATTGGAGATGTTGGTGTTTGTAAATTTATGATGGTTTCAACCTTTGCACAATCAAGATAGATTCCATCATGGGCAAAGACATATCCAAAAAATTTTACCTTGTTTGTGTTAAAAATACATTTTTTGGGGTTGATTGTCAGATGTTCCTCGGATATGGTTTCTAGGACTTGTATGAGGCTATTGTCGTGTTCCTCTTGGGTTTTCCAAAAATTATGATATCATCATAATGTTCATGGCGTTAGGAATGTTTTGAAGTGTCTGGCGGATGGTGTTCTGGAAAATTTCAGACGCTGTGTTGATGCCGAAATTCAATCTTTTATATCTGAAGAGCCCTATGTGAGTTGAAAAGGTTGTTATTATGCGGGATTGTTTTGTTAGTGTGATTTGATGGTAACCATCTTTGAGGTCTATTTTGCTCAAAACTTTTGAACCATTTAGTCGCGTTATTATGTCGTCTATAGTTGGTGTGATGTTTCGTACTCTTCGGATTGGTTTGTTGGTAGCTCTCATATCTATGCAGATTCTGATTTCGTCGCTATTGTGGGGTTTTGGTACTATGACTTTTTCTATGATGTCTTGTTCTATTAATCGGTTGATTTCTTGTTCTACTTTTGTTCGAAACTGAAAGGGTATTCGGCGGTGTGTTTGTGCTAGGGGTGGTACGGTTTTGTCAATGTGGAGTTCGACTTCAACGTTTTTTAGGTTTCCTATTCTGCTTGTTAAGTTTGGGTATTTTAGTTTGACTTGTTCTATGTCTATTTTTTGTTTAATATTTTGACAGTAATTTTTTACCAAATTTAAATATTTTGCTGTCTCATAGCTGAGAAGTGATTCAGCATTTCCTTTAACGACGATAATGTTGGCTGTTGTTTGTTTGTTTTTATGTTGAAAAGTTCCCGTTAATTTTCCTATGATGTTTAATTTGGAGCATGAATTGTAAGGATATATGTTGGGCAGATTCAGCCGAAATTTTTATGTTTGGGAATTGTTTAAATGTTTTTTGGCTTATGATGGTTACTGAGGATCCAGTCTCAATAATAAAAGTTGATTCTATGTTGTTTAATTTTAAAGTCACCGTTTGAAGTTTTTCGATTTTGTTTACCTTTAAATTGAATGAGCTGTCAGAGCTTTCATCTTGATCGGTGTTTAGTTTTTGATTATTGAAGTTGACTTTGCTATAATGTTGTTTTCGCTGGTTTTGATAGTTTTGTGACGTGTTTGGTGTTGTGTTCGTGGAAAGACACATTTTCCGAAGTGTGCCATTTTGTTACACTTGTAACATTTGCTGTTGATAGCAGGGCAGTTGCTGCGACCGTTGTCATGCCACTTGTTTCCGCAATTTTTGCAAATTTGCTGTTGGTGTTGTATTTTGGTTTGTTTGTTTTTGTTTTCATATTTTCTTTGATATTTTGTGTACGGTTGATGTAGAATGTTTTTCTTCTAAGTGAACTAGTTGGTTGTTTGTTAATTCCAAAGTTCTAGCTTTATTTAGCAGTTTGTCGAGATCCGGTTGTTCGGTTAGTGCGTATTTTCTAAGTTCCTTGCTTGTTGTGTTTAAAATTATTTGAGATTTAATTTCATTGTTAACGTCGTTAAATTTGCATGTTTGAGAAAGTTTAAGTAGTCGTGCATAGAATTGATCAATAGTTTCGTTATATTCCTGTTTTGTTTCACGAAATTTAAAGATTTCAAAGTCTACATTTATTTTTGGTTTAAAATAAATATTGAGTTTGGTTTTGGCAATTTGGTAGGGAGATGTTAGGGGGCTTTCGGAGGGTGGTAAAGCAGGGAGAGACAAATATATATCATAAACGTCCTCACCAATTAAGTGTAGTAGCACTGCAGCTTTCCTTTCCTCTGTCGAGATGTTGGCGGCAACCAAATAGTTTTCTAGCCTTCCTAGCCATCTTTCCCATCGTTCTCCAATGTTGTTGATGTCAGCTTTTATGTCAAAGGGTGTCATGCTGGGTAATGAGTTCATGGTTTGTTGTCACAACTCACTTTTTTTTTGTTTTGTTAAGAAAATAACTTGCACGTGTTTATTGTTTGGTCAAGTTTTTTTGTTTTGTTGTTGCTACTGTTTATCATAAGCACTGTTTCTTTTCGTGGATCGTATTATACTCGTCGCCAAATGTACCGTTTATCAATTAGACGAATGTTGTTGTCGTTGAATAAACATTTATTGATACTAAACATGAAATTGTGATTAAACAATGTATGAAATATATCATCACTTTAGCGCGCGATTGTCGCTGTCATCTTGCTGTCTGATGATTGCTGTGTCCAATCACAGGGCAGCAGTGGATACCTCACATAATGTTCAAGAACACAGCAGTGGACACTTTACATAATGTTCAAGAACACTACAATGTCTGAGAGCACATTAACTTGCGATAGTTTTACATGCTCGTGTAAACTACTTAAAGTGTGCTTTTATCAACTCAAAATAGTAAATAAAGTAGCACTTTAACCGCAAGGGTAGATAAATTACTTTGATTGTTTTGAAATGAATGAATTAATACGTATTACAGTTTTTTAAATTGTAATGATAACAATTTAATTTGTAATTAGTTTTTCTTTAAAATTTGCTATAGAAAAAAAATTTGTATTATACACGACGATAACATTTCATTATCTTCTCGAGCTTATTAGTTAAAATCGCTTTTGAGTAAAGTACAATGTTATCGCCTTGTACGAGTATAATAAATAACTAATAATATAAGTCAATAGGTATTGTCATTAACGAATGGAATCCCACTGCCAGGGGGCGACATCAGCTCCTGTCCCACTTACATAAGTTTTTATGTAGTTTCTAAAATCTGTAGCTAAAGTGGATTGATTTCTGGTGCTCAGTCTTCTTTGTAAGGTAGATAAATTCTCCAGAGCACTATGCTCTGGAATATCGTTTCGCCAGCCACCAGAAAATATTTCACCATTTACCTCTCTATCTATGTAATTTGAATTACAATAAAACTGGTCTTTTTCTGCTTTAATGAAATTGTGTAAGCAAACACATGCCTTGACGATATTGTCCACGGTTTCCGGCTTAGCATTTATTGTTCTATGGAAAATCCGGAAACGTGCAACTAGAATACCAAAAGCGTTTTCGATGACACGTTGAGCTCTACTTAATCGGTAATTAAAAATGCGCTCAGCCACTGCCATTAACCCGCTTTGGGCCTTACTGAAAGGTCTCATTAAATGAACCCGAAGCGGGAAAGCTTCGTCACCAACAAAATAATGGGGCATAGGTGCATTATCACCAGGAAAAGGATAGTTCTTCGGAATATGAAGGTCGTTGCTTAACAAGTTCCTACCAAATCGTGATTCGTTTAAAATACCTCCATCTGATTGACTGCCATAAGCTCCAATATCAACAAATGTGAAATTGTAGTTGGCATCGCACGCGGCCAATAACACAATGCTGAACGATTTTTTATAGTTGTAAAACATTGAACCACTATTAGAAGGAGCTTGAATGGTTACATGTTTGCCATCTATGGCGCCGATGCAGTTTGGAAGTTGCCACTGATTATAGAATTCTCTACTGATTTGTTTGAATTTTTCTGAATCAGGACATTTCAAATAAATTAGAGAAAGTACGTTCCACAACATAGAACAAGTTTCCCTAACAATAATGCACACCGTAGGAACACCTAATATGAAGACATAGTCCAAACTAGGGTACGAGTCTCCGGTAGCTAGGAACCGCAAAGTCACAGCTAATCGACATCCAGGTGAAATAGCTTCACGACGAGAATTCTTTTGGAGATATGGACTAACTAAATGCAGCAGTTCGTCAAAGGATTGCACAGACATCCTTGTGTAATTAAAGAAGACAACTTCATCACATAGACGCATTTCTTGCAGCAAGTTTTCATACTGTCCCTGTGTTTGCCGGTTCTGTAATATTGGATGGACCCAGAATCGTCGTTTTCTTCGAGTTTTCTTTACTTTATTTTCCGGGTTGTTTGTTTTCAAGACAGCGAGTGTAGTCAGATAAGCCAAACTTCCCAGCAAGACAGCTTTTGTTTTAACATCTAACTTCATTGTTCTATATTATCTAAAATTGAAAGTTAGCGGGTAATCAGGTTTTAATCAAGTTAATTTGCAATTTTTTTACCAAAGATTCTTTTTCAATGAGAAAGATAAAGATACGATATTTTGGAGGTTATTACAAATGTAAACATAAACAAACACCATGTTCGGATCAGCGGACATTGCGCATGTCCACTTCGAAATATGTGTCGCAATTCAAATTGGAAGTTTGCGATCTGCAAACATGCAATCGGAAATCGAATTCCAACGCTGGACGAGCCGAATCCGAATCCGAAGTGCTGTTGTAAACGCGAGTTCATAAAGCGCATGTGTCAAATATCCACTTCGCAATCGGATTCCAAATTGTGCCGAAATCCAATTGGTTGTAAATGTAGCTTTAGTCGATTAAATACCAATTTAAGTTTGTCCAAGTGTGATATTGAAAAAATTACAATGTCGTCTAAATAAACTATACATGCTTCGTTTTGAATTCCTCTAAGTATATTGTTCATCACTCTTTGGAATGTGGCAGGGGCATTTTTAAGTCCAAATGACATTCTTTTATATTCGTAATGTCCGCGAGGTGTGGAAAAAGCAGTTTTTGAAATATCACTAGGATGCATTTCTACTTGATGATAACCTGAAGCAAGATCTAGCGTGGAAAAATATTGGCATTCACCTAATTTGTCTAATATGTCCGAAATATGTGGTAAAGGGTATTTGTCTTGTGGGTATTTGTCATTTAATAATTTGTAATCAATAACCATATGATATTTGGGTTTACCTGAAGCATCCATTTTTTTTTTGGAACAATTATTACTGGACTACTCCATGTACTATGCGATGTATAATATCATTAGCTAATAACTCATTAATTTGTTTTTCTGCTTCTTCTTGTTGAGCATGGGGCATTCTATATGCCATTTTAAATACTGGAATATCGTCATTAGTATTTATTTCATGTTTTACTACATTTGTAAAAGTTAGTGGTAATTTTGAACAATGAAATATATCTCTATACTCGTAACACTTTTCTAATTGATTGTTTTTCTTCATAATTTAAATGATTTAATCGTAGATTTTTTAAATTTTCTTTTAACAAATTATCTATTTCTAGTTGTAATTCATATTCTGTTAGTTTTATATGAGTTATATTTTCTGTTTCAATTACATTTAACGGTTCAATTTGAATATCTTGTGGGGTTTCGTTACTATTAATAATGGTTAATAAAACTTCTTGATTTGTTATTTTTACTAAACATTCTGGGATTTCTATACCATTAGAAATTTTTGTATATTATACAATGATTTAAATTTGAAGTTACAGGGACTTTTATTATTTTATTTATTTATTTACTTATTTATTGCCATTCTACATTACACACAATACAAAAACATTACTGAGTAATATCGACAACGTCAGAGAAAAAATTTACTAAACAATAACTACATTCAATATACCCAGTACCTCAAAATGATGCATCAGCAGAGCAAATTCGCTCGCTGAATGCCATAGCAAAGCCTCGCATGAAATCCCTTGGGTTGCCAGAGTATGGACATTTATCAATCAGCCAATCCTTAGCAAGTTTCTTGAATTTTTTTATTTCATCGATTTTTTTAATACTCTCAGGTAGTATATTATACGCCTTTATAGCCTGATATGGTGGGCCTTTCTCGAAAAAAGTGGTTGCATGAGGAGGGATTCTAAGTACAAATCTATTTCGTGTAACAATATTTAAGTTGTTATACGCCTTATGATTTTCGACATACAATTCAGGATGTCTCTTAACAAAGCAAATTAATGCAAAATAGTACAGAGAAGGAACCGTCCAGATTCCCAATGCTTTAAAATGAGGCACACAGGAGGTTTCTCTTGATAAACCTAACAAGCTTCTTATCACCCGCTTTTGAGCTATAAATACGTCATTAGGCGATGAGGAAGAGCCCCAGAACAATATGCTGTATGAAATGACCGATTGTATGTTAGCATAGTAATATATTTTCAAAGTACTCAGCGACACTAGGTCTTTGAGATATATTATTGGAGCACAGGCAGAATTCACTCTTTTTACATCAGCATTTGTTTGCCGCTCATAAGACAGAGAGCTTTCAACTTGAAGCCCCGAGAACTTAACTGATTTTGTAACCGGAATTGATGTACCATTTTCCTGTCTTACGTACAAAGACGATTCAGTGTTTGCGAAAATACTAAAATTGAGCAATCCTGTCTTACTATTATTCATCGTGAGACAGTTATTTTTGATCCATTTTTCCATTTTATCTACTGCCTGTGTGGCCGCGTAAGAAAGCTCGCTTGTACACTCTGATTTGAGCAACAAAGTAGTATCGTCTGCAAATTGGTATATTAATTTTGTATCCATGGCAATGTGAAGATCATTCACATACAGCAAAAACAGAAGGGGTCCCAGGATCGAGCCCTGGGGCACTCCTCTGGCTATCGATGTACGTTCTGAGTATGTAGTTTGACAAATGTTTACAGTTTGGTACCTTTCTGAAAGATACGATTGCAGAAGATTTGCACATGAACCTCTGATTCCATATTTGTGAATTTTTTTAATCAATAGATCATGATTTATGTTATTGAATGCTTCGGTGAGATCAAAGTATAAGCCGCATATTTTACTTTTCTTGTCAAGTTGTTCTATGATAAAATTAATTGAATCATATATGGCATCGACTGTACATGTTTTTGGGCGAAAACCGTACTGATGGGGCGATAGAATATCATATTTGTCAATAAATGCCATCATTCTTCTATAAATTATTTTTTCAAACACCTTTGAAAAGGCTGGGAGCATTGACACGGGTCTATAGTTTCCCACCTCTGTTTTCGAACCTTTTTTATGAACAGGAATGACCTTTGCTACCTTGAGTTTACTTGGAAAAGACTCTAGAGTAAAACACGCATTTATTAAATGTGCTAAAGGTTTTTTGATAAAAAAACTAGCTCTTTTTAGTAAAAATATAGGTATTTCATCAACCCCCGGTAAGAATTTGTTTGGAATTTCATTTAATAGTTTTAAAACCTCGTGCTCGTCCGTTGGCATAAGAAAAATTGTATCAGTGATATATTTATCGTTGAATTGTTCTGGTTCATTCCTATTTTGTAGTGAAAACTTATTACTAAATATTTCTGCTATTTTGCTATCGCTTACAATTTTTTTATCGTTCTCCATTAACTCGATATTTTTGTTCATGTTGTTTTTACCCGTTATTGAATTATAAACATTTCAAACCCCTTTTGCCAAGTTATTAGATCCCGTTATCCTTTTATCATAGTGTTTTCTTCGTTCCCTACTGATTAACGCTTGCAGGTTCTCTTTTTCGCTTTTATGTGATAGTAATATAGCTGTAGATTTAGTATGTCGATACAGTCGAAATAGGTCGTTAACATGATTTGAAAGATCTCTAATTTCTGGGGTAATCCAATGACTTTTTTCTTTTCTCTCTTTACAACTTTTGCTGGGAAAATGAATATCAAAGTAATAGAAAAAAATTCTAAAAAAAGTGTCGTACTTAGAATTAACTCCGAGTTGCACAAATACCTCAGACCAAACCTCCTTTTCTAAATCAACCAAAAATTCGCTCACATTTCTCTCGCAAAAAAATCGCTTGTGTATATAATTTTCCCGTAATTTTGCCGGAATAAATATTGACAGCTCCTGCCCGCTATGATCAGATATTGCTGTCAAAAGATCCCTAAACTGAACCTCGTCCTCGGATAAATTGCTAAAAATATTATCAATTCTCGTTGCTGAGGATATTGTTACTCTTGTCATTCCCACCACATGTGGTATAAATCCGTAACTACTGAAGAAATTCAGTGCTTTTTTAGAATCATTTGAATCAACCGCAAAATTTAAGTCTCCACACACAACCACTTTATTTTTTGAAACATTAATATTGTCGCATAGCTCACCCAATATATCTAGAAACTCATCCGTTGCTTGCTCAACCCTGGCCTTATAAACGCATTCCACCACAACAGAGAAATCACTGACACTTACCTCGGCACATGTAAACTCACAAATCTCCCCAACCGCGATCACTCTGGTACTGAGCATTGAAGCTTTACCCAACAAAGACTTGTGCCCAAATATTGCAACCCCTTTTTGTAGTCCGGTTATATGAACTAATTAGGTTGTATTCCTCGAACATTTGTAGCACGATTTCATCCTGGTCCATCCAATGCTCACTGACGCAAAAAATGTGAGGTTGTTGTTCTTTTAATAGTATTTCCACCTCTGAGTGTTTGTTTCTTAAACTTCTAACATTGATATGAAGAATAGTAATGCACTGTATGTTTCCTTTTAGTTTGGTTGCCGTCCTAAAAAATCCGAATTTGTACCATTTTCTTGACGGATCTTTCTTGGTGGAAAATAATATGTATCAACCCAAGTCCCTGGTGGCCAATAATCGCGATCACGGTACAATGTCTCTAGTCTCAGCGGTATTTGCGCTTTAAAGGAGGCCTTGCTTTTGCTTTTGGAGAGCAACTTTTCACAAGTAAAAACAAAATCGGGTTCACTATATTTTAGACACTCAATAATAGTTTCTGGTTCAGTATTCACATCTAAATTGGCTATGTATAACCATTTCGTTGGTTCCACCACTTTCAGTTTTTTAGCAATTTCACTAACATTTTTCCCCGTGCAGATTTTTGGAACAGATTGCTTATTTTTAATTCTATTCCTGTGTGTTGACACTCTTTCCCAACCCTCTACTTTGTTGTTTTCGTTCCGAGTCTGATGATCTTGAACTTGACGTTTATTTCGTGCGTCGTCCACAAGTTCTACGTTCATCTTTAGTTTTTGTTTGTCAACTGGATCACTTGCTATTGGAGCTGATTTTAAACTTGTAGTTGCTTGATTTCCATTTCTTGCAGTGAAATCAAACCTGTCCGGGGTCGGTGGAATTTTTAAATGTACTTTATCTGTCTCTTGTTTACTATTTCGTATCTTCCTATCGCTGTTTTCTCCATTACATGCAACTTTTAGGTTATCCTTTTGTTTACCTTCTCGTGCTTGTAATATTTTATTTTCCTCCAGTAGAGTGATTTTCTCCTTCAACAGAACGGCATTTTCTTCCAGAACTTTATTCTTACTCTCCATTTCCCTTATAATTTTGTGGAGAAGAAGTAGTTCCTTTTCGTATTGTGTAACATTGTTGTCCAGTTTCAACTCGACTTCATTTATACAAGTCTTATTTTTCACCAAGTTTGCAGCGGTTAGACAACTTGGATGAAATGGGCATTTGCATTTAATACAAATAACCCTGCTCTTGACTGATTTTTTGCAGTATTTGCACTCAAAACTTTCATTTTCGTTACACTCAACTATAAGCGGACTGCCACCGCCATCTTTCTTCCCATTACATGTTGATGTCTGGCTTCTAAACGGAAAGTTTTTGTTTTGGGGGTTTCAAAATAAATTGGTATTACGCCTTGTTTTGTGTATAAACATTCTTTTTTAAATCAATATTTGCACCTAAATGTTTCAATAAATCCATTATAATTAATCCGTCGTAATTTGGGTTAAAATCAAATATGTAGTAAAAAAGTATTCTTTTGTTTTAAATATTTTTGGCAACGGTATGTATGTTACGTATTTGTGAAAGGTGGTTCGACGGACTGTTTTAATTTTAAATGGCAATTCTTTTACATAATCTATATAATATTTTTCTACAATTTTGGGACTAATTAATGTTTTTGAGGAACCTGTGTCTAACATAAATTTCAAATTAACTTGCGGGATTTTAATGTAAGGTAAAGCATTATTATTTATGTTTGTCAAATTTTTCAGGTATGGTTGTGAGAGGGGCCTGGTACTGGAAAATTTCCATGTTCTTCTGATTCTTGTTCATTATATGGGTAATTATTTACGGGGTGCACATTTTCCGTTATTTCTTGTTGAAATAATTCTTCAGCTATAAAATTTGGTCTATGAAATTGTTGTGGTTGATTTTGTGCTCGAAATGTAGGTCTGGAAGTATCCATATGTTGTGGCCTATTTTGTCTTGGTTGATTGTTAAATGTTTGTCTGCTTCGAATAAAGGAATTTCGGGGACGATTAAGTATTATGATTATTATTATTCCATCGTCTAAATGATGTTTGTGCAGATCTTTGCGAATATTGTGGATACGAATTGAAGTTTCTTGAAGAATTAAAATGTCAGTTGACTTTTATTTAATAATAAGCTTAGTAAATCTTGGCATCTATTGCCGAATGATACAGCATTTTCATTTCTTTCCTGTTTCACAGGTAATAAATCTCCTACTAAACAATTTTCGTCACGAGGATCAGAAAAATATTGAATTAGTAATGTTTTGATTGCAATCCAATTATTTAAGTTACCTCTACTACCTACTAAATTTAAAGCTCGGTCTTTTAGTTTTCCGATTATTGCTCTTAAAATAAACAGATTTTGACATCGTTTTTGTCTGAAAATGTGTTAATTAAATACTCACTAGATTGAATAAATATAGCAAGTGTTGCTGAGTTTCCATCAAAATTAAGAACAGAATCTAAATAAAAATTTTGAATTGAAACTACTGAAAGAGCCATATTTTCTCTTTTAATATGACTTCTTTCTCTATTTTTATTATCTGTCATTTACTTTTATAACAGAAAAAGTTATATTTATTTAATTATATAATTAAATTATTATTATTATTATTGCAAAATAATTATTATCAGGGTAAATATGTAGGATAAGAAAGATAGGAAAGTGTTACATTCAATTTTGTATTTATAGATCTTCAGGTTTTCTTTCTTCAGTCTAGGGAGATACGATTATAATAAGCAAATTCGTAGGCAGAATCTCCGTACTTATTATAATTTCTCTACCCAAGAGCTCTCGCTTCTTAAATTTTGTTATTTAAAAACACGCCATGTGTTTAAACATTTTATTTGTTTAGAAGATTCGGCGATGGATGTCCTCTTCTTCCTCTAAGCTGAAATTGTTTTGACAAAATTTCGATACTGGATATACTACCGACTGCGCCAATTATGCTTTTTAATAAACTAGGAAGGCTTTTTTAAAAAGTTTATTAAACTAGATTATTGCCTAGACGTTTTACAATGTTAACTTAAGTAGGTCTAAAACGATAATGAATCTAATATTTTAAAACATGCAAAAACAAGGGTCGCCATACCGCAAGACTATCCATGATTCTTGGAAAAACATACCTAAAACTGTCCTATCTGCAGAAATCACATGTGGTTATGCTCAAGTAACAGAAAGCACTAAATATTAGGGCAATGGGCAATACATCACATATAACAGCCAATTATGTGCAAGATAAGGTCATAAATAAAACCTTTTCTAGGTACGCGGTAACAACGAATTTTGTTTCTTTCTATACCATCACAGATCATATTAAGATTATAGATGAGAAACTCGTATGTTAATTTTTGCAGCCGTATTTTATCACCATCTGATGATTTGGGGGCAAGTAAACTTTTACGTGGCGGGACTTTTGAATTATAATTACAATTTATTTTTTGTCAAGCTGCTTCAAATGTAATTAAATTTGTGTTTAATTAAATATGTACGATTGGTAATTTTACGTAAATCATACATATTTAATCAGTTCACAAATTTAATTACATTTGAAACACCCTGACAAGAGGTATTCAATTAAATACTGCTAAATAATCAAGTAATATAATTATTACCAAGGAGAAAAGAAATAACACAAAGTAAAATTAAACTAAACTGCTGGCCAATTGAAACGTACCAAGCGAATTTTTAGGTTGAATTTAAAGTCAAATATTTTGAAAAGGAGAAAAGATATCAACATGAGGTTTTCAGGATTCAAGAGATAATTTTATTGCGAAAGCAATAGTGTAACCCGATTTTTTTACTTTGAAGTACGTTAGTATCTACAGGGTATGAAAGAAAGTCGTCTACTTTTTCTCAAACTTTATACCTACAGGAATTCCACAAAAAATTTTGTATATTTTTTTGATGTCGATTTTTTTAGTCCCTGGTTAATGAGGAAAAAACCAATTTCTCAAAATTTTTATATCCCTCTTATTTTATAAGATACCGAATTTTTTATTAAATTTAATATTGTTAAACAGGTTTTTGCAATAATAATTATGCTGCCATTTTGAAAGCAAATGTCATCATGTGATATGTCGATAAAAAGGTAAATTTAAATAGAATCTAATTCTTGTGGAAAAAATATACAGGGTTGTTTTAAAAAAATTTGAAAGTTAGTAGGTGGCCCTTCCGGTGAAACCGGAAGAGTCATCAGATTGTTTTAAACGTCAAAATGATTATTCCTTTCAACAATCAAACCATGCCAAATTTCAAATTAATACAGTTAAATGTAACAAAATGGTGGGGGTTGTAAAACGATTTCGTAGCCACCCGGTGTACACGAATATGAGCAAATTATTGAAAAAGTGAAAAACCCGTTTCGAGGACATAAGTCACTTAAACCAATGGTGAACATAAACTAACTAAATTCCATTCTATTCCATTAAGAAAATAGCCTCAAAAAATGAATTAAAAAATTTACCAATTAGCGAACGTGTACCGATTTTTGATAAGCCACTGGTTACCAATAAATTAATGAAAGTACAAAAAGTGTATTTTTTATAAGAAAGCCATTCATAAGGTTTTATATCAACTACAGAGATTGGTTCTCACAAAACACAATACGGCCGAACGACAAAAAACAAAGAAAATATCAAATTTTCAGCAAAAATTCGGTATCTTATAAAATAACAGGAATATCAAAATTTTCAGAAACAGGTTGTTTTCCCATTAAGTAAGGAATAAAAAAATCTACATCAAAAAAATATAAAAAAATTTTTGTGGAATCACGGTAGTTATAAAATTTGACAAAAAAAAGAAGACTTTCTTTCATACCCTGTAGATAGTAATGTACTTCAAAGTAATAAAATCGGGTAACACTATCGTTTTCTCAATTAAATTGTCTCTGAAATCCTGAAAACCGCATGTTGATATCTTTTCTATTTTTCAAAATATTTGGCCTTAAATACAACCTAAAAAATCGCTTGGTACGTTTCAATTGGCCAGCAGTTTATTTTTATTTTTTTCTTCTTTTTAAAAAATATTGGTGGGCTTGGCAGTATACCTCATCATTAAACTTATTGCGGCTATCTTTTCCAGTCAAAATCCTAATAATTCCAGTAGTCCAATTGTGGCAACACAAAACAGCGAAATTAAAAATAATAGCGTGTTTTACCGCATCACTATGTTCATAAATCCTAAAATTAAATTGTACATGCTTTTCTAAATAGGCTAGAAGAATTTTTAAAAAACATTTCTTTTTAAATATTACATGTATCACCGAATTAAAAATAGAAAATATCTTACAAATACCATCAATAAACTCTGGGGTACAATACTTTAATTTATTGGGTATACTGCTCGCATACATGCTACTTTATTAGTACAAATAATGTTATCTTTACATATTTCGCATTGTTGTACATATTTGATTTTTTTCGCTAAAAATCCACTGACATACCCCATACTTATCTGATGTACATATCTCATGTCAGTGTCACGAATAGTAACATTTTCCAGTACCGTAGAATGATCTGGTGACTCAAATTCCGGTTCAGAGACCCCTTGACTTAAAAACTCTTTCACAGATTTAATTATGTTCTGCAAGTTCACAGTTACTGGATAGAGAATGCCGAGTAACAAAGTTATTTAAAAATAATGTTTTAAAATAACATTTAAAATTTGAAATGGTGGGATTGCTATTTCTTCCACCTTGTTGGCGTATTTGCTCAAAGAAATTTTCCAAGGGGTCCTGATTAATCATTCTAGGTCTGAAAAATGTTACATTATGACTGGCTAAAACTTTAGAAATTTCTTCCATCCCCGCCAATGTAGAAATCCAATTCTTTAGCGATGGTGGCGAAAAATGTACATCATTGAAGGGATTTTCAAAATGCATATGCCTCAAATGCTTTCGAGCATCCCGCCAATATGAAATGTGCCCCGATGTGCTACTAACTGCACATTTCAACTTTTTTCCGTTTCGGGAAAACAACGTATTTCCATTTACGCTGTCAAATAACCTGTCAAAAAATTTGAGAATCTTCGCTGTACTCGCAGCTTCCTGTTCTAAATCATCACCATCAAAAAAATGTAGAAATTAATATCAAGCTTACTACTGAAATTTAAAATATATTACCTTTCATTTGGACTCGAGTTAAAAGTGTCATAAAAGATGCTACAGAGTGACTGAAAACTTGTGCAGCGTGTGATACCTTCATTTTTTTTATTTTTGTATTAATTACATGGGCATCCGTTAGCTTCGGCATAGACCGTATATCACCGCTGGAGTTGTCCATTTGGTAGGCTTTGACAATATGTTCCCATTTGGCAATGTGCACATTGTCATCAGTTTGCCAAACCAAATTTTTATTCAGTAAATTGTTCCGAATTCCTTTAAGTAAGTGTGGTGGATCATAAATATGGACAATTTTTTGACCATTAACTTGATAAATTTTTAATTCCTGATGGTAATATCTTCTTTCTTGAAAATCCCTCATCAAATGTTTGAAAATGCACGTGGTCAAAGAGGTTATGTTATTATAAAATAAAGTTTTGAACAAGTTATAGGTATATAATATTAAATGTTCTTACCTTAAAGTACACAAATACGTAGAACACAAAAATAATGTTTTTTAAAAGTATATCACAAATTGTTTCAAAAAGCTAAAGCACCAAAAACTAATAATCACTCACTTTCGTTAAACGTTCAACTGTAAAAACAATAATGGCACCGCAGCACAGTGTTGCCACAAGCAAGACGTAAAATTATGGCGCGCCCTTACCAAAATTATCAGATTTTACATAAAATTATGTTAAATTCTTAAATTTGTTATTTTTAGAGTGGTGAGAGGAGTGGGGAAAATATGAAGTATGTTATTGTAAAAAAAAAACATAAGTAAGAACAATTTTATAAACAATAAAGATAAAAAAACTTATTATATAATAATATCGGATGCGTCCTCAAATACAATATCATCTGTGGGTTCTACAACTATTTCTTTTGAAGAATACATCTCTTTCATAAGATATGTCATTTTTTTATTAACTCTAAAAGAATGGCATTCTTTAACCCCTTCACTCGCCAATACTAATCCGTTGATAGTGTCACTGCATAATTTATTGCGAATTTTTGTTTTTATTAGATTTATTTTCGAAAATATTCTTTCGCACGGGCGTTAAAATAGGCCGCAACTAACACATCTAATATAAAATTGCCCAGATGTCTAAATTTTGAATTACCTGCTAGATCTGAAAGCGTAGAAATTTTAAACCAATATTTGTCAACTTCGATTTCATTTTTTATGTCATCTGGTAATTCTGAAAGCGATTGACAGTACAGGCGCCATTCATCATCAATGTTTTGTATTAATTCTGTATCAGTATTGGTTTCAATTCTGGGGAGTGAGTTTATTAAACTGAAAATTGAATTTGGTTTTGGGGTTGTTGATCTCGGATCAAATATGGCAATCTGAGAAAGTAAAGAATCTTTAAAATCGAATCTTTTTTTGAGCTGTTCGCAGCTTACAATCAAATACTCACGGCATCTAAAGTAAAAATCGTTTTTCTGAGTTTCATCGAGTTTATCAACATTTTTAATAACCTCTACGCCGAGATAAATGTTGTGCAAATTAATAAATCGATCCGAATCTCTCGGATTAACATCCTGTAGATGAATTTGGTTTACATAATTTGAATTTAGATAGCTTAATAGCAAACTTTTATAGGTTTCGCAAATTTTATTATAAACTTCTGTGATTATCACACGTTCGTTTTGAAAATATTCATTTAATTTTGCAAATTTGGGTAGAACCCACTGTAAGAAATAATAAAATAACTTTGCTTCTGTATCATTCAAGGTATTGAAAATATATTCAGAAGATTGCAATCTGTGATGTAAATATTCTTGATTAAAATATATTTGAAGTGGTGCCCATTGTTCTAAAAGTCTATTTACAACCATATTTAATGATAACCACCTGGTCTGCGATGGTCTTAAAATTTTATGTGGTTCTATGTTGCAAAAATGTTGAAACTCAGAAAATTGAGCTTGTCTTTTAGAACTGTTTTTAAAAAAAATATACACTTCACGCACTAAATCTTCACAGTGTCTTGGTAACACTTTGCAGGCTTCACTGGAACATAAGTGAAGTGAATGGCAAATACATTTTTGTATTATTATTCCGGGTAAATTCAACATCAACCTACTGACCACAGAATTGTGTGTACCAAACATAGTGTTGCAACCATCTGATCCGAAACCAATCACATTTTTTAATGGAATATTAGCAGATATAATCGCAGTGATTAATTTGTCATATATAGTTGCAGCAGTCATACCTTCATTTGATTCCTTACTGCTGTTTTTGAAACATTGAATTAAACCAAAAAAATTTGAACAAATACGACCGCCTACTTCATCAAAATATCTAACGCAAATACAAATATTTTTTACGGTACTTATTGATTCGTCAATCAAAATGCTAAATTTTCTTTTTTTCAAAATATCTACAATTGTTTCAAATTGATATTTTCCTAGAACACCGGTGATTATCTTCGTTGCTTTCGTTCTTCCTAGGGTGATTTTCTTAACGATTTGTGAATCAGGTAATGCGGATTGCAAAAGTGGTACCAAATGTTCCGTGAGCCTAATCGGAAGATTGTGCTCCGCAATGAAAGCTGCAATTTTTATTTCTGTCTGGCGCACCTGCATTTCTTCATCTGTGTTGAACTTAAACATCTCAGTAACTTTTCTTTGGTCCTTTTTACAAACGGAAGCATTTTTTTATGTTTGTCTCCTTTCGCGTGATTCTTGATAACTGTTACATCGGCCAAAAATTCTGCATCACAAACGTCACATTTTGCTCTGGTAGGTTTGCCTGAAACAAATAATTTATCAAGTGAATTCTCCATACAAATAAAAATTGTGTTTTTGAGTTCGCATACGTGAAACATTGTAACTGCCTGTTCATAAATATTATTTTTATATTATTTTAAAAAATTCACCTACCTTTAACTTCTTCTAACCATGTCGTGAAATCTGGATTCGATTTCCATTCTATTCTGAATTTTTGGGGCTTGGTCTGTCTTCGGCCCACATTGTATTTCTTTTTTGGTTCTTCTTTTTCAGAATCGGAGTCAGAATTCCTTCTTAATCTTTTTAAGGCGCTTGTACTTGCCATTTCACCGGCGGCGCTTTTATAACCTCGGGATAAATTTTTATTCGGGGAAGTGGGAAGTCCACATTTCCTTAATTAAAATGTTTAAACAGTCGAATAGTTGGTTGCATAAAGCAACAGCTTATAAAAGTTATATTATTTATTGCTCGTGGAAGCAAAAATTGAAGTAAATTGATTCTTTACAGTTTATTCTTCAAAATTATGTTAAAATTATCAAACAACTTTTTATTTTGATATCAGAATTAGACAAAAATTATGTTAAAATCTGATAATTATGTGACAATTGGCAACACTGCCGCAACGACATGGCAATGGTAATGGTGGATCCAACCAAAACTAAAATTAAAATTGCGTCAGCTAGTGACATCTAGCGGTTTGGGTGCAGCCAAATATCGTGGTTAAAGTGTTCCCGTAAGAGTGCACAGGCCCTGTATACCATTACAAATTCGCACTACTACATCTTCTAAAGATATCAGCAGTGTTGCCGCGCATCAAAAAATAAAATCACCAGTTTTGCTCTCAGAAAGTTGCCACACCTGACATAGTTTTCACCAGATTTGAAAATAGAGCAGAAAATTCGTTTCGAGAAGGAAAATTACTGAGGCATGGAAATTGCGTTAAATAAAACAATTCCGATAATAAAAACAAAACAGTTTCATTTATGTTTTTTTTAATTTATTTAAACATAAATATAAACAAAAATAAAATAGAACAAATACATGTAACAAAAAATCTTGTTTCAAAAATATAAATAAACTTAAAAATAGGTTTACATTTTAGTAACTATCTCTTTGGTCAATTGCACACTATAACAGTTTTCTCCATATGTTTTTATATATTCTTTGGTATGTAAAATACCCGATAATGTATCAGAGTTCAGGCGGTTTCTCACTTTTGTTTTATTTAAATTGACAGCGCTAAAAATTCTCTCTACACAGGCGCTGCTGTGTGGAAGACAAAACAAATCAAATACGAATTTACATAAATTTGGGTAAGCCGGTGAGTCATCTCCTTTTTTGTAGTTGTCACTTTCTTCCAAAAATCAATAGATTCAAGACTTCTATCAATAGAACTATTTTTAAGTAAACGAAATTCTCTATCCAAGTCATTCATATCAATACCTTCCAAAACTTTTTGAAAATACACTGATAAAGGACCTAAAGATTGAGTAGAATCTAAATTTTTTGGGTCTAGAAAACCCAATAGTAGAAACGATTCGCCGGTTCTGCGCCCTCCGACGCCTCCGGGTGAGCGCGCAGCTAGCGTCGCGACGTCCGTGAGTTTTTAGTTCACAACATGGCCACCGGTGATCAGTAGAGGGCGCTGCAAGTAGCGAGCGCGAGGGTAGAGTTTTTTTAGTTCAAAACATAGCCACTGGTGATTAATAGGAATTTATCTAAACGTGTTTGTTCTCTAACAACAATATCTGTTGACTTTAATATTCAAGGTTATATCAGCTTAAATACAACAGTATGGATAATAATAATAGAAATATATTCCTTATGACAACAAGTCATTCAAAAAAGTGTTTTGATAAATTAAACTGCTGTTCAAAATTATCGCACCACTCAGAAATCTAGACGTAAAGATCTCTTAGTGTAAATGTCAACAGCTATTTCTTCATAACAACATTAAAAAAGCAATGTTGAAAGGTTTGCATCGTTTCGGATTCACTTTGGGAGAAATTTGAGAAAAAATTGAAAAAAACCATCAGAGTGGAAAATAAGGTGTTTTAATTAAGAACGAAACAAAGCAAAATAAAGAATTGAAATGATCTGAGATCATCCATAATAGGTTGTTTTGCAACCTCTAGCTCGGATAACAGCCTGAATCCGCCGTGGTATACTTCTAATAAGATTTGTCACGCGTTTTTCCTCGGCAAGAGCGGAGGTGAATATAAAGTTAGAAATTGGTCTTCGGATGGACGAGACAAAAGGCTCGACTAAACTCAGCGGGGTGGTCGCGGGCTGAGTAAAGATTTCCTTATAAGTGGACCTTGAAAATCTTTAAAAGGGCGCCAGAATCCTTAAACCATATAATAATTAAGGTTTCACCGGATTCGAATGAAACTATACCCAATAATTAACGATAAAATAAAACTAAAATAAACGGTAACAAATATCGATCTTTATTTTGACCTGACTAGTACTTATAACAATTTGTGGAATATATATATGAATGTATAATATAAAATAATATGACATAAAATCCTATAGGTCAAGTGACCAATGCTACTATATTTTAAAAGGTGCTTACTAACCCCCCATCTAAAAACCCTCCCAAATTGTGCGACTGGCGCTTATAAAAATAATAGTCGTTAACGGTAAAGGAGCCCTAAACCGCATGTACATGTGATTTCCGCTACCCCGCACCGGTTATCGTGTTGTTGAATAATTAACGCGACCAAGTATACACAATTAGCGAAGTAATAAATCCAGAGGCGAAACACGTAAAAATACAATAGTCAAGCTATAGCCACTTGATTCAAAATAACCTGATGGTAAATTAACAAAAAAAACTAGTCTAGGTAAAGCGTGATAAAATTATGGCCTTGAATCCCACAGCGAGACAAATAGTATTGGAAATCTCTGACCTTAATTTATGGAGTCTGCGTCGCCCAAAGAAGACCTGTCCAGATGTCCAAGGAAGGTCCAGGAAGTCAGGCTGGATACTCCCAGTCTCCGAACGGCAAAACCAAAGCGAAGAAAAGAGTAACGAGTAGGGAGAGAGAATAAAACGTTTTGCGTGAGAGTGAGAGAAGAGTGAGAGAGAGAGTGAGAGAGA
Source organism: Pediacus dermestoides (assembly GCA_963942485.1). Classification (NCBI taxonomy): domain Eukaryota; kingdom Metazoa; phylum Arthropoda; class Insecta; order Coleoptera; family Cucujidae; genus Pediacus; species Pediacus dermestoides. Next base: position 12,102,134 of record OZ012630.1, on the reverse strand, counting down.
GAGAGACCTAAAAGAGAACGTAAATTAGCTTATTGGAAAAACTAGGAATTTGAGTCGTAATTAATTACCTTAGGTGTAGTGTGGCCTCGTGTGAAAATCGAACAATGTAGTTTCGTTTGTAATCCTCCGTAGAGTTTCTTAACGCCAATTAAACGAAAAATTCTATCTTAAATAGAACAACGGTAATCTCAAATTGGCGTTAATTAAGTTTGCAGCACGTGGCAGATGATCCAGAAAATATCTGATTAAAAATGTGCTACCAAGTGTGCAGACGAAAGTACGAATTGCGAATGATTTTCACACAAGAATTTTCGTTGAACGGGACGCTAAATAAATTACTAAAATTTTTCAAAAAGCCAAAGAAAAATAAGATAAAAAGAAACAAGTATTGCCATCTAATGGTCACTAATCGGGAATAGGTAGTAATCCTGTGATAGGGTTCCATTTAACGAGATGAAGGAACTAAGTTTTCAATTAATTATACAAATTTGAGATAATAAGAAGTTAGATGGTGTGTTATCCATACTTTTAGAGTAGATGTTGCTAGTGGAAATTTAACCCGTTACAGATTTTCTATATGAAGTTGAGAAATATTTTCCCACTTCTGATGTGCAACACGTTCCAGCTGTTGTAGGTTCTGTGGGGCTGGCAAATGTCGTCTGACGGCTCTTTTAAGAGTGTCCCATAGATGCTCGATGGGATTTAAATCCGGGCTTCGCGCTGGCCAGTTCATTACTCTAATGCGGACTTCATTCAGATAGTCAACACAAATTATTGCCACGTGCGGTCGCGCATTGTCCTGCATAAATAGAAAATCAGGACCAATAAATGGAGCATAGGGCATTACATGTTCCTGGAGAATGTTCTAGACGTAGAATTCAGCATTCATTGCCCTTGCATGAATAGGGTCTAACTCCGTACGGCCATCAACAGAAACACCTGCCCAAAACATTCTAGAGCCACGACCAAAGGGTTCGTGTGGCACGAAATTGAAGGCAGCTTCCCTTTCTCCCTATCGTCTATACACACGCTGCCGTCCATCCGAAGATTTAAGGCTTATTCTTGTTTCATCAGAGAAAAGGACTTTCCTCCAGGCATCGATGGTCCAATTTTCCTGTGCGCGTGCAAATCGTAATCGAGCTACCCTATGAGCTCTGGTGAGTTCTGGTGCTTTTATGGGCCTTTACAGATCAAACCAGTCTCCCGCAGTCTTCTTCTCACAGTAACAGCAGAAACTTGGTCATTTCTAACAGTCTCCAGCTCATTCTTCAATTGCGAACTTGTTGCTGTCCGGTTTCTTAAAGCATTCTGGCAGAGAAAACGGTTATCCCTTGCACTCGTCGCCCTTTTTCTACCCTGCCCTTGTCTCCTGGAGTGAGAACCAGTAACTCTATGCCGTTCTAACATTCGACTTATAGTCGAATGGTGAACCTCCAGAAGACGAGCGACATACCGCATACTTCTACCTTCATCGATCAAAGTTTTCGCTCTCACACATTCCAAAGTTGTCAAATGCCTTGCACGATTCATTATTTTCATTCTGAAAATACGCCTATCGTATACAAATTCTCATTGCATTGCAAATCTGAATTTACTTATCAAAAATCACGACTCAACAAAATTAGGTTTCAATATTACTTAGTAGCTCACAACTAAGAATGTACTCTAATGTCTCGTAAACACCGTGTTGTTAATAAACATTTGTCAAAATAAGATTGGCATTTGTTTTTTGTCAACATACACCGCCTATGTTTTATATATTACTTATAACAGCAGAGAATTCCCCAAATTGCTGTGTGGTGCGATAATTTTGAACAGCAGTTTATATGTAGGTACTATTTATTTGTGCTTAGGGGACCAGGGTTGGCCGGTCTCAGTCTCCCCCGCTCATTGGGATTTGGGAGGGATTATTATTTTCCTAAGAGCAGTACACCGGATAGATATCTTTCCAAGCATTATTTATTTGTACTAGGTATTATACTACAAAAACAAAAAGACAAAAATTCCATGACTATTCCATACCTAATCCTAATTATTAGTATTTGGCCCGGTTTGGGTTACACTATACACTTAAACTGTTACCTCGTTAGGGCGCGTCTGGTACACTAAACTACTGAGTTTTTTTTTACTTTGCCGCCACGCAGGTAAGGACCTTTCCCGACGGCGGCGGTTTTTCTTTATTTGTCGTCCTCTACCAGGTTTCGGGCGGTTCCGTTTCTTAGGTGGTGTCGGGGGTGGTGTTGCGGTGGAGGAAAATGGGACAATAACTGCGACCAGCGTCGGTTTCCTGGGTCGAGGTGGCGGCTCGTGATGGGGCAATAGTGGTAGGCGGTGCAGCGTCCACGACGTTTCCTGGGGGCGGTGTGACGGGCCTTTCATCGTCACTGGAGGTCGGCTCGGGGCCGAACAGCCTCAGAAACGTCCTTTCGTTCTTCCAAGACCTGCGGCGGGTGTTGTCTTCTCTGGACAGATATCGGCTGGGGCTCGATGGCGGCGTTGGCTTCCTGTAGAGCTGCTCCCAGTCGATCCTGGCACCGGGAGTTGGCGGTCGTATGATGTTATCGCACATCTTTGTGGCTTAAAACTAAAAAATGCCCGGGGTGTGATGTGTTTATATACGGATTTTTTTCAGGCACAAAAAGAAGGCACTAAGTTATTGGCATTGTAAGTGCCCTTAGGGTCGTTGGTACCTACCGGGGTGATAACGTATGCGTTTTTATGAGGTATTGGTGTGATTCAATACGGACCGTCATACAGCAAGCCAATTTTTTATGCGATACCGTCACTGGCTTTGGATAGGGGGTTCAACCTTAACAACACCAGGTCATTTAACGCAAAGTTGGTGCTATTTTTCAGTTGCCGACTGCGTTTCAGAGATGCCTTTATTAGATTTTCTTTGATTTACTGCTGAATTTCAGCCAGTGGGGCGGTTTTTTCGTAGATTTAAGTATTTTTTTATGGTACATCCAAAGCTCGAGACGGTACTTTTCCGTTCAATTCAATTCAATGCTTTATTCATGTTAATTATGTATGTACAATACATTTACACATGTCAAAACAAAAACATACAGTAACAGTAAAATAATTAATTAGTTACAACACCCATTATAATTGACGAATTCATCAAATGAAAAAAAAGCATTATTGGTAAGGAGCGAAGTAATGGCTCTCTGAAACTGAATCAGGGGTAAGACTTTTAGGTACTCTGGCAAAACGTTATAAAATCCGATACCATGATAACCTGTGGCTTCCCTCGAACGCAATAATCTATGAAAAGTTGGCACAATATTATTTCTATTGCGAGTAGCATAGGGATGTGAAAATGTCTGATATGATGATTCATTCTCTTTAACGTATAATAAAGACTTGAGTATGTATACACATGGCACCGTTAATATTTTTAATTCAATAAATTTGTTTCTGCAATCTTGTCTATATCCGAGACCAGAAATAATTCTAATACATTTTCTTTGAATTGCAAATACTTTTTTTAAGTGTGTCGAATGACCCCAAGTTAAAATAGCATACGCTAGGTTACTATGGAATAGGCCGTAGTAAGCTGTTTTTAATACTTGCAAAGAGACAATATTTTTTAGTTGTCGGATTAAATATATTGTTATAGACAATTTGCCACAAAGGGCAGTTACGTTGGCCTTCCAAGTCAGACCCGAGTCGAGAACTATTCCAAGAAACTTTATTGGTGCATTTTCAATTTCAATATATTTTAGTGAAAATATTAGGCGTTGTTTTTTATCATCATTTAAACACAATTTATTGGCTTTAAACCATTCATTTAATTCATTTTGTACAGTTGATGATTTTATAGTCAAGCCAGTTAGATTGCTCCCTACATTATAAGTCGTAGTATCGTCTGCAAATAAGACAAAATTAGTATCTGAACAGCAGGGCAAATCGTTGACAAAAATCAGGAACAGTACAGGACCCAATACAGATCCCTGAGGTACGACTATTGAAATATTCGTTTTTGTGGAATTGACGTTTTGGAAGGAAACATACTGAGTCCTCCCATGCAAATATGACTCCATCAACTTAATGCTTGCTTTTTGAAATCCATAGAATTTTAATTTCTCAATTAATAAATCGTGCGAGACACAATCAAAGGCTTTTGTCAAATCGTAGAAATGAGCATCTAGATACTCATTTTTTTCAAATGCACTTGATACCTCCTGACAAAGATTAGTAATGGCTAGAGTTGTTGATAGGTTATTTCTAAATCCATATTGACAATTGCGAAAAATGTTATTATTTTCGAAATAAGAACTAATTTGTTTTTTTAATAATTTTTCATAGATCTTACTAAATACTGGTAATACAGATATAGGGCGATAATTTGCCGGGTCCAATGTACTACCCTTTTTGTACAACGGAACTACCTTAGCTATTTTCATGTTATTTGGAAAAACTGAGTTTTGAATACTATTATTAAGCAAGTTTGTAAATGGGACTAACATGACATTAACAACTGTTTTTAAGATTTTTGTGCTTATGTCATAAGCGTCTTTGGTTTTGCTATTTTTTAATGATATGATTATTTTTCTTACTTCATTGTAACTAAACTGGTTAAATTCGAAATTTTTGGAGTTAAACAATTCTATGTTATTTACAAGGTAATTTATAGGCTCCATGTTGATTGTAGGTATGTTAGATGTAAGAGATTGTCCAATAGTTGAAAAATATTCGTTAAGTTTTTCCGAAGAAGGAGTCACATTTATTGTAGTGCTACCAGAACTGTTTTTATTGTTTTTATTGCGATTAATTAATTTCCATGCAGCAGCCGAACTATTAATTGAGTTTTCAATAACATGATCATTTGCTGTTTTTTTTGCCCGCACAAGTTCTGAGTTGTATAATTTTTTGTAACGTTTTAGTTCTTCTTTGGTAATAAGGTGCTTATTAGACAGTTCGGTAAGAAAATGTAATTTATCTCTACAAGCCTTTAGATCATTATTAAACCAAGAAATATTATTTTCAGTTTGAGTTGACACAACTTTCGATTTTTCTACAAAACTTTGGGAGAAACCTGTATTAAAAATGTGTAAATTTGTCGTTTATGTCAATGTGTTTACTTGATACGAAAGACCAAGTTATTGCTTCTAAATAGTTATAAAGTTTAAATAAGCCGTGGTTGGTTATTGGAGTGTAATTAATACGTGTTTTAGTGTGGTCCCTAGTTTTAATACTTGTTTTTAAGCTTATTACTAAACTAAGATGATCTGACAAACTATAATTCTTAACTTTTACTACGATGTTTTCAATATTAGAGAAAACATTGTCCAAACATGAATTATTTCTGGTATTTTCAAAGACTTTTTGTGATAGTCCAAAGCTATGAAACAAATTCACAATATCCTGGGCTCTTTCATCGTTTGTGGTAAACTGAACGTTAAAGTCACCTATGAAAACAATACCATGTCCACAATATCTCTGTAGAATTAGTTCAATATTATTCAAGAAAACTGGGAAATGACCTAAAGGCGATCTATACAGTACGATGAAATGAATATCTCTCAAGACAAAACCACTATTAAGTTCCTCACAGTATTTCGTTAATTTAAGTGTAGAGAAATCATTGCTATTATTTGAGAAAATACAGGCACCACCATGAACCCTTTCAGTCCTGCAATATTCTGCGACTAGTTTCTAATTTGTAAATTGTATATTTCCTAATTCAGTTTGAGACAGCCAGTGCTCCACTAAAAAAATTGAATTAAAATTTTTGTCAAATATTACAGATTCGAGTTCTAATAATTTATTACGTAAGCATTGTATGTTTGCAAAAAGGATATTTATGGTATTGCTTTGGTTTTCCGGTTTTGCTGAAAATTTTCTTGGTTACTATTACGTGGTTTGTCACTTTTTACACTACGGGTCCAGAAATATCTAGAAAATCGAACACTTCTCGGCCAGAAACTAGCTTCATGCATTTGTTCTTTGAAGATGTAGTCAGCACCCACTCTGAAACACTTGGTACTCTCGCGTTCAAGATGAAGTTCTTCTACATCAAAGGTCCTTTCTTCCATACCAGGCTTGGATTTCAGATAGCTTAAGATGTCGTCCTTCGTTGTGCTGGGAGTAACTCTTGATAGAAAAATCCAAATTTTCTTAGGAATTCCAGAGAAACCATTATTTGTGTTATTGTCTCCAATTGTTATTGGTTTGATATGTCGTTTGTGGTGCTTTACGGGTATAAAGTCATCTTCAACCTCCTTTGTCAGATTACTGGACACGAGGGTCTCGTTGACATATTTGTTTCTAACTAATGTGGGTTTATTTCCTCTAGTTCTGAAAGGTTTTTCAGATCCGGAGTAAATCTCCCCATCAGCAACAGTCGCAGACACCACATCACTCCCCGGTGTTACTGTGATTGCAGGAGTATTGTTAGCACTGCAGCCAGCAACCCTCGCATACGATACAATGCTATCATGTTTACCTATCCCATCTGTAGGGGGACATTCCGCACGACCGAATTTTGCAGATTCTCGATATTTTGATTCTGTGTTGACCTTTAAATTTCCATCAATGACAAAATTCTGTAGGCGAATTCTTGAAATTACTAATTCTTTTTCCAAGGATTGAACTTTATCTAATAAAAGTCTATTGTTTAACTTTATTTCTGTAACCAATGCTTTGAACAACACAAAATTTTCCAAAGGAAACTCATAGTTATCAAAATCAAAATCTTTGGCACTCACGGTATTAATAGTCAACTGCATACCGCAACATTCCTTAACACGATTTGCACAACTCGTATGATATGCACCACCACAAACTGAGCAAATAGGGCCAGTATTAGCCGGTTTTTTACACTTTTTACATGCTTTATCACCGGAAGAACTGGAGCGTTTCAAAGTAACATCCACACCTTCCGCCATTTTTGTACTGCTATATTGAGGATTTGTATAGGCGGGTACCCAGTAGATGAATGCGGCAGGTTATTTAAGCATTGTTCGAAATGGGGTAAATGTTTTACCCAAGAACGTTGCGCATCATGACAATATGTACGAAGTAGACAACCTAGTCCCTTCATATCTCGTTCGGCGGACTTTGAACAGGCGTTTCGAATTGACGAGTATGTTGGTTGGATTCCCCATTGTTCCAACCGCGAGCACCAGACTTTGATTTGGATTTTCCTTGGATTTATTATCGGAAATAACTCCTTCTGAAGTCGATTTAAAGCGGCGAGGGCGTTGGCTTTCTTTAACGCGAATAAGATGTAGCATGCGCCCCCCAGTCCCTGGGGAATGGGGCCGAAGAAATCGACAGCGACAAGGTCCCCAACACTGTCTGGGATAATGGGTTGTAAGGGGCCCTCAAACGAACGGTTTCTTCCTTTGGTTTTCTGACACAGATCACACGTTTGGATGGTTCGGTGGATCTGTCGGTCCATGTTTTTCTAATAAAACAGGTGCTTCATTACTTCGAAAACATTGGCGCCACTAAAGTGCCCAAGCTCATGATGGTAGTGCCACACTAACCTTTCAACTAAAACCTTGGGTATGGCAAGGGTTTTGGCATTCGTGTGCTTATTCCAATGAATGAGAACCCCTTTCTGCATGACATAATTATCGGACAAGCGTCAAATGAGGTTGGGCGGCGATTCTAATTGTCCCTCTTTAAAGGAAATTAGTTGGGATAATAAGTCGTCATTTTCCTGTAGGACCCGTAGATTATTCAGGTCCTGCAAAATTTCTGATGTGTTCTCGACGGAGAAGTTGGCCACGATGGGGTCCATTTCAATTTTTTGCGTGTTTTGTTTGTCAACTGGGTACCGTGATAAGGTATCCGCTACCCGATTAAATTTACCTTGTATGTGTTCTATTTTATAATCAAATTGCTGCATAAACAATAACCACCTGGTTATTCGTTCGTTTAAGAATTTGCAGTGCTTGACGAATGTTAATGCGCTATGGTCCGTACGAATCACAAGTGGAGCCCTACACAAGTATAGCCGATATTTGTGCAGCGCATATACGATTGCCAGTAACTCTTTCTCGGTTGTCGTATAATTTAATAATATAACACCTTGAGTGCCGTCCTCACGTAGTTGGTATAACACAGCCCCCAGTGCGTAATGTGAGCTGTCCGCCTCCAGGAAAAACGTTTCTGTCGGATCTGGGTGGATTAACATCACCGTCTGTAGAAATTGTTGCTTGACTATTTTAAAACATTCTTCCTCCGCCGATCCCCATGTCCACTTGGCCCCTTTTTTAAGTAAGTGGCTTAGTCCTCTGCTGTAGTGGTTGAAGTTTGCGCAAAATCGCCGATAATAATTACACAATCCTAAGAAAGCTCGTAGGTGTTTGACTTTCATGGGTGCTGGGAAATTGTGGATGGCATTAATTTTATCTTCTTCGGTACGAATGCCGTCTGGTGTTAAGATGTGGCCAAGAAAATTCACTTCACTGCGGACAAACGCCGATTTTCCCAGGTTGACGGTCATTTGCGCTAGCCTTAGTTTTCCCAACACCATTTTGATATGTTCCAAGTGGTCCTCAAATGTAGTGGAGGCGATAAGTAGATCGTCGATATAATTGTATGTAAATTCCCTAACTTCTGGCCCAAGAAGAATATCCATACAGCGGGAAAAGCTAGCGACGGCAGTTTTCAAACCGAAAGACAAGACTTTGTATACGTAGCTTTTACCATTGTATAAAAACGCGGTGTATGATTTACTTGTTTCTGCGAGAGGGATTTGCCAATATGACAGTACCAAGTCGATGCTGGTTAAATATTTGCAATTATGGAAGCGTTGTAACAATTCTTCGGCCGCTGGTGGGCTCTCGTGGTCGGCCACCATCCGTGAGTTTAATTCTCTGGCGTCCAGACAAATTCGTATCGCTCCATCCTTTTTCTTAACCATCGTCATCGGACTGGAATATGGGGATGCCGCCGGTTCAATAATCCCTAATGTTTCCATTTCCGTCAATTTGTCTTGAACTGCTTCCCGCAACGTAAATGGCACCGGGTAACTTTTTTTCACAAAGGGTGTGTCGAAGTTTCGAACATTTGTATTTTGATGAATATTTTGTATGCTGCGCGCTGTCGTAGAGGGGACGAAGATTATCTTCGACAGTGCTAACGATGCGCTCGCGTTGCCATTCGCCTGATAACAAAGTCCAAGGGTGCATTTGGGCCCTAGGCCCTGGGCTTGGATTGGTTCTTTTATGCCTTGGTGATACCGACCTAATCCGTCGCCGGAATTCCAACTCATGCGCTTCATGATTTTAGCGCTAATACTTCCCTCATGAACAATACCTCCGGGTGTTCCCACCAAAGACCTCTTCCGTTGTCCGGCCAAAATAAGCGGTCTACTACTTAATTCAACCGGGGCCCGTTTCCCGCCGGCTTAGCAGGTAAAGGCGACGGGCGCTGAATGCGATGGATCTGTCGGTTGTCCATTCGAAACTTATTTCTAGACGTGGGATTTGGAGCCCGGCGCTGAGGAAGCATCATTGTCAGCGCGCCGTTATTTTGAAATTTCGGAGCTGGTGGACCATTGGCTATGGGGATGGCAGCGATAATCCCTTCCTGTTCTCGCAGAAATTCGGCTGTTCCAGCGATCGTTTTCTCTTGCTTTAATATCCAAAGGGACTGGATATGCGGTGGGAAATGTGTCATGATTTGCACCACCAAGGTATTTTCAGAGATGGGGTTAGTTAGCAGTCTTGCTAACCCCACATAGTGTGCAAAATGGTTAACCATGGTGCCCTGGGCGATGGCCCTACATCCTGTGCTTATTTGGTGGCGTAGTTTATTCTGCTGGACGTCTGACCAGAAACTGTGGAGGAAGTCCTGTTTAAAATCAGCGTAACATGTCCACCCCACACGGTAGATAGTGCACCAGTCCTCGGCGGCGCCGTTCAAACTCTCCAAAACCACATCGAGTTGTCCCGCTTCCGGCGTGAACATTTTCCGGAAATATGACTCCAATTCCTCGAGGAATTTAACGGGGTGTTTGCTATTATCCCCCCTAAATTTTGACAAGATCGTAGCCTGTGTAAATACCACATTGTTGATACCACTGACGCCACTTCCACTGCTAATAACGCTTTCCACCCCGTTACTACGCGACCCGGTAACTATAGCGTCTTCTAACACTTTGTTTAACCCTAACAGTACCGATTTAGTTTCCGCGTGCATGGCTACCAAACTTTTACCGAGATTATTTAGTTTAATTTGATTTTTCGCAACCGTTTGTGCGAGTTCAGACAGGGAGGAGGCTAGTGCCTTATGCTGAGTTTCAACCCTATGCTCGTGCCCCTGAATCCACTCAACTAGATTACATATCTCGCCTAAGTTTCCCTCTTCTAATGAGGTGTCGCCGATGAGGGTCCCTGCAACATTCGGAATAAATATTAATTTTTTGCAGTCGCCAAATAATTTTATCTTTTCCACACTACACAGATTTAAAACTCTATATCCTGGTCACGGCACCACTGTAACCTTACGGCCCCCAGCCAGTACTGGAGAAATAAATAGCGTCGAAATTCCCTACGTTGTGTTCTTTTTAGAGTTCTGTGCAGGCGGAAGAAATAAAACAGTTTTTTGGCGATTATATAATTTTTATTCAAGCTCATAGCAAGAAAACACATAATATGCCAAATGATCAGTCTAGGATAATCACCCTATGGGATACTCTGATAACTCGACCCTTTAATGGTCGTACAGTATGATAACACAAATTATTACGGCTCCAAAATATTCCATTAAGAAATATTAGTAATATTGCCTCAAATAATACATATTGCAACTGCTGTCTCCGAACTGCCCGTTACATCCCTCACATTCTTGGAGTACATTCCCCTATTAGATGAATCGCACCTCCTTGTGTTCGAAGAGGGGGATTTTAGCAAATAAAACATATAAAACAATGGTGCTTATGTACACCACACTGCGCTAGAGGTTGATTCGACTCGCAGTGTATTCCCTCGTTGCAGATTGTACATGATAGTCTAAGCGACCTTAGTAATGCAAGCAGTAGCCAGGTGACAAATAGATCAATCAAACATATAAAAAAAAAGGTTATACAAGTAATAGATAAGTTGTGTGTTGTACAGAAAACTCTGGAGCAATTTCAGAGAAAGTTAAAAATAAATATTGAATGGCAAAGAATTATCCCAAAGGTAGATTTTACAAATGAATTATGTCACGCTCTTCCCAGTAATCCTGCTGACCAAGGACACTTCAAGCTGTAACCCTATATTCTACAGATAGTATTCTTAGATGTTTTTACATAATAATTATAGTTGTAGTTAGTCAGTAAATACCTTTTGTAGCAAGTAGATCATTTCTTTTTGTATTCTTAAATAAAATATAATTTTAAAAAAGTGACTTTCCATATTCGAAAATAAAATTGGCGCAGTCGGTAGGATGTGTTGAGGTTATCTGTATCGAACAATTAACCCTTCGTGTTAACGATTTATCGGCACTCCAAATTTTGTGAAAAGTTACGAAAGACTCTAATACAGCGAGGCTCTTCAAACTTCAAGAAACCCCATCTATCGCAGATCTGTGGCAGAGACTTTCATCAGCTATACACGAGAACTGAACAACATTGTCCTGTTCTGCAAGGAAAACAGTCCCGGTGAAGAATTCACAACCTAGAGACTTCATCCTTATAATAATTGGTTAAGAAACGATGTGCAAAGTCACCCTACTAATGTGAGTACAATATTTACTTTAATGTCACTCGAAACTCTTTTTGAAAATTTAACCGTTTCGTCTTTAACTGGCTCAGTCGAAACCCCCCTTTCCCCTCCTAGTAATAGTCAAACAACAAGCGATAATCAATCAATAATTAATAGAGTAATTAGTTCAGACAGAAGAATAAATAATATTAGAAGAATGGTAATGGCAGATTTTAAGCCAGAATATATGAGCTGCGTTCCACAATTTGATGGAAATCCCAATGAATTAAATAGATTTTTGGCTACTTGTGAAAGCCTTATAACAAAGTTTCGTGATGCAACTAACCCAAATAATTTTGTTAATGTGTTTTTGCTATGTTCTATTCTTAACAAATTAACAGGTAATGCTAAACTCATAGTAAACATACAAAATGTTTCGTCATGGGATGATTTAAAATCAACCCTATATAGAAATTTTGCCGATCAAAGAGATGAAGCTTGTCTTAATCGAGACCTAGTTTTATTACGACAATATCCAAACGAAAAACCACGACAATATCCAAACGAAAAACCACAACAATTCTTTGACCGATGTTTACAAATATTAAATTTGCTATGTTCATATGTAGACATACACGAAACCGGAAACGATGCAAAAACTTTAAAACGCGATTTATATAATAAATTAACATTAAAAACATTTTTATCAGGTTTAAGAGAACCTTTAGGCACAACTATTCGTTGTATGCGTCCCAAAGATATGAATGAAGCCCTTCAATTCATATCGCAAGAAGAAAACTTTCATTACTACCAAAATACAACACATAAACCTTTTAGCAGACAAACATCTACTCGAAATAATCAATCTAACACAGTTAATATACCACCGCAAAGACAAACATATAATTTACCAACTACAAGCAATAACTCTTACTTTAACAATCAACATAGGTTTGGTAATCCTTATAATAACCGATATAATTTTCCGTCCCAACCTATAAATATTCAACCAATAACCCATAACCAACCCCAAAGACTTCCTACAAATTCTCAAGTTTTTAAACGTCCTCAACAAAACGTTTTTAGACCTAACCAAAACAAAAATTACACCCAGCCTACTCCTATGAGCATCTCCACTAGACAAACCAATACCAACTAATCACGACAAGAACCCAGACCACAATATCAACCTCGATACCAATTTCCTCAAAGAAATTTTGTAGCGGAAGAACTTTATAACACCGAAATGGAAGAAATCATTGAACCTAACATTGACGAAAATTATGAATACCAAAATTATCACGAAAATACCGATATTAACGAACCAAATAATCAATGCGATGAAGACGTAAATTTTCAGTTAGACCCTCAGTCCAACGATCAAACTTAACTCCCCAAATTATTTCATTTAATACTAACAACACTAGCGAATTATCATATATAACATTCCCAGAACATAATCTTAAAATTTTAGTAGATTGTGGTTCAACGAAATCATTTTTAGACCCGAATATTGCTTTCAAATTGTATCAAAATTTAATAAAAAATGATCCATTTATAGTTTCAACAATTTTCCAAAAATCATCACACAAATACAGTGCTATGATCCCGTCTTCTAAAATATTTAATTTACCGCAACCAACTTCTTTAAAATTTTACTTATTTAAATTCCATAACACATTCGATGGTTTAATAGGACTCGATAAATTGAAATTACTTCAAGCTAATTTAGATTTCGCTACAGGAACAAGAAATACACCCTATACGAGAATTAAACTTAAATATCATAACGTTCAGAATAGCTTAAACTTAATTTCAATAGAACCCCGCCTTGAAAAAGTTATAAAAGTAAAGACATCCATCCTTAATGGAGAAATTATCATACCACATCATAAAATTCATAATTGTGAAATACCTGAATGTATTACAGTCGCAAAAAACGGCGAAGCACTAACAACAATTCTAAATAATACTACAACAAAAGTAACTCTAGATTTTTCAGAACCATTAAACGTAGAACAATTCAATAAACAACAGGTAACCCAAATAAATTTAAATAATTTCGATGAAACTTTAAAACAACACCTAGATGTCTCTAAAATTCGTACCAACCATTTAAATTCAGAAGAAAAACACAAAATTGAATCCTTATGTAGAGAATATTCAGATATATTTTATAGTGAAAACTCACCCCTAACTTTTTCTAATCAAATCAAACACAACATTAAAACGACAGACGAAATCCCTGTTTATACAAAAACTTATCGGTACCCGTTTATCCATAAACAAGAGGTAGAAAAACAAATAAATAGTATGCTAGACCAACAAATAATCAGACCAAGTAATTCGCCCTGGTCATCACCAATTTGGGTCGTACCTAAAAATAAAGATGCATCCGGTATGCAAAAATGGCGAGTTGCCGTTGATTATAGAAAGCTCAACGAAAAAACCATAGACGACAAGTACCCCCTTCCGAACATTACGGATCTATTAGATAAATTAGGAAAGTGTCAGTACTTTTCAACCCTTGATCTAGCAAGCGGTTTTCACCAGATAGAAATGGATGAAAAAGATATCCAAAAAACAGCTTTTAATACAGAAAATGGGCACTACGAATACCTTAGAATGCCCTTCGGCTTAAAGAACGCGCCAGCCACTTTTCAGCGAATAATGGATAATATCCTCCGTGGCATACAAAATGAAAAGTGTTTGGTCTATTTAGATGACATTATTGTCTTTTCAACGTCCCTTCAGGAACACATAGACCGTTTAAAATCAGTTTTTCAGAGATTAAGAGACTCTAACTTTAAAATTCAGTTGGATAAGTCGGAATTCCTCCGAAAGGAAGTTGCATATTTAGGCCATGTAGTTACACCCAATGGAGTCAAACCAAACCCAGATAAAATTATAGCGATAAAAAATTATCCCATCCCTTCGACAACTAAACAAATTAAAGGCTTCTTAGGACTTTTAGGTTTATAAACAATTTTGCCAAACTGTGTAAACCCCTAACTAAATGCTTGAAGAAAGGAGCAAAAATTATTCATGACGACGAATTTAAATCTTGTTTCGAAACTTGCAAAAATTTACTTGTTAACGAGCCGATCTTACAGTATCCAGATTTTAGTAAACCGTTTAATATTACGACCGATGCTAGCAATGTAGCAATAGGAGCTGTACTATCGCAGGGACCAATAAATAATGATCTTCCAGTAGCATACGCCTCACGTACTTTGAATGATTCCGAACAGAACTACAGTACAATAGAAAAAGAGCTATTAGCTATTGTTTGGGCAACCAAGTATTTTAGACCCTATATTTTTGGCAGAAAATTCAATATCATCACAGACCATAAACCACTTCAATGGTTGTTCTCATTGAAAGATCCAAATTCTAAACTTTTACGCTGGCGAATAAAATTAGACGAATATGATTATACAATAATTTACAAGAAAGGCAGACTTAATACAAACGCTGACGCTCTATCGCGTATAGAATTGCATACTAAAGAATCCAACAATATATTTGAATATATGGACGAATTTAATGAATCAATAAAATCCTCTAAATTAACAGAACCCTCAACATCTAATATTGACAATATTTCGATGCAAGTTAACGCAGACGAAGAACAACAAGACATTGACGATAACGAATTTAATGACGATGTTACTATCCACAGTAACGCAGAACAAAATCCTATAGTAGAAATTTCCATTGTAGATACCCCAGTTAATTATGGTAAAAATCAAATTATAATAAATTCAGTTTTACATTCACCCGCAAAACCAAAAAGAACTTTGCTTTTCGATTCCAAACAGAGATTAAATATCCAAATATCCGAAAATCAATTTGAAGATGAAATAATAAATTTTGTCAAAAATTATATAGCACCAAATGTTCAATATCACTTATACTTTGAAAAACCAGATATATACGAAAAATTCAGTGAAACTATTCGAAAGAATTTCAAATGGCCCTCTTTAAAATTAAAGAAATGGAAAATCAAATTAATAGATGTAACAGATAAAGACGATATACAAGAAATAATCAAAAATTATCATGAAGGCAAAAGCAATCACCGAGGTATAGATGAAACAGAACAACGAATTAAACAAATTTATTACTGGCCCACAATGAAAACTTCCATACAGTTATATATAAATGAATGTGAAATTTGTCAACAGAGTAAGTACGAAAGAAAGCCAATAAAAATGAAAATGAATATAACTCCTACTGCAATGAAACCCTTCGAAATTATTCACATAGATACATTTACTTTAGAAAAAACCAAATTTCTAACAGTGATAGATAGCTTTTCCAAGTATGCCCAAGCATACATGATACCTAGTTTAATTTCCACAGAAATTGCTCAAAATTTAATATTATTCTTTTCACATCACGGCATTCCTAAACAAATAATTGTTGATAATGGAACCGAATTCAAAAACACCGTAATCGACGAATTACTAAAGTTACACAAAATCGATGTACATTTTTGTTCACCCAATCACCCCAATCCAATGGTGCCATAGAAAAATTTCATTTAACAATAATCGAACACGTACGATTATTAAATACTCAAGACTTCTTAAAAACACCAATACAAAAGAAAATGGTTTACGCTATTTTAGCATATAACCATACCATTCATTCGGTTACCAAATTAAAACCTATAGATATTGTCAATGGACATATAGCTAACGATAATCCATTTGATACAGATATTAATAAAGTATTAATCAACGATTTTATAAACGAACATAAAGAAATAACCAAATTAATGTATTCTAAAATAAATCAAACCATTAGAGATAATAAAGAAAAGTTAATTACAAAACGAAATCAGAATCGTGATGATCCCAATTTATTTAAACCAGATTCACAAGTATACGTTAAGAAACATATTAGACAAAAACTCGCGAACAAATTTGATAAACCCACCAAAATAATAACTACCAACGAAAATATGAAAACTATTACAACTAATCAGAGAAAGGCCATATGGATAATTTAAAACGTCCTCTTAAGAAAAAACTTCCAACCACCAATAACTAAAATACTTTATTTCAGACTTCCCCTTGTCCTCGGACTCCAGGAAAAAATAACTATACAAAATTTAGAAAACAACTCCGGCATTGTTCCCTTAAAACTAGGAACAGCTAAGGTACAAGAATATTCACACACTTTAATACATTATTATGATATCAACCCTATTATCATTGAAATCAATAAGTTACATTTTCAATCAAATAACTTAACTAATAGAATTCAAGAAAATTCAGATTATTCTCTTGATTCATCAAACTATTTAAAATTATTAAAACTAACAAAGGAAAAAGTAGAAACCAAATTAACAGAAATTATTCCCCATCCAAAAAGACTAAAAAGAGGTCTAATAAATGGCCTAGGGTCAATATTCAAAACTATAATGGGCAATTTAGACGCTGCAGATGGCGAACGTTACGACAAGATGATAAAACAAATTGAAAACAATGAAAAGAATTTAGCAGATAACATTAAACAACAAAATTCAATCTCCTTTGATCTAATTAACAAATTCAATACCACAGTTCAAGAAATTTCACATTATGAAAAATTGTTACAATCACGCATATCACAAATTTCCGCTATTGTAAAACGAGACTCAACGCGAGAAGATGCTATATTTGTCATCGATATTATAAATCAAATTATTGATACGTATGAAATAATTAACTCTATTTTACAAGATATAGAAAATTCAATAGCATTTGCAAAATTAAACATAATGCATCCCAGTATTATAAAAAGTAAAGATTTATACAATCAATTCTCAATATTACAAAAAACTTTAAAATCAGAACAGTTTCCTTTCCAAATATCACTAGAAAATATTCCTGTTATTGAAAATTAATTAAACATAGAATGCTACTCTTCAAATAACAGAATAACATATTTAATTCAGGTACCAATAATGTATCCTTTCACATTTTTCTTCTATCATTTATATTCCATTCCTATATTTAGCCAAAGTCAGTTCAAGACGATAATTTCTAACAATAAATATCTCTTAAAGAATAAATTGTACTATGCATTTAAAAGTGACATTTGTAACAAAATCTTACCACATTATTACATCTGCAAGAAATCCAATTTACGAGAAATCGAAGAAAATAACCCTTGCGAAATACAATTGCTGAATATGAAAACCAATAATACTAATTGTCAACAAATGAACGTAAAAATAACAAAGCCTATATTCCAACAACTAGAAGATTCAAATAAATGGATTGGTATATTCCCCGAAAAACAAGTATTAAATCTAAAATGTCATCAACAAGAGGAAACAATCATCCTACTTGGAACCCATTTAATTGAAATCCCCGTCGGATGCCACACATCTACCCTGCAAGAAAAAATCATCAATGAAGAAAAAATCATCTTTAATAGCCAACCACTACTGTTTCCCGAATTAAACCAAGAAACATCTAAAATTCAAAATTTCAATAATACGTTACAATTGGAAAACATCGACTTGGATGACCTCCAAAAAATCAAAAACAGAATTATAGAAAATCAACCCCATCTTTCGTTTGAAGAAATCAACTCCTACCAGTTTATTAGTACTTGGACTTTGATTAGTGTTGCCACCATAATTGGACTTTTATTATGTTGTTTTTGTGTTAAAAAACTAAAATCTTATTTTTGTGAACAGAAGAAGATTAGCCAAGAAAATATCCAGTTACCACAAGTTCAACTTCCTCGCTTTGCTGTGTAGTTGAATCTTCGATGGGAGGAATTATGTCACGCTCTTCCCAGTAATCCTGCTGACCAAGGACGCTTCAAGCTGTAACCCTATATTCTACAGATAGTATTCTTAGATGTTTTTACATAATAATTATAGTTGTAGTTAGTCAGTAAATACCTTTTGTAGCAAGTAGATCATTTCTTTTTGTATTCTTAAATAAAATATAATTTTTAAAAAGTGACTTTCCATATTCGAAAATAAAATTAATGCGACAAAAAATATAGAGAGCTGAATATATCAAGTTAAAATGAACAAATAATCTTTATAATCTTTAAATGGTTTTTCGACGGTTTACGGACCTGCAGGTTCTAGACCCTCGGACACATCCATGGTGGCGGAGACTCCCCCGGAACTCTGACCGTCGGCCATCGTGGGCACGTCTAGGCAACCAAACAAAATAAGGATTAAACAGTCACGGTGGACTCGCTGAGTTAACGAAACACCAGAGTAACCCACGAAGCAAAAGCTGCGAAGTTTGTGGTGTCCGCCTGTGCGGTGGATCGCTGAGATAACGCAACACCAGAGTAACCTACGTAGCAAAAGCCACGAAGTTTGGGGTGTCCGCCTGTGCGGTGGATCGCTGAGATAACGCAACACCAGAGTAACCTACGTAGCAAAAGCCGCGAAGTTTGGGGTGTCCGCCTCTGCGGTGGTTCGCTGAGATAACTCAACACCAGAGTAACCCACGAAGCAAAAGCTGCGAAGTTTGTGGTGTCCACCTGTGCGGTAGATCGCTGAGATAACGCAACACCAGAGTAACCTACGTAGCAAAAGCCGCGAAGTTTGGGGTGTCCGCCTGTGCGGTGGATCGCTGAGATAACGCAACACCGGAGTAACCTACGTAGCAAAAGCCGCGAAGTTTGGGGTGTCCGCCTCTGCGGTGGTTCGCTGGGATAACGCAACACCAAAGTAACCCACGAAGCAAAAGCTGCGAAGTTTGTGGTGTCCACCTGTGCGGTATGTTTTGCTGGACAAGTCAGGACTTAACCAGGCAATTGAGACAATCAAGATCGTCTGTCTTCTGCAACCAAACGGTCCTCTATTTATACGTGATATTCTTTTGTTTTCCATTCGCCTCTGACGTCAGTAACTGGGAATCATGTGCTGGACCAATCGGAGGTAGGGTTCGGATATTTTTGTTAAGCCGATGCGCTGGTATTTACTGCCATCGGGATGACAAACGGGTAGAAAATTTATCTGACCAATAGCGGACGGTATTCGGGTACTTTCACCAATCTGGGTATTGGTATTGGTTGTGGTGTGCATTTCAAAAAGGGTAGTGCTACCTGGATCAATCGGAGATCGTACTTGAAACTTTCACCGACTTTTCTCCCCTTTTTTGATGTAGACAGTGACGCTTTCTACTAAGGTCAACCACCGGATGGGTACGTGACCATGGGGTTGTTATTTTGTGGACCATGGAGGACAATGCTCTCACCAGTTGGTAAACGGGGCAGTGTTCCATTTAGGTCAACGTTCCAGTCAAGTTTTATGATGACAAGGGTGCAACAATAGGTACCCTCGGGGGTCTTCAACCCCGTGTCGGTGCTGCCGATTTTATTTGTGGACCGTATAAACATCTTCGAGTGCTAGCTTCCGTTAACCCACATAGTTTTATTGGAAGGATAGGGTGCCCTTTGTTCGCTAAATATTGGAAATAATATTTTGCTGGAACATAAACTTTTTATTTAGACATACCGAGTTTTTTAGTTGGTGCGTTTCTAAGAATCTTTATGGTCCTAAAATCTATAGAAACTTAAGTTTGAATACCCTTTTTAGACGGTGTTTTATTGATGTATTATTGCCAGTGGAACTTTGTAAACTTTTACTGGCATTTTATTAAACTGTTTCATACAAAAAAGTGTTTTGGTAAATTATATGTAGGTACTATTTATTTGTGCGTAGGGGACGAGGGTTGGCCGGTCTCAATGTACACTTCTGTTCACTGAAAATGTATATGTTACTGTAAAAGCCCGAAAAGCTGTAAATTCTAGGATTTACGTGCGAAACTTAGGATTTACCAATTTGTTGTGGTAAATGTACGAAAAATTATGTCAATTATTCAAATTTGGGCTTTTACCAAGCCAAAGAGATCAATCTTAAGATTTACTAGTTTGAATTAGTAAAATCAAATTTATGACAATATTGAACGTATTAGCTATTAAAGAGGTGTCCAGAAAAAAAGAAAGAACCACTAAAAGGAGTTTATTTTTATTTTACATATTATAAAAGCCCATTCACAACCACTTAACGTACGGGACATAACAAAAAAACATAGCGTTCGACCAATAGAAAAATCTAAACATTTGTCACTGTCAATTATTATTGGCCACTATTGGTCAAACGTTATGTTTTTTTGTTATGTCCCGTACGTTAAGTGGTTGTGAATGGGCTTTAATGCACTAAAACGTATATTCTAAAAATACAAAAATATTGGTTATAGGTAGGCAGGTATAGGAAAATGTTTAAATTCTATATATTATTTTATGCACTAGTGAAAATTGAGTGGTAAAACAGTTTTGGTGAATATTTTACACCAAATTTAGTGAAATACATATTTTTAACACCTATCTAACTGTGGTGAAACGGATATATTGCTTATTCAACCACTGTCCGATTAAATGTCCACCCACATCTGCGTTTCCTCAAAATATTTGGTGAATATTTACACTCTGCAGTATGATTTCATCTTATGTGGTAGTTTTTACTCCATGTGTGGTGTGAGCATCATCGTTACAAGAACAAAGAAAAATTTACCTAATATGCTTTTGGTAAACTTTACACTATAAACGGTGGCCTCATATAGACCCTTTTTCGTGTTGATTTTCACACCGAATTTTTACTAGTGTGTAGGTTACTTGTTAGAACATGTCACATGATAAACTTCCATGATATTTTGAAACTCATAGTTTGTCGGTTGATCTACATAAACATCTCTTGGTGGAACATTTTCGAGTACAGTTACATCTCTCGAACTCTTATCCGCCAGATAAAGGCATTTTTCGCACTGCCCCTATTACACTTATTGTATTATATTATATATTATTATATGGACATTGTATTTTTAGAATAAACGTTTTAGTGTATTATAGTGTCAAATATAAAAAAATTACTGTTAGTTATTCTTTGTTTTTTTTCGAAACCCATTTAATAATAGGTAGATACGTTCATTATTGTCATAAATTTGCTTTTACCAATTCGAACTATAGTAAATCTTAGGATTGACCGCTTTGGCTTGGTAAAACTGCGAAATTCAATAATTGACACAATTTTTCGTACATTTACCACATCTAATTGGTAAATCCTAGGTTTAACGCGTCTATCCTGGGATTCACCAATTTTCGAGCTTTTACAGTAACATATACACTTACATTTTATTTGTGTAACTTGACTTTAATGTCACTGTTAGACAACAATCGTAATATCCGTTCAGTTCATATTCCAGATTTTTAAAAAGTGTTCATTCATCGTTTGCAAACATGGAAACAGATGTAAGGCAAATTTACGCAGCTAAAAAAATGCAAAAATCGCTCACAAGACTTGTATGCTTTTTCAGTGAACAGAAGTGTACATATGTATTTAAATCTTAAATAATTTTCAAAACATAAAAGTATTTAAATATTAAATAACAAAAGTAACCAAATAGTTTACACTGAATTTTTAAATACTTTCAGAATATTTAAATATTTTGATAAAACTAAAATATTTTGAAATCATTTAAATACTTTTTTGGGTGTTTGAATATTTTCAAAGTATTTTAATTTGAGAATGAAATACTTAGAGAATATTCAAATATTTCCGAAAGTATTTAAATACTTCCCAGTTATTGAAATAGTTTTAAGTATGTATTTAAATATTTTTTTAAGATCATTTTAACAAATGCTAAGTAGTAAATATTTCAAACAAAGTATTTGCAAGTATAAATACAAATAATGCCCAGCTCTGATTACTATATTAAATTACAGAAGCTTTGGCACGAGCAACCTCAACTTTAGCAGGAAGTTCAATATCTAAACAAGCCCTTTATTAGCTTTGCAAAAACCTACTCGGGTGTATGCATCAGCACGGAGAAAACAACTCTTTCCTCCTTCAGAAGGTGTTGTAGGTGATGTTGAACCTATTCCATCCACATTATTTCAGAGATCAGTTTATTAGCCACAATGTAAGTTATTTGCTGCAAGTTAAAATGATGTGTTTTTAATACTGTTTTTGTATTTAGATACTGACGAAAGAGACACTACATCAAAGACTGTTAACAGAAAACTTAAAAAAATATATTTCACCTGACGCCAAAATGTTGCAGAAATTGAAGGCAGTAAAGAGGACACTTCACAGGTCTAACATCAGAAATATTAAACAAAAATATCTGATGTGTCCAACACATGACTTTCTTATACGGATAATACCTCAATTACTTTTCCTATAGAAATTAAGTTAAACTACACCTAATATTTCCCTGATTCCCTGTGTTACAATACCTTTATTTGATTGACGTTTACTGTCAAATTGACAAAGTAAGTACTTATTTGCATCCGTCGCCAAAAATCAAAATGCCAAAACTTACTGAACGACTCATGATAAAAAATAACCTAATTTCTGTGAAATTAACTGACGAGAGGCTAATCACAGCAAAGTATTCCATCAAATTCAAGGTCACGTGTAAGGGCAATGGTTATTCCGGCATCATCTTATGGTACCGATTTATGCTATTATTTAAAGGAAAAAAAAAACTATACAAAACAACCTAACCTGGTCCGTGACTTATAATCGCTCCGAATAAATAAAGCATTTAATTAAAATAAAAAAAAAAGAAGGGAAATCTATGGAATCGAACCAGCACCGTGTAGATTACTAGGCAGATTCTCTACCCACTGCGCCACGCCGACTTGTGCTAGAAGTGGTATTTGTTCTGGATAAGAAGAGTACACTGAATACTTTGCTGCTATTAGCTACTCCTATTAACTGTACATATTACAATATGACACAAAAAATACAAATCAACGACCGCGTAACAACCGGTGGTAGTTTCGCCACCACAATGCTGCCGTAGCCGTCGATCTTTTCCAATAATAATATTGCTACAATCGATTTCCTCAACGGTATAGATTTCTGTAATTTATATAAAGTACTTTTGCAACTGAGTGATAGATGGCGCTACTATATGAATAATAAGAAAGTAAAAAAAAAGAAGGGAAATCTATGGAATCGAACCAGCACCGTGTAGATTACTAGACATATTCTCTACCCACTGCGCCAAGGCGGCTTGTGCTAGAAGTGGTATTTGTTCCGGATAAGAAGAGTACACTGAATACTTTGCTGCTATTAGCTACTCCTATTAACTGTACATATTACAATATGACACAAAAAACACAAATCAACGACCGCGTAACAACCGGTGGTAGTTTCGCCACCACAATGCTGCCGTAGCCGTCGATCTATTCAAATAATAATATTGCTACAATCGATTTCCTCAACGGTATAGATTTCTGTAATTTATATAAAGTACTTTTGCAACTGAGTGATAGATAGCGCTGTTATATGAAAAATAATTAAAAATTTTTGACGGAATTTCAAAAAAAAGTTCAAACAAAATTTGTTCAAAATTTAATTCTAAATCAATGTCTAAGAATAAAAAAATGTCGTAAATTGTTTATTTTTCAAGATATTCCTAAAAAACCTAAAAATGTCATCAGGTAAGTACCACTTGTGTTGGCGCTAGACGAAAAAGATTTAATGTGGCACCCACAATTTTGTTCAAAGTCTTAAATATGAAATTTGAATCAAATCCGGTAAGTCGTTTTTGAGTTATCGTTATCGTTAATACTAAATTCAAAATATTACCGTACGCATTCCGCACTTTGTTACATTGCACGAGATCAAAAAAGTTAAGAAAATCAATAAATTCCTTACAAGTTCGAGATCTACTTATATCACAAGAGTTCAGTTCAGGTATGTTAAAATCTTCCGCAATCACTGCATGGTTTTCATGAAAAAAATCAAGAGACTCAAAACATCTTACCATAGACTCGAAGACATTCACCTCCGCAGCTGGTGGACTGTATACCACTACAAAAAACACTTTATGTACACCCAATTTTATTTCAACACATATCAATTCAACTTGGTCATGCAGACTATTTTTACAAATATTAGTTTCTTGTGCATCAAACTTACGGTTAACCGCAACAAGCACGCCACCAAGTCTACTTTTACCAGTACGCAGAGCGCATCGATCTTGTCGAAAAACCTGGTAACAATTGGGAAAGATTTCACCATTTTCTACATCAGTATTTAACCCCGTTTCACTTAATAGAATAATATCCCTATCAAACTCTAGGATGTTTCGTAAAAAGTTTGTCGTTTTAGACCTTAGGCCTCGTACATTCTGATAGGTTATCACGTATTTATTTATGTTGGTTTTGATAATGTCAGAACTTTGTGAAAATTTGATTCACTTTGTTCATTTTCAGGAACTTTATCATCTTTTTTCGCAAAATAATAGCGGTTAACATACGTATTTGCTGGGCAGCAATTAACATCTCTAAGTGTTTGTTGATATACAGCTGGAGCTTGAATCTTGAATGAGCATCTCAGTGGGTTAATAACCTTTGACGTAATTTTCTATACTTTTCATCAATTTCACGAAGAATTTCCATTAACTCTTCGCATGTTGTGCTTGGGCATAAGTTTCCAATAAATATATAAGTGTTTTGGTCAACCGTTTTTAGCTTTGCTCTTGCACCCGATATATGGTTATTATTCTCTGATATAAATGTGTTTAAGTCTTTGGAACGTCTTTTCAATGGTTTTACAGATTTCCCATTCTGTTTGTTTACATTAGCAAGGTCATTGTTAAGGTTATTAAGGTTAGTAATAACATTTTCTACTGTTGGCAACACTATAGGTCTCATTTGTTCATTAGATGCTAATATTCTGTGTTTAGGTACGGCTCCGGTAGACGGAATCGCCAAAGATTGATTTGCAGCCTCCTTCTTATGTTTGACTGCTGCGCTGTAGCTTTGTGGTGCAGATCCCGCAACAGGAACACGTAAACCACCTTGAATACCATTTTCCAAATGAACTTCGCTACTTTTATTTATTTCTAAACGTTGTATTTCCTTCTGAAGAAGGGCATTGTTCTCCTTCAAAATTGAGTTCTTCTCCTCTGATTGATGAAACAACTCTTTCCAGAGATTTAACTGCTCCTGTAATCCACTAACTTTGCATAACAGTACTTTTGTTTCACAAATACCGCTATCAATACCATCACTATCTGTAGCAATATTTTGACAGCAAATCACACGCGAACTATCAATTATTCGATGAAAAACCCTTTTTTGGGCACAACTTTTATGAAAAACTGCACCACACGAGATACAAGTTACACACTGAAACGGTTATTGTTTACAGCAGGAATAAAGCTTTCTTGACGAATTATTGGAAATTTGGCAAGAACTACCGTCCGAGTCACCATCCGACGCAATGTTTTTTTTTTATTATTAGGTATTAGAAAGTTTTCTTCTTAATAAAAACTTCTAATTCAAATGTATTTGATTTATTTTTGAATTTTACACATTTTTGCGTTTTGATAGGTATTACTCCTATTCTATAAACTGTTTTTATGAGTTTTTTTAATAAAAAAAAGTTATTGTTTGTAAAATTGTAATAATTATAAGTAGAACAAAAAAGTCTCTAGGAAATAGTAAACATTGATGTTGAAAATTAATTGATTTGCAAGTTTCAAATAGTTTTTCTAAAATTGTAGATGTAGCGTATTTTTCAAAATTGTTGAGAAACATATAATTAATTAAAGAAGCGAATGTAAAAAAATATTATAGGGCATATTCAAACTACCAAATAAATTATTGTTCTTGTTTTATGCTCTAAAATAGCAATATAATGTTGTATGGTCAAAATCATTATGACTTTTAACATACTTTAAACAAATGTCACAAGAATGTCGTGTTAAAGCTTTTTTAATTAAGTAACCATTACAAACATATCTTAAAAAATTATGTTCTAAACCTTCATTAGCATGGTAATCATGATCAATAACAATTGAAAACAAAACATTTTCGCTCACATGTGAATCTTTATTTTCACTCATTGGTAATAATTCAGTAACTTCTGTTAATTTTAATACTACTTTGTCTTGGGCTCCTTGACAATTTTCTGTGCCAGAATGAAACAGATTAATTGTCAGCAGTTTTTTAAAAGACCGTTAAAATTGAATAGGCGTTGGATTAATGCAATTTCCATTTTGCTGCTTTATTGTGCCAAAGAAATTTTCTAGGCATTCTTGGGTTAGTCGCCTTGTTAACAAATACTTAAAGTTATTAGTTTTAAAAGTTTCCCACAACACCAACAATCCGTTAAGAGAAATTCTCATACATTTTAAAAATTTCATTCTCCTTGTGAGATTTACATTATTCGATTAAACCATTTGTACATTACTAAAGAAAATGTAACAATCCCTAATAAGTTCTAATTGATAATCTTCATCTTTCAATCCAAAATTAAACTTTTTTACAGAAAACTGACTATTTGAATTTAAAATATTAAATAATTGATCCATTTTTTCCACGAAGTTTGCAGTAGCTGCAGCTTCTGCTGGTAGTTGCCCAAATCTTATAAAAAACTTTAGACCTGCTGAAACTGTATTGCTGAAAACTTGAGTTGCATATTTGACTTTCATTTTTTCAAAGTTATTTGGAGAAATGTGCGCATTACTTAATTTAGGAGCGGCTCTTACTGAATGAGTTTTGTCTTTATCATAAAAAGTTTTTATATGCTCCCAAGATTTCATTGTTGTTATACTTAAAATTGTAACTAATTAAGTTATTTCTTATAGCTTTAAACAGATGCGGTGTATCAAACATGTATACAATTTTTAAATCATTAACAAAAAAAATGGATGATCCTCAGTCACTTTTAAACTATCTCTAACTTTTAGATTAGTTGATCCCATATCTGATATTATGCAAACTACAGTCAAGTTTATCCTTTGCTTCTTTTATAGCTATGTCCAACTCCTCCTTTCTTATTTTAAACAAATGGAGTTCAGCTTCACATTTTTTTCCTTTTCAATTTTTTAATTCAGCAACTTCGCGAATAGAAGTAATTTCTTTTAATTAGGTATAAAAACACATTTTAAATCGGAGCCGTTGAGGTCCAAAACTAGCTGAAATGTCGGAGGGATATTCCGATTGTAACAATTCTGATCCTTCCAGAATATTTTTGTCAGAGGACGCAACAAGATATGCAGGTAATAAACATTTAAAAAGTGTACATAATTGTCGAACGGTTTCAAATCTAATAGTTAATTGATTAATTATTAAATCCATTACTTTGTAAAATACTTCAACTTTGAAACATTGTTCACTGTTTTCAATGCGCTCATCTACTTGTAATTCATCAAAAAAAATTTTCACACGACGTAATCTTTTTTTGGAAAAGGAAGGTTCAATATTGGTAATAATTCAGTAACTTCTGTTAATTTTAATACTACTTTGTCTTGGTCTCCTTGACAAATTTCTGTGCCAGAATGAAACAGATTAAATGTCAGCAGTTTTTTAAAAGACCGTTGAAATTGAATAGGCGTTGTATTAATGCAATTTCCATTTTGCTGCTTTATTGTGCTTTATTTTGTGTAGGAAATGGAATCAATTCCTTTAAGAACTTTGCCGGTGGCCCTCCTTTTGATAGAATTTCTTTCGGTGGTGTGACCTTGTTAATATTTTCGATATTTTTATTATTTTCTTTGTCTAGATATTTAAAGCATGTAGGAACATCTATGTCAACTTGATTGTTACTACAAGATGGAATTTTTGGAGTGTATTCTGGTTGAGTTTGGTTATTAATGTTGTTAGTAGGTTCAGGTGTCTGAGTGAATTTTAGCTGAAGGGAATCTGCCGCAGACAAATCTTCTTCTGTAAGTATATCTGGCTTAAATGGACAAATTCCAGCACTTCTAAAACCATTTACACACTTATTATTATGTTGTTAACAAAACACAGACTTCTAGAAGAATACTTTATTTTTAAAGTAACAAATTAACAATAAGGGAACTAAAAAGTTAACATGTGTAGCAAGCATGACATTGCCTGATCTAACCTAACTTATTATTCAATGTGAAAAACTCTAAAACTAAAACTCCACTCCTAGGCAACCCATCATACACAACATATCTCCCCCCTTAAATTATAAATCTAGTTTTACAGGTTTCTTTTGAATTCGGGTACTTCTGCGGAGAGTGATGGGAGTGGGGGTGGTTGGGTTTGGAATCGAAGGAAGTTGTATATTAGGGGAGGGGCCTGGAGGAGATCTATAAGGGGTTGTAGCAATTTCATCTGGTTCGGCAATTTCCATCGGATTTGGGGGAATACATTTTAGCCATTGGGTTTCCATTCGTTCTTCACTATCATAGACTTTTCTTAAGTGATCGGCATGTATGTATCTGATTTTGTTCTCAATCAGTACTAGGTACGTGTTAATACTGATTACTTTCATTACTTTACCCACTTTCCAAATTTTCTCCAATGGTATATAAGCTCTTACGTTTTCCCCTTCAACGAAACATGGTAACTTTTGTCTTTTGTTGTTTTCATAACTTGTGGTGTATGAGCTTTTCTTTTCTTCTTTTCTGCCTACCAGAAATTGAGGCTTTATCATGTTAAGTTTGGTCCTGGGTATTTGCTTAAATACGGCGTCAGCTGGGCTAATGCCGGTGACAGTACTAGGTGTGTTTCTATAGACGAACAAGAAATTATCAAGTTTGTACTAGAAATCAGTTCCTTCGTCTTCAAACAGTTGCTTTTCAAGGTTTCTTTTGACAGTGCTAACATATCTTTCCGCGCCGCCGTTAGAGGGAGGGTGGTATGGAGGTGTATTCCTTACGGAGATTCCGTTAGCTCTACAGAATCTATGAAACTCCATTGAATTAAAAGGTGGTCCATTGTCTGCTACTAAGATTTCGGGAAGTCCAAACCTTGCAAACACAGACCTTAACTTTTTTATGTTTTTCTCTGCATTTGTTCCTTTCATTAGAAATGCTTCCAACCATTTGCTGGTACTATCTACTACTAATAAAACTTCTTGTGAATTTTTCTTGAAGAAATCAATATGAATTCGATGGAAGTTTCTTTCTGATTTCGGCCAATTAATGAGAGGTGTTTCCTGTTGCTTATGAGCAAACGATTGGCATGCGTCACATTGTCGTATTTTTTCTTCAATATTTTCATCGATCTTTGGCCACCATACATCAGATCTGGCCCGCATTTTCATCCGTACCACACCTGGGTGTTGTTCATGTAAGATTTCCAAGACTTTGAGGCACCAGGGTATTTGGGATAATCACTCTTCGACCCCAGACTTAGCAGTCATTTTCAGTGGTTATTTCACATCGTCTTTTATAAAATGGTAAAAGTGATTCATCGTTAGTATGTCTTGGCCAGCCAAATTCACTTACTTTAATTAGTATAGCATCCTTTTTTGTGTGTTCAACAATATCTTCAGGACTTAAGGGAAGTTCGTTAAAGTTACAGAAGGAATTCACTTCCTCCTCGTTTGTGGGGTGCTTTAATGGCAGCCTCGACAAGCAATCAGCATTTGCCATATCACTACCTTTTTTATATTTTATTTGGTAATTATAGGCCGAAAGCAACAGGGCCCATCTCTGGAGTCTGGCATGTGTCATAAGTGGAATGCTTTTCATTGGTCCAAATATGGTTTGCAATGGTGCATGGTCGGTGAGAATCGTGAATTGCCGTCCGTAAATAAATTTATGGAAACGTCGTAAGGTAAATATGATAGCTATAGCTTCCTTATGAGTTTGTGGGTAGTTTTGTTCAGCTGGAGACAAGGTAGAACTTACAAACATTACTGGTCTCTCTACGCCATCAATTATGTGGCTAAGTACACCACCTACTCCGTAGTTGGAGAAATCGGTAGCGATAATAATTGGTTTAGTGGCATCGTAATGACATAGTGCAGGACTATTTAGTAATAATTGTTTGCTATGTTCGAAAGCTTTCTGACAATCGTTGGTCCAAATAAAACGTTCGTTCTTTTTCAACAAGTTATACAATGGATGGATCTGACTAGATAACATTGGAATATATCGACCGTAGAAATTTAACATTCCCAAGTAAGATTTTAATTGTGTGACGTCCTTGGGTGCTGGACAACCCGATATTGCTTCGACCTTTGTTTTTATAGGTTTAATGCCTTGTGAATTTAAACAGTGGCCTAGCAATTCTACTTCCTCTTGAAAGAATTTACATTTATTGCTATTGGTTTTGACATTAAAACTATTTAGACGAGTTAACACTTCTTTAGTTTGTTTTAGACAATCATCGAAATCTTTACCTCCAATAATACAGTCATCGATGTATGCTGAAACCATGGGTATTCCTTGAAGGATTTGATCCATGACGGACTGGAACAAGGCAGGAGCACTTGAAACTCCGAACGGTAATCTGGTGTATTTGAATAGCCCTAAATGTGTATTGATAGTGAGGAGAGACTGAGATGACTCTTGTACTGAAAGTTGTAAATAGGCATTAGTTAGGTCCAATACAGTAAATACAGTTGCTCCGGAGACAGTGTGAAATACATCATCTAATAAGGGCAATGGATAGTGATCTGTTTTCAAATTAGGGTTCAAGGTTTTCTTAAAATCCACACAAATCCTAATACCACCGCCCTTTCTATTAACAGTTACTATTGGGTTAGCGTATTCGCTATGTTTGATGGGGATTAAAATACCATTTTTCACCATATCTCTGATTTCTTTTTCTACTTCTTCTTTGATTGCATAAGGTGTTGAATAGGGTTTATGAAATACGGGAGAAGTTTCTTCCCTTAGCACTAGGCTTGCTTGAAACTTTTGTATACAACCTTTTTTATCATTACTAAATACGTGGGGAAACTCCTTAAATTCATCAATCAAGTTTGCTACTCTACCTTCGTAATTTACACTAAGGACTTGAGGACTAGGGTTGGGACATTGGACTCCATCGCGTAACACACTGCGCCAACCAGGATATAACAAATCGCACCAGTTTCTACCTAACAACGGAATAAATTCATGTTATGTTTTAACAATTAACAGGGGGAGCTCATACTTTATATTATTATTACTCTTCTGAACATCTACAAAAATTTCTCCACTTAATTCTAATTTTTCCCCAGATACAGTTTTAATATTAGCAGCTGTAGACTTTAACTTGACGTAATCAAAATTTTCTCTATAAAATTTATCTGATATAACGGAAACACTGGCACCAGTATCAATTTTCATTTGAATACACTTTTTATCAACAATAACATCATATAATTGTGGTGCAGAATGCAAAATGTTTAAGGAAATATTATTAGAATCTAAATTATACAACCTTAGTCCGTCAATTCTATGACACAGTACACTTGTTTTTTCCTCTTCGCCGTTTTCTTCTTCTTCTTGAGTTTCCTCGAGTTACAGCATTGACACACAGATATCTTACTCTTTCTAAATAGATAACTAAAGCATATGGGCTGCGCGATGAAAAAGTGCGACAAATTGAAGATTTCAATAAGGTCGAAAATCGTGATTCCGGGGGGTATTTGTACTTGCGCATTTGCTTTAGCTTTCTAATTAGAAAGAGTAAGATGTATATGCAAAAGAGATGGCTTACAGGGGGTAAACATAAAAAAGCAAATTCCCTAAAATTGGTCTGGCAACCAACATTACAGCACGGTATTGAAATGTGATTCGGACCTATTACAATATTTTGTTTGAATTCGCGGGCGCAATATTTACTTGTGCGCAAGTGTAAATACCCCCGTGTGCAGTTTCAATTCGGCTCATTCATGGTTTTATGCAATGGCTATCTATTTAGAAAGAGTAAGATATCTATGCATTGACACCAATGACACCTCTACTTCTACATTTTACAGATGTGTGTCCTCTCCCTTTGCAGGAAAAACATTCCCAATTTCGGGCTGGACAATTTGTTTCGTTGTGGAACCGTCCACAGCGGAAACATTCCTGACGACTGGAATTATGTGGGGTGGCTTGTTTGTATCGGCTACTGGACTGTAGCGGCACTCGACGAATTTTATTAACAGTGCTTTCGGCAACGGTGTGGAGTAGTTTAGACTGTTCATCTGTTAGTTCCATGGCTACCGCAATTTCACAGGCTTTTTTGAAATTTACATCTTCAGACAGTAGTCTTTTTACTTTCTTATACGTAGTATAAGGAAGTATTGTAATCGTGATTTTTTTCGACTTCGAGATTTTGATGGATTTACACGTTTTGAGGGCCCCTGAATCCATTTTGACCATTTTCGCCATGATGTCTGTCTGTCTGTATCCACCATAACTCAAAAACGACTTATCGGATTTGATTCAAATTTCATATTTAAGAGTTTGAACAAATTTGTGGGTGCCACATTCAATGTTTTTCATCTAGCACCAAAACAAGTGACAGTTACCTGAAGACATTTTTAGGTTTTTTAGGAATATCTTGAAAAATAAGCAATTTTCTGAGATTTTTTATTCCTTAACATTGATTTAGAATTGAATTTTGAACAAATTTTGTTTGAACTTTTTTTTGAAATTCCGTCAAAAAAATTTCAAAAAAACTAGATATTCTTAAAACACTTTATATTTCTCATAGCGCGCGTTGATAGTTGAATTCGATGGTCGAGGTAGACCATGTGTTTCATTATATGGCTGCCAAACGGAAGGTCCCGGGTTCGAATCCCAGAAGGAACGGACCATTAGTTTTTTTTTTATTTTACTGGTTTCTATGGCACCGAAAACAATAATAATGAATAAATAAATGTAATTTCATACCGGGAGATTTTTTTAAGTGAGTAATAGGTCAAAAATCTAAAATAAAACACATTTTCGTCGTAAAATTCGGTTATAATGAGTGGGACGAGGACAGATTTATGCGTATTGCTATAAGTGCGACAGAGACTATTTGAAAATTGCTGGAAACCTTCAAAATTTTTACAAGAAATTTAACTTAATTTATTTAGGAAAAGTAATTATTGTGATACTATCCGTAAGTATAAGAAAGTCATGTGTTGGGCACATCAGATATTTTGTATAGCTTCACTGGATAATCCAAATACAAACTGGTCTCTAAGCGCTTCGTTTAAGAAGTTTCCATAATTACAGTTTTCAGAAAGACTTCGTAATTTTACTGCATAGCTGCTGACACTTTCTCCTGGTTCTTGTTTCGCATTAAACAATCTGAAACGTTCGGCTATTACTAACTTTTTTGGACACAGATACTCAGACAGTGTTACTTTAATTTCATTCATAGACTTATCCTTGGTATTTACGGGACTCAACAAATTTCTCAAGGTAGAATATGCAGTTGGACCAATTAGTGTTAAAAATAGGGGCACTTTCATGTTTTCTTCAACTTGGTTAACGACAAACAACTGCTCCATCCGCTCCATGTACATTGCGTAATCTGTAGTCGGGGTTAAATGTTCGATGTTACCAATTAAGGACATTTTGGACACGATTTTTTTGTTTCTTTCACTATAATATTGCACTTTACACTCTGCTGGACAGTTTTATCTCGTCGCCAATATTATGTTGTTAACAAAACACAGACTTCTAGAAGAATACTTTATTTTTAAAGTAACAAATAAGGGAACTAAAAAGTTAACATGTGTAGCAAGCATGACATTGCCTGATCTAACCTAACTTATTATTCAATGTGAAAAACTCTAAAACTAAAACTCCACTCCTAGGCAACCCATCATACACAACACTTATCAATTGTTGCAACTTTTTGATAAACTGCGGCAAATAATTCTGCAATTTCGTAGACCGTTATTCTTTTCCCAGCAATTGATTACATCCAGTATGAGCATTGATTATAAAATTTTGTCTTTAGAGGTCCAAAAAACACGAGGTCTAATGGTTGAGTCCTGTGGGAAGTACGTGGCGGCAACGAAACGACGTTTGTCCCATTTTCTTTAGCTAAATCATATGTCGCTAACGACAAATGGTTATCAAAGATTAAACAAACCCGGTGTTCTTTTGCCGGCTTGACATGTTTTATGAAATGAGACATCCATCCATTTTGCAAAAATTTCAGAGTTACTCCACCCATTATAGCTCACTGCGCCTAGACTACCAGAAGAAGCATTCTTCATCAACCGATCGTTCATTAATTTTCTGGGGAAAATCAGAAGTGGCGGTACATAATTTCCCACCGCACTCATGGCACAAATTGTTGTTACTAGGTCATATTCGTACAAGTGTAGTAGAACGATGCTTCGGTGTGCTATAGCGCAGATTCCCAATTTTAGCATATGGTTGCAGATTAAAAAATAATAGATTACAAGCAATTATTATTGCAACAAGTGTTTTGCACAATATTTGCATTGATGCACATGATATTGATGCACCGGATCTGGAAGTGCAAATAAACACAGGACAAATACCCCCCCTTGAAGGTATACAAGTTCCTGTACACCATGGAACAAGGGAAATGCTAATATAGCAACACTTTGCTAATTTATGAATTTATTAATTAGAAACAAAAATTAACAAATAAAAAACAAACAACTTTTTAAATATTTTTTATTGTTTTTCTCTTAGAAGTAGCTCTAATTGAGCTTCTTTTATAGATATGTCCAACTCCTCCTTTCTTATTTTAAACAAATGCAGTTTAGCTTCACATTTTTTTCCTTTTCAATTTTTTCCACTGCCTCTCTCATGATTTTAATTTGAAACTCTGCTTCTTTTAGCATGGAGAGTTGCACATTTCCTATTTCTTTTTTTATGTCTGCAACTTCTTCATATTTTTTTAAATAGAAGCTATTGCAGACATAGCCGGTCTTCTCCTAGTCTGGTTGCTGGTTGCAACTGTAGGAAACCATTGCTACCTCATCGTCCAGAAATTGCAAAGTTGACACATCTTCCTATTACAGATGGGAGTCATTATTTTAGAACAAAACTGGTTATAACCAAAGTATTGACTTATTAGAATAGCCAACTTTAAATTTAATGGAGTTTTTAATAGCGTTGGTTTGCAGTTGCCCCAA
The DNA here is from genome assembly GCA_963942485.1 of Pediacus dermestoides. NCBI lineage: Eukaryota > Metazoa > Arthropoda > Insecta > Coleoptera > Cucujidae > Pediacus > Pediacus dermestoides. The sequence goes on along the minus strand of OZ012630.1, from coordinate 12,066,641 downwards.
TCTACTGTTGTCTGAAACTTGTACTAAAATTACCTATGTCTAAGTTAATTCTAGTTTTTTCCAAAGCTTCTATGCGATGGCCCCTCGCTGTTTGAAGGGTTTCTACCTTGTTTAGGGCCATTAACATATCCGCTATTTCCTTATTAACTATGTTATGGCTGGATCCCGTGTCTAATACTATTTCTACATTATTTATATTATTTACTGTACCCCTTATAATTAATATTTTATCTATTGGCTCTTTGATATTATTTTGGTTGGTGCAGACGACATCAGGACTTCTCATTCGTGTCGCCTTACTCCGTTTGGGTTTGGCGTTCTTCTGTCATTAAAGGATACCCTGCGGTCACCCCTTCTTGTACCGCGTGAGTTATTTCGATAAGCTGCAGCAAAGTGACCCGGTTTGTTGCAGTTATAACATCTTGGTCGGCCGTCGCTTGTTCTGGTGTTTGGCAAATTGAACCAGGTGTTTCCTCTGTTGTATGTCACCATGGGTCTCTGTCTCTCATATCTCGGGCGATAAGCTCTTGTGTCTCTTAGGTAGTTCCTGTTGGTTGGCTGATAATTGGATCGACCGCTTGTAGGGAATGTTTCGTTTCGTTGCTGATGGTTGGGGCCTACGTCGTTTAGGGTTACCAAGGTAATTTGTTGAATTATTTGGTCTATGACGGCCCGTTCTTTTTGTTCACTCAATTTCACCACCAACGTTTTCATCTGTTCCTTTGTCATATCAGGATGACTCATAAGGCAGTAGGTTTGATAAAAAGAAGTAATCAGTCCATTTTCGAACTTATTATTAAATGTCACGAGTGAGATACCTGGATCCACTTCATACTTAAGGGTCAACATTTCGTAAAAATAGGCTTTTATGTCTTCGGTGGGCCCCTGTTTCCTGTTATTCCAGGTGAATGTGGCATTTTTTAGCAGATTTTCGCCCCCAAACTCCTTGACAAAATCTTGAGATAGACGAAATGAAATAACTCATGTAAAACTTTTGAAAAAAATTTGTTAAACTATTATAGTTTCTCCTACATATAGTTATTTATTATACAAGACGATAACATTGTACTTTATCTTAGAGAGCGATTTTAGCGTCGAGGCGTCGGCCGAGACGCTAATTAGCTCGAGAAAATAATAAAATGTTATCGTCGTGTATAATACAAAATTTTTTTCTATAGTAAATGTTAAAGAAAAACTACTTACAAATTAAATTATTATCAATGACAATTTAAAACGTCAGTGAATATTATGAGTTGTCACTATGGTGTCAAAATCAACAGTAATACGTTTTAATTCATTCATTTCGAAAAAATCAATTTTTTTTATCTACCTTTGCGGTTAAAGTGCTACTTTATCTACTATTTTGAGTTGATAAAAGCACACTTTAACATTTGCTATAGAAAAAAATATTTTTTTGATATTAACAAATGTAAGGTAAAAAGTGAATAAAAGCCTAGGTGTTACATGGGGTTTAGAAACAGAGTTACGGCTTTAAGGCAGTGATACCTACATGTATTTTGTACATGTAATTTGTTCAACATGGCGGATGACGAAAGTCGTACCGCAGAGCACCTCGAAAGAAAACGTAAAGTTTGCGAAAAAGATGTACGTAGTGCAGTTAAATGTGTGAAATGTTTCATAAATTTTCACCCAAGTTGTGCCGTTAGAATAAAGGGTATGAAAATAGTTGGATTTAATGAACTGATATGCAGTGAATGTGTGGAATGTGAAAGTCAAAAGGGAGGCGAAAAACAGGCCAGTATTGTCACAGAAAATGAAATGTTAACAAGAATTATATTTGAAATGCAGGAAAGTGCGATTTGTTGCGATGTAAGGTGGATTTTTTGGAAGAAAAATTGCAAGAATATAAAAGTAAGAAGGAAAATGTGAAAATTTTACCTACTGTTCCACAAAATGGTTTATCCTGCATCAAAACCGCATCGGGCAGTTCAAGTTTAACCAAAACAAGTATAGCGCTGTTGCAAAGATCTACTTCAAATGTATCACAGGACTCCACAAGAGGCATACAGAGGGCACGTATAAATAGTGATTTCAATCAGGAGCGGAAACAAATGAAGAAGGAAAAACAAAACCAACCAAAGCAACCTGATGTAAATAGTGAAATTACGGAAACAGAGTTTCAAGTTGTTAATAGGAAAAGAAAAAGACATGTGAATGTAGGTACTGCGGAATTGAATGATAATGAATCGTTTGCTGGTAGAGATAATAAAGAAAAGAAGGCCTGGCTATTTATTTCCAGAATTAAGGATAATGTTACAGAAGAAGTAGTTAGGAAGTTTATAATAGATAGAACTAATTCAACCCGCGAGAATGTAATTGTAAAAACAATTGATACAGACTATGAAAGAAAGGACAGCAAGTGTTTTCAGGTGGGCATTAAATTTGAGCTCAAGGACATGCTATATCAAAAAGACTTTTGGCCTAGTGGTGTTGCTTTCCGTAGGTTTAAATTTGACTTCAAGAACAACAGGAAGAATAAGGATGATTTTTTAGAGTAGCCGTATGCGATGAAGGTGATTGTTTGGAAAGGAATATGAATATAATTTATGTAAATATACAAAGTCTAATACCCCATAAAGATGAATTAATAAATAATATTATAAAATATCACCCATCGGTGGTACTATTAAGTGAATCTAGAGTAACAGAAGACGTTGAAGATGTTGAAGTACAAATATTTGGCTACCAAGCAATTAGGTGTGATTCGAACTCTCGCCACACTGGAGGTGTTCTTGTATATTTGAGGGCAGGAACAGAGTTTTCTTTAATCGAAAGAGATGTGCAGCATGGAGATTACTGGTGTATGTTTTTTAAAGTGAAATTGAGCAATTCTATGTGGTGTGTAGGTATACTGTACCGCTCCCCTAGTGGAAATATGTCAACATTTTTGGAAGCAGTGGAGAAGTGGTATGATTCTTATGGTGGTGATCAAAATAAATTGTTGCTCATTGGGGACTTTAATATAAATTTTGAGGATGATTAATTTTATTGTAAAAAATTTAAGGATATAATTAATTTGTTCGGTATTGAACAACTAGTAAAAGATCATACTAGATGTACTAACATTAGTTCTACTCTTATTGACTTTGTAACTAGTAATCAAAATGATGTGGATGTTATTGTTCACGATACCCCTAAAATAAGTGATCATAGTATTATTTCTGTTAGGGTAGGCATGAAAAGAAAAAATAATCATTTAACAAGTAAAAGATTTAGAAAACTAAATACAAGTAACTTAGATGAAATTAAATCACAACTAATATATGTACAATGGCCGTTATCTTCCACTAATGTTGATGATATTCTATGTAAAATGTTAACTATATGTGAAACTGTAATAGATTCTGTTGCTCAGGTTCAGACAATATCACACAAAGCAAACAACTTGCCTTGGTTCGACAATAGGATTAAGTATAAAACAAAAGAAAGGGATAGTGCGTACAAGAGTTTTAAATTATGTAATTCTGAAAATATCAAACAAATATTATGGCAAGATTATAAACAAAAAAGAAATAATGTCGTTAACAGTATTAGAATCGCTAAAAAGAAATATTATGAAGAAAAAATTGATAAATATTGTAATAACCCAATGTTAATGTGGAAAACACTAAAAAGTCTTTTAAAATGTGATAATTATTCAAATACTAATATAATTTTCAGTAATGGAATTTGTATACAGTACAAATTAGAAATAGCTAATAAATTTAATGCTTTCTTTGTTGATAGTATTTTGGAGATTGTTAGTTCATTTGATAGTTGTAATATGCCATGGGTACCTTTAAATAATTATAGGAATATCACATCTCGGTTTGAATCATTTGAATTGTTGTCGTTGCCAGAGCTTGGTAAGATTGTTGCTTCGCTTGATAATAAATGAGATTTTGAATTCAAAGATGTTAAAAAATGTGTTTAATGTTGCTGGTCATTGCTTTTTGCATTTAATTAATACCTCACTGCAAAAGGGTACGTTCCCGGAAAAATTGAGGACGAGTACGGTGTCTCCTATACCAAAGGTAAAAAATTCAAATAGAGCTGAAAACTTTAGACCCATAAATACTCTTCCACCGTTGGAAAAAATTCTAGAATTATCTGTATATGAACAACTAATACAATACTTTAATGTCAACGGTTTATTTATGACAAATCAGTCCGGATTTAGAGCTCGGCATTCCTGCGAAATAGCTATACAATTTACGTTAGCAAAATGGAATCAGGATGTAGATGAGATATAAGGATAATAATAATAAAGACAATTTCAAATATGTGTACAATAAATATTGTTGCTGTTTTTTTGGACTTGAAACGAGCTTTTGAAACGATAGACAGAGGTGTTTTAATCGAAAAACTGAAGTACTACGGTGTAGGAGGCAAAGTGCTAGACTGGTTGGACAGTTATTTACAAGATCGGAAGCAAGTTACTAAGTTTTTTGGTTGTTTTTCGTCTGAGATGAATGTGGATATTGGAATTCTCCAGGGCAGTGTGTTGGGTCCTTTGCTATTTGTAATATATATTAACGATATACAGTATGCTGGTAACTGTGAGTTTTTGAGTCTGTTCGCGGATGATACATTGTTGGCTGTCACTGATTGCGATCTAAATTTGGCAATTACAAAAATAAATTCAGAATTAGTTAAAATGGAATCATATTTTCAAGTAAATAAGTTAAAATTAAATATAGATAAAACAAAGGCCATGATAATAACAAAAAAATATAAATATTCCCAAATTGCAAAAGATGACATATGTATAAAAATTAATAATAAACAGATTGAAATTGTGGAAAGAATTAAATATTTAGGTTATATTATTGATAATTTATTAACAAATAAAGACAATTTCAAATATGTGTACAATAAAATTGCAAAGAAACTATTCTTTTTCTCTAGGGTGTCCAGCAGTGTGTCGTTTGCGACTAGGATAAAGATATACAAGGCAATAATACAACCGCATTTTGACTACTGTGCGAGTATACTGTATCTACTTGATGGTAACTGTAAGTCAGATTTGCAGAAATTGCAGAATAGGGGAATGAGAATTATCCTAAGGTGTAGTCGGTACTCTGCTATAGATGTAATGCTGGATGTCTTGCAGTGGCAATCGGTCGGGACTCGCCTGCTGTATTTGACCATGATTTTCGTGTATAAGGTGGTAAATGGCCTAACACCGTCTTATCTTATGGATTTTGTTCAGTTCAACCATGAGATCCATTCGTATCAGACGAGAAATAGGGACAACTTCCACATACATAAGACAAACAGTGCTAAAGCAATGAACAGCTTGTTTTTTAAGGGTCTTAATCAATTTAATGGACTGCCAATGAAAATTAAACAAGCCCAGACCCTTGCATCTTTTAAACGTGATGTTGCAGAGTATATACGTTTATAACTGTGCATGTGTATAATAGGATTATATGTCAGTGGGTATTTTGTTTTTGTAAATTTCCTTTTTTGGAGTTTTATCATATTTAGTGTTTTGATTGTATTGTATTAGGTATATCCTATTTAAATAAAGTTATTATTATTAAAAATTAAGTAAGATTTCATTGATAGATTAATTATACTAATTATAAACATTGTAGACAGACAAAAGATTTATTGAGGTAACATTTTTTATTTTTTAAAATAAACATAACATGAATAGAACAGAATCTATAGCTAATATAAAATAACAATAAAATTATTTTAAACGTCTCATTCCCTTTACGAAAGGATTTAAATTGGTTCTAAAAATTAACAAATCTGCGCACCTTTCTGTCGCACCGGAAGGTTCCGGATTCGGTAGTTTTCGATAAATCTGTGACTTATTGAACGTATATTGTGCTTGTGTCCTAATAAATTTAAAATTGGGGACATGTTTCAAATATAAAACATCAACTTCTTTCTCCTGTTCCCTATCAGATATTATTTCTCCTATTGAATATACAGGGTGTCCCAAAATTAGCCTGCCAAAATGTACCAGCTGATTCTACGTTCAAAAATAATGCAAAATGTTTCAATAAATATAGGTTGAAAAATGCTTCCTAAGGAAGCCTTCCGAAAGAGGGACCCCAAAGAGGAGTTTTCTGTAATATCTTTGCAACTGTTTTAGGTAGATTCATGAAATTTGGTGAGTTTGAAGCTTTTATAATTTGCCACATATTTCTTTTTCCAATTTTCAGAAATTTCGCCAGGGGCGTCACATACAGGGTTGGGGCTGGGTATATTATGCCCCATATTTTTTGTGGGGATAATTATAATTTTTTTATATCAAATTTTGAAACTTGGTTTATTTTTACAAAAAAAAGGTAGTCTCAGTCGATCTTTGTATCTTGAACCGTTTTCGAGTAAAATCGTTTTGAAAAAATCACGTCCATGAAAATTACACTAATAAATATCTGATGTGTGCAGCACATGAGTTTCTTATACATTGCCATGATACAGTTTTAATATTTGGAGAATACTGAAGGGGTAGCCAATAATCACATGCTGTCGACATTCAACACGTTATTAATATAAAATCACATTTATTTATCACTAGCTGTCCCCCGCGGGCTTCGCCCCACGATAGTTTTCTGTCTTGCTCAGTTTTTTTAATAATATTTAATTGTATTACAATATATCAATATTACACAAAAAACACGCCACCACGATGCTGCCATTGCCGTCGATTTTTTCAATAATAATTATAGGTACAGTTAATTTCACAGAAATCGACTAAACCTAATATTTCCCTGATTCCCTGTGTTACAAATGCCTTTGTTTGATTGACGTTTACTGTCAAATTGATAAATTAAGTACTTATTTGCATCCGTCGCCAAAAATCAAAATGCCAAAACTTACTGACCGACTCATGATAAAAAATAATTCAATAAGTTCAAACAAAATTTGTTCAAAATTTAATTCTAAATCAATGTCTAAGAATAAAAAAATGTCGTAAATTGTTTATTTTTCAAGATATTCCTAAAAAACCAAAAAATGTCTTAAGGTAAGTACCACTTGTGTTGGCGCTAGACGAAAAAGATTTAATGTGGCACCCACAATTTTGTTCAAACTCTTAAATATGAAATTTGAATCAAATCCGACAACTTGTTTTTGAATTATCGTGAATACAGGCAGATATCATGGCGAAAATGGTCAGAATGGATGCAGGGGCCCTCAAAACGTGTAAATCCACCAAAAACTCGGAGTCGTAAAAAATTACGATTACAATACTTCCTTATACTTCGTATAAGAAAGTAAAAATAATCACAAAACTAAAATTTATCAAAAGTAGACAATGGATTAAAATTTATAGGTATTTATTACTTCGTTTAGCATTTCTTCGTCAAATAATAATAATAAAAACGAAATATCAAAATCAATTTTTTTTTCTATTTTGTGATTATTTTTATTAGTGTAGTTTTTATGGACGTGACTTCTTCAAAACGATTTTACTCGAAAACGGTTCAAGATTCAAAGATCGACTGAGACGACCTTTTTTGTGTAAAAATAAACCAAGTTTCATAATTTGATATAAAAAAATTAAAAATATGGGGCATAATTTACCCAGCATCCAACCTCTATGTGACGTCCCTGGCAAAATGTCTGAAAATTAAAAAAAGAAATATGTGGCAAATTATAAAAGCTTCAAACTCACCAAATTTCATGAATCTACCTCAAATAGTTGCAGAGATATTATAGAAAACTCCTCTTTGGGGCCCCCTTTCGGGGGGGGGGCTATAGCTCCCTTAGGAGCATTTTTCAGCCTACATTTATTAAAACTTTTTGCATTATTTTTGAACGTAGAATCAGCTGGTACATTTTGGCAGGCTAATTTTGGGACACCCTGTATAATTTTACCTTTAACAGTGCCTTCTTGTATAGTTACAAAATCGCCTTTAGAAATTAAAATATTATTGTAACCAACTTCTGAGCTCACATTGCTTTGATTGTCATCGCTGCTATCGTCAAGTACAAGGCTTTCTTCAGATGATAAGGAGGATGAGTCAGAAAATACTCTCCTCTTTACTATTTTCACTTGCTTCTTTTTTATTCTTGACATTTTCGTTTTTTTTCTTTTCCTATCTCAATTCCAATTCTTCCATAATTTGTATTTTAATTGGCGTATCTGTGAGGATATTACACTTCCCTTTTCTTTTTCTTGTCACTGTGGTTTTTCTAGGTAGCGCTTTCGGATAAGGTTTAATTTGTTCAGGAGTTAGTAGTGTAGCTGTTGCTGGTTTTACTACAGCTGTTTGTCTATCTTTGATGAGTGATGAACGAGATTTTGATAGTACTGCTACAGGTGTATCGAATGATGATGGTCCTGGTACAGCAATATTATTATTAGCCAGCTCTCCAACAGCTTCAGTGCTGCCAATTTCATCTGCAGGCCTATCACTGACATAGAAATTAAGAAAATCATCGGGTGTAAAAATATCTCTATGCATAGGTCATATTCCTGTGTACTTAAAACCATTAATTATATTCTCTGGCGTGAATGATTTCAAATAGACTCTACCGAATAGACCAGCGATATCATATATGTTAATTGGTCGGCCAGGATTACAGATCATCCATTCATTACATGCAACATTGTAATTGGTTTTTAAAGATTTATAGACAGTTTTGTCAAGTGGCTGTAGTTTTCCACTTGTATGTGGAGGGAGTGTTACCAAGATTAGCCCATTTTCTTTGGAAAATTGCAAACTGTCTATAGTAATGTGGGACTCATGGTTGTCCATTATAAGAATTATTGACTTTTCTTTCGTGCATTTAACGTACTTTACGAAATGTTTCAAAATTTGAACAAATATATCTCCATTTACCCACCCACTGTTATTAGCACTTCCTCCACATCCATTAGGGGCGCCGTTCAGCATATGTTGCTTAAAATTCACGCGTGGAAATATTAAATAGGGAGGAATTGCCTGACCGGCAGCACTGATGAAACAACAGGTTGTTACCAAAACACCACGCTCGCCTGATGTAACTTGGCCTACTTGTTTTTGGCCTTTTGGTCCAAGAACTTTCGGAGGATTGTGCACTGTTGTCAAGGCGGTTTCATCTAAATTATAAATATCCATAGCCTGTATATCATTAAACCTACTATAGACACTGACCAGATTATCAAAGAATTCGTTGACATTAGTCTGGTTGAAAGCTGTTGCTCTTGAAAGACTGGTACTTTCTGGTTTTCGGAATGTCGTTTTCGGTAGCCCTTCAACCAATCTTCACCAGCCATTTGGTTTTTTCGCCATGAAGATTGTTTTTTAATGCTATTTGGTATGCAAATTGTCTCACATCGCTGCGCGTTAGACCATGATGTAGTTTGCAGACTTTAATTAAGTATTCTTTCAAAAGAAGTTCAAGTTCATTGCTAAACACTTTCTTTATATCATATTTGAGCGTATAATTTAAGGTATCGCGATTTTCGGGATCTGTATTTTTATACTTCACCACGTAACGTTTTAGAGTCTGGTGACAAATATCGGCTTCTCGTGCTGCACTTTAAATTGACTATCCATTAATAACTTTCAATACAGCAGCTTCTTGAATATGGTGCTGGTTAAGAAATTAAAAAACATATTAATTGATCCATTAACCAAACTGATAAATCAGTGTATTCGTGCGGGAACTTATCCCACATGTTTTAAATTGTCCAGGGTCGTTCCAATTTTTAAAAAGGGGGATCTAAATGATGTAAGTTACTATAGGTCAATATCTTTAATACCAACTCTGTCGAAGATATTTGAGCATTTGTTGCAGAAGCAGATTTATGAATTTTTTGAGGGAAATAATTTATTTAACAAGTATCAATATGGATTTCGTAGAAACAAATCGACGTTCCTGGCAGTCAGGGAACTTGTCGAGAGTGTAGTCGAGGGCCTTGAGGGCGGTAAATTAGTGGGATCGATTTTTTGTGATCTAACCAAGGCCTTTGACTGTGTATCTCATCGAATACTTCTTGATAAGCTTGCGTTCTATGGTTTTCGTGATAGTGCTCTCCGCCTGATTGGGGATTACCTCTTTGATCGGAGACAAATCACTAGTTATAATGGTAAATACTCTCGTGAACTTTTTAATCGACATGGCGTCCCACAGGGCTCCTTGCTGGGTCCTTTGTTGTTTCTGATATATGTAAAACGATATCACGGTGGCACTGCATGGTGTTAGACCTGTGCTTTTTGCCGATGACGCGACTTTGACAGTTTTGAATTCGGATGTGGGGCAACTTCTCATTGATATGAATCTGGCAATAAAGAGCGTAAGCCACTGGTTTGCTGCAAATAAGCTACTAAATGAGCAGAAGTCTAAAATATGTTTTTCGTTGCGGCGTCGAGCTGACCGGTTTCAATGCCCTGATAGCGTTAAATTTCTTGGTATCGTTTTGGATGGTGAGTTGAGATGGGACTCGCATGTGGAGAATATAGAGAATCGAGTTGCAAAAGTAGTATTTCTTTTGAAAAATCTAAGAAATATAGTACCGTTCAATGTTTCTCTAATGGTTTACAATTCTTTCGTGGCTAATGTATGTAATTATTGTCTTCTGGCTTGGGGACACTCCTGCCATGCTAGTAGAATATTTAAATTGCAGAGAAGAGCTGTAAGGGTCTTGGCGGGATTGTCTTTCCGAGCTGATGTACGCGATAAATTCATTGAATTAAGACTACTAACTCTGCCATCTAAGTATATATTTGATGCATTGTTGTACGTCAAGAAAAATATAAGTGAGTATACTTCAAGTGGTGGGGTTCATAGTCACTATACGAGGGGTGAAAATGGTTTGAGGGTGGCATGTTTGAGACTGAACAGATCTAGAACCGGAATAAATTATTATGGACCAATCTTCTTCAACAGATTATCTCTGAACACCAGGGAATTAAGTACGAATAAATTTAGAGTGACTGTGAAGACACACCTATTGGATAATGCTTACTATTCTATTGAAGAGTTTTTGAATGCCTCCATAACGGTTTGAGTGGAGTTTTATGTTATACTGTTTTTGTGGATATGTTTGTATTGATGTGATGACCATGTACTTTTACTGATGTGGTTTGTTAATTTTTGTAATTTTTGCTTACACTTTTGTGATTTATATGTTGACTTGTGTAAAAAATGTAAATTTTATATGCACCAATAAAGATACTACTACTACTACTACTACTTCCATTCGAATTCCATCTATCTTTTTCAGTTTTTTGTTGGTTCTCGGTGTGCCCGGCATCTCTGTAAAGATGAATTAGAATTAACCATCGTAACAATAACCAACAGCCAAAAACCCCATTTAAAAATAATAAAAATATATTGTAACACTGTACCCTTCAATTACTTATAACACTACCCATTTTCCGAATTTTATATCAAAATCATATTTTTTACCGCCAGTTTTGTTTAGAGGTTATCTGTGTCAGGCACACTGAAGTCAAAGCATGCCTCTACACACTATGTGTGTTACTCATTGATTTAAACTCAATTTAATCAAAAAATTTCGTCATGATTTTATACAATATGTAACTTTTGAATCCATTATAATAACTTTCCTTACCTGATAATATAAACAACGCAAAATTCCAACGAAAACACAACCGGCACTTCGTACGTGACTAACTTAATACACTATTTCCAATTTCTAATTCTAATTAAAGGAATGTTTGTCAGATTTTCTGTTGCCGTTAGTTCTTCTTCACTGTCCAATTTATTGGGATTATTTTGATGTTAATACGGTCTTGGACTGACGCCTGTTTTATTAATTCTGCTGAGATATTACGTGTTGGTGTTCCTGGAGGAGTCCTGTTCAATTTTTTACTTCGAGAAAATGTACGATTGTAATCGTCTTGCTGTAGAACTTCTGGTGTTCTAATTTGTTCGGTACTTCTATGGGATTTCGCTCTCGCTATTATGGGGGCCGGGGTTCTTTTGACATATTGCATTTTAATTTTCTGAAATAATCACTATACCGGTACATATCGTAATTAAAAACTACTCACTAATATTTTCATGTTGTAAAAAAAATATAATACTAAAATATAATCTATCACCAGACATAAATTTAAAAAAAGAAAAGAAAATATATATCACCACACAAAACAAAAATAAATTTAACTAGGTAAAATATAGAACTTTAAATTGAATGTATAAACATTGTTATGTTATCTAATATATACTATTGCAACCTGGTTTAACTCTTTAGTTTCCATTATAACCCGATCCTTCCTGACCAAACCTGTTGTACTTAATTAACCTAATTTTATTTATTTATACATGTTTTTTTTTATAGAATATGAAAAACTACTGGACGTTTTAATTTGCAGAAAAAAAATTATGAAAAAAACCAGTAAATTATGAAGAATTTACTAAAATAATTCGGCACCTCTACCATATGTCACGCCCTATTTTAAATGACATTTCTTAAAGGGGGTCGTAGCCGGGCGCAGGGGGGGGTCAGGTTGGATTGTTTAAATGATGCTCAAAGTATATGAAAACATAACAATATTTATTTCTGATTAATAATTAAAATAAATAGGGACTTTGCATGATTTTCAAAATAATTTTTTTTGAAAAGCTGATACCAAATTATCACTGTCAATATTTTTGAAACAATTTTTTGGTCCGTACTTTCCGAGTAAATAAATAAAAAGTATTGTAAAATTTGAAATTTCCACGCATTGCCCGAATCGGCCTAAAAGATTGCTGACGTCACGAATCTAGTTCCACAGTGCAGCACGCCGCATTTTGACTTATTTCGAAAAATGTCAAACGCGTAAAAAATATTTAGACATGGCAATGTCAACTAGATTCGTGACGTCACACAGGACTCTCCGATCTCAAAGCGTTTTCGGGCGGCAATAATATATTTGAATTACGGTCAATTTTTAATCGTTTTTTTATGTACAAATATTGAGTAAAAAAAAATATTTTTGCTGTAGAGTATTATTAATATAGTCGTTTTACATTTCTAACAGAAAAAAACGGGATTTTAAAAAAATGCAACATCCCTATTCACATGAATACCAGTTGGGGCGACATCCCCAAAACCTTATTTAGTATTTAACAATTATTTGCACAGACACTTCGTGGAACGGTTTTTAACCCGGCTCGATTCAAATAGTCCCGGTGACTACTAGTGACTCTAATTGAATAATAATTAATAATTTTTATAATTTCGACTGATTTACTATTTTCGCTATTCAGCATAATTGCCGAATTATATTACTAGGGAATATCGTTTCGCAACACGGCAATTAGAATTTATTGAACTCCTACAAATAATGATGACCTGTGATTTTAGGCTAACAGCAAATAACTTCTAATTATATTATATTTCATATTAAATTACGATTCGCAATATTTCAATAAATTCTACTTGATATACAGGCTGTTTCATTAAGGGTGGCCACTGGCCATATCTCGGAAACTACTGGGCATAGAAATTCAGCGAAAAAAATTTTATTACTAAAGTGACCATGAGAAAATCCTGGAAATTATTTTTAAGTTCCATATTTCGCCGCAAGGGGGCGCAACTAAAAAGAAAACACTAAAATTTTAATTTTCTCCAAAAATTCCCACATTAAGGTATACCTTTAGTAACATCATTAGAAAGCTTGGACAATTCTGCATCATTTTGGTTTAAGGCTCATTGGCGTACCGACCTTAATAAGAGTGGGGGAAGCTATTGAAAGTATAATCATTTAAATCGCTCTAACTTCTAAACGACTTATTCGATTTTAGTAAACTTAATCTTGTTTGGAAGAGAAATGTAGGTACTTTTAATTATCGCATCCAATGGTACACGATAGTTCCTAATAAAATTGCTAGAGGACGCAATTTGATATAATAACAGTTTTTTTGATTTTATCCCGAAAACTTAAATTAGACGGTATAATTATGAGATCATAATCGGAAAGTAGATTAAATTTGCAAGTAAAAACTTGAAAACCGCAGCTCGATATCTTCGTTCGTTTCAGAGTTATTGCCGAAAGAATAATTTTTAACACTTTAATTGAAGATATGGTTGTTTTCATAGTTCCGTGGTCAAGCAATCCATGACAAAAATATTTTTAAATTTTATGCTTGTGTAGGTTTGTCACTCATTATGTTAATAAGGGCCCAAAAACTACTTTAGAATTAATAACATAATCATGGAAAACTTCGAATATAGGCACAATAATTATTGTAAGTTTTTTAAAAATAAATCTAGGTAGCCGTGAAACAAGATCGGCAGGTTTCCAAGGAGATAAATAAATTGGAATAGTTGTCAACTGATTTAATTTTGATAGGTGTTGTGTTGACAAAAGTTTCTTCTTGATCACTATGACTCTTTTTGAATTTCTTGTTACCTATATCAAAATTTGTGCTACATCCCTCAAAAATTCTCAATTCCTCTCCCTGGTTTTATGATGAAGCCAGTTTTACTAGCTGTGGCATCGTTAATTTACACACTATTGGTCACAAATAAATCCTCATTGGATGCGCGAAGTGGATCACCAAAACAGGTGGTGCAGTTTTAGGACACAGAATTATCAGACCGTTTATTTTTAATGGCTGTCTAAATGGCGAATCTTACGTAAGCATATCGTAAGCCTCGGCATTGTTATAAGTTATTTTTGAGGGATGTAGCACAAATTTTGATATAGGTAACAAGAAATTCAAAAAGAATCAAGGAGAAACTTTTGTCAACCCAACATCTATCAGAATTAAATCAGTTGACAACTATTTTATTTATCTCCTTGGGAACCTGCCGATCTTGTTTCACGGCTATCTAGATTTATTTTTAAAAAACCATATTAGAATAATTATTATGCCTAAATTCGAAGATTTCCATGATTATGTTATTAATTCTAAAGTAGTTTTTGGACCACTGAAGTAATGAGTGACAAACCTACACAAGCATAAAGTTTAAAAATATTTTTTGTCATGGATTGCTTGACCACGGAACTATGAAAACCACCATATCCTTAATTAAACTGTTAAAAATTATTCTTTTGGCAATAACTCTGAAACGAATGAAGATATCGAGCTGCGGTTTTCAAGTTTTTTCTTGCAAATTTAATCTTCTTTCCGATTATGATCTCATAATTATACCGTCTAATTTAAGTTTTCGGGATAAAATCAAAAAAACTGTTATTATATCAAATTGCGCCCTCTAGCAATTTTATTAGGAACTATCGTGTACCATTGGATGCGATAATTAAAAGTACCTGCATTTCTCTTCCAAACAAGCTTAAGTTTACTAAAATCGAATAAGTCGTTTAGAAGTTAGAGCGATTTAAATGATTACACTTTCAATAGCTACCCCCACTCTTATTAAGGTCGGTACGCCAATGAGCCTTAAACCAAAATGATGCAGAATTGTCCAAGTTTTCTAATGCTGTTACCAAAGGTATACCTTAATGTGGGAATTTTCGGAGAAATTTAGAATTTTAATATTTACTTTTCAGTTGCGGCGAAATGCGGAGCTAAAAATAATTTCCAGGATTTTCTCATGGCCACTTTAGTCATGAATTTTTTTTCCCTGGATTTATGCCCAGTAGTTTCTGAGATATGGCCGGTGGCCACCCTTAATGAAACAGCCTGTATAATGTGAAGAGTAGTGGCCCTAATATCACAAAGAAATCGTTTATTTCTTCGGCTGTGAGATTTGAGTTTATCTGTTCCTTCTTCTTTCGTTCTTTATTTATGATTCCCCATATGACCCTCGATTTGTTGTCCGAATTTGTTATAATATTTTCAGTTAGTTTTTCTTATCTTTTCAATTTCCTCTTTATATTTTATTTTGTATGATTTATATGCCTCTTCAGATATAGCATCTTTTCTGACTTGCTTTACTGTGTATAGCGCATCCAGTGTGTTTTTCATCCTCTTGATTACTTCAGTTTTCCAACCAACTTTGTTCTTTTTGACTGCGATTTTCCCACTTTTTAAAGGCATACACTTATTCAGAAGTGCCTGCAGTACCTCATGGAAGCTAGTGAAAGCAGCTGAAGCGGATTCTGTGTTGAGAAAATTACTCCAGTCCACAACATTTAACTGGTTTTCCAATTGGTAGGTATTATGCTCGTTTACCTATCTAAATCTAATATTATGTTTTTCAGAGCGTTCACATGAGGTAAGTTTGGGAAATACATAATCTGACCAAGGTGATCAGAAAGATGCATCTCTCTTGTCAAGATCTTAAGGTTTTCTCTGTCCATGTCCATATTAAGAAAAATATTGTCGATACAGGTTTTTGTAAGGCCAAAACCACACAATAAGTGTATCAGTGCGTTTAATTCTTTTGTTGATGTTAAAAAGTTAACATTAAAGTCGCCAGCCAACAATATTTGTTTATTCTCAAATTTTTCATTTATTAAAGAAAAGGTGTTGTTTAACTTACTAATAAAGACTTCGAAATTACCTGTCGGAGCTCTATATGTCGCCACTATTACAGTGTTCATATTTGGAATGAAAACTTCCACTACCTCGATATCCTTTTCTTAAGAGAACTTTTTTACCTCCTCTATTTCGTGGGCTATCCATTTATCCTGTACAGCAACGAGAACTCCTCCGTGAGTACATGTTTCTCTCGAAAAAGCGCTTACAATAATGTAGTTTTCCACATTTATGCTGTCTACGTGAGTTTTTTGGAGACAGTGCTCAAAATGTCACAATTTTCCTCCAACAACTTTAGACTTAGTAGGTCAATTTTTGGTGTTATTGACTGAATATTAATACATATTAAAGAAAGTATGATTTTTATAACTCGTCTTCTCGTTTGTTCCGAAAAAAACGAAATCTTCTCATTATTAAATTTTTAAGCCACATTTCTGGCTTTGATACTTCGTCGAGTATATCGAAATCTAGCCCTAACTTGAAAGCTTTATTTTTGTTCTTATTAGTTTCTTGTTTCTGCATTTCTTCGATTTCAAAATCTTGCGTAGGAAATTTACGTTTCAAATAGTCTCGTATTCCATCAGTGGTGGTAGTGGTGCTAGCTCTTCTTATAAAGAGCCAGGCTTGTCTTTTGGCTGCTTGGAAGTCGTTTCCATCTTCCACAATTGCATTGACGACTAGTCGATTTGTCTTCTTATTTTTATTTTCGGATTTTCCGTTTTGTTTCAGAACCTCTGTATTATTTATCTGTTGAGTTGTAGTTCCAACTTTTGTACTTAATGCTTTTGAACTACTCGTAGTACTGTTTTTCCTTTGTTTATGTGTGGTTTGCCTCGGATCCATTGACTTTTTGGGACTGTCAACAATGTCAATGTCAACCTCCGTAACCTCATTCTTTTGTTTATTTTGGTTAATAAGGTGATAATAAAAAGTTTTTGTTCTCCAATCCTTTGTTCCAGTTGCGAAATCATTTTCAAAAGCAGCTTCTCCTGTTCAACTATTGGGTTATCAATGCCTGTGCTCTTGGTCAAGGTGTCCTTGGCCTCATCATCGGCTTCTTCGATCGCTTCCAGGTGCGATTTTATGCCTGATTTTAACCTTCCCAGTGTACCTTCCAACATACCGCCCACGCTTTTCATCGAGACACTTTTGGTGATAATAATTGAGATTAATTCGTTTCGATGTAGTACTAAGAAAATTCAGGTCAACGCCCGCCATTTTTATTTTAGTTATTTTACAATATTCCCTCCCGTGTAAAACCCGCTTCGTCGGTGGACAACGAACGCGTTAAAACGTTCGGCTGCTGATTCACTTTTTGCAAAATCCATCTACAGAAAACTTGACGTCTATGCGCATCTTCCGGTTTTAATGCTTGGACCCGTTGAACATGGTAAGGATGTAGACCCTGTTCATGTATCGTCCTCTAAATTGAAAATTGGGAAACATGAAACCGAAGGGCAAGTCTCCTAGTGCTAAGACTGGGCTCCGCCTCCACAGCATCCAAAATCTGAGGTTCAGCATTTAAAATTCTGTCCGTTCTTGCTCTTCCACGATACTGAGATTGTGGATTGAAAGAACCATAATCTCGCAAATGTTGAACGGTGTTTTGAACAGTCCGTCTATCAGGAATTCGACAATTGGGAAATCGCTCCATGTACAGGGTGTACAACTAAGAATGGTCGCCAGCTGTATTTTAGAAACTATTTATCGTACAGCCTTCGGAAAAAAATATTGGTAGTAAAAGTGGCCAAAAGAAATCGCTGGAAATTATTTTCAAGTTTCTAGCTTCGCTAGATTCATATATTTGTTGCTAGGTGGCGCTTTTTGAAAACTTATTAATTATATCGATTTTTCTTGAAAAATTTAAATGGACTCATATATATTTTTTGACATTATTAAAATTAAATAAATAAATAAATCGTTTAATCAAAACATAACAATATTCATAACATTACTATACATATATTGCAAATATTGTGTTTGAAGAACGTCAAAAAGAAAATTAAACAAAAATTAAGTCAGATAGTCCTGCAGAGAGTATGGTTCTATGTTTAATAAATGTGTAAAAGTATGTTTCTTGAAGTCCTTGATGTTATGAAGTTTGCTTCTAATATGGATGGTTGAAAAAGGTTATGCATTTGTAAAGAGTGCCCTTTTCGTATTTCGTCAATCGGTGGTTTGGAATCTGGAGTAAATGTTGCTGTTGTAGGTTATAGGTTGTGCTTTTAGTTATGTGGTCTTGAAAGAGGTCCATATTTGTCGCAAAGTACATAAGACATCGATATATATATGGATGGCATGTAGTGTCAGTAATTTGTTGACTTTAAAAACCCCACGGCATGAGTCTCGCCCTTTAAGCTTAGAGATAATTCTGATTGCTCGTTTTTGTGTCACAAATATTTTGTTTATTTCGGAACTTCCTCCCCAAAAGATGATTCCATATTGCAATAGTGAGTAGAAATTTGCATAGTAGACTGATTTCAGAGTCTGTATGTTTGTTGTTTTTGACAGCACTCTTAAGCCGTAACACACTGAGTTTAGCTTAGAATTTAAGTACGGTATTTGATAATTCCATGTTAATTTGTCGTCTATTTGGATTCCTAAAAATTTAGTATGTTTACTGCAGCTTATTTTCTCCCCGGCCAAATCTAGGCGATCTTCTGTGTTGGATTCATTGCTGGATTTGAATATAATGCAATTTGTTTTCTCGGTATTTAGTGCTAGTTTGTTTTCTTGAAACCATCTTTGTGCTTGTTTCATGCAGTTATCAGTGTCATCTTTCATATTTAATTAGTATATAATATCGAAAATATTAGTGAAAACTGCAGATCCATATCTTTTTTCGTTCAGGAAATATGGACAAAATAGTTTTTACATGATTCACAATACGTATTATTGTTATCACAAGTCGTTTTGCGAATTTAAGTGTTGTTGTAATCGTTGCACTGTACTTTTCAAATCTTCAGCCTTTGGCCATGATTCTGCAGCGTAACACCCACATTTTGAATGTGATATACCAACGTGTTTGTTTGCTTGATATTTATACTTTACTAAGCCACCTCTTCTTATCATATAAATAAAAATAATTTTCTTAAATCAGTTCTTTATTGTTTTAAAAATATCAGTTATTATACAGTTTCATTAAACTAACATCTGTTACAATTCTCTCTGGACAAAATTGATTAAGATCTATTAAATAAAATGTATTTTGAGTATACATGTCATGCATTGAACAAATAGTATTATTAATATTGGATGAAATATCTCCCTCCAATTTTCTAGAAATATTTTTTGTAAAATTGGTATAATAATTACAAAAATCTTCTTTTTTCAACATGGTCCAGTAATTTTTTATAAGATTTAACAATGTCCACAATTCAACTACAGTTTCAAATCCCATGTAAATATTATCAGATTCTTGTTGAATACGTAATATTTTCTTTTCTTTAATAACTTCAAAATGAATGATACTGGAATTGGAAAGGATAATCGGTTGCCATTGAGTCTCAAGACAATAAAAATAATTTGTTATGATTCCTTGATTTTTTAAAAACTCCAACCAATCAGCTTCGTGAAGAATAACACATTGTTTTCTTTGTCCAAAAATTTAATAACTGCATCAAAATTATGTTGTGGAGATAGTCTGATGCAAATGTATTTATTTCTTGACTTGTTCAGAAAATAAATTTTTTCGTTTAATAAAGTCCGGAAAACGGCTAAATGAACTGCTTTAACTGGTTACCGTTTCTGGAAAACGGCTAAATGAACGGCTTTAACGGCTTGCAGTTCCGGTAAAACGGCTAAATGAACTGCTTTAACTGGTTACCGTTCCAGGAAAACAGTAAAAACAGTTCAAAAATATATACGAAGTTATAATACGAAAATAGTACTCTTCAAATATCAATATCTTATAAGGCTTTGTACACATGTATATACAACTTTTTTTCAAAATTTTCAAATTTTTATTTATTTATTTATTTATAACGAGAAATTCCCAATTACAATGAAAAAAGAACAAAATACAATTTACACCAACAAGGCAAAAATGGCCATAAAACACATGTACAGTACAATCAATTAATAAAATGTAACAATTAAAATAATACAAATTAAACATAAACAATTATAACATTACCCATTATAAAAATTCTTAATATCGTGCAAGGAACAGTAGAACACATCCAGACAATCAAAACAATCATTTGCATTCCGCATCATCCGAGTAAGGGATTCATTACCACCGTACACAGTTCTATGATGTTTAATAGAAAATACATTAGTATCACGCAATAGTCGGGGCGGAACATAAAAATCCAACAACCCAAGCAATTTCGGGCAGTCGATCACATTATTCACTAATTTATAAATAAATAGTGAATCCGCGCAGGCTCTTCTTCTGGAAAGGGAAGTCAAATTCAAAATGCTCGCCACACCACCATAGCCTACATGAACAGGAATGACCAGTTTTAATTTATAGGCCATATATTTGAGGAACTTCCTCTGGACCCGCTCAAGCTTGTCAACATGCACCTCATAATGTGGGGACCATACCGAAGAGGCATAATCAAGATGCGATCGAACGAGTGCCAAGTAAAGACTCCGGACAGTATTAATATCACTAAATTCCTGAGTATGTCTCTTAATCAAGCCAAGCATCTTTAGAGCTTTATTGCAAATTGAGTTAATATGACTACTAAAACTCAACTCAGTGTCCAAAACAATACCCAAGTCAACAATTGAACAGACCTGGTCCAGTTTGACCTCATTAATAAAATACGTACCAGGAGTCCTCACTCTCGATCTACTAAATTGGATGTATTTACATTTGCTGACATTAAGAGTCATCCCATTACGACCACACCAGTGAAAGAGTTCGTTCAAATCGTTCTGAAATAAGCATGACTGTATCTCACTGTCAACAACACCAAAAAGCTTTAAGTCATCAGCAAACAACAGTGACTCGCAGAATCTAAAGTTATCACAAATATCATTAATAAAAATGCTGAAGAGTAAAGGACCTAAGTGAGACCCTTGAGGTACACCCGATGAGACCTTCATGCTAGGCGATAGATATCCCTTCAACTTCACAATCTGGCTGCGATCGCAAAGATAAGAGGAGTAGTGACCCACCCACACCAAGACCAGACAGTTTTTTAAGCAACAATGCATGATCAACCATGTCAAACGCTTTAGAAAAATCTGTATAAACTGCATCGATGGTGTGAAATTTCTCCAAGGCATCAACAATATACTGTTCATATACCAATAAATTAGTTGTAGTAGAACGGCCACGCATGAATCCGTGCTGATCAAAAACAATCACATTTCTCAATTTTGCGCTCAAGTATTCAGTAATAAGTGCTTCAAAAACTTTAGTAATTGTACTAAGCATGCAGATAGGTCTATAATTCTTTATATTATTTTTATCGCCCGATTTGAATACTGGAATAACAAACGAGACCTTCCATATATCTGGAAAGCTGCCGCATTGCAGTGATTTATTAAATAGGAGCCACAACGGTCTACACAATGAAAAAGAACAATTTTTCAAAATGACAGGTGGAACAGCATCGTAACCTCCCCCCTTATTAACATCAAGACTATCCAACTTAACCAAAATTTGATTAATACTACACTCAAAACAGGAAACATCTACAGGGTCACAGAAATTAAAATCATTAGTGTTATATCCCCCAACCGAGGGCGAAGTACCACTTTGGTACACGGAGGCAAAATGATCAGCAAAAAGGCCTGCTATAGATTCACCATCCGAAACTGGCACGTCGTTCAAAAACATATTAGCAGGTACACAGTTATTGTCTCTTTTAGAGTTAACATAGTTCCAAAAATATTTACAATTATCCTGAATGGAATCCTCCACTCGCCGGATATACAACTCATAACATTGCTGCGTCTGTTCCTTGCACAACTTACGTAAGACATTAAAACTATCATAATCCGATTGAAGATTGGATTTCTTAAAATTTGCGTGCGCTTTTCTCTTATTAAGAATATTTTCTCTTAGGGTAGGACTAAACCATTTAGGAAATTTACAATTATTCCCAAGCCTAATCACTGGAACAAATTTCTCAAACGCACGATACAGCACATCATAAAATACACTCACAGAACAGTTCACATCACCTACAAGAACACTATCCCAATGAACATTAATTAAAAAGGAATTCAAGGCACCAAAATTAGAGTTCCTAAAATCGAAAACGAATTCATCTTGGTTCAATAAAGGTAATGCATCACAGGTTAAACTAATATCTAATACCAAGGCAGGATGATCTCTGTGAACACAAAACAACAAGTCATCAGCACATTTCACACTGTGGTTATTAACATTACTAAACATGAGGTCTAGAAAAGTACCATAAGAATTCGGAAACGGGTTAATCTGAAAAAAATTCAAAAATGGAAACAGTTCAGTGACAGATTCCGCCTCTTGCTGAGAACCAATTGCCGTCGCCCCATATTCGTCGTTGGTCCAAGTGAGTCGTGGAGTGTTGTAGTCACCAATAATGTAGACACTATGAAATTGCCTATTGCAAATTTCTTCAATGGAGTCACAGTGCGCCTTATATACTTCTGATGGAGAAGAAGGAGGTATATAAACTCCACAAAGAAGAAGCTGATTCCCCTGTACACTTAGTTCAACACATAATTCCTCATACCTTCCATCATCAATCCCAGATGTGACAATTTGCGCCGCGACGTGTTTCTTGATTGCCACCAATACTCCACCTCCGCGACATTTGCCAGTTATTTCCAAATTTCTGTCCCTACGGTACAACACATATTCACTGTCACATACTTCCGAATCCAGTATATCGTCCGATAGCCAGGTTTCCCAATACAATTACGTCATAGTTGCTGGTACTCATGTTGTTCATAAAGTTAGTTAACTTGAACATTTTGGTAGTACAACGATAACTGATAACAATCTGCTAAGTTCCCGGTAGACTGTGTTGTGCATCTTGAAAATTCAGATCATGAGACAGTCCTTTAACCTTTTTAGGGTAAAAGTTGAATCTCCTAACAAGAACACCAGACGGCCAAAATTCTGGAGACTCTAAAGGATCTGATAAATCTTCTTTAACACCAACTTTAAATGACTTAGACCGTCCCAAGGTTTTCAGACAATGTACTACAAGATCTTCCTCCAAGATAATTTTAGCCTTTGTTTTAATATAATCCAGAATAATCTTGTCATCAACTTTTTCATTGACTTTACCTACATAAAACCATTTCTTTCTGGGTGCAGATTGAAAATTGTCACCAGAATTCACCATCGCAGTGCCCCTAGTATAAATAGCTTTATTTTTGTGATTATTTTTATTTTTATTTTTATTCTTGTTCTTATTCCTTTCAACAATGGTAAAACCATCATTGTTGACATTACTGTCGGTTCCACCCACAGATGTTCCACCACTCAACAGAGACAATGTGGAATCAATTCCTGCTTCAAGTTGACTCGCCGTAATCTTGCTGTAGCTAGAAATTGCTTTATCACAAGAGTTAAATTGGTTGCCTAGTTTAGATGTTTGAGGGACAGCCGGGACATGAATTTTCGAAATTCCAGGCGCTTCTTTATTGTTTACGTTCTTAAGTGGCTTAACCTTTAAATCATTTCTCAACACACCATTTTGTGTCTCCAATGTTTTGATCTTCTCCATTAGCAACTTATTACTAAACTTCAGCTCCACTACAAGATCTTTCAGAATCGAAAATGCTTCTTTGCTGTATTCACAATCATGATCCACGGAGTCTCCACCATCACATTCCAGATCAATCAAGGCAGTGCAGCAAGATTTGGATCTAAGCCTTTTCGAACAACTTTTATGGTACACTGAATTACATGTGGTACAGTATACACCAGTTTTACAATTTGATCCACAATGGTCACAAACACGTTTATTTTTATTAGTATCAGGTGGAGGTAATTTATCCATATCCTCCATCTTAACTTCACACTTTTATTTTTGAACTACATTCTCATGTATTGTTTTTCCATATTTATTTTTTTTCATTTCAGTTGTCGGTAATTTTGTATACAAATGATTACAATCATGCTTATTATGATTTATCAAATTTTGTTCGGTTCTAAAATAATGTAAACAACCATCACAAAAGTATTTCTTTGCATTACGTTTTGATATTTGTTGACAAACAAGTCTTTAATCCAACAATAATGGTTGTTAAAATCATCACTAATTAGTAATAAATTCACGTGAGTGTTCTTTTTATTAGCCGAAAAATGTAGTGGTCCTACAACTTCATGTTTAATTTTTCCATGCTCAATTTTCTTTTTCTAAACTGTAAATGTTAACCGAAATATTATTTTGATTTTCAAATTTTGATATGTCTTTTAATTTCATTGGAAATTCAATACCTTCGTAATTAAATAAAGTTGAGAAATATGGATAAGATGTTGGACGACATTGGTTACCTTGTGGTTCTACTAGTGCTGATGTTATGGCCCAAGCAAAACAAAATTGATCGTTATTTTGAATATTGACAACGGCATGCTTCTGTTGTATATCTTTAGGTAGTTTTACATACGATGAGGCTCGTAGTGGATTATATTTATTCACATTTATTTCTAAATGTAGTAGTTTTTCCAATGACCAACCTAAAAATATAATACATAATTAATTTGTGATATAAGTTAACATAACATTCACTCACCACTATCCCTCTCTTGAAATTCAGACGACTTCTTATCCATTGTCGAAGCAAAATCATCATATACATTAGACAAATCGGTAGAAATTGTTATAATTTTATTTTTGGTATTGAAAGATTTAATATCGCGTTTATCCTTTAATATGTACGTGCCGAACAATTCAAAATGTACTTTTATCGTGATTAATTTTTCCACTAAATTTCTTATTAATTTTAAAGCATTTTCTTTTACATCATACAAAAAATCTTTTACATGTATATGATTATTTTTACTCGACAATTTATAAACCGTAATTCTGTTCTTAAAGGCACTTCTTATAATTTGAACATCTTCACCATCAACACAACATTTATCTTTGTGGAAATTACTGCGAAGATGTCCCATGTATGATGTTCGAGGGATATTTATTTTACAGACATCACAGTAAACGTCATCATTTAGCTTTTGTTTTTTCGGTGGTGGTGATTGGTCTCTTGAAGCTTCAATAAAAACAGCAATTACAACAAAATAAAAAACAATTAAATGTTTATCGTACCACAATTTCTTATGTGACGGTTGAAATGATCTTGCCTTGAAAAACTGTCTCCGCAAGTTGGACATTTATAAATTACTACAAATAAGTATTAAAATGTAGAACTGAATTGTTATTTAATTAATTAAACTCACCATCTTTTTTACATATTGTCTGCAGGTGTCCTTTTAAGGTATATTTAGTAGTAAAATCTTGTTTACACAATTCACAAACAAACATTGTATCACTGTATAGATTGTAATAGATTGTAATAGATTGTGATTGTATTAGATGTGTTCAGCAGCAAGTCTTTAGTAAAACTCAATGTAAGTGAAGGTGAATGTAAACCTCACAGAGTCAAATATATATAAAGAATCTGTGCATAAAAATACGTATAAAACTGGTTTAACAGCTCTTTGAACATATCAACATCCAAAAGTGATTATATAGAATTTTAATATGTTCACAATAACAAATCTGACTGCACTGCAGAAACCAGATACGGAGATATGAACAAATATGGTTGGTTTATTATTACTAAAACTTCTCAAAATAGAAGAGGAAACAAAATGAGTTTGATGTTCAATGGTTAAATACTTTATTAGAATAAAAAATGTAAATGTTATTTTTGTTAGTTTTACATTTACGCTTTACTCTTGTAAAATACTAATTAGTGATTAAGCAGGAAATGTTTTCAATTTGTAACCTTGAACTTGAAGAATGTGTAAACAATATTATTATTTAAAACAAATTAACGTTTATATTTACTATTTTATTTCAAACAAAAACAAAAATTCTGTCTGGACACAGTTTTAATTATACTGAATATTAATTCAAAAGGTTAAAGGAATAAGAAATCTGACTGTACTGCAGAAACCAAGTACGAGATTATATATATAACCTTGAATTATATGATAAGCAATTATTATTTAAAACAAATTTACGTTTATATTTACTATTTTATTTCAAACAAAAACAAAAATTCTGTCTGGACACAGTTTTTTATTATACTGAATATTAATTCAAAAGGTTAAAGGAATAAGAAATCTGACTGTACTGCAGAAACCAGATGCGAGATTATATGTAACCTTGAATTATATGATAAGTAATTATTATTTAAAACAAATTTACGTTTATATTTACTATTTTATTTCAAACAAAAACAAAAATTCTGTCTGGACACAGTTTAATTATACTGAATATTAATTCAAAAGGTTATAGGAATAAGAAATCTGACTGTACTGCAGAAACCAGATACGAGATTATATGTAACCTTGCATTATATGATAAGTAATTATTATTTAAAACAAATTTACGTTTATATTTACTAATATGCTCAAATATGGTGGTTTTATAATACAATTTTGGGTATATAAAGATGAGATTTAAACGTATGAATTCAGTACAAACTTTGCATTTAATACAAATATTTGCATTAAAGTTTATTCAATATGGATGTAAAATCATGTATTCATTCATATTGTACCCACCGATTCAACATTATCTGTCGAAGATGTGAAATTATTGTGTGAGTACGTTTTTACATTCAAGTGTACTAACATTAGAACTACTATCAACAACAGCTGTGTAGTCTTTCTAGACTATACACCTAATAAAAAAAATCTTGAGAAGAAACTATTGAAATTTCCTCTAAAATTTAATTATTTGGGGAATTTTACAGATGAGAAACAAAAACGCTTGTTGGAATTGAATGATCGATACAACTTCCTCCCAGGAAGTACTGAAACATCTACGAATGAAAATCAATCTGGCACCAAACGAAAATCTACTTCCGAAACTTTAGAAACAAAGAAGAGGAAACGTTCTGAGATTAAGATTAAGATTAAGATAAATGTATTAGATGATAGAAATATTAGTGTTCAAGATTTATTTGGAGCTGATTTTGACACAACGTAATTGTTTAATACATTGGTACAACAATAAAAATATTTAATGTTATTTTTGTTAGTTTATTATACATTTATCCATTTAGAAGACACATTACATTGATTACCTTAGAGGGGATTACTACTTTTAAAATGTTTTCATTATGAGCTTGACCACCGGCTGGAGCAGACGTATTCTCTAGGAGCTGCTAATGTAGAGGGGGAGGGGGAGGGGATAGCCCACCTAATAGTGGGTGGGGGAGTGGGGGTATATCCCCCACTACTTGAATTTAGTTCAAGGTTGCACATTGCACATGAAAAATTGTCGCAGAACTCTCCAACGTTACCTACTAACATGTCTGGGATTTAAAAGCGTTTCGAGAAATTTTAATTCTTGAACAAAGTTGAGCCACTGGGAATGTAAGTCAAGAGGCAATGATGAATCCCATGATAATTTCAAATTCCATAACCTTTGCAGAATAATTTTAGCAATAATAAAGACAGGTGCCACCAATCCTAAAGAGTCGAAGATCTGAGCAGTAGTACTTAATATAGTTCTTTTTGTTATAGGTTTTAGTACTTCGAAATCTTGAATGGAGTATTGTAGTGTATCAACAGAGGGTGTCCAAAATAATCCAAGTGTCTTATGCAAAGAATTTGGATCGATAAATTGTACATTTTCATGGCTTGAGTGAAGTAATGATTTGAAGACCATTTGTGAAGGTCGAGGCAGCCTGATTTCAAAATCAAAGTGATATCGTGTTTTAATTTTATTAACGTTTCTATATTATCACATCCATGTAAAAGTCGGATTCGATGGATTTAGATGCTAAAGAATATTGATGCCGATTTAAGTTTGCTAATTCCTTTAAACAACGAGTAGCCAAAAACGAGGAAGCCTTTAATCCATACGTGACTGTGTTTAAATTAAATGTACTTATATCTTCATTTTGGGAGGTTCTCCACAGAATGTTCTGAAACATGCGATGTTTTGGTACTAAAGGATCTGACGATACGTTTTTATTATGTCGGCTGTGAGTACGAAAGTATGTAATCGAAAACCAAGGATTATACTAAGTAGATCATGTTGAATTTGTGGTCCTAAGATCTGAAGTTCATTTAGCGAAGTGCCTGTTGATGTAATGGCGGAACTGTCGAAAACTACTCTTAGTTTAGTAGTAATACTAGATTCGTTAAGGACCGCGTGATGGGGCAAATAATAACCTTCATGGTTATCTTCCGGAATCTTAAACATGTGTCCCAGTTCCTCGTATTCTTTCATGAATGCGCAGTATTTTTTAAACAATTTTTCATTTTTTACAAATTTGCGTTCCATAGATCGTAGACGTTTGAAGGCTACTCAGTAGGAATCTCCAAATTCAATTTTATTAGGGGTTTTAAATGGCATTGTGACGACGAATCTGCCATCCTTTTCTTGACTTGTGGTACGAATGAAATTTTCTTCACATTTTTTCTTCATCGGTCATAGGGGCTTCACCTTGAATTTCCTCAACTTCCCAGAACTTGGGTAGCTGTTTATCCAACGAACATGACAGGTGACAAACAACTGCACTGCTTGAGTGAATTGAAGGGATTGGTTTTTGCAAGGTTGGCATTTTAGGTCCAAGTTTGATTTGTCCTACGCTTAATAGGTTGAAGAAGATATCTACTCCTAATAAAAGATCAATTTTCGAGGATTCATAAAATCTAGGATCAGCCAACTGAATATTACTTGGTGCGAATAAATCGTGGATCGAAAGAAACGACAGGTATGTTGGTTATAATATTTGGTATTACCAAACATTCAGCTTCGAGTTGAAAGTCATTGCAAGTGGATTGCAATGTCAAATTTGTGATTTCGTTGATCTTGGTACAAGATCCGCCTACTCCTACAACGGTAATGTCTCTTCGATTGCTGGTCAAGTTCAAGACGTTGTAGAATTTCTTGGTAACAAAGTTTGCTTGTGACCCTAAGTCTAACAATACTCTTGCTTCGTGTACAATCCCTCCAGCACCAATGACACGAATCCGTGCTCTAGAGAGCAAAACTTGGGGAATTTCTCCAATCGTTCGACTTGACAGACTGACAACATCTTGTCGTGAAGACGATGTTTCTGTGGTAATTGTAGATTTTGTGGTTTCTGATTTCTGATCTGAACTTGGATTAGATTTAGATTGTAAATGGAGTAAAGTGTAGTGTCGTTTGCCACATTTTCTACAACTGGAAGATTTGCATTCAGCAGCAACATGATTGCTTTGCAAGCAATTTATGCATAAATGCAAGCTTTTTATTCTAGCGAAACGTTGAGGTGGAGATTTGCTTAAAAATGAGTCGCATGTGTAGATTTTGTGTTCTTTTGAACAATCTGGACACTGAGACCTAGCAGTAACGAAAGCCTTAATTTCTCTTCTATATTTTTCTGGTTTTCCAATTTCAACATATTTTTGCTCTATATTCTCCAAGATTTGCGCTCGTTCACGCAGAAAACTCAAAAGAGAATCGAAAGTGGGGTCCGAATCTGCAGGATTTTGCATCTCCCAGGCTCTTCTTGAAGTATTATCCAATTTTCTAACGACAATATGCTCTAACAAGGTGCTCCATCCATTTGTAGGTTTTTGTAAGGCTGTGAGAGCTCGAATATTTCTTGACAGTCCATCGCCGAGTTCTCTTAAGGATTTGGCCGATTCTTTATGCACGTTCGGAGCGTCAAGAATGCTATCTACATGTGTTTTGATTAGAATGCGATTGTTTTCAAACCTTTCTTTTATCATTTCCCAGGCCACTTCATAATTTGCTGAGGAAGTAGGCAACGCTGTAATAACTAAAGCAGCTGTGTGCTTTAAACTTGATTTTAAATAGTGTAACTTTTGAATTGGATTTAATTCTTTATTTTCATGTATTATTGAATGAAAGGTGTCTCGAAACGATAACCAGTTTGAATAATCTCCATCGAAAGTAGGCAGTTCAATACGTGGTAGTCTAACAGTACCCATTGCTGAGTCGTTTACTGAAGAAATGCTAGGCGAATATTGGCTTTGAACGTCGTTATTATCGGTTATAGGATATTCTTCTTCGATAAGAGCATTGCATTGGACGATAACGTTGAAAAATGTTTCTTCAAACACTTCACGAGTGTCCTTCGTTAATTCTTCAGGGTCGATTTGTTCGATTTTTGACTGAACTTCTTCAAATTCATCAAATGCTACTTGATACTTTCATAGGCGAGACCAAAGTTGTTTAAGTTTGGCAGGATTTATTGCAATTGGGAGTTTGCATATTTTTCAAAAAGTACAAATAGTGTCTTAAACATAAACTTTGAGCATTTTTTTACATGAAATTAATTGTTTTATAATTTTTAGACGTTTAATAAATTAGTAATTAATCTTTAAAATACAAATTTTTTAAATAAACCGAAAACCTTCCGGAAACAGCTGACTACCCTGTGATGTCACATATTTGAAAAACACAAGCGTACATACTCAGATATAGTCTGTGAACATGCGCTTGTCACATTGAAAGTTGAAATGATATAATATATAAAAGTCCGCAAAAAGAATAAAAAACCAACTTATAAGTGATGTTTTGTACCCGAATGTAAAAATAATACGGCAAAAACATCATACAATGTTTTTTCCCAGTTCCGGTATATAAAAATTTGCGAAAAAAGTGGTTTCAAAGTGCAAATCGTCAAGATGATCCAAATTGAAGGTAAACAAACTTTCAGATTATAGTAAATACCTATATGACAGATTCGAATTATACATTTTTTGTTGATACTTACGCTGAAATGATCTTGCAACAATAATTATTACTTGACCCTAGCTCATCTTCACGAATTGCACTTTGAAACCACCTTTTCGCAAATATTTATTTACCAGAACTGGGAAAAAAGTTTAGAGGGTGTTTTTACTGTATTATTTTTACATAACACCACTTATACGTTGATTTTTAATTCATTTTGCGGACTTTTATTTTTTATGTCACTACAACTTTCAAATGTGACAAGCGCTTGTTCACAGACTAATATCTACAATAGAGTGGGTACGCTTGGGTTTACAAAATATATGACATCACAGGGTAGTCGGTTGTTTCCGGAACGTCTTCGGTTTATTAAAAAAATATGTATTTTAAACATTAATTTATTAGACGTCTAAAAATTATAAAACAAATAATTTCATGTAAAAAATGCTCAAAGTTTTTTTTAAGACCCTTCTGGAAAAATGTGCAAACTCCCAATTGAGGACATGTTATATGCGTGTGCCTTTTGAACATATTTGTCCGCGTCGAATATGAAGCTGGGCTAATTCCGACATGTTTGTTTGTTAAAAATAAGAGATGTACATCCAGAGGTCGCTGCCATCAATTTTTGGTATTGAAACATAACCTCATTTAATTTAATTAGTAATAGCGTTTAACATTCAGTGAGTTTCTCATAATAGTGCGGTAAAATGCCTTATATTGTTGCGTGCCTCAGTGCAATTGAGTTACAAATAAATATAGTAAGATTAAATTTCACAAATTTCCTAAAGATAGACACCTAAAAGTAAAATGGTTAATGGCTGTGAGATCTAAAAGGTCACCTTCAGTTCATGCTAAAGTTTGTTGGCGGCACTTTGCTGATGTAAACTATACAATTACTAGTTTAGGTAAGTAATTAGCTGCTTACATCGATATTTTTTAAAATTATAACTGAACATTTTTAGGTGAATGGAAGTTGTTAAAACCTGTTGCTGTACCTTCATTAAATTTACCGCAAAGAAAGTTTGAGAATCCGTCCAATTCTAGTGATTGTGCTAAAAGCAGGAAGAACAGATACTTGCAAAAACAATTAACCGAAAAAAGAAAAAGGGCGAATAGCAACAATAACCATGATTTTCAAAGGGAAGAAATGGGCATTGACGAAGTTGACATTGGAGTCGACGTAGAACTCACTGCAGAGTGTTCTAAGAAAATGGTACCCACAGAAGCAAAATTATCAATTCAAACCCAGACAATACAACACAATACAATACAATAAGTCTTTATTTCAAAAGGAACACAATTATATGTAAAATAATTTCAAGAGAAAAAATACAAGCAATGTGCTGAATGAAACAGATGTCAAGGTGAAGGGAAAAAAAATTAAATACATTAAACGTTTCATTAAGAATTTAAGAATTCTCCAATACAATATGGTTCAAGAGAAATCAAATACGATGATAGTTCTTTTTTAAATTTTTTTTACTTGTGTACACTCTCTTATATATAGTGGCAATTTGTTATAAAACTTAATACTGGTATAGTATGCACCTTTTTCTGTTAACGTTAGTCTATGTTTTGGAAATGTTAGTTCAGATCTTCTTGTCTCATATTTATGATTTGACATGCTTTCAGCATATAGGTAACTATTTTTGAATAAAAATATTAAGCATGCTTGTATATACAAAGCAGGTAAAGTTAATACATTGTAGTTCTTAAAATGTCCCCGGCATGACTCGAAATATTTTAGATTTAATATTATTCTAAGAACTCTTTTCTGTATTATAAATATCGTATTAATGTCGCCGCTACCCCAAAACATACGTCGCTACTGACACAAAATTTGAAAAATATATTATCTTTAATATCTTCCGATCAACATAGCTAGATATTATTCTCATACTGTAACATACACTATTTAACTTTTCTGACAAAGTCTTAATCTGCATATTCCAATTTAAGGAATCTTCAATATACAGCCCCAAGAATTTTGAAAATGTTGTTAAAGCTACTTGTGTGTTGTTAATATTAATACTATGCGGCGCACAGTGGTCGGAATCGCGAAAAAACTGGCCAAAACTGGGAAAAGGTTCCAAAAACAGCCAAATCTTGGATACCTAAGTTTTTGAGGTCCCTGAATACGAATATGGAGTCGAAATGGCGGATTAAAAATGGCCGACAAATTGTATGAAATTTTTTTTAGATTTAAGCGAAATTTGGAATACAAGTTTTTGAGGTCGCTGAATACGAATGTGGAGTCGAAATTTCAAAAGTCAAAATGGCGGACTTAAAATCTTTTTCATATCATTTTTTGTGTTTTCGGCAATTTGGAAATGTTTTTTTTCACTTTTAGAAAAATTGTCTACTAACATTTGAATCAGAGCATCGAGATCTAATTGGAAATGTCCTTGAAGAATTCCAAATATTTTCTCTTTCGTACGGGTGTAGCATGTTATTTCTTTTAATTCATAAATGTGCAAGTTTTCCAACGTTTAGGAGATTTGTCTGCGCCTTTGCTTCAGTTTTTTTCTATTGTCCGACGTTCCTAAATATCGAAAAACACATTTAAAAAGAGTTTTTGAGAATAACCTAACTTCAATGTCTGTGTTTTAAGAGTAAATTCTTGTACAAATACATTTAAAGCTATTATATTTGTCTCTAAACATAACACTGATCGTCGATGATGGTGATTTACATTTGCAGTTTCCACAAATGCACTCTTACCTTTGATTTTTGCAAAATTACTGCAACAGATTCGTAACCTCAAAATTTCGCATGTTTCATCAGCTGGTGTGGTTGGAGTTTTTTGTTGCTGTTATGTTGCTGTTTACAACTATGACTGCTCGAAGCACCATCTCCATCTCTTGATAAATTAACAAAATAAAATTTTAGCTAAATAATTTACATGTGTAATTATTTTGTTTAACTAACCTTTTGGTGATGATGAACGATGGATGTTTCTCTCAGCGGCGACACATTGCATCGTCAATTCATACATAGATAAAATACTTGCATATTCGATGAAATTTACAAAAAAACGGCCACATTTAAACCAAAAATATTTTGTCACGTCGCACAGTGGTCGGAATCGCGAAAAAACTGGCCAAAACTGGGAAAAGGTTCCAAAATCAGCCAAATCTTGGATACCTAAGTTTTTGAGGTCCCTGAATACGAATATGGAGTCGAAATGTCAAAATTCAAAATGGCGGATTCAAAATGGCCGACAAATTGTATGACATTTTTTTTAGATTTAAGCGAAATTTGGAATACAAGTTTTTGAGGTCGCTGAATACGAATGTGGAGTCGAAATTTCAAAAGTCAAAAGACAATTTGGAAATGTTTTTTTTCACTTTTAGAAAAATTGTCTTCTAATATTTGAATCAGGGCATCGAGATCTAATTGGAAATGTCCTTGAAGAATTCCAAATATTTTCTCTTTCGTACGGGTTACTTCGTAAGTGCCTAATCCTGTGACATTTATGAAAAAGTTCTTTAGATTACTATAGCTAAAGGTGCAAAAATGTGCAGCATTTCTTTGGAAATTTTCAATATTTGCACCATTAACTGTGCACTGCATTTGAGAACAGAGCAGGATCTCTTGGGATCACAACTTTTTCGATAATTAATGATAAACGTGTTTGTAGTTGTTTTAGAGAACTGTTTACCGCGACTTAAAATATATTTAAAACGTTTATAAATGAAACTAATATGCATAGCAGTATTCCACATACATCCAGAAATACTCTCCATTTCACAAAATTAAAAACGCACGCTCCAGTGAAAAGTAATCGCAATATGAATACCGCGCAAATTTTTTGAGCAAAGAAATGCAACGATATCAGCGACACGTTTGGACTGTTGCAGCGAAGCAGATACCGAACACAGCTCTCTATCTTTTTGTCAAACTATGCATTAGGTCCTTCTCTTCGTGAATTCTTATTTCTACAACATTTCAACGACTTTTTTTTTTTTAGTTTTGGCCAGCTTTTTCGCGATTCCGACCACTGTGCGGCGTATCAAATCCTGCTTGAGGTGTTTTAAAGAGAATAATATTTGTCTTGCTGTGATTTAAAACTAATTTATTCATTGTAAACCATTTTCTAACATTACTAAACAAGTTGTTAGCTTCATCTATCAGTGCGGGATAATTTGATGCTGTTACTAGCAAATCTGTATCGTCTGCATAGGAAATAATAGCCTGATTTTTATTTTCAAGAACTTTAGTCAAATCGTTAAGATAGATAATAAACAATAAAGGACCAGTCTTTGTATTGTATTGTGCCTTTATTTCATCAAAAATTACATGAAATTGTCAAAAAAACATAGCAATAGATTACATTCACATAATTAACATTTTATACAAAAAACATTTACAAATAAACAAAAATCAACTAGCGAGAAATTCGTCCAAACTATAATCAGCACGTTCTAGTAACATCTTCTTTATTTCTTTTGCAAATCCTTTAGGAGATTTTTCTTTCATAAAGTTTATAACACTTGGTGCCCCAATAATCTATTCCTTGTTGGGTTTTTTTAAACGATGCAAGGGAGTTCGCAAATTATGTTTGTAACGTGTATCATGACTGAGATTCTCCATTTTCAGGGAATTTAAATAAATTGTTATGAACATATTTTACAGCTTCGTAAATATAGACAGCAGGTAGTATTAGTATTTTTTCTTTTTTAAAATGTTCTTTACATGTGTCATTTCTTCTTATGCCACATAATATTCTTACTGCCCTTTTTTGAAGTTTAAATAAATCTTCTGCGGCAGAGGAAGATCCCCAGAGTAAAATGCCGTAAGTAAGCAATGAGTGTACATTTGAAAAATATGCGGTTCTGACAACTTCGTTTGTTGAGATTTTTTTCATGCGCATTACAGAATATATTGCAGAAGACACTTTTTTTGTTGTTTTCTTTATGTGTTCGTTCCATGTAAGTTTTGTATCAATATAGACCCCCAAAAATTTTAAACTTTTCTCTTCTTTCTCCTTTGTAAACTTTAAATATTGTGTCTTATCTTCGTTTATTTTTAGCTTGTTTGCTGTGAACCAGGTTTTTGTGGCTTCGAGTACAACTTTTTCCTTTACTTCTACTTCCTCTTCAGTCTTTCCATTCAATAAATATGATGCATCATCTGCAAAAATACATGTTTTGGTGCCATTGGTGTCTATATTTAAGTCGTTCATGTAGATCAAGAATAACAAAGGACCAAGAACAGATCCCTGTGGAACTCCGATCTTCATATTTGTTCTTTGCGAGTATTCATCATTCCAGCAGACTTGTTGATATCTTTCATTCAAATACGATGTTATTAATTTCAATGGTAATCCTCTGATGCCATAATGTTCTATCTTTTTAGTAGTATGTCGTGTGGTACTGAATCGAATGCTTTGCTCAGGTCACATGACAACAACTCTATAATGTTTTTGTTGTCCATAGAATCTATAATACTTTCAAGCATCTCCACTAATGCCGTCGTGGTTGACTTTTTTTTCGGTATCCATGTTGTTGTTTCCCTAGTAATTTAAATTTCTCAAAATAACTTAATAGTCTTGTCTTTATAGCCACTTCGAAAATTTTTGATATGGCAGGTAAAATTGAGATCGGTCTATAGTTGTTTGGGTCTATTAAGTCTCCTTTTTTGTATATTGGAATTACTCTTCCTAGTTTTAATTCATTTGGAAAAACGCCCTCCAATAAACATTTGTTTAGAATTATAGATATTGGACACACTAATTCATCTGATATACTTTTAATGACCTTTGTTGACATGTCATAAATATCTTTTGTTTCCTTGCTTTTAAGAGAACTTATAATGTTTGTAACTTCTTGTTCTATAATCATGTGAAAGAAGCAAGGGGTTGTACTTTGAAATTCTTGACCCTCCAATAAAAGTAAAGCCTCACTATTCTCATTTGGAAAAACTGAATTTATTTTTTCCCCAATAGTACTAAAAAATTCATTCAATTCATTTACCGTCAAGACATTTTGCTTTTGTTTTTTTGTAACCCCTGATTTTGATTCCTTTTTTATAATATTCCATATTGCTTTGGTTTTGTTTTCTGCCTTATCAATAATTTCAGCATTTTTCCTTTTTAATGTATTCTCGATTGTCATGGTGTAAACTTTTTTCTGAAGTTTATATGCTTTTTGAGAAATATCGTCTTTTCTAACTTTTTGAATCGTGTCAAGGGCATCAAGTTGATATTGAATCTCCCTCAGCTCTTCTGTCATCCACCACATTTTTTTACTTTTATTTCTTTTGATTTTCTTTTCTTGTTTAGGGCAATGTTGGTCATAGGCTTCTCGAAGGATGTTGAGAAAGGATGTAAAGCCTTCAGTAGCATTTTTGGGATTTAACAAAGGTTGCCATTGAATAGTTCCAAGTGTCGCATTAAGGCCTTAAGATTTTCTTCCGAGGTGTCTTTACAAATTATGGTTTGTTCTTCTATTTTGTTTTGATTTGTCTTATCGGATTCAATCATTATTATTTGGGCAAGATGATCTGCTAGATGCAGATTGACTGTTTGTTTATTACACTCGTCAATGTGAAAGTTACTATATATATATTGTTAATACATGTAGAAGTTCTCAGAGTCACTCTTGAAGCTTTATCAAAAGCGGGTATCAGATTGTATAAGGAAAAAACATCTAAAACTTTATTTTTGTGTCTAGTGTCGC
The DNA here is from genome assembly GCA_963942485.1 of Pediacus dermestoides. Taxonomy (NCBI): domain Eukaryota; kingdom Metazoa; phylum Arthropoda; class Insecta; order Coleoptera; family Cucujidae; genus Pediacus; species Pediacus dermestoides. The sequence goes on along the minus strand of OZ012630.1, from coordinate 12,028,780 downwards.
TTAACATGTTGATATTCAAATCACCAGCCACTAATATTTTGTACTGTCTATGTGTTGAGGTTATAAATATACATACTCCCTTGAGGGATTCCCACACTCATGGACCTAATATGCGATTCATACTCTCGGGAATTCACAGTAACGACAACTCTTTGTATTCTTTCTGATAGATACGATCCAAACCATCGTAATACAGACCCTCTTATTCCATACCTTTCCAGCTTCTCCAGTAAAATACCGTGATCTAGAGATTCGTATGCCTTAGATAGATCCAAGAACAACCCAAAGACAAACACCTATTTTCAAGGTCACTTAATACTTTTTGGATAAACTGAAAAACTGCCGTTTGAGTTGATCTTCCTTTCCGTGTTGTACATCACTGAAAAGTCCACAAGATAGCATAAATTCTGTTAACCGATTACACACAACCATTTCAAATATTTTTGAAAAACATGGTAGACTTATTGGTCTATAATTTTCCATTTGAGTAGGATCTCCCTTTTTTAATAAGGGCTTTATAAGAGACAATTTTAATTTACTTGGAAAGATAGAAAATTTTAAAGAATTATTTATGATATAGCATAACTGGTCCTTTATAACCTCTATGCAACATTTAATTAGGTTATTAGATATTTCATCATACCCACTGCTAGACTTGTTCTTAAGATTACTTACAATTAACAAAATTTCAGTAGGGACTACTGGTTTAAAAAACATTGACTTTTTATTTGATGTTACATTGCAAGTAAATGGAATATCTTCTAATTGTAATAATGTGTCTTGTATACTACTTGCTAAGTGATTATTATAATCATTTGCAATGTCCAATGGTTTTCCCGGTATTTGAATGTCTTTACTGGTATCTCGTTTACCCTTAATATCATTAACAACATCCCAGGTACTTTTCGATTTATTATCTGATAATAATATTTTATTTTCATAATATTTAGAGCGACTTTTTACAAGTAATTTATTATATTCTTTTTTTATATGCCGGTTTGAATTCATTATTTACCCTTGAAATTACCAAAAAAATGTCCAATTTACTTTTTAATTCTTTAACTTCCAAGCAGTTATAAAATTTGGATTTTTTAATATTACCAGATAACATGTAACGAAGTCACTTTTATTGTATTAATTAATTACAGATTCCTGTAGAACCCGAGTCCCCGTCCTACAAACTCCCGTCCGCTCTCCTATAGATGGCACCACAACTTGTATCCCACCGCTACTCTATCGGTGAAAACGCTAATCCGCGATTCCCCGATAGATGGCTACATTGATAAAATCTCACCACCCCCAGTCAAACAAATGCCCTTATAAGGAACCCGGATCAGTCGCACCCTCAGTGCTATCCGTACCACTTTCACAGTACTATCCCGTCCAAGTAGTATACGACTTCCAAGTGCGATACCCGAAAAGTTGTGTGCCATCACCGTCGATATTTACAAGTAAGTATGCTGGGGACTCCCAGGGTAAGCCGAATTTCTGCCGTCGGATTTTCCGATTAGCCGTGTTTGTATGCGATACTGTGCCAACCCCACATTTCCGCTCCCCTGGCTTTCATGAGTGTTGGGCTTTCGAGCCATCCACCAGGAGTCAGTTACCCACCTAGTGTCCGATCCTAGTATATATCCCCGACTCTCTTGAGTGCTGGGCTTTCGAGCCATCCACCAAGAGTCAGGATATACCCTTGGCTTTCATGAGTGTTGGGCTTTCGAGCCATCCACCAGGAGTCAGTTACCCACCTAGTGTCCGATCCTAGTATATATCCCCGACTCTCTTGAGTGCTGGGCTTTCGAGCCATCCACCAAGAGTCAAGATATACCCTTGGCTTTCATGAGTGTTGGGCTTTCGAGCCATCCACCAGAAGTCATCAAACTCCGTTCCTGCTCTAACCTCGGCTCTCGTAGGTGCTGGGCTTTCGAGCCATCCACCAGGAGTCGCCCCCAAAAGTATATTTGGCGAGTATCACAACAACACTGCGGTCTGACGATTTGACTGCCGAGTTCGGAGCCCTGTGATGAACTAGTGTTCTTACCTTCCGCTTAAACACCGCTGCATGAACCAACCGTCATCCCCTTGCTACAACCGTCACCCCCCCCCTACCCTGACTAGAAATTCTGCCCGTTAACGTGGGACTACACCCCCCCCGAATAAATTTACCTATATGAATAGTTTGTTAATTTATCTTTTTACCTGAATACATTATTATTTTCCTTATTTAAACCAATCGTTTCATTTCCCTCGTATAACATCCCTTCCTGCAAACCGGTACATTTCCTATCCCGAACTCCCTACAATTAAAGCCTGCATCGGAGTTCGCCGCCACCACAGTCTAGAAGATCTGACCCCTGGAGTACCGTGTCTTCACTGCAGCTACCTGAGGTGTCACGTGGAGTAAACCACTCGAATAAATCTGGCGCTCGAGATCCCCTTTCCCCTTAATTAACCCCTTGCCCCGACGAAGTACGTCACAAAATGGCGCCCGAGCAGGGACTTCGCTTCAAAACTGCCTAATTCCCCCCTTATTTCGTATATCATTGTGTGTCAACGCCGCCCCCCCAACAATTTCCGAACTCACCCGAAACCCTCCCGAGGACATTCAAAATCATACCGCAACATCTCCAAGGAGAAATATGGACCCCAAGTTTATAATCGTCACTGCCGAGGTAGACGATACCGTGGGCTTAGAAGTAACTGACCGCATAGGATGGATATATCGGCTGAAAAAGGACGAGCTCGTCGAAGAACTCGCCAAATTCGGTCTTAACACTGAAGGCACCGTGGAAGCTCTCCGAAAACGTCTGAGCAGGTTCTTAAGAAACGGCCGAGCGACTCCTAACACCCAAGATGCCCCAGCTCTTCCACCGCCCACGGCACCACCAGATCCGCCACCACCAGCTATCTACCGAGGTCCACTGGAAATCCACAAGTGGAACATCTCTTTCAACGGACGCACCGACCCAGTGGCCTTCCTCGAAAGACTGGACGAAGCTAGAGTCGAACACCACGCCACCACCGAACAAATACTCCCAGCATTACCCAGCCTTTTGGAAGGCAACGCCTTATTGTCGTACCGAAACAATCGCCCCATGTGGACCTGCTGGCATGATTTTCTCCGTGACTTCCACCACTTTTATTTGCCGGAGGACTACCTGATTAATCTGGAAGCTGAAATAGCCAACCGACGCCAGCGAGCATCCGAACCGGTCTTGGATTATCTTACCGATATGCAAACGCTCCTTCGCCGACATGGAGGATACGACCAAAACCAGCAACTCTACTGGCTCCACCACAACCTGCTAGTCGAGTATCGATGGTTTATCAAGAAAACGGATGCCCGAAACGTCGGTGACTTGATAAGATTACTTAAAGAGTGCGACACTCTACGGAAGGAAACCGCCAGCCCTACTATGTCATCACCAGCACCTAGCCGACACTCAAACCCCACCCCATACCGAAACCCCACCATTACAAACCTACAACCAACCCCGACCCTTAACAACTCACCCCCACGAAACATCCCCACCAACCGTCCAACTCCCACCTCCGAACACTATCCCCGTGGAAACCATCCCCAAAGGACAACTCCCCGAAATACAACCTCCGACCCAATGTGCTGGCGCTGTGGGAAAAATGGACACTACCGCAGTCAATGCAGCTCGCCAGAAGCTGTAATCTTCTGCTCTCGCTGTAAACGACCGGGTGTCTTGTCACGTAACTGCCCGTGCCCGGCGGAAAACTAATACGGAACTGCGCAAATAGGAGGCCCGCCCAGTTCCGTCATCAAGAAACCTCCCACCCTAGTCTGTTAACAACCGTAACGAGCTGTGCCTCCTATAACCACACCCGCCATGACATTCGCCCTCACGTCGACCTGGAAATAGGAAATTTCTGCATATCTGCCTTGGTTGATACTGGCAGCACCCACTCATTCATGAGCCGTCAAGTCGCCGAACAATGTGTCGCCGTAGAAGCGGAAATACATGAGCCCCTCATCAAGGAAGCTAGATCCGTAACTGGAGCACCCATACCTATAACCGATGCCATACGGATGAATTTCTGCATCAACGGATGTCACTTCTACGAACTTTTCCACGTCCTAGACACACCGGTATCCGACGCCATAGTAGGAATGGATATCCTCAAATCCACGCTGCTGACAATAAATGTGGGAAGCGGTTCCGTAACTATAACTCGACAAGCGTCGCCCACACCGCCGTCTACATCAACCAACTCCCCCCCCCAACCCCTCTACACATTCCCTCACCCACCCCACCTACCCCTCCAATCCCGTCATTGCTACAATCGCTCCTCCACATATTTCTCCATTGTCGTCACCAACAACGCCGCCATTACCAACCCCTCCGATCTCTCCGACCAAACTTACTACCACCGAACAGACCCGTCTAGAGAAATTCTTGGCAGAGGAACTCCCGATATTCCAACACCTCCAAGGAGTTGTCAACAGCGTAGAACACCAAATTCGCCTAGCTAATCCCGAACCCATCAAGCAACGCTACCACCCCCAGAATCCGAAAATGCAAGAACTTGCTAACACGGAGGTAGACCGAATGCTAGACGAAGGCATCATCGAACCATCCTCCAGCCCCTGGAGCTCGCCTGTAGTAATCGTACGCAAGAAAGATGGCAAACCTCGATTCTGTATCGATTTCCGCAAAGTGAATGAAGTTTCTATCAAAGACGCCTACCCACTGCCATACATAAATGCCATCCTAGACAAACTCCGACAGGCTCGTTACATCTCCAGCATCGACCTTAAACAAGGATTCTGGCAGGTTCCGCTCTCCGAAAGCAGCAAACAAATCACTGCGTTTACCGTCCCCGGCCGCGGCCTCTTTCACTTTAAAGTGATGCCATTTGGCCTGCATTCCGCACCGGCTACCTTCCAACGCCTCCTGGATACCATCATAGGCCCCGAGATGGAACCCCGAGCCTTCGCTTATTTGGATGACATCATAGTGTTGGGAAAAACATTCGAAGAGCATTTAGACAATCTCAGGGAAGTCTTCTACCGTCTCCGTTCCGCCAACTTGCAATTGAACCCCGAAAAATGCAAGTTTGGAAGGAAATCATTAACATATCTTGGCCATGTCGTAACCGAAGATGGAATTCACACCGATCCGGACAAAATCGCGGCTATCCTCAGTATTCCCGAGCCAACCAACATACGTGAGTTACGCCGATTTCTGGGAGTCGCCTCTTGGTACCGACGTTTCATCCCAGCCTTTTCCCAAATTGTGACTCCGCTAACAAAATTACTCCGCAAACAACAACGATGGGCCTGGTCTCTTGAACAAAGCTCCGCCTTCGCCTCGTTAAAAAAACATTTAACTGAGTCTCCCGTCTTGACTTGCCCCGATTTTACCCAACCATTTATCCTCCAGACCGATGCCTCCGATAACGGACTTGGAGTGGCTCTCACGCAAACCATAGATGACTCTGAACATATCACCGCCTACGCCAGCCGCACCTTATCACCACCCGAGAAGAATTACTCCGTCACTGAAAAGGAGTGTTTGGCCATAGTGTGGGGAATAGAAAAGATGAGGCCGTACCTCGAAGGGTATCATTTCACCGTCCTCACCGACCACCAATCTCTCCGGTGGTTACACTCGATCAAAAGCCCGACGGGCCGGCTAGCAAGATGGAGCATTTTCTTACAACAGTACGACTTCGAAATCAAATACCGAAAAGGAGCCTGTAACCGACTAGCCGACTCACTCTCCCGGCAACCCCAACCAGGACCATCCTCCTCAGAGGATGTCGGTGAACTCTCCGCCGTGGAACCAACACCCGAATGTCCGTGGTACCATCGAAAGAAACTCGATGTCGAACAGAACCCGGAAACTCATCCTGATTATTGCATTCGAAACAACCAACTTTACCGCCATTTCTGGGACTCCAATAACTTAGATGAACCCAACATGTCCGATCCATGGAAAATGTGTGTACCTAAACCTCTTCGTAAAACCGTCCTTGAGGAAAACCACGATGCACCAACGGCAGGACACATTGCCAAAACCATCACCAGAATCGCACTACGGTACTACTGGCCAGGAATGTTCCGAGACACCGCCAAGTACGTGCGAGGGTGCCTGCAATGCCAACGATACAAACCGTCACAACAGCGCCCACCCGGCAAAATGCAACCGTCTAGCAATCGTCACCCGTGGGAAACAGTCAGTACCGACTTAGTTGGGCCCTTACCGCGCTCCAGCAAGGGCAACAACTACTTAATTGTCTTCCAAGACCGCTTCACAAAATGGGTACAATGCCGCCCCCTCCGAAAGGCGACAGCTCAAGCAGCCACTCAAGCCATTTACGAAGAGATTATTACCCGCTTTGGATGCCCAAAAACCGTCATTAGTGACAATGGTGTCCAGTTCACGGGCCGAAAATTTCAAGAGCTGCTGAAGGACTTAGGTATCGCTCATCGATTCACACCACCGTACACCCCTCAAGCAAATCCCGTAGAGCGAACCAATAAAACTCTGAAGACTATGATATCGCAATACTGTGAAGCAGACCAGCGCAAATGGGATCAACGTCTTCCAGAGTTTCTTTTCGCTATCAATAGTTCCCGACACGACTCCACCGGATTCTCACCTGCCTTTCTCAACTTCGGTCGAGAAATGGAACTACCCGGGGCCCTGTACGCCATCCCTACCGTCCCAGAATGGCGCTGTCACCTCGGAGACCGTGTTATGAAAAAGGAACACCACCTGTCCGACGCCTCTAAAGGTTTTGCCTCCAAGCTCGCACCCAAATATAGCGGTCCGTACACCGTAGTTAAAGTCCTCTCCCCCGTAGTATATGACCTACAGCACCCCTCCGGCAGAAAATATACCCGAATCCATATCAAAGACCTCAAACCCGCATCCGACCCCTCTGTCTAAAAATAAACCACAAAATCAAAACCGTATCATTGTTGTAGTGCCGAGAGGAACCCGCCCCAACCTAGCCAACGTCCCGGTTAGCAAGCCGGCCGAAGACGCTAAAAAAGCCGAAGAAAAAAGGTACGAACTGCAGGCTAAGGCAAGGCAAGTGGCCATAAAATTAGCAGAAATGCAAAAACCCTCCTCTCGGAAGACGTCAAAAATGAAAACCCTCCGGAAAAACTACCGCGTCCCGACCTCCAACCGCCCGCTATCAAAAGCTCCACCCTCCGCCCCAACTCCCACCCTTACAACCAACCCCCCCCCCTACATCTAAACAAACCGCCCCAAATCAAACGCCTACAACCAAACCTCCCTCTAGACCCCCGCTCTCCCCTATAACCATACAAACCACCCCAAATCCTACCCTCACAACCAACCCTTACTCAAAACCACCACCGCCCCTTACAAACAAACAAACCGGCCCAATACCCTTATCCGTAACCAAATCCCCTTCTGTCATAATTCTCCAAAACATCCTATTAAAACCCGCCCGTAAATCACGACCCAGATATGGAAATCGGTCCCGGCGACGTGTCCGTGCCCCCGACGGGACCCTAAAGTCCGACCGTCACCCTCCTAAATCATCTTTCTTTAATTTTATATACACATATTAACATTGTCATTACTATTATAATACCAAAGTTTAGTTTAGAGAAATAAATTTTTGTTCCTTTTAATAACCGAGTATCATTTCTTTCCGCAAGAATTATGGACTTACTAGACGCCCGTGACCGCCAACTGATTGAGGAAATGGAAAAAGCGTTTGACAAGATGGATGAAGCCATGGAGGTGGCCGACTTCCACCTGAAGCCCGTGGGGCCAGCAAAGATACTAGCCAGCCCTGCTACCCAAAAACAACCAGACCCCGTTAGTCGAACCCAAACCACCGACTCCTTCCGTCGGCGAATCAAGATTTATCTGCCCGTGAAGGAGTTTGACCTATGTTGGAGATGCGGGGAACCAGGGCACAACAGGGACACCTGCAGAAAACCCACGAGGCTGTTCTGCTCTAGGTGCGGGCTATGTGGTACCCTCTCCCGAGACTGCCCATGCCCTACACCCACCCTACCACCCACTTTCCAGTTCGTCCTGCCAACCCCCACTCTCCGTCAACCCACGCCGTCCATCCCCACTCCCCGTCAACCCATGCCGTCCATCCCTACCCTCCGCAAACGCACGCCGTCCATCCCTTCTCTCCTCAAACTCGCCCCGTCCATCCCCACTTTCCGACAGCCGGCTCAACCCTCTTTATCCGTTACCCGCAAAACCACCCCGTCCCCCACCGTCCCCTCGACAGTCCCCTCTTCCGGCCACCAGTCGGCACCATCACCACAACCCGGACCATCCCGCACACGGCGCAGTCCACCAAGGAGCGTCCGAGGAAAGATCGGCTACGCACCACCCCACAGACGGCAGACATCACCCCTCCGCATCAACCAACGACGCCAAGGCCCCAAAGGACGCTGTAGCTGCTGCCCTCATACAACATGGGACTAAGTGGAGCGCAGTCATCGCTTTCCCGGGAGGCCCCAAGATAAAAAAATCAACGAGTTAATTTTTTTTTTTCACGAAGTAAGAGGGGGGTGTAACGAAGTCACTTTTATTCTATTAAATAATTACAGATTCCTGTAGAACCCGAGTCCCCGTCCTACAAACTCCCGTCCCCTCTCCTATAGATGGCACCACAACTTGTATCCCACCGCTACTCTATCGGTGAAAACGCTAATCCGCGATTCCCCGATAGATGGCTACATTGATAAAATCTCACCACCCCCAGTCAAACAAATGCCCTTATAAGGAACCCGGATCAGTCGCACCCTCAGTGCTATCCGTACCACTTTCACAGTACTATCCCGTCCAAGTAGTATACGACTTCCAAGTGCGATACCCGAAAAGTTGTGTGCCATCACCGTCGATATTTACAAGTAAGTATGCTGGGGACTCCCAGGGTAAGCCGAATTTCTGCCGTCGGATTTTCCGATTAGCCGTGTTTGTATGCGATACTGTGCCAACCCCACATTTCCGCTCCCCTGGCTTTCATGAGTGTTGGGCTTTCGAGCCATCCACCAGGAGTCAGTTACCCACCTAGTGTCCGATCCTAGTATATATCCCCGACTCTCTTGAGTGCTGGGCTTTCGAGACATCCACCAAGAGTCAGGATATACCCTTGGCTTTCATGAGTGTTGGGCTTTCGAGCCATCCACCAGGAGTCGCCCCCAAAAGTATATTTGGCGAGTATCACAACAACACTGCGGTCTGACGATTTGACTGCCGAGTTCGGAGCCCTATGATGAACTAGTGTTCTTATCTTCCGCTTAAACACCGCTGCATGAACCAACCGTCACCCCCCCCCCCCTACCCTGACTAGAAATTCTGCCCGTTAACGTGGGACTACACCCCCCCCCCCCCCCCGAATAAATTTACCTATATGAATAGTTTGTTAATTTATCTTTTTACCTGAATACATTATTATTTTCCTTATTTAAACCAATCGTTTCATTTCCCTCGTATAACATCCCTTCCTGCAAACCGGTACATTTCCTATCCCGAACTCCCTACAATTAAAGCCTGCATCGGAGTTCGCCGCCACCACAGTCTAGAAGATCTGACCCCTGGAGTACCGTGTCTTCACTGCAGCTACCTGAGGTGTCACGTGGAGTAAACCACTCGAATAAATCTGGCGCTCGAGATCCCCTTTCCCCTTAATTAACCCCTTGCCCCGACGAAGTACGTCACAAACATAATTCTTTTAACAGGAAAACATTCATTAAAGATATGAAAGAAATTTTCACTAAAAACATTCCATTGTTCATCAACGTTGCTTTCATCCACTTTTTTTAAGTTTTCCCATCCTGCAGATTCTAATTTATTTGTAAATACTGTTTTATTTTCGTCTAAAAAATTTCTTTTGTAAATATATTGTTTTGAGAAGTTTTGTTTATAGAAAATAAAATTTTCTGTGCTGTGTGATCTGAAATCAATGACTGCAATACCTTCGCTTCATGCCAGTATTTGTAATCTGTAAAGATATTATCTATACAAGTGCCTACCATACTAGTAATTCTTGTGTACTCCTGTATTTCTGGATAAAGACCATATGAATTCATAATTGAACAAACATCATATTTTGATTTACTTGAACCTAAAAAATCTATATTAAAATCCCCTAAAATAAATATATATACATTTTCATCAAACAAAATTGACAATATATCACCAAATCATATCACCATTTGGAGGTCTGTATATTGATATTACAACAATACTATGTCGACCCAATGCAACCTCGGCTCCAGAACATTCAAAGTGATGACCAATCGCTAAATTATTGATGTCTTTTCTGATTTTACATTGAATATCAGAGCGTGCATAAATTGCAGAACCTCCATGTGAACCTTGTTTTCTACAAAAACTCGAAATTAGCTGAAAATCACTAAGTTTGGCAACTGTGTTTTAGATTTCCAGTGTTCCGATACACATAATAGCACACACTCACTGTGATTTTTTAAAAACATTTGTAAAGCATCTACCGAATTTCCAATTGACTGTAAATTTTGGTATATTATGCTAACACTTTGTACACTTTTTATATTTAGATTAGGAATATGTGTTTGGTTATTGTATCGAGACCGGTTTTGTTGCTTCTTTCTTCCGAAAAAAAAAACCTTTTTATAATAAAGCCAACTGGCCAATTGTTGGCATCGTTTAAATCCTTCAACAAGTCAAAATCTGCTTGGATTTTAAATGCTATACTTCGAGATGTTTCTCTTCTTGGTAATGCTTCAACCAGAAATTCATGTTTTGAAAATTTTTGTTTTAGATATTGCTCCATATCTTTCATTTTTTTTTTGAAAAGAAACATTTCCCACGTAAATATGTGCATAACGAGGAGCTGCACTTATGGAACTATTTTCAGCTGCCTCGCCAGTACCACGGATTAACGGTCTTTTCAATTTGGGCTTCTTGTCTTGATATTCCAATTTTCCATCATAATTATTAGTCTTTCCTTTATCATTGGTAATGTTGATATATCTATCCATTATCTCTCGTTGTTTATGTTCCAACTGTTTAGTTTCTTGGTTAGAATTCCCGTCTGTCATTTTTGGATATTTTTCCGAAAAATTTACTGTTGCTATGTTGGCGTATGTGGGTGGTGGCTTAAGCATATTTGGTGATTTTGTAGTTTCAACATCATACGGTTTCATTGGAATTTGTTGTGATTTTGCCAAAAACAAACTCTGTCCTTTTGACTTTCTTATGTCCTCTTCCAAATATAAAATTTTTTCTTTTAATAATTTATTGTTTTCTAGTAAAATATCGTTCTTCTCTTTCATCTGTAGATTTAATTCTAATAATAATTCCATTTCCCTGCTGACATTCCTTTCTGGTACCGTTTCGTTTTCGCTTTGCACATCATGACTTTCATTGATTTTGCTGTTACTACCGCAGCAAATTAGAGTTGATTCTCCAATTTTAAGTAAATTGGCACTTTTTTTGGCACAACTTCTATGGTATGTACCATAACAATTAACACATACTAATGATTTAAACTTTACTTTTGCACAACATTTAAAATTTGGCATAAATTCATTAGCTTCATCAGATGCCGACTCATCGCCTGACGCCATCTTTAAAACAACAAAATAATATTGTCATTTTCGAGATCTCAGTTAATTTCCTTTTCATTTTTATCAGACCCACTAAACATTTTTTTCTACGACAACATCAAAAAGTGTTCGTTTCATAGTCGTAATCTGAATCAAAATGCACTAGATTATGTACTGAATTATTTAATTTCATTTTCGCCTTATCTCCATGGCAAGTTGCCATGGTGAAAAGGCGAATTGAAATATTTCGTGTCAGATTTTTGAACAGTGCTAAAATAAATGCGGCTTGTCACATCACAGTGACAGATTAACGAAATGTCATCAGTTTGTATGAATTGCAGCACTCGCTAAAGCTCGTGCTCAAACTTTCATACACGTGCAAAATATGCTATATTTTGTGCTTGTTACATAATATACTATTCTGGCTTTCATCGTCAGCAATTTAATGCCATGCCATAATATTTTATGCCAACAAGTTCTCTAGTTAATACAATTTTAAATTTCGAAGATCAGTTGCTGATTACTTTAATGAAATATAGACATAATTATTATTATGTAACATTAGAAATGTTTTTTGATATTGATCGAAGAACGGTTACTAACATTATTGTAAACTGGACATCACATATTTATAAAACTTTAAAATCAGTTGATTTTTGGAATCTTAGGTATAAAAAGACAGATAGAGATTATGATGTTATAATTGACTGCACAGAAATTCCTATTGAGAGAAGTTCTGATTCAATAATTCAACAAACTACATACTCGACGTACTACGGGACGAATACATTTAAAGTGCTAGTCGGATGTACACTGTCTCCCAATTTGCTTGTAATTGCAGGGTATCTCTGTAAGTTGTAAAGATAGAACTTTGCAGTTTTCGCGAACCTGTGCCACTTTTTCGTTAAATTTTTAATGCCGCAAACAGAACTAAACTAACTTGTTTTGTTTCTGAGATACAGGGTGAAAACGAGAAATTTCACTTTCCTAGGTGCTGCCATATCTCACACGCCATGTAAGCTAGAAAAAAAGTAAAAACTGTTCTACATAGATATTTTTGCGGAGAATCCACTGGCGTACTGGAAAAAAATGTTTTGCATCGTTTAAGAGATATGACTCAAACTAGGTGTTTTTAAATGGAACACCCTGTATTTTTTACTCTCATTAAATTTGTCTATTTTTTCTCATTAAAATGATGTAAACTGTAGGCACTTTAAAATTTAAAAAATGCCCTAAAGAAGCAAAAACCTCCTTTTACAAGTCAAAAAAATGTAGTTGGAAATGAAAATCGGGGATAAAAAATGTTTACAAGCAACATGAGACACTATATTAAATTAAAAAAAATTAAAAAGTAAAAGATTTTCTTAAATTTCAATGTTTATTTATAATGACCGTTAAAAATTTTTAGTTCGCTTTTTGTTTCTTTTTTACTAAGATAAAATAAAAATAATATTAATATTAAGAGTTATTAATTTAATATAGTGTCTCATGTTGCTTGTAAACACTTCTTTATCCCCGATTTTCATGGCCAACTAAAATTTTTTGACTTATAATTGGGTTTTTTGCTTTTTTAGGGCATTTATTAAATTTTAAAGTGCCTACTGTTTACATGATTTTAATGAGAAAAAATAGACAAATTTTATGAGAATAAAAAATACAGGGTGTTCAATTTAAAAAAGACCTAGTTTGGGTCATATCTCTTAAATGGTAAAAAACATTTTTTTTGAGTACGCCACTGGATTCTACGCAAAAATATCTATCTAGAACAGTTTTTACTTTTTTTTCTAGCTTACATGGTGTGTGAGATATGACAGCACCCTGGAAAGTGAAAATTTCGTTTTCACCCTGTATCTCAGAAACAAAACAAGTTAGTTTAGTTCTGTTCGCGGCATTAAAAGTTTAACGAAAAAGTGGCACAGGTTCGCGAAAACCGCAAAGTTCTATCTTTATACGTTACAGAGATACCCTGCAATTACAAGCAAATTGGGACACAGTGTACAGAAGCTGGTGCTATTATTTTTGTTTCGGATGCGTATGGAGGCTCAATTACTGATAGGTCAATTACAGAGCGATCGGATTTTATTAATTTATTAAAAAAAGGAGACTGTGTGCTTGCAGATCGCGGGTTTGATATTTCTGATTTGCTAGAAGCAGTACCAGCCCGTTTAAACTTTCCCCCTTTCAAGAGAAAACAACAGCTTACTGAATATGAAGTCAGTAAAACAAGAGCAATTGCGAACAGGAGAATTTTAATTGAAAACATTAATGCGTTAGCGAAAAAAAATAAAATTTTGTTAGACAAAATGCCCACTTATTTGTGGCCTATAGCTAATGAAATTATTTACAATTGTTTTATGTTACAATGTTTTAGACCTTCAATATTAAAGTAAATAAAATTAAAATTAGTGTGAAAATTGAAATTATACAGGGTGATCAGTAATTGGCGCACTCCGAATACAGGGCGTTATAGAGCACATTAAAACTAAGGATAATCTGCAAAGAAAAATTAAAAATTTGAAGTTTGGCAACCTCTCAAGCTCCTCTTGGGATAAACTAAAATACCTTCTATTGCCATGAAAATATTAATAATGAATTTCAATTGTTGTTTCTATTTTTTAATAAAACTGATAGTACGAAATTATTTTGACAAGTTCTCGCATCATAAAATATTGAACGTTTCTCTTTTTTTTTCTCGTCGAACCTATTCACATATTCAATGCAGTATTGCCAGTTTTATTTTCACAAAAGTGGTCATATCTTTGTAAAGAAGGGACTTACAGCACTGCGGTAAAAAAATTCGTCATCCTTAAAACGTAAAGTTTATCGTAGTATGCTCCGAGTGCGGCAATTACTGATCACCCTGTATATGTATATGTATTAGATAAATCTACTTTTAGCTTATAACTTTTTGTTTTACAATACTTTACAATATTAATGTAATTGCTTTAATTAGGTAGACTTTTTATAAAAATATATGCATAAGGAATAACCAATAAATAAATACAATTTCTAATTTTAAAGTACATACTTTATATATGCCGGAACAAAAACTGCTTTAAAATTTTGCATTTTGCACCATTGTTTTCTGAAATGTTTCATCTGCACGGATATTTTCGATATATACTTTTTTTGTAGTCTATATGACAAAATCACAAGAGCTTGTATGTGTTACATACATATGAGTTTGGCATTGGTAGTAATACTCATGTGTTTTTTTAAGGGAATAAATTCCATTTTTATATAGTAAACAGTTATGATTAAGAGGACTCTCATTTCGAATGTTATAAATAGATAAATAAATAAATCGTTTAATCAAAACATAACAATATTCATAACATTACTATACATATATTGCAAATATTGTGTTTGAAGAACGTCAAAAAGAAAATTAAACAAAAATTAAGTTAGATAGTCCTGCAGAGAGTATGGTTCTATGTTTAATAAATGTGTAAAAGTATGTTTCTTGAAATCCTTGATGTTATGAAGTTTGCTTCTAATATGGTTTGGTAGATGGTTGAAAAATATACGGACATTTCACTTCAATGACCATATCTAATTCAAAATTAACTCCGTCTGGGCTTGATGCGAGAAAAGTGTTATTGAAGTTGATCCAGATTCCTGACTTATTTATATGTATATTAGTTATATAACAATATTCTTTAATAGCTATATCTTATTTTTCTTTGCCCCACTTAATTGCTGGTAAATAGGACAAATTATGTCTCAATATATTTTTCAAAACTGCTTTTTCACTAGCTCTTAAACCTATGCAAGACTTTACTATAGATCAGATTTGGATTGAGCTCTTGTTTTTTCCTCAATGTCGCTTCTTTGATTTATAGTGATCTGATTCACATTTTTTAAAAGATCCCAACAATAATTTTTGGTATATAAAACATGATCATTGGCGAAGCCAAATAAATTGCACTTTCTGTTAAGTGACAATGCACTATTTAACGAATTATTAATTACTAAGTCTATTAGCTTGGTCTGGTTATTTCATTGATAGACATGTATTGTACACCTCGTCCGGTTGATGGTTTCTTCCAAGATACTGGAAGAGAAGTGCATGACACATATTCTTGTAAATTACCTAAAACAATATTTCAACTTTTATAACATACTATTTCAGCTACATATTTATCATTTTATTCACAATCAGTTAGTAATATACAGCTTTTCGTACCCCTTAAAAGTTAGAAAGTGAGCCATTCCTTGGTTACACTTCAACCAGTCAGTAATAGTAAAGAAGCAGTCAGTAATGAAAAAGCAGTCAGTAAAATGAACCCATTACTAACCTGGGAGGGCGCTACTATCTGAGCAACTACAAATTTGATGTGACTTTGTTAACTAATTTGATGAAATGTCAATGCCAATGTCAAATATATTTTTTATTATTATTATGTTGTTTGTTTTATTAAATGACTGACTGTGAATAAAATCGTATACAAACCTCGGCAAAAGTACCATTACTGTGTCTCGAGAACTAGTTCACCTCGAGGCTACGCCTCTCGGTAAACTATAGTTCTCTCGACAGGAATGGAATACTTTCAGCCTCGGTATGTAATCTACTATTAATTTACCTACCTGTTATGCTAAAATATTCCAAAGAGAACAAAACAGCAGCCACGTGTTTACATGTGAAATGAAAATCCTATTCCAGCAGAACAAGTACAACTACATTGGAAGATTTCCTTAGGATTGCATATTCAATGTATTTGATAATCAGAGTGTTTTTTCTGTTCTGCAGCACATGTTGATTTTATATGAAAACAGTTTTCCGATTTGAAGCATTTACTGTATTTTACGAATAATTTTATAGCCAATATGCGTTCTTTCTCAAGTCCCTTTTTAGCTTTCCTTTCGTTAAACCAATGTTTTATTGCTTCGTTGGTAATTAAAGTTGTTTTTCCAATATCTTGCAATGGTATAAAAAAATCAACACCCGGAGAATCAATCTGCGTTTTACTAGGAGTAATATTTATTTCACATAATGGAACGTTTAATTCATAATTTTCCCAAACATTTAATCTAAAATATGACACAAAAACTGAGGCAATAGAATATGTAATAAAAAACCTAATGCTTATTACCTTTTTCTTAATACGTCTTTTGTTCCAATAGTTTTAGCGCCCAGAATTTTTACCTTTTCTTTACTTTCATCTAATGACATATTTACACACTTGTAAGTATTAATTATATTAATGCCAGCCAAAGATAACGATAATACTAACAGCTAATTAATATTCGTTCAACTATCTAATTTTGTTATGAAAAGTTATGTTAATTTTTAATACCAAAAGCCGATTGCAGCGCTACCAGTGAGAAAAAGTGTCATGTAAACGGCTTATTGAGGAATTGAAATACAATGAATTTTGTTTGTACGAATTATTAAAGAGATTGTAAATAAGAACGAGGAAATTGCGAGGAACATACGATAAAGTATTTGGATATATGCCTGAACCCTTAACTTTGTGTAAGAATACAGCATACACTTTGATTTTTACGAACATTAATAACGAGAGCGGGAGCGAAAATATCACTTATTTACAACGACCGAAGAACCATATTCCTGCAGCGCGTTGTGTGTATAAAAATGTCACTGCTTATCCAAAAAATCCGGCTCGAAGGACCATTTTATGTTGTGTACTTATTAATGTGTTAACTGAGTACAGCTAATTGTGAGTAAACCAATGAGCGAAAGATAAAACTTTATTAACAAACTGAAACAACCCGAATTATTACATGTTAGGTATCTTAACCCTTTCAGCTTAAAACTTAAACTCTGACTCGCTCACCCAGGCCTCCCCACCATACTACTTACAAGGCCAACAAGCACCTAAATATTATAAAAGAACCCAACAAGAAACAAAATATAAATTTGGCGTTAACAATAATATCCTCATCTACCGCATTATTATCGAACCCTCCTTCATTTCGTTCTCGATTTATTTGTGGCTCATAATTTTAGGAAAAGCTTTGGGATGAAATGTTGGTTTCGTTATCTTCTTCAGTAAAAACTAATGTGTCCGTGGTACACTTAGAATCAGTGTCGAAAAGGATAGTGTTATTATTAATGCTAATTTTTTGTTTTTTATTCATATTACTTTAAGTTCTAAAAAGTACGATTTACGTGCATAAAAAACTTCAGTACCCTCTTGTTTGTATGAATAGGTCCAAAAATCCAAATAGTTTAAACAAGGGCCAATCTGAAATAGTAGCGTCCCCCGCTGAACCAGGTGGAGGATTTTTTATCAGACGCCTTTCTGTGGTATATTTGTTTCTTAAAACATTCCTTCTTGTTTCCACATCTTTTGCTACAATAAACATCAATACATTATATCATGAGGCATCATCTAGTTCTAAACTAAAAATAATTACCATTTTCGTGTAAAATCGTTGCAATAGATTTCCAAGCATTTTCCTTGGCTATTTTGTCTTTATACATGGAATGATTTTTGTTGTACAATAACCCAAACTTGGCATGTAGGCTGGTATTTCTCTTTGGAAAATTAAATAATACGGGGTTTAATTAGTGGTTGTATGAGGTGTGCTTCTATAGTTTGTTAAAAATTGTTGGAGTTGTTGTTCCATGTCGTTTGTTTCGACTAATGAGCATGTTAGTGCTTTTTTAAGCGTTTTTCCGAATCGTTCTGGTAGTCCGTTGGCTTCAGGTCAATATGGTGTTATCTTCTTGTGTCGGATATTCATTTGTTGACAATATGTACTGACTTCATAACCGTTAAATGGGCCGTTGTCGGATTGGAATTGTTTGGGGATGCTAAATAATGCGAACGTTTTGTCCAAGATGTTTTTGAGGTGTTTGAAACTTGTTGAAGGAACTATTTCAACTATTGGAAATTTCGAATATTCATCGATTAAAAGGAAACAATATTTACCATTCGGAAATGGACCTGCGTAATCTACGTCTACATACTCAAAGGGGTATGTTGCTTGATTTATTGTCACTATCGGGTTCCTTTGCTTGTGTGTTGTTGTAACCTGGCATGCTGGGCAACTTTTGATGAATTCTTCGACTAAGTTGTTCATGTTTGGAAACCAAACTTTTGTACGTAGTAGTTGTTTCGTCTTGACTATGCCTTGATGGCCTTTGTGAGCCAGCTCGATCGTGGATTTTGTAGATTCTTGGAGATAATTATTTTGTGTGTTCGTAATAAAATATCGTTTGATTCAGTGATTTCGTACTTTATGAATTTATAAGGTCGCAATTCAGGTGTGTTCCATAAGTTGTAATCATTGTTTTTGAGTGCAGATTTTAGTGTTGTCAAAACTGGGTCCTTGTTTGTTTCGTTTTGGATTTCTTCAAGTGACATTAATTTTGGAACGGAGTTTGATAAAGCGAAATTTACATATTGCTCCATCTTTCTGGAATCCTTAGCGTCTTTCGCCTCTAATGAATTTCTGGAGAGGTAATCCGACGAATTGGATTTTCCTTGTCGGTGTTTTACCACATATTGGTACTGTTAGATTTTCATGCATAGCCTTTCCATTCTTAGGCTAGGCAGCGATCTTGGATTTTTTTAAATGCTTAATAGAGATAGATGATCCGTTCTTAACTCAAAGATATTTCCAAATAAATATATGTGGAAATGTTGCATGGCCCATAAACGGAAGCTGGGTAAAATGACCTTACCCAGACTTAAAGGAACCCAACTCAGTTTGACGAAAGAGGTCAAGTATCTGGGAATCATACTCGACAGCAAATTAAACTGGGGGAAACACTTAGAGGTTAAAGTAAATAAAGCATGCGCAGCTTTTTGGCAGTGTCGCAGGGCCGTGGGGCGATCTTGGGGGCTATCCCCCAGGATCCTCCTCTGGCTATATGTGGCAGTCATTAGGCCGATGCTATGCTATGGAGCACTTGTCTGGTGGCCCAGAACCAGACAAAGAAATGAAATGGCTCACATTAGTCACATTCAAAGGTTAATATGCCTTGCAGTGATGGGAGTCATGAAATCAACCCCAACTGCGGCGCTGGAAGCGGTCCTCTGCCTACCTCCCCTCGACTTGTACGCGGAGGAGGTGGCATTGGGGGCAGCTCTAAGACTGCGGGCTGGGGGTATATGGAATACGAGGGGCAATTTAAGTGGACACACACGCATCCTGGATGAGGCGTTCGCCAGAATACCTATCCTGGAGGCAAAGTCTGACCGCATCTCAGTGAAATACAACTTCACGAGGCACTATCGTATTGAATTAAATTGTTGTGAAGTAAACGAAGCAGACGTAAACATTTTTACGGATGGTTCTAAAAACAATCACGGCGCTGGTTCGGGAATATTTTCCAAGGAGCCAGACCTGCAAGACAGTATATCTCTAGGCCATTACTCGACTGTATTCCAAGCGGAAATAACAGGAGTACCCATGGAGCTAAAAAGGCTACTGAATATAACATCAGCAGCAAACACATACGCATCGTGACAGACAGCAGGGCGGTATTGATGGCTCTGAGAGGATCTAGGATCAACTCAGGGCTAGTCTGGGAATGCCACCTAGCTCTGGAAAGACTGGCGGAAAACAATGTCGTTCAAGTCAGTTGGGTCAAAGGACATACAGGGAACCACGGCAATGAACAGGCAGACAGGCTGGCACGATCGGGCTCCGACCGACATTTTGTTGGACCGGAGCCAGTACTTCCGTCAACCCTGACTACTCTAAATGCTCTGATAAAGGAAGATACCCTAAAAAGACACTCTTTGCGATGGGTAAATCACGACAGCTGTAGACAGGGAAGGGCCGCCATAAAAGCACCATCCCCAAAAACAGCCAAAATCTGCCTACGTCTAACTAGGGACAACCTTAGGAAACTCGTAGGGATATGGACTGGACACTGTCGATTGAACAAACACCTCTACACAATGGGAATCGTAACTGATCCCACTTGTCGGGGGTGTCTAGAAGAGGATGAAGCTGCGGAGCATGTACTATGTTACTGCCCCGCACTTGCATCGACCCGAGGATCCATACTGCAGGGAGTTGCTCCGGAGGGGTGGCACAATGGGCCCAGACAAGTGGCCTAAGTGGTAGCATGACGCAAGTCATACACCCTCCACTACCTAATCCAGAATCCAGAATCCAGTGGCATGGCCCATACTACTGCTAACAATTCCTTCTCTATTTCGCTGTAGCGTTGTTCCACCTGGTTTAGCGATCTGCTTGCATACGCAATTATTCCTGAGTTGTTACTTTCGTTTGTTGTTTGTGATAGCACGGCTCCTAATCCTGCAGGACCCGCATCAATATGCAAAATTGTGAATGATGCAATGTAGGTACGCGAACGGTTCAATTTCAAATGTCTCAAGGTCATATTATATTAATCAACATTCTAGGAATATTCCTGTAATATTTATATAAATATATTCCAAATAGAACATTTTGTGATTATTTAGATTATACATTCTTATAATAACCTAAAATAAACATTCTACAAATGTCTTTAGGGGATTGTGAAGAATTATATATCCTAATAATATTCTTATATTATTTATATATACATCCAAAATGGAAGATAGCGGGTACATTCTTATACTATATTATGCTATCTGGGAAGGTGTTGTCAATTTACGGGTTTTTATATTTATGTTAGCATTTAACTGATTTAGCAAATCGGCTTCATATTTTGGTGGGAAATTAAACAAATAGAATTTATGATAACCTTTTGTGTTGAAAATATTAAAAAGAGGTATATTAGCGATTTCATTATGGAAGGTTATTCTATGAGCTGTTTGTATATTGAAATTTTCATTACTAATAAATTGACTGTAATATTGATAAGCTATTTCGGGTTTTATTAAACTTCTTGAACTACCAGTGTCAATAAGAAAGTAGGCTTTTAACTGAGGGATATGGATGTAGGGTAAGTCAGATCGTGAATAGTTATTTAAAAATATTATTTATTTATTTATTGAGAAGAAATACATCACAGGCTAAAAGCCCAAATAGTACCAAAAAAATCATAGAACCAGTTAACGATAGTGCTCACACAATCTACAATGCATTCCAATAAGACCACAACAATTTATAAAACTCAAAAACACAATCAATTACAGTAGAAACAACAATTTATAAAAATTCCGTATTAAATAATATATCACAACGAATTTAACTCAAACAATACAAAAGAAAACAATCATACAATAAGTAACATAAGGCAATTCAACCATAGAAAATCCACTCATACATCAGTAACAGAATTAAGCACTCCTCTAAACAGCGGCAAAAAAATGTTGAAGACATCAATGTTATTTGATAAATCATTCATTCCCCTTTGCATCTTATTAAATACAGAATGTTGTCCGTATACATTGGTATGAAAATCTAATGCAAAAAGGTCATTACATCTAGTTAACCGATTTGGTGCCCTAATGTTAAATAGAGCGAGCAAGTCTGGAGTATCGCAAATATTATTCAAAATCTTAAATGCTAAAACTAAATCGGAATTGATTCTACGTATCTCTAAACTTGTAAAACCAACCAAACCCACACTATAAGACAAAAGTCCACAATCTACAATACGTAACTTAAACAATATAAAATCAACAATTCTTTTCTGAACTCTTTCTAATCTACCAACATGTTTGGGATTCCAAATAGGGCTAGCATATTCCAAAACTCCAATGTCTTGAACAACACAACGACTGTGTTGACATTTTTAAAGTCCTTACACTCTCTCCTGATAAAACCACAAATCTTAAAAGCTCTCTTAACTATGCTATCTATATGAGTATAAAAAGGGAAATTTCTTTCAAAAATAATTCCTAAATCTTTCATTTTATCAACACGCTCGAGGTTTATACCGTTAAAATTATAATTGTGGGCGATAAAATCTTTCTTTTTGGTGAAGGTGATGGTTTGATTCGTATTCGTCTTGATAATAATTGGTATTTTCTGTTTTTTGTACGTTCTCAGTATTTTCAGTTTCGTATTGATTTTCTGCGTATTCTGTTTCGTATGATGATTGATTATTAAAATTATCGATTGGTTGTGCAATAAGTTCTTGGGAAGTAAAAGTTTGTCTTGGTTGGAATCTAGTATTACCTGAACTAGAGTCCATAGGTTCTGGGACATTTGATTTTTGATTTCTACTTATGCCGCTTGGTCTTTGATTGAAATTTTGGATTTGGTTTCGAATCATACCGCTTGTTTTCTGGTTTGTAAAATAGGGATGTTGTTGTGTTGGGAAGCGGGTATTTGGTTGCCAACTTCGTTTGGGAAAATTATTTTGGAATCTTTGTTGGGGAAAGTTTGGACGTTGAGTGGTTTGGAAATTTGGTTTAAATTGATTGAATTGAGGTTGATAATTTGATGGATAATTAATTAAATTTGGGGAGTATTGAATAGGATTTTGTGATGGTGGATTTGAAAAGTTTTGATTAAGTCTGGGTTGAGGTTTATATGTTGGGCGTTGAAAATATGAATTAGTATTACCAGTAGTAAAATATTTAAAGTTTTCTTCTTGTCACTTATGCTAGGGCCATTTCTAGAGAATTTGGATTTCTTAGTCTAATTACTAATTGCATGTGGTATGGTAAACCGTTAATAAATGTTTTTAAAGCAAATTCGTCGTAATGTTGAATTTTAATTGTTTTTTCTTGAAGGTTAGTTATGGTTGTATGTAATTTAGAAATTAATAAGCCTCTAGCATCTTGAATTCTCATGCCAAATTGAATAGGTGTTTCACTTTTTCTTGAATAAGGCAATCAATTGGAAAAGGTTAGGGCTAAGCAATTTTTAATTACAATTCATGAATTTAACTCTGCTCTTGAGCCAATTAAATCTGCAGCACAGTCTTTAAGTTTACTTAGAATTGTATCTAGCAAGCAAACATTCATTGGATCGTTATGGTTTTCTGTGTTTTGGAAATTTCGTAATAGATTTTCGCAGAATAATATAAATCTATGTAATTGTTAAGGATTACCATCAAAATTTGGAATAGTATCTGCTTGATATCTTAGCAATGGAACATTTACTTGAGTTCGAGTGGCTTGAATTTCTGGTGGGGTAGGCATGTTTTCAGTTTCGCGTTCGATATTTAAATTAAAAATGAAATTAGTTAAATCGTCAACGGGTTGGGGCATAAATTAATGTATATGAATCTTTAAAATATTACTTTACTACTTTGCTAATATGTAATTACTAAATATTTAAAATTTTTATTATTATTATTATAGAGATATATGTCTTGTATAATTAAATCAGAAAATGATAATAAATTAATTGATAAGGAAAGGAAATTAAAGGAATGAGCACTTACATTAAAATGAAGATTTTCATGTCCTTTTGTTTCTTCTTAAAAAAGATACAGCGAGTACAACTGACCACCTCGTAAGCAGAGATGCCGTATCAGGGTGTACTTTCTCTCTTTTATGTTGACGATTGTAAGGATACAGCGAGTATAATAGGCCACCTCGTAAGCAGAGATGCCGTTCCTAAAATACGTTCTCCTTTAATCGCAGTTTGTTCTTAATGCTACGGTTTCCAATAGGTAGGTAGTCGAAGTGTGACCTGGACCCTGGATTTTCTTGATTTTCCAATAGGTTGAGACGGGACCCTGGAGTTGATTGCGAGTTCGTTGCCAAATTAACTGTAAAAACAGAACGATTTCCGCGATTTTTGTCTTTAACCGTTTTGACAATCCGCACCGACTGCGCCAATTAAATTTTAACTTTAGAGATTTAGGTTTTTAAAAATTTTATTAATATAAAATACAAGTTTACAAATATATTATAATAATCTAATACTAATACAAAGCAAGTGATTAAATTATAGTGTCTACTGTTTCTAATGTACAAAGCTTATTTATAGAAAATTATAGATTGTAGTCAGCACTTCTGGGCTCGTGGCGTTCTGGATGCAGGTAGTACCATTGTCCGTTGTTTATATGAATAGCTTAATTGTTGTCTACGAATATAACTCGTGTTAAATTTTTGTGCTTGAATCCAACATAAGTAACCAAACCTTGATGAGACAATCAAATATTCGGATTTTGATAAGCCCGTCTCAACAAGCAAAACTCGTTAAGTTTACGCAGCTAGGTAACCAAACCTTGGCGATAAAATCACCAGAGATTCGGTATTTAATAAGCCGACGGGCTTGTTGAGACGTCAACAAGCAGAACTCGCTAAGTCTACGCAGCTAGGTAACCAAACCTTGGTAATACCAGAGATTCGAATTGGTGAGACAATCAAGATTGTCTGATTTCTGCAGCAAAACGGTCCTCTATTTATATGTGAAATTCTTTTGTTCCCCATACGCCTGTGACGTCAGTAGACGGCGCTGCGCACCTAAGGGTGCCAAACTATATGCTCGGGCAATCAGGAATAGTTGAGAGATTTTCCTTAAATCGGTGTGCTGGTATTGGTCGCCACCAGGGTTCCCAAAGGATGCAAAAGTTTCATGAGACCAATAGTGGACAGTACTGAGCTACTTTTTCTATCTGGGCCAATGGGACATTGTGCACGAAACTTTCACCTACTTCTTGGTGTAAACAGGGCGCTTTCCATTTAGGTCGTTTTATGGTAGGCAAGTGAACCAAGAGGGACCACCCGGGCATCTTCGACTGCTTTGTTGGCGGTGGTGATTTTATTAGTGGGTCGTAATTTGGGTACAAACTACTTGGACTACTTCCTTTGTTACACTGTAAACCTTTGTCGGGAGGATAGTATTGTTTTCGTTGACTAAATATTGGAAATAATATTTTGCTGGAATAGAAAGTTTTTATTTATAAGTACAAAACATTTTACTAAATGTATTTCTAAGAATTTTTATAGGGCCCCCAAATATCTACAACTACAAAAAATAAGTTTGGGTCGCAGTTTGTAATACACAAACAACTAAAATAAATTTCTAAATAATTTTATATGTAATAGACCGGGGTTGTACCGTCTCAATGTGTGTAGTCATTTTAATGCTTGAAGATGAGGAGAATGAAGTTAACATAGATATGGAGTTAGGTATTGTACAGGATACTGAAGCTCAAAACGTAAATCCAAATATAATTGTAAATAGGGATTTGGAGGCTGGAAGAGAACTGAGACAACGTAAAATAGAAGAACATTTCGATTAAATTTGTTACACGTTTTTTATTGTTTTTAACTATTTATTATCAAAGTTAACATATGAAACAAAAATAAATTATATATAAACAAAGCTTAACGACTAATAATTATTAATAAAATGACTAGAACGAGTAGTCAGTCATGGTTATAAATAAACAAGTTATTTATTACCTCGGCCTTTGTCTCCTATAATAGCATTTTTTATCTCGTGCAGGAGTTTGAGGGTTTCTTCATGTACCCTTAAGAGCTGCGTCTGTATTTTAATTTTTTTTTTAGTATTCTCGGTTTTCTTTGGCATCACAAGACGACATTTGATAAGTTTAGTTGAAAGTTCCTGTGACTGTTTTACACGTCCAATTTTAGTTTGAACGCCGCAATGTCTTTTTCGCTTAACCCCATGTAAATCTTCCCTACCATAGTTATGCTCTGAAAATCCACATCTATTCGTATTTCTAGTTATAATTAATTATACTGTAATAACCAACTAATACGGATGTGGCATTATGTTTATTTTTATCCAAAATATTTGTGGAAAATGTGACAGAACAACTAGATTGGCTATCAACCTAGAAACAATTATTATAAAAAATATATTGTTTTCATTTTCTAGAAACCATAATACCTCCTCTAAATTGAAATTCACCTCCATTCCATCCAAGCGTCCTAATAAGACTTAGATATAAACTCAATTTGTAAATATGGATGGGAGCAACTTCATAAATACTTATTTTAAACACAGGAAAGCCTTCAACACCGATAAAAACAATAATAAACAAAAACTGCCATATGTCATATGATTGTTGAGCGCTGATTGATCAGTGCAAACGAACTGTTTCTAAATTCCACGAATCGATCATTTCTCCTACAATTCAAGAATGCCAACATTCGGCTTTTTTGGGGGGGGGGGCGTAGCTAGTGTCGGTATCTCCAACTGACCAGACAAGTGGTCTCCCAGAAAAACATCATGCATGTATGTTTCGCAGTATCATCCCCCTCGTGGCAGAAAGGGCACTCGTCTTCTGTTTATTCTGAGCAAGTATGCCCCGAAGCTCCCATGCCCCGTAAACAGCTGGGTGAGATGAAAGGACATCTCCCTATGACGACGGGCTATCCAGGGGCCCACCTGCGGAATTAGGGAGTGAGTCCATCTCCCATATGTCCCCACCGTCCACCTCTCCTGCCATCTCTGCAGGGTGCGCTCTCTTGCCTCCATCTTCGCCCGGTTCCTGTTTTCCCGTCTTTCGTTAGTCTCGCGGTACACTGCCGTCCTCTCATCAGCCTGCAGGTCCATCGGGGGTAGGCCGGCGAGGACCAGTGCTGTCTCCGCAGACACTGCCCAGTAGGCCGCGATCGTCCTTATTGCTCCGAGACGCTGGACTCTAATTAACTCTGGAGTTAACTTGATATTTCAGGGCCCGGTACCAGATCGGTGCCGCATACAACATCTTCGAGGTTAGGGCGCCATTTATGATGATTCTTCTGGTTTTCTGGGAGCAACCCGACAGATTTGCAGGATTGCCGCGAAAAACTTTTCAGTTTTAGCTGAAAAACCCTAAGGGATCGTACTTAACATAATCATATTAATTATAAACGTTAAACAATATTTACTATACGACTACAAAGCCGTAGTGATTCAGGAATCAATTAGAGTAATACAGTGACTATTGCTATCTTGGGTTTGGAAGGTTCGTGGGAGGTATTTTTTATAGAATTTATCGTCTTCATGGAGATAAGATTTTACAATATATTATAGGAAAAATAAATTTGTTACGGTACAAAATATAATGTCGTTGTTATATCTAGGGTTGGGGGCTGAGAGGTCAATTACATTTATTGCTTAGATATTCTGAAGTGGTGACCACCAAATAGACAATATCAAATGGGATTCTTGGTTTTCACAAATATGGTTTTATTTGCTGTAACTGATTTTAAATATATTGGAGGAAACTGTTTTTTTTTTGTTTGTTCCTTGATATGTGACTTTTATTGTTCCTTTAGTGCTGAGGGTGCCTCTTGGCTAACTTGGTTTAGGTCGAATGGTATTATATTAGGTATATTGTAGTTTTGCCGCGCATTATTTTTATTATGTTAAAGTTGTAGCTCACTGCACTATTTTTTTGTATATTTGTTCCATTAGATAGAGACCAGCTGTGGGTTTTGTCTGGACTATTCATGAATTTTTAAAATCTTTTGATTGGTGGGAAGAAAATCGCTACACACCGTACCTACTATTTCCCAAAAAGTGATAAATAAAATTAAAATAAACCGTAATTTTACATGTAAAATTACACATTTATAAAAAACGTGTAATTAAACATCACTAGCCAGTGCACCGGATAGAAAGTGAGATATTGCAACTACCACCCAGTTGGGGGTGTTACAGGAACAATAGGAACTGTACCAAATATAAAAAACATTCTCTGGTACAAAACTGGGTGGAACGATTGCACATTAACACAGTTTTTTACAGTTAGGTACAGTTGACGCCATGGAAAATGGGACACAAAAATGTACCCTGTGTAAACGGAATTTTAGTTCAAAACATCCACCTGCATCATAGTCCAGTTATATTAGACAAAAAAAAGCGTTTGTTCGGGAAAAACTACCACCTGGCTGTATTTTTGTTTACAGCCTCACTTCGTCATGGGTGCAAAAAATTTACAACTGCAAGATTTAAAGTATGTTTAAATAGATATTTCACATGGTCACTTTTTAATTTGCAATTAGCACCGCTGATGAACAATTGCATTTTTCAATCATAATCAATGAATTTCGATCGGGATTTTTTACAAAACCCTCGTAGAAGATTGTTTAACAAAATGAGTTAGTTAAAAACTCAACCTTCTTTATAATAAATTAGTTATTTGTTATTAACAATTATGAGTTCTGTTTGAATTTTCCTCATAACTCATTTACATTTTACGTCGTAAATTTTTGAAGATATGCGGACACAATAGAGGTGTTATTTTTTTTTAAATTAAAACCCATTAAACATGTTCTGCGAAGGCAGGACAATTCATCGATGCGTCGCTGCATCGCCGGCTCGCGCGCTTTTCTTCCTTGATATTTTTTTGAACTGAGGCTCCAAAAATCACTTTTTTTCTTGCTTTTATGGAACGTTCGTTTTTATATTTACGGGAAAAGAATACACCTTTTTGAGTCAGGTGGTTGCATGTGAATCTGGTGGTAAAATTGGGAATTTCCAACATTTGTGCTCTTACCAAAGAGTAGGGAATATCTATTACTATGAAAATTATGGAATAGATTTAGTTGTTTGGAAATCGTTTTATAAAAGTGAAATTATAACAAATTTTATTATTATTTCAACTAATCAAGTTATTATTATACTGACAGTAACTAATTAGATTT
Organism: Pediacus dermestoides; assembly: GCA_963942485.1. Classification (NCBI taxonomy): domain Eukaryota; kingdom Metazoa; phylum Arthropoda; class Insecta; order Coleoptera; family Cucujidae; genus Pediacus; species Pediacus dermestoides. The sequence continues at coordinate 11,999,761 of OZ012630.1, read as the reverse complement.
TAATTAATTATACTTTTTCAAAATAATTATGACCAAATAACTATGTATAAAGCATTAGCTCTCAAAATATCAAAAAAGCTTTTGGAAACGAAAATCTGCTTCATGTAACTTATTATTGACCTAAAATTTACAACGGGTAGAAAAAAAACATCTGGCAGGTAGAAACCCGGTCTACGCCACTAGAAAAAGGCCAAAATCTGTCTCAAGACATGTCCCATTTTCCATGGCGCCAACTGTACCTACCTATTTTTCCATAAGCAATAATAAGAACGTTACGTGAACTAAAGCACTACAATAATTAATTTGCAAGTCAAAGTCACGTAAAATCACTGAACTGTCGTTGTTGGAGATGTGTGTGCTCCACAAAATAGGGCTACAGATATGCGAAAAAATCGAATGGAAAATCGCATAATATATTATTATAAACACACTCCTTGAAGAGTATTGCCGGCGATGAAAATCAATGCTTGATTAATTTTTCTATGGTTGTGATTGAATAGACTAATGTTAAACGTCTTATTGACAATTGTGTTACAACGTATATTGTACGTTTACAATAAACGTATCATTTGGATTATGGAAATAAATGGGATAATTTATACGTACATTTCTACTCTAAAATATACTATTACCAAATATACCCAAGTGGAAATTCAAGATTGGTGCAATATTGGGTAAAGTTGCGGAATATTGGCGAAATGTTAAAATTAGTATTGGTCCAATATTAAGTTGTGAACATTTTACAATATTGCGGAGGTATTTTTTACAATATTGCGCCAAATTCAAATTACAATATTGCGGGGATGTTGTTTGGCAATATTGCCGATGTTGTATTTTACAATATCATACTAGATTCAAAATACAATATTGCGGGTATGATCGCTAACAATATTACGTTAGACTAAAAATAAAATTTAGTAGGAAAATCAGTTTTCAACAAGTTTATTTAAAAAAATTATTTATGAAATTAACACTTTTTTTTCTTTCTTTCCGGCCCCCTTCACGATCCCCCGCCGTTGCTAGGCTTGACCCTATGTATTTCATAATGTCCTGGTCCGTAGCCTCCGGAAACTTCAACCGCACGGCCTCTATGAAATTAATTTGATATATTAAAAAAATCATTTAGATATAAATTACTTATTACAGCAGAACAAATTTTTAAACTTGAAAAACTTCTTTTGGATTGTCGTCCATGGCACAAATACTTTATGCACATAGTTTTGTCCATTACTTTTTTCATAATGAAACTTACTATCTGTCTCACATGAGTGCCACCTACTAGCGATAGTTCGTGTACCTAAATAAAAGAAATAAATTTAGTTTATTTTTGTAAAAAAACTCATACGTTATTACCAATTCATTTTCGCAATTTGTCTCCTTTAATAAGCCTTTAATTTGAACCAAATTATTATCGTCTGCTACGGGCAATTTAAACTTACTGGCAGTACATAGTAGTTTTGGATGTGCATCAGTTGCTTTTTGAAGCAAAGTTTTAATTTCTGCGAACTCTTTACTTAATTTTTTAACTTCAAAATGCAAACTATTTAGAGATTTTAAAATCTTGGTCAGCATAATGTCCTGATTCGAGGAAGGCAATATTGCACAATTTGGCTGTTCCAAGACGGATGATCCAGCTGGAAGCTCATGGCGTTCGTTTCTTTTTGTTTCGAGTGATGATAAAGTTTTCATCACTGTAGCGCGAGATGTGGTTGATGATTTTCTACCCGAAATATTTTGTAAGGCTGACACGCCAAAGTCTTCTTCACTTGAATCGGTTTCACTGGAACTTATGACAGGTAACTCGTTTCTATTTTTCTTCATAATTACTTCATTTTCTGCGTTAGACTCCATGTAATTAACGCTTTTTTATTAATTTTTTCGCCACTTTTAAATCATCCACAGTTTTTTTAAATTCTGCGTGGCATTCTTCATACTCTACACAACTTGATGGTGGCCGGCAGGAATCGATTAGTCTAATTCTTTCTGTGTTTTTACATTTGGGCCACAAGTAAATTTCGTCAACAGCCCAGCTTGACGGTATGTAAACACATCCTCCATCGAACCAGAAAACTATTGAAGACAAATATTTAGTGATTGAAAAAGTGTTATGAATCATATTAAAGATTTTATAAATTAAAAAAAAAAATAATAATAAACAACTCAAAGAGTAAAATATCACCATCCGTTCAGTTAGAAATTTCATGAGTAAACTGTCAAAAAAATTTGTGTTAAAAACAATTTTACTTCGTTCGTTTATGACATTAATCTAAACCGTAGATTGCAATTAAGGAATTATTTTTTTCATTAGTGGTGTAACATCCCAATTAAAACGTGATAGTTGCCATCAGCAAAAATCAGACATTTGCATTCAAGATTACTGAAATCTTCTTCGAATATATAATTTCCGACAGACCCAATTTTAATTATGTTGACAGTTTTGGATGGAATTGGTTTAGTGAAAAAATCATTGTTATTTTGAAAAATTCTACCCTTTAACTTTAGTTCACCACAGCTATTCTTACTGAATTCGTCTATTTTCATAGTTTTTTTATTTTTGAGCATAACAAAACAGTTTCGATCATTTGGTAAGTTTATTTTATAGTTATTAAATTTAAGCACGTTTTCCTCCAATTCATATTTTTCATCAATAATGGACAAATATGAATTTGTTTGAGCATTACATTAAAAAATTCTCATCCACACTTGCTCTAATGGCTTATTGGGAGTTCGTATCATTTTAACTAACTGACCTAAATAATTTTCAAACGGAAAAGAGCTGAGCTCGTCCAAGGTGTAATTTCCGTCAACTGCATCAACAGCCATATGGTATACGGAATGCATATTATATATGATTTCATCCTCAACATAAACAGTCTGAATATTTTTACAAAAACTTTTCATTAGCTCTTTTGCTAAGTCACCTAAACCTTTAATGTAGTCACCTTTGCATAAAATTCTCATTGAAGTATGAAAAAGTAGAAAATGTTTGTATTGTCTTCTTGAAATTAAATCTTTTAAAACATATGGGCCACAATACAATAAAAAAAGTCTAAATTCCTTAGCCTTCCATCGTTCTACTTCTGTGACTGAACGAGGCTTTCTGTCAAATTCAATTGGAATACAAGACGCGGTAATTAAAAGTCGCCTAGAAAGTTCTTGCTTTTTTGCAACTGTTAAACGAGAGCTAGATTCTCCATATAGCCAATACACGCTTCATTACACCTAAACAACCCATGTGCATATAATCTAAAGGAAATCCTGAAACGAGCCCAAAGGGGGTTATCTTCAGCAAAGGTGATTTTGAGGTAACGTGACCCAAAAGTTGATCTTGATTACTTTCTGTTATGAAGGATTCATCAGTTCTCAATGTAATATTGTCGAATTCGGGAAAAATTAATTTATGATTTATTCTAAAACCCTTTTGATCACATTTCTCACAGCCATTAAACCCACCATGACCCTTTATACACTTAATGTAAGCCCTCGCAGGAGCATCAGCAACAATTGCTCTCAGGTGAACTTTAAATTTTTTATTATCATAAATCCAACTTAAATTCTGCATTTCATTTATTTCATTAATAAATTCTTCTAAATACTCTGTCAAATTTTTTGGTTTGCTGTTACCTTTAAAAATAGCTATTGGAAAAGGTTTAAATTTATAATTTCGTAACCAAATCATTCCTAAAATTGGCCAAAACTGCTCCGACGTACTTTTGTGCAGTGGTATCCCATCAACATTACAAATTAAATTTATGTGTGAAAGATTGTTGTCTATAAATAGTTTATAAACGCCCTGTTTAAATTGATTTTCTAAGCCATTTCCAATGCCAAAATAAAATAAAATTTCCCCGTATTTTCTTTGGTGCTTATCATGTCTCGAATAACCCAGTTTTTTTTTACTTTAAGAAGAGTTTTTGATGATAATGGTAATTCAGGGTGATACGGCTTTAATATTGAAAGTAATGCACTGATCTGATGATGATTTACTTTATAACTTAATGCCCATTGTTTTTATTTGTTTGATAAACAATCTAGATTTTCATTTAAGATATTGTTTTTAAAGTTATAACTGGAAACAAAATTAGAATCACTGTTATAGCTATAGTCAGTATCAGAAAAAAAATCGATATCACTCAAATCACTATCAGAAAAGTGACTGGCTGAAATATTTTCAATACAACAATTTAAATTTTTCTCGGAACTAAGTGTTTCTCCAATAACACACTCTGGACCCTCAAAAGTGAAAACTGAATTTAATTTCTGGTCATATGATTCATTTGAAATTGATGTAACTTCCCTTGCGGTTGCCCGTTTTATGTACATAGATTTTCGTGATCTCTTATTCGGTGGAGACATTGTAACGGTTTCCAATTAACACAATAATCAATCTGAAAATCGGCTTTTATAAACAGTAGAAATTTGTATTTGCACGAAATTTTTTAAGTTACGTTGGAAAGTAAACTGCATGCAAATTCCATGCATAAAATTTAAACATTTAGAAAATCAAAGTAGCTAATATAAAGTAAGTAATATGATAAACTTACTTAGAATAATTTTAATTGATTCTGGGACCAAACAAAAAAACCGTGGCTATGGCGTCTCACAAATTGGTTACTGCAAGTGCTTCTATAGGAGTCATTCTGTAACAAATCCGTTAAATTGTAACTACTTTAAAATTTAAAAGCGCTCTAAAATTAATAACCAATTCTGTATGACGACAAGGGTACTTTTATCCGTTAAATGTAAATATTTAACGGCTACTGATTAGTACATGTTAAAGTGGTTTCAGAAATTTTATAATGGCATTTGATGGATATATTCATCTTTTAGTAATAGATGAGGAGGAAAAATCAAAGGCAAAAGTAAGTTACAAATTCTATACATATACAATGATAAATAAATTTGTAGCATTTACGAAATTTTTGTTTTCAGACAAGAGGTTAGAATACTCCAATGACATTTACGTGATGTCAGTAACCCTTTTAAGGCCGTATTCTGTAAGCAACATGTTAATTTTAACGTATGGCTAATAATTTTAACACCCGCTAAACCAAACACCGTATTCTGTATATTCCTTACCATTTAAATTTAAACGTATATATGTTAATTTCTTTGATTTAACGGTTGCAATTTAAAGGCTAGTCAAAAGTAGGTGTTAAAAAATAAAGGAGCTTTAATATTATTGTGATTGACAATGGCATATGTACTTGATGCTCTTGTGCATGTCGTTTTGGCAGAAGAAATCAATAATATAGTACAAAGGTATAGAATTGCAATTTTCAAGGTATATTAGGGACCTAATTGAATATCCTTAATCGTTTTTAGAAATCAAAATCGAATCTATCAGAGAAATTTACGAGATGTTAGTAACCCCTTTAATTTACCGGACCAAAAATTTTTAAAACTATTTCGTCTAAGTAAACGTTGTTGCTTTGACCTCATAAATATTTTGGCGAAACATATGATTCAACCTGAGAGGACCACAAGAGTACCGACACACTTACGAGTATTAACTGCTTTACATTTTTTTGGACATGGGAGTTACCAGCTTAATGTAGGCACCGAATATACATTTGCTCTAAGCCAACCCTCAGTCAGTCGGTGCATTTCAGAAATATCAAACATTATGGTAGAACACCTTCTAAATGTATGGATACATTTTCCTAATGATGAACAAAGTAGAAATAAGGTTCAAGCAGGGTTTCAAGAAATTGAACCTAGATTCCCTAATGTATTAGGTATCATTGATTGCACCCACATAAAGATAATAGGCCCTCCTCTGAATCATCCTTTATATCCCGCAGCACCATATTACTGCAGAAAAGGCTACTACAGTTTAAATACACAAATTATATGTGACTCAAAAAATAAAATATTAAACATGAATGCTCGATTTCCCTGTTCCGTCCACGATTCAGCTATATGGATGTCTTCAAATATCAGAACTATATTATATAGAGAGTTCATGAACGGAAACAATGGTTACCTAATAGGAGATGGTGGTTATCCTTTGCAACCCTGGCTGCTTACACCTTTTACTGATTTTGTACAAGATTCACCAGAAGCAAGGTTTAATACAGCCCTTTCACAGCAAAGGATAAGGATAGAGCTAAATTCTCCCAGTAGCTGGAACATAATTATGAATGTTATTAAGAATTATGTCTCTAAATGGAAGAAAACCCACCTCTCCAGTGTTCTCTTCGATAGAGTCTTTGATATTCTCATTCACAGCTTCATTTTCTTTGTCTACACCTGCTTCAGGAAGGAGTGGAGCTCCTTCTATAACAATTACCGAAATTAATTGTATTATTCTTTCCTCTAGATCTGAAAGATCTTTCGCTTCCTTCGCGCCTCCTCCAGTTCCCACAATATCGAAACGATTTTCCCTGGCTTTCCGCCTTACATTTGTTTTAAGTTCGTTCCAGGCCTACAATACAAAGTAAATTTACGTTAGTATAGGCACAATTTTTTTTAACATGAAACTTACCTCTTTCCACTGTTTTACTGACTTTTTTGCTCCTTTTTCGGCATTAAGTAGATTTGCAAGCGTTTGCCAATGGTTTTCAATTATTGGCATATCAGCTGGAGTATTTTTGGGCGATAACATGTCTCCATTTTGTTCTAGGTAATGCACTAATATTTCTTTTTGACCTTTAGTCATTCTGCTACCACGGTTTGTCATGTTGCCATCTTAATATGGTTTTTACCGCAACGCAAATAACCTCAAACCACAAAATATCTGCTCAAAGACTGTTGGTGAACTTTTACTTGAAACATTTGAGCTAAAAAGGTTTGTTCACAATTTACACCTCTAATTTTTAACGGCACCGGCTAAATGATGTATTTTTAACAGAACCACTAAAATTTCTATTACAGAATTGTAATTGTGATTTTAACTTTAACGGATCTGTTAAAAAGATAAAATTTAACTGACCCTTAAAATTAACATGTTGCTTACAGAATACGGCCTTTAATCAGACAAACTCTTCATTTTTAAAATTATTTAGACTGAATAAGTATTGTTGTCGAATATTAATAGATATTTTAACTCGGCACATGAACCAACCCCAAAGAACAACAAGAATACCAATTTACCTTCGAGTACTTACTGCTCTACATTTTTTTGGCCAAGGTAGTTATCAATTGGGTACTGGGCATGGTTATACAATTTGCCAAAGCCAGCCTGCAGTAAGTCGATGTATATCTGAAGTTACTGATGCTATTACAACTCATTTGGTTAATACTTGGATAAAGTTTCCTAGAACCAATGAAGAAATAGAAACAGTTAAAAGAGGGTTTGCTGAATTAGCTCCTTTTCCTGATTTAATAGGTTTAATAGATGGTACATTCATAAGAATAATAGCTCCACCAGCAGAACATCCTGTACACCCTGGACAACCTTATTATTGCCGAAAGAATTTTTATGCCGTTAATACTCAAATCATTGGCGATTCAGACAGAAAAATGTTGAGCATAAACGCCCGGTTTCCTGGATCGGTGCACGACTCGGCGATATGGCAGATGTCTGAAGTAAAAAGAATGATACAGAGGGACTATGTTAACAACGGACAAAGAAATTATTTAATTGGAGATAGTGGATATCCTGTTGAACCCTGGCTGTTAGTTCCATTTGCCAATCCACCAGAAGGTTCTCCAGAGTTAAGGTTTAATACAACTCTTACTCACATTAGAGTAATAATCGAACACATTAATGGGCTGATTAAGGGCCGTTTTCGATGCATTCATGGACACAGGGCTCTAACGTATGACCCTATCCGAACAGCTAAAATTATTTATAGCTGCGCAGTTCTGCATAATATGTGTATAAGTTTAAACGTGCCAATGCCCAATGATGATGAAGTTTTACCTCCTGCCCCTAGATATAATCATCAAGCAACACCGCTTCATGGACATGACTGGTTCAATGAAGGTTCACGAATTCGCCAACAAATTGTTAGGCAACATTTTACTGATTAGCCTGTTGTATTTTAAAATGTTGAAATATTTAATAAAAATACATTTCTAATCAATGCAGTATATTTAAAAAAAATGTTTACAACCTAAATAAACTACTTATTCCTAACTTAGTGTTTTGGTAATAACATATCATTTATCATCACATTTTGCACTTTTTCTTAAAACTGTAGATTAAAAACAGCGCTAGATCTAGATTTTCTTGTAAACTTTCTGTTCAAGGTTTGTGCTAATTGACGAGACGCTTGCGCCAGATTGTCATTTGAGACTGCCAAAGTTTTTAAACATGCTTCGTGTTCTTTTGCTATATTTGCAAATTTTGGACTGGACTTTTTTTTAATCTTCTAAGCATTGAAGGTGTTTTTGCCTGGGATGTTTGTGCCATCAAAGTTGGTACAACAGGAACCTATAAAGCATATTATTATTTAGTTATATTTAATTTAAATCATTGTATTACTCACAGGTTCAGTATTTGATAAATTTAAATTATATTCCACCGAGTTTTCCACCATTGGTTCCAATGGTTCCATATCCACAATATAATCTTCTATTATTATCTAAAAAAAATAAGAAACATGAATTAGCACATATAGGTAACTAATTAGTCGTGTTTAAATATAAATATATTAAAGATTTTATAGAATTTAATGCTAAATAATTTATCATATATTAAGTTAATCTACAAGTAATTACTTACTTCATTTTGAATGATCTCCTCGTCAATTACACCAATTTCTTTAACTCCTGGAACACCTGTTATGACAACTTTGGACAACAAGGCCAACATTCTTTCTTCTAAATCACTGAGAGGCTTTTTGGTTTTAGGACCACCCCCAGTGCCTGTACCTTCTAAATGAAGGTCTCTCGCTTTTCTTCTTACACTGGTTTTAAAATCATTTAAAGCCTAAAATAATACAGAAGTATTCATAAAAATAAATTTTTACAAACACGTGTGCATAGAGAAAATGAAGTAATAAATTTATATAATCTAACTTACATCTTTCCACTCTGAAACGCCTTTTTTAGCTCCTGATGGCACTTCGTTAAGTTTATTTGCCAAAGTTTTCCATGTTTCCGAAAATTTAGGTAGATCCTTGGGTTCCACTTTTTGTGCAAGCACTACTTTGTGGGTTTCCACAAAGTTTACTAACAAAACTTTTTGGTTTTTAGTCATTCTCGATGACCTTGTAGTGGTTTTATTTGTAGATGTCGACATATTTTTAAAGGCACAAACACAGTTGATAATTTTAAAACACAACAAAATTATGTTTGTAAGTAGGTTATATTTGGCATTCAAATATGAATCACACCCACAGATACTACCAACTGAAAAATCGTAATACCCTTACAAATATTGGTTAATTGTGCCTACTTTATCGCATTAGGTCTACAAATTCCGAACATAGACGAGAGATTTAACGACTCCGTTAAAAATCGTCATTTTTAAGGAGTGTTTAGTTTTGCTGATACAGAATACTAAATTACGTTAAAACTTGAAATTTAAACATCCGTTTAAATTTAATAAAATTAGTTACAGAATGACACCTTATAGGCTGTAAAATAATAAACATAAAATACAAACACCCCAAAAATACATGCTGATGTAGGAGCCTTTAAGGCTCCTACACACAATGGGCCAACATAAGCCATCACCAATAGCACACCAATAAACGCCTCGACCAACACCGGCCACTGCAGGTGCCCACACATTGACCCAGGTGTTGGCTCAGGTGTAGGCTCAGGTTTTCGGATGATTCACTAAATAAGGAAAAAATTAAGATTTATTTATAAAAATAAAGTAGAATGCTTTGTAGTATCATCTCTCAGGTAGTTGAGTATCAGCTGATCGTACTTTCGTACCAGGTGTTCTGTGCTCTCGTACTGAATGATGTGCCCATGTGTGGACATGCGCTAGCATCTGCACCAACTTCCTTTGATGTGCGCTCCAAAAACCGATAACTTAGCCATCGTCAGCCACGCTTGGCGATCATACGCAAACCTAAGCAAATGCGCTCTCTACATAATGGCCCATTGCAGTGTGCCATCATGATGGCCCATTGTGTGTATAATATTTTAACAGGTGATGATTCTGCAAGCAATTTTATGACGAAAAGTACCTACGAACATTTGCGCGAAACTCAAGTTTGTATTTTGGAAATGAAGCGGTTTCGGGCAAATATCCATAAACATTTTTCGTCATAAAATTGTTTGAAGAATCACGTGTTAAAATATTGTCATGAATCTTAAAATCACCCTACATAAATAACTAATATAAGAAATACGATCAACTTACTTTGATTAATTACTGTTTCTTGGAGTTCTGGGACGCGACAGCAAAAACGTGTGGTGGCTATTACCTTTTTCTAGTCTCACAAACTACTTACAATAGTAGAACCACTGTAAACTATAACTTTGAACATGAAATTTACTAATAAAAGTAATACAATAAACGTACTTACAATAACTAATAATTGTTTATGTAACATAAAAAACACAACAACAGCGCAGCAAAAATTTCGCGTGTCACACAAACAGTTATTTTTTATAATAGTTGTAAAAAAATGTAGGTACACTTCTCATCTATTAAAACTATTTAATAAGGTATTGTTTATGCAAACTTGCAAACTTTAGGTCTTTCTATGTTGAAAGTCGAAGAGAAAAGAAAGTAATTTCATGTAGCTCATATATCCCTGCTTGCCATACCTTTTAACGCCATTTCGAGAAACGCGTAGTCCAGGTGAGATTCGATATAACCGAGCGCAGATAGATAGATAGATAACTTTATTGGTGTTTTATACATACATAACGCATTTACACAAGTCAAATTTACACCAATAAAACTGCAAAGAACATGACGATATAAATTTTTTTATACATTTAGGCACGTGAAAACATACAGTTAAAAACATTTAAATAAAAACAAGAACCTTCCCTCAAACAAGGTTTTTTTTTTCTTTATTATTATTACTATTATTTTTGATATCAGAATATGAAGTTTTTAAACTCCCGAACGCTGTAGAAGGCCTGCCCCAAGAGGAAGCGCTTTACACCTCCGTGAAAAGCCCTGAAAGATAGGGTTTTGTATCTTTCCGGCAGTTTGTTATACAGACCAAGGTCTAGGGAATTCTGCGCCGATCTCGCCAGTCTAAGTCTGGGGGCCTTTAACAGTCCTGCATTTCTTGTTGGATAGTCGTGTATATCCGAATATTTGGTACGCAATGCTGCCGTCCTGTGAATTTCCAGCAGGTTGTAAAGTATATACGCTGACGGAATAGTCAGCACCTTATACTCTATGAAAAAAGGTCTACAGTGCTCTCCTTTTTTGACTTTTGCAATGGTTCTCAGTGCCCATTTTTGGCATTTAAAAACAGTAGACGCGTGCGGTGCGTTTCCCCATAAAAGGATGCCGTAGGTGGCCTTAGAGTGAAACAATGCATGGTAGACATTCAGAATTCCCTCGTCGTTCATTATAGGGCGTAGTTTTCGAATTAAAAAGACAGTGGAGGATAGTTTTTTTGTAAGATGTTCTATATGTTGGGACCAAGACAAGGAATCATCAATGGTGAGGCCGAGCAAGCTGGCGTTTGGTTAAAGTAAAAGTCATTGGTAAATATGATAAACAACAGAGGCCCCAGAACAGAGCCCTGAGGCACTCCGTGTGTAATAGGTTTTGGGACAGAGCAACTGCCACCCACAGAAACGTATTGGTGCCTGTTCGTCAGATAGGAATAGAAAAACTTCAAAGGAAGACCTCTAACGCCATAGAACTCGAGCTTCTGGAGCAGAAACCCATGGTTAACGGTGTCGAAGGCCTTACTGAGGTCACAGAGATAGGCCATCGAAGGCTTACCCTCTTCAAATGCACCAACCACCAGGTTTATCAGACGCGACACTGCCTGAATGGTGCTCCTCGAGCACCTGACACCAAACTGACCGTCACCGATCAATGCCCTCCCCTCAAAGTACCTCTGCAGTCTATCCCTCACTACTATTTCTAATATTTTCCCAAATATCGGAATCACGCTGATTGACCGATAATTGTCAATTTCAAGATTGTTTCCTTTTTTGAATATTGGTGTGACGCGACTTATTTTGAACTCGTCCGGAAAAATGCCTTGAGATAGGCAGGCACTGATCAATGACACCAAAGGACCGAGTATTGTGCCTATGGTTTCTTTAATTATTCGACTGTGCAGACCGTAGTAATCAGGCGAACTTGAATCCTTTAGATTTAATACAATATTTAGCACTTCTGTTTCAGTGACAGGCTCCATATAAAATGAAGAATTTGGTGAATTCATACCACCAAGAAAGTCACCGGGAACAGCGTCCGTAGGTGGAATTTTTTGCACTATTTTTGTACCTACTTCACAGAAGTAATCGTTAAATGATTCGGCTGTCAGGGATGAGGGTATTTTTGAATTTTTGTGGCATTCCTTTCAATGTTAATTAGCTGCCAGAAATTTTTAATTTTGTTCGACGATTTGGCAATGAACCGGTCGTTATCCCGCTTTCTTGCATCAGTACATGCTTTACGATAATTATTTCGGTATGATTTTAAGATATTTTTTGATGTTTCTGTTCGATCAACGCTAGAAATGATATCTAAAGCTATCATTTTGTCCCGCATTTGTTTCAGTTCTTCATTGAACCATCGAATTTTTTGTCCGGCCTTTGTAGTGCATGGTTTGAGTGGAAGACAGGTTTTTATTAACATTTTGAACCTACCCGTGAGAGTAGATGCACACTGAGAAACATTACAGTCCGTTACACAAGGAATACCGTGGAGCGACTATTCGGTGTTCTAAAGCGCTTATTTCCTTATTTGTCTCCTGGACTTGGTAATAAAATATCTACCTCTGCGTATATTATTGTTGCTTGTGCTGTTCTTCACAATATCGCGATTGCTCAGCGTGAAATTGTAGAAGATCTTGAACAAGTTAATGATAATAATATACCAGTAATTCCTTACCATGTAGTACATGGAGGTTTGGGTAACCTTCTGAGAGCAAATGTTGTACATAATTATTTTGATTTGGTTAAAAATGCACTAATGTATTTTATTTTATTTTATTTTTATTTTATTTATTATTTTATTTGCATGTATATTAGGTACAATAAAATCAACTTTTATAATGAACTATTTTGTATTTTCTTTAATTTTGCTTCCTCCTGTAACATCATTAATCTGGCAGCCTCTTTTTTATAGTAGGCTTCCTCCATGCGCACCGCATGCAGCTCATCCATTTGTTCTTCTTCTTTTTTAATAAGCTGCAACCTCGCCTGGGTTAAATCATTTAAATGGCTTTTCTTCTGCCCAGGAGTTGCAGTTTTTTTTTACTGTTGATGTTTCTAACATAAATAAAAAATAAATAAGTAAGATTTTGAAACTAAAAAAGTAAATTTAATTACCACCTTCCAAGGGATTAAGATCCAAAGCAGGTAATGGACCTAGAGTAGGGAGGGTGTAACACCCGTATGCATAAGTCGATCGCCAGCGAGTCGCTGAAGTTTCATCTCGGCGAAGGTCTGGCGATTCGCTGGCGAGATGATGGAACATGAATTTGCAATGCATAGTCGATCTCCCAGCGTTCTCCGTTGCGGCGCATCGCTGGCAAAATTATAACAGCTTGATCATGCGCAATTCGTTCGTTTAAACGAAACCATACCAAATCATAAATATTTGTCATGGTGTATCTGCGCAGAGGCCATAATATTCTTTGGACTTTTTTCATTATTGAAAATAATATTGATTTTGGTTAATAAATAATAATAAACATAAGTGGGATTAATAATAACTAAATTAATTACAGTAAATATTTATTACTATCATCATAATAATTATGATCTTTACATATTATTTATGATAAATGCATTTTTTGTAGTAGCGCTGTATCCTATGAGATAAATTGTAGAAAACATTGCCCTCTGCAATATTAACAAAATTTTCTTCTGCGACTCACCGTTTTAGTGCAAAATCAAATCCAAAAACTTGGATTCCCCAAAAAGGGTGTCCGAGGAGTTTCCCGAGATTTTTAATGTAAACTTTCCACAAAACCCCCTAGGCCCAATTATTTATTATAATCACCGGGTAATTATTTCCAAAAACGACCCTTTTTCTGACAGATTTACTGGACTAAAACTAGATTTGGGTAAAATCTGTTATTTCCAAGTAACTTGTATTTCGTATTTCGTAATAACTGAAAAATAACAGATAGTTAAACAACTACTCACCACTATACAAAAAAATGTGTTTTAATTTAACCAAGTTGGAAAATGATGGAAAAAATGGACAAATTACTTGATCTTATAATGACTATGATCACCAAAATGAAATAATGCACAAATCTCTGAAAATAGTCATCTGGAACGCCAACGGTTTAACAAACCATAGCCAGGAAATCAAAGCATTTATCCACCATTACAATATTGACATACTTATGATATCCGAAGCCGACATGACCGAAAAAAGTTACATAAAAATCCCAAAGTACACTATATATTACACCACACATCCCAGTGGACGAGCCAGAGGGGGTACTGCCATGATAATAAGGAGTAGTATCAGACATCACGAGGTCCTAAACTACAAGAAAAAGGAGATACAAGCCACAGGTGTTGAAATTGATGACTAGCAGGGTAAACTTAGTTTGTTTGCCGTCTACTGTCCTCCCGGTCAAACTATAACAAGAGATCACTTCTCCAACTTCCTCAAAACATTAGGTCACCGCTTCCTAGCAGGCGGGGATTTCAATGCAAAACACCAATCCTGGGGATCAAGACTAACTACACCTCGAGGTAGACAACTACGTCAAGCTTTAAACGATAATAACATCGCACCATTATCAGGAGGCAAACCGACATATTGGCCCGCTGACCGAAACAAAATCCCCGACCTGCTAGATTTCTGTCTTACTAAGAACATATCTCCTAAATATATCTCCATAGAAACTCTCCTAGACCTATCATCCGATCACTCACCGCTTCTGGTTAATCTCAGTCTAGAAGTCGTCCACAAAGTTCCTCTACCTCACCTGTGTAATAGAAACACTAACTGGGAAAAATTTAAAACACTCCTAGCTGACAAACTCACCACTTCACTACCATTAAAAACAGAGGAAGATATCGAAAACGCAATACATCACAAATACAAAGGTTCAAATTTAGTGAAGTCACATCTATAATTCAAAACGATACTAACTCTAAAAAAGCACCAGGATACGAATTGATAACCGGCAAAGTCCTAAAAGAATTACCACCTAAAGCGATAAGAGCCCTAACGTTTATATACAACGCCATACTAAGACTCGGCTATTTCCCAACCCAGTGGAAGGTGGCCAAGGTCATACTCATTCCTATACACGGAAAGGAACTTTCCGAGCCCGGATCCTACAGACCGATCAGCCTACTCCCCATACTATCTAAAACGTTCGAGAAACTTCTGTTAACCAGGCTCCTGCCGATAGTAGAAGAAAAACAACTAATTCCGAACCACCAGTTTGGTTTCCGCCGCAAACAATCGACAGTCGAACAGGTGCATCGTGTGGTAAATGTGATCAACAAAGCCTTTGAAAACAGAAGATACTGCTCTGCAGCATTCCTTGATGTCTCACAGGCATTCGATAAGGTCTGGCACGATGGTCTAATTTTCAAAATTAAAAAGAGCCTTCCCCACCCCTTTTGCCAACTTCTAAGATCTTATCTTCAACAGCGATTTTTTCAAGTAAAAACCGGAGAAGCAACGACAGCACTGCACGAAATCAAAGCAGGCGTGCCACAGGAAAGTGTTCTGGGTCCAGTACTCTACCTTCTGTACACAGCAGATCTACCTCAAACTCAGAACACCGAACTAGCAACCTTCGCAGACGATACCGCCGTGATGGCCACACATAAAAATCCACATATAGCTTCCCAGTACCTTCAGAGTCACTTACTGCAGATAGAAAAGTGGTTAAAAATTTGGCGCATCAGAGCTAATACCAGTAAGTCCGCTCAAATCACATTTGCCCTCAGAAAGGAAACCTGCCCTGCAGTTGCCCTGAACAATGATCCTCTACCACAAAAAGACGCCATCAAATACCTGGGACTTCACCTGGATCGGCGGCTGACCTGGTCCAAACATATATGGAACAAACGCGTACAGCTGGGTCACATTTATCGCAAGATGTATTGGCTTTTAGGTCGCAACTCACAGCTGAGACTCGAAAACAAGATACTATTGCACAACAGCATCATAAAGCCCGCTTGGACCTATGGGATCCAGCTCTGGGGATCGGCTAGTGACACAAACATCATTAAACTCCAAAGATTTCAATCGAAGGTCCTCAGATGCATCTGCAAAGCACCCTGGTATGTTCCCAATGCCGTCATACATCACGATATTCACATGAACACAGTGAAACAAGAAATAGCTGTCCACAGTGCTCGCTATCGGATCCGCCTGACCAGCCACCCCAATGCATTTGCAACTGACCTCCTGAAAACCCCACCAAAGAAGACACTGAAACGCCTCAACCCCCTCGAGCTACCGGATCGGACGTGAAAGTGTTGTTAGTGGACTAGACAAAAATTGATGCTCCCTTTAAGGAAGTTTTGCCGCTGGGCAAACTTCTGCTGTGTCTGTGTGTTGTTTTTTGTTCATATTAACAATAATTTTACTTATTGTCTTCAATGAGACAGATTGTAAAAAGTGTTGACGTCAAAAAAAAAATAGCGCGTTAGCTTCAATATTGTTCTACCCGAATACAAATTTACTTTTAAATTTCAACTAATGGTTACGACACAGAACGTTATTTTCTGGAGCATGTTTTGAAAATTTTCTCAACACAATTGCATAAGTTTCAGGGGCTATACCGGAATTTCTTAAACACATCAACCGTTGATTCATGCCAGGAATTTTATTTTCGAATATGGAAAGTCACTTTTTAAAAATTATATTTTATTTAAGAATACAAAAGAAATGATCTACTTGCTACAAAAGGTATTTACTGACTAACTACAACTATAATTATTATGTAAAAACATCTAAGAATACTATCTGTAGAATATAGGGTTACAGCTTGAAGCGTCCTTGGTCAGCAGGATTACTGGGAAGAGCGTGACATAATTCCTCCCATCGAAGATTCAACTACACAGCAAAGCGAGGAAGTTGAACTTGTGGTAACTGGATATTTTCTTGGCTAATCTTCTTCTGTTCACAAAAATAAGATTTTAGTTTTTTAACACAAAAACAACATAATAAAAGTCCAATTATGGTGGCAACACTAATCAAAGTCCAAGTACTAATAAACTGGTAGGAGTTGATTTCTTCAAACGAAAGATGGGGTTGATTTTCTATAATTCTGTTTTTGATTTTTTGGAGGTCATCCAAGTCGATGTTTTCCAATTGTAACGTATTATTGACATTTTGAATTTTAGATGTTTCTTGGTTTAATTCGGGAAACAGTAGTGGTTGGCTATTAAAGATGATTTTTTCTTCATTGATGATTTTTTCTTGCAGGGTAGATATGTGGCATCCGACGGGGATTTCAATTAAATGGGTTTCAAGTAGGATGATTGTTTCCTCTTGTTGATGACATTTTAGATTTAATACTTGTTTTTCGGGGAATATACCAATCCATTTATTTGAATCTTCTAGTTGTTGGAATATAGGCTTTGTTATTTTTACGTTCATTTGTTGACAATTAGTATTATTGGTTTTCATATTCAGCAATTGTATTTCGCAAGGGCTATTTTCTTCGATTTCTCGTAAATTTGATTTCTTGCAGATGTAATAATGTGGTAAGATTTTGTTACAAATGTCACTTTTAAATGCATAGTACAATTTATTCTTTAAGAGATATTTATTGCTAGAAATTATCGTCTTGAACTGACTTTGACTAAATATAGGAATGGAATATAAATGATAGAAGAAAAATTTGAAAGGATACATTATTGGTACCTGAATTAAATATGTTATTCTGTTATTTGAAGAGTAGCATTCTATGTTTAATAGATTTTCAATAACAGGAATATTTTCTAGTGATATTTGGAAAGGAAACTGTTCTGGTTTTAAAGTTTTTTGTAATATTAAGAATTGATTGTATAAATCTTTACTTTTTATAATACTGGGATGCATTATGTTTAATTTTGCAAATGCTATTGAATTTTCTATATCTTGTAAAATAGAGTTAATTATTTCATACATATTAATAATTTGATTTATAATGTCGATGACAAATATAGCATCTTCTCGCGTTGAGTCTCGTTCTACAATAGCGGAAATTTGTGATATACGTGATTGTAACAATTTTTCATTATGTGAAATTTCTTGAACTGTGGTATTGAATTTGTTAATTAGATCAAAGGAGATTGAATTTTGTTGTTTAATGTTATCTGCTAAATTCTTTTCATTGTTTTCAATTTGTTTTATCATCTTGTCATAACGTTCGCCATCTGCAGCGTCTAAATTGCCCGTTATAGTTTTGAATATTGACCCTAGGCCATTTATTAGACCTCTTTTTAGTCTTTTTGGATGGGGAATAATTTCTGTTAATTTGTTTTCTACTTTTTCCTTTGTTAGTTTTAATAATTTTAAATAGTTTGATGAATCAAGAGAATAATCTGAATTTTCTTGAATTCTATTAGTTAAGTTATTTGATTGAAAATGTAACTTATTGATTTCAATGATAATAGGGTTGATATCATAATAATGTATTAAAGTGTGTGAATATTCTTGTACCTTAGCTGTTCCTAGTTTTAAGGGAACAATGCCGGAGTTGTTTTCTAAATTTTGTATAGTTATTTTTTCCTGGAGTCCGAGGACAAGGGGAAGTCTGAAATAAAGTATTTTAGTTATTGGTGGTTGGAAGTTTTTTCTTAAGAGGACGTTTTAAATTGTCCATATAGACTTTACTCTGATTAGTTGTAATAGTTTTCATATTTTCGTTGGTAATTATTATTTTGGTGGGTTTATCAAATTTGTTCGCGAATTTTTGTCTAATATGTTTCTTAACGTATACTTGTGAATCTGGTTTAAATAAATTGGGATCATCACGATTTTGATTTCGTTTTGTAATTAACTTTTCTTTATTATCTCTAATGGTTTGATTTATTTTAGAATACATTAATTTAGTTATTTCTCTATGTTCGTTTATAAAATCGTTGATTAATACTTTATTAATATCTATATCAAATGGATTATCGTTAGCTATATGTCCATTGACAATATCTATAGGTTTTAATTTGGTAACCGAATGAATGGTATGGTTATATGCTAAAATAGCGTAAACCATTTTCTTTTGTATTGGTGTTTTTAAGAAGCCTTGAGTATTTAATAATCGTACGTGTTCGATTATTGTTAGATGAAATTTTTCTATGGCACCATTCGATTGGGGGTGGATTGGGTGAACAAAAATGTACATCGATTTTGTGTAACTTTAGTAATTCGTCGATTACGGTGTTTTTGAATTCGGTTCCATTATCAACAATTATTTGTTTAGGAATGCCGTGATGTGAAAAGAATAATATTAAATTTTGAGCAATTTCTGTGGAAATTAAACTAGGTATCATGTATGCTTGGGCCTACTTGGAAAAACTATCTATCACTGTTAGAAATTTGGTTTTTTCTAAAGTAAATGTATCTATGTGAATAATTTCGAAGGGTTTCATTGCAGTAGGAGTTATATTCATTTTCATTTTTATTGGCTTTCTTTCGTACTTACTCTGTTGACAAATTTCACATTCATTTATATATAACTGTATGGAAGTTTTCATTGTGGGCCAGTAATAAATTTGTTTAATTCGTTGTTCTGTTTCATCTATACCTCGGTGATTGCTTTTGCCTTCATGATAATTTTTGATTATTTCTTGTATATCGTCTTTATCTGTTACATCTATTAATTTGATTTTACATTTCTTTAATTTTAAAGAGGGCCATTTGAAATTCTTTCGAATAGTTTCACAGAATTTTTCGTATATATCTGGCTTTTCAAAGTATAAGTGATATTGAACATTTGGTGCTATATAATTTTTGACAAAATTTATTATTTCATCTTCAAATTGATTTTCAGATATTTGGATATTTAATCGCTGTTGGGAATCGAAAAGCAAAGTTCTTTTTGGTTTTGCGGGTGAATGTAAAACTGAATTTATTATAATTTGATTTTTACCATAATTTACTGGGGTATCTACAATGGGAATTTCTACTATAGGATTTTGTTCTGCGTTACTGTGGATAGTAACATCGTCATTAAATTCGTTATCGTCAATGTCTTGTTGTTCTTCGTCTGCGTTAACTTGCATCGAAATATTGTCAATATTAGATGTTGAGGGTTCTGTTAATTTAGAGGATTTTATTGATTCATTAAATTCGTCCATATATTCAAATATATTGTTGGATTCTTTAGTATGCAATTCTATACGCGATAGAGCGTCAGCGTTTATATTAAGTCTGCCTTTCTTGTAAATTATTGTATAATCATATTCGTCTAATTTTATTCGCCAGCGTAAAAGTTTAGAATTTGGATCTTTCAATGAGAACAACCATTGAAGTGGTTTATGGTCTGTGATGATATTGAATTTTCTGCCAAAAATATAGGGTCTAAAATACTTGGTTGCCCAAACAATAGCTAATAGCTCTTTTTCTATTGTACTGTAGTTCTGTTCGGAATCATTCAAAGTACGTGAGGCGTATGCTACTGGAAGATCATTATTTATTGGTCCCTGCGATAGTACAGCTCCTATTGCTACATTGCTAGCATCGGTCGTAATATTAGACGGTTTACTAAAATCTGGATACTGTAAGATCGGCTCGTTAACAAGTAAATTTTTGCAACTTTCGAAACAAGATTTAAATTCGTCGTCATGAATAATTTTTGCTCCTTTCTTCAAGCATTTAGTTAGGGGTTTACACAGTTGGGCAAAATTGTTTATAAATCGGCGATAGTAACCTAAAAGTCCTAAGAAGCCTTTAATTTGTTTAGTTGTCGAAGGGATGGGATAATTTTTTATCGCTATAATTTTATCTGGGTTTGGTTTGACTCCATTGGGTGTAACTACATGGCCTAAATATGCAACTTCCTTTCGGAGGAATTCCGACTTATCCAACTGAATTTTAAACGGTCTATGTGTTCCTGAAGGGACGTTGAAAAGACAATAATGTCATCTAAATAGACCAAACACTTTTCATTTTGTATGCCACGGAGGATATTATCCATTATTCGCTGAAAAGTGGCTGGCGCGTTCTTTAAGCCGAAGGGCATTCTAAGGTATTCGTAGTGCCCATTTTCTGTATTAAAAGCTGTTTTTTGGATATCTTTTTCATCCATTTCTATCTGGTGAAAACCGCTTGCTAGATCAAGGGTTGAAAAGTACTGACACTTTCCTATTATCTAATAGATCCGTAATGTTCGGAAGGGGGTACTTGTCGTCTATGGTTTTTTCGTTGAGCTTTCTATAATCAACGACAACTCGCCATTTTTGCATACCGGATGCATCTTTCTTTTTAGGTACGACCCAAATTGGTGATGACCAGGGCGAATTACTTGGTCTGATCATTTGTTGGTCTAGCATACTATTTATTTGTTTTTCTACCTCTTGTTTATGGATAAACGGGTACCGATAGGTTTTTGTATAAACAGGGATTTCGTCTGTCGTTTTAATGTTGTGTTTGATTTGATTAAAAAAAGTTAGGGGTGAGTTTTCACTATAAAATATATCTGAATATTCTCTACATAAGGATTCAATTTTGTGTTTTTCTTCTGAATTTAAATGGTTGGTACGAATTTTAGAGACATCTAGGTGTTGTTTTAAAGTTTCATCGAAATTATTTAAATTTATTTGGGTTACTTGTTGTTTATTGAATTGTTCTACGTTTAATGGTTCTGAAAAATCTAGAGTTACTTTTGTTGTAGTATTATTTAGAATTGTTGTTAGTGCTTCGCCGTTTTTTGCGACTGTAATACATTCAGGTATTTCACAATTATGAATTTTTTGATGTGGTATGATAATTTCTCCATTAAGGATGGATGTTTTTACTTTTATAACTTTTTCAAGGCGGGGTTCTATTGAAATTAAGTTTAAGCTATTCTGAACGTTATGATATTTAAGTTTAATTCTCGTATAGGGTGTATTTATTGTTCCTGTAGCGAAATCTAAATTAGCTTGAAGTAATTTCAAATTATCGAGTCCTATTAAACCATCGAATGTGTTATGGAATTTAAATAAGTAAAATTTTAAAGAAGTTCGTTGCGGTAAGTTAAATATTTTAGAAGACGGAATCATAGCACTGTATTTGTGTGATTATTTTTGGAAAATTGTTGAAACTATAAATGGATCATTTTTTATTAAATTTTGATACAATTTGAAAGCAATATTCGGGTCTAAAAATGATTTCGTTGAACCACAATCTACTAAAATTTTAAGATTATGTTCTGGGAATGTTATATATGATAATTCGCTAGTGTTGTTAGTATTAAATGAAATAATTTGGGGTGTTAAGTTTGATCGTTGGAGGGTCTAACTGAAAATTTACGTCTTCATCGCATTGATCATTTGGTTCGTTAATATCGGTATTTTCGTGATAATTTTGGTATTCATAATTTTCGTCAATGTAAGGTTCAATGATTTCTTCCATTTCGGTGTTATAAAGTTCTTCCGCTACAAAATTTCTTTGAGGAAATTGGTATCGAGGTTGATATTGTGGTCTGGGTTCTTGTCGTGATTGGTTGGTATTGGTTTGTCTAGTGGAGATGCTCATAGGAGTAGGTTGGGTGTAATTTTTGTTTTGGTTAGGTCTAAAAACGTTTTGTTGAGGACGTTTAAAAACTTGAGAATTTGTTGGAAGTCTTTGGGGTTGGTTATGGGTTATTGGTTGAATATTTATAGGTTGGGACGGAAAATTATATCGGTTATTATAAGGATTACCAAACCTTTGTTGATTGTTAAAGTAAGAGTTATTGCTTGTAGTTGGTAAATTATATGTTTGTCTTTGCGGTGGTATATTAACTGTGTTAGATTGATTATTTCGAGTAGATGTTTGTCTGCTAAAAGGTTTATGTGTTGTATTTTGGTAGTAATGAATGTTTTCTTCTTGCGATATGAATTGAAGGGCTTCATTCATATCTTTGGGACGCATACAACGAATAGTTGTGCCTAAAGGTTCTCTTAAACCTGATAAAAATGTTTTTAATGTTAATTTATTATATAAATCGCGTTTTAAAGTTTTTGCATCGTTTCCGGTTTCATGTATGTCTACATATGAACATAGCAAATTTAATATTTGTAAACATCGGTCAAAGAATTGTTGTGGTTTTTCGTTTGGATATTGTCGTAATAAAACTAGGTCTCGATTAAGACAAGCTTCATCTCTTTGATCGGCAAAATTTCTATATAGGGTTGATTTTAAATCATCCCATGACGAAACATTTTGTATGTTTACTATGAGTTTAGCATTACCTGTTAATTTGTTAAGAATAGAACTTAGCAAAAACACATTAACAACATTATTTGTTATAAGGCTTTCACAAGTAGCCAAAAATCTATTTAATTCATTGGGATTTCCATCAAATTGTGGAACGCAGCTCATATATTCTGGCTTAAAATCTGCCATTGCCATTCTTCTAATATTATTTATTCTTCTGTCTGAACTAATTACTCTATTAATTATTGATTGATTATCGCTTGTTGTTTGACTATTACTAGGAGGGGAAAGGGGGGTTTCGACTGAGCCAGTTAAAGACGAAACGGTTAAATTTTCAAAAAGGGTTTCGAGTGACATTAAAGTAAATATTGTACTCACATTAGTAGGGTGACTTTGCACATCGTTTCTTAACCAATTATTATAAGGATGAAGTCTCTAGGTTGTGAATTCTTCACCGGGACTGTTTTCCTTGCAGAACAGGACAATGTTGTTCCAGTTCTCGTGTATAGCTGATGATAGTCTCTGCCACAGATCTGCGATAGATGAGGTTTCTTGAAGTTTGAAGAGCCTCGCTGTTTTAGAGTCTTTCGTAACTTTTCAAAAAATTTGGAGTGCCGATAAATCGTTAACACGAAGGGTTAATTGTTCGATACAGATAACCTCAGCACATCCTACCGACTGCGCCAATTTTATTTTCGAATATGGAAAGTCACTTTTTAAAAATTATATTTTATTTAAGAATACAAAAGAAATGATCTACTTGCTACAAAAGGTATTTACTGACTAACTACAACTATAATTATTATGTAAAAACATCTAAGAATACTATCTGTAGAATATAGGGTTACAGCTTGAAGCGTCCTTGGTCAGTAGGATTACTGGGAAGAGCGTGACATAATTCAGGTCATTTCTTCCTGTGTTTGACAAATACACTGTAAAAACTTTTTTTCCTAAATGTTTTATAACACCAAAGAGAAGTAGGTCATTTTAAAATAAAATACCTGATATGCCTTTTCAATCTTTTCATGTAGGACTACAATTTATTTCTAATACAAGTAGTCACATTATGGGAATATTTTTTATTGTGTCAAATAAGAACATTAACAAAAGTATAGGGACTTAGATATTATTTAATTAATTATTTTTATTTCTCTTAGATTTATATTTAATTTTTATGTGTCGTTTCAAATTAATCGTTGAAAGAAAAACAATAATATATTTAAAATGCGCAAAAATACAAATTTCATGACTTACTATTATTTATTAAAGTAAAGAATTGACATAGGTACTTAGTATTAAATAAATTTCTGACTTGTTACAAAAATTTCTGTTTATCTTCAAAATGGTGCATCTTATCGACTTGTGACAAGAGGATCTTTTTTAAACAAAATTGAGTGCTCTTTCATATGCTTGAAGAAAAAATTAAAAATTTCAATTGGTTAATATTTTTTTCAATAAAAGTACTAATATGTGCCCCTCGATCTACGCCACTGGAAATATTAAACGATAGATTTTTATGTTAAACTATTTGCACTCAAGTACTTAATATTTTGCCGCAATATCATAATTTTATTTTAAACAGGTATTTTTATATTAAAGAATAAGTAAAATAAAAAATGTTTTTCAACACCCTGTATCTCACAAACGAAGCTTTCTACGACCCATGTTTATAGGAAATTTTCTTCTATCAACTGTTAAAGTCCTGCTAGAAAAAACTGACTCACCCTGTATATTAAAAAAATTGCTTATGGAAAGAAAAATACATAATAGGCATAGCATACTTTATTTTTGTTTTTTTAAGTTATCTACACAATGTCAAAGATTCTCATGCTTTCGAAATATCTTTGGAATGCAACTTTTCAAGTTAGTAGTGGAGGTTTTATAGCAATTCAGTTCATCCCACAATGAAGAAATGGCAGTAGAAACATAGAATAAACAACAGTTTTGTAAATATTAAAGCTAATGAGGATTCAATACTATAACATACGGCGGGTGGGGTGTACCCTGACGGACTGTCCATTCCATTTCCAGGCTTCTAGTTCAAGAACAGATGTCTACTCAATCGTTTGCCATTGACCAACATGGTTCATCGTATTCAGGGAAAATTTCTCATCCCAAGGATTTGAGAAAGCCCCTTCTCCACTGTACACAGCAGAGTAGAACGTTTATACCGACGCTCACTCGGTCCCCAACTACCACCTGGAGGTGTATAGTTGGGTATTTCCCTTCATTGGATCCAAGACCAAATGGCATTTCCCGAATCCTCGGGTACTTTCAACTACACTGTTATGATGGTCTAATAGCAAATATCTATGGAGAGAAGAAAATTAATTAATCAGTCGCTCGATGAATATTTTCCGTGATTCGAGACTGTCGTAAATCTTTGATTTGCAATTTCTTAGGAAATTGCGGATTTATGATTTCGGGTAAAAGACAATTAAAATAAAAATCTTCCAGTTTCTCTGACATCTGTTTCGTCCAAAAATCATCATCTCGAAAGATCTAAAAAATATTAGTTTTAAATTATCTGTCTGATTTAATTTAAAATTATAATAAGTATACTCGTAGGTACTCACAATTTCAGATGCCATTCCCAAAGGAGTCCATATACCAAATACGCAATATTTACGATTTGTGACATGCAATTGTCCTTGGACCTGGTAGTAATAGTCATGGGAATGTTTTAGAGCTATTTTATCATCAATGAGGGTAGCGAAGGTAAAAATTTTTATTACAAATTGCTTCTTGTGGAGTCATTTGTGCCGCTGTTTGAGGACACTTAATTTCAATCAAACCATCGTCTCTGAGCAGGCCGTCAGGTGAAGCCCCTAAATAAGGTTGATGACAATCCACAAATAAGCCGCACGTTTTTATTTCGACTCCAAGTGTTTTCTCCAAGTCCTTTAATGCAGTATGTTCGTTCTTCTTCCCCCATGAAGTAGCAAAATTTCCATGAAAAGAACTGTACATAATAGTCTTTACTGTGGCGGAACAGTGGGTATTAGACCGCATCTTGCAGATTCTTCCATAAATCGAGGCGGTAATCTTTTCATCCTTTCCTCTTTCCATAAATGTTTTTCTGCTTGACCTATTGTTTGTTTCTCCAGTTCCGCAGCTTCTTCTTGGGATTTCAATAATGTTTTAAGGAACGATTTCTTGGAGGTTTCATACTCTGCCTCATCCATTTCTGTAGAAACAATCCCATAATCACTATCGGGAGGTGCACCAGTAAGTTTTTTTTTTGCCTTTCTTAAATAGAGTTCTTCTGACAGTTTCATAATGCCGTCGGTTTATCTTTGCTTTAAGAAAGCGTTTTGTAAAAACACCGGGACTCTTCTTAGTTATTCTTTTACAAACTTTTGTAGGAAGCTCACCGGGTTCGTTGTAGACAATGCAAGCGGCTTCGCACCGGGTTTCATATGTTCTTCTTAGGGAATAATTAATCCCTTTTCCACCGACGAATTTTGCATTATATTGCTCAGCAGCATTATTGTCCATATTAATTATTAAACTTTCTGAGTTTCTGCCCACTCTTTGAGTCACTGCCGTAATGTCCTCAAATAAGCCAGTTGTTGACATATCCGGTACAAAGTTTTTATTTCCAATTTTGGTACAAAAATACGAAGCGCAGTTGATGTGATTTCCAAACACATGATGGGGAGAATTCAGAATATCTTTTTTTAATAAATCAATTTTATTATTGTGTGATGTATCACTCATATCTTCATTAATGTATTTGACTGCTGCTAAGTCGCCATACCTTAATCGTTTTATACTTTTATCTAAAATTACTCTTTGGGACACTGGTACATTTTGTTTCTTGGAACTTATTCTCTTTTGGGTTAATTCTCGTAATCGTGTGCAATAGTTCCTCATTAAATGATTTCGGCATTGAATTTTTTGTACAAGGCAACCGGGATATGGTCGGGCTTCATGCAGTTTTTTTATTACACTACTGTCTCCGTCACCTACTAAATATTTGTATTGGAGTCCGTGCATTTCCATGCTTTTTAAGAACCCTTCAACGATGATGTCTGATTCCATACCTGTGGAAGCACGATCCCAGTTTTTAAAACATCTATGAGATGACGGCACTTCATGTTTTGTAGCAGCTCTTGCACAAATGCAACATTATTTGTTTCGAACTCCAACAAACAAAACCTTCTTAGTCTCCTCACCAATTATAACACCCTCAAAAAATGTATGTATATAAGTATGTAGTTATGAGAAAATATAAAATGTATAAGTAAAATAAAACTTACAACTCCTGATAAGGCATCGTAATTTACTTTATAGGAACGTTTACTCCAAGCTCCGTCTGCTATAAGTGTGATATAAGGAATACCCTGGGCATCTACATGTCCCCGTTTACGTGCTATTGTTCTTTCTTCTGCTCCTGCTTGTTCGATCACCTCCCAAGCTATATCGTGAATTACATCAGCCACAGTCTCTTGATGTTTCTGAAAAGTATGTGAGCTCATACAAGGAATATTACAATAACTGAAACATTCTTCAATTTGATTGTAACTCCCCCCCGTCGATAAAGTGCCAAGAACAACCGACTTATTTATGTCCATTACACCTTCTTCAGGCTCATTAGTAACACACGATACATTTTGGCACATTCTGCATTTTATTTGAAAAATGCTTTTAAAACCTTGACGAGTTTCTTTTAACATTTCTAGGTGTTCATTTCTACAGCTGAACAATTCGCTATGCTTAAATTGCGTTATTTCTTTAAAAAAATTAAAAATATCACCAATTCTCCTTCCTGTAATAAAACATTCTTGTTGGGTGATATTTAAGCCTTCTTCAACAGATAAACTAAAAATAGAAATTAATAAAAGTACTAATTTCTATCTAATCTTTTGCATACCTAACATTACAGGTTACATTATCACTATCGTGAGGTTCTTTTAAATTATCACATGCTTCTGTTATAGGTGCGCTAAAAGGTAATGGCAAAACATGATCTATTTGCTCATTATTATCATTGGATTTAATATTAGATTGGTCATTATTTCCATTGGGTTTAATATTTTCACTTACAATTCTATGTTCACTTTGACATGTCATGTATTTTATTAATGATAATATAAATTTTCTATTTTTACTTTCTTATACGTAGTATAAGGAAGTATAGTAATCGTGATTTTTTTCGACTTCGAGATTTTGATGGATTTACACGTTTTGAGGGCCCCTGAATCCATTTTGACCATTTTCGCCATGATGTCTGTCTGTCTGTGTGTCTGTGTGTGTGTCTGTCTGTATCCACCATAACTCAAAAACGACTTCTTGGATTTGATTCAAATTTCATATTTAAGAGTTTGAACAAATTTGTGGGTGCCACATTCAATGTTTTTCATCTAGCACCAAAACAAGTGACAGTTACCTGATGACATTTTTAGGATTTTTAGGAATGTCTTGAAAAATAAACAATTTATGACAATTTTTTATTCTTAGACATTGATTTAGAATTAAATTTTGAACAAATTTTGTTTGAACTTTTTTTTGAAATTCTGTCAAAATTTTTTAAATTATTTTTCATATAGTAGCGCCATCTATCTCTCATTTACAAAAGTACAATA
Organism: Pediacus dermestoides; assembly: GCA_963942485.1. Lineage (NCBI taxonomy): Eukaryota > Metazoa > Arthropoda > Insecta > Coleoptera > Cucujidae > Pediacus > Pediacus dermestoides. Next base: position 11,970,799 of record OZ012630.1, on the reverse strand, counting down.
TATAAATTACAGAAATCTATACCGTTGAGGAAATCGATTGTATTATTAGTATTATTTGAAAAGATCGACGGCTACGGCAGCATTGTGGTGGCGAAACTAGCACCGGTTGTTACGCGGTCGTTGATTTGTGTTTTTTGTGTCATATTGTAATATGTACAGTTAATAGGAGTAGCTAATAGCAGCAAAGTATTCCGTGTACTCTTCTTATCCAGAACAAATACCAGTTCTAGCACAAGTCGCCGTGGCGCACTGGGTAGAGAATCTGCCTAGTAATCCACACGGTGCTGGTTCGATTCCATAGGTTTCCCTTCTTTTTTTTTTTTTAATTAAATGCTTTATTTATTCGGAGCGATTATAAGTCACGGACCAGATTAGGTTGTTTTGTATAGGTTTTTTTTCCTTTAAATAATAGCATAAATCGGTACCATAAGATGATGCCGGAATAACCCTTGCCCTTACACGTGACTTTGAATTTGATGGAATACTTTGCTGCGATTAGCCTCTCGTGACATTTCATCTAAACTATTGCAAGGGTGGTTAAAGTTACAACAAATTTAATTGTATACCCAGGATTAGGATGTGACGAAAAATTGAAATTAACAACAAAATTAGATGTGGAGGCAACAGTTTTTTCGGATCTATTTAAAAATTACATTATCAAAATTATTGAAAACTAAATCAATTTTAAAAAAGTTTTTAAAATGATTGTAACTTTATACTTCGTTTCAAGAGACCTTGCAGTGGTGGGTGGGACTTAGCAAATCCTATTCACAAAACTTAATGTAGCCAAAAGATTATGATTATGAATTGTGAATTGCCTATTACCAGGCGTTATAAATATTTACTTCATTACTTTTAAAAATATCTGATGTGCCCAACACATGACTTTCTTATACATTGTCATTATATAGTTTGTATATTTGGAAAATACTGAAGGGGTAGCCAATAATCATATGCAGTCGACGTTCAATACGTTATTAATATAAAATCATATTTATTTATTTATTACTAACTGTCCCCCGCGGGCTTCGCTCCACGATAGTTTTCTATTTTGCGCCGTTTTTTCAATAATATTTAATTGTATTACAATATATCAATATACCGGGTGCCCGTTTTCAAACCTGAACATAAGGATTTAACATTATTGTGGTGAATTATTGCTCGCCAATTCAGCCTAGAGAATATATTTTTTTATGTTAATTAAATGCTTTATTTATTCGGAGCGATTATAAGTCACGGACCAGGTTAGGTTGTTTTGTATAGTTTTATTTTCCTTTAAATAATAGCATAAATCGGTACCATAAGATGATGCCGGAATAACCATTGCCTCTCGTCAGTTAATTTCACAGAAATTAGGTTATTTTTTATCATGAGTCGTTCAGTAAGTTTTGGCATTTTAATTTTTGGCGACGGATGCAAATAAGTACTTAATTTGTCAATTTGACAGTAAACGTCAATCAAACAAAGGCATTGTAACACAGGGAATCAGGGAAATATTAGGTGTAGTCGATTTCTGTGAAATTAATAGTACCTATAATTATTATTGAAAATATCTGATGTGTCCAACACATGACTTTCTTATACGGATAATACCTCAATTACTTTTCCTAAAGAAATGATAAATTTCTTGTAAAAATCGTGTTTATATTTTGAGGGTTTTCAGCTATTTTCAAATAGTATTTATTTATTCATTATTATTGTTTTCGGTACCATAGAAATCAGTAAAAAAATCACGATTACTATACTTTCTTATTATATAAGAAAGTAAAAAAATTGTGATCCTTCTGGGATTCGAACAAGCGACCTTCTTTTGACAGCCAAGCCCCTGTCTTACTAGTCTATTAGGCGTTAGAATTCTACGCACACTTTGAGAAATATAAGTGTTTTAAGAATATCGCGTTTTGAGAAAAAAATTTTTACGGAATTTCAAAAAAATCGAGATTATTATTTTTAAAAATAATAGTTATTTATTGTATAAGTGTCTTAGGAAGTATATTATCCAGGCAAGAACGTTTAAACGCGAGAACGAAGTTCGAGTTAATGTTTTTAAAGTGGATAATATACAACTAAGACACGTATGCAATACAATGTTTTATCCACAACCAGACCAAAGAGTTTTTAAATCAATATTTTGGAAAAATTTTATTTGACATTTTGAAGTGACTTTTGTCATTTTATGTAGAATTAAGTTTTATTAAAGAGTAGGTAGTCATGGGTATTAATTATAAGACCCATGTGTTTTATTAATATCATAAGACGTCTCCTAGCAGTACAATTATGACCTTATAATATACTGGTTGTGGATAAAATCTGTTACAAAACGCGACCACAAAAAATGTTCAAACAAAATTTGTTCAAAATTTAATTTTAAATCAATGTTAAAGAATAAAAAAAAATCTCGTAAATTGTTTCTTTTTCAAGATATTCCTAAAAAACCCAAAAATGTCTTCAGGTAAGTAGCACTTGTGTTGGTGCTAGTTGAAAAAGATTTTGTTCAAACTGTTAACTATGAAATTTGAATCAAATGCGATAAGTCGTTTTTGAGTTATGGTGGATACAGACAGACAGACACACATACAGACATCATGTCGAAAATGGTCAAAATGGATTCAGGGGCCCTCAAAACGTGTAAATCCATCAAAAGCTCGAATTCGAAAAAATGCATGCATATATAATAATAGTAGTATTCATTTATATTATTTATTTATAAATAAAATTATTGATCACAATCCCTTCGCCTCTCCCACCTCCTCTATTTCCCCACCATCCTCCTCTCCCACCTCCCCTCCCTCTTCCACCTCCATTCCATCCTTCTCTCCCTCTTCCACGTCCTCTCCATCCTTCTCTCCCTCTTCTATTTCCCCTCTGTCCTCCGTCACTCTTCCACCTCCAACTTTCCCTTTGCAACTCCTCGATAATTTTGTTACTGTAATTTTTTTCAAAAAATAAAATGTTAAATATTTCAAAAAGTAAAATGTTAAATAAATATTCTAAATCATTAAATAAATAAATGTATTTTTTCTATAGCAAATGTTAAAGTGTGCTTTTATCAACTCAAAATAGTAGATAAAGTAGCACTTTAACCGCAAGGGTAGATTAAATACTTTTTTGTACTTCCGGGACTAATGTATTAACTTTAGTCCCTTATAGCATGGACTAAAGTGTTTCTTTTAGTCCCTAGGGACATGAAGTAACATTTCAATTTTTTTATTATAATATTTTTAATAATTTTGTAAATATTCGGAGAATTTAGCAAATTATCATTAAAGTACAATTTTTTATTTATTTCAAATAAGTTAGTAAAATAAATATTTAATTAAATTTTCTTACGCTTGGTCTAATTTTTTCTGTAGGTTTTGATCCTGCCCACCCACCTCCATCGGTTTGGTTTCATTCAGCTGTTTAAAAAAAATCACGATTATTATACTTTCTTATTTTATTTACAATTTAAATTTAGTATGTAATATTTAAAATAATAAAAACTTACCAAATTATCTTCATCGGCCTCACTTATCTAAATAAAAAATAATAAAAATATTTTTAATAAAAATTTATATTCTCTTCATATTATATTTGAGATATAATTATAGGTACATTAAAAAACCCTGTATGTAAGTAATTTTAAAATTAAAACTTACATTCAATTGCTCGATGCTTCTGTTAATCTAAAACAAGAAATATTTATAAAATTTTAAATGGGTACTGATATAAAATTAAGAAATGATGAAATGAAGCGAATGGCGTTTTTGAAATTACAAAAAATACCTTAAACTATTAATAATTTTAAAATGTTACAAATTTAATTTTTACTTTCTTATATAATAAGAAAGTATAGTAATCGTGATTTTTGTACTATATAATCTATTAAATTGTGTAGAATTTATTCTTTCTAAAATTATCTGGAAATTTTGTCCGGTTTTAGTCTAATTTCCTTGGTCTATAAAAGTACAGGTGCTTTTGTATTAATATTTACCAATATGTTCATAGTGTATTTTGATTATAGCATTGTTAAAAGTGATGATATGCGTAAATTCTGAAATTAAATATTATAAATTTGTTGTACTTACATTATTTTCTTCCGTCATATTTATTTCCGTCATATTGCACCACAACCGACAACGCATAAGAATTTGAGAACGCATGAGAAGTTGAGAAATTAACAATTGGAAAGATGCGCAGTTATTTTAAAGTTCATACGACGCTTCTTGTTTACTTTCTTATACGAAGTAATAAGAAAGTATACCTATAGTAATCGTGATTTTTTTCGACTTCGAGATTTTGATGGATTTACACGTTTTGAGGGCTCCTGAATCCATTCTGACCATTTTTGCCATATGTTTGTGTGTGTGTCAGTCTATATCCACCATAACTCAAAAACGAGTAACCGGACTTGATTCAAATTGTATATTTAAGAGTTTCAACAAAATTGTGGGTTCCACATTAAATCTTTTTCATCTAGCACCAACACAAGTGGTACTTACCTGAAGATATTTTTTTTGTTTTTTTTAGGAATATCTTGAAAAATAAACAATTTACAAGATTTTTTTATTCTTTGACATTGAACAAATTTTGTTTCAACTTTTTTTTGAAATTCTGTCAAAAAAAATTTCAAAAAACGCGATATTCTTAAAACACTTAATTTCTCAAAGTCCGCGTTGAATCTGGCAGCCTAGGTAGACTATGTGTTCTGCATTACAAACGTGAAATAAAATGTCAGTGTCAGTTAAAAGCTAAAATTATATACCTATAGCTAAAATGGTGGCAAGTTAAATATAAAATTTTATTGTCAAAAATATGCAAATGTTCAAGAAAAATACATTTATTTTACACAATTGTTACAATAAAGGCTGAAAATGTTTTCCAAATGACATTTCGCAACATATATACCTGGATTATTATTAATTATTTTGAGCCTTAAAGCCCATTCACAACCACTTAACGTACGGGACATAACAAAAAAACATAACGTTTGACCAATAGTGGCCAATAATAATTGACAGTGACAAATGTTTAGATTTTTCTATTGGTCGAACGCTATGTTTTTTTGTTATGTCCCGTACGTTAAGTGGTTGTGAATGGGCTTTTAATTCTTGTAAATCGGGAACATGTGTTTGATAAATTAAATTATTTAAATAAGGCCATAAAAAAAAGTCTGCAGGCGTAAGATTACAAGACCTCGGAGGCCAGATAGTTTCTGTATTCCGACTAATAAATCTGTTATCAAAAAACTCCCGCAACATGGCTATAATTGTGGTCCTAGCTGAATGTGCAATGGCCCCATCCTGTTGAAAATATTGTTATATACTTTATAAATATGTATTATAGATAGATCTTAATAAAACTTCACTGTTTATTAATAATATATTAAACGAAATAGTAACAACTCATTAACAATAATAACATTAAAGCTTCATTAATACACAGCGCTGGTTTATACCACATTATAACCTAAAAACGATTAAAACTACACCGGTCGCTGGTCTTTATAGTACACTAAACTGCTAATGCTATAATGCTAATGCTAAATAGTGCTGGTTTTTAACGGCTATCAAAAGAATGTTCTAGCATAGTCTATACTGTGGTTCTAGAACATAATGTCAACCGCAACTCCCCGTTTTTCAACAAGCGCGAGCAATTCAAATTCCTCAGTTAACAAAATCCAAAGGTCAATTCACATCGTGAAGTCGATTTATAAAAGGTTCCAAAATACCTTGTTGCTGTCTAACTGCAGTTAGGTTACCTGAAGAATGATTAATAAAAAGATTAGAAAGTTAATAATTAAGTGTATAATAATTTACCTTAAAAAAACAATGGACTTATTATCCGTCGTTGGCAAATTGCTGCCTAAACGCCAATTTTTTGTGGATGCAGAGGGGCTTTCACATAAATATGGGGATTTTCAGTACCTACTCCAAATTCTCATGTTTTGTGAATTAATATATCCACTTTAGATGAAACCACGCTTCATCTGTAAAGAATGTTTTCTCCAATACACCGTCATCAAACGTGTTCAAAAACCAATGACAATATTCCGATATGTTTTAGGGGTTTCCTCCATTACGTGTTGAACAATCTCGATGTTTTCTGGCGTTCGTTTACATTTCTGTTTACCGCTTCCCGGTTTTCTTTGTCAAGTAGATGTTTCCCGAAACTGGGTAACACACAGTTTTAGATAAATGAGCATAATCGACGATATCGGAAAATTTCTGTACTGCCACACACCGTTTATCTTTCGTCCATTCCGACAATACTACTCAACGATGAAAGATTTGTGTTCCAATGAAAACGTCATTTTTAAGCAATACATAAATGAAGTTCTTAAAAGAACTGATTTTATACCGAGATTGTTTTACTGGGCAAAAAACAGCACAAGAATGCAAGAGCGAGAATAAACACCTGTTACATTTAGGTTAGGTCTTGAGAGCTGACATTTCATGTAAACTATTGCAACGGTGGTTAAAGTTACAACAAATTTAATTGTATACCCAGGATTAGGATTTGACCAAAAATTGAAATTAACAACAAAATTAGATGTGGAGGCAACAGTTTTTTCGGATCTACTTAAAAATTACATTATCAAAATTATTGAAAATCAATTTTAAAAAAGTCTTTAAAATGATTGTAACTTTATACTTCGTTTCATGAGACCTTGCAGTGGTGGGTGGGACTTAGCAAGTCCTATTCACAAAACTTAATGTAGCCAAAAGATTATGATTATGAATTGTGAATTGCCTATTACCAGGCGTTATAAATATTTACTTCATTACTTTTAAAAATGAAGAAATCCGTTTTATTGATTATCAGTAGAAATACAATATAAAACTTTAACAAATACTCACATCATTTGTATACAATTTACAAAATTTGAATAATGTATGCAATATATACAACAAGATCACGGTCACAGGTAGAAATTATTTGCCTGTGTACATTTGTCGTACATGTGACCACCGTATACACCAATTACTAGCGCGTATTTTGTTCCCTATCCCGGCTAATACTGCAAAGGGTTTATTGTGTTATTGTGCGGTTTGTTGAGTGAAACGCTGATCAAAACTGGGAAGTATTTTATAAATCTTCAAAGTTTAGCTACAGCAAATTCAACGATATTAAGCATTTTTCGCACTGAGGAATTTTGATAAGTACTCTGTTATTTATTTTTAATATTTTTTTGTTTTTCATACACTTTATTTAGTTCAACCTAAATATTGTGCAACGTAGTTTAGTTGTTTGATATCATTTTGTCGTTATTTGTTGTTTCTGTAGCTACCTAGGTTTTTGGTTTCATTTTCAAAAACGTTAAAATTTCATATTTGTTGTTATTGTTTTTAATTTGGTGTTTCGTGTAGCGGACAGTTAGAAAACTGTTCAAAACGTTAACAGGAACGGATAGAAGTATTCATACTTCTCAAAGTTGTAAGTGTTTAATATTTTATTGTTGTTCTATTGTTGTGTTAATTGGTGTTTTGTATTTGCAAGTATAATTTTAAAGTAAGAAAAAATGGTTGTAAAAAAGAAGTCCTACAAGCAAAAAAAGCAAACAATGAAAAAGTATATCTTAACTAAACGGGAAGATAAACAATACAAAGAAAAGGAAAATGAAGTTAATAAAATTAATAAAAAACGAAAAAGAGAGGAGGAGTATAGAGATGAAGAAAAAATGTACGATAAGAAGAAAAAGCAAATGCTGCGTGAAAATGAAGAATACAAAGAAAAAGAAAGGATTCAAAATAAAGAAAATATGAAAATATTACGACAACATGAAGAATATAAAGAAAAAGAAAAAATTCAAAATAAAGGAAATATGAATCTATTGCGACAACATGAAGAATAGAAAGAAAAAGAAAGAGCTAGTGATAAAGTGAAGAAGCAAATGTTGCGTGAAAATGAAGAATACAAAGAGAAAGAGAGGATTCAAAATAAAGAAAATATGAAAATATTACGACAACATGAAGAATATAAAGAAAAAGAAAGAGCTAGTGATAAAGTGAAGAAGCAAATGTTGCGTGAAAAGGAAGAATACCAAGAGAAAGAGAGGATTCAAAATAAAGAAAATATGAAAATATTACGACAACATGAAGAATATAAAGAAAAAGAAAAATTCAACATAAAGAAAATATGAATCTATTGCGACAACATGAAGAATATAAAGAAAAAGAAAGAGCTAGTGATAAAGTGAAGAAGCAAATGTTGCGTGAAAATGAAGAATACAAAGAGAAAGAGAGGATTCAAAATAAAGAAAATATGAAAATATTACGACAACATGAAGAATATAAAGAAAAAGAAAAAATTCAAAATAAAGAAAATATGAATCTATTGCGACAACATGAAGAATATAAAGAAAAAGAAAGAGCTAGTGATAAAGTGAAGAAGCAAATGTTGCGTGAAAAGGAAGAATACAAAGAGAAAGAGAGGATTCAAAATAAAGAAAATATGAAAATATTACGACAACATGAAGAATATAAAGAAAAAGAAAAAATTCAAAATAAAGAAAATATGAATCTATTGCGACAACATGAAGAATATAAAGAAAAAGAAAGAGCTAGTGATAAAGTGAAGAAGCAAATGTTGCGTGAAAATGAAGAATACAAAGAGAAAGAGAGGATTCAAAATAAAGAAAATATGAAAATATTACGACAACATGAAGAATATAAAGAAAAAGAAAGAGCTAGTGATAAAGTGAAGAAGCAAATGTTGCGTGAAAATGAAGAATATAAAGAAGAAGAAAGAGCTAGTGATAAACTGAAAAAGCAAATATTGCGTGAAAATGAAGAGTATCGAGAAAAGGAGAAAAATATGGAAATGTTAACAAGAAAAATAAACGAAATATTGATTTTTTTCGATATAGGCAAAATTTGTATAATAATTTGTTAAGAAATAGTTGCAATAAATCGAAATTGCAATTGGAATTTATTAAATGTTGAGCTACAATGCCCGATAATATATGTTGTTGTTGTGAAGGATTATTTTTTGCGCATTCTGTTGTTAACTATAATGCCGAAAGAATTTGTGACAAATATACAATGGAGTTAAATAGCAACATTTGTAATTTTAATTCAAACTTCATATGTAGAACTTGCAACACTTACGCTGTCAAAGGTGTAGTACCAAAATTAGCAACCAGTAATGGTCTCAATTTTGTTGATATTCCTGATTGCATGAAGATAATGTCTCCACTTGAGGAAAGGATGGTAGCACCTTATATAAATTTTATGCAAATTCGTCCGTTGAAATCCTTTTTCGTTAATCCTCAACTGGGTATGAAAGGAAGTGTCGTGAATATACCAATTGAGGTGAATGATATGCTACAAGTGCTTCCACGTTCTTTTGATAACATGGCTACGATTCAGTTAAAATTAAAAAGACATATGCTTCATTCAACGGACTATATGTTTGAAACAATTCGTCCTGCTGTGGTGTGTGAAGCTCTTAAGATATTTAATTGAAACACCACTCTACAAGAAGTATGACATTCAAATAGATGTTAAATATTTACATCAGTATGAGAGGCACTACGATGAAAAGATAGATTTCATTGTTGAGAAATCTGATGAAAACGATGAAAATTTAAATTGTTTCATTGGTAATGTGTCAAATAATGAATCTGAAAGTGAAAAGTCCGATTCGGAATTTGAACAAATTGAAATTGAAGAAGACGATGAAATAAATGAAGAAGTGATGGTTGTTAATAGAAATGATGAAACCGTGCAAAATGTTAAAATAATTGCACCTGGCCAAGGTAAAATGCCAGTGCCATGGCATAAACTCGAGGATATTGATGAATTGTGTTTTCCGAAAATATTTGCTGGTCATCAATTATCAATTCCAAATAATGTTACGTACACTGACAGAATTAAATCGGAAGTGAGGCGACATGATCGTAGGTCTTGTAATCCCAATAGGATTTTATTTATGGCAAAGAAAAAATTAGAACAAGCTTGTATAGCAAGTATAAATATATGTTTGCGCAAAACTAAGAAAACAAGTGATGTTTGTGTAGAAAATGTTTTGAAACCAGCTTTTGTGGATAATCTAGTTAAACTGGATGTTGGTTATAAAATACTGAAACAAATTCGATCTTCACCGTCTTATTGGGAGTGTCGAAAAAAAGATCATATTTTTAACACTTTCTGCAGGTGAAAAAATATGGCCTGAGCTTATTAAAGCATTAGCAAAATTAAATTATGATAGGAATCTAACCATTGAAGAAGCATATTTATTAGAAGATTTCGAAAAGTCTGAATTGATTCGATTAGATCCTGTTACTTGTGCTCGATATTTTGATTATAAATGTAATAAATTAATGATGTTATTAAAACAGAAAAAAAATAGCATATTTGATGAATATGAAGTAGAAGATAGCTATGAAAGAGTGGAGTTTCAGATGAGGGGTTCACCACATGAACATATTTTTTTGTGGATAAAAAATGCACCAACATACGATCACACACGTAGTACTGATATTAATGAATGTATTTCATTTATTGATAGATTTATTACATGTGAGTATGATGAAAATGATCCGTATATGGCAGTACAACGTCACAGACATACACATACATGCAATAAAGGTAAACGGAATAAACTTAAATGTCGGTTTAATTTTCCAATTCCTGTGATGCCCAGAACTATGATTTTGGAACCTTTAAGTAGCAACCAAGAAATCGAATTAAATAAAGAAAATTTGTCTAGCATCAGAAAACTTATGACTCACTTTTACATAAAACAACAATTAGTGAATTTTGAGGATATACTTTTAAAATTAAATCTGAAGACCAGTATTACTTGCAATACGAAGTTCTCTTAAAAGAAGTCAAGTGTTTTTAAAGAGAAACAGTTTGGAGGTCGACATTAATTGTTATAATAAAGATATACTGCATTTATTCGAATCTAATATAGATATTCAATTTGTTTTAGAAGAATATTGAGTTGCCTCTTATATTATCAATTATGTTGGTAAAGTAGATGCTGGGTTGTCAAAACTATTGAGAGATGCCGCATCCGATGCAAGCAATGGAAATGTAAGCATTAAAGACAAATTTAGGAAAATCACAAACGTATTTCTAAACAGTAATTTAATGTCGGCCCAAGAAGGTGCGTATCATGTGCTATCTCTACCACTATCAAAGAGTAGTAGACAAACAATATTTATAAATACTAGTCCGATGAATGAGCGTGCACATATGTTAAAGTCGAATAAAGAATTACGAAAATTAGAAATGGATTCGACAGAGATTTTTATGGCTGACCAAATGCAAAAGTATAGCAAAAGACCTGTCTCACTGGAAAATATTTGTTTGGCTGATTATATTTCAACAATTTCCAAAGTTAAGAGAATTACCGAAGAAAAAGACAATGAAGATCACATTGAATACCGAACCAGGCAGAAACATATGGTAATAAGGTACAGACGTTATAAACTTGATCAAGATTCTGATAACTATTATCGAGAGCAACTTTTATTATTTGTGCCTTGGAGAAATGAACTGAATGAAATTGAGAGTGTTAATCATGAATTAAAATATAATGAAAATGTTGAAATTATTGTTGAAAATAGACAAAAATATTCGATTATTGGAGATGAAGCACTCGAAAATGCATTAGAAACTGCTCAACATGAAGTCAGTGATATAGAGGAAGAAGAAAGGAATGATTTCATTGCTGATAAATTGAGTGAAGATTATCACATTGATATTTTGGAACAAGAAGGAAAGGAAATTAGTAAAAATACAAAAATGAACCGTTATACATGTCCACAGCGAATTTCCAAAATAGATATATTAACTCTAATGGAAAAATTAAATACTTTGCAGCGTGAATTTGTAATGCATGTTCTGCATTGCTTCAAAACGAAACAAGTTCCAATGAAAATATTTCTTAGTGGTTCAGCTGGAGTAGGAAAAAGCACAGTAATAAGCTGTCTGTATCAATTAATTACACATTATTTCGATAATATACCAGGTGCAGAAAAAGATAAAATGGTTGTTTTATTATGCGCTCCGTCTGGCAAAGCAGCATTTATAATAAATGGAGTTACCCTACATACTGCTTTTGCATTGCCAGTTTCTCAATTTGGTGGACAAATGCCCGATCTATCATCTGATATAGCAAACACAATCCGTAATAAATTGTTTCATTTAAAACTACTTGTTATAGATGAGGTCTCTATGGTTGGTAGTACTTTATTTAATCGTGCGGATACAAGATTACGACAAATTATGGGTATTAATCAGCCATTTGGTGGGGTATCGGTGATTGTTGTAGGTGACTTGAATCAACTACCACCTGTTATGGACTCTCCAATTTACAAGATTTCAAAGAATATGGAAATGCATCAATTATTTGATACAAATCCACTGTGGAATGATTTTAGATTTTATGAATTGTTGGAAATAATGAGGCAAAAAGATGAAAAACTATTTATACAGGCTTTAAACAATTTAGCTATTGGAGAAATGACTGAGGAAGACGTAAATCTTATTAGATCTAGAAAAGTTGCTGAATCGGAAGTTCCTGATAGCGCAATTAGATTGTTTGCAGAAAATGTTAACGTCAACTGGTATAATGATCTTAAAATTGAAGATCATCCTGGAACCGAATATATATCTGAAGCAAAAGATATTATCCTGGGAAAGGTGACGGATGCATGCAAACAAAAAGTGTTGCAGTCTTTGAAAAATAAAAGTGCATTAGAAGTGAATGGTTTGCCGTATATCATCAGATTAAAAATTGGTATAAAATATATGGTAACGAATAATATTGATGTTGAGGATGGTCTGGTTAATGGTGCCTGTGGTACTTTGAAGTTTATACCGTTTGAACCAAATTCGGTTTCCCCAAATAAACTATGGATAGATTTCTCGTCTAAATTTGTTGGAAACAAGGTACGATTACCCCTACTGGAATACATGAAAATGGAAAATATTGATCAAAATTTAACACCAATATGTAAAAATAGTATTCCCTCAATATATCAAACAAATTACAATACCAGGTCTTACGAAAACAATTTCCAGTTGTGCCTGGTGAGGCTTTAACGATACACAAAAGTCAAGGACAAACATATGAAGAAATTTGTATCGATTTTAATAAATCTCGAAGAATTACACAATCCATGTTGTACGTCGCATTAAGTAGGGTGACAAAAATTTCAGGTTTATACTTAATTGGAGAATTTAAACCTCCGAAATTACCCAAGAAGAATGACAGCACTCTTGCCGAATTAAAACTATTAAGGACTGAGAAACGGTTAAGTTTATCGTTTGATAATCTTAAAGACAGAAATGGATCGACAATGATTTATCAAAACGTGTGTGCACTTTCAGCGAAAATTAATCACATTATCAATGATGAATGGTATCAACGAGGTGATATTTTAATTTTTTCAGAAACCTTAACATCATTGGAACAACATCTTGAAATACCTAAATTTATGCAAGTTTTTAGGTCTGATATGTCGGAAGGATCCAGAGGTATCATTTGTTTTTCAAAGAAGAATACTTTGGTAACAGACATTCAACATGTTTTACACACTAATAGAAACACATGTTCACCATATCATGTTGAATTGTTTAGCTTTAAAATTGAAAGTTTTTATATTATAAGTGGATATAAATCACCCTCAACTCCACACCATATTTTCAAACAAGTTTTTACAGACATATATTGTAAAACATTGCACCCACCATCAGCAGCAGAGGCTATAGTAATTGGAGATTTCAATTTTAATATGAGCTCAAACGAATTCGATTTCATATCGAAATTTTTCGAAAATTATCAACTCCATTCACTATTACCTCCTACAGTTTTTACCACCAATATGAACACACAATTGGACATAATATTTTCAACAAACACTTTACTAAAGCACGGCGTATATGAGACATATTTTTCATATCATAAACCAGTACATGTAACACTAGAAAACAATACTGATGAATCTACAAGGCCGGTTGAAAATCCAACAACTATACCTACTAGTATAATTATTGAAAGTGAGTCATCATCTACTGGATCATTATTGGATAATGGAATTACATCAGTTTCAGCAAGTGAAAATGTTAAGCATAAATCTACAGAGCTGGTTGAAATTATAACTAAACTTACGAATACGAGTATAATAGAAATTAATTCATCATTTGGGTCATCTGACAACGAAAATACACTGTCAATTTCAAGGAATAACAACCCACAAATATTTGGATCTTGTCAAACTAATGTAAATAATATTAGAGATTTAAATTCGGATGAATTAAATATTGTGTCACGTTCAGGAAATTATCTGACGGATACACACATTGATATATTTGGCAAAATTTTAGAAAATGAAAGTGAATTCAAACCACAAAGTTCACTCTATCTACAGATTCCACATTTAATTGAACAAGTTCCTCAATTTTCAAAACATACAAATATTATTTAGTTCAGCTGGCAAGCATATGAATGCAGTTGGACATTGGATATGCACGTATTACGATGGATCTGTAATACATATTTATGACAGTTTGAATGTGAACCAGTTGCATATGGATCATGAGACATATCTATCAAGACTCTACCCTTATAATCCAAATGTAGTTTATCATAATGTTCAGCACCAAACGAACAATTATGATTGTGGAATTTTTGCAATTGCATTTGCAACATCTATTCGTTTCGGAAAAGATCCGGCAAAGGAGAAATATAATAAGGATTCTATGAGAAGGCATGCTGCAAACATTTTTATCAACAAAAAACTTAATAGATTTCCATAAATTTGGAATAAAATAGGTAGATTACTCTTGTCTCCTGTTTAATAATTTTTTTTAAATACAAATAAATTACCTATATACACAGTGTTAACACATTATGCACAAACTTATAAATCTTATTATACATATGATAAATAAAATGTAAAATTCATGATATTAATACCTATGTGCAATGAAAAGCCTTAAGTCAGATTTGTATGAAGGTACATATGCATGTGTAGTGATTTGCTTTGCAACAATTATTAGATGTAGAAATAATTAGTACATTTTCACTGTAAAGTCTTTCAGATACAAAAGTTATTAATAAAATCATCAAGAATATAAATCGACTTAAATTATTTTTATTACAATTTATATATTTTTTATCTATTTTCATTTATATTTAATATTTATTTATTAATATATATTAAATAATTCTATAATACATAAATATATGAATACAACTAATTGTATTGTAAGAAATAATAACTACTTGTTAAATGTGACGAATGAATTTTTCGACAGTTAAATAAAATGTACTTTATATTTTTACATCTATGTATATTAATGAATTAAACAAATGAAACTGAATTTGAATGAAACAAAATGAACTAGAGAAATGAGATGATGTAAATGTATATTAATATATATATTAATGAATGAAACAGCATGGACTTAATACATAAATTTTATACATATCGTATATGTAGGTTTAAATAATAGTTAACCTATTTAAATCTTTTGTTTAATTATCATGAGTCGCTCTGGAGTGCTAATCATATATTCTCATTCGAGCATACCTTTTGGTTCTGGGCTAGGCCTCGTACAGACCTGCAACTGCGCCTCGCGCCGAACCTCGATGCGAACCCCGTCGCGATCAAGCTGGATGTTCCGGCCTCGCACAGATCTGCAACTGCGTCCCGCGCTCCGACGGTGTGTACGATGCAACAAACACGCGCGCGTGCCTGTAACCGTTCGGCGAATGATTTTCTTGCTATCCACCACTTGTCGGTTTTTCCCTGTCACATCAAAGAAAGTGCGCGCAATAGTGTTAAACAAGTTTGGACGAGTTTACAGTGTTCACAAACCATTCGGTGTGCATTTAAACAGATTTACCGATTTAAATTGAAATGGAGTGGACAGAAGAAAAAATTCTGCAGGTAATTATGAATTAGTGAATATGAAAAACATACATTTTAAATAATTTAAATTTATTTTTTATCTTATTTTAATTGACGGAAAACCCCCTCCTCAAAAAATATTGGTAAATTGACCCCACACTACTACCCCAATATTTCTCGCCCCTGACTATTTTTTTCAATTTTTTTTATTTTAAATAGCGATACAAAGTATGTAAAAAGTTATAAAAATGTCCTAAATTTTATTTGGATATCTTTAACCGTTCCTAAAGTATCAAAAAAAAATATTTTTTTTCGAAAACTTTAACACCTTGTATCTCGGTAACGAAAATAAAGTGTAAATTTGACTAAATTATCGAGAACGACACGAACGCGTTCTGTTCGAAGTTTGACGCACCAAAATTAATTACGCCGAACATCCAGCTTGATCGCGATGCAGTTTGGGATGGGGTTCGCATCGGGAATCGGCGCGTGGGGCAGTTGCAGGCCTGTACGAGCCTGGGGCGAAAACTGCGTACACACCTGCAGCGTAGTTAATTTTGACGCGCCTAACTTCGAATAGAACGTGTTCGTGTCGTTCCCGATAATTTACTCAAATTAAAGTTTTCGAAAAAAAAATTTTTCTAATATCTTAGGAAAGGTCAAAGATATGAAAAAAATAGTCAGGGGCGAGAAATATTGGGGTAGTAATGTGGAGTCAATTTACCAATATATTTGAAGGAGGTTTTCCATCAATTAAAATAAAATACGATAAAAAAAAATTAAATTATTTAAAATTCATGTTTTTCATATTTATTAATTCATAATTACCTGGAGAATTTTTTCTTCTCTCCACTTCATTTCAATTTAAATCGGTAAATATATTTAAATGCACGCCGAATGGTTTGTGAACGCTGTAAACTCGCCCAAACTTGTGTACGCTATTGTACGTACTTTCTTTGATGTGACAGGGAAAAACCGACAAGTGGTGAATGGCAAGAAAATCAATCGCCGAACGCGCATGTTTGTTGCATCGTACACACCGTCGGAGCGCGGTTCGCCGCGCGATTCGACGCGGAGCGCAGTGTAGGTCTCATGCGAGCTGCCCTAGCTCTGGGATATTGTGCACGGAAACAAATAATTTTAATAATATAAACTACAATTTATTGTAATATATTGTAATAAATGTTTGTAATATGTAATAAATTTATTCCATACATATTACCTGAAATAATTATTTGTTGTGTAATTGTAATGATTTCTACAAAATTTAGATCGTTATTATTGTAATTTGTACCTATTTGGCTCACATTATTTTTTCCCGTGTAATGATATTGCCATGCGAGCCGATCATAGCTCTGGGGCATTGTAGTGCAGGGGTCCCCAACCCTATGTCCGCAGGCACTATGGCGATCGTTTTACGTGTGCCCGCCGCTGTAAGATAAAAAAAATCAAGTTTTCTATAAAATATTATGTAAAAACTTTTTGAAATTTTTTTAATACCTAAATAGGTATTAATTAGAACTAGAGAAATATATATGCGTACCTATATATAAAATGTACTCGTAGATTAGGTTAGCAACCCCTGCAGTCGTGTCGCCATTCGAGCCATATTGAAGATACGTATAAATGCTGAATATTCGAAATATTGTTTAATTCGTCAGTTTCATTCACATAATTACAAATGTCATTCTTTTACATTTATATAGATATTCAAATCTTTACATTGTATGATTCTGATATCGTAAATATCAAAGAAACTCACATCATAGCTTTTCATACAATTCTAAAAAGTTTAGGTAATTTTTCGCTAAAAAGAATTTTGTCAGAGTATGCAAATGTAATACAACCTGCACCGCGTGATACTTACAAATTATTAGAAAGGGAAATACAAAGTATATCTACCTGCTTGAAATTTTGTGACAATTCGTTATTAATTTATTCTAAATATTGTGTTCATTAGATTTAAATTGAAGAAACAACACAAATTTGTGGATTAGGCCTACAGGGGACACCACATTAAAAAAAACGCACCGACTATTCTACCGCAAGGTGGTGTGGAAACGAATATACTTAATTATGAACACATTATTACATTAAAAATTTTTTTTACTTGTTTCTATGATACCGGAAATAATAATAATAATGAATAAATAAATACTATTTGAAAATTGCTGGAAACCCTCAAAAATTTAAACACGATTTTTACAAAAAATTTAACTTAATTTCTTTAGGAAAAGTAATTGAGGTACATCCGTATAAGAAAGTCATGTGTTGGACACATCAGATATTTTATTTTTCTATCAGATTTGCTAAAAAATATTTTTGTTACGAACTTTGTTTCTGAAATAGCTTGAATATGAATCGTTATAATTTACACAAAAAAAGTATCCCTAGAATGAATAATACCGATGTATACCTACTTTATTTTATTTAATTCAGAGTAATATGCACATTACATTACACTTATTTACACAAAAAATTTAGCACTTACCGCGTCCTATTTGGATTCAGTAATTTTGCACGATTTTTAGTACTTTTCCTTTTGCCGCAAGGTGTTACTTTTTTATTACTATATTTTGCCATAGCTGCTAAAAATTTAAAGATATTAATTTATAAAAAAAAATTTTATACCTGATTTGGATATTCCGATAGAAAACAGGAATTAGTAGGTTGTCTCAGTCAGATGCAATGCGCGACAATATTACTAATGAAATTGTTATCGAATCGAAAATAAGCTACTGTCACGCGTTTTTCCTCGGCAAGAGCGGAGGTGAATATAAAGTTAAAAATTGGTCCTCGGATGGACGAGACAAAAGGCTCGACTAAACTCAGCGGGGTGGTCGCGGGCTGAGTAAAGATTTCCTTATAAGTGGACCTTGAAAATCTTTAAAAGGACGCCAGAATCCTTAAGCCATATAATAATTAAGGTTTCACCGGATTCGAATGAAACTATACCCAATAAATAACGATAAAATAAAACTAAAATAAACGGTAACAAATATCGATCTTTATTTTTGATCTGACTAGTGCTTAACAATAAATTATGTGTGAAATATGTATAATATAATATAAAACCTAAAGGTCAAGTGACCAATGCTATTATATTTTGAAAGGTGCTTACTAACTCCTCATCTAAAAACCCTCCCAAATTGTGCGACTGGCGCTTATAAAAATAATAGTCGTTAACGGTAAAGGAGCCCTAAACCGCATGTACATGTGATTTCCGCTACCCCGCACCGGTTATCGTGTTGTTGAATAATTAACGCGACCAAGTATACACAATTAGCGAAGTAATAAATCCAGAGGCGAAACACGTAAAAATACAATAGTCAAGCTATAGCCACTTGATTCAAAATAACATGATGGTAAATTAACAAAAAAACTAGTCTAGGTAAAGCGTGATAAAATTATGGCCTTGAATCCCACAGCGAGACAATAGTATTGGAAATCTCTGACCTTAATTTTTGGAGTCTGCGTCGCCCAAAGAAGACCTGTCCAGATGTCCAAGGAAGGTCCAGGAAGTCAGGCTGGATACTCTCAGTCTCCGAACGGCAAAACCAAAGCGAAGAAAAGAGTAACGAGTAGGGAGAGAGAATAAAACGTTTGCGTGAGAGTATGAGTGAGAGAAGAGGCCTAAAAGAGAAGCTTATTGGAAAAACTAGGAATTTGCGTCGTAATTAATTACCTTAGGTGTAGTGTGGCCTCGTGTGAAAATCAATATTGTAGTTCCGTTTTTAATCCTCCGTGGAGGTTCTTAACGCCAATCAAACAAAGATCTTAAATAGAACAACGGTAATCTCAAATTGGCGTTAATTAAGTTTGCAGCACGTGGCAGATGATCCAGAAAATATCTGATTAAAAATGTGCTACCAAGTGTGCAGACGAAAGTACGAATTGCTAATGATTTTCACACAAGAATTTTCTTTGAAAGAGACGCTAAATAAATTCTTAGAATTTTTCCAAAAGCCAAAGAAAAATCAGATGAAAAGAAACAAATATCGCCATCTGATGGTCACTAATCGGGAATAGGTAGTAATCCTGTGATAGCGTTCCATTTAACGAGATGAAGGAACTAAGTTTTCAATTAATTATACAAATTTGAGATAATAAGAAGTTAGATGGAAGATTGATCAGTGTTATGCATACTTTTAGACTAGATGTTGTTAGTGGAAATTTAACCCGTTACACTACGTTTCAATCAACAGATAGAACATAGACTGAAGTTGCAAGAAGTAAAATTGCAAATTCAAAAACAGGAACCATAAAACAATAAAAAAACGGTAGTTACACAAAACCGAAATCTTTTTTTATTCGGGGTTGGTTTTGCTCGAGATATTGTCCAGATGTTTGTTATAATTCCAATGAGTAATGAAAGTTCACAAAATACTTCAATATCGATCAACTCTCGTTTTTTCATCTACATAGTCTTTCGATTGATATCAAATAATTTTTATCCTTTATGATAAAGTCACATTATATTTTCTTGATATCAAATCATTAAATCACGAATGAATAAATTACTATTACTATTTTGTTTACCGAAGTGTAGTGATGAAAAAATTAATAATAAATCAAGAAAATATTATTACAGATCTTTTATGGAATGGATACATATTTATCAAAATCTGTATGGAACAAGAAACGCATAACTGGACAGTTTAGTTTTCATAAAAACTGTCTATGCGAAATTTTAATAAAAACCGTAATTTGCTTTATTTAAACGACCGTGAATGTGAACAAAAAAGTTACTGAGTTTCTTGAAATTTGCGGATTGCTATGAAAATCTGGAATTATTATTATTATGTATAGTTATAAATAATAAATATATTTCTAATATTTCTTGATCTTATAAAATACCGATTAATATAATAGCATGCAGGTACTGCATGTATGATAAAAAAATTATGTACTTAGTAATAGATATTTTATTTAGGTACGTATACGTATCGATTAAACCTCATTAAACTTTGCAAGAATAAAAAATAGGAAATATTCGGACGATACCACACGCCTGGCAGTTAATTTAATATCCTAAAGATGACACATCCTTTCTTTTGACCGTTTGGATGAGAAACCCAAACCCCGGCAATGCATTTTGCCATATCATGTGAACAGTGTAAATTTAGCTGACTTTCTATCCCACTTTTATTTATTGCTACAGACACTCAAGTCAGCAATTGGATGTACGTGAGTCTCTCTCTTCGAAATATAACGTTGTGGGTACAGTGGACCCTTAAGGATAATCACCCTATGGGATAACCTGATAAATCAACCCTTTGTGGGTCGTACGGTATGACAAAACAAATTAGTATTGCTCCAAAATATTCCATAAAGAAATATTAGTAAAATACAATAAATAATACATATTGCAACTGCTGCCTCCTAACTGCCCGTTACATCCCCCACATTCTGGGTATATTCCCCTTTTAGGCGGCATCTATTAGATGAAACGCACCTCCTTGCGTACGAAGAGGGGTATTTTCGCAAATAAAACAATGGTGCTCATGTATCCCACATCGCGCAGGGGTGCGTAGCCCCTACGATGTATTCCCTCGTTGTAGAATGTACATGATAGTCTAAGTGACCTTAGGAATGCAAGCAGTAGCCAGGTCGACAAGTAGATCAATCAAACATATCATCAAACAGTATACATTAATATCCGCACCATGCATGACCAATTAGAACACAGGATAAGATGTTCAGCGTCGATCATTAGCATTCTGCGTACTGTCAACTGTCAATTTTGTGCCATATGACTTAATATTTACAGTTGAATTTGAGTGATAAATTTATTCAACGCTTATATTTACGTTATAAATACGCTCACTTTACACTTTACATTTGGTTGTTAGTGCAAATTAAACTACCAATACCTACTTTCTACATTGTGTTTTTCACGATATAAATTGTGGTTGTATTAACTTTTTAAGGTTTATAGGTTTATGAAAATATCTCAAACAGCAACTTTCGTTGCTATAATTCAGAACATGGATTCACAAAGGTACGTTTTAAGTGCACTTTAAACAATGAAGGTTTTATAAAAATAGTACATACTACTAATTTGTGAAGTTTGCCAGACGCAGTTTTCCAGCGTGTCGACAAAGAATAGGCATTTGAAGACTATTCGTAATAACCCATTAGAAGAAAAGACATCTACACAGGATATTCTATGCCCGTTGTGCACCGGTGAAGAAAAAGAACCGTTTGGATGTCATGACGATTTAATAAAACATTTAACACAGGTTCACAGTATATGTATTAAAGAATCACTTTTAAATTTTCGCAACGTTGAAGAATTTGAAGCTTGGAGAAGACTGGAAAATAGAGAGGTTAACTATGCATGTCACAGGAGAAAAAAAAGCCTCAATGGTGAAGAATATATATATATATATTACAATTGTAATCGTAGTGATTCTAAAGGTTGTACTACTTATGCAAATATTTTTATTTATTACACATTATGTACATATTTAGGATTTGTCAGTACATGTCAGAAACGTAGTACAAAATGTGGTGGTAGCATTCGAATTTCAGGAATATGGTAATTATTTTGGATTTTTTCTAGTTGATAACTATTTTTAATATATTATTATCTTATTTTAGAATTGGTTACAGTAAAATATGTTGAAACGCACGTGGGACATGGTGATGAGTTAAGAACTAAGCGATTAACAAAAGCTGAACAAGAAATTATCGTTGGATTGACTGCAGGAGTGTCAAATGAGAGAATACTTCAGGACGCAAGAAGAGTTAAAAACAGCACATTGGAACGAATAAATATAATAACACGAGGGTATTTGGCGTATTTAATTAGGAAATTTAATATGATAAAAAACGAGATGCAGACGATATGACAGCTACAGCTTTAAAAATTGAGGAATGGAGCAGGCAAGGAAAAAATGATGCATTTTTATTTAAACAGATTGGTAAGTAAAGTGGTGGTGGAAGACTGGGTTTTTTTGAGGTAAAGTGGTGGTGGTGGTGGATTTATTTAATCAAATTTAGGTAAAAGCCACCCTAACTTGAAAGACGAAGATTTTGCTATAGGATATATGAATACAGTCATGGAAAAGAAGTTAAGGGATTTTAAGCGGATAATATGTATGGATGGAACTCATGGGACAAACAGAAGAAATTGGGATTTGACAACAGTTTTGGTTAAAGATGAAAAGAATATGGGCTTCCCAGTGGCATTTCTGCTTTCTAACAGATTAGATAAGATAATCCAAACGATTTTTTTCAGAGCACTAAAAGCTAAATTAGGAGAAAATATTGAGGCTGAATATATAATGAGTGACGATGATGCAAAGTATTACAACGCTTGGACCCAGGTTATGAGCACAGATACGAAACCCAGACGTTTGGTTTGTACGTGGCATGTTATTAAGAATTGGAACATACAAGGACGATCTAAAATAAAGAATACAGAAAATAGACAAGAAATGAATAAAGAAATGAAAAGAATTTTGAAGGAAACAGATATTGCAAAACTCATGCAATTGACTGAAAATTATTTTAAATATTTGGCAGAAGAAGGTGAAATAGAGTTTTTGAAATATTTGCAAACGTAAGTACCTACACGTTTTGAATATACAAAGCAAATATGTAATAAAATTTTGTTTTTAGATATTATTTCCAAAATGATGAAAGAATTAGGATGTGGGCTCATTGTCATAGGATAAATGCAGGAATAAATACCAACATGGCCATTGAAAGTCTAAATAAAGTATTAAAATATAACAAAATGAATGGTCAACGAAATATCCGATAGAATAATTTCTAGTCAAAATTGCAAATAATTATCAGTCATTTTTTAGAGTTGAAAAATTACTGGATTTGTTAGAAGAACTTGTGGATGAGAAGATGTGGAAACGAATTATTAATTCTGAAAGACCTAATGCAAATAATTATCAGCACAAAATGACCATTGAAGCGCATAAAAAGGCAGAACATCAAATGAAAAATAAGGTAACATTTTCGGAGTTTGGTAAATTCAAGGTACAGTCATATTCGATAAGGGAAAAATTTTTTTTTCGTATCTTACAATCAATTGTGTGATGAAGACTGTAGGGCAGTGTATTGCAATAAATGTAAAATATGTATACATAGATATCAGTGTGAATGTCCAGATTATGCAGTAAAAACAGCTATGTGTAAACATATACATGCTGTAGCTTTGTTCGAACGGAGAAGCGAGTTTGTTTCAGGTACTTCAAATAATGCTGAATGTTCGGAAGAAGGTGCTGTAGATGTAGATGTTTTATATGTTGATGAACCTAGTACAAGCCAGATGAACCAGAACGATTTAAATCATTACATACAAGAGCGCCATGGAAGTCAAAATTCACACAATAATAAATTTTGCAACAAGGCGTCAGGTAGCTATGTGAAGAATTTAGTTAACAACTTGGTTTTCATGAGGAATTCTATATTTTTAGATTGCATTAGGAGAGGTTTGTAATTACGGTAATACATTGGACGAAAAATCATTTGATGAATTTATGGATGTAATCAGGAAATTTAAAAATAATTTAGAACGAAAGAATGGCCCATGTAAAAAAAGAAAAATAGAAAAACAGTTGTATTATCCAAATAAACCATAAATTTTTGCAAGTTTGTTTGCATCAAAAATTACAACAAATACTGAATATAGGTAATGTATCCTTAATAGACAATAAGAGATTTTTGTTTTTCAGGAATCCCGGTTTTTTGGTGTTTGGTAATGGGCTAATAACTAAAAAGATACATGCTGGTGCTTTTATATGATTTCTTAGCTTTTGTTTTTTATGTTTAATTTTGATGGGCTATTTCTGTTTACTTATATGTATTGTGTTTTATTATTTTCTTTTTTGGGGATAGTTTAATATATTGTAACTTGCAAATACCTACAGGGTGTCCGGAAATTAGGATAAAAAAATTCGGAGGGTGATTCTACTCGTAGAATTAATGCGACAAGTTCCTATAACACTTTTCCGAAAGCTCATTAATAACGGGGTTACAGGGCCTCAAAGTTTGTTTTTTGAAATACATTTTTGTGAGTAACTTTTTTTCTAGTGTACCGATTCGCTTCAAATTTGGCACACTTATCACTAATGTTCATTTGTATTCTTGATTCAAATGTGAGGTAAATCCCTCAGTGTCAAAGGGCCTAACTGACCTTGACATTTGGATAAAGACCCAGCACTTTTTTGTTAGACATTTTTTCTAAATTTTGATAAAGCACAATTGAAGAGCATCAAAAAGTCTTCAAAAAAGATCCGCTTGTTGGATCACGATAAAACGAGTCATTTTCGAGAAAAACGCCTTTAAAAATTTGTTTGCATTGAATGAATACCAACTCACTACAGCTCATTTTCAAGATTAAGTGTCAGGCTGGTCAGGCAATAATTAAACAGGTACTTTTAAAACACTGTCAAATTATTTTCATAGCAAAATCGCAATTTTTTCAAGATTTTCAATTAACAATGAATAATAATAACTATTCAAATGCAGAAATGCGAGATATACATTATTATTATGGTGTAGCACAAGGAAACGCGCTACAGGCAAGAAGAATGTACCAGGAGGCATTTCAAGATAGACAAATACCACAGTCCAGAATGTTCAGTTCCCTACACTGGAGATTGGGTGAATATGGCACATTTAAAAAAAGAATGAATGACGCTGGGCGCCCAAGAAGAAGACGTACAGCAGCGGCAGAAGTGAGAATTTTAGAAGCAGTTGATAACGATCCGTCGACAAGTGTAAGAATTATTGCGACACAAGAAGGCATACCCAAGAGCGGCGTTCACGAAATTTTACGTGAACAACAGTTTTATCCATATCATTATCAGAAAGTTCAAGCTTTATTACCTAGAGATCCTGAAGTACGTGTGAATATGTGCACTAGTATTAGAAATATGCATAACGGTAATGAAACCTTCTTATCGAAAATGTTATTTACTGACGAAGCTGGATTCGGCCATGAAGGCCCAATCAATTTACGTAATAGCCATTTCTGGAGTTATGAAAATCCACGCGTAACGATAGAACGTGGTTTTCAAGACAAGTTTGTGGTTAATGTGTGGGCGGGCATTGTGGGGATCATTTAATTGGACCCCATTTCCTTCCAAACCGGCTTACTGGAGAAATCTATGTACATTTTTTAAGGAATGAATTGCCTCTTCTCTTAGAAGATGTACCACTACAAATAAGAAATTCAATGTGGTTATTACAAGATGGGGCACCGCCCCACTTTTCTCTTCAAGCAAGAGAATATCTAAATGAAACCTTTCCTAATAGATGGATAGGTCGTCGAGGATTTGTGGATGGGCTCCCAGATCACCGGACCTAAGTCCGATGTACATATTTCTTTTTCTGGGGACATCTGAAAGAACTGGTATACAAAGAACGAATAAATAACATCGAAGAGCTAAGGCAGAGAATAATTGATTGCACTGAAGTTATTAGAGGAAAAAGGGGAATATTCTTTCGAGTTCGTCAGTCGTTTTTAAGAAGACTTGATTTGTGCATTGAAATGGGAGGTCACCACTTTGAAAATCTCTTGTAAACAATCCAAATTTTTAAAGGCGTTTTTCTCGAAAACGACTCGTTTTATCGTGATGCAACAGGAGGATCTTTTTTGAAGATTTTTTGACGCTCTTCAATCGTGTGTTATCAAAATGTAGAAAAAATGTCTAACAAAAAAGTTCTGGGTCTTTATCCAAATGTTAAGGTCAGTTAGGCCCTTTGACACTGAGGGATTTACCTCAAAATTAAATCAAGAATACAAATGAACATTAGTGATAAGTGTGCCAAATTTGAAGTGAATCGGTACACTAGAAAAAAAGTTACTCACAAAAATGTATTTCAAAAAACAAATTTTGAGGCCCTGTAACCCCGTTATTAATGAGCTTTCGGAAAAATGTTATAGGAACTTGTCGCATTAATTCTTCGAGTAGAATCACCCTCCGAATTTTTTGCTCCTAATTTCCGGACATTGTATTTTTAATTTCTAAAATATGTAATTTGTTGGTATGTGGTGGTTGTGGAAATTGAGATTTGCTTTTTCTTTTTCATGTACTTGGTAGGTATTAATAAATAATACCTTTTTTGTTTAACAAATGTGTACAGAAAAAAACAAAAATAAATGTATGAATATAATGTTTTCGTTTCGATTTCCCCTTTGTCTGTGATTAAAAAAATTTCTACGATTTAATTTCGATGCAGAAAATAGGTACGTATTGATATTGCATAGAAATACAAGCATGTGATGTGTAAACACCTATTGTCACCAATTTGAAACTGGCGGCAAAGTACCACATTTCTGATTGGTTGTGCACGGTGCGGAAATTAATGTATACTTCATCAGACGGTTATAACAGTAATAGAGCAATTGTGTTGTATACAGAAAACTCTGGAGCAATTTCAGAGTAAGTTAAAATAAATATTGTAATGACAAAGAATTATCCCAAAAGTAGATTTTACAAATACAGCAAAACAAAAGTTCTGTAAATATTATTAATGCAACAAAAATTATAGCGAGCTGAATATATCAAGTTAGAATAAACAATATTTTCCATTCCTTTACAGACCTGTAGGGTTTGGACCCTCACACCTTCATGGCGATGACGGCTCCCCCGGAACTCTGGCCTTCTTCCATAGTGTTGTGGTACAAATAAAATAGTCCGCCTCTGCCAGTAAAACTTACAGAGATAACGAAACTAAGTAACCAAACCTTGATGAGACAATCAAAGATTCGGATTTTAATAAGCCCGTCTCAACAAGTAGAACTCGCTAAGTTTACGCAGCTAGGTGACCAAACCTTGGCATAAAATCACCAGAGATTCGGGATTTAATAAGCCCGTCTCAACGAGCAGAACTCGCTAAGTCTACGCAGCTAGGTAACCAAACCTTGGTAATACCAGAGATTCGGATTGGAGAGACAATCAAGATCGTCTGATTTCTGCAGCAAAACGGTCTTCTATTTATATGTGAAATTCTTTTGTTCCCCATACGCCTGTGACGTCAGTAGATGACCTAAGGGTGCCAAACTATATGCTCGGCCAATCAGGAATAGTTGAGACATTTTTTTTTAATCGGTGTGCTGGGATTGGTTGTCATCAGGGTTCCCAAAGGGTGCAAACTTTCATGGGACCAATAGTGGACAGTACTGAGCTACTTTCTCTACCTGGGCCAATGGGACATTGTACACGAAACTTTCACCTACTTCTTGGTGTAAACAGGGCACTTCCCCTTTAGGTCAAGTTTTATGGTAGGCAAGTGGACCAAGAGAGGGACCACCCGGGCATCTTCGGCTGCTTTGTTGGCGGTGGTGATTTTATTAGTGGGTCATAATTTTGGTACAAACTACTTGGACTATTTCCTTTGTTACACCGTAAACCTTTGTCGGGAGGATCGTGTTGTTTTCGTTTGCTAGAGGTTGGAAATAATATTTTGCTGGAATAGAAAGTTTTTATTTGCAAGCACAAAACATTTTAGTAAATTCAAATTCTTTATTCATGCTATTACAATTAAAAAATTATTTACATTCGTCATGAATACTATAATCATAAAATAGTTACGCAATAAAATACAATAAGATTAGATATAAAATACTCAATAAAATACATCTAAAAATACAATACGATCACAAAACAAATAGTAAAAAGAAACACTACCATGAACAATTCAAGAACTCATCGTAACTGTAAAAAGCTCTAGATACAAGAAATTCCTTTACTTCAGCCCTAAACCTCGGTATCGAAAGTCCTCTTATGTGATTCGGCAATTTATTGAAAAACTTGTGACAAAGAAAATTTGGACCGTTCTGGCATTTTTTTATTCTGAAAAATGGTGTACTTAAGTTATTTTTATGCCTCCTTTCATAAGAATGGAAATCTTCGTTTTTTTTTAATGATTCCAAGCGGATCCTAGCGTAATAGATGTTCTCTAGGATGAAAGCGGAAGGAAAAGTTAGAATACCGAGGCTCACAAAGCTATCCCTACAATTGTCACGGTATCTGAGTCCAGCAATCACACGAATAGCCCTTCTCTGGAGGGAAAAAATTCTCTGCCAGTTCGCTGCATGACCCCACACAATTATTGCTTAGGACATGACGGAGTGACATAGAGCGTAGTACGCAGACTTCACGGTATGCTCAGAGACCGTACACGCCAAACTGCGCAGAACGAAAATATTTCTGCTCAACTTTGCCGCCAAAGCCTCGAGATGATGACCCCACAGCAGCTTATCATCGAGAATCACTCCCAAAAAGTTAACACGACAAGATGACCTTTCCGGGAGGTCACGCAAAGCAAAAGTAACAGTTGTCGTTTTGGACTTATTTAAAGTTAATCTATTACAGGAGAACCACATCCCCGCAATAGATTCCAGCCGTTTCGCCTCACTCAGAGTTGAATTCAGGTCGGCGTGTCGTTTACAAATAGATGTGTCATCTGCAAAAAGTATGCACCTTCCCGGAACATAGCCTGGTAGGTCATTAATGTAAATAAGGAACAGAAGAGGACCCAATATCGACCCCTGAGGTACACCCGTGGAATTCCCCCTTCTCCCCGAAAGCCCCCCACCCGACTTGACAACCTGGAACCTGCCACCCAGATAGGACTTTAAGAATGCAATACTTTGATCGTTCATTTTGTAAAATTTGAGTTTGTTGACTAGTATATCATGATTTACACAATCAAAAGCCTTGGACAAATCACAAAAGGTAGTAGTGGCATACTCAAGGCACTCAAAACCATCCAACAGCTCCGTAACAAGGTTCCAAATTGCTTGCGAGGTGTTAACACCTGTCCTATAGCCAAATTGACTATGGGAAAATATATTCTCTGACTCAAAGAAAGTCGAGAGCTGGGTGGCCATACACTTTTCCAAAAGTTTCTAAAATACAGGAAGAAGCGATATTGGTCTATAGTTAGAAAAATCAGACCTACAGCCCTTCTTAAAAATAGGAACAACTATCGCGGTCTTCATGCAATCGGGAAAGTAACTCTCCCCGATGCAAAGGTTCACCAATTTTGTTAAAGGACTAATTATTAACTCTTTAACAGATTTAATAATCGCCACGTTTAGGCTATGGATGTCATTACTTTTAGAATCCTTCAGTGAAGTTATAACGTCGCGCACTGTATTATAACTCACTTCCGAAAAGCCAAAAGAAACATCTGGAAGTCTGGTATTTTGCATCAGAGAGAGCGGATCATCCGTACTGACCGGAAGTCTTTGCAACAATTCCTCCGCAACACCAATGAAAAAGTCATTTAAATCATTTGGCGGCAAAGTACATTCACTCCGACTTTGGTTGACGTTCCTCCTTTCATTGACTATCCTCCACATAGCTCTTATGGGGTTACCGGCATTATTTATAAGGTTATCATTCGTCCTCCTTCTTGCCTCCTTTATACTTAATTTATGACGATAGCGGTATTGCTTAATTGCATTTTTTAAGTCGAATGAAGGATGAGCTTTGTTTATTTCATTTACGAGTTGCAGATGTTCCCGCATATCCTTTAGCTGATTGTTAAACCAAGGGGCCAAATTATTTGGCTTAACTTTGATGTTCCTTTCAGGAAAAGACTCGAAAAAGACATGCTGAATCACCTCTAGAAACCTCGCAAATTTGCTCTCCAATGACATTGAATTAGAGTCAATAAAATCCCAAGAAATATTTTCGATGTTCTTATAAAAGTTAAACTTACCCAATCTTGTAATTGGTCTACATTTTTTTATGTTTAATTTACCAAGAGAGACATTAGGTAAAGCAATGCTAAGTAGTTGACCTAGATGGTCCGAGAGGTTGCTGTTCATAACGCATGCGTGACAAGACTCTGTATTTAAATTCAAAAAAATGTTATCGAGGCAGTTATTAGCGCGAGTGTTATCATAAACCAGCTGGGTAAGGCCAAAACTGCCTAGCAAATCACCCAAAAGTCGGCACTCGCCACATTCCGTGCCGAATTTTACATTGAAATCGCCCGTTAAGACAATATTCCTGTACTGTAGTGAGGAGAGTGCTTGCTCGAGAACATGCATGAATGAGTAAAAATTCCCAGAGGGGGGACGGTATATTGTTAATATATAAAAATTATTGAATTTATCCAGAACGGCACAAATCTCGATCTCTCCTTCAACAGAGAGTTTATTAACTCTTTCTATACTTTCGAACTCAAAGAAAGGGTCTACAAGGATAGCAGTACTGCCGCCCCTGCTACCTTCACGACAAAAATACGAACAAACATTAAAATTTAAAATAGTCAAAGAGATAATTTCGGCTGCAGAAAGCCAGTGTTCAGTTAGACAGATTACATTTAAGTTTTTATCACAAATAAAAGATTCAAACTCGTTCACTTTATGTCTAATAGATTTCATGTTTATACTGAATAGTCTGTAAGTTGAGTGGTTTAAGTTTCCGGAGGATCTTCGGCTGGCTTCGTAAAATTTTTCTTAACATATTTAACGAATGGTTTATATCTTATGTAACTAGGCCAAAAATTTCCGTCTAGAAGTTGTGCTCGATAGTTGTGAGGTACTCGAACGCAGAAACTACGGTAAGATTCCGATCGGACCTGAAGTTCATCCACAACGACGTCAGTGTCTGGTATCTTATCAGATCACGTATATATTTAATTAGCGTTTCCTTGGTGCATGAAAGGTCAACTTTGGAGATGTGGATGTTTGACGTGGGTATAAAACCAGACAATTCAGTACAGGCATCACCGGTACCATATGCTGCCTTTTGGTGACTCGATTTTTTCCTCTGTTGCCTAGGTGCAGACTTCGGAGGTTTACCGGCCAAGACTTCGTTGTATTGTCTATTTTGGAAAGTACCTGTGAGTGTCTTTGAAGTTCCTGATGTCACATTCCTGGGCTGTTTGCAATCAGGATTTTGGGCACCAGATGGTGTAGGTGTAGGGG
The DNA here is from genome assembly GCA_963942485.1 of Pediacus dermestoides. Classification (NCBI taxonomy): domain Eukaryota; kingdom Metazoa; phylum Arthropoda; class Insecta; order Coleoptera; family Cucujidae; genus Pediacus; species Pediacus dermestoides. Next base: position 11,939,033 of record OZ012630.1, on the reverse strand, counting down.
GTTGAATAGAGGAACCTTTCGCCTGAATTACTGGAACCTCTGGGTCGATAACATGCAGTTCCGACCGTCGACCCAAAGGTGGCGCCAAGGAAGTAGGAACCGTTTTTGGTTGTGAGAGGTGTGGCTTCTTCAAGACAGATGATGCCACTGACTGATTGCTACTTTGCTGCAAAAGATGCAACTGCATTTCGAGATATGCAATTTTATCTCTCAAAAGGCCGCTGTTTTCAATCAATATGGCGTTCTTTTGCTCACAGTGGACAAGAATAGTTTTCAGGTGCTCGTTCTCAGTTCTTAGGGTACTCACAGCAAGGGCAGAGTTGTCAAAACCAAAAACAACAGGTTGTGGAGTCAAGGTTAGAGTCTTTGAAGACCCCTCGACACTATTGCAGCAAATAACTCTCGTCGCGTCCAAAAACTGGCACTTTGCTCGCGACGCACAGCTTGAATGAAACACGGCTCCACATTTGGAACAAAACACATTTTTACATAGCACATTTTTGCAACATTTAAATCGAATTTCGTCCGAAGAAATCTCAGGCGATGTGTCACCTTCGACCATCTTATATTTACATTTCTAAGAATTTATATGGGGCCCCCAAATATCTACAACTACAAAAAATAAGTTTGGGTCTCAGTTTGTAATACACAAACAATTAAAATAAATTTCTAAATGATTTTAAATCTAGTGAAGCGAATGTATTTTATGCGAAATAATTTTATATGTAAGAGACCGGGGTTGTACGGTCTCAGTAGGAATGTAAATTTAATCCCTTGGGATTAAATAGGCCATTTCAGTCCCTGTAAAGAGGGATTAAATTACCACATTTAATCCCGGAAGTGCAAAAACGTTCAAATACTGTTTTCAAATTATTCAAATGATCCCCCACATCAGAACCTGTTACCACAATATCATCCAGAAAACAAACCGTACCCTTTATTCCTTGAAGCGTTTTTTCCATTGTTCTTTGAAAAATTGCGCACGCAGGTTTTGTACCAAAAGGCAACCTTTTAACCCCATAAATTCCTTTATTCGTGCTCCACGCCAATTGTTTACTAGTTTATTCATCAACTTTCAACTGGTTATAAGCTTGGCTCAAAACTCGACTGTCAAATTGGCTGCCATTGTCACTAATTACAGTTCTGGGACAACCAAAACAACATACAATGTCCTCAAAAAGCGTTTGACTCACGGCCTTGGCGGTTGCTGTACGGAGCGGTTTGCAGTGCACCCATTTGGTGAAGCGGTCTTGAAATACTACCAGGTGACTATTTCCCTTGGTGGAGCGGGGCGGTGGGCCAACCAAGTCGGTACTTACAGTTTCCCATGATTGTCGGTTGGCAGATGGCTGCATATGTCCAGGCGTCTGCAGCTCGGATGGTTTATATCGTTGACACTGCGCACATTTCCTAACGTATTGTGCAATATCCCGGAACATACCTGGCCAATAGTAACGCAAAGCTATTCGGGCAATAGTCTTTGCGATACCTAAGTGCCCTGCGGTAGGTGCGTCGTGGTTTTCCTGTAGGACATCTTGTCGGAGACGTTTCTGCACGCAAAGTTTCCAGGGGTCGGATATATCGGGTTCAGCAAAAGTTTTAGGAACCCCAAAAGTGTCGATATAGTTTACCATTTCGGATGGAATAGTCCGGGAACTGGTCTGGAGACTGATCTACTTCAGCAAGTTTATGACGGTACCAGGAACAATCAATGACAGCGTCAACGATGCACAGTTCGTCGGCGTCGACGAAAGTAGTGGCCATTGGCTGACGAGAGAGTGTGTCAGCCACTAGGTTGAGTACTCCCTTACGGTATCTGATCTCGAAATCGTATTGTTGCAGAAAGATACTCCATCGGGCCAGTCTACCTGTCGGGCTTTTAATGGAGTGTAGCCATCGGAGCGACTGGTGGTCAGTAAGCACAGTGAAGTGGTAACTTTCTAAGTAAGGTCGCATTTTTTCGATGGTTTGAGATGCAGGAACAGGCAGAGGTGGTAATACGGTTTCGAAAAGAGCTGGACTGGCTCTGCCACTTTTAAGGAATTTGCTTAGGTGTTTTCGCAAGGTGTCGACGGTGCCTTCTCGGTTCAGGCCAAACTTGCTCAATTCCTCGGCAAGTTCATTCTTCTTCAACCGGTAAAGCCAGCCCACTCGTGTGTCAGCTATTTCCAAGCCGCAGGTCAACTCCTCTTTTTCGATATCGGATACCGGATCGTCATCGATGAGGGAAGGCGGTTTACTCATGATACAGTCAAATCAAGTAAAAAAAAACCTGCACAATATTAATAATAAAAAAACGGTTTTAATAAGGAGGATTAGCAACACGGTCCCTGCTCGGGCGCCAATTTGTAACAGGTTTTCGGTTTTGGCGATTTCTACCGATATTGTTTCGGTTCGGACGGTCTCAGGCGCCAAATTTGGTAACGGGGTTGTTTCCCCGGAACCCTCCTAAGCCTGGGTAGCTACAGAGGAGAGTTAGTAAATACCAGGGGTCGCTGTTAATGTTTAAATGAAATTCACTGACCCATTTGACTTGGTATATTTGTAAACATAAATAAATATTTATAATAAATGCAATTTGTAAATAAAAGAAAATCCTAAATCTTAAACAATATTATATCAACTAACATCTAAGGGACGGGAGCGGCTGTGTCGCTGGCTTTCGGTGCCAGTAGTCGGAGCCGGGGTTGAGGGACGGTATACAGTACAATCGGTAATTACCTACTACTTAGTAAGTAAGTAATTATTAATTGGGTCGGTGTATCATAATATGTTAATCGGGTAGGTTACGGTATTAATCTTAATATTGCGCAATGTGATCTCAGGAAACCCACCAAGTGTTTAGTGGTTGTCGGAAAACTCAGGAGCGGGCACTGGAACTGTCTTGACGAACTAACGGGTACCGGAAAACTCTTTTTTTGGAATGTGTCTCTCGGTTCCTTTTATGTGAAAATTCTGCCATTGAAATCAACGGGTGGGCAAAAGATAGAAACGGCATTAAAGCGAGAGAGGAAAGTTCTAGTATTCCTTGCAAAAACCTTAAAAAAATGGTGACATTCGGATGTTGGCGAGAGACACATTCTTTTACACATTCTTCTACATTTGGATATATTTTGAGAGTTTTGAATGGAAGTGAACGCAATGAGTGCAAAAGAGACAGACGAAATATTTTCCGATCGGGGCTTGTTCCGTATACAGGGGTAGTAGGGAATACTTTATACCGGATGTGAAATACTAGAAATTAAATAAAATGACGAAATAATAAGTTATTCTAGTAAGGAAGGCGGTTGTATTAATGAAAATAAAACGGCTTCGTTACAATATTTGACCCCGGAACCTTCCGTTTCGTAAAAAAGTAGGAACGGAAGGTCAAAACCGCAACACTCTATCTTTGATAATAACTCCAATACCTCCTAAAAGTGTCGAAAATGGGACACCCTGTACATCCCACGATATAGGATAAGAAGGTACAGCGACGAACCGCGTTTGCTTAGCATTGTGACGGCATACGATCAGCGAGAGCCGTGCTAGACAAGGATGGACGACGTGGCCTGTTTCGGTAGTCTGTATAGTGCATGCAGAGCTGGTCAAATACTTTGAAAAAGTTTTTAAATATTAAATAATAAAGAGAAGTAATTCATTTGGACATCATACTAAGTTTTTGTCGGCAGTAAAAAAATATCGGGGTCAATACGTGGATAGCAAACAAATTACATTGTATCAGCAAGTAAACACATCTTTAATCAACTTAAAATATTTTAAAGCTGACCAAAACTTTAATATTATGCTAACCGTTTAAATGATAGCCAGTAATAAATGATTTGGTTGTATTTAATTAATTATATGTCGCAGTGTTTTTACTAATTCATTACAGTTATATCGAGCGATCAAATAAATTTGTAATCGAGTCATCCATGGATTTGAATCCGTATGTCTTTAACTTATTATATTCATAATTTCGCATCCCTACGTTTTTTAAATTAATATTTATTTCAGAAATCTTTTGACATAATTCGACAAGCTGGTGGTGACAATGATCACCCCAAATTTACTACTTTTATTCAATTATACCGGATGATGTCAGTCTACAAATTTCTTAAACCTCCCAACTTCGGTAATTGCACAGTTTTGGACAAAGAAAATGTTCCTGACAAATTGACTTTTGACCGATGTAGAAGCATATTTTCGCAAATCAAAGACGAAAACATTAAAAATAAAATAAATTTTATATTAGAGTTGGACGTCTCTAACAATTTCCTAGAAGACGAGTTTGAAAATTAAGCAGAAGCAGAAATATTATTTTTCATACATGATTGCTCATGTTTTAAACATTTCTCGCCTCTCCTAATAGTACGATTTCGAATGAATGTTATTGAGTACCATTAGTGTCATTGGTCAGATCTGCATCTCATCTTTAAACGTTTTCTTTTTGAGAATTCGTAGTTTTTATCGTTTTTAAATTTTAAACTGCGATGCTAGATTCTTTTATAATGACATAAAGGAAACAGTATAAACCAAATATAAAAAAATTATATTATAAAATAGACTGTGACTTTAAAATTTGAATTAGTTACTAAGTTTTGCTCTTTCATCACATCTGCGCAACCATTTGGAAATTTCTTTCTCAATTTGTTTTTCCGTTTTATCTTCAAAAACTTTTTTGGAAATTTCTAAAACATGTAATTGTTTAGAACTTTTTTATTGTAAATTTTTTGTTTGTTTACCCATAAGTAGTGTGCATAGATTTAGTCCTTTAAAATGATTCTTTTTTTCCTGCCTAAATAACTGAACTCAGCACCACAAGTGTTAGTTATTAGCTTCTGCGAAGCTCGTACAACAAATTCCGCTTTTTTAAATTCATCATCGTCTTTAAGAACATTCTCAAATATTTGCAAGTCATCCTGTATGTTAACTGGTAGGTTTGTAAGTTTTGTAAAAATGTATTCACATGATTCAGTTACAGGTGCATCTTTATTTCTTTCGAACAATACCTTCTAGTCACTAACTTCTTCTGCAATGTCAACCATAGTTGATTGTAATATACTTTGTTGTCGGATAACTTATTTTAATAAATCTGATGAAATTAAAATAGATATACAATAAATAAGTAGCAAATCTAATAAATATACATACATACTATTTCAACTTGATGATTAGGTTGATTATCGTTATTTTGTAGAGATTCATAGATTTCTGGTAGTAGAGAATTCGAAAGCATTGGAGCATCTATACTAGAAACTGTCATTCTGTTATTGGTTATTTCGCTAGTATTTCTATCCTCCATTAAAACTGTATCAACATTTTCAAAAGAAGTATATACGACGTACCTCCAGCAATGAATTACTCATTTTTTTCCCGTTGGGAGGAAGGGAAATCTTTCATCATGTCGGTCGACGGGGTAGTGTCAGATTCCTACTGACTAAAACCCCTCCCCCCTTTCTCATCATGGGCTTTTCCGGATCGCTGGCGTGCATTGCTTCGGCCAATGAATTACTACTATTATCTGATATAGTTACTTTAACCATTTTATTGAAGAATACCTACATAAAAAGTTTTGTATGTTAATTTATTTACTTTTAAATTTTTTTAACACTGGTGGATTTGGCAGTAAACATTCTTCATCTCACCTCAAATGACGAGAATGAAGCAGTTACCTTTTTGTCAATTTTTCGTTTCCTTGCTGAAAGTATAGATTCCCCTGAGAGTCAGTTTGACTATCCATATCAGATGTAAATTGTATTTTTTCCGAATTGTTCTTTGCTACTTCAAAGGGATCTATGAACAAAATTTATACTATACTTTTAAATTTGACAGCTAAACCTTTTGATTTTTACTTACTAAAAACATAATTTCTAATTTGTTTACATATCCATATTGACCAATCTGGCTTTGGCGGAATTGTTTTCGTATAAGTTTCTTCAATTCTAGCCCTTGTAAACGGACGCCAATAACTTTCGTTTTTCACCAACCAGGAAGTAGGTACTACGGCTACATTATCCTCAGAGGGGTAAAGATTATCCTCTTCTTCGGGAAATTTCACAACACACCATGTGATGGTGGTGGCCATGTTGCTACAATTAAATATGTAATGAATATATTAATGAATATTCGTAGAAAAACAACATATTACTACATTTAATCTTAACTATTACTGCTAAAAATTAAACATTGATTTAATATTACTATACCAAAATTATTTAAAGTACACTTGTGCTTTCCACACTATCACATCAGTTGAACCATCCTTAGCTATAAAATACAACCACATACTTGTGCGTCGGCAAGGTTAGCAGCCACGAGATCAAAATTTAATCTACACAATATTGCAACAAATATACTATTACTTTACGATAATAGTACAAACAGTAGCAGTATTTTATTAATAAATAATTAAAAATTATAATATGTGTAATACAGGAACAACAAGAAAATTTTCTCCGTAGGGCATTTTTACAAATTTATACAATACATTGTCTATACTTCAGGAAGTCAAAGAAACTAAATTTTTTACAACAGAAATATTAAAATTTGAAGATTCACATGATTTAGCAAAAAAAATTTCTGTAGTTTTAAATTTATGACCAACTATAAACATTTTGCTATCTGCATGTATTACAATATTTTTGATGCAAATTATGCCTCCATTTTTTAACATATAATATAATACAGCAATTATCACTATCGGCTAATTACAAACTAACATTTTTAAAATCTACTTGCCGATACTGATTTAGAATACAATCAGATAATAACATTATGAATTTATGCCAGTAATTTCAAAATCGGTTTACTATTTTTTGAAAAAAAAGTCTCTGTCTTGCATAAATTTGTGTGGACTAAAAAATATGTTATATCATACAGAGTGTTTCAGAAGGAATAGTAAATATTTGAGGAGGTGGTAGTATGGACTATTTTGAATAAAAAAGTTCATATAATCATGTGTCCAATTTCGATTTTTTTTTCATTTGTTTTTTTTAAATTCCAATTCCACTTCAATGAACTTTCAAACTCAAAGTCGTTGGTGAGATTTTTTAAAATCAACTTTGAATTTAATTAATATTAGTTTTTTATTTCATTAAGTAATAATTATGGGTAACATTTAAATAGCTGTATCTCTGTAATCATGAAGAATTGGACACATGTTTATATGAACTTTTTTATTCACAATAGTCCATACTACCACCCTCTAAAATATTTACTATTCCCCCTGAAACACCCTGTATATTAGACATTAAACATTATGCTTTTTTCAATATTTAAGTGAGATAATACTGATTAAAATTGTTTTTACACTTTGAATTTCAAGGTATGGGTGATTAATTAAATGCGAATTGATTTGGTTTTCAAGAACAATTTATTGTAGTAGGTAAAACAGAATTTTGAGTAAAATGTACCTAACAGAAAAAAAAATTTTTTTAGTTAGAAAATTTGGAGCGAAGGCTCCTCATAGGGAAAGGATACTTTATAAATGCACCATACAAAAATTTTAGTCGAACCAAAATATATTCTGTTTTATTTTTCAAGGTTAATACAAATAAACTCAAAAGCATGTTAAATGTCAAGTAACACGGATATTAAACTCGTATTAAACAGTTATTTAATATTATAATACAATTTATACCTAGACCACATTTTGTCCAGTTCCAGAACATTAAAATATCCCCGACTTGATACTTGTTTGGCTCTTGAATTCCCCCCATATCCTCTCATAGATAGTAGAGTACATCAGACTTGTTGGACCATTTCCAAGTTTTCAGTGACTTCTGCACTGCTTTAATTGTAGCCCCACCATCATCAAATGTTACTATCATGCCTGGAAACAGCTGTCCTTCATATTTGAAAAGAACATATTCACCTATTGCCATGATAACATCACGCAATTGTAGAAGGTCTGTAGTCGACTTTTGTCCAGAAGTAGTAGCGATTGTTTCATCATCCTCTACGGATTTCGCCGCAATACTCTCAAAAAAGACTTCATCATCATCAGATGAGTCCCTGAGGGAAATTTTATCAGTGGACGAGGCACTAACATTTGTTAATTATGTCTGTTGTTGCTGTGAAATAGATTGGATTTCATGATTGTTTAGTATTTCGAGTTCTATGCTACGGCTATGGTTATTTTCTTTCTTTTTGTTAATTTTCTTTCTGTTAATTCAGTCCTTCTGCTTTCTCAAGTTTTCAGAAATGAATCTTCTATGGCATTGTTATCACATTTAACCTTGTAGGATCATTTTTAGAAGCTCATCAACATTCACTGGGTAAATGCCACATTTTTTTAAAACTCGATAATAAATTTGCAGCAGCGTTTGGCTCTAAGACACTCATGAGTTTATTCAGAAGCATTGGAAAATGTTGTTTTTTTTTCTGAAATATTTATTTACAATCTAATCTTATATGGATTAATAAGTAAATTTTATGGCGTCTAAAATGAACGAGGGAGGTCACTGCCAAATGACAAGTTCCTCACAATTAACTTAACTTATTTAACTATACATATACACTACACACAATTAAATATAAATCACAACATAATCTGAACTTAAAATTTAGAAAATTAAAACTAGAATCGATTTGGTAAATCGAGAGGTTTGAATCTCTTTAGTCTTTTTGTTTGACAAGTTCTGTTCAAAAGTTTCACTACAAGAGTATTTGGATGGTTATAAAGTCTATCACGGTACTTCGCACTAGCACTTTTTATTTCATCTTTTACACTACACATATTAAGATCACGATGAATGGCTTCATTGGTGATGTACCACGGAGCATTGGTGATGGTTCGCAGTATCTTGGACGGAAATCGTTGGAGTATTTCAAGGTTTGAGTAAGTCCAGTAAGTCCAGACAGGCTTAAGTATGACTTTATACACCAGTAGCTTATTTTCAAGTGAAAGTTGGGAATTTCTTCCGATTAACCAGTACATTTTACTGAATTTCAGTCCAAGCTGCTTGCGTTTTGTCCATATGTGTTTCTTCCAGGTGAGATGACGATCAAGATGCATTCCCAAATCATTGGCACCTTCAGCTTGTGGCAGATATTGTTCGTTCAGTTTTACGGAGGGACATGTTTCCCTGCGCATAGTGAATGTCACACGAGTTGATTTGGACTCGTTGGCTTTAATGCGCCATTTTATAAGCCACTGTTGAATGTTATCCAAACTACTTTGCAACATTTGCGAAGCAACGGTTGGATTCGAGTGCGATGCCATCACAGCAGTATCATCTGCAAAAGTCGCAACGGTAATTTGATTTGAAGTAGGGAGATCAGCCGTAAAAAGTAGGTATAATATTGGTCCTAATACACTGCCTTGTGGAACTCCAGATGAAATAGGCACTAGAGATGTATATTCATCTTGGAATTTTACCCGAAAATGTCTTTCAGATAGGTATGATTTTAAAATTTCGTAATAGTTGTATGGGAGATTTTTCTTAAGTTTGTATAGAAGGCCGTTATGCTAAACCTTATCAAATGCTTGGGATATATCAAGAAATGCAGCAGAACAATATCGCTTCGCTTCAAGATCTTCGTTAATTTTGTTGACCACTCGGTGTACTTGTTCCACAGTTCCATGTTGCTGCCTAAATCCAAACTGGTGATCTAGTATTAACCTCTTTTCATCAAGAATAGGTCGTGAAAATGTTGCTTTTGAAGGACTGTGTTTTTAACACCTTCTGGCATTTTCTTCAACTCAGCTAATATCTTCCGCCACAAAATCATCATTGGACGAAAGAAGGCCACATCAAGTGGTTGAGTCAAATGAGTGCTATTAGGTGATAAACATACAAACGATACATCATTTTCTTTACATAAACTTAAAACATGCACGGATATATGTATGCGATGATAAGTTCGATTTTTCCACTTTTCGACACAAATCTATATCTTGATTGTTTTTTAATTTAGAGAAAAGTTAATAACACGTTCTTCAGGCACTTTTTGCAGTAGATTGTAATAATATAATCTGATTTTCAATAAATTTATTCATTTTCAGGTTATGATATAAACTTGTGTTTTTTAAATACAAATCATAGTTGGCTATGGCTTAGTTTAAAAGACATTTTATTTCTGTTTTCAAAAATATATAACATGTAGGGTCTAGTCTTTGATTTTTATTATTTTTCTAAAAATTCGCAAAATTCAGGATAAGACGTAATATTTCCTATATTTTTAGTAGTAAATGACATCGCCTAGGTACTACTAAAAATATAGGAAATATTACCTCTTAACCCGAAATTTGCAAAAAAATAAAATAAGCAGGAAGAAATAGACCCCACATGTTATACAGGGTGTTATCGTGAAGTGGCTCCCTATTGTTGATAAAATTTAATGTGTAAAACAGTTTCATTCTGGAATATAATTTTCCCAGGTAGCACGCTGTCGTTAAATCATGTCACTTTTACGTATAAAAATGTCACTAATTACGTCATTCGGACAGTCAGAATGTCGTCTAAGTAACCCCATGATACCATTAACCAGGTATGTTCTTCCCGCAGACGAGTTTGGATTCAGTCTGCGCATCATCCAAGGCCGTCAATTTGTTTCGCTGTTATTTCAAATTCAAACTGCGTTTTTTAAAAGTGGCAAGAAATCAGGTGATTTTACATGAAAAAATATCACGAAAAACGAAACGTAGTGTGTAAATTATCTTTAGCTTATTTTTATATTTACCTTAATTAGGTATATGCAATTTGCAACGCCGCACCTTATACCTTGCCTACTCAGTCTTATAACACCATGTTATATGCCGTTTGAAAATAAAAAAGATTTTCTGTTAAATACATCACAAAATATGTTAGATGCTCAAATTTCTTCGCATGTATGAATTAATGGGAAAGAAACCCAGCTGCTATTTTCAGAAGATAGTATTTTCCAATAATTCCATGAAGAGGGCAGATTTCGAAGTTTTGAGATGAATCTGTCAGAACATATATTTAAATCTTTGGAAAATAAAATACAATATTTTATTTTCAAATGGAATCATTCTAATCGCAATATGACAATAAATTTAATAAGTAATTTCGCAACTGTCATACATTTTTGCAGATAATGTGTTTGTGTTATACTCCGCCGGAATATGTCCTACTTATACGCCGCTCAAGAGTGGTGTCATAGAAATGAAACTTATACCTTGCCTACTCAGTCTTATAACACCATGGGCCCGATTCCTATGCGTGAAGCGAAGCTGGACTATCGCCTGCAACCCGATCACTTCACATGCTAGTATTCCCACCACTACCGGCGTTTTTCACTGGCGAGACTAGTGCGCACGAAGTATATATCTATCCTTTTTCAAACCACGTTGACATTTGCCTGAGTGTGGACTATTTCAACAGTGGAAAACGTAAGAAGTTTTCGTAGTTTTAAGTTTTAAGCATATAACAAGTGACCTAACTTTTCAATCAAAATATTTATTTTTTTATTTATCTTTAAAGTAATGGACACTGAGGGTGTTATAAAAAGGCGACGAGTGTCACCTGCAAATGCCACTCAGAAAGCTATGATAATAGAATTCTTAGAGTCGAATCCAGCTTTAGCACAAGCCAAGTTTGGTTCAGACTTTACGTTTAAAACAGCCGAAAAACTATGGACAAATATTACTTCACGGCTAAATGCTGTAGTAGGTGGCACGACAAAAACATGGGTGGAATGGCGTAAGGTACATTAGGTTTTTTAGAATTTACCAAAACTAAATTTGAATCAGGTATAACTGTATTGTAATTTCAGACATGGCATGATTTGAAAAGAAACAACATAAAAAAAGGGCCACACTTAATAAATCTGCCAGGGCAACGGGGGGAGGGAGTCCTTCAAAAGAAATTTGGGAAAATGACGATGAGACAATTTCCAAATTAATTTCGAACACTGTCGTCCATGGCGAAAGTTTTTGATGAAACTGGGTGTGGATCAAGTAGTTCAGGAGCTGACTTTAGTAAGATCGTTAGTTTAGGTAGGTATTTAATTAATAATATTATTAGTAAAACAAAACAACATTATTATTTTAATAAAAGATGTATCAGATTAATTATAAGTATTTTAACAATATGTTTAAAATGAGAAACTACTTATAGGTACATACATAATTAATATTATTTTCAGAACATAATTATCCAAAAACAAATAGAGAAAATGAAGCAAAGAAGAGAAAGCTCATCTCAAAAACTGCACGATTGAAGCAATCGCAAGAAAATTCTAACGAAATGCTTCAATTGTCGAGAGAAAGCATGAAATTAAAGAAAAGAAAATTACAGCTGTTGGAAGAAAAAAACAAAAATGATAAAGAAAAAATAAAAATGTTAAAATCTATTTTAGAGTCAGTTCAGACTTTAATAAGTCATATTGTTAATAAGTAGACTGATTTATGTTCTTTAGTTCCTAATGATTTCTAGTATTTTTTATGTATTGTTTTAATTCTAGTTGTTTTTTAGTTAATAATGATTTATTTTTCTTTGATGATTAGAATCAAGTTGTTTTTTAGTTTATATAATAATAAAATGTAGTTTTTCTTTTATTAAATAAAATAGTTATTTATAATTCGTGTTCTAACTGCACGTCCTGCTTCCAAATCCTGGTTTAAGCCTTGATTAGGTTGCAGTTGGCCATCGTACATGCCTAAATTTTCTGCATCCACGTCTTCATCTAATAATTCTGGCAAGTTTGCTTGTATGCACATGTTGTGTAAAATCACACATGCGTTGATAATTTTAGAAGCAGTTGTGGGTGAATAATGCAAAACTCTGTGTTTCAACAAACACCGGAATCTATTTTTTAGGACTCCATTGCAACGCTCGATAATACTTCTCACACAAGTAAGTCGATTATTAAATCGTTCTTAGGGGGTATTTAGTCCTTCAGCTAGGGGTCAAAAGGTAGGAAGTAAAAGCGGGATGAGACGACGCAGTGTTTTCTGAAGGTTTTTTGGTCGCTAAATCCGAATCCGTGCGTCGTTTTTCAATAAAGTGGTGCAAACAAAAGTTATTAACAATTTATTGTTTAAAACGCAATAACTCGAGAGGTATAGATTTTACCGAGCATGTTACCAAAAAAAGTTTCAAACAAAAGTTGTTCAAAATAAAAAGACTCTCCGAAAAGTTTATATGGTATTTTGTCATAAAGTCGCATGGACAAAAGTTATTAACAATTTATTGTTTAAATGTTTAAATTAACTCATATATATATATATTTTCATATATAAGAGTAGAAAAAAGTGATTTTTGGTTCCCAAACCAGAGCCTCAGTTCGAAAAACCTCAATTCTAGGAAGAAAAGCGCGCGAGCCGGCGATGCAGCGACGCATCGATGAATTTTCCTGGCTTCGCAGAACATGGTTAATGGGTTTTAATTTCGAAAAATAACACCTTTATTGTGCCCGCATACCCTCAAAAATTTACGACGTAAAATGTAAATGAGTTATGAGGAAAATTCAAACAGAACTCATAATTGTTAATAACAAATTTACTAATTTATTATAAAGAATGTTGAGTTTTTAACTAATTCACTTTTTCATTTACATCAACACTTGGTGGACGTATTAACGTACACTTTTTTTTGTTCAAAAGGGGGTCTAAATGCTTGAAGCCTCTGTCTGCCATGACAACTGCGCCAGGTTGTATAAAATCTAAAAAGCCACTCTCTTGAACTATAACTAAATCACAGGTTCTGCCAGCGAAACCTTTAGAGGTAAGATTTATAATACCATCCGGCGTACGTGAAATTAAATATTTTAAAGTATTTGCTGTAATCAGACCAAGTGAGCGCTTGGTTTACAGCATCTGTAGGTTTTTGAATTTCGATCTCAAAACAGTCTATTATAAATTGAACTTGACTGTTTTTTTCTCGGAAAGTCAATGGAAGCAATTCTTTCACTTTTTGTGTTGGGGGATGGAAAATAAACTCTCTCATTAAAACACTTATCAGTGGAAGGGCTTTGCAAAATTTTTTGAGACACAGCTCTCTGACAGTCCATAAGCATCTGCCAATTCACAAAAAGTATAAGCTGTTTTTATTTTTTGCAAAGTTAAATACATGGTGTCCCAAAATTAGTCTGCCAAAATGTACCAGTATAAGGGGGGAAACCTTAATTAAGTGTAATCCAGAAGAAACACGGCAAGATGACTAATAACAATGTTTATTATTACGTATAACAAATTAACAGAAGAAACAAAACAATGAAAATAAAACTATCTAACTAAGTTATGGAGGGTGGCTGGTATCAGCGCATGTAAGGAAAGCTAAAATATTTCAACAATAAAATAAAACTACCTAACTAAGTTATGGAGGGTGGCTAGGAACAGCGCACCTAAAGAAAGCTAAAATATTACAAATAACAATAAAATAAAAGTGCCTAACTAAATTATGGAGGGTGGCTAGCAACAGCGCACACAAAGAAAACTAAAATATTACAAAATTAATAAAATACAATTACTTAACTAGATTATGAAGGGTGGCTGGTTTAGCGCACCGTGGCTGGACACAGCGCACGTAAATCTAAGCAAAGAATAATAATATGTATTTGAGTAAAGCAAAAGCGCACAGTGGCTGTATACAGCGCACAAAACAAGCTATCTAAGCGAAGGGTGGAAAGAAAAAGAGCTGAGCTGCTGCCTGGTGCCTGGTTTTATACTGCCGTTGGCGTGCGCATCTGGAGTGCTGGGTCAGTGTGGGAGCGAGAAAGTATTCGAGCGCGTACATGCAGTTTGTCTTGCTCGCTACATACTCCCCCTCTGGTCCTGTAGACGCCCTCGACAAAGGAACCAGAAAAACGGAGAGCAAGTTAATTAGTGCTCTTCTTCTTTGGACGGCCTCTCTTACGTAAAGGGATTAACGGTTGTGGAAGGATTTCATCAGAGGTCCCAGAATAAGGGGTTAGGGCTGATGTGTGATAGATACCCAAAGGAGTAGTGGGCATTTGGTTTGAGGCGACCTCGTAGCTAGCAGGACCATGTTTACGTAAGATAATATAGGGTCCATCCCTCTTTGGAGCTAGTTTGGAGCTGAACCTAGCTTTGGAGCTGCTCGGCGCATGACTGGTAACCCATACTTGATCTTCAGGGCTGTAACCTGGGTCAGGTCTTCTCTTGGCATCAGTGGTAACCTTTCGGCGGTCCTGTTTTTGGTCTTGGATTTCGCTGGCATGGTATAGTGTAGCTGTCATCTGCTTCAAATAAGGAGTTATCTCTGCAATGAAATTTTCTGACTGCACGATACTTCTGAGGTCTCTGTCAATGTCGTCAGCGGTTCTCAATTCTCGCCCAAATGTAAGGTATGAGGCGGAGTATCCGGTACTTCGACATTTCGATGTATTCATAGCGAATCTGATTGCTGGTAATTTATCAGGCCAAGTGGAGTGCTTTTCACCAACAAGAATCGCCAATTGGGTTTTGAGGTCCCTGTTTCGCCTCTTAACGGGATTGGTTTCGGGATGATATGCAGGAATAAATGCATGTTGAATGTTGAGGCAAAACGTAACCTGTTGCATCACGGCACTAACGAATTGGGTGCCGTTATAGCTTATCAAGCGACGGGGAATCCCATAACGCAGAAAAACTTCATCAATCATAGTGCGAGCACAGGCTTGTGCCGTCGCTTTTTCTAAGGCGAATAGTTCGACCCATTTTGTAGCAAGGTCTTCTATGATAAGGATAGTAGCTTTTCCATCTTCTGAGGTAGGTAGTGGACCAAAAAGATCAAATGCTACAACCTCAAATCTTTGACTGGGAGCAGTGGTTTCTAGTAAACCGGCGGGTTTAAGATTTGTGGCCTTATATCGTTGGCACTTATCACAATTTTTAATGTATTGTGTCACAGTGTTTCTCATGTTAGACCATGTATAGCGGCTCGAGATACGAAAGAGCGTTTGTTCTATTCCACAGTGTCCAGCTGTTTCGTCGTCATGGTAAGCAGCGAGAACTTTGGAAATTTCGTGTTCTGGAACTACTTATTGCGCATCTTCTGCTTCGCTATCTGGGTGATACCGATAAAGAACTCCACGTGTCATAAGATATCCCTTAGAAGTCCAATAGTACGAATCTTCGGTGGGTGTAACAGCTTCAAAGCTATCAATTATCTTCTTCAACTTTTCATCTATAAGCTGTTCTGTTCGAATATCCAAACTACCCCTTGTCGGCAAGTCAATACTGATTGTACATATACCACAAGTAGTTTGGGTGTCTTCGTGTCATGGTGGCCTTGATAATCTATCCGCTACAACATTTGCTCGACCGGGAATGTATTTAATTTGGAGATTATAGGGTTGCAACTGCAACGCCCATCTAGCCAATCGACCAGCAGGTGATTTAAGTCCCATAAGCCATTTAAGAGCTTGGTGATCGGTTACTACAGTTACTTCACTGCCTTCGATGTAACCACGGAATTTTGATACGGCCCAAACAACAGCCAGTGCCTCTCTCTCGGTTGTTGAGTAATTTCTTTCTGCTTGTGTGAGTAGGCGACTTATAAATTCGATAGGGTGTTCAGCGTCGCGCTCCCCCTGGACTAAAACAGCCCCTAGAGCGTAGCTGCTCGCATCGGTTTTAAGAATATACGGTTTGGTTTCATCGGATTGTTGCAAGACTGGAACTGTGGTGAGAAGTTGTTTCAAAGTAGAAAATGCATCCTTTTGAGGTGTTTCCCATTTCCATGAACTACTCTTTTTGGTAAGATCGGTCAGTGCTTTAGCAATAGCAGCGAATCGTGGTATGAATCGCCTATACCATGAGCATGTCTGAATAAATGAAAGTAAGTGCTTAACATTTTTCGGTTCTGGCATTTGTAAAATGGCTTCTACCTTCTGAGGATCCATTTCGTTACCGGTTTTCGAAATAATGTGTCCTAGGTACTTTACGTTAGTGCAGCAAAAGTGGCTCTTGTCTCGGTGGACACGGAGACGATACTCACGCATTACTTTTAAAACGGCATTAACATCCTTAAGGTGCTCTTTAAAGGAGGGAGAAAATACGATGAAATCGTCTAAGTATGCTAATAGGTGTATGTGGCATAATTGGTTTTTCAATTGATTCATTAACCGCTGAAAGATAGCGGGGGCATTGCGTAAGCCGAAAGGCATTCTTTCGAATTGATAAGTTCCAAAAGGAGTGACGAATGCGGTTTTTTCTTGATCTTTCTCATGAACTTTAATTTGCCAATAGCCGGCGCGGAGATCTAACGTTGAAATGAACTTCGTTGGTTTCGTAGCATGTAATAGATCATCGATTCGGGGCAAGGGGTACGGATCTGGTACCGTAACTTCATTCAATTTTCGATAATCGATGCAAATTCTTGTTCCACCGTCTTTCTTGGGGACCATGCGTCCTCTGGTGTCGGTAGACGGGGACCCCCACTACTGTGATTTGGCGTTGAAGTCCCCCGCTATGATGGTGCTGCCTTGTCTTTGGCTCCTAATCGTGGTGGAAATGTTTTCGAGTATCTCCTCAAGGACGTCGTCTGTACTGTTCGGGGACACGTAGACGCTATATATGGTACAGAAGCGGGTCCTCGTGAAGACAAAACCTCTGGCCCTGCCTTCTTCTTGTATGGGTATCTTTTGGTTACGTTCCATCCATATAGCTGCTGTACCGTCGGTGCTTGTTAGCCACCTTTGATTCAATGTTATTTTTTCATTTGGTTCACTGGCTATGACACAATCCACTTTGAGTTCTGTCATTAAAGCTCTCAGCAGATCGTGTGCTGCACGGCATCTGTTTAGATTAATTTGCAGGAGTCTCAATGACATTTATATTTGGTGATATACCTTCCTCCCGAGGTGCAATGATGGATAGTATTCCTTGTGGGGGATAGTATTCCTTCCACCCTAAGTGCACCTGATAGTATTGAGTACGCTCAGGTAAGTGTGACCGACACGGGTTATTGTCCGTATGCTGTGCCTGGATGGACGGGTAATGTAGTAACACCACAAATAAATTAAATAAATTAACAGATAGGAAAAAGTTAACATATGTACATATATAGGGACGTGTACGAACGCAAATATGCCTGTAAGTGTAGAAACAAAAATAAACATCTGTATATAAAATCTTCGGATAAAACTCCGCATAAATTACTAAAAAAAAGAATCACAGATTTCATATCACTGGTTATGATGTCTTGGCCTGCGCCTAGGATCATTTGGAGGGATAGTGTACTATAGCACGAACGCGGACGCTCAGGTAAGTATGACCGACCCAGGTAAGTTTTACTATCGCTAATCTTTGTGCCCAGGACCACGTGAGAAGTTTTCCCGGGGAACAATGGACTGTTACACACACACGGACGACAGTTTGTGTGAGGTGTTTGGGTTTGGGACATAGATCACGGTTTTTGGCCGATTAAGTTCAATATGTTTCCCTATACAGGGTGTGTCACGACGAGTTGACAGTAGACATAACTCTATTACTAAACACAATTTGGTTCTAAAAATTGGTACACGCCCATTATACAATGTGCTCTATTTAATGAAAATATTGACACCTTTCTGGTACTTCCGGTTATACCGGAAGTAGACACAAACTTTGTTATTTTAAATGGAACACCCTGTATATTTTTGAATTTTTAGATTCTACACTTCATTTTAGACATAAAAGTATTAAGGTTGTATGGTCCTAACATTAAGGGTATTATAATTATTTACACTTTTTCATTTTTTTTTTACAAAAACATAGATATGAATAAAAATTCAAATCTCGACAATGACACGTTTTTTCCAAAAATTTTTTCTTGTGTTTGAAGTAGGAATATACAAGAAATAAGCTGATGTAGTTTTGGAAAACTTGCTTTATACAGGGTGTTGGTGGTTGTCCGTTCATTTTTAAAAACTTTAATCAATGGTAACTTTATTTTTTTAAATGGAACACCCTATATATTTTTAGATTTTCGAATTCTACACTTAATTCGAGACATAAAAGTATTAAGGTTGTAAGGTCTTTATGTTAACAGTATTATAATTAATTACGTTTTTTAAAAATTAACGGTCAATCACAAGCACCCTGTATAAAATAAGTTTTTTAAAACAATATTATCTTGTTTCTTGTACATTTCTGCGTCCACTAAAATTTAGTTTGTTTTTTGAAAGAACGTGTCATTAGTAAAATATCAAAATGTTTGGCTCTAAGTTTTTGTATGAAAAAATTGGGAGAAACATAATTAATTAATTATAATAAATAAAATAAAAATAAAAAAAATTAAATTAAATATAATAAAGAACAAATTTTAGTCGACGTAGAAATGTACAAGAAACATGCTAATATGGTTTTAAAAAACCTATTTTATATCTACAGGGTGCTTATGGTTGATCGTTAATTTTTAAAAACCTTGGAAATTGTAAAAAACGTAATTAATTATAATACCGTTAATTTTAAGTCTTTACAACCTTAATACTTTTATGTCTAGAATTAAGTGTAGAATTCGAAAATGTGGAAATATATAGGGTGTTCCATTTAAAAAAATAAAGTTATCATTGATCAAAGTTTTTAAAAATGAACGGATAACCACCAACACCCTGTATAAAGCAAGTTCTCCAAAACTATATCAGCTTATTGCTTGTATATTCCTACTTCAAACGTAAGAAAACAACTTTGGAAAAAATGTGTCATTGTCAAGATTCGAATTTTTATTTACATCTACGTTTTTGTAAAAAAAAAATCAAAAAGTGTAAATAATTATAATACCGTTAATGTTAGGGCCATATAACCTTAATACTTTTATGTCTAAAATGAAGTGTAGAATCTAAAAATTCAAAAATACACAGGGTGTTTCAATTAAAATAACAAAGTTTGTGTTTACTTCCGGTATAACCGGAAGTACCAGAAAGGTGGCAATATTTTCATTAAATAGAGCACATTGTATAATGGGCGTGTACCAATTTTTAGAACCTCTCCGTCCTTTCTTGTCGCGTTCCGAGATCTTCTGACGATCGACAGGGCTCTGCGGAAGGCAGCGCATTTCCCAGTGCCTGCTCTGTGTCCAGTTTTGTTGCACAGGGGGCATGCTTCGTCTTTCGTGCACTCTTTTTGTGCGTGTCCTTCCTCGCCACACTTGTAACATTTTTTGGAGCGGTCTTCATCGATGCTCTCCGCGGCCTTGTGATTGTAAGACCAACATTTGTGGCATCTGAGTACTTCCAGTCGTCTTTCTACGGAACAGTTTACCATACCTATCCAGAATGATTTTTCTTTTCCCTCTATCTTCTCAGCATCCTCTTTGTTGATTGTCAGGGTAATAGCCAGGGTGTCGTTGGCATTAGGTCTTAGGTCGCTCAGTTTATATGGTTTCTCAGCCATGTGGCCTATTTTGGCGTGTATGGCCTCCAGCACGTCTTCTTTTTTTATTTCAGCGTCCATACCCCTGATGTGTAGGGAGGAGCTTTCAATGGCCTTTTTCAATTCCTCTCCTGCTCCCTCATTTTTTCCGGTAATAATGAGGAGTTTCCCATCCTTTGTGCTCCTCAGACCTTTTATGGCGTTACTGGCGGGGTTGTCCTTTATAATAGTTTTCACTTTGCTCAGCAGTTCTTTATAATTTATTCCGCTTTCTTCCACTATCAGCGCATCGGTTCTCCGCTCCTTTTTTTCCTTAGTCCTTGCGTTTCCTGTGACTACTGTGGGGGCATCCTGCTTGTTTGTGTATATACAGACTCTCGTTGTTCCATTGTGGAAGATGCATTCTACCATCTTCTGTAATCTTTTAGGGGTCATGCATTTCACATTGTGCATGGCCACCCATTCCTCTTTTGCGGTTTCATCCCCGATCTTATGGATTTTATCCCATATGTCTTCGTCGGTGCCATTTTGTATCACTTTTATTATTTTTCTTGTTTTTGATTCGTTTGGTTCTTTAGATCTTACCGTCGAGGTCTGTTCCAATATTTCAAAGTCTTCTTTTCCTTCAACCAGTTCCGGAAATCTGTCTCTGTACAGCTTTTGAATGCTATTGTCCATTGCCTGGTCCTCTGGCTCCACCATGACGACTTTTATCACCGAGTCTTTTGTTATGAGTGGGTTTCCTTCTATTATTTCTGTGTTTATGAATATATCGTCTCTCCAGACCTTCTTTTCGGCTTCCTTCCACTTCTCTAGTTTGTCCATGTTTTCCAGAGTATCTATTTGATTATCATCGTAACTCCTGTGCCAGGGGTTGGTCTGGGTTGCGGACTCTCTTGTATCTGGTCTTGTTTTGTGCTCCTTTGTATCTGTTGTCTGCTTTGTGCCTCCTGCTTGGTTGTCGGCATCATACGCTTGCTTGTCCGATAGCTTACTTTGTATTTCTTCCCGTTCAGTTCTCCCACAATACTTTTGAATCTGGATGCAGATTCTTTAATGGGGACCTGGGTAAATCTCTCTATACATTTGTTTAAGGTTGTCACTTCCCTTGTGATTCTTTCGAACATTTCTTTAAACTTGTCATGAAGTTCACTCGGGTTTTGAATATTCTTTCTCTATCTAGTTCCGGCGAACTGTCCAGTATTTCTATTAAATTCTCCGGACATGTCATGGCGCTGAAGTTGTCGTCGCTCTTATCAGTGCCGCTTTTCTCCTTATTGGATTTTGCTTTCCTTTTTCCCGTTAATTCTTGCTGTTTGTTACCTTCCGGGGGTGTTCTCGCAATAGAGTGTCTTCTTATGAACGGACTTTCTTCCGCCTCCATCGGTTCCTGCTTTTCACGACGCTTAAATTGTATTGTGTCAAGCGAGTTGTAACGTTTGAGCTCGCTTAAAGCGTTTAAGCAGCTATGGTGCAATTTCATTACAGGTGTCTTGTCCCCAGTAGCTTCACCCCCCTTAAAGGCAGGCGCTGTGGCCTGGTTTACCACCGACGGACTTCGCGCAGACTCAGGTTGACGATCAGTAGGGGCCTGCTTGCATGTGGCCAGTTCTGAAGGCACATTAACAAAATTTCATGTATATTATGAAAGCACTCTCCAAAATCCAAAGTTGGATAACAGAGTCGTTTAGTCCAACCACTTCCATAGTCCCTGGCAAAAATAAGTTCATTGGCATACATTTCTTTATCACAAAACAAGCTTCGTTTACACTGTGCACAGTTTGCACATAATTTTTTTATTTTCTTCAAAATAAATCCAGCAACAAAGTTGTTCGAAAGTTGGCTTAATTTTTCACATAATGTGTTTGTGCTATTCGTGGATCGTGATACTGATGAAGCTGACTATGCCACTGGTGCTAGGATTATTTCTATTTAAAAAAGTTTTTATTGCACCAAAGTTGAATGTTTTCTTGTGAATCGATAATGTGGAATTCACAATAATAGTTTTAAAAATCCCTAAAAACGCCGAAGGCGAATTGTGAACATCCAGTTTGCTAAACTTGGGGGTCTTTTCTGGTCGTTTTTATTTTTTTGTTCGAATTCCATGGAAGCCACATCTCAACACTTTTCCATGTCGAGGGTTTTTAGTTCCGCCGTTAACAGAATCAAATAAGCGGTCAAAAAAATATAATAATTCTGCCGTGTTTACTGCTCCTTCTCCAAGGGTTTTTTGAACATCTCGAAAAGTTATGTTAAATAAATACAAATATATGGTCATATTGATAAATAATTTACCAATTTTGCTGGCCAACATTAACGTTGACGATAATCTTTGGCTAAAGATTTGCGCCTCATGTTTGACTTTCATTTTTCTTAATTTATTCACATATACAGGGTGTCCCAAAATTAGCCGGCCAAAATGTATCAGCTATCTTATAATATGTGGTGGTCTTATTAACACATCGGAAATTATATTTACAACCCCTTGAGGAGATCGGCCTGAAAATATTGAATTTAAAAGGAATGATAAAGATAAACGTTGTGTTACATTATATTACCTGATGGTAAATGCAAAGTGAGCACAGCATTTAAATGAACCCTCTTCGAACGTGTAGAACAGTATTGGGACTTAAAATGACGGTGGCAAATCCTTTTGTTTAAATAAATGGTTTCACGATAAATTGTGGTTAGGAGTTTGTTACCAATTGCACAAATCAATGGATTGAACCGTGAGGTTCAACATCCTTTCTTGGATTAGGGAAACGATGCCTTTGCGATTATTTGTCCACGCAATTTGGTACACAGCACTTAATTATTCCCATATTGTAATATGTTATTTTTTGCACTTCCGGGATTAAATGTGCTAATTTAATCCCTCTTTACAGGGACTGAAGTGACCAATTTAATCCCTTGGGACTAAAATTTAAAAAATGTTTACTAGAAATTTAAAAATTTTATTTTAATGGGAAATGTACATTAACATTAACAGAATTGCAATTAACAATACTTAAAATACGATTGGAACAACTCCCCGAAAACCTTGAATCTGCAGGTGTGACAGAAGAATTTTCATCATGGTCTTCAGTAATGAAGGAAGAGTGTGAGTAACTATCCTGGGCATAGAAACAGAAGTAGAAGGATTACCGTGGCCATGTCCAAAAATCTTTTCAGAAATTTCTTTTTTATTATTTATAGAATTTTCAACATAACCCTCAGCGACTGAAGAAGACTTCCAACCGTCGTGGCGCTTTAATATGTCCATATCAGCACCCGCATCGGCCAAAAAGGAAATACTTGTACGTATGAAGCAGTGTCCTGTGTATAAGGAAGCCTCCGGTAAACCCAAAAATTCTGCAATCTTTTGTGGCAGTTTACTGAAAGTATTCTTCCCAACTGGCTGTACGGTACATCGTTTCTGATCGTACTTTACAAAAAAGCGTAAATGCTTTGTATTCATATTTCGCAAAGTCATATAACTTCTACATATCTGGACAACGTCAATCAAATTATTTGACGGATTTTTAACGATAAATATTCTGTCAACTTTGTTCTTAGTGTTTTTGATGTGAAATATTAATGATGATCCCATATCTTGGACGTCAGTGGTAAGGAGATTAAGTAATTCCATATTTCGGCACGCGCCCGCGACACCAATTATGAGGACAACCTACGAAAATTTTTAATTATCAACTATCATGATCAACATTTTTTCGTTTATTCTTACCTTCAGCATCTTCAGTTACCGCATTTGCAGCATTTTCAATTTCTTCTGATAACATTTTTCAATCTGCAACCTCTCTGTGACTAATTTTCAAATCACTGTTTATTAATTGCTACGTTACCCGAGTATTTTTTGTTATTTTGGATAGTGGGATTTATAATGGATTTATGGATTATTTTATAGTTGTTGCCGACACGTTTGTCATTTTGGCAAGCATAAATTTAGAATGATTTCACATGCAAATAAATGCTTCGGAAGTGCAAAAAATAGCGTATACACCACGGGATTGAGGCATCATTTAATCCTTCGGGTGAATTATTTCCCTCGCTCGCTTTGCTCGCTCATGAAGTTTAATTCACCCTCAGGGATTAAATGATGTACCTCAATCCCTTGGTATATAATATACTATTATAATGGGTAATTCAAATTTTATTCTTGCTTGCTTTGTGCGCACATGTGTGTTGTGCTTAAGGTAACAGGCTATGTAGCCAAGAACACACACTATTGAATACATCACACACAGCACTTAATTATTCCCGTAATGTAATTTTGTAATTTTATAATAATTCTAATCTATACACGTTCTACACTAATGGCAATGTCAGCAATAATTCAAATTTGATTCTTAACTGCGATTGTCGCGACATCTCTTGACTGTAAGATGTCCTAAGGGGATATCACGTGACTGATCTGACTGGCTATAATCCATGTGAAACGTCTATCTAAAGAATGCTTTGTGAAAGTGGTCAAAAAATCATGTTTAACTGGGGTCTACGTACACCAACTGCGTTGGGTGATTCGTGGCTATGTTCGTGGCATTGAATTTGACGTATGACTTACGGTGGGTAACTGAGCTTCGGTTTAATTTTACAAGTAAAAAAGTGTAAGACAATTTATTAATTAAAAACTAGGTAATATCGTAGGTAATAAAGTTCAACAAGTGTAATGCGGAATAAATAAATAGATTAGAAAGTACAAAAAAAATTTGTATACAGGGTGATCGGTCATTGGCGCACTCGGAGCATACTGTGAGAAACTTTACCTGTTAAGAATGACCAATTTTTTTTACCGCAGTGCTGTATGTACTTTCTTTACAAAGATATGACCATTTTTGCGTAAATAAAAGTGGCAACACTGCATTGAACAAGTGAATAGGTTCGGAGAGAAAAAAAAAAAGAGAAACGTTCAATATTTTATGATGCGGTACAGATTGTCTAGGGAGGATACCTATCACAAGGAGTATCGACGGGACATATAACGGCGCCGACTTAGGCGTGACTTCTGAGTCTGACTCACGCTATGCGCACTCCTTGAGAAACTGTCGTATATTTTTCATTTGTTCAGAGTCAGGACAACCGTGGCGCTGATGTGAAAATCCCTAGATCTAAGGACTTTAGTTTGACGTATTGGTTGCATTGCATTGCAGCATCGTTCACATCAGTTCACATTTTGATTTTGAATATCTGTCAAAGTGTACGTGCGTTTGTTGGATTGTCGAAATACCTACATATTTGTTCCTGATTTTTCAAATTAATACATCAATTTTTTTACAAGTAATAAGTTGTTCGTTCGAGATGGTTTATTGCTGTGTACCGATGTGCAAAAATACCTCGAAAGAGGCAAAATTGCATATTATACCTAAGGATAGAGAGGTAAATTTACAACGTTATATCATTAATTTACTTAGAAATTTGTGGTCATTTGTTTATGTTGTATGTAAACAATTGCTGAATTTGGCCGTTGACAGAATTGGCCATTGAGTACAACATTTATTGTTGTTGTTTTAGCTTCGTTTGAAGTGGTGTTCGGCCATTGGCAGAGAAGATTTGCTTAATATTAATGTAAATCAACGAGCACGTTATCGAATTTGTGATATTCACTTCCCGAACACCGATAAATTTCCGGAATATCATAACAGAACAAACTTGAAAGCTGAGAGCATTCCATCATTAAATTTGCCAGGTTAATTTGCACCAACTCGAAAATTTTAAATTAGAAAGTGGGTCGTGCGGCACTCGTTTGAAAGAGATTTTTTGCACTTCCGGGATTAAATGTGCTAATTTAATTCCTCTTTACAGGGACTGAAGTGACCTATTTAATCCCAAGGGATTAAATTTACATTACTGGGTTACACGAGTATTTTTTGACACTTTGGACAGTATTTTATTGTTGTTGCCGACATGTTTGTTACTTTGACAAGCACAAAATTTAGAAAGATTTCACATGCAAATGCTTCGGAGAAAAATTACCTTACATATGAAAAAATGTACATTTTTAAAATAAATTTTCTCATTAACTAGGTAAGTAATGGACCAAATTTAAAAAACCTTGCACTGCTGAATAAAGAATCAAAATCCCGTTCGATCGAGGTGCCGCACGAGCCCCTTTCTAATTTATTTTTTATGCTAAAAAGTAGCAATTTAAAATTTATACAATTTTAAATTTATTTTAGATATCGAAATGTCCTCCTTGGAAAATCCCTCGGAAAATATCTTGCCTGAACCCTCAACATTGGCTAACATAAGTCCTTTTAAAAGAAAAGGTAATAATTTAATTACGAAATTCAATCAGTTTGTAAAATATCGTTTTTAGGGTCACCTTTACCTCCGCCTACACCTAAACTGGCCAGATCAGATGTTACTTCTGATCGAACATTGATTGCCCAGTCTCCAAGAACTCCTGATTTTCGTTTTACAAAACCAAGAACTGGCTTGCTAAAATCTATTGGCATGACCCGATCTGCTCAATTAACTCCAAGAGCTTGTAAATTGTACAAAATAGCAAAAAATCTAAGGCAAATAGCTAGACGGCTTCATAATGATAAGGCGGATTCTAAGAAAAGGCTTGCCGAGGCCGTAGAGTATTCCAGATCAGAAGAGTTTTTGAGTACCAAGGTAAATCGACAGACGTTAAATTTCATTTTGTGCCAATTGAAGGAGCAGAAGAAAAAACCTAAAGGACGCAGATTTACAATAGACGACAAAATATTTGCTCTTTCGCTGTTAAAGCAGAGTCCGAAAGGATTTCGACTTCTGCAAAAGGTGTTTGCCTTACCATCGAGAAAAACATTAATAAAAATTTTAAACAGAGTGCCATTTCAATGCGGAGTAAACGAAGGCATCATGAATAGTTTAAAATTGTCAGTGGAAAAAATGCAACCCTCTGATCGAATATGCACTCTTCTATTTGATGAAATGGCCCTGGAAGCATCTTTAAACTACGATAAAAAACACGACACCATTGGCGGTTTCGTAGAGTGTGGGAATGGCAAAATACTTAAATTTGCTGATCATGCTATGGTTTTCATGGCTCGGGGTATAAGGAAAAAATGGAAGCAACCCATTGCATATTTCTTTACCGGTGGAGCCATGAATTCTATTGACATTACAATATAAAGATTATAGTAAAAGCTCTGCACGACACAGGCTTAACTGTAGTGGCTTCTGTTTGTGATCAGCACTCAGTGAATGTAAGCGCAATTAATAATTTAATTCAAGAAACGAATGCTGACTATTTGAGAAGAGGAGAAGAAAAGACCAATTTTGGATTTGAAGTAGATGGTAGAGAAGTTGTTCCTCTTTTCGATACTCCACATTTACTCAAAGGCATAAGAAATAACCTAGTCGATACGACAGTAAAATTTTCATGGAAAAAAGATGAACAGATTGCTTCATGGGCAGACATTGTTACGTTATACGAAATGGATGTTGGAGACCATACGACCAGGATGTGTTACAAGCTGACAGATGCTTACATATATAGCCATAAAATGAAAAAAAATGAAAGTGAGCACTGCAGCCCAAGTCCTTTCGCATCGAGTTTCGTCGTCATTACGATGGACTGCCAAATATGGTATGTATAGAGGGTGATTGTTCTTTAGTTTTTGTTACAATATAGGATAAGAATAAAAAAAAATTAAATAATAAATAACAAAAGTAATCAGATAGTTTAAACTGAGTACTTACGCTTACATACAAAAATATTCTTTTTAGGTCGGGAAAATATCCTGCCAGCGTCTGCAGAAGATACGGCTGATTTTCTGAGTTTTTTTGATCAGCTATTTGACAGTGTCAACGGGGCGTCCGTAACACTGGCTCACGGAAAAGAATTAAGGGCGGCAGTGACTGACACATC
This sequence comes from Pediacus dermestoides, assembly GCA_963942485.1. Taxonomy (NCBI): domain Eukaryota; kingdom Metazoa; phylum Arthropoda; class Insecta; order Coleoptera; family Cucujidae; genus Pediacus; species Pediacus dermestoides. The sequence goes on along the minus strand of OZ012630.1, from coordinate 11,910,933 downwards.
ACCACATTTGGCTTTCTGGAGCGAAGCCATTAAGGTTTTAGAAACAATAAAATTTATTACAAATAAAGGAGAAACTACACCACCTAGTGTGAAAAACTGGATAAAAACACTCCGTGGTTTGAAATACCTTTGGAATCAATTAAGGGTAACAGAGTCTAATCCAGAGGGTCTTAAATTCCTTTGTTTAAGGAATATCAACCAAGATCCTTTGGAAAACTTTTTTGGTTGTATAAGAAGCTACGGAGTGAGAAATGTAAACCCATCCAGTTATTTCTTTTGTGAGTTCATTCAAGAGCCTGATATTAAATAATTTTGTATCGTATCATTCACCAGGTGCCAACTGCGAAGTAGATATGGAGGAGGACTTACTTGACAATTTAAAAAACTTTATTTTTTCCACAAAAAACCCACAAAAAATGTGTCAGTTGAAGAGGATGAGGCGATCGAAACGTTTAATTTCCCACCTTCCTGTGATGACGCTGCAATTACAAATAGCCATTCGTACATATATTACGAATTATTGGGAATTGTACTGTATGTAAGACAGAATTAATCGCCTCTACTGATTCAGCGGACCATTCATTTATTAATGAATTAGAGTATCGTCCCCGTTCTCTCCTTCGTCCAAATACAAAATTTAGATATTTATTTTCTAAATGTATGACACTTAGCAATGCGAATATTGTAAACCATATCATAAAAAATAACATAAAGAAAGTATTAACTGATATAGGTGAGAGGTCGCTCCAAAATGATTTTTGTAACTGCCACAATCACAATTTGTTTAAAATTTTTTTAGATTTTTCCTATATACGTATGTAAAAAACATTAATTTAATTTTAAAAGGAAAACATTCCGTACATGTAAACATCAACGATAATTTAAAAAAAATGGCCCTAGAAAAATTAAAAAAAAAATAAAGGACGAAAAATTGATATCAACAAAATGAAAATGTTAATATGAAAATTCAATAAACTGTATTTTTTTAAATGATAGGCAAAAACCGACCATTTCCAATTATTTCAGAAATTCACTTAAACATTCATTTATTAATCTGTTAAAATTAAAATGGAAATATTTTAGAATATAATGAGCATCTTAAAGCATTGACAATGAAGAAAGAATGCGGTGAATTAGCTCCCTATTTAGATGTAAAACACGGTTCAAAGGAAATATTTTGAGATAGGCGGTTTTTCTCTACCCGTCAGTGGATTTAGAAATAGATTATGTTTTGTATACAAGTATGTATCCCAACTTTTGTTTCTTGTTATTAAACGATTCAAAAATAAAATATTATGTGTTTGTACTAAAGAGGGGATGAACAAATTCAAATAAGAACAACCACGTTCAACCCACAAATGTGTGTGTGGTCATAAAAATTTTTTCTTTAATAACATGTTTCGTGTAAACAGCCATCATCAGATCACAAACAAATATATTTATTCACGTTATTTTATCTATTTGTTTGTGATCTGATGATGGCTGTTTACACGAAACATGTTATCAAAGAAAAGATTTTTATGACCACACACACATTTGTGGGTTGAACGTGGTTGCTCTTATTTGAATACATGAGTTTTCCCGCATATATTGTTAGTTATAAGTCAGGTCGCAGAAGCGCAGATAAGAAACAGTTTTGAAGGGAGAGAGGGCTATCTATTTCTCTCTAATCTGTGGTCTGACTCGCGCTACTGACCCGCGTCTGATGCGCGTTCTTACGTTAGTAACGTACATACATGCATGGAGATAGGTTGTCAAATATCCTCTCTATACAATTCGTATGATGCGAGAAATTGTCAAACTAATTTAGTACTGTCAATTTTATTAAAAAGCAGAAACAACAATTGAATTTCATTATTAATATTTTCATGGAAATAGAAGGTATTTTAGTTTATTCCAAGGGGAGTTTGAGAGGTTGCCAAACTTCAAATTTATAACAAATTTAGGTATTTTATTAAATTTTAAGATTTTCAATTTCTTTGTATTAGAGGTTTTGTGAAAAAAATTGAACAAATCATATTGCATTTTTTCCAGAGATTATAGTAGCAGGAATTATTCACTCATTTTTGTTTTGGTTATTAAAATAATTAGCTAGTAACTTGGATGAGGGAAACTCTATAACTCCGAAACTAATCATCAGATTTAATTTTTCTTTGCAGCTTATCCTTAGTTTTAATGTGCTCTATAACGCCCTGTATTCGGAGTGCGCCAATAACTGATCACCCTGTATATTAAAGATAACAGCTTTTAATTGAAACGTCATAATTATATTTTAGTTTTTATTTTAACTATTTTAAGCTTTGTATATAAAATATTACATTGAAAGTGAATGAATTGATATTGAAAATTTAACTAAATTTAATGTATACACGATTTGATAATAATTAGACAGCCAAAATTAAATATCATGTGTAAAATCGAATTCTAAACATAAAACAAAGAATAACTTTTTTCAGATTGGGTTTCGTGTAGGAATAAATACTCAGTTAAAAAAAATATGTTATTGTTTTTTAAACAAAATAGTAGGTAAAAACTAAGTTTGTGAAGGTATTTCAATAGTTCTTCTTTTGGCAGTTGATCGTTTACTTTTTAATTTGCGTTGAGTATTTATGTTTTTATTATGAGGAACTTTACTACTATTAATTTGGACAGTAGAAATTGAAGATGGAAGATTCCGTATAGCTTCCAATGTTGGGTGCATTGGCGCTAGTATTTTGCGTATTGCTTCAACTTCAGCTGGAGTATTAATACTGTTGATAATACTTGAAACCTCTTCCAAAAGTTGAACTTTTTGTTGAAGAATTGTTCCTGGTAATTGAGGTTTAGTAATTGTTTCAACAAGTTTCTCTGATTCAACAGCATTTGATTCAATTGCAATCACCAAATCAGTATCTTCATTCGAGTCTTCATTACATTCTAAAAAATTAAAAAGTTATTAATCTTAATATTAATATAACCAGGCGTACCAAAGCCGTTTGATTTTTAAAGACAAAAAAACATGCAGTACAAACCTAAAAAGTAAAAATGCAATTATTATACAGTCGAACTTATAAACTCGACAGTTTTAAATAGTTTCAATAAGATATGCTTCAAGTTTAATTAGAGTTCGACTGATGTATAAATACGTAATTAATGAGCAGTAAAAGCCACTGATTTACCAAAGCCCTGTACTGTGCACATGCAATTTCATATCAAATAACGGTGTTGCGCACAGTGTAGTACTTTGGTAAAACGTCTTTATGAAAACCTAACACCTTCCCCCAAACACAAATAAGATGAGATTTAAGGCAAAACTTTTAATTACGTATGATAATTCCAACATCCCAAATAGACCGGGAACTGAATGGAATTGAGTACGCATAATATGAGGACCGCATTTTATCAATAGATATAAGCTCATAATAGCTCAAAGATTAATATTTTGGATGTTGCCGCTCCATCATATGGTCCAATTTTTTTTCGCACCCCTTTTATATTTTTATATACAGGGTGGTAAAAGTTAAACTTCATTAACTTTGGGAGGTGATAGAGCATCAAAAAATAAGTAGACTTTAATAAAAAAACTTTGCTCAATAATGTTTTATAACAAAGATACAGGGTGTCAAAGTATAGGTTAAGAACTCGTTTTGTTACCCTAACTTCTAAACCACTCGATCGATTTTCATTAAATTTCGTACACAGAGTAATGTAGTACAGTAATGATGGGGTTTATTTATAAAAAAAATGTCCAGTGGCGTAGATACTGGGGGACTGCTCCACTTTTCCCCTCCAATCTTCGACACCACTGGATATATTGCGACGAAATTTGAATCTGCTGCCCTTATAATAGTCATCCACGATTGAGATTTTGGTTTTTTAACTAAGTCTCCTGTTGTATCACAAAACAAACACGTTAACTCGTTCGGACTTTTTCTTTTCAAATTGAACACTTGAAACGACATTTTTTCACGTTTTTTTGAATAAAACACTTTTAGGTACTCAAATACCAGAAAAAACATTGACATATAACAGGCACATAGGTATACAGGGCATTTTTGGAAATTTTGGCGCCCTCTATCTTTTTGGGAACTAACTACAGAGGGTGCAGCGTAAGACAAAAAATGTTGCAAATTTTGAGCTATACAATTTTTGTTTTTACACTTTTTTCCTCCGACCAACAGAACATAAGGCAAATCCAAAAATCGATTCCAAAAATTTTTCTAGATGGCGGGGATTCCGAAACAGGTGGGGATCCGCCAACTTGAGATTTTACCTTTCGGACCATCAGAAACAACATATTAAAAATTCAGCCTACTCGCAAGTTTTTGAATCTCAAATATCTGATTGACTGTAATAATAGTGATAACATAATAAGAGGGCGAGGGAATTGAAATGGACCATTCGATTTGCCGACAACATGATTTTTTTCATTAATTAGGGTCTCAGATATAAGAATCCGAGCATAGTTGCCGGTCCTCATATTATGCATACTCAAGTACCTTTGGCGCCTGCACTAAAACACCACATCAAAAAAACAGTTACAGACGTTATAAAGTAACCTTTAATTTACTTACGAAAATACTAAAAATTATGTCATTCATGTAATATGGCATTAACATTAGGTAGGTATCCCATATTTTTGCTATTTTTTTTTATTAAAAATTATATGTTTGAGTGGGTCTTGTAAAATCAAGGTTTATTTAGTTATAACATAATTAAATAGGTATTTAAATAAAACAATTGTTTCTTGGTGTTGTGATTACATATCTACTGATTGAATATCTGCTTCTTCGTTTTCTTTAGATGGATGCTAAGTCGATACAAGAACTGGAATATTGATGCAAACAAAAGTTGCACTTAGTACATTTTATCTGGCATTGACAACTTTTTTTTATTTATTGCACAATATAAATATCACTAAAAGAAGAAGAGACGACGTTCCACCCGTTCTCAGTCACTATGACCAAATTCAACTGAAGACTTTCGCTGGCTTTATGCCTTTTTCTCAGGTCTTTTAATTATAGATTACAATAAGTCTCTCAAATAGTTTGTCCCGTACAAACTTCATGATGACACCAAGAGCTCTGTAATAAACTTGGATTAGTTTATATATTTTAGGGGGTATCAATTAGGGGTAAATAAGTAAAGACCAAAACTCCTTGTCATGACACTATATTCAACCTTACTTGTTGGTACTTACAAAACATACTACATACTGACCAAGTTGGTCTTTCTTAAAACTAGGTTACTTGTTAGTATGTCATGTTTATATGACATACAATAATATAATCTATTTACAATATCTTATTACTAAATGCTTACTACCAATATTTCATCACCTTGAGAAGCTATGTTGGACTTTTGATTGACATACATTTAATAGAGATGTTGAATTTTTTTAAAATCCCGTTTTTTTATGTTAGAAATGTAAAACGACTATATTAATAATAGATAGATAGATAGATAGATAGATCTTTATTAACGGACAATGGATAATCCATGCTAGTAAAATACTACAATCAACAAAGGTAAAATAAATAAATACAATACAATAAAACAAAATCCTAAGGAGTCAACAGTTTCAGCTCCTTCTTAAAGCTAGACAGTGTACAATTAAACAAATTCAATTCATAAGTATTCGCAAGACAACATATAATACTCTAAAGCAAAAATAATTTTTTTACTCAATATTTGTACATAAAAAAACGATTATAAATTAACCGTAATTCAAATATATTATTGCCGCCCGAAAACACTTTGAAATCGGACAGTCCTGTGTGACCTCACGAATCTAGTTGACATTGGCATGTCTAAATATTTTTTACGCGTTTGACATTTTTCGAAATAAGTCAAAATGCGGCGTGCTGCACTGTGGAACTAGATTCGTGACGTCAGCAGTCTTTTGGGCCGATTCGGGCGTTTCCGGGCAATGCGTGGAAATTTTAAATTTTGCAATACTTTTTATTTATTTATTTGGAAAGTACGGACCAAAAAATTTTTTCAAAAATATTGATAGTGATAATTTGGTATCAGCTTTTCAAAAAAAATTAATTTGAAAATCATGCAAAGTCCTTATTGTCCTAATTACTTATTTACAAACACTACAATTAAAATTTCAAAGATTTGCAAAACTTTGTCCATCCCACCTCCTCAGGGGGGTGCAGAAAAAAAATTTAAACAAAAATGATTTTTTTTTTCTAATTAAACAATACACAATACAATTTCCAAATGATAATATAAGTAACATCTACAATACATATACAATATAATAAAAAATTTAATTATCTACTATGATACAATTTAACCCTATCCTTATGAACTTATATGAATTTATTATCTATTCTAATAATAATATAGCGTGATCAGGAATGACTGAATCTGTTGGTATTAAAACAGTTGCGAAATTAGGAATTTTTTTTGTGGTATGATTTGCAAACCTGATTGTAACAATTACAAATGTCAGTTTACAAAATTTAGGATTATATTATGGTGAAGTATTGTTATGTTGAGATTGTCAAGATTATCAAAAGTTCACAGTAAGATGTGCGCGCCAACGCCCTTACTAAAGTGCTAGATATATAAAGTACCGCAAACCGTCCGCCATTTTCGGGAAAAAAGCGGCAAATTCAAAAATCTTGCAAACCCGCCAAATTCAATGTTAAACTCAAACATGACTTTTAAGAAAAACTTTGTTTTTAATGTCTAGAACAGTCAAAACAAACCCACTCCGTTGACGGCCGTTTGATAGACTGACGCAGATGACATTGCGATCGACACTAATTTGACAGCGAAAGCCGCCATTTTCGGGAAAAAGAATGCTTTCTCTCTATGACTCATAGCCTCATAGGTTGCAGTACTTTATATATCTAGAACTTTAGCCCTTACGGTTGTTTACGTCAATAGTACCAATTCCACTAGTTATTTTTGCAATACAAACAGATTCATTCTTGATCATGCTGTATTAGGATTTTTATTTTCAACTACATCATAAGGACCTTTGAAGATTGGATCATTTTTACATGCTAATGTATTTCTTAATAAAATCCTATCACTTACTTTATATATATTTTCTTTAGTAGCACGATCGTATTTATTTTCTCTCAACTCTTTTGATGCGATTCAATTATTTCTCGCGTCATTACATGCGACTTGTAATCGATATTTTAGTTCTGTTGGATAATTATCAAAATTATAAATTGGATCAATCTTATTCGCAAGGTTAGATGGTAAGAGACTCGTTTTCCCAAATACTAACTCATATGGAGTATATGGCGTTTCTGTGTGTACCATATTATTGTACGCGAAACACCAATAAGGAACCCACGAGCTCCAAGTACCCGATTGTTTAGACGCGTGAATTCTTAAATAAGCACCTAAATTTTTGTGTGAGTTTTCTAAAGCACCGAGCGTTTCATGGTGGTAAGCTGTCGAATTCAAATGCTTAATGTCCAAAATTTTGCAACTCTCATCAAAAACAGAAGACATAAATTCTATGCCCTGATCTGTTGCAATTTCTCTCGGAATTCCGTAGCGTAACACGAAATTCTCTACAAAAGACCTTGCCACCGTACTAGCTTCTTTATTTAATAGAAGATAACCTTCTACGAACTTACTTAACTCACACTGCAATGTTAGAATGTATTTATTATATCTTGATCTGGTTCCAAAGGACCTAATAGATCGAGAAAATTTTTTCCAAATGCTGATGTTGCCGTCGTTGTGATTACCATAGGTTGTTTATCGAGATTTGAGTATTTATACATTTGACTATCATCGCAACGCCTAACAAAATTTTCAACATCCTTGCGCATACCTGACCAAAAATAGTATCGTCGAATATTACTGTACATGCGGTTAAAACCAGCATGTCCTCCTGTCCGTAACATGTGAAAATCATTAAGAATTAGTTGCTGTGTCTCTTTATTTGTAATACTTTGTAAGCCGTTTACAACACATATATACAACATATACAGGGTGATTCATTAAGAATGGGCAATCTCTGAACTGGAGATACTACACACCAAAATATGTCGATTGAGCTTAACATGTCTTGTACAAATGTTGCAGGTTTACGAGATACGAGATATTTAAAGTGGGATTTTTAATTTGAAATTTCTTAATAATTTTGTGATTTTAAGCAGTATCGTCTTGAAAATTGCCGACTTTATGTTTTTTGGCATGAAAATTACGAATTTTATGCTGAATTTAGCACTATTTATACAGGGCGTTAGTTACACCCTGTTACTTAGGTAAATTACAACATATCTTTTTTGCCTAATGAGTTATGGCTAAAATGACTAAAAAATCTAAAAGGCAGTTCAATTTTGAATAGAAAAGGTACTCTTGTTTATTTCATGTAACTCTATCAGTTTTGAGTTATTTGCATTTTAAACATTCAATGAATTTTGTTTATTGTAAAATGAATTTATTCTTTTAAATTACTACTATGCTGGGTAACAACAGTAAAGACAACAAATAACAATCAGTAACAGTAATAAAAGAAAACTTCAAAGTAAATGCTCAAAATGCCCGCCTTCCACTTCAATACACTTTGTAAGGCGTCTTCTTCTTCTTCCAACTTTAAATACCCTTATCTCGTAAACCTGCAACATTTGTATAAGACATGTTAAGCTTAATCGACATATTTTGGTGTGTAGTATCTCCAGTTCAGAGATTGCCCATTCTTAATGAATCACCCTGTATATAACACAAATATTCCTGCTTGTTTAATTTTGTTGGGGGCCCTCAAAATTTCTTTTAATAACGGCATTAATTTGTCATTTTTAATAATAACCAATTCAGGTCTCTCAACGATACATTTAAAGCTAATGCCGATCGAGTATCCTGTTTTATATAAATTACTTTTAAAATTTTATCATACACTGCCTTCGTAATTTCATTGGCATTTAAGGCTTTACATTTTATATTAAAATCTGTTTCTGCTATTATTCGTAACTCGACGCCTTCTACGGGAGGTTTCAAGAGTTCCACTATGCCAGGGTGATCAGATCTGTCATTTAGTGAAAAATCCTTAGAATCTCCTGAAGAATTGTCTTCAGCTTTCCTTGATTGAGCCCTAGTCATCACACATACATTCGCACACAACTCTTGTGACAAACTTTTTAACTCAACCGACTCAATTTTAACTTTTGACAAAAGCATCATTAGGAACCGGAAACTGTTCCATAATGCGTATCTTTTACGGATCAGGTGAAACACCATCAGCAGAAATTACGTGACCAAGGTATAATATCTCTTTTTTCAAAAAGTCACATTTATTAGGATTTAACTTGAAATTTGCTTGTTTTAATCGCTGTAAAACTTTTGCTAAATTTTGATTATGATTTATTAAATTGTTACCAAATACTATCAAATCGTCTAAATAAAGAAAGCAACTTTCATAATTCAATCCTGACATAGCAATCGTCATGGTCCTAGAGAAAGAGTTCGAACTATATAATTTTAAGACCCATAGGTAGTCTTGTCATCAGATACTGTCCACGATCCGTCGTAAAGGCTGTATAAGATCTAGATGTCGGATCTAGTTCGACTTAATAATAACTTTGGTACAGGTCTAAATGAGAAAAATATATCGCACCCGATAGCGCATCTAAAATTGCTTCTATACACGGTAACGGAAATTTATCATTTTCTATCTGCTTATTTAGTTGCCTGTAATCAATAACTATTCTCCACTTTTTGTTACCGTCACTATCTACCTTCTTTGGTACAATTAGCAGAGGCGCTGACCATTCCGATTTTGCTGGCTCAATTATACCGTCATTTAACAGTTTACTAATTTGTTTATGTATTTCTGCTTTTTGAGCATGTGGTAAGCGATACGGTTTAATATACGCTGGAGTTATACCACCTTGTTATTGAATCTTTTGTTTACAAACATTGGTGACCGTGAACGGGTCATTTTCCAAGTTAAACATCCGCAAATTTAGCACATATTTTGTGTACAGCAGTTTTTTCTTCATTTGTTAAATCATTCACATTTATGACATTGTTGTGGTCTCTAGTTGAGCCACATCAAAGGTATCGTGATTTTAATATGTATTTGTTTTAAATGAATAAAACAAATTATTGTTGTAGAAATTGTTTATTCGAACACAATTATACTGTTACATAATTGTGTTCGAATAAACAATTAGGGTTAAATTTAGGTGAGTCCCTAAGACATTGCCTCACGAATATTACTTAAGAACTAACAAAACACAAGAAATTTTGGAAGAGGAAAACAACATCCCTTCCAAAAGAAGTTAGTATTAATATTTTTAAGTAATGCTGACATTGCTTTTCTTTATAATTTTAATACAGGATTTTAAAATGACTCTATATTTTATTCTACAGAAAACGGTTTTTGCAAGTCGGTCGTTCTGGACTTTATCAGAGAAACAATACTCTAAAAAATGTTATCTTCATAAGATTTTACCAAGAAAACCGTCTCGCTATAAGAGAATAACAAATGTCTTACATTACAAGTGAATATACAGGGTGCTAAGTGTTAAATATAGAGGTTTTACAACACTCCCCCTCTTAAAAGAAGATTGAACATGTAGACAAATTTTTAATATTATTATGTTTAATCTTTTATTGATCTACGACCTATTATTGGTCTAGATCTACTAGTACTGGGTGAATTTTCTTGAAAATCGATTGAATTGAGGGTTGTCTACGTGGGGATGAACTACGAGTTGTTTGTTTAATTTTTTTACAAATACCTGGTATAGTTGCACAACAACGATTCTTAAAAATACATTTTCTGCAACAAAAAAAAAACCTAAGGATACAAAACTAAACAATATAAAATAAAACCATGTGCTATAAGCACCTAAAAAACTAGATGGCATCCAGTTAAAATGATCTAAACTTTCTTCAATATCATCAAGTTTCTTACTAGCTAAATTCAAGTCATCTAAATGAAGATTTACAGTTTTAAAATTTGGGTTTAAATATAAATTGGAAATATTATCAAAATGTTTCTTTCCATCATCTTCACAACAATCAGTTAAAATATCTACCATTGGAATAAAATGTTTGTTATCTAAGGCAACACTAGAATGGGTGTTATGTGGAATTAAAATGGCATTTTGAGTATAAGCCTTACAGTTTTGACCAAGTGTGAAAATTCCTACTCCTTTAAAAACTGCATCAAGTAGTTTGCCTTCGCACCTTTTCGGGTGAATTTACAACAAAGATCCAAGAGTTACTTTTGAGATACTGGTGCCATATATTAAAATCTAAATTAACAATACGTTTTTCACAGTTATCTGGAAAAACATTTGTAGCATGAAATAATTTAACTTCACAACTTTCATGTTGGTGAGTTAAAAACATTGGTGTCTCTTGTTTACACAAATACCTAGAGTTTATAAATTCAAAGCATTTCTCAAATTGATTTTCACTCATCAATATGTACTTTTGCTTCACATCATTAATAGCCAGAATTTTGTTGGATGGTTGAATAAATAAAAATCTAGTTTCAGAAACATGCACTGGTAATGGTGTCAGTTTATAGAATTCAAATTCTTGGTGATCTGCCATAGGAATGGATACGACATAAATTAATTTATTTTCTTTATAAAAAATATTCAATTTGATAAACTTCAAAAATATGTGAGAATTATCTAAAGTAGGCATGACAGGAAAATTTAATTGTTGGTACTATGTTATATTTTGTAGTTCTAGGACTAATTTTTCTGGAGTTAAAACAAACGGATGTAACTCTCCTGATTTAGCTGCCATAACAGCATTTACAAGCGTTTGAGTTTCTAATTGATATTGAAAACATAACATTAAAAGTGTTGAAAAATGTTCGTTTATGACAATTCTAGTCTCTATAAAATCGAATGTATTTATGTTATTTCGTATAAAGGTTGACAATTTCTTATAGTTTTCGTCTAATATTTTTTCGTTTGCATTTAATGTTCTTATAGTGTTATTAAAATTTGAAATGGTCGTTTGAACAACATGGGTTTGTTCCTTGAGAATTTTCACTAAATTTTATTCATTGGAATTAAATTCGTTTATTTTTTTATTATAAAATTCCGCGTCGTCTTCCTCCAAGTTTCCAAATAAGAATTTCGTAGCTTTTCCTATTATGTTAAAAAGACCGCGTTTAAATCTTAAATCAGGTTTATTTACTTCGTCGTTGACTTCATGTCCAACTAATTTATTTAATAAGTGTCTCTCATTATATAATTTTTCAATAACCGGATCAGTGGATTTTTTAATATTGTCGCATAAATCTTTAAATTTACTTCTGACTGTGATCTTTCATATTGATAAAAGTGATTAATTGCCATTGGTCGTTGAATACCTATTCCTAGATTTTCATAATGTAAGCCTGACGTTTGTTTCACGTTGGTTATGGTATAGCTAGCTCGATTAAAGTTGAGGTAGATAATTATTAGTCTGTAACAATAGAGAAGGATTTATGGTAGGCGTATTGGGTTTATAAATTTTTGTTATTCGTTAAAAGGTTTTAATCGATGTTTATGTACCTGAATCACTCTTTTTCCGAGTTTAATAGTGACATTTACTTCTGAATCTACTGATATTACTTTATAAGGACCGGTGTATCGAGGGAATAATTTTTTACTTCGATTGGTCTTGATTGTTTCGTCCGCTAGTAGAACTTTATCATTCGGTTTATAAGTTATATTTTGTGATCTCTGATCATAGTATTGTTTGCTAATTTCTTTGCTAGAAATTAAATTTTCGCGAGCATCAGCTCTAGTTACCTGTAGTTTCAATTTTAAATCATTAACGAAATCGTCATAAGTATAACTAAATGTAGGAGGTTGTAAAATAGAAGTAGGTAATTTAGCTTCTCTTCCGAATACTAATTCAAAAGGGGTAAATTTTGTCCTTGTATGAGGAGTAGTATTATATGTAAAAACTATATATGGTAACCATTCACACCAATCGGTTTTGGTTTTGTTCACAAAACTTCTTAAATATTCTGCAACTGTTCTATGGCTCCTTTCAACGGAATTTGACTCAGGATAATACGCAGTACATTGCATTTTTTTTATTTTGAAAAATTTACAACAATTGTTAAAAACTTCCAAAATAAAATTAGTTCCTTGATCGGTCACAATAGTATTCATTATACCATATCGACAAATAATTTCAGTGACCAATTGTTTTGCTATTATTTCAGCGTTCATAGTTGGTATAGGTATAGCTATCAAATATTTTGTTAATGAATCTTGACAAGTTAGAATATATCTATTTCCGCTTTCAGATATTGTTAAAGGTCCTACGATATCTAACTAACATTTTTCAAAAGAAGTTTCTGGAGTATCAGTTATTTGTAAAGGCATTTTAGTTTTCTTATTACTACATTTGTTTTGTTGACACAAAGCGCATCTTTTTACGAATTCTTTAATATCTGCTTTTAAATTATCCCAATTATATTTACGTCTAATTCGTTTGTACATTCTATTAATGCCTGGTTGTCCGCCTGTTGGATATTATTTTATTGTGGTATACGAAAATTTTAATATTAGTATTTTTAAATAAAAATGTAATCATAATCCTAACTTTTTCCCATTTTATATGGTTCTCTCCAAGTTTTGGCATAGATACTTGATCAATATTATTTTTTAATAAAACTTTCTTAAAATCTATTAAGGTGTTATAAATATTCTCGTAAGTTTCTATTATCTTCTGTTTCTTTTAAAGTAAGTAAAAATAATTTTTTATTTGATGCATTAGTCATCGAAACTGTTTCTTTTTGAACTATTGATTCCAAAAATTGTTTTTCACAATTTAATTTTCGTACAATTTTTCTATTCTCTTCGTTTAAATTTAATTGTTCACTGACTTGTATGGCTAAAGAATTTTCTCTAAAAACAGTGATATTGAAGTGAATCAAATTGGAGAATGTTAAGAAAAGATAAGACTATTGTTAGCCCTAGTTTATAATTTGATATTATTATTGGTGCACTCCACAGGGTGTTACGAATTTTGGGAAAAAAAGTCAACATCATTTATACACCCAGTATTCAACTAAAATGAATTTTGACCAAAAATAAGTAGCACATTTACATTCCTGAAGGATCAACCTACAATTTAAAAAAAGAATCATACAAATCGGACAAACGGTTCAGAAAAAAGTTGACATCAAACTTTTACTGAATTTTGAGTGGTGCGATAATTTTGAAAAGCAGTTTATTTACAAAATTGTTCGTAATTATATTCTGGATCGTTATCTACATGATAAATAACTCTACTTAGAGCGTCCGCATTTACATTTAATTTACCTGCCTTAAAAATAGGTTAGAAATCATATTCGGCTAGTTTTAATCTAAAATGGGTTAAACGAGAACTTGGGTCTTTGATATTTTTTAACCAAATTAGTGCTTTATGATTTGTTCCTACATAGAATTTCCTACCGAACAATTACGGTCTAAAATGATTACAACACCAAACAATAGCTAAAAGTTCTTTCTCTGTAGTGCTATAATTCTTTTCAGCTGAATTTAGAGTTCTTGACGCGTAAGCTATTGGTAAGTCCTTACCAATCTCACCTTGGCTTAGAATTCCACCTAATGCATAACCTGAAGCATCAGTAGTTAAAACGAATGGTCTCGAGAAATCTGGATATTGTAACAAAGGAGGGTTGATTAATTTAGACTTAAGTTCATCAAAGGCTATTTGGCATCTGTCAGACCAAACAAATTTTACGTTTTTCTTTAATAAATCTGTTAAGGGTTTGGCTATACTCGAGAAGTTTTAAATAAATTTTCTATAATAGGAGGCCAATCCTAAGAATGATTTTACATCCTTTTGAACTTTAGGGGTTGGGAAACGTTTGACTGCCTCTATTTTTGTTTCGTTTGGTTGAATACCTTGATCAGTGATTTTGTGACCTAAAAAGTTTACTTCCTTTTTCAAAAATTCACATTTATTTGGGCTGAGTTTTAGATTATAAGTTCGTAATCTGTCAAAAATTTCAATAAGTTTTCTACAGTGATTTTCTAAATTATTTCTATAAATATAAATATATATATATATATATATATATATATCATCTAGATAAACAAAAGCTTTGATTCCTTGAATACCGGATAAACATTGTTCATTAATTTTTGAAAAGTTACGGGAGCTGTTTTCAAGCCAAATGGCATTCGAGTATACTCATAATGTTTGTAATTTGTACTAAAAGCTGTTATGTGTTGATCAGCTGGATACATCGGAATTTGATGATATCCACTTGACAAATCTAGAGTACTAAAATATTTAGAGTGACCTAATTGGTCCAAAATATCTGTGATATTAGGTAGTGGAAAAGAAAAACCATAGTATTTTCATTTACTTTTCTATAGTCTATTACTACACGATATTTGATTTTACCAGTTGCATCTACCTTTTTTGGTACAACTAATAATGGTGAATTAAACGGACTTTGACTTTCAACTATTATTCCATCTTGTAGCATTTGATTAGTTTGTATTTCAATCTCTTCCTTTTGACTAAAAGGTAATCTATATGGTCGAATATTGACTGGTTCAGAATTTTGTTTCAAAGGTATTTTATGGGTAACTGCATTTGTACATGTTAAATGTTCCCCCTCTAAAAGAAAAATGTCCGAATATTTGTCTATACCATCAACTAAATACTGAGTTTCTTCTGAATTTAAATGATCTAGTCTTAACGAATTTATTATTGCATTTATACTTGAATCTGTTTTATTTACGCTAAATATCGATTTTATTTCCTCAAAATTTGTCGAATTTATTGTTTCTAATTTTATTATTGGTATTTTTATTTCTACCGGCTCTTCTAAACTATTTACTAGACTCACTAAACATTGATTATTTCCATTAATTGTCAAACAACTACTTAAATATATGCCTTCTTTAATCGTCTGACTGCTACAAAAATAAGACTCTGAATTTGGTTGATCCATTATGCAATCGACTTTACAAATTTTTTCAGATCTGGCTGGAAGTGTTATTACGTTACTATTTGAAATAGATCTACTGTTAGAATCCTCTTGATGTATTTCAACAATTGTATAATTTTCTATGTTTGTTTCGTTTACGAGATTAGTGTTTATAAAGTTTGTATTCACAGGATTCGGTTTCTCGAAGTTAGATTGATTCACGAAGTTTGTATTAACGAAATTAGTATTATCGAAGTTAGTTTGATTTACGAGGTTTGTATTAACGAAATTAGTATTATCGAAGTTAGTTTCATTTCCGAGGTTTGTGTTAACGAAATTAGTGTTATCGAAGTTAGATTTATTCACGAGGTTTGTGTTAACGAAATTAGTGTTATCGAAGTTAGAATGATTATTATCGAAGTTTCAATTAACGAAACTATTATTTATTATAGTAGTTTCTTCATTACAAAAGTTAATTATTTGGTTGCCAATTCTTACGTTTTTATTTTCGTAATCTATTACCGTGGAATGGGGTTAATTTGATCAATTTTGAAATTAAAATCAATTTATCAATTTAAGTAAAGGTGTAAAAAAGGTTTAAAATAATGGGAATATCAACTTTTGTTTATCTTTCTATCTTCGAAATTGCAATTTAAAATTTTTAAAATTGAAGGAAAAAAAAATTAAATAGTGGTCATCAAAGTTAGACTGATATCCCCATTTTTCTAAACGGAAATCGAAAGTAACCATTTTTCTTTAAAAACAAAAAAAATGGTCAATGAGATTAAAAGTTACAAGGGTTTTATGATTTTGGGGTTACTTTGATCTAATAAAAATTACACCTTTATTTCAAAATCAACTTTATTAATAATCAACTCAGTAATTAGCTTAATCTAAATCACAAAAAGGGATCAAAATGTTTCATTAAGAACAAGTTTCACTTAAACTACATTATCACACAGACTTACATATACATCAAAAATATTAAATTGTTCATTTGGAACATTATTTCTTAAACTACAATTCTGCAACATTAATATTAAATGGGAATTCGACATAATCATTTTTATCGATAGGTTTTGGCAAAAATGATATAATATCAGTGTCATCGATTTCAGATATGTCTCCTACAATTCTCTTGAATCTTGTTTTACTTCCAGCTGATTTGAAACCTTCAACTAGTAAAGGGTTTCAATCCGTTATTTGACAAACGTATCTGTACGTTTTTTTGCCACGTGCGGTAAAAAATTTCGCCAACACAAATCGTCCCACAGTGCATTCTAATTCCTGGTCTTCGCGTTCTAGTAAATCTTAATCTGTGCTGACTTCATTGTTTTCTCGTCTGTTCTTCATCGTCACTTGACTTGTACTCGATCTTGATTCTTGTTTATTTAAAACTGACGGACTATTATTTTCTTCTCAATCATCATTATGTTGATTTTCATCATGTGTTGCAATGCTTTTTCCAGGTGCCACATCCAATCGTTTCTTTTTTCTAGCCGGCTGATTAGAAGTATTCCCATATCTTGATTCCTTTAAGAAAGCTGTCAATGTGCTTTCAACTTCTTGCTCAGTTATGTCATCCTCACTTCCAGAACTTCTTGCTTGTTAAAGGGGTATATCCCAGTTGCACGAAACCCGCTCATCATGTTCCGTCTGACTTCTGAATTTATGTCATTGTAAGGAGATTTTGGTTTTGGCGCAACTTGGTCCATTTTGTTTATAGCTTTTCTCAAAAGCAAAGGGAACGTGTCTTTCTGAACTGTGGCCGCTTTAGAATGCTGTAGCTTCCAGATCATTAATGTTTGTCGCCATGCTGTTTTCATAGGGCGGAAAAACGCGACGTCAAGTGAGTCGAATTCGGCACCAGGCAGACAAAATCAATTTCGTTTTTGACGCAAAGTCGCAGAACTTCTTCGTCTAAATGGGATGAAAGATTATCTCCAATCAGTACTTTGCGACCAGGTAGCCTTCTTGCATGAGGTAAAAAACAACTAACAAACCAGTCCCTAAAAGTCGGGGAGTCAATCCAGCCGCTAACTGTTCTGTTAAACCGTGAACCTTGTGAGCAGCACGGCTTGTCGCAACATGGTGATCCGCAAGGTCCTTGTTCTTTCCATATGTCGTAGTGTGCAGACTTTTATAAATTATATAAGGCGGCAAAAGCACACCATCAGCCGAACCACAGACCATCACTGTTGGTGCGGTTTTCGAAAAGTTTATTGCTTTTTCAGGATATTTTACGCCTCTGCGGTATATCCCAATCTTTTTTCCAGGATCGTCACTCATGTTAGACTCGTCGTAGTTGAATATATTTGAAGGTGGTACGTCTTTTACAACGCCTTCTAAATTATGAAAGTATTCTTTAATGCTTTCGGGGGATACCTTAACCCTAGCGCGCTTGATGTTGGAAGCAATTCATTGAGAGTACGCATTTTTGTGCCGCTTAAGCAAGGAATAAACCCAGTCTACGCCAGGGAGGTTGTTTGAGAACTTTGCTACTGTTTTTCCTTGACGGTCCAATAGAAATTTGGCGAACATGCGCAGATCCATAATAGTGAGCGGAAATCAAAAAAATATCTGATGTGCCCAACACATGACTTTCTTATACGGATAGTATCACATTAATTACTTTTCCTAAAGAAATTAAGTTAAATTTCTTGTAAAAATTTTGAGGGTGTGACCGTACAGACCCCGGTCACCTACATTTATTTAAATTTCGAGTAAAATATTGTAGGTATATAAAATCCCAGTGAATATGTACTAATTTATCATTATTCGTATGTACTTAACAGAAAAATATCTACTTGAATTTATTATAGGGATTCTAGGAACAAGGGTAAAAGTAAACACAGACACACTTAAAGTTACACGATAATATCTGTGTCACCAATAAAGGTTTATGACCTTTCTCACAATGACCACACTAATATCTGTTTTGACAATAAATAGGTCATCACCTTGCTTTAGACCAGCACTACCCAAGAGGGTGGTCCGAACGGCGCCAACAGGGTGAAACTACATGGCGCTTACTGGGTGAACCACATGGCCCTTCAGTAGGTCGAGCAGTACCATGTTACATGCAAATTTCTTCGATAAGATAATTTTACCCAAACCGCCAACGTTATTTCCCAGATGGCCCCGTGGGATCGAGAGTTGATCAACCCCACAATTCTGACGTCACAAGCGTGGGCAGAACAAAGAAATTTCACATATAAATAGAGGGTGCTTGGCTGTAGAAAGGCAGACGATCTTGGTTGTCTCGAAAATCCAAATCTCCTTTGATTTTATCATGGAGACCTGGTTACCTGGCTGCGTAAACTCTGTAAGTTTTACTTATAGAGGCGGGCTATTAAAATCCAAATCTCCTTTGATTTTATCATCGAGACCTGGTTACCTGGCTTCGTAAACTCTATAAGTTTTACTTATAGAGGTGGACTATTAAAATCCAAATCTCCTTTGATTTTATCATCGAGACCTGGTTACGTGGCTGCGTAAACTCTGTAAGTTTTACTTATAGAGACGAGCTATTAAAATCCAAATCTCCTTTGATTTTATCATCGAGATCTGGTTACCTGGCTTCGTAAACTCTGTAAGTTTCACTTGCAGAGACGGGCAATTAAAATCCAAATCTCCTTTGATTTCATCATCGAGACCTGGTTACCTGGCTTCGTTGACTCTGTAAGTATTACTTGCAGGGGCGGGCTATTTCAGTTCCACCACAACCAGATGGAAGGAGGCCAGAACTCCGGGGGAGTCACCACCGCCATGGAGGTATCGGAGAGTCAGAAACCTACAGGTCCGTTAATTATACTTGAATATTTAACAAATGTTATTTTTTTGTTCCTAGTTATGGATATATTCGGCTCAGTATAATTTTTGTGTTTGTAAAATTTACCTGTGGGATAATTATTTGTTTCAGTAGATAATTTAACGGTTATTAAACTGCTCCAGAGCTTTCCGTACTACACACTTGCCTTGCACACCATTTTAATAACTTTATTTATATTTGATTGTACTGGGTGTCGACCTGACTACTGCTTGTATTCCTTAGGCCGCTTAGACTACTTGTACAATCTACAACGAGGGAATACACTGCGAGGCTAATCAACCTCTAGCGCAGTGTGGGGTGCATAAGCTTTATTGTATTTATTATTATGTGTATTAGCTAAAATAACCCCTCTTCGAACACAAGGAGGTGAGATTCATCACGTAGATGCCGCCTACCAGGGGAATGCATACCCAGAATGTGGGGGTTACAACGGGAAGTTAGGAGACCTCAGTTACAATATGTATTTGTATGTACTTTACTAATATTTCCATGCAGAATGATTTGGAGTTTGCTCGTTTGTTTATTTATATATTGAACACCAGGTTCGACTTGCAGGTGAACCATTTAAATTATCCCATGGGACGATTCGCCTTAACTTTGAATTTGAAATATTTAATATAATATGTGTTTTGCTTTAAGGGCCTGAATAAATTGTTTATATGTTGTACCAAACTGTTTTATTTCTCCCGCATACACAGAACTTTAAAGAACACACAACGTAGGGTATATAAATTTTAATGTTAATTATTTCTCCAGCAATGACTGGGGGCCGTAAGATTACAAGGGTTTCCAGCAATTTTCAAATAGTCTGTCGCACTTATGCAATACGCATAAATCTGTCCTTGTCCCACTCATTATAACCGAATTTTACGACAAAAATGTGTTTTATTTTAAATTTTTGACCTATTACTTACTTAAAAAAATCTCCCGGTATGAAATTACATTTATTTATTCATTATTATTGTTTTCGGTGCCAGAGAAACCAGTAAAATAAAAAAAACTAATTGTCCGTCCTTCTGGGATTCGAACCCGGGACCTTCCGTTTGGCAGCCATATAATGAGACACATGTTCTACCTCGACCGTCGGATTCAACTATCATCGCGCGCTATGAGAAATATAAAGTGTTTTAAGACTATCTAGTTTTTTTGAAATTTTGTTGACGGAATTTCAAAAAAAAGTTCAAACAAAATTTGTTCAAAATTCAATTTTAAATCAATGTTAAAGAATAAAAAAATCTCATAAATTGTTTATTTTTCAAGATATTCCTAAAAAACCTAAAAATGTCTTCAGGTAAGAGTCACTTGTGTTGGTGCTAGATGAAAAACATTTAATGTGGCACCCACAAATTTGTTCAAACTCTTAAATATGAAATTTGAATCAAATCCGATAAGTCGTTTTTGAGTTATGGTGGATACAGACAGACAGACATCATGGCGAAAATGGTCAGAATGGATGCAGGGGCCCTCAAAACGTGTAAATCCATCAAAATCTCGGAGTCGAAAAAAATCACGATTACAATACTTCCTTATACTTCGTATAAGAAAGTAAAAACTTACAGTCGCGTTCAGTAACTTCGTAATTTAAATTTAAAAATAAAACGAAGTTTTTATCAAAGTAACCCCGCGAATCAAAGTATCCCCATTCCACGGTACTGCTTTATTTAATTCAAAAAATTCGTTGCCTAAAATTCCATCTCCTTCGATTGGAAAATTATCATCTACAATATGAAAGCATATGTGATTTGGCAGATTTAAAAGTTCGAAAACTATTCCTTTTGTACGTAGAAATTCATTTGTTATGCCAGAAATATGAGTAATTAAGTTAGAGTAGATATTTATAATAAATTGATAGAAGCTCCGCTATCGACTAATAACCTCGCTGCATTTTTTTTTGCTATTTTTAATTCTAAATTTATATATTTTAACTGACTTGGCTGAACATTACTGGACACTAAAATTTGTCGTCGATTTAAATATTGAGGAGATTCGAATTTTCTGTTTTGTAAATTATTTGTGGTCGATTTTAATTGAGACGAAATGCCGAATGTTGACCACTGGCCGTCCGCTGTTGGGAGTTTTCCGAATTATTTGGATTATTCCTGTTTCTTTGTGCTTCATTATATATTCTTTTACGACAATCTGATATTTTATGCCCAAGTTTTTTCAATACAAACATTTAATAGGATCTTGTCTTACGTGAAAAGTTCTTTCTTGTTTAAAAGTTTGGTTTCTACCATTGAATGAGTTATTAGGATGGTTAAAATTTGGATTCGTTACGGGATTTGGTCGTCCATTTGTTTTTTGTAATAGCAATCTTTAGAATAATGGCCAATTTTGTTACAATTTTGACAAATAATTTTATTGTCTCTATTTGGGTAAGAGTTAGAAAAATGTCTTCTAAAAATCGAATTGGTACTGGCGATTTCTCTTTCCTCCGTTCGAGCAAGCTCAATAGCTTCTTCTAAAGTAGCAGGATTTCTAGCTTTAATTTGGAGTTTTATTGGATCAAAAAGACCTTGTATAAAAACATTTAATGCTTGTGAACGTAACAAATCTGAAATTTCATTCGCGATTACTTGAGATTTTCCTACTGTTGACGCGTCTACCAAATTACTTAAAAATCGTTCCACCTTGTTCGCGAAAGTATTAACATCTTCATGTTTTTGCTGTCTGCTGGAATTTAATTCCATTTGCCAAAAACTAACTGATTTTTTCTCGGAAAATATATCTTCCAAATACTATTTTAAATCCGCCCAATTTCTGAATTCTCGGTACTTTGTTAGAGACCTTGCCTTGCCTGTCTGTAAGTTTTGTTTCAATTATGTTGAATAAGATTTGTTTACAACCGGGATCTACCGAATTTAAGGCTAGATCGCAGTTATCTAGAAAATCGTGAACTTTATAAATTTAGTATTTCCATCGTATTCCTTTAGTAATTTTACTGCCGTATCCAATGTGATAAAAGAATTAAATCTTGGGGGGTTTGCCCCACTTGGCACTTCACCTCTACCAGGAGCAGGGTTGCCAGATGGAGAAGAGTAAAATTCTTGAGATTTGTCATTAGAAATCGTGAGAATTCGTGAGATTTCGGATAACGTCGCTTTACTATGTGGAAGAGGGGATTAGGATATAATTTCATTATGTTAATGTTAGTATGTTTATTTCATGAAATGTGAGGTGCGAGGTAGAAAGAAAATTTAATAATTATCATTATTTTATTACACAAACGAACACTTATTAAGAAAATAAGATGATTTACATAATAGAATAAGCATAATATACCATATGAACAACAATTATTTAGATAAAGGGTGGCTTTGAAATTTTGAACTTACGTTGCATACGATTCATCGTCAGTATAGGTTATGTTTTTTTATTATAACGTGTGATTCTTTAAATTTCCATTCTAGGTAAGCCTTGGAATTTGAACGTATGCGCCGAATTGATTCATCTGTTGCTGTAAGTTTCAAACGACAACCAGAAAACCTAACCTTTTTTGAGATTTAAAGATGAGGTGTAATCAAAGACATGAATTTTTTTTCCACCGCCAACTCAGAATGGAAATTTAATGAATCACACGTTATTATTATATTATATTGACATATAGAACAACAAGCTGAACCTATAAAAGATAGTAATTTTCTTCACCATGGCCATCCCTTATCTAAATAATTTTTGCTCATATGGTAGTAATTAGAAGTAACGCTACGCTAGTAATTTTCGAATGTAACTAGAACACATGAGAACAGTTACTTTATTTAGAGATTTAGTCCGAATCTCTGTCCGATAAGTGGACCTCTGCAGCATCTGCCTTTGTTAAATACATTTCGCTATTAATTTTTTTTGCCATATCAGGGGTTATTTTAAAATCATAGCATTTGCCACTGTTGGATACTAAACTTTTAGTAAACAACAGCCCTTCTAAAGTATCACTTTTAAGTCGGCCTCTAATTTGAGTTTTATGCAAATTTATTTGGGAGAAAATTCGCTCGACATTTGCACTAGAATGGGGGAGACATAGCAAGTTAAACACAAGTGATCTTAAATTAGGAAATTTTTTTTCACCACTTCCTAGTGTAATCTCGGAAATCTTGCGCCAAAATTCAATTACGTCATTTAGATTGAAATCATCTAGATTTAAATTCCTAAGCATCCTCCACTCGTTGTTGAGTTCCTGAATACTATTTTCTGAAACTAAATTTGGAAAATGGATGGCAATATCGGAAATAGTTCTTACATTTTTGCTGGCTACAATTTTCGGATCAATAAATTCCAATTTGGATTTTTTAAAGGAAACCTTTGTAAAATTTGATTAACACTTTCAATATAGAAATCTAGACATTTAATTTTGATACCGTGCAAAATATCACGACTTAAATTACTGGTGTTTATAGCCACCCCAAAGTACATGTCACCAATGTTTAAAAAGTTGCGTGGGTTTTTGAAATCCATGTCATACACATTCTTTTTATTCATTATAATATTTTTGATATAACAGTCCATAATAGGTTTAACTGTTACTGTGACTTCCTTGCATATTATGTGAATTTGGAGTTTTTCGCTTTGCATTATAACATTTAATTTGGTAAAATATGGCAGCGCGTTTGATAAAAATTCCAGATACAACTTGGTTTCTGGTTGTTGCAACGTATCTAATATAGCAGATGCTTGCAAAATATTTTCAATAGACTGATCGGTAAAATATAAAATTAACGCATTATACTGCTCAAGCAATCGCTTAACAACTATTTCTAAAGATAACCACCTTGTTTGCGAGGGATGTAACATTTTGACGGGGGAAGTATTCGCGAATGCCTGAAACTGCTTTAACTGTTCCGACCTCTTCGGACTATTGGCGAAATAGTTGTAAACCTGCAAAAAAAATAAGTAACATATGATATTATAAATACATTTTAGGAATACTCACATCTCTCACAAGTTTTTCTATTTCTTTCGGGAGTTTTTCGCAAGCATAGGAGGCACACAGGTGAAAACTGTGGCATATGCATTTCATAATGAAGATGTTCGGCACAGTTTCTTTCAATCTGCTTACTACGGAATTGTGAGCCCCCATCATATTGTTGGCTCCATCGGATGCGAACCCGATACAATTTGTTTTATAAGGAATTCTAAACTTCTCCAGAAAATTAACGATGTGGGTGAATAATGCGAGTCCAGTAGCATCTTCTACAGGTATTAATGCCAGAAAGTAATCCTTCACAGCATCCCCTAAGTTAATTCGGACAACAAGACACAAATGTTTTGTACATGAGCGATCGGTGGATTCATCGGCAATCAAACTAAATTTGCTGGTTTTTATTAAATCAACAATTCTTTGTCGTTCTGTTGCACCCGTCACATTTGTGATTATTGATTTCATTTTCGTGCGTCCACACTTAATTTTTCTTATAACCTCAGGATCGGGATCGGTGCAAACGGCGCGTAGAAAAGCGGGAAGATGCTCCATTAGTCTCATGGGCAAATTGTGTTCGGCAATTAGACCCGCAATTCTTATTTCACATTCCTTCACTTTCAGTTGCAAATCATTTTCATGTGTTTTAGAAGCAAATAATTGGGCGACTGAACGTTGTCCCGAAATTGCTTTGGAGAAGCTTTTATGTTTATCAGTAAGTGCGTGCTTAGTTAGGTCCCCTTTTCCATGCGTTATTTTTAAATTATATGAGCAGATTTTACACCTATAAAATTAATTATAAGTCAAATAATTCAATTAATAAATCTAAAATTACCAGGCGTGAAAAGGGCCTTGCTTATTCTGTGTTATCCACTTAAATTCCTTTTCCCACTCTTTATTGTATTTCTGCTGGTAAGAGGCTTTGCGTTTTTTTGTAGGCGTTGACGTTGATGGAACATCGGGATCACTATTATTAGCGCTATCACTATCACTACTAGACATATTGAGTATTTTCATAAAAGAATTTCAAACTCACTATGACAACAATGAACAATCTGCGACTGAATGATGTAAAAATAAAAATGCCTGTCAACCCTTTTATAACCTCGTTCTTCGGTACCGTATTATTCTCGGCGAATCCCCGATTTTCGTTCAAGAAATTTAAAAAATTCGCAGTTTTCGTCCAGAAAATTTAAGAAATTACGGAAACTCTACTTACCTATTGAATCTTATTGTTTACTAAGGTGGCCACTAGATGGTACAGCCATAGCCGTTTTTCAGGTCCGAATCGTTGGCATGAATTATGGGCGCCGAAGGCTGGAAAAATCTTTTTGATATTGTTAAGGCTGGAAAAAAAGCGCTTTTTGGCATTGTTTTTTAAATCGTGAGATTTAATGGTTCTATCGTGAGACAACACATCAAATCGTTAGATCTCACGATTTATCGTGGGATCTGGCAACCCTGGTTATCATTTGGCATCTTGACTGATTTTTATTAATTTCTTTGACAAGGGAAAATATTTTTTTTAAATTTTTAAATGAAATTTTGGCTATTAAAATGGAAAACAAAATGTACTTACATAAAGATTCTTGACTCCATGTGGTAATATCAAATGGAAAAAATTAAAAAAAACTCACTTCACACTAAACTTCACTGAACGAAACAATTTGGCGCACACAATTTTCTGAAGTTGATGATGTCGTAATGTCCGGGTGCTGGAACTGCTGGATATCGTATTATCTGCTACGTGGATGTCTGCGACAGATGTATGCGAACCCTCTCGACTTTCGTATTGCTAGTCCAGAAGAAAGATCCTTTTGTTTGCAATTTGGTTTTGAAATTTTGTTGATTTTAAATGTTGTTTTTAACGACAACTGTTGACTTTTATGTTGAAGATTTTCTGCAAAGTTTTCTTCTCGATAAATATTCAATTTTTGTGTGGAAGATTTTCTACAAAGTTTTCTTCTCGACAAATATTCAATTCTTGTGTGGAAGATTTTCTACAAAGTTTTCTTCCACATAAGTTATGCTCGTCCAATTTCTCGTCAATAAAATCTTCACCGCTGCCACCAAAATTTTTGTTGTAGTCTCTAGTTGAGCCACATCAAAGGTATCGTGATTTTAATATGTATTTGTTTTAAATGAATAAAACAAATTATTGTTGTACAAATTGTTTATTCGAACACAATTATACTGTTACACAAAGTGATGAAAGGTTTAAAAAGGTTAAAAGGGTTAAATTTAGGTGAGTCCATAAGACATTGCCTCACGAATATTACTTAAGAACTAACAAAACACAAGAAATTTTGGAAGAGGAAAACAACATCCCTTCCAAAAGAAGTTAGTATTAATATTTTTAAGTAATGCTGACACTTGCTTTTCTTTATAATTTTAATACAGGATTTTAAAATGACTCTATATTTTATTCTACAGAAAACGGTTTTTGCAAGTCGGCCGTTCTGGACTTTATCAGGGAAACAATACTCTAAAAAATGTTATCTTCATAAGATTTTACCAAGAAAAGCGTCTCGCTATAAGAGAATAACAAATGTCTTACATTACAAGTGAATATACAGGGTGCTAAGTGTTAAATATACAGGGTTTACAACAACATCTAATAATCTATCTACACGTTCGACCGATATTGGGGTATCTGCAAATTTACGTGATTCTAAATTCGAGAATTTTTCAGCTTTGGGTTTGAACTTTCTTAGCACGATTTCCCTGTCACTAACGTTTAGCAATCGCACAGGTATTCTTTTTTTAATAGGTCTTACTACTATGCTTGCAGTGAATATATCCTTACACACTTCTTCTCTTCTGGCAAAACAACACACTCATCATAGTCATTGTCATCGACCCAAAATTATTGAATTATTTCGCATCTGGGTGGAATTATTGTGTGATTATTGTAGTTCGATTGAAGATCAACACATATTCTATCATTATTGTTCCAAAACGAAAGCAAAAACTTTTCGTAATCTATGACTGCTCCATATTTCATTAAAAATTCAGATCCAGTGACTCCATTCATATCACTTCCAAAGTCATTCACAACACAAAACTCATGATTCAGCATACCCTTACCTAGGTTAAACGTAATATTAGCCATACCTATTGAGAACGCTGAACCTGCAATTCCTTTTATTTTTATTTTTCTTGACTCATCAACATACTCACTTCTGTCAAACATGATTCAAAAATTACACTTACTGACGCTCCTGTGTCTACCAAAAACAGCAAATCATTCATACCATATTTCACTTTCACAAAATTTAATCCATTCATACCTAGGACTACTGCCTCACAACTATTTTTATTACTGGGGGGCACGAAAAAATCGATTCTCTATAGGAAAGAGGTCTGTTTGCTCCCGAGATTGGGAAAACCTATCATGTGTATTTGAGGAACCTCCTTCATTCTTGTCCTCAGTGTCGCCTTGCATGTAATAGCCTCTTTGCGTACTACCACGACCTCTAAAATTGCTTACATTTCGGCCTCGATAACCTCTACGGTAATTGATCTTGATTGTGACTTGCATTACCCGTGTTAACGTTATTGTTGTTTGACCTGAAATTTCTTTGTAAACTATTTTGTTTGTTACACCTGTTATTATTTCGGTAATCTCCTCTATAAAATCCCCTGTTTTCTCTAAAATTACCATGACCGCGCATGTGGAAAAGCTGTTGCGGATTATTTCTTCCCGAATTTTCCTCATCTTTCGCTACGCATATAGCATCTTTTAATTTTGAAAAATTTCTAGATTTTACAATGACTTTTAACTCGTTGTTACGTAACCCGTTTGCAAAAGCAGTAATAGCGATTTTCTCATTAGTATTTGATAAAACTTTTGCTGCCTCATCATTACCATCTGCTTGAGATAAAGTTAAATTGATCAATAATTCTTCTATAGATTTTTCAAATTCTTCTGCACTGTTATGATTTTGTTTCGCACTATGTAATTCTATTGATAAAGCCGAAACCGATTTCTTCGTTAACAAATTATCTCGCATATCTTTAACTAAATCATTGTTACTATTATATGTTTTTTCTAACCTTAATTTCGCACTCTGAGTGAGCCTTATTTTCAAAACATAATTTGTCAGTAATTTTTTCCCGCTATCGTCAATTAAACTATCGTATAATTCAATTGCATCAATGAGTTGCTTTGTGGTTTCTTCAGTGCGATCCATTAAAGGAAGCATGCAAGCCGCAGTTCTTAAATCAAATTTTTCTGCCATTTTATTTACTATCACTGAATCTAAATTGGTTGTCCCCAAACTATTTATATGTCAGCCTATCCCGTAAAACAATGTTAATACTATTAATTAATTCTTCAATGACTTTTACGTATTCTTTAACCTGTTTAATTATTTTTGGTTCATTGTATTCATTATTAAATTTATCTCTGTCTGATTTATAAAGATTTTCAATCCTACCTAGTTTTTCTATTTTTCTATTGGTTACAATTAAATCTATGCGTCTCTCTTGGGGATCCTTATTAAGATTTCTTAAAAAAACCTTTAACTCTTCGTATTGGTGTCTAAATACATCAACTTTTGTCATTACCTTTAAGAAGAATTCCCAAGATTGTCGCTATGCTATGTTGTTTTTCTGTAATGTTTTTTTGAATTGTCATTTCACAGTGTACTAGTCTATTTCACTTTGGATACTGCACCCGCAGAGGAAGATTACATCTTTATAAGACGCGACAGTATCGCGAGGACTCCCCCGAGGAGCAGAGCTGGGTCGTTCGCTGGCTCCCTGGGTGGCATAGACATAGACCTAGATGGAGACGGCCAGAGCGAGGACGCCTCGAGTAACCCACTAAAACGAAAGAGGAAGAACATAACCACTCAAAGAGTCCGTGGGACTGGGGGACCATGTAGTCCCCCGCGGCATCATCAGGAAGCTGGCGAGGGACATAGAGGACCTGTCCAACTTCTGCGTAGGAACTAAAGGGAAAAATGTTCATAAGGATATTAAGGTATGGGCTAAGCAGTTGAATTCGGTGATGAAGGTCTTAGAACATGCGAAAGAAAAACGGGACTCCCAGCCTACGGTGCAACCAGAACCGAGTACACGGACTGAAGATAGAGATAAAGAGGAACGAGAACTTGCCACTCTACAACTTCTGCTGGAAGAATCTAACAGGAAACATCAAGAAAGGTATAAGGCACTGGAGAAAAGGCACAAGGCCCTGGAGAAGGAAGCTATATACTTCAAAGCTACAAGGTGCGATAAATGCTGCGCAGGCAAGATAACAGAATGTGAATGGCCAATAGACATCGTCCGGTCAGCAAAAGAAATAGATAACTACCAAAAATGGAAACAACAGGTGGACAGAGAGTGGACCGATGACGCTTTTGTTAGAACACAAATAAAAGTGGGAAACGGAGCATTCAGAAAATGTATAGGGAACGGTTTCCCGAACTTCTGGATGTAGTAGACGAAGTAGAAGTCATAGAACAGACTACAAAATTCAGATCGACGAAAGGAGAAACATCTACTAGGAATGGATCGCCCTGCAAATAGTATGTCGTTATTGAGATTCAGAAAAATGATAGAAAGTATATATAGCGACACGCAGGCCAATGCGGTAATATATACAACGACAGCAAAAATAGCGGAAGGAAGTAAGAAACGACAAATAACAAAAGACAAGAAAACTTATGCACTAATTGTTGAAAAGACCGGAAGTGACTATAAAGAAACACTGAGAAGTGTTAAGGAGGTCATAGTTAGTAGTGGAACTAGCGACCTGATCCGCACAGCCAGGAGCACCAAGGATGGGGAACTACTTATAACTTTTGAAAAAAACGACTCTATAAAAGAGAAACTCAAGAGTAGTCTGATAACTAACATAGAGAAAGTCCAAATCAGAGTAATAGGTGACCGCGCAAACACGGAAACCATCCATGTGAGAGGCATAGATGTCCTCACGACAAAAGAAGAGCTAGAGCGCACAATTGGAGAAAAAATTGGTGCCTCGGCAATCAAGACGATCAGCCAGCTCAGACCCAACGCCAACAATACGCAGGCGACAACAATAGTAATTGAAAAAGAAGAGGCGCAAAAACTGTTAAAGGAAAAATACCTAAAGCTGGGTGTCGTAAGATGCACGCTAGAGAAAAGATTTAGATCCGGTATTTCAGTGTCAGTTTAAACCAAATTTGGGTAAACTTCAATTAGAATGTGAATTTTATCATTTTAAATTTGTATATTCTAAACGTAGTTTACCCAAATTTGGTTTAAACTGACACTGAAATACCGGACCTTAGAGTCGAAAGGTGCTATAAATGCTGGTCTTATGACCATATAGCGGTCAAATGTAATGGTCCAGACAGAACTAGGAGATGTTTTACCTGCGGCAGCGAAGGCCATCTGACCAAACAATGCAAAAATGAAGAACACTGCTTAATCTGCGAAACTGAAGGCCATAAAACTGGAAGCGGGCGGTGTAAAACTTTCAAACAAGCGCTTTGCCAAGCGAGAAAGCTGGAGAAAACCGAGACCGCACAAGCTACCCCTCAGGCCGATGAGGGAAACAGAAGGCGATAAAAAAAAATGTCTGTGATAAAATCTGTGATATCTAGATGGAATGCACAATATATTTATTTGTTATGTAAGTAAGTAAGTAAGTAAGTAAGTAAATTTTTTATTGTGTTGAAATAAAACAATTATTTTACACTCGTCACCACAGATATTCAAAAGAACAACAGTTTAAACTCAATGACACAATGTCAGAATAGGCACCAAAATCTTAAAAAACATTTTAAAATAACAAATGCAAAAACAAAACACAGAAAAAAAACCGTTAAATATTACAATTACATATGTCACTAATCACACAATAGCTTCGAAAAATCGTCGAACGTAGCAAAGTCATCAATGCAAAAAAATTCTTGCTCGACTAGAAATGCTTTCAATTTAATTTTAAATAACTTGGTCGGCAGTGACCGAAATGACTGCGGTAACTTGTTATAAAATCCAACAGATAAAAAGTTAGGTCCATTTTGTGACCGAGACAATCTAAAATAACCTGGCCTTATATGATTTTTATGCCTCGTATTGTGACTGTGAACCTCCTCCTGCCTAGTCATACCTTCAGAACGCTCACGCACAAAAAGCACACAGTGGTAAATGAAGAGACTCGGGAACGTTAGGAGTCCCAACGCTCTAAAAGAGCCATCACAATACGCCCGGTACCCCACACCCCGCAGTACCCGAACGGCACGCCTCTGGAGGCGAAAAAAAATCCGGTCCCTATCGGCACAGTTTCCCCAAAGAACCACAGCATAACTCAGTGTCGAGCCTATTAATGCATGATAAGCCGTCAATAAAACCTCTCGTGATAAAGTCCCTCTTAAATTTCTTAATAAAAATATCTGTTTACTAAGTTTATTTACAACAGCGTCGGCCTGAATGCTCCAGGTAAGGTGTGTATCTATATGGACACCCAAGAAGCTGGTGCTAAAGTTATCCATGCAAGAGTTATTCGTATTGCGTCGCAACGAAAACAACAATGTCTGGCTTTTGTTTTTGTTCAAAGTCAAACCATTGACAGCAAACCAAGACTCAGCCTCCAACTGGACTCCGTTTAGTGACCTCCTCTAAATTTTGTCCACCACTGATACAGTGGTGTCATCTGCAAAAAGTACATGATTAGAGCAGCCAATGTATTCAGAGAAGTCGTTGATATATATCAAAAAAAGAATCGGTCCCAAAACCGAGCCCTGGGGCACACCAATATCTATTTGATTATGTTTAGATGTTTCGCCATGTACATCTATGTATTGACTTCTGTTTTTTAGGTAAGATTTTACTAGATCTAGGGAGTTGTTGTCAAAATTGTACTTGATAAGTTTTCTTAAAAGAACGGAATGCTCCACGCAATCAAAAGCTTTACTCCGATCCAAGAAAAGCGATATTGAATAGTGGCTCTTTTCAAAACAGTCCAGAGTGTAGGCTATAAAATGATTAATTGCGTCTGTTGTGTTTCGCCGCGAACGAAACCCGAATTGTGACAAAGAAAAAAGTTGATTATCGTCGAAGAACTCATTAATTTTTTTAGCCATAGCTTTTTCTACTACTTTGTAGATTACAGGCAGGATAGAAATGGGTCGGTAGTTGGATGGATCATCTCGGCTTCCATTTTTATATATAGGAACTACTCTTGCTATTTTTAGGCAGTCTGGAAATGTCCCTGTTTGGAAGCATTTATTCACAATTTTAGAAAGAGGGGCCGTCAATAGATCGATGTTTCTCTTCAACAACACAACCGAGAGACCATAATGGTCTTTAGCTTTACTGGGTTTCAAGGAAGTTATAATATCTCTTATTTCCATTAAAGTAATATCAGAGAATGAAAATGAGTATACCGGTTTAGATATGTTCATTAATTCAATGGGATCGCTTCTTTGCATGGGTAGTTGTTTCTCGTGAAGTCGATGAGGAATAGATGTGAAAAATTCATTTAAAATATCAGGCTCAATCGGAATATTTTCAGCATTTCCTGAGGGTCTACGTTTTTCATTTATTAAGTTCCACATGGATTTGAGCTTATTTGCTGAATTTGTCAGGTACCTGTCATTAGTAGTTAGCTTTGCCCTCTTAATTGCTTTGTTGTAAGCAGATCTAAGGTTGTTTCTTAGTGTTCTAAGTTCTCGAGTGTGATGCATGTTATAAAGTTCATTTACCAGTTTCAAGATGTTCCTCATAGGTATCAAATGTGGGCAAAACCATTTAATTCCCGAGTCTTTGCTTTTACTTTTTATTGAAACCTCCGGAAAAGATGATTCAAAAATTAACCTGACACCCTCCACAAAAATCGCGCATGATGCATTGATGTCATCAGATACTAAATAATTCCAATTCATGTTTAATAACGCATTATAAAAAATATTGTGACCCCTCCGGGTCAAGGGCCGACATATCTTGCGAAGGGCAACACCAACCCCACCCGGAACATCCACACAGACACACATCCATGAATAATTTTGTTTTATTATCTGAAAAGTTAAATCTCAAATTGAAATCACCACATATCACCACTCTACAGTTATTAGACGACTGTAGCACGCTCAACAATCCCTCGAAGCAGGTTATAAAAACATTAAAATATGAACCCGGCGGTCTGTAAACACAAACCACCGTAATATTTAGCCCGGGTACATGAATAGCTGAAATTTCACAAACGTGTTCAATTGATAAAGTTTCTATGTGAGGTAGACCATTACAGGAAAATTTGTTATTACAGATAATCATAGATCCACCATGTAGATTATTTTTACGCGCATAGAAGGATGCAGTTTTCCAATTCTTGATGTTGAACATAGAAGATTCGGCTTCACTTAGCCAATGTTCAGTTATACACCACACATCTATATTTGGGGACATGCTGAAAAGTAATTCAAGCTCATCAACCTTGTTCCTGACAGATTGGGTGTTCACATGAAACACATTAAATTTTTGAACTTGGAGGCCATTCCTGTTGTTTTCAGTGCCGGTCACCTGCTGTATTGGTTTGGTTTCTGAGACAAAAAAACCGCTTCACTAAAACACCCCTCGGCCAAAATGATTGATTGTATAAATGATTAAGCAGGTCGAAGTCGGCCGTCAGTTTGAAACTGTTGTTGTAGTCACCTTTTCGCAAAATTTCTATTTTAAAGTCTCGCTTCGGAAGTTTTCTCTGTACATATTCCAGAATATCATCTTCTGTACTGGTTGCATTCACTTTACCTATAAAAAGCTGTGCTTTCCTGGGAGCTGCTAAAAATGAATTCGAGATACCAGCTTCATCCTCTGAATCCCTCTGCATCCCCAACGCCCCAGATTAAATCATTTCGTTTAGCAGTTCTGGTACCAGTCTTTGTTTACATTATCTTTTAGGTTATAAATTTCTGATGATAACGGACGACGTCTGTCATCATTTGTTTTGACTAGGGGCATATCCAAGGGCACTTGCACGGAGTTTGTGTTCTGAGGATCAGCGCTTGTGTTCATGGAGTCATTTCCCGAAGGTGCATTCCGGAATTGTTGTTTATTCTTGATTTCCTTTGAATTCGGTACCTTAATTGAACTATTTTTTATTTGTAGTACTTTTATAAAGGCTTTCTGTTCCTCAACTCGGTCCTCTAATTGACCTACCATTCTAGTCAACAAAATCTCGTTTTCAGATTTCAGGGATTTGGGGCCAATGACCTCACGAAAAACTTCATCACCATCATTAGGGTTAGAAAAGTGTAATTTCACTGTAGATCTTAACGTATCGAATGTTTTTTCGCTCATGGTAGACACACACGGAAACTGGATACTTTTGGACACTATTATCGCAATTAATTCACTTTTATTTAAACGATTCAGCGTACCGCTTAAAAACGACATGTCAACGGTCGCCATATTATATTGTCGTCCACCTATGTGTATGGTGCACTGTAACCTGAAAAAAGAAAATCTGAAAGAAGAAAAGCTGAAAGAAGAAAAGCTGAAAAAGGAAAACGTGATTAGTACCTACCGACGAACTACCCAAACCTGAAAAAGAGGAGATATAGAATTAGAAAAACGCTGAAAACTGTGATAAAATAAAACCACTTCGATACATCTCATAAACAAATAAATAAGTTAAACAGATATTCGACAGCACGTAAATATATTCTGTAATTATCACAGGGAAGTGAATATCTGTTTAACTTATTTATTTGTTTATGAGATGTATGGAAGTGTTTTTATTTTATCTACTTACCTACATACACTAAAATGGACAAAACCCGCCGATCACAAGGATCGAGGACCACCGGTCATATCAACAGAAAAATGATCAAGTTCCTACAGATAAACACCAATAGAAGCAGAAGAGCCCACGACCTGCTTTATAATACGGCCCTGGAATCGACCATTGATATGGTGTTGATAAGCGAACCAAACAAAGCAACGACGAAAGGTCTTCAATGGTATGTTGACAGTAGAGAGGACGCAGCAATACGCATCTTCACCCGGGAAATACCAGTGAGCAACTCAGGTTCGGGCCCAGGTTTCGTGTGGGTTGAGACCGACAGAGTCATGGTGTACAGCTGTTACACATCCCCGAACAGCACAATAGATGAGTTTTCCGATACACTGCACGACATTGCAGTATCTCTGCGCCAACACGCAAATAGGGCAATAGTAGTAGGGGACTTTAACGCAAAAGCCACCGAATGGGGGATGCCTCGAACAGATAGAAGAGGATCCATAATGGTAGACTGGATAGCACAGATCAATCTTAAAATAGTTAAGCAAGGGAAAAAATATACATTCCAGAGAAATACATCCGGTTCAATTATCGACCTAACCCTAGTATCTTCCAAGTTGATAAACCACATCAAGAACTGGAACGTAGCGGAAACTGAAACGTTCAGTGACCACAAATACATTACCTTCCAGTGGTCACCACCATCGAACGAAGTCAGACCAACAACGAGCCAGACCACTATGGGCTGGAAACTCAATAAACTAAATAACGAAAAACTAAATAATGCTAAAGCCATTACAACATCTAAGGAACTCTCCCTGCTAATCAAGAAAGCATGTGACACAACAATGAAGAGGTACATGGGAAAAAAAGCCGCCTACTGGTGGAATGACCAGATTGCTTCCTTGAGAAATGAGGCATTGAAGGCCAGAAGAGCTTTAACGCGTCTAAGGGGAAGAAAAAATCCACCTGAAATGGAAATTGCAGAAAAGGAACTAACACTGAAAAACAACCAAAAAGCCCTACGTGCGGAAATAAGGTCCGTCAAGAAATCAAAGTGGAAAGACGTTTTCTCAGCCATTGAAGACGATATATGGGGCCAGGGCTACCAAATAGCCACGAAAAAGATGTGCAGTGCGAACTTACCACAAAAGCTACCAAAAGAAACACTGGGAAAGATAATAGACGCTCTATTCCTACGGCACCCAGATGTGAAATGGAGAGACCCAACATGTAACCCTCCACCCGAAATCTCAAACGGAGAACTAGAAACAGCGTGCACCCGTTTGAAATCGGGCAAAGCAGTGGGACATGACGGAGTTCCAGCTGAAATAATTAAAATTTTGAATAAAGAACGGCCAGACCTAATGTTGAACGTTTTCAACGAAACAATGAAGACCGGGTTATTCCCTGACTGTTGGAAGATATCTAGACTCATCCTTCTCCGGAAACCCGGAAAACCGTTGAGGGAGGTTAGCTCTTATCGCCCGATCTGCGTCCTAAACGCTGCGGGGAAACTACTAGAATATATAATCCTCAAAAGACTTGAGGAAGAAATAGAGGAACGAGGCGGCCCATCCTCAAAGCAATATGGATTCCGAAGGGAGTTATCTACGTTAGACGCCATAAAAAAAGTGCTGGAGACGACAGAGAAGGCGAAAACAGCGACATACAGGGATAGAAAAACATGCATAATGGTCACCTTTGATGTAAGAAACACGTTTAACTCCGCATCGTGGTAGAAAATTCTTAATGAGTTAACCGATAGGAACATCTCCAAGCCCCTCTTAAGGATAATAAGAAGCTACCTAAAAGACAGGAAAATACTTACCGAGTACGGAGACCTGGCGACGGTAAACAGCGGAGTCCCTCAGGGGTCAGCGTTAGCTGCCCTCCTATGGAACATCATGTACGACGGGGTCCTGCGGGTCCCAGTTCCAAATAGCGTGGAGATGGTAGGCTTCGCAGATGACTTGGCGGTCCTCGTGACTGCCAAACACATCAAAGACCTAGAAAGAACAGCAAATGAGACCATCCAAACGATAGTGGAGTGGATGAGTAGTAGACATCTTACTCTTGCTCCTGAAAAAACTGAACTAATTATATTGGCCGGGAAAAAAAAGCCTCCTGATATAAAGGTCAGAGTACTTGACGTTGAGATAAAACCGAAAGAAGCTATAAAGTACCTCGGAGTATGGCTAGGTTGAAATGGCAACTTCACGAGACATATTACAGAAACCGTACTGAAGGCAGAGAAAACAGTAGCAGCACTCTCTGCACTAATGCCAAACGTTGGTGGGCCAAGCTCATCAAAAAGGAAAATCCTGGCCACGGTGGCCCACTCAGTAATACTATATGGAGCCCCAATCTGGGCCTCCACCCTAAGATACGAATACCACCGACGTAAACTGGCGACACTACAAAGAAAATTGGCAATAAGAGTGGCATCAGCATATAGAACGGTTGCAACAGATCCAATTCTAGTGGTAAGCGGGATCCCACCCATAGAACTTATGGCAAAAGAGAGAACGTGGACTCGGGAAGGAATAAGGAAAACCGACGCCAGGGAAAGGATGTTATCAGAATGGCAAAGCAGATGGACACTATCATCATCCTGGACAGCTAGACTGATAAAGAACGTTAGAAACTGGGTACAAAGAGGACATGGCGAAATACATTACCATCTCACCCAACTCTTGACGGGACATGGAAGCTTCAGAACCTACCTCTGCAATATGCAAAAAGTGGAAGACGACGAATGCGTCTATTGTGGAGAAAAAGACACGACAGAGCACACTTTCTATTGGTGCCCTCGATGGAAGACTCACAGAGACAAAGTGTTCTCCTCCCTCGGAGAAATATTAACACCTAAAACCACGATCGACAAAATGCTTGAAGACCGAGAAAAATGGAATACGGTAAGCCGTTGGGCAAGAGAAGTACTTACCGAAAAGGAAGCCGAAGAACCACAGAACAAAGAATACACAAAAATATAAATAATTTATAAAGACATTAAGATAATGGAGATTAAGGGGAGGAGGTGCGACCCAGAGCAGCGAAGTAATGCCTAATGGCGGTTTCCACTGCTCTGGGGGAGAGAAAGGAGGGATTTTAGTCGGTCGGGGCCTCTAGAGAGGATTCCCTAACCGACACTACCCTGGGCGTCCGAACATCAATGCCCAGGGTGTCTGTTAGCAGATTTCCCCTTCTCAAAAAAAAAGTCTATTTCACTTATTCTACACCAATTCTTGGCTCTTCTTGATCTCCTGACGAATCTTCTTCTCCAGAGTCTTCTTACACCTACGCACGATCACTAATGCAACACAAAACATCACAAGCACAAACGACACAATTCCTAGCACTTCACAAGTAGAAAACCGATGACTGCCTATTCCTGCTGTTGCTGCAATTCCACCACTGTTTCTGGCCTGTGCAATTATCTCCTCTTTTTTGGACTGTGTAGCACCCATTCTTGAATATCCAGATATTACCAAAAATTTACCATTGCTTTTCTTTCCCCTTTTCGATGAATTCTCACTACGTCATATACAAGCACGCGCTGGCAGGACTTTGTCCATCACAGCTCTATCAAGTCGTTTGACAAATTTGCCGTTAAGATAGAGATATTTAATTGGGTAATGCATTCGCTCTAGGTGCATATTAGTGTTTAAACCACTGTTCAGTCTATAACAATATGCCCATTGTTCGATTTTGGTTGAATAATACTTTTCAAAATAAATTCCAAATTCAAATAACTCAGAATTTGCCTTACAATTAGTTATCATACAACTGAATGCGTTAACATCGGTCTCATGTAAGAGCATTCTCAGCAACTTGTAGACTTCTGCCTAAAAATAAAATTGTTAATAATAAAATAAAGAATATTATTTAAAGACCTCACTTTGAGCATGAATTATACATATTTTCTTTCTTTGCTTGAAATTTTTTCCAGATTTTTGCATAATCTACGTGCCATGTACAGAACAATCTAATAATAATAAATACTTTTTCTTAATTCTATAATAAAAATTTTAAAAATGTGTTACTGATCTCATATCAGCCGGCTCCATAACTTTTATCCAATCATTATAGTATGACTCGGCCATATCTGACATAAACATGCGAGATTTTAATTTGCCGTCTAGTTTCTCTCTAATGCAAGTGTAAAATATCTGCATAATTTCTTCGTGTGATCTATTAGAAATAAAAAATGCACAAGGATAGCCCTCTCTAAGACTGTCAAGTGTAAGAACAGTGTGCATTTCAAAACCGTAACCGTTTAAGCCGTGAGTGCCATCAATGCAAATTGTGTCAGGTCCAAAATTTTTCAGCAGCTCAAGTTGCCCCTCTGTCATAATCGCTAGTGCAAAATCATCCTTTTTCAAATTAGTAAACTCTTCGTGGATGCCATCTTGTGGTTTATAAAATAGCACTGACGATCCTAGATCATTCACCCATAATTCTAGACTAATGTCATCATCGGAATGCCGAACAGAAGAATCATGAAGTTGGAAACATTTTTCTATGTTGTAAAAATCTTTTTTCTTCAACAAATGTAATCTGTCAAGCTTCGAATTAAATACCGAATCACGTATGCCATCTAATATGTTTTGGAACGGAATTCTGCTTGCAATTTTTGATGCTAATGCAGCTCTTTCGTTTTGTGTAAATAAATAAATAAATAAATGAAAAGATGTCCCAAATCCAGTTGGTTTTTTATGATCTCAACTTGACACTTTTCATCATCGATTATAACATCTAGGCTTGCAGGACAAAATCCGTTAATTTTTTTCGAACCCTGCACTTTTAAATGTTTTTGCCCAGTTCCTTTTTGTCTAACATGACCTGACCTATGGCAGCTATATCGTGTTCTGGTGTGATTAACAGTTTTATAGGACCCATGCATTTTGATAAAAGAAGACTATGTGTCTTTTTCAAAAGAAGATTTCCAAGACTCAAATGCATTGACATCGGAAAATTCAAGTTTTTCAGTTCAGGGCCGGCGGAACACGCTCAGCCCGAGTGGGTAGTGGTGTGGAGAAGGTGGGGGGGTTAGATTTCGAGCGATTAACTCATTTCGGAAAACGAGGAGTGTTGGAAGGTCACAACAGAAAATCAATCATAACAATGCATTTTGTATCTCAACAATTTTTATTTTTTCTCGCAGCTAAAAGTAAAGCATTATTGCATGGCAAAAACAGCCGTTCGTTTCGTATTGCGAACAATAAATTCATTCATTAAAGCATCCAAATCGAGTTTATCGACTAAATCCGGGTAAGAATGTAAGATTGCTACGTGATTCAGACGATTTTGCGCTGTCGTAGATCTTAAATAATTTTTGACACGACGCAAAACGGAAAAACTCCTTTCGTTGGAACACGAAGATCCTGGAATTGTAATGATTAACCGAAGAAATCGCATGAATTCCGGAACAATGTTCATGTAACATTCATTTTCCCTGAGAAACTTGACGATACCACGAAAATCATTAACCTCCTTCCCTTCACGCTTTAAAATGCCTAAGAAAAAATCTCTATCTTCTCGAAGTCGAGACTCATCAAAATCTCCCCGATAGAAAGTTGTAATTTCCTTGACTTCGTTGAATTTGCCAATAGCAAAACTCTCTAAAGACTTGAAAAATTTAGCTGAATCTGTGTCAAATCGAGTTCTCAAAGAAGAATGTACATGGTCGAATACTTCTAATATATTTGTCGAAAATAATCTTTAGGAGATTCAAAAATATGATTATCGGAATTGTTATTTTCTAATCGTCTGGGCGGTTGGCGTTTTCTTAACAATTTCGCTTTCCCAATTTTAAATTTTTCAGCCATTTCATTACAATTTTTCCAAATTTGCTCAAATTTTGAATCTCGAGAATCATGCATAATATCCGAAACAATTTTTACTTTTCGATATGAATTAATGACACAAAGTTCTGAATGCTGGAGATCCTTATTGAGGATTTCGATACGATCGAAAATTTCGACAATCGTTATTAACAGAAACTAAAAATTGAATGACTCCATGTGATGATGGAATCCTGAAGCCTTGGCGACGATAGTGCTGTCCACATCCCGATTTTGTACAAGCTCTTCAAAAAATATCATCAGCGTCTCGTAGTTGGCAGTGACAGTCTTCAAAGATCTTATTCGAACGACCCATCTAGAAAAAATCGAGTTTTATAATTCAGTCGGGTAAAAAAGACCTTTAAATATTTCATACCTTGTAGGACAGTATGCGGCTAGGGCAGGTACATCTTTTTCGTTTTCTTCTTCCGCAGAAGCTTGAAGATCCTGAAATCGTGTGATGCGTTTTGGTGAGTCTCGCACGAAGTTTATCATCTCCTTCACCACTCCGATGAATTTTCTCGCTTCCAGAACTTTTTCAATGCCGTCTTGGACTACTAAATTGAGATTATGGGCGTTACAATGTACAAAAAGAGCCCGAGGTTCTTCTTCTTGTATCCGCTGCTGTAAGCCAGAGAGTCTCCCAGACACATTGGACGCACCATCATAACATTGACCTCTGAGTTTTTCTAGCGGCAGTTGAAAACGTACAAGGACATCTTTTACTATATCGAATAATGTCCCGGCTTTAGTACTCGTTGTTGAATAAAATCCCATGAAATATTCCGAGGACACAAGATCTTGAGCGGCAGCTCTGAAGTAAATTGAAATTTGCTCCATTCTGGACACATCTGGAGTTTCGTCCAAAAGTATAGCGTAGAATTCGGCTTTTATAATTTTCTCAATATTGTCGATTGTCGGTCATAATTTTGTTGGCCATGATTTCCAAAATTTCATTTTGAATCGTATGGTGCAGCCATTTATGACCTGTTCTACTAATCCACGATTTCAGCTCTGAGACATCTTCGGCTCGCGCTCTTAGGATTGTCATAAAGTTGGAATCGTCGTCGTTTGCCGCCCAGGAATTGCCAAGCCTTGCCTTCCCAAAATCTTCAACGTACTGAATATTTTTTTTAACGCCGTACGATGAGCCATCATCTGTTTAAGGGTAGCGGTAGACAAATGCTGAACGACATTGACCGTCTTGAGATTTTTCAAAGCTTCCGTGCACTCCAAATGCAGAGAACTTTTTTGATGCTTTTTCAATCGTTCTGCTGCATGTTTCCAATAAAAAAATCCAGTCTGCACCCACGTATCTTTAGATTTCAGTTCATGTGAGTCGAGGTGTAGCACCAATTTTTACATTCTTATACGTAGTATAAGGAAGTATTGTAATCGTGATTTTTTTCGACTTCGAGATTTTGATGGATTTACACGTTTTGAGGGCCCCTAAATCCATTTTGACCATTTTCGCCATGATGTCTGTCTGTCTGTCTGTGTGTCTGTCTGTATCCACCATAACTCAAAAACGAGTTATCGGATTTGATTCAAATTTCATATTTAAGAGTTTGAACAAAATTGTGGGTGCCACATTCAATGTTTTCCATCTAGCACCAAAACAAGTGACAGTTACCTGATGACATTTTTAGGTTTTTTAAGAATATCTTGAAAAATAAACAATTTATGAGATTTTTTTATTCTTTAACATTGATTTAGAATTGAATTTTGAACAAATTTTGTTTGAACTTTTTTTTGAAATTCCATCAAAAAAATTTCGAAAAAACTAGATATTCTTAAAACACTTTATATTTCTCATCGCGCGTGTTGATAGTTGAATCCGATGGTCGAGGTAGACCATGTGTTTCATTATATGGCTGCCAAACAGAGGGTTCGAATCCCAGAAGGACCGGTCCATTAGTTTTTATTTTTATTTTACTGGTTTCTATGGTACCGAAAACAATAATAATGAATAAATAAATGTAATTTCATAACGGGAGATTTTTACTTTCTTATACGTAGTATAAGTATTGTAATCGTGATTTTTTTCGACTTCGAGATTTTGATGGATTTACACGTTTTGAGGGCCCCTGAATCCATTTTGACCATTTTCGCCATGATGTCTGTCTGTCTGTCTGTCTGTCTGTCTGTCTGTCTGTATCCACCATAACTCAAAAACGACTTATCGGATTTGATTCAAATTTCATATTTAAGAGTTTGAACAAATTTGTGGGTGCCACATTCAATGTTTTTCATGTAGCACCAAAACAAGTGACAGTTACCTGAAGACATTTTCAGGTTTTTTAGGAATATCTTGAAAAATAAACAATTTATGGGATTTTTTTATTCTTTAACATTGATTTAGAATTGAATTTTGAACAAATTTTGTTTGAACTTTTTTTTGAAATTCCGTTAAAAAAATTTCAAAAAAACTAGATATTCTTAAAACACTTTATATTTCTCATAGCGCGCGTTGATAGTTGAATTCGATGGTCGAGGTAGACCATGTGTTTCATTATATGGCTGCCAAACGGAAGGTCCCGGGTTCGAATCCCAGAAGGAACGGACCATTAGTTTTTTTTATTTTACTGGTTTCTATGGCACCGAAAACCATAATAATGAATAAATAAATGTAAATTCATACCGGGAGATTTTTTTAAGTGAGTAATAGGTCAAAAATCTAAAATAAAACACATTTTCGTCGTAAAATTCGGTTATAATGAGTGGGACAAGGACAGATTTATGCGTATTGCAATAAGTGCGACAGAGACTATTTGAAAACTGCTGGAAACCTTCAAAATTTTTACAAGAAATTTAACTTAATTTATTTAGGAAAAGTAATTATTGTGATACTATCCGTAAGTATAAGAAAGTCATGTGTTGGGCACATCAGATATTTTTAAGTGAGTAATAGGTCAAAAATCTAAAATAAAACACATTTTTGTCGTAAAATTCGGTTATAATGAGTGGGACAAGGACAGATTTATGCGTATTGCAATAAGTGCGACAGAGACTATTTGAAAATTGCTGGAAACTTTCAAAATTTTTACAAGAAATTTAACTTAATTTCTTTAGGAAAAGTAATTATTGTGATACTATCCGTAAGTATAAGAAAGTCATGTGTTGGGCACATCAGATATTTTATTGTAGGCTTCGGCACAGATGGTACATATTGCACGATTATTTTCGTTATGGCCGAGCCACGGATTTTCTTCTCTCCAACGTGGAAAAGAAGTCGGTAATCGCGTTAGTGTATGATGGCGGTGGATGTGAAAACGAAAAACAAGTATATTTGAATTTGTTTATTAAACAAGAAAATAATTATTGAACACAAGAACTTAAAAATACAATCATGAAAAACGTAACGTAAAATTATCTGTCTACTTGAGTACTGTCAAAAATTTTTAGAACCAACATTCCCCTAAACTTTATAACCACAAACAGAAATGTTTGTTCACATTACCAACAGTGTAGAATCCGGTTCTAAAAAAGAATATTTCCGAATTTTTAATTTTTTGCTCAAACATTCTGATGT
The DNA here is from genome assembly GCA_963942485.1 of Pediacus dermestoides. Taxonomy (NCBI): domain Eukaryota; kingdom Metazoa; phylum Arthropoda; class Insecta; order Coleoptera; family Cucujidae; genus Pediacus; species Pediacus dermestoides. The sequence continues at coordinate 11,866,199 of OZ012630.1, read as the reverse complement.
TTTTTTACTCTGATGTATATCTCCAAATGCTCGTTAAAAATGTTCAAAAATTAGAAATAAATAATTGATTTAATCCTCCTGGTGGATTGGAAGGTGCGTACAAGGATTACAAGGTACCTTTCGCGTACCAAACTACCACCAGATAATTTCGAGGAGTTCGGACTTAGTTATAAAACTAAGTCGGAACACCTCGAAATTTTCCTCGGGCTTAGTTTTAAAACTTAGTCTGAACTCCCGGAAATTTTCTGAGTCCCTACATTCGTAAAAAAAGTGCTAAATTACAATTTATATAACCCTATTTAATTCGTGTACATAAAAATTATGGTTTAAGTGGTTTAAATGGGGACGGTAATTTATGCGGTAAGTTACCGCGAATTTGAATTTCGCGCCTCGCGCGGAGAGGCCGCCAGTGTACCTTGTACGTACTTTCCAATACGCCAGGGCCGACTTTCTTTTATTGAAAAAAATCAAGAATATTTGAGTCTTTTTTACTTACGAACAGAAAAAGCCGATTTTATTTTCATCCAATTTTGGCTTTTTTACGTTCGAACGATCACTCGTGGAGGTTATTGAGAAGAAGATTCACCGAGTTCACTTTTTGACTCTGTCGTAGTCCGCTCCCGTCAATGCGCAGTTTCATCCACAAATCACCTACTATACAGATACACCACGGCAACGGTTATCGTTAAGACCGAATCAGCGCCATCTCTTGTTTGTAAGATAAAATATTTAGATTTTGCGGGAAGTTTGAATCCAGTAGAAAGTTTAATTGTAGCGGGAAATTTGAATTCATAGCATGTAACAAATACATAATTATTAACAAAGGAGTATTTATTATGAATAAAATAATATTGAACATAATAATGACAAGTGTGCACAACTATACACAAAAAAAAACAGTTGTATTTTTCTATTTAGCTTCGAGGTTGCTTCATATATTTTTTCTTTCTTCTTGTAATATAGATGTTAAGAGCTTCTTTTTTCACCTCATTTTTACCAAAATAAGATCTAATATCCTTTCCTTGTATTTTCTTATTAACATCCTTGCACCAACCGTGCACTAAAGTTCTAAGTGATATCTTTAATATTGAATTAATAATTGAAAGTTTGTGTTCATTGCAACGTATGAAATTAAAATCTACATTTTGACAGATTTGATGTTTTATATTTGTGATCAAACTGCTTGCATGTGGCCAGTTCTGAAGGCACATTAACAAAATTTCATGTATATTATGAAAGCACTCTCCAAAATCCAAAGTTGGATAACAGAGTCGTTTAGTCCAACCATTTCCATATTCCCTGGCAAAAATAAGTTCATTGGCATACATTTCTTTATCACAAAACAAGCTTCTTTTACACTGTGCACAGTTTGCACATAGTTTTTTTATTTTCTTCAAAATAAATCCAGCAACAAAGTTGTTTGAAAGTTGGCTTAATTTTTCACACAATGTGTTTGTGCTATTCGTGGATCGTGATACTGATGAACCTGGCAATGCAATCATTTCACTGGTGCTAGGATTATTTCTATTTAAAAAAGTTTTTATTGCACCAAAGATAGCGTTACATCCATCCTCTTCGCAGTTGAATGTTTTCTTGTGAATCGACAATGTGGAGTTCACCATAATAGTTTTAAAAATCCCTAAAAACGCCGAAGGCGAAGGATTAACGTATAAAGTACCATAACTCCGAACCTCCTGCCCAAACATATTTTCAAGGGGGTCTTGATTTAAATTCCTCCCTAGCATGTAATCGAAACCATCATTTTTTAACACTTTCCAAATCGATATAAAATTTCGAATTGTGAACATCCAGTTTGCTAAACTTGGGGGTCTCTTCTGGTCGTTTTTATTTTTTTGTGCGAATTCCATGGAAGCTAAAAGTGGGAGCGCTTCCTCGGTCCAAAACTTGATGTGACTGGTAGAATCGCTTATCCCACATCTCAACACTTTTCCATGTCGAGGCTTTTTAGTTCCGCCGTTAACAGAATCAAATAAGCGGTCAAAAAAATATAATAATTCTGCCGTGTTAACTGCACCTTCTCCAAGGGTTTTTTGAACATCTGGAAAAGTTATGTTAAATAAACACAAATATATGGTCATAATGATAAATAATTTACCAATTTTGCTGGCCAACATTAACGTTGACGATAATCTTTGGCTAAAGATTTGCGCCGCATGTTTGACTTTCATTTTTCTTAATTTATTCACATATATGTGCTCGTCAGTAATATGAGGGAGGGCTCGTAGGCCTTCTATTGCGTTTGGACCGTTATCGTTTTCAAATAAACGTTGAATATGCTCCCACTTTGCCACTTTTCTTATTTTGTTGACGGTGAAGTATACGTTTTTTTTAATGAAGTTGTTTCTTATCCCCTTCAATAGATGTGGTGGATCGAATAATGGATAAACTTTAAAGTCGCCAATTTCAAAAACGCTAGTTCTATATTTGTCTCCTTCCAGTCGCTTTATATATTTCTCTTTTGTATCTCGTATTAAAGAATTTAACGCAACAACATTTCGGTTTACTTGGTCGCATACAGTTGTGATAGGTTTCAGACCTATTCTAATTAGGTTTTCTAAAATTTCCTTCAATAAGGATTTTATTTGATACGTTTTAGCGCCACCTCTACTCGAAAAATGATAGCTAATTGGTGCCTTTATGTTTTTTTTAATTCCTCTAATCATAAACATTAGGACATGATCTGAGATATATCAGTAGAGTATTTTGGACAGTTCTGTGACAGAGGCTGAGGTTCACCTTGAACTTGAACTAAATTCAAGTATTAGGTATTAGGTGGGGTATCCCCTACCCCTCTACACCAGGAGCTCCTAGAGAATACGTCTGCTCCAGCCGGTTGTCAAACTCATAATGAAAGAATTTTAAAGCAGGTAATCCCTACCACAAATAACTCCCAAAGAATAAGTCTGCTCCAGCCGGTGTTCATGCTCATAATGAAAGGATTTTAGAAACCAGTAATCCCCTCTATGTTAATGCATGAATCTAATTAATAAAATTTATGAAAGTGCAGTTTAGTGCAGTGAAGGCCAATATTAAAATTCTGTACAATCACTGCATTTGGAAGGTTATATATTTATATGCCCGGATGTCTGGTCAATTTTTAAATATGAAAGTGCAGGTGAACATATTAAAATTCTATATAATCACTTTTGGATGTTATTATATTCAAAGAGCTGTTAAACCAGTTTTTACATACCTGTGTCTGTGAGGTTTACATTTACTTTCACTAATATTTAGTTTTACTAAAGACTTCTTGCTGAACACATCTAATAAAATGTTTGGTTGTAAATTTTGCAATCGTCAGTTTGTATATGAATCTTCTTTAAAAAGGCATCTACAAACAATATGTAAAAAAGATGGTAAGTTTAATTAATTAAATAATAATTCTGTTCTAAATTTTAATACTTATTTGTAGTAATTTATAAATGACCAACTTGTGCCAAAGCGTTCAACAGGTTAGACAATTTGAATCGTCACTTAAAAAATATTTGTACATCAAGGACAGAACCATCAACTAGTGGTACGATAAACATTTAATTGTTTTTTATTTTGTTGTAATTGCTGTTTTTATTGAAGCTTCAAGAGACCAATCACCACCACCGAAAAAACAAAAGCTAAATGATAACGTTTACTGTGATGTCTGTAAAATAAATATCCCTCGAACATCATACATGGGACATCTTCGCAGTAATTTCCACAAAGATAAATGTTGTGTTGATGGTGAAGATGTTCAAATAATAAATACCGCTTTTAAGAGCAGAATTACGGTTTAAAATTGTCGAGTAAAAATAATCATATACATGTAAAAGATTTTTTAAATGATGTAAAAGAAAACGCTTTAAAATTAAAAAGAAATTTAGTGGAAAAATTAATCACGATAAAAGTAAATTTTGAATTGTTCGGCTCGTACATATTAAAGGATACACGCGATATTAAATCTTTCAATACCAAAAAAAAATTATAACAATTTCAACGGATTTATCTAATGTATATGATGATTTTGCTTCGATAATGGATAAGAAGTCGTCTGAATTTCAAGAGAGGGATAGTGGTGAGTGAAGGTTATGTTATGTTATCACAAATTAATTATGTATTATATTTTTTAGGTTGGTCATTGGAAAAACTACTACATTTAGAAATAAATGTGAATAAATATAATCCACTACGAGCATCAACGTATGTAAAACTACCTAAAGATATACAACTGAAGCATGCCATTGTCAATATTCAAAATAACGATCAATTTTGTTTTGCTTGGACCATAACATCAGCACTAGTAGAACCACAAGGTAACAATTGTCGTCCAACATCTTATCCACATTTCTCAACTTTATTTAATTACGAAGGCATCGAATTTCCAATGGAATTAAAAGACATATCAAAATTTGAAAATCAAAATAATATTTCGGTTAACGTTTACAGTTTAGAAAAGAAAATTGAGTTTGGAAAAATTAAACATGAAGTTGTAGGACCACTACATTTTTCGGCTAATAAAAAGAACATTCATGTTAATTTATTATTAGTTAGTGATGATTTTAACAACCATTATTGTTGGATTAAAGACTTGTCTAGACTTGTTAGTCAACAAATATCAAAACGTGATGAAAAAAAATACTTTTGTGATGGTTGTTTACATTATTTTAGAACCGAACAAAATTTAATAAATCACAATAAGCATGATTGTAATCATTTGTATACAAAATTACCGACCACTGAAATGAAAAAAAATAAATATGGAAAAACAATACCTGAGAATGTACTTCAATTTGAAAATTTTGAAAAAAAGTATATTGTTCCATTTGTGGTATATGCCGATTTTGAATCAATTTTGAAACCAATAGATACTTGTGAATCAAATCCTGATATACCTTTCACCACAAACACTCATTTACACGAATCTCATTCTTTTGCATACATTAAATGTTCATATGATGATTCTTTGTCAAAATTTATTTTATATCGCGGTCCAAATAGTTCAGATGTGTTTATCAAAAGCTTAGAGGCTGATGTTAAAGAAATTTATCATAAATATTTGAAACCTGTAGTACCAATGTGTTTGACAGTAGATGATGAACAAAATTTTGAAAATGCAACAATTTGCCACATTTGCAAACATCCACTTGATGAAAAAGTAAAGGATCATTGTCATTTGACTGGAAAATATCGTGGTGCAGCTCACTCGATATGCAATTTAAATTTTAAAGTTCCAAATTTCATACCGGTATTTTTCCACAACTTATCAGGTTATGATGCACATTTATTTATTAAAGTTTTAGCATGTGAAAAGGATAAAATAGATGTAATTGCACAAAATAAAGAACGGTATATATCATTCACTAAACACATTTTAGTAGATCATCTGATAAAAGATGATAACAAAACAGAAAATGTGTTCTTGAAATTAAGATTTTTGGACTCTTTTAGATTTATGGCTTCCAGCTTAGATAAACTAAGTCAAAATTTATCTGATGAACAATGTCACGAAGTACGCAAATATTTTTCCAATGATTTAAAATTTAATTTTATCAGACAAAAAGGTGTTTTTCCATATTCTTACGTGGACTGTTTAGATAAACTTGCTGAAACAAAACTACCTTCACATAAAGATTTTTACGATAAATTATATGAACAAGATATTTCAAAACAGGATTACAAACGTGCTTGTGAGGTTTGGAATTTATTTGAATGTAAATCTTTAGGTGATTACTCTGACATTTACTTAAAGTCAGATGTTTTGTTATTAACTGATGTATTTGAAAGTTTTCGCAAAATTTGTTTGAGTGTCTATGATTTGGACCCAACTCATTACTATACTTCACCAGGATTGAGTTGGGATGCAATGTTAAAATACACAAATATTAAATTTGAATTATTGACGGATATTGATAAATTACATTTTTTGAAAAAGGGAATCAGAGGTGGAGTTAGTCAGTGTAGTGTACGAAAAGCCGTTGCAAATAATAAATTTATGCCTCAATATAACGCTTCAAAACCAACATCTTTTGTAATGTACTTGGACGCGACAAATTTATATGGAATAGCCATGTCACAGTTTCTACCAACAAGTAATTTTAAATGGTTGGATGAAAGTGAAATTCAAAATTTAGATATGTTCAGTATTTTAGAAGACTCTCATAAAGGGTATATTTTAGAAGTTGATTTAGAATACCCTAATGAATTACACGATTTACATAATGATTTACCCTTTTCTCCTGAAACTAAAGTTTCACCACAGAGTACTACAAAAATAACAAAATTAATTCCAAATTTATATAATAAAGAGAAATATATTATACATTACCGAAATTTAAAACAAGCTTTGGATAATGGTTTACGGTTAACAAAAATTCATAGAGTCTTAGAATTTAGCCAATCACCTTGGTTAAAGAAATACATTGATTTAAACACTGATATGAGAAATAAGGCAAAAAATAAATTTGAAAAAGACTTTTTTAAACTAATGAATAATTCAGTATTTGGTAAAACTATGGAAAATGTTGACAAAAGGGTAGATGTCAAGTTGGTAACTCATTGGAGCTGAAGTGTTGATAGCTAAACCAAATTATAAAAATTCATCAATATTTTCTGAAAATCTGGTAGCAATTCAATTAGATAAACTGAAAATTGTTTATAATAAACCCATTTTTGTTGGTTTCTGCATTTTAGATTTAGCAAAAACGGTGATGTATGATTTTTATTATAGCTTTATTAAAAAGAAATATGGCACAAACGTTTCTCTACTCTACACTGATACTGATTCATTAGTATCAGAAGTTTTTACTGATAATTTTTATACCGATATGAAAGCAAATCTAGATAAGTTTGACACCTCCAATTATGACGTTGTTAATAAACATGACATGCCAGTAACAAAATCAATTTTGGGAAAAATGAAAGATGAAAATGCTGGAGAGATTTGTTGGGAATTTTATGGAACTGGTTCAAAAGCATATTGTATAAATGTTAACGGAAACTGCACAAAAAAAGCTAAAGGAATTAAAGATTATGTTACCAAAAATAATTTGACAGAAAATGACTACAAAAATATTGTAGAAAATAAGGAAATCAAAATTTTTAATAATAATAATTTTTAAATATTCGTTCACATTTACACAATGTGTATACCGAATACAAAAATAAAGTGGCATTATCTAGTGCTGATGATAAACGCTTTGTAATTCCAAATTCTCCCAAAACACTTGCTTGGGGTCATCACCAACTTGAATTGTATAATGCAACAAAATTATTATGGCAAGAATTAGATGATATATAAATTTGTAAAATTTGTAAATAGTGTTAGTTGTAAAATGCCTTCTCTAACAACAAGCTACGTTGTGTTGTCTGCCTTAGTTGGCAATATATTTTATATACAGTATCCGAATCCACCACCTTCAAATGGATTTATTTGTTTGGACTTTAATGGTTCACGAAATGATAAATGGCCTGATAATTGGAAACCTTTAGAAATATCAAAAATTAACGAGAAGCAACTAGTGTATAAAACTAATATTAATAAAGACATTATCAACTCAACAAATGTTATTAATTATAGAATTTTGTTCTTATATCCAAATAGAACTTTACAAGATAATTACTGGTATACCTATGTAATACGAAACTCAACTAGAAATAATTTTATTACAAAACCCATAGATGTAGTAATTTATGTTTCATTGTCTTTATTTGTATTTGTCATTGTAATGGTAACAATCACATTAATAACTTTTGTATCATTGAAACTATATGTAAAATATTCATTGTAATGTTTTAAAAATAAAATTCAATTATTTATATAAAAAAGACGTTTTTATTTATTATATTACATTCGTATTTATGGTAAATCATTTTTTGAAATCCAAGAATTATGCGTATTGTCGAAACCAAGCCATTTAACAAATAATCTATCCCCCTTTTTTCGAATAACCTTTTCTACTAAATAAATATCGGGATACATAACTTTTTGAAGTTCATAACCATAAAAACCACCTTTTATTTCTTCATTTTTCTCATCTACCAAAATATAAGTTGTAGGATTTGTTAACTGAATTTTCATAATTTTAAAGATTTCATTTGACCAATTGGGTGTGTATCCTTTTGCAAATGCTTCACGATATTTACTTATTCGCACGTAATCTCCAATCTTAAGTTTTTTCTTTGTTGGATCCATATGCTTAGCGTGACTATAAACAGTATTTAGTAAATGTTTTGCATTTTTCATGTTTACATCAGCAGGTCGCATTCCTATAGTTCTATGACGACTAGTATTATATTCACTAACAATTTTTGGTAAAATATCTAACCATTTGTAATTTCCTTGAAGACTAAATTGTTTCCACATTTTATTTTTTAATGTTCTATTACATCTTTCAACAATACTAGCTTTTAGATTGGAAAAAGTGCTATAGTGATTTATATTTAAATTCAGCATTAAGTTTTGAAAATCTTTATTATAGAACTCCTTACCCATATCGGTTTGTAAATTTTTTGGGGTTTCATTTAAAAATACTTTTTTGATTGCGTCAGTAACATCTTTACCATTTTTACTTTTAACAGGAACGGCCCATACAAATTTTGAAAATACATTAATGACCACACGTTTGTGCAGTTCATCTACTATTTGTTGTTTCACTGTTTTTTTCATTTTTCAATTGGACATTTAACAATACATTCAACGTATAATTTATACAATGGGGATTTTGTTGACTTTTTGAACACCAGTTTATCATTAACTAATAAATCCTTTCCTTGCAATTTACTTTTGTCCTGTTTTTTATTATTTATAAACACATCAACGTTACCCGGAAAAATGGTTAAATAAGCGATTTTTCCCTTTTCAAATGGAAAATTATAATATGTATCACCATGCAATAAAATATAAGTACCGTCAGATTTAACATGTTCACCAATTATTAATAAAGTCGTATGGTATGAATATGAGTCGAGATCAGTTTTACTGGGTATATTTAAACTTCTTATAAGATCATGAATTTCATAATTATAATAATGATGTGGATGGTGTAGTTTTCTTCCAAATTTATCTAATGTCATTGTCGACTTTTAAGTTTTAACTGATTAATTATTTTATGCGTTTAATGTTTTATTCAATAATTTTAGCTTCACGTAACTCTTCAATTATAGAAATAATTTCATTACTGTGACTAGTATTTCCAGCAACTTGTGATGATACTAAAAGACGTAATCTATCTACCAATTCATTAGGATCATCCCAGTGCACATATTCAATGTCGTTATTATTAACCTCTAACATTAATCCTTTACCAGTTAGCGTTCGTGTACTAGTTGGTAGTGAACTTACTCTCTCTCTAAAAGGAGCAGGTTTTTTATTCATTTCCGGTTGAATAACTTGCTTATATTTGGTTGATTTGTTCCCAACTAATTGGTCTTGTGGATTATAATTGCGATGAAGTGTATGAGTTCTTTTTAAAATATCCATATAATTTTTATGATCATCTTTTTTATATCCTATTGGTTTTTTTTTAAACAATAATTCGTACAAGCCTGGTGTTCCAATATAAGTTAAACCATTAATTTCAATATCAGCCCCTTTAAATGTTAGTTGTGAATCTCCAATTGTAAATTTTTCAGTTTCATAATCATGTCGCACTCCATGATTATGATCAAATTGATCATCAGTGTCCCTTATCATTTCTTCAATATAAATTCTTGGTAAAGGTGTATTATATTGTTCAATATAATGAATAAATGATGGTGTTTCTAAAAGTTGAAGGAAATCACTTTTAGTTTGATCTAAATATATGTCACTAATTTCCGCATCTTGTATAGTTTCATCTTGTACTGTTCCATCATTTTCAAACACATATTCATCTTTTAAAAATTGTGGTGGTTCTCTTGTAGATATAGGTTTTTTATTAACTGATTCTGATTCGAAATTTTCTGTTTTACGTCCAATTTTTGTTTCAGGTTCAATTTTTGTTTCTGTTTTTAAAGTAGACAAAACGTCTTGAAAAGATTTAGTAATCGGTTTGTACACTTCTCGAAATTTTATATTGGATTGATGAATATCAGACCTCAAACTTTGATATTTTTCTTTTATTGCTTTTCTGGTTTTTAACAGTTCTCTTGCTAGTTGTTTGTCCATCTCTACCAACACTTGAATTAATTTGAACTGTTCTATACTTATAAATATATATAATTGTCAAAACCTTTTCTATATCGACCTGAATTAATGTTACTATCCTTATTAATTACCAAAAATCCATATTTTTCTTTCCAACAGGTTAAACATAAATTTTTAAATTGTTGAAATGTCATGTCTGTATTTACGTGGTCGTTGTATATATGTTTTAAATTTGTATTGTCTTGCTTAAATAACACTATCAAGTTTGTATTATCCCTTATAAGTTGTTTAGGCACAGATGAATATGTCTGACAAAGATAGAAGCAATCAATATTTTGATGTCGCCCAAAACAAAAATAGTCTCTAACTATACTTTGATTGCAGCAAATGATATCATCAAAAATTATCACAGAATTTTTTTTTATTTGATTTGGAGGTAATAGTTATTTATATTATAAGTGGGATATGAACATCATTAACATAAGAGTCTGGAAATTGCAGAACGAGTCGTAGACGAGTTCTGTAATCAGACGAATATGTTAATGTGTGTATATCCCACGTGTAATATACAAGATTTTATCTTCTACCGTCCAAATAATTAAAAATGAATTTTGAATTTATCTCCAGCGACATTTGCTCAGTAGTTGTTGTCAAGTTGTCGTACTGGACTACCTAACCTAAGTTGTGTAAAAACTAGCCAGCGCTACACAACAATGAATTTGAATCATAAATTTTCAAATAATTAAACAATTTACACACCAAAAAATCTGGGACGTGGACCGTGTTATATTTATTATTAAAATATAAAACTAATTTATTATAAAATAAAACTAAAAATTTTTTCAGTTATCTAACGTGAAGTTAGGGTTTTTTCTAGGTAGATACGCTATTATAAAATTTTCCAGGTTTCAAAAAATCAAACTTAAGAGTATGAAGTGTCATTACTCAATGTTAATCACAAATTTTAAAGAATTAAACAATATATATTATATTATAATTAGACATTTACAAATATAAACTTTCCTATAAAGATACTAAATTGTAAAAATTGTGTTATAAATACTTGTAAGAAAGAATTTTCTTGTTGAAATTTCAGTGTGGTAATGATTTCTTTAAAACACATGTTGCGTAATAATCTGACTTACCTTACTCAAATTAATGTCAAATCAAGGCTATTATGAATTGGTAGTAGATAAAATATTTGAATCATCTTCATATTCCATGTACCCAATTTCCTTTATAGGTTTCAATAACAATTTTAAATATTCATATTTAGGCTGATGTAGTGATTTTGAATACAAGTATACGTTTTCAAATCTTAAACCATTTGGGTGTGATAATAAACTTATCATAACATTAGTTTTTCCACATCCGGAACTACCAACAAATAGTGCCCGTTTACAATCACTACCTAATAAACGATTGTGTCTTTGATATTTATTAGTTAAAGTAGCTACATCGTGATTTACAATAGGTAAGGACAGTTGTTGTTGTTCAATTTTCATTGCAAGAACTAATTGTATATACATGTGTACAAAGCCTTATATATTGATATTTGAAGAGTACTATTTTCGTATTATAACTTGGTATATATTTTTGAACTGTTTTTACTGTTTTCTGGAACTGCAACCAGTTAAAGCCGTTCATTTAGCCGTTTTCCGGGAACGGCAACCCGTTAAAGCCGTTTATTTAGCCGTTTTCCCGGAACGGCAACCCGTTAAAGCCGTTTATTTAACCGTTTTCCCGGAACTGCAAGCAGTTAAACCCGTTTATTTAGCCGTTTTCCTGGAACTGCAAGCCGTTAAAGCCGTTCATTTAGCCGTGTTCCTGGAACGGTAACCAGTTAAAGCAGTTCATTTAGCCGTTTTCCGGGAACGGCAACCCTTTAAAGCCGTTTATTTAGCCGTTTTCCCGGAACTGCAAGCCCTTAAAGCCGTTCATTTAGCCGTTTTCCAGGAACGGCAACCCGTTAAAGCCGTTTATTTAGCCGTTTTCCCGGAACGGCAACCCTTTAAAGCCGTTTATTTAGCTGTTTTCCCGGAACTGCAAGCAGTTAAACCCGTTTATTTAGCCGTTTTCCTGGAACTGCAAGCACTTGGAAGAGTTCTTATAACTATTTTTTGTATTTTTAGATAACAATATATTTATATATTATATAAACCTTTAAATAATGACATTTGAAAAATAATGTGTCAGTATTCCTATCGTCTTACAACTTGATACATATACAATGAGTATTACTAAAAAGAAAGGAATCATTCGTAGAAGAAGATTGGTTAGAACAGGTTCTGGTTTTGTTAATACATTAATTTTTAAATTACCTTTTGAATTACACATTCCGGGCTATAACTTTTGTGGTCCAGGCATCCGTTTAAGTAAAAGATTAGCTAGAGGAGATAGAGGTGTTAATCCGTTGGATGAGGCTTGTAAAGAGCACGATATTGCATATTCTCAAGAAAAAGATATTAAACAACGACACGAGGCTGATAAAGTTTTAACAGAAAAAGCAGTACAACGAATTCGATCTGGTGACGCTAGTTTTGGTGAAAAAGCGGCTGCTTTAAGTGTAGCTGGAATTATGGAGGCTAAAACTACATTTGGTATGGGACAACGAAGAACTAAAAATACATACAAAAAAAGAAAAAATATTAGTTTTAAGCAAGCTATTAAAAGAGCAAGAGACAGTCTAAAGGGTAAAACCGGTTTAAATTTAATTGATAATGCTGAAATTGCGTTGACGTCTCTTAAAAAACAACATATTAATCCACCAAAACAACGAATCATTCCAATTCCAAAGTCTGGAGGAATTTTACCGCTTATACCGATTTTTGCTGCACTTTCAGCAATTGGAAGTTTAGCTGGAGGAGGTGCTGCAATAGCTGCAATGGCGTGGTAGCCATGCATTAAGTAATATCGATTTAATGAAATATGCTAAATTATTAAAAATTCCCCATTTTAGAGGTGTATTTATGAGAGATGAATTACCAAACAAAATTCATAAAAATGAATCAAGAATTCTTAATCTCGACAGTAAACATAACAATGGCACTCATTGGACGGCTTATTACAAACGAGATAGACATATTGTGTATTTCGATAGTTTTGGACATTTAAAACCTCCATTAGAACTTATTAAATATTTTTATGGTGATGGTAGCAATAATAAAATATTTTACAATTATAACAGATATCAACAGTATAATGCAGAGAATTGTGGTCACTTGTGTTTAGAATTTTTATATAAACTATCTTAACATAATATATTCAGTAGTCGCACGGCAAACATGTCGTCTTACACATTTAATTTAACTGGAAAAAAATCTGTAATTAGTCATGACCTTGATACTCCTTTATTTTTAAATGAAAATGTTGAATATACGTTGGGTTTAACACACTTTGAAACTTTCAATTCTATACCTAATATACATCCTAAAAACAATAAATTTTACTGCGATAATAAAAGTATTGAGATTCCTACAGGAGCGTATGAAATCAGAGATATAAATAGTTACCTAAGAAGTGCGGTAGATGATCCGAGGGAAACGGGTAATTTTAAACAGAAAAAACCAGTGTATTTATCAATTGAAGCCAATAATAGTACATTAAAAACAATTATTAAATGTACTGAAGACATTGATTTTACCAAGCCGAATTCTATCGGAGAATTACTAGCATTCAGCAAAAAAATAATTAAAAAAAACACACTTACTATATCAGATTTTCCTGTAAATATTTTAAAAATAAATGCTCTATGCATTTATTGTTGATAAATCTTTAGTTCTTGTCAGAAGTAACAGCGATGTAAATGCAATTATAAATCCTACAACTACAGAAACTATAAAAGTACACATTGATAAAATTTATTGGAAAGTACCACACATATCTGTAGGATTAGCTGAAGAACTTGAACTATCAAAATTAACAGATAAAAACGTAGAAATTCCAATGGCATTTAGAACTTGGGAAATTCACGAATTACCAAATCTAACCCAAACAAGAAATCATAGTTGGTCAGTTAAAACTTCTTCTAAACTGGAAACCCCTAGACACATAATTTTCGGTTTCCAAACTGATCGCCAACAAAAATCTGACAAAGATATGAGGAGTAAGCTTGATCATTGCAATATCGGTAATTTTCGCATTTATTTAAATTCTAAAAGGTATCCATATGGTAACTTAAATATTAATTTTAAAAACAACCAGTGGGCTACTTTATATGAAATGTATTCAAACTTCCAACAAGCATATTACGAAAAATAGAATGAACCTCTACTATCCCCCGAAGATTTTAAGACTTTAGCTCCACTTATCTACGTTAACTGTTCACACCAAAAAGACCCTCTCCAAACAAGTTCAGTAGCTATTAGAATTGAATTTGAAACAACTGAAAATGTACCAGCAAATACCTCAGCTTACTGTCTTATTTTACGTGATAAAATGTTTTCCTACAATCCATTTACAAAGTCAGTCCGACAGCTATAAAAGCATTAAACATTTAGCTTATGATTCAGTTTGGTATAATATCTAAAAATGAAAATCGTGTTGGATGTTCAAGGTTTTGTAACCGCAAAAAATTCATTTACTCCTAAAGAATTAGCTGCATTTGATGGAAAGCGTTTAACACACTACATTTTCAAACCACCATTCGTGTTTCATTATTTACCACCAGAGTACCAAAAACAAGCTAATTGGTTGATGCATAACCACCACTGCATAAAATGGGAAGAAGGATTCGTACCCCTTTACACATTTTCAAGTGTTGTAAAACGGTTAACAAAAGATTGTGATGAGATTTACGTAAAGGGACGTGAAAAGTTGGATTTTTTGAAAAAATATACCACTAAACCAATTTTTGAATTTGACGAGCAGCCATCATTGAAAGTTTTAGAAGCAAAGTGTTTTTTTCATTCCAAAGTAAATTCTGTATGTGCTTTAAGTAATGTATTTCAATTGTATGATGAATTTATTATGAAATAAATATATTTTTTTATACTTGGGTTTTATTATTAAAACAACAACAATAATCTTAAATAATATATTTAAAAAACAATACAAATTATTAACTACAATACATTATAATTTAGTCTTCTGGAACATCTTCTTCCTCTTCTTGAATATCTTCTGGTTTTTCATCCAGTTTATACTTTTCCCTCAACTCTGGTGTTACATATTTCTTAACATCTTTGAGAAATCCACGAAATTCTAGTTCCATTAATTTGGAACAAAAGTCTTCTATTGAAATTTTCCCCCTCAAATAAGCATTGCAAGTATCACCACCTCGTCCGTATCGGATTGCTAATTTGTGAAGATTTTCTCGTTCATTCTCAAACACTATATCTTTTCCGTATACGGATTCATGATCTGCATCAAATGCCAAAGCATTAAACTCACACTCTAATCGTTGCACTGTACTTTTCAAATCTTCAGCCTTTGGCCATGATTCTGCAGCGTAACACATCCACATTTTGAATGTGATATACCAACGTGTTTGTTTGTTTGATATTTATACTTTACTAAGCCACCTCTTCTTATCATATAAATAAAAATAATTTTCTTAAACCAGTTCTTTATTCTTTTAAAAATATCAGTTATTATACAGTTTCATTAAACTAACATCTGTTACAATTCTCTCTGGACAAAATTGATTAAGTTCTATTAAACAAAATGTATTTTGAGTATACATGTCATGCATTGAACAAATAGTATTATTAATATTGGATGAAATATCTCCCTCCAATTTTCTGGACATATTTTTCGTGAAATTGGTGTAATAATTACAAAAATCTTGTTTTTTCAACATGGTCAAGTAATTTTTTATAAGATTTAACAACGTCCACAATTCAACTACAGTTTCAAATCCCATGTAAATATTATCAGATTCTTGTTGAATACGTAATATTTTCTTTTCTTTAATAACTTCAAAATGAATGGTACTGGAATTGGAAAGGATAATCGGCTGCCATTGAGTCTCAAGACAATAAAAATAATTTGTCATGATTCCTTGATTATTTAAAAACTCCAACCAATCAGCTTCGTGAAGAATAACACATTGTTTTCTTTGTCCAACAAATTTAATAACTGGATCAAAATTATGTTGTGGAGATAGTCCGATGCAAATGTATTTATTTGTTGACTTGTTCAGAAAATAAATTTTTTCGTTTAATAAAGTTGTTGACATTGTGGAAATTTTCTTAGTTGATTCCACTGAAATATGTGTAATTGAATTAAAATATTAAACAATAATTAAAATAATTTTAAACTTACTTGTGTATAGTATGCTTTGCACATTTACTAAATTCCATTATATTATTAACTGGTTATATATACTATTTTATACATCACGTGACGTACTTAAAAACATCTATAACAATTTCTTTTAGAAGGAGGTGGTCCATCAATATGCACATTATCCTCAGGTCTATTGTAATGCTCAAGACAAGGTAATGCCTGCTGCAAAGTTACACTTTGTCTGTAACTCTCGGGTAATTTTTCCCAAATGTATTGCAATTCAAAAGGATTAGCAAATTTAATTAAATAATCCAACGAAAAATATTTCAATTCTTCATCACTAAACTCATATAGTTGGAATTTAAGTGTGCAAGTATAGCAGAACATACTTTTTCGACAACCTGTTCCAACGACATTTTAGACTACACTAAATTATTTCATTACCATATTATTATTACTGCTTTCTAAAATCCTTTCATTATGAGCTTGACCACCGGCTGGAGCAGACGTATTCTTTAGGAGTTATTTGTGGTAGGGGTTACCTGCTTTAAAATTCTTTCATTATGAGGTTGACCACCGGCTGGAGCAGACGTATTCTCTAGGAGCTCCTGAGGTAGAGGGGAAATAATGGTGGGAATACCTGGGGTAGGGGGGAAGGGGATACCCCACCTAATAGTGGGTGGGGGGAGTGGTGGTATATCCCCCACTACTTGAATTTAGTTCAAGTTCAAGGTGAACCTCAGCCTCTGTCACAGAACTGTCCAAAATACTCTACTTATATCGTGTTCTTTTTCCAGGTCCCATGTCTTCGAATCCTTGAATTACCTCTTTATTTTCATTGAAATTGAGAGCTGGCAAGATTGCCATCTCATCGAACATCACTGACACATACCGTTCACTAGGATTCATTTTAGCAGCAATTTCTTCCAATGAATCAAAAATATTTTTATTTATTCCTGCTTCAAAGCAAATATCATTAATAAATCTGTCTAAAGTAGATTTACTTGGCAATATAAATATTTTAGATAGAAAGCGATAGGATTTTGGGCTTTGCTTGTATAACGACAATGCCATTATTTTTTCATCATCGGTGAATCGACGTTGTCTAATTGTTTTTTTACATTCCCGGAACTGACATTTTATGAACTGTGCCGCTACGTCATTGAGATTACAAAGATTTTCGTCAATAATTTTTTCTTTCTGGAACTTTTCGGCCTCAAACAGCCTCTTTTTGAAATTATTTTTTACACTATTTACATTATTGTATCGTCTATACAGCCGTTTTACTTCATTATATAATTTACTTTTTCTTGTGGTGATTTCTACTTGGGCTTTAATCCCAGCATTTGTTAAAACCCTGTGAGGAGTTAAATTCTTGACCACACTACCTTTTCCTTTAAATTTGCCTGATAAAATGGGTGAAAGATGCTGCTGGTTCGAATTATTTTTACCGATATTATTATCTTCCATTAATGGTTCAGTCAGGGATGCGTAGTTATGATCCAGCATTATATTGTGTGTACCAAATATATTAACCCGATCTGTTGGGAGCTGTCTTATAATATGTGGTGGTCTTATTAACACATCGGAAATTATATTTACAACCCCTTGAGGAGATCGGCCTGAAAATATTGAATTTAAAAGGAATGATAAAGATAAACGTTGTGTTACATTATATTACCTGATGGTAAATGCAAAGTGGGCACAGCATTTAAATGAACCCTCTTCGAACCTGTAGAACAGTATTGGGACTCAAAATGACGGTGGCAAATCCTTTTGTTTAAATAAATGGTTTCACGATCAATTGTGGTTAGGAGTTTGTTACCAATTGCACAAATCCATTGATTGAACCTCACAACATCCTTTCTTGGATTAGGGAAACGATGCCTTTGCGATTCTTTGTCCACGCAATTTGGTACACAGCACTTAATTATTCCCATATTGTAATATGTTATTTTATAATGGGTAATTCAAATTTTATTCTTGCTTGCTTTGTGCGCACATGTGTGTTGTGCCTAAGGTAACAGGCTATGTAGCCAAGAACACACACTATTGAATACATCACACACAGCATCACTTAATTATTCCCGTAATGTAATTTTGAAAATTTATAATAATTCTAATCTATACACGTTCTACACTAATGGCAATGTCAGCAATAATTCAAATTTGATTCTTAACTGCGATTGTCGCGACATCTCTTGACTGTAAGATGTCCTAAGGGGTTATCACGTGACTGATCTGAGTGGCTATAATCCATGTGAAACCTCTATTTAATGGATGCTTTGTGGTTTCATCGTTTGGCCTCTTATGCCGGATAAGAAACCTGTCCATTTCGTTTTTAAACTCTAACACGAACACAGCAACAAAAGACGTCTCCCCAAAGTATTGTGTAACCAATGCAATGATATGAATGAGTGTGACGTGGCTTAACGCTAACGCACACATGCGATATAATTAGCGGTGTGAGTATAGAAACGAACCATCGAGAATTCGTCGGCGTGTATCGAGTGCGCTTGTCGAGTAGGAGCGCATTTTTCAAAAATCATTCCGGATTTAATTTAAAAAATCGGAATTTTCAAAAATTTTCCGAGTGGGTTGTTACCCACTCGGGAATTTTTCGAGTGGGTAGTGCTACCTATACTACCATGCCCTTCCGCCGGCCCTGTTTCAGTTTCGATGTTAATATTGTGGCAGACGGTAAAATGGTTAATTATTTGCTCTTTGCTCTAAAGATTCCAAAGCACTCACCCAATTGTCAATTGTTCCTTTAACACCTTGCCAATATATAGTAGCATTTCCTTCCAATAACAATGATAAACCACGTAGTGCGTTAGCATCCGAAACCTTCATGCAGTCTTTGTAGACGGTGATGGCGTCGATGAACGTCTCCACGTTTGAGCCCTCACCTCCGTTAAATCTAGCCGAACAACTTGCCAAGTTTCCCGATGATGACTGGGATGCAACATGAGACTCTATTTGTTTAAGATATAAAACAAAACAACCCCTAATTAACAGTACAAGACTTTATTTACATCAAAAATCCCAAAAAACATAAAAGTCAACTCCTCTTCGCGCTCTAATCCCCAACGGCCAAAAACTTCACCCTTGTAGACAACACTGCGGGGCGCTACCACTATAAAATGTGTGGCGCTACATGATCCAATTTAAATTATTTCTGTTCTAACTAAATTTTGAATATTTTTAACAGTACGCCGAGTTTTCCCTCAAATACTAAAATAAATCTTATTCTATAAAATAAGTTTGCGTGTACAAATAGTATATTATTATACGAGTTTTATAAGACACTATATTGTGGCACAAGTTGTTTAAAGTACGACGAGCGAAGCGAGGAGTGCTTCAAAGGAACGAGTGCCACAATAATGTCTTATAAAACAAGTGTAATATACTATTTTGCATCTATTTATACTTTAAATTTAAGAATATGTGCAAAATATAAAGCTAGGAATATTTGGAATGATTTGACAATGGTTGGTAACACTAACCAAACAGTAAAACAAGGTTAATTTGAAATTAGTTGTCAGTTTTACTTCACAACCAGCAACAAGCTTTTTTGGCATTCTATTGAAATGTGTAAACAAGCAAGTATAAGTAATACACCACCTGAACTAAGAAAAAGAGCCCAATTAGCTATAAATGATTTACTTTCGACAAAATAATAATAAAATGTTCAAAATTTCACTATTTTCTTTTCTACAATTTTGTGAGGTTGGCTTTGGCTTTTGGCACTGCGTTACCCACATACAAGAAGGTATAAAAATAGAGGAGAGAAAGCTCCCGGATGGGTGTAGGCACAAATCCGTTGCCAGTTGCTATGACAGTGACAAACCAAAACAAACACTTGACCAATAACGCGCCTTATTGACTGCTGGCGCATGCGTAGAAACTATCAAGTACGCTTGAGTCCATTTGAACGTGCAACACTTTTTGACCCACGAATTCAACCCCCCACCCCGGGGATCTTTCTGTCCTCTATTTTATACGTCCTTGCCCACATATCATTGGAAATTAATGGCAAGCAATGTTACCATTATGAAAAAATAAAAAGCCGGAGTTCATAATGAAGCTATTATGAAAGCCGTTTGAGTTTCATAATGACTCTGTTAGAGACGCAAAATAGAAAAACATAATTTTAAATTTTTATTGGTGACGTTGTTTTTTCAGCGAGTAAAATTATACGATTAGTCTGCGTTTCTTTACTTCGAAAGTGTGGTTTCACTGTTATCTCGATATCCCCCGTATTTTTTAAATTTTCAAAATCTTCATTGTCTGCAGTTTGAAGGTCACCTAGTTCATTTTCTATCGGGTTTTCTTATTGTATTTCATTTTCCCCATTAAGAGCATTTTGTTCGTTCCTAGAGGTATTTTCCTTTGTTTGTTGATCATATATCTCAACTAAAGATGCATGGTTCTGACGGTTTTCAACAGCAGATCCGGAGAGGCTGTCACAAGTTCTTTTGTTTTTTTTTTCTATTAAATTGACATGCAAATTTATGTGAAACAACGTCTTTTTTTCATTACTTCCCGGCAGTGCATGTACTTCCATTGCATGAAGTTTTCCATATCTTTTTCGAGCTGGAAAATCATATTAAAAAAGTTAAAAAATTTTGAAATATTTTTTTCAACCATTTTTCTTTAACTGTACAAAAATATTTACATCAAAATGATCCTCACACACGTACAAGGTCGTCCTTTTTTATTCCATTTGGTTGAAATCCGTTCGAATCGCCTTGAACCATTTGTTTCTTCTGTTTATTTCCAAGGGCACATTAATGAACACTTTAAGATACAAGGTGTTGAAATACGTTTTTTATTTTACTCTTTCTTTAATATAAAAATACCTGCTTAAAACAAAATTATGAAATTGCGACAAAACACTAAGTACTTGAGTGCAAATAGTTTAACATAAAAATATATCGTTTAATATATCCAGTGGCGTAGATAGAGGAGTACATATTAGTACTTTTATTGAAAAAAATATTAACCAACTGAAATTTTTTATTTTTTCTTCAAGCATATGAAAAAGTATTCAATTTTTATTTAAAAAAGACTCTCTTGTCACAACTCGATAAGATGAACCATTTTGAAGATAAATAGAAATGTTTGTAACAAATCAGAAATTTATTTATTTCTAGGTACCTATGTCAAATTCAATATAAATCGTGAAAAACATAAAACAACTAATAAATAACGATAATAACAAATAAGCCCATTTACAATTTAAAGTAATTGCTCAAAATATGTCGCGTACACCCTTTCTTTTAAAAATCCTCATACAAAAAAGTCTAAGGGAGTCAGAACTTGGGATCCTGGAGGCCATGCAACTGCCCCCCCCCCCCACGACCAATCCATCTCCTTGGAAAAATATTGTCCAACCAGTCCCTTACATTCTCTCAAAATGAGCTGGACAACTATCAAGTTAAAACCAAGCCATCCTTCTTAAATTTAACGGAATTTCTTCCCACATGCCATGCTCTGCTTCTAAAAAGTGCAAAAAATTTTGGGCATTCACACGTGGTGGTAAAAATAGGGCCCAAACAAATGATTGTTGTAATGTCCATGCCAAATGTTTACACTGAACTCATGTTGAAAGTTTCTTGATCGAATGGCATGATGCTTTTCATGTACCCATACATGTTTTTTTTTTCGTTTCACGATTTATATTAAATTTGTCACAGGTACCTAGTATTAAAAAAATGTCTGACTTGTTACAAACATTTCTGTTTATCTTCAAAACGGTGCATCTAATAGACTTCTGACAAGAGGGTCTTTTTTAAACAAAATTGAATGTCTCTTTCATATGCTTGAAGAAAAAATTAAAAGTTTGAGTTGGGGAATATTTTTTTCAATAAAATTACTAATATGTACCCTTTTATCTACGCCACTGGAAATTTTAACGATATATTTTTATGTTAAACTATTTGCACAAGTACTTAGTCTTTTGAAGCACTCATAATTTTATTTTAAACAGATATTTTTATATTAAAGAAAAAGTAAAATAAAAACGTATTTCAACACTCTGTATCTCATAAATGAAGCTTTCTACGACCCATGTTTATAAGAAATTTTCTTCTTAAAAAAGGTCCTCTATCAACTGTTAAAGTTCTGCTACAAAAAACTAACACCCTGTATACAGGGACGTCTCATACAGGGTGGGTGCTGGGTAAATTATGCCCCATATATTTTGTGTGGATAATTTTTAAATTTTTTATATCAAATTAGAAAAAGTCGACATACATTTCTAAATTCTCGTATACACATGAAAACTGATGTATCTCTAACGGATACTTATTTTATTATGTTCAACACTATTTGTTATATTTAAAAACATATGTAGTTTTATTATTTTATTCATATAATTATTTATTATATTTTAATACAAAGTTATTTAACATGTAAGTTCAGAGTATATACGACAACTAATGCCCGATCTCACCGACAATACTTAAATCTAAGATTTGCTAAGTATTTCTTAACTTTAAGAAATATTTAAAATCCTATTGCGTTGCACGAGACTTTTTAAGATTCAACTTAGCGTAAGAACAGTTCAGGATTACACTATCGAGCGGCACAAAATTATAGTGCAAGAAACGATGAAAATTACTATAAATTTGTTTACCGTTTTATAGAATTGTGCAACTATATTATATTATAGCCTCCTAAAACTTAACCAAACTTAACCTAATATTTTTCGGCATTTCATGATTATGTAGGTACTGACGTAGGTCAGGATAATCAATTTAAAATTTAAAAAAATATTTAAAATAAAGAGGATATTCTGTGGTTTAAAAGTAAGTACGTAATGTATTAATAGCTAATGATATAGGAACGACAACATAACCGGAATATTTTTCAGATATAATTTAAGGTCTTGGAGCTAGTTGTTAATAAAATGAATCCACCTCAATCCAAAAGAAATCGAGGATGTAACTACACTATAGATGAAAAACACTTATTATTAACATTAGTTAATAAAAATAAAAATATAATAGAAAACCAAAAGACGGATGTAGTAAACAACGCAGAAAAAGAAAAGACTTGGGTGAAAATTGTAGAAGAACTTATTGCACAATCTCCTAGTAAAATTTTTCGTGATTTACAATCACTAAAAAAACTGTATAATAACATGAAGAAAGACCTTAGAAAGGACGTAGCCGATGAAAAAATGGATATTATAAAAACTGGTGGAGGACCAGCTTATCAAAAACGTAGAAATCCTTTGAGGGAACTTGCATTAGATACAGTCAATACTAAGACTGTATATGGTTTCCACAATAAATCTGATAAAGACTCTAACATCAGACTGGATGATTTGTCAGGTTTGTCTTTATTTTTGGTTATACATATAGGTACATATTTAATTATACGTACATTATTTTAGAAATTAATATTGAAGTAACTGAACATGAGGACCTTTCTAAAGAAGATGAAATTATTGGATTAGTTGAGATAGAGAATGCTGAACATTCATCTTTTGCATGGAGCAAAATGAAAGTGAAAAATTTAAAGCAGCCATTAAACTCCTTGTTGAAACAGAAAGTTCAACATGATGCTTTGGATAATGATTTACCACCCGCATTGCCATCCACTAGTGGCACTAGTACAACAAATAAGGAATCTCGGAGGCGACCTCATTCCAAAGCAGTGTTAGCAAGCAGTGATATTTCAAAAATTTATTGTGAATTAGGAGAAGAGAAATTAAAAAATGCTAAGCTGGAAAATATTATTCTTGAAAATAAAGTAAAATATGATCAAGAGAAACACGAACTCGAACTACAAATATTAAAAGCTGACTTAGCAATCAAAATGAAAGAGCTTTCTAAGCATACTTAAAAAGTAAAAAGTTAAGAAAGTATGGTTCATTTTTGATTTTTATTCTAATTTATAAATTAGATTATTGATTTGTTATTAACTTAAAATAATTACGAAAGTATGGTTTATTTTTGTTCTAATTTATAAATTTTAAAATATTGAAATAATTATTAATTAATTTGTGATTTTGTTAAAATTAAGAAAGTATAATCTATTTTGTTTTTTATTATCTGGTTGATAAAATGCTGAAATTATTAAAAATAAATAATTAGGGCATAAATTAATTCTTTTATTATAAAAAATAGATTTATCTAAAATAATTATTTATTAGTTCATTTCTTATATTAAATCCATCCCGATTGCCTTGGTCTCTTATTACTTCATTTATGTTCCCATGGTTTTAATAATGCATTAAACATTTCTTCATTATAACCAACTCCTTCGGGAGGCATTTCATCATTTTCCATACAATGTTATGCAAAATAGCAGTGGCGACTATTATGTTTAAAGTGGCTTCTATTTTGTTCCTGCAGCCATATGCTAAAATTGGAAAACGACGTTTCCATATTCCAAAAGTATTTTCAACTTTGACTCTTGTACGAATATATGACTCATTATAATTTCTTTCTGCCTCATTTCTGATTTCTAATAGAGGAGTTAATAAGTAGTTTTTAGCTGAATATCTACTGTCTCCTAACATAAAGCAATTAGGATATACATTTGTCTCAAATTCTGCTTTTAAAGTACTATTATTAAAAATTGTGGCATCATGAGTTGAACCTGGCCACCTAGCAACTAAGTTCATAATTTTGTATGAGGAATCCACTGCTGCTTGTACGTTGATTGAGAAATAGTTTTTCTATTCCGAAAAATTTCAGCATCATTTCCACCAGGTGACTGAATTTTAACGTGTGTACAATCAATTGCAGCTATTACTCTAGGAAAACCAGCAATTTGGAAAAATTTTAATTGTACTCTTTGTCGATCCTCTTCATTATCAGGAAATTTAATATACTGATGTGATAAATGACATATAGCTTCTGTGACTCTTTTAATAATTCTCTTAACTGTAGATTTATGCATTCCACCAAAATGAGCTAAACTTAGTTGATGGCATCCTGTTGCGGAAAATCGAAGACAAATTAACAGTTGATTTATGTATGCTGTTATTTCTAAAAAATATATTTCAATTTAGTATAATATTGTGTATCTTTAAAGAGTAAATCTGGCATTGTGTCAAAATGATTGTTTCCTACATTAATTCGTCTCGGAATACCATTATGCACAATGTCTAGGACAACGAGATACAAAAATTCATCATTATCGCGAAAAATAAGCAGATTTTCCATTTTATAAGACAGTATTTAATTGACATTTAGGTTAAGTTTCAATTTAAGTCACCAAAGTTTAGGACTTAAATATAAGAATGTTTTAAGGATATAAGTATATCTTAAATGTCTGGTGCAACACTTTAATATATTGCTTAATATTAAAGCATATCTTAAATTTTTAGTCATGTCGGTGAGATCGGGCATAACTGTTTTACTAACTGCTTAAAAACTAGAGGACGGGTATTGCCAACTTCTTACATAAAAGTCACTAAAACTTAAACCTAATACATTACATCTCCCTTTTTAAAATACAAATCTTATATAATATTAACAAAAACTAACCTAGTACCTTTTACAAATCTAGTTTGATAGGTTGCTTTACAGTTCGTCCTGATCGGGTTATATATAAATTATTATTAGATTCGTTATTAAATCCGTCTCTCTCTATTCTATCACTATTCATTTCTACGTTATAATTTTCCCAGTAGTTGAACCTAGGTAGAGAGTTTATCTTATTATTATTATGATAATTGTCTAAATTGGGGTTCTAAATTTGACGGTCTTATATCAGAGAAATTTCTTCTTTTTATTTTGTTTCTTTCATCTTGAATTATTACTGATCTAGGAGTATTATGCAAGTTAATTATTTTAGCAGGTTGCCAATTATTTTTGTATCTATACGTTACATTTTGTCCAGGTTTAAAATTTAAATTTCTATTTCTTAAATTCCTATCATAATATTTTTTATTTCTTAATGTATTTTCTATTAGCACTTTATTAAAATCTGTTACAATATTTGATTTTAGTAAGTTTTTAGTTATAGATAATTTTGTTCGTGTTATTCTACTAAATAACAATTGGGATGGAGAGTAATTTGAACCTACTACAGGAGTATTACGATATTCTAATAACATTATTTCTTTTTCAACATTGGATTCTACAGATTTTTTAAGAATATTTTTACATATTCCTACCTACCCCCTTTTCAGCTAGGCCGTTGCTTTTTGGATAATAAGGACTGGAAGTAATTATTTTGAAATTCCATTTATTTGCAAATTTATGGAATTCATGAGAGTTATAAAGCATATTGTCAGCTACAAATAGGTTTTTGAGTTTAATTGAACTAATTCAATCCACAGAGTAGTAATCAATCAGTACTAAATACGGCTTTCCGGCAAAATCTAAAATATCTGAAGCCACTTTTTCAAATGGTAGTTCAGGTTGATCTTGGATTATCATTGGTTCTTTTATTGTTTTATTTTTGTATTTTTCACAAATTCTGCATTTATTAATAAAGTCTTCAATATCAGAGTTCATATTATTCCAAAAAAATAGAGATCTTTCTCTTGCTTTAGTTTTAGTGATTCCAAAATGTGCTTGATGCAAATTGTTTAAAATATCTTGTTTTAATGAATTTGGAACTATAACTCTATCACCAAAATATATTATATTACTTTCATCTATTTTAGTTTGAGAATTTGGCCAACCATTATAATAAAATTGTATCACTTTAGATAAAACAGAATCTCTGTTTGTTTCAATTTCAAATTTATTTTTAAATTCTTCACTCATTTATTGTGTGAATCAGTTTCTTCTTTATAAGCATTTGAACATGCTCTGCTTAATGCATCTGCGATAAACATTAATTTTCCAGGTTTATATATTACTTCAATGTTAAATTTTAGTAATTTTAATTTGATTCTTTGTAATCTACTTGAGGGAATTTTGTCAATATCTTTTTTCATTAAAGTTACTAATGGTAAATGGTCTGTGTGAATAATTGTTTTTCGGTCATAAATATATTGATAAAATTTATTACATGAAAATAATATTGCTAGGAATTCCTTTTCTATCTGTCCATATCTAGTTTCAGCATTTGAAAGACTTTTTGAAGCAAAACAGACTGGTTTTTCATTTTGCAGTAGAACACAACCAATACCATCTTTACTACTATCGGTTTCTATGATAATTTCTTTTGAATCATCAAAATTTTGCAAAATAGGTTCAGTACTTATATTTTAATTTATTGATACAATGAGTATGTGGATGTAACCATTTAAATTCTATTTTTTTCTTAAGCAATTCCCTTAATGGACTTGATATTTCTGATAACATTGGTATAAAATTTATTAAATAGTTTACTAGGTCATAATCTATAATGGCTTTTATTCTTTCATTATCTGGTTTTATTGTACCTTCACCAAAAATATGTCCTAAATAACGAACTTGTTTTATACAGCATTGAAATTTTGCTAGGTTGAATTTTATGTTGTTAGCTTGTGCACGTTTAAATACTTTTTCTAAGATTGCATTGTGTTCTTCTAAACTTTCTGCGAATATTAATATATCATCAATGTAAATGAATTTATTGTTTATGTCACCAAACATATTTTCATTGTATCTTTGAAAGACTTCAGAATATTTAAACCAAAAGGTAATCTTTTAAATGAATAACAACCGGTCATTGTACTAAATGTACACTGTGTCCCAATTTGCTTGTAATTGCAGGGTATCTCTGCAAGTTGTAAAGATAGAACTTTGGGGTTTTCGCGAACCTGTGCCACTTCTTCGTTAAATTTTTAATGCCGCAAACAGAACTAAGCTAACTTGTTTTGTTTCTGGGATACAGGGTGAAAACGAAAATTTTCACTTTCCGGGGTGCTGCCATATCTCACACACCATGTAAATTAGAAAAAAAGTAAAAACTGTTCTAGATAGATATTTTTGCGTAGAATCCAGTGGTGTACTCGAAAAAAAATGTTTGGCACCGTTTAAGAGATATGATCCAAAGTATTTTTTAGTGTCATTAAATTTGTCTATTTTGTCTCATTAAAATGATGTAAACAGTAGGCACTTTAAAATTTAATAAAAAAGCAAAAAACCCAATTATAAGTCAAAAAAATTTAGTTGGCCATGAAAATCGGGGATAAAGAAGTGTTTACAAGCAACATGAGACACCATATTAAATTAAAAACTCTTAATATTAATATTATTTTTATTTTATCTTACTAAAAAAGAAACAAAAAGCGAACAAAAAATTTTTTAACGGTCATTATAAATAAACAATGAAATTGAAGCAAATATTTTACTTTTTTAATTTTTTAAATTTAATATAGTGTCTCATGTTCCTTGTATACATTTTTTTATTCCCGATTTTCATGGCCAACTAAATTTTTTGACTTATAAAGGAGGTTTTTGCTTTTTTAAGGCATTTTTTAAATTTTAAAGTGCCTACTGTTTCCATCATTTTAATGAGAAAAAATAGACAAATTTAATGACACTAAAAAATACAGGGTGTTCCATTTAAAAAAGACCTAGTTTGGGTCATGTCTCTTAAACGGTGCAAAACAATTTTTTTTCGAGTACGCCACTGGATTCTACGCAAAAATATCTATCTACAACAGTTTTTACTTTTTTTATAGCTTACATGGTGTGTGAGATATGACAGCACCCCGGAAAGTGAAAATTTTCGTTTTCACCCTGTATCTCAGAAACAATATAAGTTAGCTTAGTTCTGTTTGCGGGATTAAAAGTTTAACAAAAAAGTGGCACAGGTTCGCGAAAACCGCAAAGTTCTATCTTTACAAATTACAGAGATACCCTGCAATTACAAGCAAATTGGGACACAGTGTACATATTTCTTGACTTTTGCGATCTAATTTAATTTGCCAGAATCCATCTTTCAAATCTACACTCTAAGAAATATGGTGTAAATTATTACACCACATAGAGCAAATTCAAGTCCACACTACACAGAGTAGAACATGTACCTTTATGGATTTAGTAAACTCAGTTATTTGTAGGTAAAATATTTACACGGTTTCAGGCAATATACAGGGTGTCCGGAAATTAGGAGCAAAAAACTCGGGAGGTGATTCTACTTGAAAAATTAATGTGACAACTTCCTATAACATTTTTCCGAAAGCTCATTAATATTAGGGTTACATGGCCTTAAAGATTGTTTTTTTAAATCAATTTTTTCCAGTAACTTTTTTTCCAGTGTACCGAATCGTTTCAAATTTGGCACACTTATCACTAATGTTTATTTGTATTCTTGCACCAAATTTGAGGTAAATCCCCCAGTCTCAAAGACTCGAAACTGACGTTGACCTTTGGATAAAGATCAGAACTTTTTTGTTAGGTACTTTTTCTAAAATTTGATGACGCCCAATTGAAGAGCATCGAAAAATCTTCAAAAAAGATCCTCTTGCTGCATCACGATAAAACGAGTCGTTTTCGAGAAAAACGCCTTAAAAAATTTGCTTGCATTAAATGAATACCAACTACTTAAATACAGCTCATTTTCAAGATTAAACAGAAACGCATTTTTCTCGAAAACTACTCGTTTTATCGTTACTCAACAAGAGGATCTTTTTTGAAGAGATCTCGATGCTCTTCAATCGGAAATCATCAAAATTTAGAAAAAAAGTTATTGGAAAAAATTGCGTTTAAAAAAAATTTGGGGCCTTGTAACCCCAATATTAATGAACTTTCGGAAAAATGTTATAGGTACTTGTCACATTAACTTTTCGAGTAGAATCACTCCCCGAGTTTTTTGCTCCTAATTTCCGGACACCCTGTAGTTTACACTATTATAGTAAAAAAAATTCTCGTACTGGGTAAATTTTACTTACTTATAAGTAAATTAATAAATAATATACTATATTGGTGTAAAATATTGATACACCACTGTAGTAAACTTATTACTACACTTGTGTAAAATAGGGGAAGGCAAAAGGGGGTTGGTTAAATAAATATTAAAACTTCCCGAAGAAAAATAACGTTTTATTGCAAAACAATCAAAACATATATATCTAGGTAAAGTGTGTACCTACATCTGCAAAATAAATAAACACAAATATCCTAATACAGTATAACACATCAAAAATCTTAAAATACAAACAAATACTTCGGAACCAGAAAACATTCATAGCTGTTATACGAATTGTGAATTTCATATGGCTCTTTATATGTTAAATAATTTATATCCACAATATTAGTTCTACTGGTTTTATTAATCTGATAAGCATGTAAAGTTTCATTAAATTCAGTTGTATACCAAATTTTAGTAACAAATAAAGGTCCAATACTATTATCAATAATTAAAATATCCACAATTTCTTCAAATTTAGGTAAGTTTCTATCATCGCTTCCAGTGCAAATCATAAAATGCAACTTGTAAAGGTAATTTATTTTAATCCATTTAACTCGAAAAAGAAAATCATTAATAGGATCTATTAATGTTAAAACTAAATCCTTATATTCATAATTTTGAAACAGAATTTTAGTTGCCGTACCTTTTTCAACATGTACGGCTAAGATGTCATCATTCCAATAATGGGCCATGAATTGTTGATGCCTAGTGGAGAGTGTTTTTGCTATGTTGCTAAAATTTCCGATCTTTTGTGCTATTTTTTTAAAAAACGAGTGTTTGCCCTCAAACCGCATCGACCACAAATGCACTAGTGGATCCATCAAAAGGATTGTGTTAGGGTAATGTATAATAAAATGATGTCGTGGTATTAAACGCTAGTTATACTCTGTCTTGAAGCCCTGATGATGCGTTGAAATTATACATTTTAATTTGACAATCATATCTGTGGAAATCTTCGGAGCAAATGAAATAGTTGCTATTGACTGCAGCAGATTAAAGTTGTTCCACTTCCCTTTTAAACTGCCTATATGAACCAAATCTTCTAAAATTAACGGCAAATATTTTAGCAAGCACCAAGCTTGAGAAGCTCCTGGTTTTTCTAAGACAATAGGACTTGGTTTTATGTCTCTATCCATTAGACCATAATCAAACATTTTTATTCTTTCGTTAATTTTTTGAAGTGTTATATATTTCGTCACCCTAATTCTAAACTCTCGTAAGTCAATTGTCATCGATTTTACAGGAGAAGGAAAAAACCGCATAAAAATGTAGTATTACTTGTAATAAAGTCTAATTTTTTACTACATGAGTAATTTTTAGCAAGGATTTGAATGAAATGGCAAAAACACTTCTCACTTACCAGTTTGTATAAAAAAGTTGACTTAGTTATATTAACCAAATCCCTAGTATCATCAACTTCAAACAATGAAGACTTATATTATTATCTTAGCTAAGTTTATAATTACATTTTATATTAATCAGCATTTAACTATTTTCATATTATATTCATATTTGTATAATTAATTCTATCTTGACCACTGAAGTAACCGGTCGTATTATTTTGTCTTACTATAAATAAATAAATTTTTAAAAAATAAAGTTTATGTGTTAATTAATTTAACTGGCGCAGTCGTGCGGATTTTGTACCGTTTATAAATCAAATTTGTGGCAAATTCGAACAATAAACGTGGATTAAATCCTTTAGTGCAAATTCGAACTTAGAACTTTCAATCCTAGTATTGGCTGTTGAATCAGTGAACGGTGAAGAAGTTCAACTTCCAAGACCATCTACACGCACCAGGTCCACCTACAGCAAGATAAATTCACTGGAGACGATACTTCGAGGTGTTCCCTGCTGGAGCTCGTGAGTACAAGTTTCCTTTTATTCCACTCCCTGAGTAGAAGATCTGTTTATTTCCTCGTTTAGGAAATTAAACATAGTTTTAAGAATTAAGAAGCAAATTGATTTTTGATTAAGAACTACTTATCAAATATATTGAAATATTTTAATTTTAATTATAATTATTTTATCTAAACTATAAATAACTCTTTGTTTTAATTTTGTGCATTAAATAAAAATGCAGAATAACGCAAATGCTAACGCCGCACCCGCTGGCGCTGCACCGCCGAGAGTATTAAACCCACCTAGATTAGTTCTTGATAATCAAAATCAGCAAGCACAATTAAATATGCTAAAAATGTACGTAGATACCATTCCCAAGTATGATGGAAATACAAACACCCTATCGAGCTTTTTGTCAGCTTGTAACTTTTTAATAAATACTTATGGTCAATTTAATGACGCTATTATAAATAATTATCTTATTCGCGCTATTCAAACTAAATTAGTTGATAGAGCAGAGTTATTAGTCGGTAGCCGAACAGAACTTAATACATGGGAAATGATAAAAGATGCTCTCCAACAATGTTTTGGTGATAATCGCAACATAGAATGTTTAGAACAAGATTTGTTTATGGCGAGACCCCAAAAACACGAAACCCCATTACCCCATTAGAATTCGGCAAACGTCTTCAAATTACTCGTAGTAACTTAGCTCAAAAAACTAACTTACAAAATGATTTAGACGCCGCAACAAAATTAGTTTACTTAAGACAATATGAGACCCTTTGTCTCAGAACTTTCATTCGAGGTCTACACGGACCCTTACAAAGTATTATTAGATTGAAAAACCCAGATTCACTTGAAACTGCCATGACATATGTTGTAGAGGAAGAAAACTTCCAATACACTCAAAATATTTGCAGAACTGCATCTGCACCAAACCCATCTTCAAAACCAAATCATTCGCAACAATTCAGAAATCAATATTTTCAACCTAATACATTCCACAGGAATACACAACAAAATCAATCTTATTCCTATAACAATCGACAATATCAAAACCCTCAATTCAATACACAAAATCAAACATTTAATAGACCTCCAAATCAACCTTATAATAATTATAACAATCAACAATATCAACGCCCTCAATTCAGTACGCAAAGTCGTCAACCACCTATATTCCCCAGTCAACCAATTAACGTTCAACCCAGACAAATAAGACAAACTTACCCAACTAACAGACAAGTATTTGGCCCACCAAAAAATGTTTTTAAACCCACTGGTCAAACCCTTAATACCAGACCTGAACCGATGTCTATCACAACTAAAAATACCTATCACCCAAATAACCCAAATTTTACATTCCAAGAATTAAATTATATGCAAGACGAAACTGACATTATTAATAACCAAGAAACTTTTGAACAATCCGAATTCGAACAATATGCATTCGAGCAACCTGAAACATACGATGATAGCTTTAATCAAAATGCAGAATTTGAAAATAACGTTGAAAACTCTGACAATGTAAATTTTCAGAAACCTGGCCTAACAGAGTCACCAACGTAATAGAAATGAATACAGACACAAATAACAACAGCTTACCATATATAAAAATTTCTAATCCACCTATGAAATTACTTATCGATACCGGATGTTATCAATCTATTCTAAAACCTTCAATTGCTGAACAATTTTACCCCAATAAAATCTATAATTACCCAACAATTATAAAAACTGGAATTGGTGAAAAATTAATTCAATTTAAAGCAGATATTCCTGCCCCAAACGAACTTAAATTTAACAGTAACATAACTTTTACTCTTTTCGACTTTCACGAATTCTTCGACGGTGTCCTAGGCTTACACGAATTACAAAAAATGAAATTAATAATCAACTTAACGGACAACATTTTATTTAATAATTACATAGAAATTCCATTATTATTCAGACAACCTAAAACAGAAAAATTCGAAATTTCAATAAATCCAAAAGAAATAGCTCGCGTTAAAGTTCCTGTAAATCACTTTTCTGGCGATATAATTGTACCAGAATGTACTATAAACAATTTATATTTTCCTGAAACTCTTACTACTGCAAAAAACGGTTTAGCAGTAACCGAATGTCACAACACTTCAGAACAACAAATAAAAATAACATTAGATGAACCTTTAAAAGTTTATAATTTCCCCGATTCAAGTAAACAAAATTTTCACTTCTTTCATTCCGAACAATTTTTACCAGACATAAAATTTGAAAAACACATAGACATGAGTAAATTAATACGAAAAGATCACTTAAACAACGAAGAAAAAGTCTGTAATGAATATTCCGACATATTTCATAATGATTCTGAAAAATTAACGTTCACTAACAAAGTTAAACACGAAATTCGAACATCTGACGAAATTCCCATCTACACTAAATCTTACAGATATCCATTTGTACATACAAATGAAATTCAAAAACAAATCACGCAAATGCTAGATGAAGGAATAATTAGACCAAGTCAAAGCCCATGGAGTAGTCCAGTTTGGATTGTACCCAAAAAGATAGACGCTAGTGGAAAACAGAAATGGCGTGTAGTCATAGACTACAGAAAAATAAACGAAAAAACTATAGATGACAGGTACCCACTCCCTAATATTAACGATATTCTCGATAAATTAGGTAGATGTCAATATTTTTCTACTATCGATCTCGCATCTGGTTTTCATCAAGTAGAAATGCACGAAAATTCAATTGAAAAAACAGCTTTTAGCGTTAATAACGGACATTACGAATACGTTCGCATGCCCTTTGGTCTTAAGAACGCGCCCGCAACATTTCAACGGGTTATGGACAATATATATTACGAGACTTACACGGAAAAAATTGTTACGTATACATGGATGACATTATTATATTTTCTATTAATTTAACCGAACACATTGCTAACTTAAAATTATTGTTTGAAAAACTCCGTACATCAAGACTAAAAATACAACTAGATAAATCTAACTTTTTGAGAAAAGAAGTTGAATTTTTAGGTCATATCATAACACCCGACGGTATAAAACCTAATCAAAAGAAAATGGAAGCAATTCAAAAATTTCCAGTCCCCAAAACAACTAAAGAAATTAAATCTTTCCTTGGACTTTTAGGCTATTATAGACGATTCATAAAGAATTTTGCAAAATTAACTAAACCTTTTACAAAATGTTTAAAAAAGGGAGAGAAAATCGAACATACCCCTGAATTTATTAAAACCTTTGAAATATGTAAAGAAATTTTATGCAATGATCCAGTATTACAATATCCCGATTTTACGAAACCATTTATCTTAACAACCGACGCATCAAACATAGCTATCGGAGCAATCCTCAGTCAAGGTAACATTGGCAGTGATTTACCAGTAAGTTACGCATCTCGTACCTTAAATCCTGCAGAAATAAACTATAGCACAATAGAAAAAGAACTCCTAGCAATAGTTTGGGCTACAAAACATTTCAGACCTCTTTGGTAAAAAGTTTACAATAATAACTGATCATAAACCATTACAATGGTTATTTAACTTGAAAGAACCCAGTTCCCGATTAGTACGATGGAGACTAAAACTCGAAGAGTACGATTACAAAATTATTTACAAAAAAGGAAAATTAAATTCAAACGTAGACGCGCTATCTAGAATCGAAATCAACATGTTAGAAAACGAATCAATCATTCACAATCCTGGAGACATTAATACAGACATAGATCAGTATATACAAAATCAAGACGAAAATGTAACGATAGAAGACAACCTCGACCGAATCTTTGATCCCAATAAAGAAAATAAAGAAAAAATCATTGTTCATTCAGATATTCAAATTAAACCACCAGACGACGATGAAACAATTCATTCATCACATGAAAACCCAATTTTAGAAATACCTTTTACAGAAAACACTTTAAATACATATTCAAATCAAATTATATTTAATCAAAGAAACAACGGACATTATCACGTTATAAAAACTACCCCTTTCGAAAACAAGTCCAGAAAAACTATAAATCTCAAATAACTACGAACCAGAAATAATAAAATTCTTCAAAGAATACGTTGATCCAAAAAAGTATTATTGCATTTACATCCAAAACTCAGAAATTGACTTATTACCCAATTTATGTAACATTTTAACAAACACTTTTAGAAATCATTCATACAAATTAGTTATCTCTCAAATCTATGTAAAAGACATTACTGACACGAATAAACAACTAGAATTATTAATTAAACATCATGAAGAAACATGTCATCGTGGCATTAACGAAACTCTTCTAACATTAAAGAAAAATTATTATTGGTCAAACATGAAGAAAGACATTACTGAATTTATAAATAACTGCGATATTTGCCAAGAAGCCAAATATGATAGGAATCCACCAAAATGAAATTTGCGTTTACTCCTACAGCTTCAGAACCTTTAGAATCAGTTCACGTCGATATATTTCAATTTTCTAATTCAAAATTCTTAACAATAATCGATATATTTTCTCGTTACGGTCAAGCCTATAATATGGAACCAGTATGTACAGGCACTACAGTATTAGACGGATTAATAACATTTTCAACTCACTTTGGAATCCCCAAATCTATAACTTGTGATAACGGACCAGAATTCAAATCAACTTTATTACAAGACTTTTGTAAATTACATGACATTAATCTTCACTATACCACACCAAATAATTCAAACAGTAACAGTCCAGTAGAAAGACTACATTCTTCTTTACTCGACAACCTTAGAGTTTTAAAACTAAAAGAACCCAATTTAAATCCAAATGCATTAATGAAATACGCTATTTTAGGATATAATTCTTCAACCCACAGCGTTACTAAACAAAGACCTTTCGACATTATCAATGGCCATACCAAAGCATTAGATCCATTTAACATGACAAACGAAATACTTTTCAACCAATACGTTATAGATCGCCGCGAAAGATTAAAAACTTTATACAACAAAATTTATGACACCTCTTTATCAACAAAAATCAAACAAAATCAAAAGCATAACGAAAACCGTGAAGAACCTATAGAATACGAATCCAACTCAAAAGTATTTGTAAAAGACAAACAAACAAGTCGCAATAAAATCAAACCTAGACATACTAAAGCCACAATCACAGAAAACTTAAATACTAAAGTACAAATTAATGATAAGAAAACATTACACAAATCCCAATTGAAAAGACCTAAAGCTAACACCCTTTCTTTCCCACAGGATAATGACGATTTCCAAAAACCCAGTTGTAGTCATAATACTAATATTCATGACAATGATGATGACACTACAGACTGACGAAGACGTAGAAATCACTCCTATAAAAACTCCCTTACTTCCTTTTGATGTAATGTCGGTAGATCCGTAATTTTTACATTTTTCGCAGATTTTCTAGTGCGTTTCGGAAGATCTTGCCAATTGTCTTCAAATCGAATTACTGAAGACAAAAAATATTAATAAAAATTTAACTTACCCAATGGATCATACTTTAATACACGTATATTAGTTACTACAGGATCTCCAGCTACCATTCCCGGACGGATAGAAGAATAAATAAAGTTTAATTCATCACATTTTTTAAAATAATCGTGGGTCAAATACTTAACGTTATAACGACGTGGGTGTATTCGAGCTTGAAGGAATATTTGGACATACTCAGCTGGAACGTTTACGTCTCTATGTTTAAGTTTTCTTTCTATAGTGGAATGCATCGCATTCCAAGTTTAAAAGGCTGTTTGCAAGGGTGGCATTCCTATTTTGGTAAGTACACCCATCACTATATATAATAACAGGATGTGGATCATTCATGTCAATATTTTCGTCAATAAACTTGATTATAATTGTGGAGAATTCATTCGAAGTCAGTCCACCTTCCGATTCATTCCAGGTGAAACAGAAACCGTCTTTTGTCTTTAAATCAAAAATGGTGAAATTGTGAACAGCAAGTTTCATTTTATAATAAATCGCTGAAGCTTGCAATTTTGGAGACAGAAGGACAGATTGAAGATCCATTATAAAGACATGCAATTCATTTTCTTTATCCCTCTCTTTTTCCTCTCTCGCTAAATTCTTATTTTGAATATGAATCGGATAGCTTTCTTCTGTGACATTTTTCGTTTTGTAACCCACGCATATATCACATTCATCTTTCTTTCGACGGTATAAGCTAAGATTCATTATTTCGAATTTGTTGTTGAATGTAGCTATGGATACTGGTGACTTTCCAGATTCAGTACATATTTTTTTGTATTCGCGATACAATTCATTTTTGGAAGACCACATTGGTTCCAAAAAAAGTTTACTAGTTGAAGCTCTGCAATAGTGAGATTCAAGTTTAGGTAGCGAATCAAAGAATTCAACAAGGTGAGCCACATCTTCCTGCTTTCTGTAATTACTGGAATGATTTGTCGTCTGCTTTAAATTGGCAGTTTTTATCCAGCCTAAAACAGTCCATTCTCCAATGGAAAACGTATTAAGGAACATTACTTTACAGACCCTAGCCTTGTCATTGGACTTGGTTGGTAAGTGATAGTATAATGAACACCCTCTTCGACAAGCTTCGACATTTAAACCTTTTCTTTCTTTTACATTTTCCTTGTGAACCAACATTTTAATATACACTTTCCGCTGTTGCCAAGTCATATTTCTCCAAAAGTTTGTAAATATTTTCTTTCTATCGTCTTCTGAAAAATTGCCGCAATGAAATTTCTTAGATTTTTTACTTTGGCCATAGTTGCATCTCTGTTTAATTTCTCTCTCTCCTCTCTGAACATCATATTTCCATTTATTTTCCTGCCTCTTAACTCCCATGTAGGGAAGTCCAGTTTCTCGTGCAGATTTATTTACATTTTTCAACCAAGTTGAAGTATTTCTTTCTTGTCGTTTTTTGCGTTTTCTAATTCCAGCATTTTCTTTGTCATGCTGAGGAATTCTTTCTACAATTTCATCATTGCTAGAGTCTGCATCGTCTGAGCTAGATAGCAATGATGCTGAGTCTTCGGATGAGTCGCTAACATCAGCTCTATCAGCTTGCACCTCGGTATCGGTTCCATTAGCATTATCACCAACAGAGTGTTGTTCAAAAGTTTCTGTTTCTTCCAGTGGTATATTATGTTTTACTGATATTTCCATCTCCTTGCTCATTTCTTTAACTGGTGCAGTAACTATCAGTTCATCTTCTAGAAGAAATAGCATTTCTTTTTCTACCATACAACTTTCACCCACAGTATCATCAGTGATACCCGTAACAGAATCCAAGGGAATCATGTGGTTACCAGACTGCTTTTCTGATTTTTGTTTAAAAACTTCCATTTCTGCGGTACAATTTTCACCCACAGTATTAGTGATAGAACCCGTAACAGAACTCGAAGAAATTATTATGAGGTCACCAGACTGAGGATCTACTTGGTAGTTACCGATAGGTAGTTTGTTTATTCCACTGGGAATGTTTGTCAAGACTTCATCCCTAGCAGGTTTTGTGGTCGCTTCATATTCTTGATTATTATTATCATCCGCTGCGCGAATCTTACAAAGATTTAAAATCTTTGCCGTTCTGGATGTGTACATTTTACGAAAACTGAAAAAAGAATAAAAGCTCGTAACTCGCAAAATAGCTTTCTGAATTATAAGTCTAGAACCTCGTAAGTCTAAGGGTCAAACAAAAAGTAATTTGAGGACTTATAAATACAATTTTGTTATGGGAAACATTAAAAATTTCCAAATAATAATGTAACTCACCTGGTGAAACCACTTTTTTATGCAATAAGTTGCTATTTCCAGAAAAACACAGATCGAAAGAAACGCGTTAAGTTTTGGCGGCACCAAACAACACAAGTATTTGAGATACGAGATTTTACCACTCACATTTCTAGGTAACTACTTACGAGTTGTAACTTTTACCCAAAGATGTCGCTTTATATGCAAAATGTGGAGATATGAGTATTTAGAATAATGCCTTTTATGCTTCTTTACTCGTATCTCGTAAATCTCCATAAAGTCAAAAACCGGAGTTACGAGGATTTAGAATTAAGGTGACGATTTGTTATCTGTTAAATATTTAAGTAAAAGTTTAATTTCTAGCTGCACGACACCTTCTAACAGGTCGTGCATTATGTCTACTGAACGAGCCTCCGAAACATTAAAATATTTTAAACTATTTTAAACTATTCAAAATTGTGACGGATTTTACGCCAAATGACATTGTATCACTGTGTGTTTTATAATTAACAGAATTCCTTAATAGAATTTCATCTTCCTCGAACATGTTTTGGGCTTCTTCTTTATCACAAATGCATATTCTGCAATAATGACGAGCGGAGAATGATTCGACCATGCAATGTAACATATATATTAGCACCTAAATTGTCATGGGATAATGCTACAATTGTACCGTGAATTTTAATTTGATGAGAATTAACATATATGTATACCATCACGTTCAAGTTTTTGTATATCCTGGATAACGGGTTTTAAAAATTCATTAATAGAAACGGTTTTCAAATCAGATGCATAGAACAAAGATATTAAATGTATATGACATAATTTGGAATTGAAACATGATGGTAAATTACGAATTATGAAATATACAGGCTGTTTCAAATTCGCTTCTCACTACAGGGATCTCAGAAACGGTAAGAGATACAGCTTTGATTAAATTGGGGCAAAGTTGTCTAATAATGTGGCCAATAATAAGCCGTTAAGAAATCGAAAATATATTTTGTAGTTCTGGAAATTTTTTGAAAAAACCAAATTTTTGCCTTTTTGTTTTTATTTTTTTCTGCTCTTATTTTTCAAGATATCGAAAAACTAAAAGCACTTTGTCGTGGACACTTTATGTGCTTTATAAAATGACGTTAAAATTTTCCTTATGCGACGTTTCGTTTTTGCGCTTACGTCATCAAGTCACTTTTTTAAATACGGTCCTGGATTTTTTTTCATCGTTTTTAGTAGCAATTTTTATGTTCTATAAAATGGCGTTTACATTTTTTCCATACAACGTTTCGTTATTGTGCAATCATCATCAGATCATTTTTGAAATACAGCCCTGGATTTTTTTTACATTTTCATCAGTATTTTTCCTCACTTCCTCATATCCACACATTTTGGCAAACTTTAATAATAATAATTTTCTTTTTATAATAAATCAAACTAACCTATTATTGTTAGTAGTAATAATAAAAACAATGGAATTAATTTTTTTAAATTATTTTATAAAATTAACACTTATGAAATCGTCAATACTGATGAGGGGCTGTACAATGAACAAAAATACTGATGAAATTGTAAAAAAAATCCAGTGCCGTAGGTATTCAAAAAATGACCTGATGATTACACAAGAACGAAACGTTGTATGAAAAAAATTTAAACGCCATTTTATAGAACATAAAAAATGCTACTTAAAACGATGAAAAAAAATACAGGGCCGTATTTAAAAAAATTCAGTTGATGACGTCAGCGGAAAAACGAAACGTCACACGAGGAAAATTTTAACGCCATTTTATAAAACACAAAAAGTTTTAATGGGAAAGTGATTTTGGTTTTTCGATATCTTGAAAAATAAGAGCAGAAAAAAATTAAAACGAAAAGGCAAAAATTTGGTTTTTTCCAAAAATCTCCAGAACTACAAGATATTTTCGATTTCTTAACCAAAGCTGTATCTGTTACCGTTTCTGAGATCCCTGTAGTGAGAAGCGAATTTGAAACAGCCTGTATACCCCCTAACTTAAGTCCACCAGTCTTGCTCCCCAAAGGATTAACAGTTTCAAATTCATCGAAATAGATTTGAAGCTGTAGCAAAGAATATAGACAAAATGAACAAGAAGCGACACTCTCGTCGGCGCCTTTGATGTTTTGACAGCCAGATTCGGTGACCTTGCGCCATTTTGTGGGGGTGCAGAAAGGGAGGGAAATTCAAATTTAAATCCTTACCTTTCTATATTGTCTTTAGGAAATCAAAAAAAACTTATTGTACCATCGTTGCGCGTGGAGCAAGCTTTAACCGCACACGAATAACCACGTTTACGTACTTTTTCCATGATTATTGCCAATTACATACTTATTACTCGTTATATTAAAATTAGGTTAGTGTCTCTGACACTGACAACCTAACTGACAAGACTCAAGAGACAGTTTCTGGTCATGATACTATTTACCAGGTATGTTCTTGCGCATGTTGGGTAGGACTGGGGCAAAAACCTACAAACTTCAAGCAGCGGCATCCAGGGCGGGCATCTAGGATTCCCCTAGGTTAGGTGCCTCGTTGCAAATACCTAATTAAGGTAAATATAAAAATAAGCTAAAGATAATTTACACAGTAATGTTTCGTTATTCGAGTTATATTTTCATGTAAAAATCACTGATTTCTTACGTTTTATAAAAAAGTCAGTTTGAATTTAAGGCGGGAGCGAAAGAAGACGACAGCCTGGGATGATATGCGCAGACTGAATCCAAACGCGTCCGCGCGAAGCACATACCTGGTTAAATATTATCATGGTTCTGGTAAACCTGCGCACTGGAAAACGGTTTACCCCCACTACGCGACTGTCGGTTCTTGCTCATTTTGTCTATATTCTTTGGCTGTAGTACGTTTTCATGATGCAATAAAATTAAATTATTTTTTAAATATTTTCCATCAGATAAATCCTCAAAGTGAATATTTTCATTGGATTTTCTAGTACAAAAATGCAAGAATGTAGGGTTTTTTAATAAATTATGTAACGTTTCTAGAATGGGAACATACATAAATGTGCAAGGAACGTTTTCTTCTATGTAACAGTTTCTTGTTTTATCAAAAACTTGATCTCTTCGTATTAAAACTGTTAATTCTTTGGGCTGCACAATTTCAAATGATAATCATTTATTTCTTTTGTATGTAGAGTTAATATTATTAAAAGAAGACTTTATTAAAGCCATTTGAGAAAGTAGTGTATCTGATGGTGTAACATTCTCATCTACTATAGTAGTTTGAATTACATCCAAAGTGGAATCAATTAGTTCTTTTGTATTTTCAAAGATAGATTGAATGGTGCATTGAGGAATATTATATGCTATTAATTGATAATTAAAAGTGGTTACAATTTCTTGGATACAATTTTTCGTTGCATTTGGAATGTTTTCTGGTTCCGAAAGTAATTCTGAACATATCAAATTGGCCACCTGATCGACATCTTTTGTCTCTATATCTCTGAATTCTGGGTTACCACAATTAATATTTGTGCATTGTAATAAATGTCTGCGAAAATCACTAAAAGTAACGAACGTTCTCGGACATTTATTACAAAGCAAATTTAAATATGGCCCATCTTTTAAATAATGTTGCAGTCTTAAGTGTGTTATTAGATACTTAACTGAATCAAAAATGTCGTTACATTTGAAACAATTCATTTTAAACTACATATATAGAGTAAAGAGTAACAAATTCAAATATATTTGAAAAACAACGTTGAAGTAGGTTCACAACATAAACCGAAATAAGGATAAACGTTAATTATTAAAATAAAACTAAATAATACTCCTTATTCAGTACAATGAGTAGGTATAGGTACTACGAAACTTGGTCTTCGGCAACAGTTTTTAGTCTTGATGACAACTCTATCATTTTAGACGTGTACGTCACATTCTCGTCAATTTTGAAAAAATATGACTATAAATAACCAAAAAGGCTCTAATGCATAGTCGTACTTTGTGTTAAAAACAAAGTATGATTTAAAGAGGAGATCAAACGCTACCAAAATGTCTGAACTAAAACATGGAACGACGTTACCATCAATAATGATGTTATATGTCTCAACCACCGCTCTGTTAGGCCCTTCTGCAAGCAAATAAGGCTGTGCTCCTTTGGTCTCGTCAATTATTTCTTGGGCAGGCACCGAATTCTGAAATAAAAAATAAAAAATTTCTCCCATCATCATTTTAATTCATCTGGATTAACTTAACACGAAGTAGGGGAG
Organism: Pediacus dermestoides; assembly: GCA_963942485.1. Classification (NCBI taxonomy): domain Eukaryota; kingdom Metazoa; phylum Arthropoda; class Insecta; order Coleoptera; family Cucujidae; genus Pediacus; species Pediacus dermestoides. Next base: position 11,822,216 of record OZ012630.1, on the reverse strand, counting down.
AGGTGGCAACAGTGGCCACCTTTTCGGAAAATATTTAAAAAATGGAAACCAAAACATTTTAAAAATGTTTATTAGGAAACATTGGTAAATATAGAGAAAATGAAACATACTTTTCCGCTCTGTGCGTACAAAAAAATGTTTGTCAAAAAAAAATGAGGCATTAAAAAAAAGCCTACAAAGTGGCCACTATACCAACTAGTTCGGTACAGTGGCCACGTCTAAATGGTACAGTGGCCACTACATGTTAGTACAATTAAAAACTATAACTCTTAATTAAAAATCTTAATTCGGATTTAAGACATATTAAAATGTGACAAATCGACATAAAACTGAAATAGACACTTCGCTCGCGCGGTGCCACCAGTTGGGACGGGGTCAGGTAAGTGTATTACCACATCCTTAATTGGAACATTTGTACAATCCAGAACCGTGGGAAATAAGAACTTATTACCATGTTTTCTTAAGAAACTTACATTATATTCATTTTGTGGGGTGACAATTCCTGTTACTTTGCCCACATAAAATTTTGTGACTTTTTTGGTATGGAATTTTACGACAATAAACGAGTCAACATCAATATCTTGTATATCCTTTAACTCGTTTAAATTTTTCTCATCTTCTTCAAAATAGTCTATTTCGTTCGAATTAGTTAAACTTAATTCTTCACTTTGATCACTATCGGAGACATTTTGATTTTCATGTGATGCTGCCGATCTGACATAAACTCTTTTTTTTATATATATATATTTTTGTAAATTTACTTTTCGTACATTTTTCAATTTTTGCTCGGCTTCTATTCTCTTATAAATTGGAGTGTCTTTTTTCTATTAGCACAGCTTTTGGAAAAGGCTTAATTGTTTCTGGGGTAATAAATTGCTTTGGGGGTGTAATATCTCTTTGAGTGATAGACAAAATTCCTATGCTGCCATTGGAATCATCGTTATTTGGATCATCATTTGATATCAGGGAAGAATTTTCCTCTGTGTCTGAAACTGCATCTGGTCCTTGTCCAAACGAAGTCGTAGCAGCCAACTGCACACTTTTATTGTGACTAGGTCCAGCTTTGTGAAAACCAATATCTTTCTGAGAAATGGTGGCTGAGAATGGTACGTTACTCTGATACTGTTCTAAATCAGTCACCTTGGAGGCGAAGAAATCGTCATCGCTAAAAATCGTGTCATTATAAAGGTAAATTCCGGTATCGCTGAAGCCCGAGGTGCAGTTTTTGGACGAAAATGCCAGCGGATACGCCTCACCAAGTATTTCTGCGATATCGTAGATCGTTATACGCTTGCCAGGATTATTCACAAGCCAAGATTGACACGCATTATTATAACATCTTTTGAGGGGTCCGTAAACACTTTTATCCAAAGGTTGTAGTTTGTGGCTAGTATGTGGAGGAAGCGTCAATAAAATTATGTTATTTTCTTTTGACAATTTTATGACTTCGAGAGAGACGTGAGCTTCATGGTTATCCATGATTAAGAGCACAGGTGAGGCAGGGGTCGGTTTGCTGTGGTGGATAAAATGTTTTAGCCACTCGACAAATATTTCGGAACTAATCCATCCAGTTGGAGACGCTGCGCCAACGGATCCTGGTGGTGCACCTTTAAGCATATGGTTTTTGAAATATTTTCTTGGAAATATTAATAACGGTGGAATTGTATTGCCCATCGCATTTATTGCTCCACACATTGTTACAAGTGTGCCTCTTTCATTTGATGTAATTTGCCCTACCTGCTTCTGGCCTTTAGTAGCGATGACCTTACCAGCACCCTGAACTGTCGTTAGAGCACTTTCGTCCATGTTATATATCTGGTCAGGGCCAAATTTGTGTTTCTCAAGCACCTATATGTAAATGTACAATAATAATTGTTAATGAAATTTTGAAATTGTATTGTAAAATAGAGAGAATAATCCATATCTATTACTACTACTGTTGCCTACCTGCTTGAGATTTTCGAAAAAGCGAGCAACCGCTGGTTTATTAAACCCCATTGCGCGGCCAATTGACGTTGCCTCTGCTAATCTTATTGAGAGATTTGTATGTCTTTTGAGAAAACCTGTCATCCAAGATTTTCCCGCAAGCTTATTTTGTTGCCAGGAAATGGGCATTTTCTTTTTATTGGCCACACCTAAATCGTATGCAAGTTTTCGCACGTTCTTAGGGGTCAATCCATGATGCAGTTTGGTCATTATTTTTAGATAATTGCTAAGATGATGTTCATTTGTTGAGAATATTTTATTTATTGTGTAATTGGGAGTGAGTCGAGGTGCTCCTTCCAAGTCTGGACTACTCCAATCGATATTTTTATTTTCACATTTCTTTGCATATCGTCTCAATGTTGTTCTGGGAATATTAAATCTCAATGCTGCAGCTTTCATTGAGAATCCTCTTTCCTTTATACTGTATAATGCATTTTTCATTTGCTCTTCGCTGGTTTTGCCAATACCAGGATTTTTTGGTTTTGTACGAGGCATATCCAAAACCTATTTGAAAACCATAACAATAAAAATTTATAGTCCGATGTTAAAAGGTACAGTGGCCACTCATTTGTACAATATAAAAGCAGTGGCCACTGTTCCATGCGGTAGAGGTGGCCACTGTTCCAAAATGCATGCTTTTTTGAAACACATAACCAACAAAAAAGCGAAACTTTTGTTGTAGTTCTAAATCCGCAAAAACAATGGTTAATGTTTATATTATTTACTGTATGAAGTGTTTGGACGTTAAATAATCACATATATTTAAATTTCAGATTAGAACTTACCATATATATTTAGTTCTTGACAAAATTTTCGTCACAACCAAAAACACTCTTGTAAAGTTTGTATTATTACAGTTTTCATATAACCCAACATTAAGGCTTCAAGTTCGACACCTTACCTCTAGATGGGGATGTTCTAGTATCATTATTTAATTAGTTATGAAAAGGTGGCCACTGTACCTACATGGCCACTGTTTCCACCTCTCCCCTATATTTAAAAAACTCATGATTAACCGACAATAGATATTTTGAGTACATACCCCTATAGAAATTTCTGATAATATATAGTTTACTATCAGTATTATAACTATGAAACTACTATAAAAGAGAGTTTACCTTTTTTAGGATGATAAATTTATTAATTATTCCCAAAACGATATCCCTCTTCACTTTCTTCTTCCCCTTAGCCGTTTGAGGTAACATCGCCAATAGGGCTAACAGGGCCCGTGTCGATTTATTCCACACTAGAAAAAGAAGGATGTTAATGAAGGCTCAAGAATCTAAACAAATATTTAATCGTATAGGGGGATTCAATTGTGTGGGTTTGTTTGATACCTAGTCTTTTATAAAACCTACAAAAATAGTTCATATCAAATTTATGTGCACTTTAATTCTTCACTATCTATATTTAAGAATGACAAACTGAACTTCGTTTTTTAAAATGAAACACCCTAATATATTTTTAGATTTATGGATTCTCCATTTAATTTTGAAAAAAAAGTTAATAAGGTCGTATGTTCTTAATTAAAGTAACGGTATTAGAGTTTTTCGCAAGTGTATTGTTCAGCAGTAATTTCTCCTCGAAAAAATATTAATACACCAATAGGTAAAGACAATGATGGTTAAAAATTACAGAGTAGACCTTATTTGTACATAAAGTAGGTATTTGCTTCAGTACCTACTTACCAATTACATTTTGATCCGTGCTGGTTATTTCGGAAAGTGGGTTAACTCCAGAAATCGTATATATTAATAATATTTTATCTACCAGGGGTGAAAATAATGCATTAAAATTAAGATCCGTTAGATGGGGATGTATTAAATTAAAGTCTTGCTAAATCTACAATAAATGATGTTTGTATCTCGAGAAATCAATTATGCAATGTTAAACATACCAGTCCGGGAAAATCCAAAAATCTTGGAAACTCTATCAGAATTTTTTCTCCCTTGAGTCGTTCTATAGTTAAAAGTATTTTTCATTTTTTCCATAATTATACCATTGTTCATGGGGGTCAGCGAACTTTAAAAATGTGATATCTTCTTCAACATCACCATAAATAGTTTTTGTTTTTTTAATGTCGATGTCGGGTGGAGTTTGGTCGTTGGATGGTTTGCGTCTTTTTCGATTTTCAGCTTTGTAATCTCTCAATTGTTTACCTTCTTCCGATTTTTCAAATAAATATTTAAGCCTGTTGGCAAAATATCCACCATTATTTACTGGATTGAAGAATTATTCCTAAAATTTTAGCAATTGTGAGATTTATATACTATAAAATATTGGGCAATAATTTACGTATCCAATAGGACTAAGGGGGTTCCTCAGATTTGGGAAAAGTTTAATTATGCCCTCGGAATACTGGCACTTAACATGTTTATTACCATGATAATCGTAGTTTTCAATAAATACGTCAGAAACAATGTTAACCAATTGTCGCCTTGATGCGTTTGTTAACATTTTTGTTTTGGAATATTCCTCAAATAGATGTTCACCATTTTTTTTCTTGATCATATCTTCGAAATACTGTAATACAAAAATGAGTCAAGATTTCTCTCGAAACTTTCATCATTAGTAAAAATTGTAACAAGTAACGTAATTACTTTAGGGCTTATGATGGCACACGAAGTATTAAATTGTTCACGTGGGGGCGGGGGTAATGGTTTTTTAAAAATAGTATCGTCGGCTTCGACTGCTGCATACTCATTCTCTTTATCATTTTCAAATTCATCATTTGAATCGGTAATCTGATCGTCTAAACTAGAACACCACGTAAGAGTGTCTGAAGAAGAACCAGATGTACTAGGTTCGTCCACACGCAAAATGGTTACATTTGAAGATGCTGGAATAACATCATATTTAACTAGACAAAATAATTGATTTAAATAGGTACATACGTAGAATCGTTAACTCCGGACGTACATTATTACTAATTTGATTAAAAAAAATCGGCCAAAAATTGTCATCCACTATAGCTCCAAATTTATCCGTCGAGGTGAGGCCGATTTTGGGACAAGTAGGGAATATGGACGCAGCTATTAATCACATGTAAAAAAATTAAGATTAAAAAATGAAAGGCTTGTTGTACGTGTTCGTTTCTAAATTTTAAAGTTAGTTCGTTCATGTGAATCTGAAATATGATTTGGCTGTAAATTAATTTTCATCATTTCTTGATTTTATGAATTGAATTTTTTGCACATGCAGATTTTACCCCACTTTTTTGAAAAACCATTAAGATCTGACTCGAATTTACTTAAATTATTATCATTCAAGCCTCAAGCCGATCCGTTTAAGGGTTATGTATGTACTAAGATATGATTTTTTTTTCTATTTATTGCAATAAGTGCTTGACAGGTTTTTATATATCATTTTGTTTTGACTTATTTCCAAATTGTATTAGGGGTACGTTTGACACAATAACACCTACGACTAAGTATAATTATGTACCTACCTAATATGGTAATTCATGAGTTTTTTTCTTGTATTGAGAAACGATATACAAGATGTTTCGTAACTGGACAGCCAAAATTATATGTCGTATGTAAAATCAAATTCTAAACATAAAACAAAAAATAACTTTTTTCAGATCTGTTGATTTTTTTTACTACTATCGAGCAATTAGCAGATATAATTTTAAATTAAGTACATATTATTTAAAACACTGGAAATTTTGCAGAAGTTTACAACTCACTTCTTTTGCGTTAATCGCAATCCCGATTCTAAGTTTAGACGCGCAATAATACAGATTTTTATGATTTTATGTGTTGTCACTGTCTGGCATACGGAATCTCCCCGCCGCGCCGTTACAAACGAAGATGAAACAAATAACTACTATACTCGCTGGGATCGGTGCATTGCGACCAGCGTGCTCAATCCCCTTTAAAATCTAAATAAGTCAATGTTAAGTTAAACATCAAAATTTCACTTTGTCAATTGCAGTTTGCACTGATATTAAAATTAGCACTCGATAAGATTTTTATGGATAAAATCATCGTCTAAGACAATTCAGAAGATAAGACAACAAAAGTATATTGTACAAATATCAACTTGTAGGAAAATGTCTAAATCATATTATGGGGTTTAAATTTTATTCGATACAGCTTACTTACCAATTTGTAGAAATTCCTCGTATCCTACTCCGTCGTCCACTGCCACCCACTTTTTTGTGTTCGCATAATTGACTATCAAACATTTCATACTCTCTGCTTTCAGTGGTTTCATTACGATGTGATCCCTGTTGATTCCCAGTAAAAACTGATGTCATACCACCCGCCCGGATCCCGCCGCCCGCAAATACGCTTGCTTAGACAATTCTAGATATCCCTACCATTCAGTAAAAAATGCAGAAATCGTGTATGAACTTGAAAAATTTTACTCCCCGTTTATAAAGTTCACCCATGTACAGAGTAAAAAAAAGCACAAAAAATATATTTACTATCAATTGAAGATAGCTACGTTCTCCCCATTTGGCGTAAACAATTAGTTTTTTTACCCAAGATTAGCACTATTTTTTACACCAAGCATTTTACCCTAAAATTTTTTACTGTGTAGTACTGAAAAACATTTAGCTCATTTTATTTTGCACATAAATCATTTAAAGTCGGTATGCTGTAATATTCTTTTAAAATGTTTTCATTTAATTCTCGCGGATCTAAACATAACCTTAACTCACCATTTGGTTTTTCTACAGTTACACTACGATTTACCCATTCTTTAGCTTCATTATTTATTTCAATTATGCCTTTTTCTGTTAAACTATTTAATTCACTTTTTACTTTTCCCCTTAATTTTATAGGTATTCTGTGTGGTGGCTTAGTAATTGGTTTCGCGTTATCTTTTAATTTAATACTGTATTCATCCGGAAAACTTCCAATTCCTTGAAAAACATTTATATACTTATTAACCATATACTGTTTTAAATTTTCACTAGTAACATCATTTACGTTTAACTTTATTAATCAACAACGCAGCAATCAACTGAAAATTCGGGTGAATTATAAAGTGATTGAAAGTTAATTACGGTTAATTTTGAAGTGCGACTACTTTGATTGTTTACACCTGAAATTAAGATTTTACTGCTAGTAGTTTGTAAATTTAATTTTTTGCATATTGAGTGCGATATTAAAATTAATTGGGACTTTGGGTCCAGCAGTGCTCGAAATGTAAATGATTTTAAATAGATTGGAAGAAACTGAACTATCGTTTCTCAGTTTAGTGCAGAGTGTCCTGGCTTAGGTCAAATCGTATTATAATTGTAGTTTTGCCGCACATTATTTTTATTATGTTAAAGTAATTACATTACAACTAAAGATTGTACTCTTTTCTTACAACATTACATAAGACTTTGTGCCACTTGGTCTTCTTGCCAGAGTCGTGTACCAGTTGTGTTAAAAAACATTTTAAATTCGTCTCTAACTGAACGTTACCACTTAGCGATGTAATTTTTTACAGACAATTGGAAACAATATTTTCAAAATTTATATCACAGTAAGCCTGCTTATTTTCTGTTAGTAAAAAGTTCTGTAATGCTACACAGCACAATGTAATTTTTTCAACTTTGTCTACTGTTAAGTTAATAGGATTCAGTAATACTCGGAATCTGTTTGCTAATATGCCAAAAGAATTTTCTATAATTCTCTGCGAGTACGGTTTCAGAAGTCGTGTTGATAAAGGAAAAGCATCGTCAGCTCTTATTTCATATGGCATTTTTGCAGTACGACCAGGTAACCGTTTAGATTCAGGCAATGTTACACTGTTTGTAGTCAACATTTTAGATAATGAAGCTTCTCTAAGCATCCCTCCATCATTAACTCTTCCATTTACGCCTACGTTAACATACCTAAACTTATACCCAGCGTCTGCTTACCCCAACAGTATGATGCTGTAGTCCCCTTTATAATTATAATATAACGTTCCTGTAGATCCATAAATCATAGAATTCTTGTGGCACTTGTTCCCATTCACTTGATGTACTCAGCATTTTCAAATACATTTCTTTTAAATAAGAATAAATGTGTGAACATACTTCTGGTACAAATCGTGAGATTGTACTTTCATGTATCCTACTAGAAAACATGAGCGACCTATACGTCTCCCCGGTAGCCAGAAAATGCAGTCACTTCACAAGTAATTGTCAATATAAAAAAATTCACCCTACCTCTTTCTGGCTGATAAACTATATCGCATTACCGTATCCTCTTTTTTATGTAGTTTGTAATGCTATTTAACAAGATTTCAAACAAAGAGTTCAGTAGACGCAAAAAAGTTTTATATGATTTTTTTATCTTCTATCAAAAGCTCACTATTAAGCATGTTTAAAATGCCGTTTCCTTCTTCTCTTCTTTGTAATCATTTTCGAGCCTACCACTTCTTTTTCGTTTTAGATTGTTGTTTATTAATTTTGTTAATATGTAGTACTTAATGCTACTACATACATATAACTAGTCATCAATTTCACTGTCAATACTGCTCACATATTCCATGTTTTTAAAGAGCGATCAAATAAATTTTTATTCGAGTGATCCATGAAGCCGAAATCGTATGTAGTTACTTGAACTGTATTACAATAAAATGTCAGTTGGAAGCTAAAATGGTTCAAGTTAAAGACATACGGATTCAAATCCATGGATGACTCGATTACAAATTTATTTGATCGCTCGATATGTAAGTACAGTGTGTATTAGTTTTAATGGAGCAAACTTTAATAGTGCATTTTCCTAGTCGTCCTGATTCGGAAAAAGGTATATTATATACCTCTATTTCGATTCCCAAGAAAGATGTGTTGAAGGGTGCTGAAGTTTACAAGAAAAAATAATTTTTTGCAATAACTTCCATAAAAAAGCTTGGATTCAAACAAAATTTTGCATGCCTGCCCTCCTCCCTAAGGACAATTTTAAGATAAAGATATTTTCGATTTTAGGGGGCACCAGTGGCGTGCAATTCGGTCACATCAGATTAGATTAGATTTATTTTCTCATCATAAACAGCATGAAATGTCACAAAAAGTATTCACTTATTAATTAATAGGTACAAACCGATAAATATGCAAATAGCTGTTTACAAAACAGATACAATACAAAAATACAAGTTAAAAACCCTAAAAAACTACATATTTCGGTACTTCACAACAATTTAAAATATGTGGACATAACACAGTAAAGGCGGTAAAAACAGTCAAACCCGACAAGAAACAGCAACAAGCGATCATCTCAATTATTTCAAAGAAAAAAGTATGCCACTGTCATTTTAAAAAAATATTTTTTATCTATCGAATTCCTTGTTCAATTTGGAGTAAAATTTGGTTTTACAGAACAAAAATTGAAGTTTTAGTTAGAGATAATTAGTTTTTTCGAAAGACGTGATAACTTGAAATTAGTCACAAATCAATTTTTACTTTCTTATACGAAGTATTGTAATCGTGATTTTTTTCGACTACGAGAGTTTGATGGATTTACACGTTTTGAGGGCCCCTGAATCCATTTTGACCATTTTCGCCATGATGTCTATCTGTGTGTCTGTCTGTATCCACGATAACTCAAAAATGACTTATTGGATTTGATTCAAATTGCATATTTAAGAGTTTGAACAAAATTGTGGGTGCCACATTAAATCTTTTTCATCTAGCACAAACACAAGTGGTACTTACCTGAAGACATTTTTAGGTTTTTTAGGAATATCTTGAAAAATAAACAATTTACGAGATTTTTTTATTCTTTAACATTGATTTAGAATTAAATTTTGAACAAATTTTGTCTGAAACTTTTTTTGAAATTCCGTCAAATTTTTTTATTTATATAGTGGCGCCATCTATCTCTGATTTACAAAGTACATGTTGTTTACATACAGAAATCTATACCGTTGAGGAAATCGATTGTAGCAATACTATTTGAAATGATCGACGGCTACAACGGTTACGGTTTTATGTTTTGGATATCATGGCAACTCGATTAAAATTTTTTCTAATATACAGGGTGATCAGTAATTGCCGCACTCGGAGCATACTGTGACAAACTTTACGTTTTAGGAATGACGAATTTTTTTACGGCAGTGCTGTAAGTTCTTTCTTTACAAAGATATGACCACTTTTGTGAAAATAAAACTGGCAACACTGCATTGAACATGTGAATAGGTTCGACGAGAAAAAAAAAACGTTCAATATTTTATGATGCGAGAACTTGTCAAAGTAATTTATACTGTCAATTTTATTAACAAACAGAAACAACAATTGAAATTCATTATTAATATTTTCATGGCAATAGTAGATATTTTAGTTTATCCCAAGGGGAGCTTCAGAGGTTGCCAAACTTCAAATTTCTCTCAAATTTAGGTATTTTATTAAATTTTAACATTTTCAATTTCTTTGTATTAGAGATTTTGTGAAAAAAATTGAACAAATCATATTGCATTTTATCCAGAGATTATAGTAGCATGAATTATTCACTCATTTTTGTCTTGTTATTAAAATAATTAGCTTGTAACTTGGATGAGGGAAATTCTATAACTCGAAAACTAACCATCATATTTAATTTTTCTTTGTAGATTATCCTTAGTTTTAATGTGCTCTATAACGCCCTGTATTCGGAGTGCGCCAATTACTGATCACCCTGTATACAATAAAGTCGTGAAATTATATTATGCATGCAAATCTACATTAAAGATATCGACGCCAAATTTTTTGTGAATGCTCTTTCAATTTTTAGACGTGTCGACGAAGTAACAAGAGTGTTTTATTTTGCGCCGTTTTTACTTTCTTATACGAAGTATAAGGAAGTATTGTAATCGTGATTTTTTTTCGAGTTTTTTAGGAATACCTACAAAAATAAACTATTTACGAGATTTCTTTAACATTGATTATATAACCGTTAATTTTAAGACTTTACAACCTTAACACTTTTATGTCTAGAATTAAGTGTAGAATTCGAAAATGTGGAAATAGATAGAGTATTCCATTTAAAAAAATAAAGTTATCATTGATCAAAGTTTTCAAAAATGAACGGACAACCACCAACACCCTGTATAAAGCAAGTTTTCTAAAACTATATCAGCTTATTGCTTGTATATTCCTACTTCAAACGTAAGAAAAAAACTTTGGAAAAAATGTGTCATTGTCAAGATTCGAATTTTTATTTACATCTATGTTTTTGTAAAAAAAAATGAAAAAGTGTAAATAATTATAATACCATTAATGTTAGGACCATACAACCTTTATACTTTTATGTCTAAAATGAAATGTAGAATCTAAAAATTCAAAAATATACAGGGTGTTCCATTAAAAATAACAAAGTTTGTGTCAATATTTTCGTTAAATAGAGTACATTGTATTATGGGCGTGTACCAATTTTTAGAACCAAATTGTGTTTAGTAATAGAGTTACGTCTACTGTCAACTCGTCGTGACACACCCTGTATTCTTTTCAAAAGTAAAGGAGAGACAAGAAGACATGGAACGGGTTTTTTATTAAAAATATCTGATGTGCCCAACACATGACTTTCTTATACGGATAGTATCACAATAATTACTTCTCCTAAAGAAATTAAGTTAAATTTCTTGTAAAAATTTTGAGGAGAGACCTGGGGTCACTACTCACGAATAGAATGGAAGAGGAAAAAGACATAAACATAAACATGAGAATATTGAAAGCCAACAAAAGTGCAGGAGCCTTAAATAACCTAATAAGGTCTAAACAATTATCCAGGGGTGCCAAACATCGTCTTTATAAAACAATAGTAAGACCTACAGCAATCTATGGGTGTGAGGCCTGGGTGCTAAACAAAACTGCAAAGGAGGCATTTACGAAATGGGAAAGGAAGATAATTAGAAGAATAGTTGGCGGAAAGAGAACAAAAGAAGGATATAGAAGAAGAACGAACGATTATATATACAGGGTCCGTCAAAACCCTGGCATTCTTCTATAAATTCGTTAGGTTTGGAAATAGAAAAAAATTTTAAAGACAAATGTTGTCAGAAATTTACTGATCCATAACCTAAAATTATTTCCATTTATACAGGGTGTTTAATTACGGCTGGACAGCTGCTTACTTCGTTATTTTAAATGGAACACCCTGTTGTATATTAATAGATTTTCAGATTCTACACGTTATTTTAGATGAAAAAGTGTGAAGGTTTTATATTTTTAAAATGAACGGTTTTCGAGATATTTCCACTCTTAAAAAAGAATTCACAAAATTAGAGATTTCAAAAACGCGTTTATTTTAGTTATACTTTGTAGTTTTTTAAAAATTATTTCGGAGTTCTAAAAAGTAAGGTCTAGGGAATATTGTGATACAAAAATCTGAAATTTATAGTATACTGGGTGTTTGCAATTGACCGTCAGTTTCCATTGACTTCAAACAACAAAAACTCTATTTTTTCAAATGGAACCCCCTGTATATTTCTGACGTAGGTTGTAGAGATTTAAATTCTCTACCTTTTTTATAAGGTATTCCCTATACCTAAACTTAATATTTTAGGAGATATTTCAAATAATTTATATCGAATGAGAAATTCTATTCTATTTATTGAATTTAGATTGCCATGGAAATAAAAAATGCTTTTAGGGAGAGGAGGACCCACACGTTAGTCGGCTAGGTCCCCCTACCTTACATCTATAGATTTTTTTATGGGGCTATATTAAAGAACTAGTGTATCAGGAACCTCCAACGACTGCAAATAATATGAAGATAATAAGAATTACTACAGCCTTCAGGTCAGAACGATAACTCCACAAGTGTTCTTAAATACTCAAGATTCTTTTAAACGTCGAATCGGTATGTGTCTTCAGGAGAACGGACGTCACTTTGAACACTTGCTTAATTGACTTTCAGTTATATTTTTTTTTTATTGTATTTATTTAATTTTGTTATGATTTTATGAAATGGTTTCTTTACTTGTTTCCGAAAATTGATGATTAATTTGCAGACATCCAAATTTTTATTATTTATCTTTTTTTTATAATTTTAAACTAAGTATACAGCGATTAAGATTTACTTTTGGCATTAATTAAGTACTTAAACTACCTTCTCAAGTCTCAAGTTCAGCTGACTTGAGAAATGTCGACATTTTCTCTTCTCTACTCTCTCCATTAAATAGAAAAGCAGTATTGAAATAGTAGTTTAATAAACAAGAGTGTTAATAAGAGCGATTAATAATCGAAACGATTTTAACGCGTGAGCGCAGCGAGCCATAATAAAACACCCTGTATAAATGGAAATAATTTTAGGTTATGGAGCAGTAAATTTCTGATAACTTTTGTCTTTAAATTTTTTTTCTATTTCCAAACCTAACAAATTTTTAGAAAAATGCCAGGGTTTTGACGAACCCTGTATACAATTTTCAAAGAAGCGACCATAGATGTAGTAATAAATACCAGAAGAATGCAGTGGCAAGGACATATTGAGAGAAGGGAGAACAATAGAATAATAAAGAGAATAGCGTGGAAAGAACCTATATACAAGAAAAAAAGAGAAAGACCGAGGAAAAGATGGAGGATGCAGTGGAGGTGGAACTAAAAGAGAAATACATAACGAATTGGAGGATGAAAGCGAAAGACAGGAAAGTGTGGAGGGACATTACCAAGCTCTGGGCCTAAACGGCCCGCAAATAGCTTCTATATATATAAATACGTTTTATCCAATTTTTTCATACAAAAAACTAGAGTAAAAAAATTTCATATCTTGCTAATGACATATTTAAAAAACGACAACAAATAGTGGACACAGAAATGTACAAGAAAAATGGTTTTGAAAATATTTATTTGTGTGTCAAGGCCGTATAAGTGATGCAATTCAGATGAGACCAAAAAAGCACTTTTGGCCGAGGTGCACACAATATTTTTTAAGCGATCATCACGAAAGAATTAAAAATTTTATTTAATGTTTTTTTACATTTTGCTGAAAACATAGTTACCTTAGACAACTAAAAACCAAAAGGTCTCCTGTCAAATGTAATATTATGCGTCATTTTTTATTTCAGTTTCTGACAGATCAATCCCGAAAAAGTAGGTAACATATAATATTAATTATAATACCGTTAATAGAATTCGAAAATGTAAAAATATAAAGGGTGTTCCATTTAAAAAAATTAAGTTATCATAGAGTAAAATTTCTAAAAACGAACGGACAACCACCAACACCCTGTATAAAGTAAGTTTTCCAAAACTATATCAGCTTATTTTTCGTAAATTCCTACTTTAAGCATAAGAACAAAACTTTGGAAAAAATGTGTCTTTGACAAGATTTGAATTTTATTTAAGTACATCTATGTTTTAAAAAAAAATAAATTTTAAACTCCATTTTAAATAATTATAATACCATTAACGTTAGGACCATACAACCTTAATACTTTTATACTTAAAATGAAGTGTAGAATCTAAAAATTTAAAATAACAAAGCTTGTGTCTACTTCCGGTATAACTGGAAGCACCAGAAAGGTGGCAATATTTTAGTTAAATGGACGTGTACCAATTTTTGAAAACAAATTGTGTTTAATAACAGTTACGTCTACTGTCAACTAGTCGTGACACACCCTGTATAAAAAATAACCACTTGCTAACGTCACAGAGTTATTTTATCTTTGGCTCTCCGGATCAACATCAAAATTACTAGCTATGTCTTTCTAGCTACATACTTTATAATAACATTCGCTTATGTACTTTTTTATTCTATGATAAATTAGGAGCCGGTTAATTTACACCGTTAAAAGTTAGGAAACAGAAAAGCATTATTCACTAATAAATAATTATTTTTCAGAAGAGGATATAGACTCCGAAGTGTTTCCATTGCTGACAGAAAATAATATAAAGAAGCTCATTCCAAAAATCGGAAAGTTACATTTTTAAATAAAATTAGTCCACCGCCTGCCCGAGCAACAACTCTTCGTTTTGATATCAACTATCTACCTCAATTAACCTTTTATTGATCGTTAGACGGGTTAGACCAGCCTCCTACTCGACATGTGTGTTTTATGTGCGGACACAGGTTCAAATCCAAGACCGGAATTTTTTCAAATTAATTAATTTACGCCCAGAAAAAAAGATTGATTGGTCTGATTAGCAATGAACAGCGAGGAATTGATAAAATAATGAAGATGACACCCACTTCCGGTTGAAAAAGTTTCCACGGTAAAAACGTTTTCTCAAGCTCAACCGTCCGATTACCTTCTTACATTTTTTACAGATATTGACCGAGGTGAAATTCAAAGGAAGTCTCCAGAAAAAACTCGGTGCTGGAGATTTTTCCTGAACATCTTCGTACCCTGACATTACCTTCAACCTTCAGCAGAAGAATGTTTAACTACAAATGAACAATATCCTTTTTGAGGAGACGATCTGCACTACAAATAAAAAGTTGGACACAAAAAAAACAGTATACGAAATCGAAAAATGAAAAAAATGGCAGTAAATGTATTTTTGTAAAAGTCGATGGTTTAGGTAGTTATTTTTTTTAATTTAGTTCATCATATAAAGAAGGCGTGGATGACTCCTGTGAAGAAATTAATAAGAATGGTGTTCAAGGATTTCATTGAACTAAGCTAGAAGTGGAAAATATCTATCATATGACGAAATATTGAACGTAATAAATGAGTATCCAGAGCTTCAAAATTTAAAATAGAACTCCAAGAGAAATAAAGAGCCAAATTCAACAAATTTTTTGAAAATTATTAGCATTGTTGTTTTTCACTGTTTTTCCTTTGTTATTTTTAATTGTTTTTGATTTGTGTTGATATTAGGTTTTGTTGCAAATAATTTAGAATTATTTAATATTACAAATGTTAGTAGGAAATTACGTACGCTTTAAAATGCTCACTTTTTGGCTTTCTTATCCCATGTTTTTGGAAGGATACACAGTAGGTGTTCCTAGAATGCTAGGGTCTCACCCAGTATAGAAGTGTAATTTACATGTCACCATTATCCTATAATTATTGTTGTATTTCATTTTTTGTATCACTTTCAGTTTTATTGTTTTTTCATAATTTTTGCTCTGTTGTATTCACAATAATTATTATTTTTTTTTTGCTTTTTTTGTAAATATGTAGTATTATATTCCATTTATATTCTTATTTTGTAAATCTTTAGTATACTTACGTTATATATTATTTTAGTTTTTTATATAAAATTGTAATTTAACCATTATCTGCTTTATTTCCATTTATAAAGAAAACCATAATATACAGGGTGTCCCAAAATTAGCCTGCCAAAATGTACCAGCTGATTCTACGTTCAAAAATAATGCAAAAAGTTTTAATAAATATAGGTTAAAAAATGCTTCCTAAGGAGGCTACAGCCCCCCGAAAGGGGGACCCCAAAGGGAGTTTTCTGTAATATCTTTGCAACTGTTTGAGGTAAATTCATGAAATTTGGTGAGTTTGAAGTTTTTATAATTTGCCACATATTTCTTTTTCCAATTTTCAGAAATTTGGCCAGGGGCGTCACATGCAAGGTTGGTGCTGGATATATTATGCCCCATAATTTTTGTGGGGATAATAATTTTTTTATATCAAATTTTGAAACTTGGTTTATTTTTACACAAAAAAGGTAGTCTTAATCGATCTTTGTATCTTGAACCGTTTTCGAGTAAAATCGATTTGAAAAAATCACGTCCTTGAAAACTACACTAATTAAAATAATCACAAAACTAAAATTTATCAAAAGTAGACAATGGATTAAAATGTATAGGTATTTATTACTTCGTTTAGCATATCTTCGTCAAATAATAATAAAACAAAATATCAAAATCAAATTTTTTTTCAATTTTGTGATTATTTTTATTAGTGTAGTTTTTATGGACGTGACTTCTTGAAAACGATTTTACTCGACAACGGTTCAAGATTCAAAGATCGACTGAGACGACCTTTTTTGAGTAAAAATAAACCAAGTTTCTTAATTTGATATAAATTTTTTTTAAAAAATGCACACAAAAAATATGGGGCATAATTTACCCAGCACCCACCCTCTATGTGACGCCCTTGGCAAAATGTCTGAAAATTGAAAAAAGAAATATATGGCAAATTATAAAAGCTTCAAACTCACCAAATTTCATGAATCTACCTCAAATAGTTGCAGAGATATTACAGAAAACTCTTTTTTGGGGCTCCCCTTTCGGGAGGCTGTAGCTCCCTTAGGAAGCATTTTTCAGCCTACATTTATTAAAACTTTTTGCATTATTTTTGAACGTAGAATCAGCTGGTAGATTTTGGGACACCCTGTATACATACATATAATACCTAGCTGCTATCTGACCATACTCAAATTATTACAGTCGAAGAATATAGTGTCTCCATACAATATTTTTTTGCAAATCTCTGCAAATAGGAAAAACATTAAATCGTGAAAATGGTACTTTTCTTCTCTATTAAAATAATAATTTGACATTTCAAACAAATTAATTAAAAAGTGTTAACTTTTTCAACAATCAAGACGTAGAAAAAATAGTTTGTAAACTGCTAGTGTTGAACTTGATTATTTGGCTAAGATTAGGTTGTTTTTTTATTACTATTAATTATGAGAATAACTTATACTTTACATTTAACGAAACATTTAACATTGTACAATAATCAAGTACATATCGCGCCTTCAATTAAAATATAAATTAGGCTAGGCTGTTTTGTGTTGTAATTCCATATTATTATAAATACTTATATATGTAATTAAAATTATAAATAAATGCCTCACAACTTGACTTTTGTAATTTGAAATAATATATTTTTAATATTTTAATTTACAACAAAATGGAATAACAACCCTAATTTAGAATTTAATTGAAGGCACGGTATAATAAAACACCGCCATATTGTGAATTATATTTTTCTTAAACAGATTTTATTTGTGTAATACTATTTAAGAAAGAATATACTCCTAAAAATGTTTTTTCTAATTTGTCATTCAATTATTATAAACATGACTTAAAATCCATTATTCGGATGCTTTATTTAATGTTAAAATGTGAAATAATATCCAAATAAATTGTTCCCTTGGTTTTATTTCTGGTTTGATATTACCCATCTAAAACTGTCATTAGGAATGCTTTTAATAAACGAAAAGGTAATAACTAAATTAGTGTGGATTTATAACAATTAAATTTCTTTTTGGATTTGTTTTTCGTAGGTTTTTGAACGGTCAATAAATTTAACGAATGTTAGACTTTTTGTAAAAATCTATACCTACTTTTGTACTCTGAAGAATAAGAAAGTTCTAGGCTAGCATTAGTATTTGTAAATTTGAAGTCAATATTGAGGAAAAATTATAAAGAGAAAATCGGGATGCTTAATATAAAACATAATTTCTCTTTTATAAATGAACAACAATTTGTCTAGTAGTGTAAAGGCACTATTGAACTTATAGATATAATGTACATCTACATACAATTTAGATGTATGTAACCAACAATACACATTTAGCAAAGACAATCACTCTTAAATACATATGGTACCCCAAAAATATCGTTTCATGAACAAGGCCATAATTTAAATTTGGATGAAAATTTTGAATATATATATATATATATATATATATATATATATATATATATATACAGGGTGTGTCACGACGAGTTGACAGTAGACATAACTCTATTACTAAACACAATTTGATTCTAAAAATTGGTACATACCCATTATACAATGTCTTCTATTTAATGAAAATATTGCCACCTTTCTGGTACTTCCGGTTATACCGGAAGTAGACACAAACTTTGTTATTTTAAATGGAACACCCTGTATATTTTTGAATTTTTAGATTCTACATTTCATTTTAGACATAAAAGTATAAAGGTTGTATGGTCCTAACATTAACGGTATTATAATTATTTACACTTTTTCATTTTTTTTTAATAAAAACATAGATGTAAATAAAAATTCAAATCTTGACAATGACACGTTTTTTCCAAAATTTTTTTCTTTTGTTTGAGGTAGGAATATACAAGAAATAAGTGATGTAGTTTTGGAAAACTTGCTTTATACAGGGTGTTGGTGGTTGTCCGTTCATTTTTAAAAACTTTAATCAATGATAACTTAATTTTTTTAAATGGAACATCCTATATATTTTCAGATTTTCAAATTCTACACTTAATTCGAGACATAAAAGTATTAAGGTTGTAAGGTTTTAAAATTAACGGTATTACTATTAATTTCGTTTTTTAAAAATGAACGGTCAATCACAAGCACCCTGTATAAAATAAGTTTTTTTAAACCATATTACCATGTTTCTTGTACATTTCTGCGTCCACTAAAATTTGGTTTATTCTTTGAAAGAACGTGTCATTAGTAAAATATGAAAATGTTTGACTTTAAGTTTTTGTGCGAAAAAATTGGAAGAAACTCACTAAATTATAATAAATAAAATAAAAATAAAAAATATTAAATTAAATATAATAAAAACAAATTTTAGTCGACGTAGAAATGTACAAGAAACATGGTAATATGGTTTTGAAAAACTTATTTTATATCTACAGGGTGCTTATGGATGATCGTTAATTTTTAAAAACCTTGAAAATTGGAAAAAACGTAATTAATTATATAATCGTTAATTTTAAGACTTTACAACCTTAATACTTTTATGTCTAGAATAAAGTGTAGAATTCGAAAATGTGGAAATATATAGGGTGTTCCATTTAAAAAAATAAAGTTATCATTGATCGAAGTTTTTAAAAATGAACGGACAAACACCAACACCCTGTATAAAGCAAGTTTTCCAAAACTATATCAGCTTATTGCTTGTATATTCCTACTTCAAACGTAAGACAAAAACTTTGGAAAAAATGTGTCATTGTCAAGATTCGAATTTTTATTTACATCTATGTTTTTGTAAAAAAAAATGAAAAAGTGTAAATAATTATAATACCGTTAATGTTAGGACCATACAACCTTAATACTTTTATGTCTAAAATGAAGTGTAGAATCTAAATATTCAAAAATATACAGGGTGTTCCATTTAAAATAACAAAGTTTGTATCTACTTCCGGTATAACCGGAAGTACCAGACATGTGGCAATATTTTCATTAAATAGAGCACATTATATAATGGGCGTGTACCAATTTTTAGAACCAAATTGTGTTTAGTAATAGAGTTATGTCTACTGTCAACTCGTCGTGACACACCCTGTATATATATATATATTTTTTTTTTACAAATTCGGATACGTTTTCAAGTTATTGCATATCGAGGGCATCATGCTAGAAGGGCGTATCAACAAAAACAAAAACGAATACTATTTATTACTGGTGCAGCACCTGGTGCAACTTTCCTGAAAACAACAGTTTTTGTTGATACGTCCTTCTAGCATGATGTCTTCGATATGCAATTGCTCATGTACAAATTTGAAAAGGAGTAGCCATGTAAAAATTATTATTATTATTATTATTACGGTATTACGCTGTAACGTAATACCGTGTAAAATGTAAGGGACAAAAAAATCATCAAGAAATATTGTTAATAAAAAAATGTGTTGTCTGGTCCGAGTGTTTTTCAGAACTTTACGGGGAAATAATTTCCATATTTCCAAACTTTTAGTGCGCACTGTATATTGTATTGCAATTGAACTATTTAAACTATTTTAAAGGCAGTGTCTATTCATCGGGGCGCCCCGGCCTATAGGTAAAATTACTAATCATCGGGGCAGATGTGCGCATGCCTTCATGCCTACTTTTCGCCCCGATGATTAGAATCGCGCTCTAATCGTCGGGGCATCATCAATATATAGGTACTTAGATCAAGGCCGTGTCTATTCATCGGGGCGCCCCGGCATATAGGTAAAATTACTAATCATCGGGGCAGATGTGCGCTTGCTCACTTTCCGCCCCGATGGTTAGAATCGCGCTCTAAACATCGGGGCAAGTTTGATAATATAACCTATTCAGAGTATTAAGTATAATTGTCTGGTTAATTCAACGTTAATATCAATAAAATCTTTGTTTTCTTCTTATGTGTTACGTGTTTTAAAATAAAAAGGAAGGTAAGTTGGTATTCATATGAAATAAATAAATATGAAATAAAAATATTTAATAATACTAAGCGATGCTTTATATTTATTAGGTATAACATAGATGGTTTCAATACAAAACTTTTGTTTTAGGTTAAAGAATGGAAGACTTAGTAGGAACTAAATTTTACTCATACAAAGTGGTTGTTTCATTTATCAATAAATTTGAAACCGAGAACTTTGTACAAGTCAACCGTGTCCTTGCAAAAAAACTGTCAGCAAAGTCAATGCAAAACAAATACACAAATAGAATTGAAACAATTAATAAAGATCTTGTTTACTATAATATAACGTATATGTGTGTTCATGGAGGAAGATACAAATACACAGGCGCTCAAAAACGTAAAACTAAGTTAGTATGTTAATACCTATAATTTTGATTTTAATTCACCGTAGCTTTATTTTAGCTCAACGAAACTTGGTTGTAATATGAAAATTAGATTCAATGTTTCATCTGATGGGACATGTTTGCAAATTGCGGAAGCTAATTTGGAACATAACCATGACATTAGCGAAGATTTATTTCTTTCCCTCCCTAAACAAAGAAGACTGCAAGATTCTGAAAAAGAGGAAACCTTGAAACTTCTGAAGTTGAAGTGTGACAAAAAAATGGTAAAAAACTATATAAAATCAACTACGGGAAAAATAATCTCTTTAAAGGATCTATCCAATTTGAAGGCAATGAATATTGTAGAAAACCCCAATGATCTTGTAGATGCGGTAGAGTTTTTAAAAAGAGACTCCAAATCTATAGTTGAAGTTTTAACTAACGAAGAAAATAATCTCGAAGGCTTATTTTTCCAAGATGAATATATGCGAAGATCATTTTCTAATTATCCAGAAGTGTTGCTTTGTGATGCCACATATAAACTCAATAACCTAAGAATGCCGCTTTATATTTTTTTGATAGTTAATGGCAATGATCATGGAGAAGTTGTAGCAATATTTCTGCTGGCACATGAAACTGAAAATAATATAAGTCATATGACGAAAATTTTTAAAAGGTATAATGAAAGGTGGCAAAATACAGTTTCCATTATAACTGATAAAGATTTCAAAGAAAGAAATGTATTTAAACTTGAATTTGCAAATGCACAATTAATATTATGTTTATTTCACACATTGAAGACATTTAGAACCAATATTACCACAGAAAAAATGAACATCAATTCCACTCAAAGAGAAACTTGTTTGAGAATTATGCAAAAACTAGCGTATTCCAAAAACAAGTTTGAATATGAAGAAAATTATGAAGCACTTCTAGATTTACAACTTGAAAAAGTAACAAAATACTTTAATAATAATTGGAATAATATCAAAGAAGAATGAGTTCAGGGTTTTAAAAAACAATATTTAACGTATAATATAACTACAACTAATCATTTAGAATCAATTAACAATAAGATTAAACAAGTTGTGGATAAAATGAGTGATTTAAAAACGTTTTACGAACACCTCCTAATTGTTTTCGAAACAATGAGAGAAGAACTCAGGATAAAAGCAATTCAGATGGCAACCAAAAAAGTTATCCATCATTTCGAAGAAAATTCTCCTGAAAGTAAATATATTAGTAGTGTATTTTGGACAGTTCTGCGACAGAGGCTGACGTTCAACTTGAACTTCAAGTAGTGGGGGATATACCCCCACTCCCCCCACCCACTATTAGGTGGGGTATCCCCTTCTCCCCTACCCCAGGTATTCCCACCATTATTTCCCCTCTACCTCAGGAGCTCCTAGAGAATACGTCTGCTCCAGCCGGTGGTCAACCTCATAATGAAAGAATTTTAAAGCAGGTAACCCCTACCACAAATAACTCCTAAAGAATACGTCTGCTTCAGCCGGTGGTCAAGCTCATAATGAAAGGATTTTAGAAACCAGTAATCCCCTCTATGGTAATGCATGAATATAATTAATAAAAATTATGAGAGTGCAGTTTAGTGCAGTGAAGGCCAATATTAAAATTTAGTACAATTACTCAGTTTGAGAGTGTTTATACAATTACATGTCCGGTCCATTTTTACTTTCTTATACGTAGTATAAGGAAGTATTGTAATCGTGATTTTTTTCGACTTCGAGATTTTGATGGATTTACACGTTTTGAGGGCCTCTGAATCCATTTTGACCATTTTCGCCATGATGTCTGTCTGTGTGTCTGTCTGTATCCACGATAACTCAAAAACGACTTAACGGATTTGATTTAAATTTCATATTTAAGAGTTTGAACAAAATTGTGGGTGCCACATTAAATCTTTTTCATCTAGCACCAACACAAGTGGTACTTACCTGAAGACATTTTTAGGTTTTTTAGGAATATCTTGAAAAATAAACAATTTACGACATTTTTTTATTCTTTAACATTGATTTAGAATTAAATTTTGAACAAATTTTGTTTGAAACTTTTTTTGAAATTCCGTCAAAAAAATTTATTTATATAGTGGCGCCATCTATCTCTGATTTACAAAGTACATGTTGTTTACATACAGAAATCTATACCGTTGAGGAAATCGATTGTAGCATTACTATTTGAAAAGATCGACGGCTACAACGGCTACGGTTTTATGTTTTGGATATCATGGCAACTCGATTAAAATTTTTTCTAATATATACAATAAAGTCGTGAAATTGTATTATGCATGCAAATCTACATTAAAGATATCGACGCCAAATTTTTTGTGAATGCTCTTTCAATTTTTAGACGTGTCGACAAAGTAACAAAAGTGTTTTATTTTGCGCCGTTTTTTAATAATTATAAATTATTTACATATTTATATAGTGTTGCCATCTATCTCTGAGTGGCTGTTGTTTACATTACAGAAATCTATTTGTTTTTATACTAAAAATTCTATTTGCATTAAACACACGAAGAGCTCGAATAAAGTTATAAAAATTTAAAAAGTGAAAACCAATTAATCCTATCCTGGTGAGAGTGGCTACATCGCCAAACATCAAAAACTTGACATTGCTTTACAATCCAAGTACGAAGAAGAAGAAGAGATTGTTAGTCAAACAATTGTCAAAGGCAAAAGATCGAAATATTTTGATGAGAAGGATTATTGTGCACTGTACAGTTTGTTTGAGTGAAACGTTGACCAAAACTGAGAAGTATTTTATAAATCTTTAAAGTTTAGCTACAGCAAATTCAAAGATATCAAGCATTTTTCGCACTGTGGAATTTTGATAAGTATTCTGTTATTTATTTGTCCTAAAATCTGGTAGTAATGATTGGGACAAGGACAGATTTATGCGTATTGCAATAAGTGCGACAGAGACTATTTGAAAATTGCTGGAAACCCTCAAAATTTTTACAAGAAATTTAACTTAATTTCTTTAGGAAAAGTAATTACTGTGATACTATCCGTATAAGAAAGTCATGTGTTGGGCACATCAGATATTTATAAATATGAAAGTGCAGATAAACTGGATCATAATAAAATTCTGTACAATCACTGCATTTGGAAGGTTATATATTTATATGCCCGGATGTCTGGTCAATTTTTAAATATGAAAGTGCAGGTGAACATATTAAAATTCTATATAATCACTTTTGGATGTTATTATATTCAAAGAGCTGTTAAACCAGTTTTTATATACCTGTGTCTGTGAGGTTTACATTTACTTTCACTAATATTTAGTTTTACTAAAGACTTCTTGCTGAACACATCTAATAAAATGTTTGTTTGTAAATTTTGCAATCGTCAGTTTGTATATGAATCTTCTTTAAAAAGGCATCTACAAACAATATGTAAAAAAGATGGTAAGTTTAATTAATTAAATAATAATTCTGTTCTAAATTTTAATACTTATTTGTAGTAATTTATAAATGTCCAACTTGTGCCAAAGCGTTCAATAGGTTAGACAATTTGAATCGTCACTTAAAAAATATTTGTACATCAAGGACAGAACCATCAACTAGTGGTACGATAAACATTTAATTGTTTTTTATTTTGTTGTAATTGCTGTTTTTATTGAAGCTTCAAGAGACCAATCACCACCACCGAAAAAACAGAAGCTAAATGATAACGTTTACTGTGATGTCTGTAAAATAAATATCCCTCGAACATCATACATGGGACATCTTCGCAGTAATTTCCACAAAGATAAATGTTGTGTTGATGGTGAAGATGTTCAAATAATAAATACCGCTTTTAAGAGCAGAATCACGGTTTATAAATTGTCGAGTAAAAATAATCATATACATGTAAAAGATTTTTTAAACGATGTAAAAGAAAACGCTTTAAAATTAATAAGAAATTTAGTGGAAAAATTAATCACGATAAAAGTAAATTTTGAATTGTTCGGCTCGTACATATTAAAGGATACACGCGATATTAAATCTTTCAATACCAAAAATAAAATTATAACAATTTCAACGGATTTATCTAATGTATATGATGATTTTGCTTCGATAATGGATAAGAAGTCGTCTGAATTTCTAGAGAGGGATAGTGGTGAGTGAATGTTATGTTAACTTATATCAGAAATTAATTATGTATTATATTTTTTAGGTTGGTCATTAGAAAAACTACTACATTTAGAAATAAATGTGAATAAATATAATCCACTACGAGCATCATCGTATGTAAAACTACCTAAAGATATACAACTGAAGCATGCCATTGTCAATATTCAAAATAACGATCAATTTTGTTTTGCTTGGGCCATAACATCAGCACTAGTAGAACCACAAGGTAACCAATGTCGTCCAACATCTTATCCACATTTCTCAACTTTATTTAATTACGAAGGCATCGAATTTCCAATGAAATTAAAAGACATATCAAAATTTGAAAATCAAAATAATATTTCGGTTAACGTTTACAGTTTAGAAAAGAAAATTGAGTTTGGAAAAATTAAACATGAAGTTGTAGGACCACTACATTTTTCGGCTAATAAAAAGAACATTCATGTTAATTTATTATTAATTAGTGATGATTTTAACAACTATTATTGTTGGATTAAAGACTTGTCTAGACTTGTTAGTCAACAAATATCAAAACGTGATGCAAAAAAAATACTTTTGTGATGGTTGTTTACATTATTTTAGAACCGAACAAAATTTAATAAATCATAATAAGCATGATTGTAATCATTTGTATACAAAATTACCGACCACTGAAATGAAAAAAAATAAATATGGAAAAACAATACCTGAGAGTGTACTTCAATTTGAAAATTTTGAAAAAAAGTATATTGTTCCATTTGTGGTATATGCCGATTTTGAATCAATTTTGAAACCAATAGATAATTGTGAATCAAGTCCTGATATACCTTTCACCACAAACACTCATTTACACGAACCTCATTCTTTTGCATACAACATTAAATGTTCATATGATGATTCTTTGTCAAAATTTAAATTATATCGCGGTCCAAATAGTTCAGATGTGTTTATCAAAAGGTTAGAGGCTGATGTTAAAGAAATTTATCATAAATACTTGAAACCTGTAGTACCAATGTGTTTAACAGTAGATGATGAACAAAATTTTGAAAATGCAACAATTTGCCACATTTGCAAACATCCACTTGATGAAAAAGTAAAGGATCATTGTCATTTGACTGGAAAATATCGTGGTGCAGCTCACTCGATATGCAATTTAAATTTTAAAGTTCCAAATTTCATACCGGTATTTTTCCACAACTTATCAAGTTATGATGCACATTTATTTATTAAAGTTTTAGCATGTGAAAAGGAAAAAATAGATGTAATTGCACAAAATAAAGAACGGTATATATCATTCACTAAACACATTTTAGTAGATCATCTGATAAAAGATGATAACAAAACAGAAAATGTGTTCTTGAAATTAAGATTTTTGGACTCTTTTAGATTTATGGCTTCCAGCTTAGTTAGATAAACTAAGTCAAAATTTATCTGATGAACAATGTCACGAAGTACGCAAATATTTTTCCAATGATTTAAAATTTAATTTTATCAGACAAAAAGGTGTTTTTCCATATTCTTACGTGGACTGTTTAGATAAACTTGCTGAAACAAAACTACCTTCACATAAAGATTTTTACGATAAATTATATGAACAAGAATTTATTTGAATGTAAATCTTTAGGTGATTACTCTGACATTTACTTAAAGTCAGATGTTTTGTTATTAACTGATGTATTTGAAAGTTTTCGCAAAATTTGTTTGTGTGTCTATGATTTGGACCCAACTCATTACTATACTTCACCAGGATTGAGTTGGGATGCAATGTTAAAATACACAAAGTTTAAATTTGAATTATTGGCGGATATTGATAAATTACATTTTCTGAAAAAGGGAATCAGAGGTGGAGTTAGTCAGTGTAGTGTACGAAAAGCCGTTTCAAATAATAAATGTATGCTTCAATATAACGCTTCAAAACCAACATCTTTTGTAATGTACTTGGACGCGACAAATTTATATGGAATAGCCATGTCACAGTTTCTACCAACCAGTAATTTTAAATGGTTGGATGAAAGTGAAATTCAAAATTTAGATATGTTCAGTATTTTAGAAGACTCTCATAAAGGGTATATTTTAGAAGTTGATTTAGAATACCCTAATGAATTACACGATTTACATAATGATTTACCCTTTTGTCCTGAAACTAAAGTTTCACCACAGAGTACTACAAAAATAACAAAATTAATTCCAAATTTATATAATAAAGAGAAATATATTATACATTACCGAAATTTAAAGCAAGCTTTGGATAATGGTTTACGGTTAACAAAAATTCATAGAGTCTTAGAATTTAGCCAATCACCTTGGTTAAAGAAATACATTGATTTAAACACTGATATGAGAAATAAGGCAAAAAATAAATTTGAAAAAGACTTTTTTAAACTGATGAATAATTCAGTATTTGGTAAAACTATGGAAAATGTTGACAAAAGGGTAGATGTCAAGTTGGTAAGTCATTGGGAAAATATTGGACATAAAGTTGGAGCTGAAGTGTTGATAGCTAAACCAAATTATAAAAATTCATCAATATTTTCTGAAAATCTGGTAGCAATTCAATTAGATAAATTGAAAATTGTTTATAATAAACCTATTTTTGTTGGTTTCTGCATTTTAGATTTAGCAAAAACGGTGATGTATGATTTTTATTATAGCTTTATTAAAAAGAAATATGGCACAAACGTTTCTCTACTCTACACTGATACTGATTCATTAGTATTAGAAGTTTTTACTGATAATTTTTATACCGATATGAAAGCAAATCTAGATAAGTTTGACACCTCCAATTATGACGTTGTTAATAAACATGACATGCCAGTAACAAAATCAATTTTGGGAAAAATGAAAGATGAAAATGCTGGAGAGATTTGTTGGGAATTTTATGGAACTGGTTCAAAAGCATATTGTATAAATGTTAACGGAAACTGCACAAAAAAAGCTAAAGGAATTAAAGATTATGTTACCAAAAATAATTTGACAGAAAATGACTACAAAAATATTGTAGAAAATAAGGAAATCAAAATTTTTAGGAAAATGAATAATATTCGTTCACATTTACACAATGTGTATACCGAAAACAAAAATAAAGTGGCATTATCTAGTGCTGATGATAAACGCTTTGTAATTCCAAATTCTCCCAAAACACTTGCTTGGGGTCATCACCAACTTGAATTGTATAATGCAACAAAATTATTATGGCAAGAATTAGATGATATATAAATTTGTAAAATTTGTAAATAGTGTTAGTTGTAAAATGCCTTCTCTAACAACAAGCTACGTTGTGTTGTCTGCCTTAGTTGGCAATATATTTTATATACAGTATCCGAATCCACCACCTTCAAATGGATTTATTTGTTTGGACTTTAATGGTTCACGAAATGATAAATGGCCTGATAATTGGAAACCTTTAGAAATATCAAAAATTAACGAGAAGCAACTAGTGTATAAAACTAATATTAATAAAGACATTATCAACTCAACAAATGTTATTAATTATAGAATTTTGTTCTTATATCCAAATAGAACTTTACAAGATAATTACTGGTATACCTATGTAATACGAAACTCAACTAGAAATAATTTTATTACAAAACCCATAGATGTAGTAATTTATGTTTCATTGTCTTTATTTGTATTTGTCATTGTAATGGTAACAATCACATTAATAACTTTTGTATCATTGAAACTATATGTAAAATATTCATTGTAATGTTTTAAAAATAAAATTCAATTATTTATATAAAAAAGACGTTTATTTTATTTATTATATTACATTCGTATTTATGGTAAATCATTTTTTGAAATCCAAGAATTATGCGTATTGTCGAAACCAAGCCATTTAACAAACAATCTATCCCCCTTTTTTCGAATAACCTTTTCTACTAAATAAATATCGGGATACATAACTTTTTGAAGTTCATAACCATAAAAACCACCTTCTATTTCTTCACTTTTCTCATCTACCAAAATATAAGTTGTAGGATTTGTTAAC
Source organism: Pediacus dermestoides (assembly GCA_963942485.1). Lineage (NCBI taxonomy): Eukaryota > Metazoa > Arthropoda > Insecta > Coleoptera > Cucujidae > Pediacus > Pediacus dermestoides. The sequence goes on along the minus strand of OZ012630.1, from coordinate 11,792,833 downwards.
TGAATTTTCACAATTTTAAAGATTTCATTTGACCAATTGGGTGTGTATCCTTTTGCAAATGCTTCACGATATTTACTTATTCGCAGGTAATCTCCAATCTTAAGTTTTTTCTTTGTTGGATCCATATGCTTAGCGTGACTATAAACAGTATTTAATAAATGTTTTGCATTTTTCATGTTTACATCAGCAGGTCGCATTTCTATAGTTCTATGACGACTAGTATTATATTCACTGACAATTTTTGGTAAAATATCTAACCATTTGTAATTTCCTTGAAGACTAAATTGTTTCCACATTTTATTTTTTAATGTTCTATTACATCTTTCAACAATACTAGCTTTTAGATTGGAAAAAGTGCTATAGCATTAAGTTTTGAAAATCTTTATTATAGAACTCCTTACCCATATCGGTTTGTAAATTTTTTGGGGTTTCATTTAAAAATACTTTTTTGATTGCGTCAGTAACATCTTTACCATTTTTACTTTTAACAGGAACGGCCCATACAAATTTTAAAAATACATTAATGACCACTAAAATATATCTGTATCCTTTATTAAATTTTGATAGATAGATAGATAGATGTATATTGATCAGGTACAAAATAATAAGTACATGGACACGTCATTCAATCACATACACATTAATAAAACATTATAAACACATTTCAACAATTTAATAAAATTCTTCCAAGGAGTAAATCGTCTTCTTGAGAAGTATTTCCCGGACAGCCCTCTTAAATCCACGCATCGGTAGGACCTTCACCTCTTCCGGTAGTCTGTTGTAGAGCCTGACACAAATATAGTTTGTGCCGTGCTTCGTTGACTGGAGGCGGCGTTGAGGAGTTACTAGATCATTCCTCCCTCTAGTGTTGTAGTGATGTAGATCACTGTTAGTTGGGAATTTATTTTTATTTTCATGTACATAAAGTAGACAGGCACTAATATAGACAGATACAACAGTAAGTATGTTCAGTTTTTGGAATAGTTCCCTACAACTTGTTCTGTTATTTACTCCGGCGATTAAACGCACGCACTTTTTTTGTTTTTTGAGGATGTCATACGATGCCATACGACATGCGGCTGTGAAAGTTCGCGTAATAGGCAGCAAAGGCCGATTCACGAGTGCCTATTTGCATCATTCGCCGAACAGAAAAAACTGCACTTGAAAGCCTCCGAGTAAGTTCACTTATATGTTCGTACCACTTCAAATTTTGTTGGAACTGAACTCCCAGGAATTTCACTTTTTGTTTGGGTGCAGTCTTATCAGTTGTAAATGTTATCAGCTGAGTTTTATCAATGTTTAGGAGCAGCCCGTTTGCCGAAAACCACTCCCTTGCCTCATCCATGGATTTTTTAGTTTTTAAGTTTACTTCACTTAATTGATTTCCTGTATTCAGAAAACTAGTATCATCGGCAAACAGGCAGACCGCTGAGCTGTTTACGCAGGCTGGTAAATCGTTCACATATATGAGCAAGAGAATCGGTCCCAGCACAGATCCCTGAGGAACGCCACAAGATATATTCATAAGTGTTGAGGACTCTCCGCCAGAGACCACCATTTGCTGTCTGTTCAGCAAGTACGACTTCAAAAGTTCCAAATTGTTACCTCTTATTCCACAAAATTCCAACTTCGTCAGTAAAGTTTCGTACTGAACACTATCAAAGGCCTTGCTAAGGTCGCAACAAGCCATTTGGGATATTTCCTTATTCTCCATTACTTCGAGGAGATACTCAGTGAGTTCAACCATAGCCGTAACTGTTGATCTTGAGCTTCTAAAGCCGTGTTGGTTACGTGCAAGCATATTATATTTTTCAAAATATGCCACAATCCGGTTCTTGATAGCCATCTCAAACACCTTAGAAAAAACTGGGAGAATGGATATGAATCTAAAGTTTTCTGGTTTGTTCTTGTCTCCCTTTTTGTATATTGGGATCACTTTTGCCACTTTTAATTCCGATGGAAAGACGCCTTCGTCGAAACACCTATTCATTAGAATAGTTAGCGGAGTGACAATGGAATTTACCACGTTCTTAAGCATAGCAGTCGAGTGACCATAAATGTCTCTAGTTTTTTTATTTTTTAAAGATTTCACAATGTTGCAAACTTCTTATTCTGTTATTTCGAAAAGAAAAAATGAGTTTACATTTCTTTGATTATGTTGTCTCAGATTAGGTTCAGGTGGGTGATTTGAGTTTGGCATATTTTCCTTTATTTTGTCCCCTACATTGCAGAAATAGTTGTTAAAATCTTCTGATTTTATTGTTGTGAGTACCTCTTCTTTGGAATGTTGGGTTTCCTGTCGAATAAGATTCCATACTGCTTGTTGTTTGTTTTCTGCTTGAAGAATTAAGTTGTTATTTGCTTGTTTTTTTGTGATAATTATTTTTTGTTTGTAGATTTTCCTGAGTTGTTTATAAGACAATCTTGAGATATCATCATTTTTCACCTGCATAGTTACTTCTAGGGCATCCAAGGCATTTTTAATATTTAAAAAAAAAATCATTTTTATTTCCCTCTCAGGGCAGCCTGAGCAAAATTCAGTATTAAAAGTGTTGAAGAACTTTCCAAAAGCCCCACCTGGGCATTCGTCGTAAATGAGCGAAGACCAATTTATTTTGCGAAGGTTTTCGGCAAGCTTTCTTGTGTTTTCATCATTTATTATCCTAATAAATTTTTTCATATGCCTCAGGTTCTCTCCAGGATCACTGCGAGATGCCACGGTCAGCCTTTGGGCTTTGTGGTCTGATATGTGGGGATCAAATGTTAAACCATTATGTTTGCTATTGTTTGTGAAAATGTTGTCAATACATGTAGCTGACGTAGCAGACACTCTAGAAGCCTCCCGAAAGCAAGGAAATAGTGCATACTCCGCCATCAAATTTAAGAAATCTGTAGTTAAAGCATTTCTTTCTTTTATATTTAGGTTAAAATCGCCCGCAATGTATATTTGTTTACTTTTATATTTTGTTGCCAAGTATTTTAGCAGCAGACATTCCATTTTTTTCATAAATTTACTATTGTCAGCGTTTGGTGTTTTGTATATACCAACAACGACAACGTTTAAACCAGTCAACTCAACGCCAGTACTTTCAAAATGGAAATCGACTGCGAGATTTGTAATTGCTGTTAGATTTTTCACATTAAGACCTTGCCTTGTTAATATCGCAACCCCTCCATGTTTAGGATTGCTCCTGAAATAAGTAGAACATATGTTGTAATTTTGAATTCGAATGCTTTCCATGGCATCAGAAGTCATCCATGTCTCAGTCAAACAAGCCACAGTAAACCTATTTGTATTTAGTAGTAAGTCCAGTTCATCAATTTTGTTATACATGCTTTGAAGATTAAGGTTTAATATTGTGAGCTTATCCGATTCGTGTGTCGTTTCCAGATGTCCAGTTGTGTTTACGTTGTTATTTTCTATCTCCTTTCCTTTAGTAAGGAGGCTGGTTTGTGAAAAAATTTTCTTATTTTGAAATCCCTAACAATTGTATTTTTAGGCCACAACTCCTCCCTAAAAAATGCGTCGTATTGGTCTTCTGATATTGCTATTTTGAATCCAGCTATGTCAGCGTTCCTTAAATTCAATTTGGTACAATTTCGTGTTTCAAAGTTGTTATCCTTCAAGTATCTGCATACATCGCTCTCAGTTGTACTGTGTAACAAATTCGAGACAAACACCCATTTTCTATTTGGCACCGCTTCCAATGTTGCATTTTCCTTTGTGCCACGAACATTTTTACGTTTATGTTTAAATTCCGCAAAAGTCTCTTCTGTTATTGTGTTTATTACTTCTGGTATTTGTGTGGTTTTTTTTGGAGATTTCGTTTTCTGTTCATTCCCGTTTTCTTCGACTTTTTCTACGATTTTTTTTGGTGTTTGTTTTTTAGCGTTCAGCAGCGTGCGTTCACTGGTTGTCTTTATTCTACCTTCTGTAAAACTTTGTCCTCCATCTACTGGTCGGTTTTGTGATCTTGTTTTTGGTCTGTCCGTAGTAGTTTGCGTCTTCGCTCTTGTTTTTTGGAATTCTTTTCTCTCAGTTCCTGTTGGAACATTAGTTGGGTTAGTTATATCATTTCGCAACTTATACATTAGTTCCGATTGTTGAGTAATCAATTTTATGCAATTTTCCATCAACTCCTCCAAATTGGAAATTTTTTTACTCACCGAGTCTTCGCTCTTCTTTCCCTGAATGCACAAGTCACACATCCATGTAATGTTCATTTGTTGCTCAATAAATTTAACTTCACTCGACTTATATGTACTACATTGTTCATGGATAAAGTTTATACAGTTTCCGAAACATTTTATTATGTTTGTATCACTCTTTTCGTCGCCTTTACACACTGTGCAACATCCAGCGTACGCCATGTTGAGTACCTTTTTTTGAATATGGTATCATTTCTACTAAATTCGCTTGAAATAAATCATTTAAACTTTTAATGATCACTCGTCTACGTTTAAAGTACCTCCTTGTCGGTTTGTGCAGTTCATCTACTATTAGTTGTTTCACTGTTTTTTTCATTTTTCAATTGGACATTTAACAATACATTCAACGTATAATTTATACAATGGGGATTTTGTTGGCTTTTTGAACACCAGTTTATCATTAACTAATAAATCCTTTCCTTGCAATTTACTTTTGTCCTGTTTTTTATTATTTATAAACACATCAACGTTACCCGGAAAAATGGTTAAATATGCGATTTTTCCCTTTTCAAATGAAAAATTATAATATGTATCACCATGCAATAAAATACCGTCAGATTTAACCTGTTCACCAATTATTAATAAAGTCGTATGGTATGAATATGAGTCGAGATCAGTTTTACTGGGTATATTTAAACTTCTTATAAGATCATGAATTTCATAATTATAATAATGATGTGGATGGTGTAGTTTTCTTCCAAATTTATCTAATGTCATTGTCGACTTTTAAGTTTTAACTGATTAATTATTTTATGCGTTTAATGTTTTATTCAATAATTTTAGCTTCACGTAACTCTTCAATTATAGAAATAATTTCATTACTGTGACTAGTATTTCCAGCAACTTGTGATGATACTAAAAGACGTAATCTATCTACCAATTCATTAGGATCATCCCAGTGCACATATTCAATGTCGTTATTATTAACCTCTAACATTAATCCTTTACCAGTTAGCGTTCGTGTATTAGTTGGTAGTGAACTTACTCTCTCTCTCTCTAAAAGGAGCAGGTATTTTATTCATTTCCGGTTGAAAAACTTGCTTATATTTGGTTGATTTGTTCCCAACTAATTGGTCTTGTGGATTATAATTGCGATGAAGTGTATGAGTTCTTTTTAAAATATCTATATAATTTTTATGATCATCTTTTTTATATCCTATTGGGTTTTTTTAAACAATAATTCGTACAAGCCTGGTGTTCCAATATAAGTTAAACCATTAATTTCAATATCAGCCCCTTTAAATGTTAGTTGTGAATCTCCAATTGTAAATTTTTCAGTTTCATAATCATGTCGCACTCCATGATTATGATCAAATTGATCATCAGTGTCCCTTATCATTTCTTCAATATAAATTCTTGGTAAAGGTGTATTATATTGTTCAATATAATGAATAAATGATGGTGTTTCTAAAAGTTGAAGGAAATCACTTTTAGTTTGATCTAAATATATGTCACTAATTTCCGCATCTTGTATAGTTTCATCTTGTACTGTTTCATCATTTTCAAACACATATTCATCTTTTAAAAATTGTGGTGGTTCTCTTGTAGATATAGGTTTTTTATTAACTGATTCTGATTCGAAATTCTCTGTTTTACGTTCAATTTTTGTTTCTGTTTTTAAAGTAGACAAAACGTCTTGAAAAGATTTAGTAATCGGTTTGTACACTTCTCGAAATTTTATATTGGATTGATGAATATCAGACCTCAAACTTTGATATTTTTCTTTTATTGCTTTTCTGGTTTAACAGTTCTCTTGCTAGTTGTTTGTCCATCTGTACCAACACTTGAATTAATTTGAACTGTTCTATACTTATAAATATATATATAATTGTCAAAACCTTTTCTATATCGACCTGAATTAATGTTAGTATCCTTATCAATTACCAAAAATCCATATTTTTCTTTCCAACAGGTTAAACATAAATTTTTAAATTGTTGAAATGTCATGTCTGTATTTACGTGGTCGTTGTATACAGGGTGTGTCACGACGAGTTGACAGTAAACATAACTCTATTACTAAACACAATTTGATTCTAAAAATTGGTACACACCCATTATACAATGTGCTCTATTTAATGAAAATATTGCCACCTTTCTGGTACTTCCGGTTATACCGGAAGTAGACACAAATTTTGTTATTTGAAATGGAACACCCTGTATATTTTTGAATTTTTAGATACTACACTTCATTTTAGACATAAAAGTATTAAGGTTGTATGATCCTAACATTAACGGTATTATAATTATTAACACTTTTTCGTTTTTTTTTTTACAAAAACATAGATGTAAATAAAAATTCAAGTCTTGACAATGACACGTTTTTTCCAAAATGTCTTTCTTGTGTTTGAGGTAGGAATATACAAGAAATAAGCTGATGTAGTTTTGGAAAACTTGCTTTATACAGGGTGTTGGTGGTTGTCCGTTCATTTTTAAAAACTTTAATCAATGATAACTTAATTTATTTAAATGGAACACCCTATATTTCTAGATTTTCGAATTCTACACTTAATTCGAGACATAAAAGTATTAAGGTTGTAAGGTCTTAAAATTAACGGTATTATAATTAATTGCGTTTTTTAAAAATTAACGGTCAATCACAAGCACCCTGTATAAAATAAGTTTTTTAAAACTATATTACTATGTTTCTTGTACATTTCTGCGTCCACTAAAATTTGGTTTGTTTTTTGAAAGAAAAATGTTTGACTCTAAGTTTTTGTATGAAAAAATTGGAAGAAACATAATTACTTAATTAAAATAAATAAATAAAAATTATTAAATTAAATATAATAAAAACAAATTTTAGTGGACGTAGAAATGTACAAGAAACATGGTAATATGGTTTTGAAAAACTTATTTTATATCTACAGGGTGTTTATGGTTGATCGTTAATTCTTAAAAACCTTGGAAATTGGAAAAAACGTAATTAATTATATTACCGTTAATTTTAAGACTTTACAACCTTAATACTTTTATGTCTAGAATAAAGTGTAGAATTTGAAAATGTGGAAATATATAGGGTGTTCCATTTAAAAAAATAAAGTTATCATTGATCGAAGTTTTTAAAAATGAACGGACAACCACCAACACCCTGTATAAAGCAAGTTTTCTAAAACTATATCAGCTTATCGCTTGTATATTCCTACTTCAAACGTAAGAAAAAAACTTTGGAAAAAATGTGTCATTGTCAAGATTCGAATTTTTATTTACATCTATGTTTTTGTAAAAGAAAATGAAAAAGTTTAAATAATTATAATACCGTTAATGTTAGAACCATACAACCTTAATACTTTTATGTCTAAAATAAAGTGTAGATTCTAAAAAATCAAAAATATACAGGGTGTTCCATTTAAAATAACTAAGTTTGTCTCTACTTCCGCTATAACCGGAAGTACCAGAAAGGTGGCAATATTTTCGTTAAATAGAGCACAGTGTATAATGGGCGTGTACCAATTTTTAGAACCAAATTGTGTTTAGTAATAGAGTTATGTCTACTGTCAACTCGTCGTGACACACCCTGCATATGTTTTAAATTTGTAGTGTCTTGCTTAAATAAAACTATCAAGTTTGTATTATCCCTTATAAGTTGTTTAGGCACAGATGACAAAGATAGAAGCAATCAATATTTTGATGTCGCCCAAAACAAAAATAGTCTCTAACTATACTTTGATTGCAACAAATGATATCATCAAAAATTATCACAGAATTTTTTTTAATTTGATTTGGAGGTAAAATATTTGAATCATCTTCATATTCCATGTACCCAATTTCTTTTATAGGTTTCAATAACAATTTTAAATATTCATATTTAGGCTGATGTAGTGATTTTGAATACAAATATACGTTTTCAAATCTTAAACCATTTGGGTGTGATAATAAACTTGTCATAACATTAGTTTTTCCACATCCGGAACTACCAACAAATAGTGCCCGTTTTCAATCACTACCTAATAAACGATTGTGTCTTTGATATTTATTAGTTAAAGTAGCTCCATCATGATTTACAATAGGTAAGGACAGTTGTTGTTGTTCAATTTTCATTGCAAGAACTAATTGTATATACATGTGTACAAAGTCTTAGAGCCGTTTGACACGAGGCTAATTTTAGTACTAAATTTCATACAATTGATGCGCGCGCAGATTTAGTTGAAAAATTAATAATAAACAATAGGTCTGATTTCAATTTCTTCTGTACAGCATTGTACACTCCTGCACCGAATTTACGCACATTTAGTCAGATTGTATACAAAAAAATAGAACATGCTCTAATTTATTGTAACAAGTTTACTAAATCTGCGCGCGCATAATTAGTATTAAATTTAGTACTAAAATTAGTGTCGTGTCAAACGGCTCTTATATATTGATATTTGAAGAGTACTATTTTCGTATTATAACTTGGTATATATTTTTTAACTGTTTTCCCGTTCATTTAGCCGTTTTCCCGCAACGGTAACCAGTTAAAGCAGTTCATTTAGCCGTTTTCCTGGAACTGCAAGCCGTTAAAGCCGTTCATTTAGCCGTTTTCCAGGAACGGTAACCAGTTAAAGCAGTTCATTTAGCCGTTTTCCGGGAACGGCAACCTTTTAAAGCCGTTTATTTAGCCGTTTTCCCGGAACTACAAGCTGTTAAACCCGTTTATTTAGTCGTTTTCCTGGAACTGCAAGCACTTGGAAGAGTTCTTATAACTATTTTTTGTATTTTTAGATAACAATATATTTATATACTACACTAGTAAAAATTCGGTGTGAAAATCAACACGAAAAAGGGTCTATATGAGGCCACCGTTTACAGTGTAAAGTTTACCAAAAGCATATTAGGTGAAATTTTCTTTGTTCTTGTAACGATGATGCTCACACCATACATGGAGTAAAAACTACCCGATAAGATGAAATCATACTGCAGAGTGTAAATATTCACCAAATATTTTGAGGAAACACAGATGTGGGTGGACATTTAATCGGACAGTGGTTGAATAAACAATATATCCGTTTCACCACAGTTACATAGGTGTTAAAAATATGTATTTCACTAAATTTGGTGTAAAATTTTCACCAAAACTGTTTTACCACTCAAGTTTGGTGTAGAAACGTCCTCAATTTTTACTAGTGTATATTAAATCTTTAAATAATGACATTTGAAAAATAATGTGTCAGTATTCCTGTCGTCTTACAACTTGATACATATATAATGAGTATTACTAAAAAGAAAGGAATCATTCGTAGAAGAAGATTTGTGGTCCAGGCACCCGTTTAAGTAAAAGATTAGCTAGAGGAGATAGAGGTGTTAATCCGTTGGATGAGGCTTGTAAAGAGCACGATATTGCATATTCTCAAGAAAAAGATATTAAACAACGACACGAGGCTGATAAAGTTTTAACAGAAAAAGCAGTACAACGAATTCGATCTGGTGACGCTAGTTTTGGTGAAAAAGCGGCTGCTTTAAGTGTAGCTGGAATTATGAAGGCTAAAACTACATTTGGTATGGGACAACGAAGAACTAAAAATACATACAAAAAAAGAAAAAATATTAGTTTTAAGCAAGCTATTAAAAGAGCAAGAGACAGTCTAAAGGGTAAAACCGGTTTAAATTTAATTGATAATGCTGAAATTGCGTTGACGTCTCTTAAAAAACAACAAATTAATCCACCAAAACAACGAATCATTCCAATTAAAAGGCTTTAGGAATTTTACCGCTTATACCGATTTTTGCTGCACTTTCAGCAATTGGAAGTTTAGCTGGAGGAGGTGCTGCAATAGCTAAAGCAGTTACAGATAGTAAACGTCAAGCTCAAGACCTAAAAGAAAAAGAAAGACATAACCGTGTAATTGAAGCAAATGTTGGGAGTGGACTTTATTTAAAACCTTACAAAAATGGTTTAGGTTTATATTTGACTCCACATGAAAAAAACTTTTAGTGAAGCTACCACACCATGCATTAAGTAATATCGATTTAATGAAATATGCTAAATTATTAAAAATTCCCCATTTTAGAGGTGTATTTATGAGAGATGAATTACCAAACAAAATTCATAAAAATGAATCAGGAATTCTTAATCTCGACAGTAAACATAACAATGGCACTCATTGGACGGCTTATTACAAACGAGAAAGACATATTGTGTATTTCGATAGTTTTGGACATTTAAAACCTCCATTAGAACTTATTAAATATTTTTATGGTGATGGTAGCAATAATAAAATATTTTACAATTATAACAGATATCAACAGTATAATGCAGAGAATTGTGGTCACTTGTGTTTAGAATTTTTATATAAACTATCTTAACATAATATATTCAGTAGTCGCACGGCAAACATGTCGTCTTACACAATTAATTATTTAACTGGAAAAAAATCTGTAATTAGTCATGACTTTGATACTCCTTTATTTTTAAATGAAAATGTTGAATATACGTTGGGTTTAACACACTTTGAAACTTTCAATTCTATACCTAATATACATCCTAAAAACAATAAATTTTACTACGATAATAAAAGTATTGAGATTCCTACAGGAGCGTATGAAATCAGAGATATAAATAGTTACCTAAGAAGTGCGGTAGATGATCCGAGGGAAACGGGTAATTATAAACAGAAAAAACCAGTGTATTTATCAATTGAAGCCAATAATAGTACATTAAAAACAATTATTAAATGTACTGAAGACATTGATTTTACCAAGCCGAATTCTATCGGAGAATTACTAGGATTCAGCAAAAAAATAATTAAAAAAAACACACTTACTATATCAGATTTTCCTGTAAATATTTTAAAAATAAATGCTCTATGCATTTATTGTAATATAACAACTGGTTCTTACAATAACGTTCAACTTGGACATATAATTCACGAATTTTTTCCTACTACACCACCAGGGTATAAAATAGTTGAGTCTCCACAAAATGTAATTTACTTACCAATCAACGTTAGAACAATTACCAACATTACTGTTAAAATACTTGATCAAGACGGTGATATAGTTGATTTTAGAGGAGAAACCATTACTGTAGGATTACATTTAAAAGCAAATTCATAAAATGGTGATAAAATACAGTATTCGAAACCATCCATATAAACCGTTTAACAACAATATTAAGAAGAAACTAACAAGTTTTCAGTGCAGTCGTGCTACAGGTGTTGATCGATTAACACCAAATTATATAACATTTTTAAAAGCAATTGGATTATTAAAATAATGGCAAATATACTAGACGTGAGAGAACAAATTGTTGTTGATAATTCCATCGTTGAATGGGAAGTGGGCTCACCCACCAACCTGCAACTACACGATTTGATAACAATGATGAAATTCGAATTACAATTCCACAGAAAAATATGTTTTCCCTCATATGTGAAAGTCATGTTTACATAGAAGGGAGACTACTAAAAAGCGATGGAACAGTATCTAAAACAGCTAAATTCATCAATAATCCAATATCACATCTGTTTAGTGAAATACGTTTTGAATTAAATGGAATTATAATAGATAATATATCTAAAGTTGGACAGGGAGCAACTATGAAAGGCTTAGTATCTTACACTCCAAATGAAAGTAAAAAATTAGAAAATTCCGGATGGTTCCCAAAAAAAAGTGGAACTAAACACATTTTAGTTGATACCGCGACTGGAAACTTTAATGTTTGCATACCACTTAAAGCGTGGTTGGGCTTTGCAGAAGATTACAAAAAAATAATTTTACCAATTGATAAATCTTTAGTTCTTGTCAGAAGTAACAGCGATGTAAATGCAATTATAAATCCTACAACTACAGAAACTATAAAAGTACACATTGATAAAATTTATTGGAAAGTACCACACATATCTGTAGGATTAGCTGAAGAACTTGAACTATCAAAATTAACAGATAAAAACGTAGAAATTCCAATGGCATTTAGAACTTGGGAAATTCACGAATTACCAAATCTAACCCAAACAAGAAATCATAGTTGGTCAGTTAAAACTTCTTCTAAACTGGAAACCCCTAGACACATAATTTTCGGTTTCCAAACTGATCGCCAACAAAAATCTGACAAAGATATGAGGAGTAAGCTTGATCATTGCAATATCGGTAATTTTCGCATTTATTTAAATTCTAAAAGGTATCCATATGGTAACTTAAATATTAATTTTAAAAACAACCAGTGGGCTACTTTATATGAAATGTATTCAAACTTCCAACAAGCATATTACGAAAAATAGAATGAACCTCTACTATCCCCCGAAGATTTTAAGACTTTAGCTCCACTTATCTACGTTAACTGTTCACACCAAAAAGACCCTCTCCAAACAAGTTCAGTAGCTATTAGAATTGAATTTGAAACAACTGAAAATGTACCAGCAAATACCTCAGCTTACTGTCTTATTTTACATAATAAAATGTTTTCCTACAATCCATTTACAAAGTCAGTCCGACAGCTATAAAAGCATTAAACATTTAGCTTATGATTCAATTTGGTATAATATCTAAAAATGAAAATCGTGTTGGATGTTCAAGGTTTTGTAACCGCAAAAAATTCATTTACTCCTAAAGAATTAGCTGCATTTGATGGAAAGCCTTTAACACACTACATTTTCAAACCACCATTCGTGTTTCATTATTTACCACCAGAGTACCAAAAACAAGCTAATTGGTTGATGCATAACCACCACTGCATAAAATGGGAAGAAGTATTTGTACCCCTTTACACATTTTCAAGTGTTGTAAAACGGTTAACAAAAGATTGTGATGAATTTTACGTAAAGGGACGTGAAAAGTTGGATTTTTTGAAAAAATATACCACTAAACCAATTTTTGAATTTGACGAGCAGCCATCATTGAAAGTTTTAGAAGCAAAGTGTTTTTTTCATTCCAAAGTAAATTCTGTATGTGCTTTAAGTAATGTATTTCAATTGTATGATGAATTTATTATGAAATAAATATATTTTTTTATACTTGGGTTTTATTATTAAAACAACAACAATAATCTTAAATAATATATTTAAAAAACAATACAAAACAATACATTATAATTTAGTCTTCTTGAACATCTTGTTCCTCTTCTTGAATATCTTCTGGTTTTTCATCAACTCTGGTGTTACATATTTCTTAACATCTTTGAGAAATCGACGAAATTCTAGTTCCATTAATTTGGAACAAAAGTCTTCTATTGAAATTTTCCCCCTCAAATAAGCATTGCAAGTATCACCACCTCGTCCGTATCGGATTGCTAATTTGTGAAGATTTTCTCGTTCATTCTCAAACACTATATCTTTTCCGTATACGGATTCATGATCTGCATCAAATGCCAAAGCATTAAACTCACACTCTAATCGTTGCACTGTACTTTTCAAATCTTCAGCCTTTGGCCATGATTCTGCAGCGTAACACATCCACATTTTGAATGTGATATACCAACGTGTTTGTTTGCTTGATATTTATACTTTACTAAGCCACCTCTTCTTATCATATAAATAAAAATAATTTTCTTAAACCAGTTCTTTATTGTTTTAAAAATATCAGTTATTATACAGTTTCATTAAACTAACATCTGTTACAATTCTCTCTGGACAAAATTGATTAAGTTCTATTAAACAAAATGTATTTTGAGTATACATGTCATGCATTGAACAAATAGTATTATTAATATTGGATGAAATATCTCCCTCCAATTTTCTGGACATATTTTTCGTAAAATTGGTGTAATAATTACAAAAATCTTGTTTTTTCAACATGGTCAAGTAATTTTTTATAAGATTTAACAACGTCCACAATTCAACTACAGTTTCAAATCCCATGTAAATATTATCAGATTCTTGTTGAATACGTAATATTTTCTTTTCTTTAATAACTTCAAAATGAATGGTACTGGAATTGGAAAGGATAATCGGCTGCCATTGAGTCTCAAGACAATAAAAATAATTTGTCATGATTCCTTGATTATTTAAAAACTCCAACCAATCAGCTTCGTGAAGAATAACACATTGTTTTCTTTGTCCAACAAATTTAATAACTGGATCAAAATTATGTTGTGGAGATAGTCCGATGCAAATGTATTTATTTCTTGACTTGTTCAGAAAATAAATTTTTTCGTTTAATAAAGTTGTTGACATTGTGGAAATTTTCTTAGTTGATTCCACTGAAATATGTGTAATTGAATTAAAATATTAAACAATAATTATAATAATTTTAAACTTACTTGTGTATAGTATGCTTTGCACATTTACTAAATTTCATTATATTATTAACTGGTTATATACTATTTTATACATCACGTGACGTACTTAAAAATGTCTATAACAATTTCTTTTAGAAGGAGGTGGTCCATCAATATGCACATTACATACTTTTTCTACAACTTGTTCCAACGACATTTTAGACTATTGGGAACTGAAACGACCGATGGGGGCGCTGCAGTCGTAAGCTTGAAAGAGAGTCGCTTTCAAGGTCGCACAAATATTAACACATGTTTATATGAACGGTGTCGAGATTTAACGCAAGTTTTTTAATTTTTGTGTGTGATTCTTTTATTTGTGTTTTTACAATAACTAAATTACCACAATGAAACTCAGTTTAATCGAATTATTTTGGTCCTAGATGCATCAGAACTCGAGCAATTTAACAGAAGGTAAGTAATAAAACTATTTGCAAGGTTAGGTTTATTTTTCCTCTTATTATTTTATTTTATGGAAAAAGTAATTAATTCAGTTAAAGTTGGAAGAAGGGAAAATGTAACAACAAATCATTTAATAGACATACATGTATATTTGGATGTTATCAAACATCTTCGTTGGCAAAAATATCATGGCGTTTGCAATTGTTAATACATACTATCAATTTTATTTTTCTGGTCTTTTTGGTTTGCTTTCTGTTTCAGGCACGATATAAAACACTTGGATCACATATCTGGTACTGATATGAAATGCACATGGTCGAAAAGGAAAGTTGTTTTGGAAAAATATGAGCCAATTTCCCTCCGTGAAACTCCTTGTTATAAAAAGAAAATAAATAACAAATAAATGAAAACTAAGTTGTCAATTTCTTTTCCCTTTGCTGTTACAACTTACAACCATTAACACAACAAAAAACTTTGCAGTTCATCCAGAGAAAAGTCTCTGGTTCATACCGGTTTTAAACACAACAGGCGGCCCTTTTTGCTCTCCGTTACACATTACACTGTAATAATAAACATATAACAAGTATTTAACACTAATTATGTGTGCCTTATCTGCAATATTTGAAACAAATCTTAACGTTTTATTAGTTATCATATTTAACAAGAAAATTAACTTTGTGCAGCCTGCTATACTTCACATGTTGAAATGTCAAAGTGACTCTCTTTCACGGGGGACAATTTGTACCGCCAGGTGGCGTATTCTATATTTCAGTTCCCAATACTAAATTATTTCATTGCCATAGAGGGGATTACTGCTTTCTAAAATCCTTTCATTATAAGCTTGACCACCGGCTGGAGCAGACGTATTCTTTAGGAGTTATTTGTGGTAGGGGTTACCTGCTTTAAAATTCTTTCATTATGGGGTTGACCACCGGCTGGAACAGACGTATTCTCTAGGAGCTCCTGAGGTATAGGGGAAATAATGGTGGGAATACCTGGGGTAGGGGGGAAGGGGATATCCCACCTAATAGTGGGTGGGGGGAGTGGGGGTATATCCCCCACTACTTGAATTTAGTTCAAGTTCAAGGTTAACCTCAGCCTCTGTCGCAGAACTGTCCAAAATACACTACTTATATTAATTTATTAACGCCCTATGCTTTTGACTTTGTTATAAAAAATATCAACCAATCCCAGACGACTACTCATATTAAATCAGAATATCAAACAACGTTCGTATCTTGTAAGTGCGATTTCAGAATGAATATGAAACTACCATGTTCTCATATTTTTTACCAAAGAAGTTTAAAAAATGAAAATCTCTTTGATGAATCACTGATAGATGACAAATTCAAGCGGAAAAATTACTTTGAACACCATAGAGAACTTCCAACTCCAAATAATGGGGAAACTTCCATTAATGAAACTTATACAGAGTGGGTGAAATTCCGTTGCCAGCATGGGGATCTCGCTTATTATAATAGGTAGACCATAGGTTTAAATTTGGCAAAGTTGCCAAATTTGGTGCTTAAAAATAATCCGAAAACAATTTTGAATTATTTTGAACGGTATGTTAGAAAACTGAAAAAAACTGAAAATTACGATTTTAGAATTTCGCCCATAACTTCGTTATTTCTGAACTTTTTTTAAATCTGTAAAAATATTCTCAAAGCAACTTTTTGTACTCTATCGATCAGTGATCATCGTTTCTTTAAACATCGATTCGTTTTTGTTTTTTTAACACCAACTTTAGTTTTTCTTATGGGCGCGCTTTCTACTTTTCACACCATCAGATAGTACTTTTTTTTTCAAATTCAGCGTGCTACACATAGTATTCAGATTTAATTTTAATTGTTAAAATTAAGGAAATGTATTCAACAACGCAATTATAAGAAATCGAGTAGCTCAATCTCGTCTATTTTGTATGGTTACCATGGTAACTTGTAAACAAATTCAAAATTGAAGAAACTTAATTAAATTAAATCCCAAATTATAATTTTACAAGAATTGTAATTTGGCACTGGAAACATTAGTCAAGGTCACGGTATAAGAAACTATGGTAGTGCATCTCCTATACTCTATCACCTTCAATATTGAATACAAATAATATCTGGTACCACTGGCGACCACCAGTGCGGCGCTATCGGCAGATCAAACACTCGCTCTGTGTATAACCAAAGACGTATAGTATAGAGGACCGAAAGATCCCTAGGGATTCGTGCGTCAGAAAGTGTTGCACGTTCAAATGGACTCAAGCGTACTTGATAGTTATTTGTCAAGTGTTTGTTTTGGTTTGTCACTGTAACTGGCAACGAATTTGTGCCTACGCCACCCCGAGAATTTTCCTTATACACAGAGCGAGTGTTTGATCTGCCGATAGCGCCGCACTGGTGGTCGCCAGTGGTACCAGATATTATTTGTATTCAATATTAAGATAGGAGATGCACTACCATAGTTTCTTATACCGTGGTCAAGGTTCTTCAATTTTGAATTTGTTACCATGGTAACCACAAAAAATAAACGAGATTGAGCTACTCGATTTCTGATAATTGGTGTGTTGAATACATTTTTTTTATTTTAACAATTAAAATTGAATCTGAATCTCTTAAGAAGAATTAAAAAAATAGGTACTTACCAAAAGGCGAGGACGACATACTTCGCGTGCATTCATGGACTTCTTTCTTATGGTGTCCTGGTGTGGGAGCAATCGGTGGAAGCGGGAAGGATCTTCATTCTCCAGAAGAAGGCTCTGAGAGTCTTGTGTGCGATCGGTGCGCGGGATTCCTGTAGAACTAAATTCAGATCAGAGAAAATACTTACCTTACCTTGCATATACATAAGAGAATGTTTAAAATATATACACCAAAATAAGGATAGACTAGTGAAAAGGGGAGACACGCACAGCTTTAATACAAGAAATAGAGGCGCCCTGGCAACACCTTTGCACCTGAAGAAAGCAACCCAACAGTTTGTGGACTTTTGGGGAGTTAAGTTGTATAATCTCTTACCTGTGAGTGTTCAGTTAATGACTGAGAAGAGATTTGACATGGAAATAAAGCGCACTTTGTTGAAAGAATCATTTTATAACATTGATGAATATCTGGATTATTGTAGATCTCAGTCATGCTAGGTTTTGTGTAGCTTTTGTTTTCATGTTTTGAGTTTGTTTCGTTTGATGTTTGGTTGTATTTTGTGCTTTACATCTAATTGTTTCTTTGTTGTGATGGTTGTTCATTAACTTTACATATATGTATTTATAACCCCTGTACTCGTCATGTAAACATTTGATGGCAATAAATTTATACTTACTTACTATACTTACTATGTGTAGCACATCGATGAATTTGGAAAAAATGCACTATCCGATGGTGTGAAAAGTAGAAAACGCGCCCATAAGAAAAAATGAAGATGGTGTTAAAAAAACTAAAACGAATCGATGTTTAAAGAAACGATTATTACTGATCCATAGAGCATAAAAAGTTGCTTTGAGAATGTTTTTACATATTTAAAAAAAGTTCAGAAATAGCAAAGTTATAGGCGAAAATCTAAAATCGTAATTTTCAGTTTTTTTCAGTTTTCTAACATACCGTTCAAAATAATCCAAAATTGTTTTCGGATTATTTTTGAGCACCAAATTTGGCAACTTTGCCAAATTTAAACCTATACTCTATCTATTATAATAAGCGAGATCCCCATGCTGGCAACGGAATTTCACCCACCCTGTATACCCATACAAAGTAATTTTGGTAATATGAAAAATACTATTCTTTCCACAAATGAAAAATATAAAAAAGCATGTTAGTATGTCAGGAACTCGCCAGCTGTATGTCTGAATATGGAACAGAAAATTTTAAAGTCCAGTTTGAAAAACTGAAAGAATTTACAAATTTAATTAAAGCAAGAAAAATTTGTTTAATTGTTGAAGTGTCCGAAATGTCCGAATTGCCTATTACAGAAAGTGAAAATGTTGGAAAGGAAGAAATAGCAATAACGACCAATAAGGCATTTGAAGAAATAAGTAATAATACAAACCTAATAAATACTCAAAAACAAAGTATGAATGGAGAAAAAGAAAACATTGAAAGTTTGAATTTGATTATAGAAGAAAAGACTGATGAAACAATAATGATGACCAACGAATTGGAAGAGGTGAATAATAACACAATATTAATAAATACTCAAAATCTACAAACTGTAGATGAGATTATGGTAAGAAAAGTTGTTGAACAAAAAGATAAGGATCAAACTTCCAAATTGAAGGAAATACATTACCGTAACAGAAAAATGAAACAACTTGGGAGACCAAGAGGTATTCGGTCAACGTGTGTGGTGGGTTTAAAGAAAAATACAAGGAAAAAACGGGAATAATATAAAATATGCAATATGAAAAAATATTTGTTAGCATTTGTTATAATATATGCTTTTACGTTACCTAATAAAATTTTATACTTAATTTTGTTTCTCAATATTTTTTTTTACTTTCTTTTTTCAGACAAACAGATGTGGAATATTTATCTAAGTATATTGATGGCGCCCCGAAATTTAGAGCGCGATTCTAATCATCGGGGCGAAAAGTAGGCATAAAGGCATGCGCATATCTGCCCCGATGATTAGTAATTTTACCTATATGCCGGGGCGCCCCGATGAATAGACACGGCCTTAGATCAATATTCCACATCTGTTTGTCTGAAACAGGAAAGTAAAAAAATATATAGACACAACCAAATTAAATATAAAATTTTATTAGGAAGTTTGAATATGAAGAAAATTATAAAGCACCTCTCGATTTACAGTTTGAAAAAGTTACAACTTTCTATAATAATAAAAATTCAAATAATATAACAGAAGAATGGGTTCAGGGCTTCAAAAAACATTATTTAACATATAACATAACTAGAACAAATCACTTAGAATCAATTAACAATTGATTAACAAGATTACACAAGTTGTGGATAATAAAATAAAGTAAAATATTTTAAAAGAAAATTAAATAGATATTTTAAAATAAAATAAAATAGACATCAAACTTCCAAGTTAAAGCAAATACACTACCGCAACAGCAAAATTAAACTTGAGAGCAGGTCTACATTCTACATGTGTGGTCGGTTTAAAGCAAAATGCAAGGAAAAACGGGAATAATATGAAATATTCAATATGAAAGAATATAAATATTACACTAGCATTTGTTTTATGCGTTTACGTTACCTAATAAGATTTTATATTTAATTTTGTTCTCTCAATATTTTTTTTAGGTACTTGCCTGTTTTAGACAAACAGATGTGGAATATTTATCTAAGTATACAGGGATATTCACCGAAACCGTTGGTTAGACGTTTTAAAAGATGTAGTTAATATTTTTTTCTGAAAATTGGGTTGTAGCCTAAATAGCATATGATCTCTTTATTTAAAATGTTTTCAAGTTTCTATGACTTCCGGTTATACCGGAAGTAGACACTAACTTCGTTTTTTTAAATGGAACACCCTGTATATTACTACATTTTGAAATTCTACATTCAATTATAATAACATTTTGTTAAACCAATTTTTCTCTAAAGCATTTCGTTTAATAATTACAGGATGATTTTTTTTAAATGTCCAAAAATGTGCTAATTTTCAAATTTTATTTTCTAGCCTTCTAATATTCAAATTGAAATGCGGTTTTGGCAAGATGTTAACAAAAGTCTACTACTTGCAATCTCCTCATTGTAACAGCTGAATGTTCTACAGGGGGTTTATAATTTAGGTGCCATTCAGAAAAAGATAAAAACGGCATAACTCCATTTTTTCAAATGGAACATCCTGTATATCGAAACAAATTTGGATTATTTATTCAATTTAAAGGTAATTTTGTTGAAGAAACTTTATAACCAACTCTTGCCGTTTTTGTGTAATTCGTTTTTTTGGTAATATTGAAAATTATGCCAAACAATTCGATTAATGGATCAAGCAATCTATGTTGTCAGTAAAGCATCTTAAACAATATCGTTACGTTAATCATTAATAAAAAATTAATTAAAAAAAAAACTTCTCTTGTTAAATCATTATACTATGTGTAAGTACCATAAAAGTTGATATTTCATGAAAACGGCAAGAGTTGGGTATAAAGTTTATTCAATAAAATTACCTTTAAATTGAATGAATAATCCAAATTTGTTTCGATATACAGGGTGTTCCATTTGAAAAAATTGAGTTATGCCGTTTTGGTTTTTTTCTGAATGGCGCCTAAATTATAAACCCCCTGTAGAACATTAAGCTGTTACAATGAGGAAATTGCAAGTAGTAGACTTTTGTTAACATCTTGCCAAAACCGCATTTCAATTTGAATATTAGAAGGCTAGAAAATAAAATTTGAAAATTAGCACATTTTTGGATATTTTTTAAAAAATCATCCTGTAATTATTAAACGAAATGCTTTAGAGAAAAATTGTTTTAACAAAATGTTATTATAATTGAATGTAGAATTTAAAAATATAGTAATATACAGGGTGTTCCATTTAAAAAAACGAAGTTAGGGTCTACTTCCGGTATAACCGGAAGTCGTAGAGACTTGAAAATATTTTTAATAAAGAGACCATATGCTATTTAGGCTATAACCCAATTTTCAGAAAAAAATATTAACTACATCTTTTAAAACGTCTAACCAACGGTTTCGGTGAATAACCCTGTATTGATGGTGCCCAGAAGTTTAGAGCGCGATTCTAATCATCGGGGCGAAAAGTAGGCAAGAAGGCATGCGCACATCTGCCCCGATGATTAGTAATTTTACCTATATGCCGGGGCGCCCCGACGAATAGTCACGGCCTATTTTAAACGGAACTAGGTACATACGTTCAGCTTTAAAACAGTCAAAATGTAATACACGTGATGATTACCCCGACTGTGGCCGTTACACATACACATATATTATTAATCCGGAAGATTTATTCCAATACCATGATATGCTTAAAAAGATTTAAGGCATATTTTGGCGAAATAACTACGAATAACCATAGTTAAATAGTTATTGGTCATAGCATTTTGGCGATTCGGTTTAATAACTATGGCGTCACGTTAAACTAAACCATACAACTAGCTTTCGAAGCTGGTTATTAGATGTAGTTTATTCCCTATCTCTTTTTAATATGTTATGAGAAGACAAAACAATTGTGTATTCTGTGCTTTTTTTGACATTTTAAGGTTAAAACCAATATGTATAATCCGCGACCGCTTCGTGCAAATGAAAAAGCAATATTAGTTATCAAAATAAATGATAACTCAACGCTATTACATATCGTGGATGAATTAAATATTATAGACGGTTTGAAAAATGGTATGTTAAAATTTATAATAAGTTTATTTATGAGTAGGTAGGCAAGAAATTTATTTTTACTTTTTTAGATGATAATAAACTGACACAATATGATGTGGACCTTATTAATGAAGTACAAGTACCATGGTTAAATGAGAACGCCGATAAAGAAAATATAAAAATAGAAATTGTTGAGACTCCTGAAGAACTACGCATAGAATATCTAGTAAGGGAAGCGTCTACTCCGTGTTACGCCTATGGAAACATAAAAAATACACGCTTATTTCATTAATACGTTTATTTCGTTTAAGCATGTTATTATATTACCACCAAACTGACAAGTTCATTCTCATATCTGGCGAAAAAAAATCGTCAGCTACTAATAGAGCCCTTCTAAATATCTTTTTTGGTATTTTCATTATTCAGAAACTAAAATATATTTATGTTTAACAGTAATTAGTAATAATTTGCCTCAGTCTTCGATGAATGTCAAAACTTATCACTCAGTTTAAATTTCAAATAGTTTAAATATACTCATTACTTAGGTCTGCCAACCTCACTTTTAAGTTGGCCATCTGTGTCTTATAACTATGACGTCATGCCACTAAACTATGACGTAAATTACTATTTAACCATGGTTATTCGTAGTTATTTCGCCAAAATATGCCTTTAGTTATGGGCTCAACATAAGAAAACAGTTATGTTAATTAAAAATTGAAATACATATATTAAAATGATTAAATAACACAAACAAATTAAAATCTGGTTAATAACAAAAGATCATCAATACAGCTTAACTAAAAAACACTCATAAAATGTTATCGAACAAATTTAAATATGCTATGAAAAATGGGAAATTATTATGGAATAAATTGTAGAAATGTTATCGTCGTGTATAATATCAATTTTTTTTTATAGCAAATGTTGAAGAAAAACTAATTACCAATTAAATTATTATCAATGACACTTTAAAATGTCAGTGAATATTATGAGTTGTCATTAAGTTGTCAAAATCAACTGTAACACGTTTTAATTCATTCATTTCAAAAAAATCAAAGTATTTTATCTACCCTTGCGGTTAAAGTGCTACTTTATCAACTATTTTGAGTTGATAAAAGCACTCTTTAACATTTGCTATAGAAAAAAATTGATTAGTTTCTATTGCTGTTATTAATATAGGTACTTATATATAACACAAACAAATTAAAATGAGATTAGTAACAAAAGATCATCAACTTAACTAAAAACACTCATAAAATGATATCTAACAAATTTATATTAGCAATAAAAATGAGAATTTATTATGAAGTAACAATTGATTAGTTTCTATTGCTGGCATATTTGTGCCTCTGAGGAGCAAGTTTCAACTACCACTGCACTGCATTTTTTATGTTGGCCTCTTGCAAATCGAAAGGTTCGCGCCCTGAGTACGTTAATTTGACGCCATTTAAAAAGAATTAGGAGACATGTACATAAACATAATTTATAATAAGATAGAAAACGAGAAATTTCGTCATGAATTTCAGAAAATAATTATAGCAATAAGAATTTGAACTTAAAATAACAGCTAATATGTATAAACATCGCTTACCAAAAATCACATTTCTCAGCTTTGTTTTCTCGAACGCTCTCTTTTCTTCCCTTCCAGCCCAGTTAAAAAACATCCCAAGTTCATCAGACAACAGAAATTTTAAAATGTTCATTGTAACTGTTCGAACTGAGGTACCACCAATTGCGGCAATACGCCTAACCTGCGAAAAGGTAAACAGTTGGAGGATATAAACTTAATTTTCAATTTTAAACATACCAAATAGTTAAAACAATTGTCCTTTTCTAATTCGGTTTCCAACCAATCGAAGTCTGCTAAGGTTAAAATTGGAAACATCGGAAGGGTGCTAGGGGCTTCAAAAACTGAAGGCCCTCTTAAGCCAAGAATTCTACTGATTTCATCCAGTATAAGAGTTTGTCGGTCGGCAACTTGTCGTAAATAATCAAGTGATTCCACCATTCTTACGAAAGCAACAGAATTGGTCATATCTCTTGTCTGAAGCTGAGCATTAAAATTATTTGAACGGAAGCTAAAATTAAAATAAAATTAATATTTCAATGAAGATACAAATATGTATATACCATATACGTGCCTATTTCTTAAAGGCCACTCCCTATGAGTTTGGTCGGTTACCGATGATGGAGTAGAAGATTGAGAAAGTCGTACCGATTCACTAAAACTTGTTTTACTAATACTCTAATTTGAAATTTTGTAGTTTTTAGAACTTACTTGCTAGACAAAGAGGGGGATTTGGGATATGCTTCCTCAACAGTATTGTACAGCTGACTATAAATTAATAAAACCGAGATTAGAATATAAGTACCTACTAAAACTTAAGTTTGCTCATGCGACTTGCCTATTCTGACTGTCGTTTGTCGTTTGGTAACTGCAGTGTGCATTTTCAAAATTATTCGAGCTGAAAATAATAATGAAATTCACTTTATATATTTGTTAAATGGCTATTGCTTTTTCACAATGAAACCCAATTAACTTCAATACTTTATTTAATATAATAATTAATAAACTAATAATTTGTTGATCATCGATCAACGGATGCTCGGGGATTATTTATCAATCGTCCCATGATCTCGAAGCCTGTCGGTCACCCATGCGCAGATGGGAGATTCTCCCACTTTACCGCCCTCAATGCTAACAAATGCTAACACGGCCATCCTACACTGGTGCGTCCTCGCATCAGAATTCTGGATAAGATAGAAAATCAGAGTCATGGAAATCTGTAACATAAAACCATGATAACCACCAGGATTATCACATCATTATAATTTATTCTTTATAGTTCTTATGTACATTTCCTCCCCTTTTTTTTTATTACTATAATTTTTATTTGATAAATAATTATTAAAAAAAAGTCGTGTTTTTCTTTTTTATTTTTTTTTTGCTACAGCAGTTATTAAAATACTCCTAATATTTCAAACTTGGATCTTGACTTTTAATTGCTTTACCCGTGGAGTTGCCACGGTTATTACGTTCGTCATGGGATCGCCATGATGAACTCTTAATTTTGTTTTTATTTTTGGCTTTTGTAGCCCCTTGCTGGTACTTTCCTTGGTAGGTACTCCCTACAACACAGTACAGCAATGCATACGACTTGTTTCAGTTTGAACTCAGAGGTCGCAGCCTTCAACACAATACAACAATGCATACGACTTGTTTCAGTATGAACTCAGAGGTCGCAGCCCTCAACATAATACCACAATGCATACGACTTGTTTCAGTATGAACTCAGAGGTCGCAGCCCTCAACATAATACCACAATGCATACGACTTGTTTCAGTATGAACTCAGAGGTCGCAGCCCTCAACATAATACCACAATGCATACGACTTGTTTCAGTATGAACTCAGAGGTCGCAGCCTTTAACATAATACCACAGAATTTTCTGTGATAATACCACAATGCATACGACTTGTTTCAGTATGAACTCAGAGGTCGCAGCCTTTACGTCCTTCTATGGGATTGCCATAGAGAACCTTTTAGGAAAGGAAGAGGGAATTTATTATTATTATTTATGATCAACAACTAACTATAAATTAATGCTTTTCTTTTAGGTTATGATTTCTCTATCCCCCCTTTTTTTTAATCTGTTACCACAGCTGTTACTATTAATCATTATCAATTGTTTATGATTGATATTGAATAGAAC
This sequence comes from Pediacus dermestoides, assembly GCA_963942485.1. Lineage (NCBI taxonomy): Eukaryota > Metazoa > Arthropoda > Insecta > Coleoptera > Cucujidae > Pediacus > Pediacus dermestoides. The sequence continues at coordinate 11,767,038 of OZ012630.1, read as the reverse complement.
CATAGTAAACAAGAGACCAGACTGTTTCTTGCAATGACACGTACAAATGTGCGTTATAGTAAACAATTCTAAAATTTACATTATCACTTCATAAATAAATTGCAATACTCACAATTGATGAAAAATCTATTTTATTTATTTTGTAGGCCACAAGCGAAATTGCTCGTGAGCAGCTACCGTCTGGCGCTTTCCATTACGGCTTAGTAAATAACGTTCGTTTGCCAAAATTTTCTTTACCGTAAACGGCCCACTGTATTTTGGTTTTAGTTTTCCACCTCCTGCTAACTGAGAATCTTCTATAGCGACAAGGTCGCCTTCTGAAAACAATTTCGCAGCATACCGATGTAAGTTAAAGCGTTGAGCATGCTTATCTTCCAAACGTGTCAACTTTGCTTGTGCCTGAGTCACAGCCAGATCTGGGTTAACGTTATCCGTACTTATATCGCTCAAAAACTGCTGAGTCGCTGGTAATCGTTTATTACTTTTCAATTGTAGTACTACGGGTGCAATACCTGTTGATGAGTGTACTGTGGCGTTTATATCATTCTGAATCTGGGGTAAAACGGTTACCCAGGCTTTCTCATTTTTGTCGGTGAGGGTGGCTCGTAATAAGTTAAATAAGGTACGCATAACGCGTTCTACTTGCCCATTACCACGTGGCATTCCTGTTGCAATGTGGTGAAGATTAACTTTTTCGTCGCACAAAAATTTCTTAAACATAGTAGAGGTAAAAGCTGCTCCTCTGTCCGCTATTATTCGCTTCGGCCTTCCAAGTTCTTCAAATACAGATAAAAGAGCCATTATAGTATCGTCTGTACTTTTCTTCTTTATCGGTTTAAAGACACAATACTTTGAGAATGCGTCCACAATAACCAGAATCTGTGTACACCCCTGTGATTTTACAAGTGGGCCTGCATGGTCCACGTGCCATGTGTCTAAGATATCCGTGGGTTTCTCGCCCTTTTGCCAGTAGCCAGCTCTGCGTCCGGTGTGAGATTTTCCCAATACACATGCTCTGCAATTTCGTATATACTTTTTTAAGCATTTACCCATTTTAGGCCAGAAAAGATCTTCTCGTAATTTGGCAATGCATTTTTCCCATCCTATGTGAGATGATTTATCGTGATAAAGTTGCATGGTGAGTAGTCGGGCGGCGATAGGCACAAAACACTTAGGTGAGCTATTGTTTGTCACTACTAAACCATCACATATTTTGAAGTCCGGATATTCATTGGGTTTGTTAACAACATTTTTACAGAATTCGTCACATTTTTGATATTCTAGTAAGGAATTTTCTTCAGGCAGTTGATCACATCTAGCCCGTTTAGTGACAAAAATTGTTTTTGCTGGATTTCTACTTAAGTAATCAACGTGAGCCATCTTATGTCCTGGTCGGTATTCAATAGTAAAGTCGTAATCTTGAAGTTTTATCCACCAGCGTGCAACACGAGGGTGTAAATCCTTTTTCAGGGCCGTGGCACGGACAGAATTACAGTCAGTAAAAATAGTGAAGTGTACACCATATAGGTAAACACGAAAATGTTCCACAGCTTCAACAACCGCTAATGTCTCTAGATCGTATGAATGGTATTTGGATTCACAGTTTGTAGTGCGTCTGCTAAAATAAGCAATGGGATGTGACACGTTGTTTTCTTTTTGAAACAAGGCGGCACCGATTCCCATGGCACTAGCGTCCGTGTACAGTTCACTGTCTAGTTTGGGGTTAAAAATTCGTAGCACTGGATTTTCTGTCAGTTTCTTAATTATTAATAGTCTTGCATCTTCACAGTTTTTACACCAAACAAATTCACTGTTCTTTTTCAACAAACTAGTTATCGGCGAGGTAATATTTGAAAAGTTTTGAATAAACCGGCGAAAATAACCAGCAAGGCCCATAAGTTGGCGCACACCTTTCACGTCTGTAGGTGGTGAGGTTTCAGTTAAAGCCATTATTTTCCTAGGACTACGGCGCACCTTTCCTTCACTTATCACTACGCCCAAATATTCAGTTTCTTTCAAGAAAAATTTACATTTTTCATAATTTAAACGAAAACCAGCTGACGAAAAGGCAGTTATCACTTGATGTAAGCGTTGTAGTCCTTCTGGTATTGTCTTGGAGGGAACGATGACATCATCAATATAGACAAGAGCTTGATTTCCCTTTAAGTCACCTAGCGCCTTGTCAATTGCTCGTTGATAAACAGCCGGTGCGTTCACATATCCGAAGGGCATCCGATTGTACTCGTATAACCCATCAGGAGTTATAAAAGCGGTGATGTGCTTGGATTCCTCCTCTATCTCTACCTGGTGAAACCCCAATTTCATGTCCAACGTTGTGAAGTATTGTGCGTCGCACAGTTGATCTATTTGATCATGGATCAGTGGCAAGGGATACCGCTCCTTAACAGATATTTTGTTAATATCTCGATAATCAACACACATTCGGAGTTGGCCATTTTTCTTCCTGACCAGAACAATTGGGCTGGCATATTCTGAACAGCTTTCACGAATAATTCCATCCTCTAATAGATCTCTAACGATTTGCTTTACTTGAACTCTTTCCGTGTAGGCTAATCGCCGAGGTCGATAGACTATAGGATTTGTGTTTTTAATTTAATAGATAGTTTTCCCGTCAGCACGTGATCGGGTGTTTTATCGTGTGCATTTAACAACATTTGTTTTAATTCTTCCATTGTTTGTTTATCCAATTCAGGCACTTCAATATTATTTGGAACATCAGCACATTTTGCCGTCATAATCTTTGGAATGTTGAGAAGGTCATGGTGCAACTCAAGCCCGTTTTCGCTTTTTTCAACGCGTAGGTGTTTACGGCTGATAACATCCCAGCCGATTAATGCATCAATATTATCGGGCACTGCGTCACTGGGCACTACTGTAAACAAAACTTCTATGGTGGCGGTTGGTAAAATAGCAACAACATTGCAGGTGCCAACACTGTTGACGAATTTTGCACCCAAACCCATTAAAACACGTCTGCTGGATTCGATATTTACATTCAAGCGCTTGGCAGCGGCTTCACTTAAAATTGACAGCTCAGCACCACTGTCGATTACGTACTTGAAAGATAATGCTTTGTTGTTGCTGAGTACAGTTGCCAATGGTGTCGAGTCTAAACTTCTTCCTCGTTTAATAAGCATTACGCTATCTGGTTTTCCGTGTTTAAACCAACACTTGCTCTCAGTATGCAATTTTCTTACAATGAGTGCAACTAGGTATTTGTGTCCCCGTTTTTCTTTTCTCAGGATCGTCCTTTCTAACACTTGGTTTATCTGTTAGAACAGTGCGACAATTATCTTTAAGATGTCCAATTTTTCCGCACCGAAAACAGGTTGGTTTTGATATGGTGCGTCTTCGTGAAAACGACTCCTGAGAGGTACCCAACCGAGCACGAACATCACCGAAGCGAGAAAGCTGCGGTGAACAATATTTTCGGAGTCGTGCGTCAAATTCACTTAATAGTTTTAACAATTCGCGATCGGAACTAGGACGTTGGATTCGGATGGCAGCTTGGGCCTCCGGATTGTCCAATCCATATTCGCACATACTGATTATTATGTCCCAGGGTAGTCCATTATGAAAACGATTAATGGCACGTAATTTTTTGATGCCGTAGTCACTTAGTGAGTCACAATTGCGGCTTCTCATTGTTGCGGCAGTAAAAGCGCGTGCGCCTGGAGTTTCACGGTCAGGAAATCCAATAATTAAGTCTTTGCAAAATTCTTCCCAAGAACGTACAACAGGGCTCCAGTCGCAGTAGTAACGATGACTCGACCTTTCAATGCCTCTCCGGCCTTAGCTATCATAAGGACGTCACTAACATGTAGCTCCTCTTTTAGATTTGTAGCTATCTCTAGCCATTCTTCCATAGCGTGATCGCTGGTATCCGGATTAAATTCCGCCAAGCGAAATGGGGGTACTGATGTTGACGGCTGCGCAGAATTATCTGCTGAACTTGCACAGGGCGTTGGCCCGATCGCCATGTTGGTCTGACGAGATAGTTGATTCAGCTGTTCTTGCTGAGACGCAATTAAATTTATTAATTGCTCCTGCCATTGTATTTTAACTCTTTTAGGAGCCAACGGAGTATATGAAGACTCTTCTTCTTCTAACTCTTCTAAATCTGATTTATTCGCTTCCATCTCCACACATTCTTCCGTTTCTTGAGAAGTCATGATTTCACGAATTTCACAGGTAAATGTTCTTTATAATTGCACAGGTAAATCCCACTTCTGATGTTAAATGGCTATTGCTTTTTCACAATGAAACCCAATTAACTTCAATACTTTATTTAATATAATAATTAATAAACTAATAATTTGTTGATCATCGATCAACGGATGCTCGGGGATTATTTATCAATCGTCCCATGATCTCGAAGCCTGTCGGTCACCCATGCGCAGATGGGAGATTCTCCCACTTTACCGCCCTCAATGCTAACAAATGCTAACATATTTATATACTTTTTGACTATTTCGTGTGAGAGGTTGCAACGTATGTAGGTTAGATTGACTTCCAGAACAGCTATAAAAACAATAAATACATAAGAATAATTCTTAACGATTTATTCCCTTACCAAGGTTCATCCACAATATTTTCAACACGAGTAAGAATTGGTGAGCCAGACATAACGTTGCTAAAATTAAAAAAATACCTTTAAAATTACATTTGAAATTATATATCAAATAAAAACATACTTATCTGCGTATGTACCATTGTGCATTCCATCAGTTTTCTGTTTTTTCGCAATATGTTCATTTGAACTTGCATCTTCACCGTTTACGCTTCTTAAAGTTAGGATCCTAGTTAATTCCCCTGTTGTAACTTCATTGTTCAAATAATCATCTAGGCGGTTTTCAGCATCAACCCAGTTTTCTAAAAACAAGGTGTTTTACTTTCTTGTGGTGATATTGAGACTGTCTTACGGGAAGTGTAAAGTACTCTTTTTATTGTATGTGACTTCCAGTTTATTCGTGGTGTTGCGCAGTTTTGTACCAATCTATCCAGCTGGGCCTTTGTGCTCAAATATCCTGGCCAAAAGCATTTTGTTCTTTGTTCGGTTAGCCATAATAATGGAACTAGCGAGCTTTGATTTCCATTTTCCCATTCCACAATCCCATACATTTTTATTTGATGTTTTAACTTTTAAGGATAACTCCAACTGAATGGCAAATAATTGATAACGGTAACAAAATTTAGAAAAAATTTATGTACTAACACTTTAATGTAGAAGAAAGTATACTTAAGTATCGAAAAGAGTTAAGCTGTAACTAAATGATTCAGGGGAAAAATTACTGTGTTCCCATTATTCTGTTTCAAACTTAAACATTAATGACTTATTTCGTTAATGGAAAAAATATTTACATGGCCACGTCCCTTTGCGACAAAAATTCCCAGTTGTAAAGAACGAATAGGCTCGATATACAAATCATTCAATTACTTAAATTGAATTGCTTCGAAAGTAAATTGACCATTTATAAAATGTATTGTCTCTATTTTGCAAATTTTCCCCGCCACAGACACAATATCGTCTGGAGAGTTTACAGAAATGGAAAACTTGGGCATTATCAACATTTTGCACCGGAAATTGCTTTCAACTTTCCCATATACACCTTTTGGCACAAAATTATTTGATGATTTTAATTCTGTTGGCAATTTTCCATTGTCCAGCTCCACTAATCTATTGTGTATTTGCTGAAGCGGCAAGTGTCTTCCTCTAACTGTTCGTTTTAAGAAACCTAAATGATTTTCGAAAGGGAAACAACTGAATTCTTCCAGGCTGCCATATCGTTTACAGTCTTCGATTAAGTGTAACAACAAATGTACATTATAGACTACAAAGTACTTATCGTAGACTCTTGAACAGTTCTTAACAAAACTGTTTAAAGCCGATTCAGCAACATACATATAGCTGGTAATTAAATGAGGACTCGCTAATATTGTTACAGCAACATGAAGTAACACAAAATGTGCAAATATTTCCGAATTAACCCAATTTTAAGGACAGTTACGCCACAGTAAAGCACAAAAAAACGGCATTCGGTTGCTTTCCAGCGTTTCCAAATAATTAAACTGCGCATACCACGTCTACCAAATTCGCAAGGCAATCGAATTTTACCCAAACTTAAATTAATTTGGTTAAGAGTAGATTTTGACATTTTAAAGGCTCGACGTGCACCTTCCAGCCAGTATTTAAATAGGCGTCTTTGAATTCCTAGATAAATTAAATGCATTGGATCTAGCACGAAATTTGTAACCATTTTGATATCCGCATTCAAAAGAGGTGAAGGGCCTTTAATATGTTTTGAATCAGTATTTGCAACGAAGTCATCGTAGTATCTGAGACTTCCAACATAATTTGCTGGATAATACCGCCTTTTATTTGAAAAAACTGATCGAATTTTGCATCGTTCGTATCCATAAGTACTTGTATGACCGAATATATTTTTTAAGAAAGCTCTGGCAGGAGCATCGCAGGTAAATAATTTAATTTTTACAGAGTAGGTTGTTCCCATATATGTTATACCAGTCTTAGACAGCATTGTGTACTCCTCGAGAAAGTCATTTAAAAAGGCATTAATTGGTGTTGGTTTTCCTTTTCCACAAAAAATTGCAATACAAAATGGCGTTTTGTTAGTATATGAGTCTAACTTGGCCAAAATTGGCCAAAATTTTAAACAACTGGAGTTAAATATTGGTATTCCATCAACATTAATTTGCAAATAAATTGTCCCTGAATCACTGGAATCGTTTAAACCATACTTTAACAGGCGCTTTAAGCCATTACCTATACCGAAGTAAGTCATTTCACCGTTTTCCAATTTCTTTATTTCAACGTTCCGAGGAGTACCTAGTAGAGTTCGAGCATTATTGGGAAAATGGATATTCCGGTTTTATAAGATGTATGAGCTTATTTAGTGCATCGTGCGAGATTTGACTAGCAATTTCCCAATTTTTAAATTCTAGAGTGTAATCTTCATCATTCCTTTTTTTTTCGCCTTCAGTAACAGGTACGCTTATATCATTTAAATCATTAACATTAAACACATTTTGAATGTATGGATCAGTCTGAAATAAATTTAACCTTATAGTATCATCTTGACCAGTCAACTGGGAAGTATTGTTCACAGGAAAATTTGCCGAACTTCTATGTGTATTTGAAATCAGAGTATTTGACGAAACAGAAGAATTATAGTTTTGATAGTTTGACTGAAGAAAATAAATATTGATGTTATCAACATTATTTGAGGGACATTGAAAAGATTCATTTATGATTTGTAAAATTTTTTGCGAGTTCTTGTTTTCTTTTAAAGTTTTGCCGGAGAACTAAGTAGAGTAGTTACTTTTAGGGACTGGCAATAATTTCTGAAACGATAAAAAATTCTTAACACTAAAATTTAAATTTTATTTTTTTATTTTATCGATTTAATGTGGCATGCATGAACAGAAAACAGTGTCCTCGGTTTTTATTTTGCAAGCTACGCGTCCATTTTATAGAAACAAACATTATTTGAGTTTATTCAAAGTAATGTAGCAACTACAATTTACTACCTATTTCTGTTATTATTAATTTGCAATAAACATTAAATTGAAAGAAAAACCACAATAAAAATAGAAGCACCGAAAATATTTGCACGCCAAGATTGTCAACACGTGATCAACACGTGGTCAACACCCTTGAGTCAATAAAAACAAAATATTATTAAATATTTACTTACTTATTTGTTTGCCAATAGGTAAAATTCAACCTTCACAAGGACCACTGCACAGACTTGCAAACTTACTGCAAAATAGATTTTGCTAAAAGCACAACAATGGCGTCAACCACCTGCCAGCTTCACCCTTCACCACCACAGATCACTTCATCTATCGATATTCGACTCAATTCGATCTAGCTCGTGTACCCTGCGCCGTGGCCTTGTACCACGTGTCTGTCAACAGCCAATAACTAGGTTTTCCGAATCGACCCGAAATAAATCTAATATAAAAAAATAAAGTTGTGAACATTGAAATGTATTGCAGATATCAACGCCAAAATTTTATTTTGCGCTGTTATTTAATAATTATAAATTATTTATTTATATAGTGGCGCCATCTATCTCTCATTTACAAAAGTGCATGTTGTTTACATTACAGAAATCTATACCGTTGAAGAAATCGTTTGTAGCAGTATTATTAATTTGAAAAAATCGACGGCTACGGCAGCATAGTGGTGGCAAAGCCAGTTGATTTGTGTGTTTTTTGTGTCATATATATTTGTAATATAATTATTATTGAAAAAATCATAGGTAACGGCAGCATTCTGGTAGCGAAGCCACCAATCACCCGCCGTTACGCGGTCGTTGATTTGTGTTTTTTGTGTCATATACGCGGGGACAGTTAGTTGTTAATACGGAGAGATCAAAAATTATCTTGGTCAAAGGTGGTCATGAAATGGAAAACGACGGTCTTAGCTTATATCATCCTTTTGAAGTTTGTCAAGTTATGTGCCATAAAATAATAATAAAATACCATTAACTAGCATACCAGTTCTAAAATAGGCTTCAATCATGTAAATTTTGTACTCTGTGGTGTAAACCATATTCAAAAACTGCTTAAGATTACAAATTTACAACAGTAAGAACAAAATTTAACAATCAAAAGATGGTTGACATAAATGCACGGTACTAACTCCGACAGTTAATTTAAAATCCATGACTACCTTTGACCAAAGATAATTTTTGATCTCTCGGTATTATTGATTAATATAACCCCTAGAAACAACTATCTCATGTAGGTAAACAATGGCACAGCTATTTTACCAAGAAGGTGCATTATTGGTTTACATTGCTAAATTTTAGCCGGTGGTAAAATACCTGCTTATCTGCATTTGCAGGTATCAGGTATTGATAGTCTTTAACTTACAGTTAGGTAGCATAAAACATAAAACTGTAAATACTCATAAAATTTAAAATAATCAGAAAATTAGCTTAACTTTTATTTTAATTCCAAACCTTAGGAAATTCATATTGTTATCACAAATTAAAATGCTGTTTAACGAAACAACGACATAAGCAAATTTCGAAAACCAAACAAATGGAAAATGCGGTTAATATACTCGTAGGTACCTACTTACACATACGACCATGTCATTTATATTTACGTATATATCTACTAAATTGTTATATTATATATTTAATTATACACTAATTTAGTAAGAATTTCACATAATAATAATTAATCAGACGACTTTTCGACACATTATATTATATACGCATACTATTGCTCAAAAAATATAGTTTTCATCGAAACAAATTAAAGACGTATTTGAATGGCGATTTATGAAAAAGTGTAATCATAGACGCATAATAGACGAATGTAGTATTTGCTTTGGGAAACGATTTGCATAACCGTCTAATAATACAACATAAATATCATGCCGTACCTTTTATACTTAAATTAGACGCATATAAAGCGTCGTGACTAATTCGCGGATATGATATACGAATATATTTTTGACCAAAACCGATTCTAGACGCTTGTTCCGTTTTAAAGCCGTCTATCATACTAAAGCGTGTTGCTAGGGATGAGAAAATGAGACAATTGATAGATAGAAAGTTTCGTTATCTTGACACCACCGCTTATAAGACTTGTACAATGAAGATTTTGACTGCCAATTTGGTTCCAGATAAAGTTTTGTTGTTGATGAGCAACAGTAATGTGATTCCATTTTAGGTAGTTCTTTAAAAAAAGATTTTAAATCTTTCTTTAAGTCTTTATAACGCGAAAAAAAAACTAAGTCAGGCTTAGTTTGTTTTTTTTTTCGCTGAGGTTTCTTCATATTCATCGCTTCCAACATCATCAGTTTCTTTTTTTAACCAGTCACGAATCATATTTTCTTGACAACTGGGAGAATTCAGAAACATCTGCTTGCAAACTCTAATTTGATCCTCTCCTTTCTTCATGTGATAGACTAACGATTGTTTTCTTCTGGAAGTTTGGTTTATTCCATTTCTATGCCTTTTTATTGTCCTGATTTTTACCAAAAATGAGACATATTTTTCTTTCAGCCCATGTTATTTTGGACCAAAAATGTTTAAAAATATTTTCTCTTTCAATTTTAGAGAAACTACGACATTTTAGTGCAGCATTTTGCATTGATAGTTTGCAGCCACATGGTGGTTTTATCTTTTTTTCTTCTCTTTTGATGTCATAAACCCATTTGCCATCAATTTTTCTTTTACCAAAATATTCTTCTCCTTTTTCACGCCTAATTTTTTTTTAGTTTCTCTCCATTTTTCTATTGCCACAAATTGTCTTTTATTTCTCTTTCGCCGCTCATTTTCCGTATTAATTTCATTAATGTCATAATCGACATTTTCATCTACTTTTGCTTCTTCATCTGCATCAGTATCGAGTACATAATCGGAATCGCTCTCAGTTTGTAAGGCTATTGTAGTAAGATCTTGTATATTACATTCAACATCTGCTTGTTCACAACCAAGTGCTTCACTGAAGTATTGTTCATTTGTTGTTTGTTTATTTGTGTTTTTACTAAGTTCTATCACATTGTCTACAATAATATCACATTCATTAGTTTGTTCATAGTTAATTAAGGTGCAGTTATCGTTATAATAAAAAAATGTAAGATTTTCCACAGTGGCTTCTTGATCTTGGTAGTCTAGATGAATAATTTCTTGTTCTATATTACTAGTTCCATTGATTTCATTGACTGTATTGTTAGTTTCATCATAATTTGACACTTCTTCTCTAGCTAATATTGAATACGTTATTTCAGGAATATCTAGGACCAAGAATTTGTTATTATCAGTATTCGGCAATGAAGTAACCAATTTATCATCAGACTGTTTATTTTTCACCAAATTCATAATTTTGGAAGTTCTTGAACTTAAATTTTCCATATTTCCTAGAAAACGAGAAAATTTTTTTATAAAAGCAGTCTTTTAGAACAACATAGAAGCCAGTAACTCCTACATTGCGTTAGAAATATTGTTTGCACGCTAAAGAAAAACATGTAACTCCATATAAGTTTAAAAGACATAAACATGCAATTAATTTCAAAAGAACTAAAAACTAAAAATATTATTTACTAATTTAATGATATAAACTTACATTATTTGAATAACACTATTGATTATAAATTGAACGTCAATAAATCATAGAAAAGATTAAAAATTTAGAGCAACCTTTGGCGTAATGGCATCTTAAACACAACACTAGAGGACTTATGGGTATTGCGTATCGGTTTAAAAGAAGTGTGGACTTACTGGATTCATAAAATTCAAATTTGTAGATTTTAATATATTTTGGACCTACTGGAATTTCTTTAGTGTTAGAAGTTAATTTTTTTTACAACAGATGGCGCCACAATCTAATATTCGAATAAATGTGGACTTACAGGTTTTGCAGATTAAGCCGACGATATGCGGAAGTTATTTTACATACTTCCGATTCAGAGAACAGCAGTGACGAAGATGTGTTATTACTATCACTTGCAATTGTAAAACGAAAATTACGAACAAAGCCAGTTCGAATTCAACAAAATGTAGAAACTGTTGTAGAAATTATACCGCCACACAGTTTCAGCATAACTTTAGAATTACAATAGATGCTTACGAGATTTTAATGAATGTTATTGGACCAGAATTAAGAAGACAGGGAACAACTGGAAGAAATACCACAGATGTGGAAAAGCAGGCACTAGCTGTTATTTGGCTTTTGACCACTCCTGATTCTTATAGGTAAATAATGATGTCATGAAATGTACAAATACTATGTACCAATTTATATATGATTTTAGATCAGTAGGATTTGGGAAAATCTTCTTTATCTGTGTGTTTTATGAGAGTAATTAAAATTTTGTGTGGTCTTGCTAAGAGAATAATCAAGTGGCCTACTGGCGAAAGGTTGAGACTGGTAAAAGAAAAATATCTAAGAATGGCAAGTTTAGACAATGTGATTGGAGCGGTAGATGGAACATTTGTGCCAATAAAAGCACCGAAAGACGATCCACAATCCTATATAACTCGAAAGTGCAACTTTGCAAGCGATTTGTGATTCATTTTTAAAGTTAACAGATGTATTTGTGGGCTACCCCGATTCTGTCAGCGATGCAAGAATCTTTAAAAACTCAGATATTTACCGGCGTATTACAATAATGTTGAATTAGATTTTCCTAATAATGAATATATACTTGGGGATAAGGCTTATCCTGTGTTGTCTTGGTGTGTACCACCGTATATTGACCGAGGAATTGTGACACCCGCTCAAAGACACTGTAACACAATTACTTATATCTAAACATCGCCAAACCATAGAGAGATGTTTTGCATTATTGTTTGGCATTGTTTTAGATATGAATCGCACTGACTGGATACCAAGTACAGTGCTAGCCTCCTGTGTCTTACATAATATATGTTTAGACACTAATGACTTACAGATTGAAAACTATATCGAAGAGGGTATAGAGTATGAATCATGTACATGGAAACGACGAATATGAAATTATGGTTTATGAACATCACAACCGCCGAGGAATAAATCGAAGAGATGATTTATGTAGACAATTATTTCAGCATAACGTTAATCAGCTCTAAACAAATTATATTAAATCTCATAATGATCCTTAATTACATTATATTATTTAAAGTGTTTCCACCTGTAGAATACATAATTTTATCAACTTTTTCTCTACATGCACTGTTTTAAATTGCCTGTCTTTTTTTAAGTTACCTATAATAAAGAATTGACACTTTACTTTTAATTTAATTTAACTATCTTTTTTAAATAAATTTATAAATGCATCCATTTTCTCACTAAAAACATTTGTCATTTCCTTTTTAACTTGTAATGATTCTTTATGTCTTCTTTCACGATTAAATTCTCTAGAGTTTGCTGCTTCTTTTATTTCTTTCATGAATATTTTCAAAGGATCTTCCTTCTTTTTCACCATAAGCTTCATTTTTTTGTTGGGTGGCTCTTCCTAGATCATCTTCCGAATCGAGTATGTTATCACTCTCATTTGATACTTAAAAAAAGAAAAAGTAGGTACATAATTTACAACATTACAACACTGAAAAACACACAAGGTTCACTTACAATGCTATTGGTTTGACGTTATGTTTCTTTCCCAAAAACTCGTCCATTTCTTCGTAATAATCAAATTTTATATTCGCAGCTCCACTGGATCTCTCTCCCATGTTGTCTTTTTACTTTCTTATACCAAGTATAAGGAAGTATAGTAATCGTGATTTTTTTCGACTTCGAGATTTTGATGGATTTACACATTTCTAGGGCCCCTGAATCCATTCTGACCATTTTCGCCATGATGGCTGTCTGTGTGTCTGTCTGTATCCACCATAACTCAAAAACGAGTTATCGGATTTGATTCAAATTTCATATTTAAGAGTTTGAACAAAATTGTGGGTGCCACATTCAAAGTTTTTCATCTAGCACCAACACAAGTGACACTTACCTGAAGACATTTTTAGGTTTTTTAGGAATATCTAGAAAAATAAACAATTTATGAGATTTTTTATTCTTTAACATTGATTTAGAATTGAATTTTGAACAAATTTTGTTTGAACTTTTTTTTGAAATTCCGTTAAAAAAATTTCAAAAAAACTAGATATTCTTAAAACCCTTTATATTTCTCATAGCGCGCGTTGATAGTTGAATCCGACGGTCGAGCTAGACATGTGTCTCATTATATGGCTGCCAAACGGAAGGTCCCGGGTTCGAATCCCAGAAGGACGGACCATTAGTTTTTTTTTATTTTACTGGTTTCTATGGTACCGAAAACAATAATAATGAATAAATAAATGTAATTTCATACCGGGAGATTTTTACTTTCTTATACGTAGTATAAGGAAGTATTGTAATCGTGATTTTTTTCGACTTCGAGATTTTGATGGATTTACACGTTTGAGGGCCCCTGAATCCATTCTGACCATTTTCGCCATGATGTCTGTCTGTCTGTCTGTGTGTGTGTCTCACTGTGTGTCTGTCTGTGTGTCTGTCTGTATCCACCATAACTCAAAAACGACTTCTCGGATTTGATTCAAATTTCATATTTAAGAATTTGAACAAATTTGTGGGTGCCACATTCAATGTTTTTCATCTAGCACTAAAACAAGTGACAGTTACCTGATGACATTTTTAGGTTTTTTAGGAATATCTTGAAAAATAAACAATTTATGAATTTTTTTTAACATTGATTTAGAATTGAATTTTGAACAAATTTTGTTTGAACTTTTTTTTTAAATTCTGTCAAAAAAATTTCAAAAAAACTAGATATACTTAAAACACTTTATATTTCTCATAGCGCGCGTTGATAGTTGAATCCGATGGTCGAGGTAGACCATGTGTCTCATTATATGGCTGCCAAACGGAAGGTCCCGGGTTCGAATCCCAGAAGGACCGGTCCATTAGTTTTTTTTTTATTTTACTGGTTTCTATGGTACCGAAAACAATAATAATGAATAAATAAATGTAATTTCATACCGAGAGATTTTTTTAAGTGAGTAATAGGTCAAAAATCTAAAATAAAACACATTTTTGTCGTAAAATTCGGTTACAAGGACAGATTTATGCGTATTGCAATAAGTGCGACAGAGACTATTTGAAAATTGCTGGAAACCTTCAAAATTTTTACAACAAATTTAACTTAATTTCTTTAGGAAAAGTAATTATTGTGATACTATCCGTAAGTATAAGAAAGTCATGTGTTGGGCACATCAGATATTTTAAGTGAGTAATAGGTCAAAAATCTAAAATAAAACACATTTTTGTCGTAAAATTTGGTTATAATGAGTGGAACAAGGACAGATTTATGCGTATTGCAATAAGTGCAACAGAGACTATTTGAACATTGCTGGAAACCTTCAAAATTTTTACAAGAAATTTAACTTAATTTCTTTAGGAAAAGTAATTATTGTGATACTATCGGTATAAGAAAGTCATGTGTTGGGCACATCAGATATTTTCTTTATATAAACTGCTGGCCAATTGAAACGTACCAAGCGAATTTTTAGGTTGAATTTAAAGTCATATATTTTGAAAAGGAGAAAAGATATCAACATGAGGTTTTCAGGATTCAAGAGATAATTTTATTGCAAAAGCAATAGTGTGACCAGATTTTTTACTTTGAAGTACGTTACTATCTACAGAGTATGAAAGAAAGTCGTCTTTTTTTTCTCAAACTTTATACCTACCGGAATTCCACAAAAATTTTTTTATATTTTTTTGATGTCGATTTTTTTAGTCGCTGGTTAATGAGGAAAAAACCAATTTGTCAAAATTTTTATATCCCTCTGATTTTATAAGATACCTAATTTTTTATTAAATTTAATATTGTTGAACAGGTTTTTGCAATAATAATTATGTTGCCATTTTGAAAGCAAATGTCATCATGTGATATGTCGATAAAAAGGTAATTTTAAGTAGAATCTGATTCTTATGGAAAAAAATATACAGGGTTGTTTTAAAAAATTTGAAAGTTAGTAGGAGGCTATTCCGGTGAAACCGGAAGTGTCATCAGATTGTTTTAAACATCAAAATGATTATTCCTTTCAACAATCAAACCATGCCAAATTTCAAATTAATACAGTTAAATGTAACAAAATAGTGGGGGTTGTAAAACGATTTCGTAGCCACCCGGTAAACACGAATATGAGCAAATTTTTTAAAAAGTGAAATACCCGTTTTGAGGATATAAGTCACTTAAACCAACGGTGAACATAAACTAACTAAATTCCATTCTATTCCATTAAGAAAATAGCCTCAAAAAATGAATTACAAAATTTACCAATTAGCGAACGTGTACCGATTTTTGATAAGCCACTGGTTACCATTAAATTATGAAAGTACAAAAAGTGTACTTTTTATAAGAAAGACATTCATAAGGTATTATAATCAACTACAGATTGGTTCTTACAAAACACAATACGGCCGAACGACAAAAAACAAAGAAAAAATCAAATTTTCAGCAAAAATTCGGTTTCTTATAAAATAACAGGGATATCAAAATTTTGAGAAATAGGTTGTTTTCCCATTAAGTAGGGACTAAAAAAAATTACACCACACAAAAAATTTTGTGGAATCACGGTAGTTATAAAATTTGACAAAAAAAGGAAGACTTTGTTTCATACCCTGTAGATAGTAATGTACTTCAAAGAAAAAAAATCGGGTAACACTATCGTTTTCTCAATTAAATTATCTCTGAAATCCTGAAAACCTCATGTTGATATCTTTTCTATTTTTCAAAATATTTGACTTTAAATTCAACCAAAAAATTCGGTTGGTACGTTTCAATTGACCAGCAGTTTATTTATCTTTCAAATATTTCCATTTATCATTGCATTGAGTAGTCGTAACATAAATCTCGTTTTTTTTCATATCCTCGACGACCAATTTCCAGCATTGTTCATTTTTAAGAGTGGTTGATTTAAATTGTCGGTCAAATTTTTGTCGTAAGTTGATAAGCATGAGAATGGCGTCCTTAGTCCAGTTCATTTTATCTAAAATTAGTCAATGAAAGTTACATCACTAACAACCTCAATTTAATCATTTTACGGGTCTTGATTGGTGGTATAATTATTTTCAGATGTGATATTTAATTAGCAATAAAGCATGAATGTTCATAATAAGGGTGAAACTAGTATTTGATTGAGGTGTTATGTAAGATGCATTTTGATCTTAACGCTGATTTGGTAAATTACTAGTTTGCAAATTAAGGACTAATCCAATTATTCAAAACACTTACTATCGGAGCCTTTTTCTTTTGAAGGTTTAGTAGTCTCATTCATGGATTTATTGCACAAGGGCGTAGATTCAAGAGTTGACTGATATATTATAATTTCTCTGTAACAAAAAAGCCCATAATTTATGTACTTAGGTATTAGATAAATTTAGGCATTTTACTGATTGTTTTCATCGATTCTCTTTTCACTAACACTAAATCATTTTTGTTATAAGTCACAGGGTTTATAGTTTTATCGTACACATTTTTTCTTTCATCTTACTATTAACTAAATTATTTCGAGCATCTTGGTGAGCTCTTTGTAACCTATATTTTAATTCTAATGGGTAATCATTAAAATTATATAAAGGATCTATCTTAGTAGTCAGACTGTTAGGTATATTACAAAGTTTACCAAAAACTAATTCGTAAGGAGTATATTGGGTTTCTGTATGCACAGTTGTATTATATGCAAAACACCAATAAGGAACCCATGTACTCCAAGAAATATCATGATTTTCTGACAGCGTTCTCAAATATGCACCTAATACTTTGTGAGAATTTTCTAATGATCCTATGCTTTCATGATGGTAAGCTGTACTTTTGATATGATTCATTTGTAATAGTTTGCACACCTCGTTCATGGTTGAAGAAATAAATTCTGTACCGCGATCCGTTGCAATTTCTTCCGGAATACCATAACGCAATACCAAATTATTTACAAATGCTGAAGCTACTGATACTGTGTCTTTATTTTTTAATGGATACGCTTCCACGAATTTTGTAAGTTCACATTGAAACGTCAAAATATAAGAAAAGTCGTTGGCATCTTTTTCGATGGGACCTACGATATCTAGATACAATTTTTTAAATGATGTTCTAGCTGTGGTCGTTATAACCATTGGTTCTCTAACATGTTTGCTATGTTTGTGTCTTTGACAAGTGTCGCATCGTTTAATATAAAATGTTTAACGTCGTTAAGAAGTCCTGGCCAAAAGTAATGTTTTTTAATATTATTTAACATTCGATGAATACCTGCGTGGCCACTTGTAGGAAGTATATGAAAGTCGTTTAATATTAGTTTTTTGGTTTCCTTGTCTTGTATTCTTTAATCCCTTTTACAATACATAAACGGGGACCGGTCTAGTCATGGCATGTACAGGGTGTCCCATTTTCGACACTTTTGGGGGGTACTGGCGTTATTATTAAAGATAGAATGTTGCGGTTTTCACATTCCAGTCCTACTTTTTGACGAAACGAAAGATTCCGGGGTCAAATTTGTCATGGCTCTCTTAGTTTTTAATCTACAGACTGATTCTGAAAATCTTTGCTTTTTAGACACCCCTCGTATTTCCGTTATGCGTCTACTTATCAAAAAGGTGAAAACTGATCTTGATAGAGTTTTTTACGTAGAATTCAGTGGCGTAGACAGTTTTTGTGTAAAAGGTTTAGTTTTTGAGATATTGCCCAAATTTATGTTTTTTTAAATGGGACACCCTATATATTATTTTTTATATTGATTAAGCAAAATTTGGGCTTTCCAGAAATATACAATACTTAATATTTATTTTGAAAAAGAAGTTCAAAATTCGATATTTTTAATAATTTTCTTTATTTATAACAGTAGGCCATGGCTAGTTTATTAGAAACAAATGCAAAATTTGACAGATTTGTCAGATGTCCATTCTTGATGAAATATTTTTGTTACGTAGGTGTTTTTATTTTACTTTTAATTTTTTATTGCAATGGCCGTTTATGATAATTATGAGAAGTATTATATTGTTGGTATGTTTTATACAATGCATTAAAATTATCTTTTGAAGTGTTTAGCTTTAGAATAAACACGCATTGTGAAAATTTTACATTTGTTTCTAAAAAATTAGCCATGGCCTACTGTTATAAATGAAGAAAATTATTAAAAATATCGAATTTTGAGCTTGTTTTTCAAAATAAAGATTAAGTATTATATATTTTTGGAAAGCCCAAATTTAGCTTAATCAATATAAAAGATAATATATATAGTGTCCCATTTAAAAAAACATATGTTTGGGCAATATCTCAAAAATTAAACCTTATACACAAAAACTACCTACGCCACTGAATTCTACGTAAAAAACTCTATCAAGATCAGTTTTCACCTTTTTGATAAGTAGACGCATAACGGAAATACGAGGAGTGTCTAAAAAAAATCAAAGATTTTCAGAATCACTCTGTAGATTAAAAACTAAGAGAGCCATGACAAATTTGACCCCGGAATCTTTCGTTTCGTAAAAAAGTAGGAGAGGAATGTGAAAACCGCAACATTCTATCTTTAATAATAACGCCAGTACCCCCCAAAAATGTCGAAAATGGGACACCCTGTACTTATGGAATTAGCTAATTCTTTAATAAAATTGTTATTAAATTCGTCTGTTATTATAATTAATTCTGGAATATTCAATTCTATACACATTAACTCCAAATCTCTCAACAGTACGTCTCGCGTGAATATTGATCGAGATTTTGGATTAAGAAAAATTGACGAAAGTGACGGTACATAAATTAAAATTTCAGATTTTGTTGCAACATGATCTAATTTTCTTATTTCATTGATATCTTTATTTAAAGTTATAACAAATTCAATGTTATCTTTTGGTTTCTTCAGAATCTCTACAATTTTTGGTTGCGCAGACCAAGAATTTGTAGGAAACTGAGTATTGTTATCTACACTAGAAAAAGTTGCTCTAAATTTACATCAAATTTGGGTAGTTAATTAATTAAAGTTTACTTAATATTTTGGGTAAATATCATAAGAATGTAATTTTAAACCAAAAAATGTATTATTAAAGAATTATTATACCGTGTTTACTATGTGGTGGTAAAAATAGAGCATAAAGTAACAAAAAATACATTAAAAATTCCAAATTTACCTTTCGATCTAATATTACATCTTTACTAGTGTAAAATGAGATAAATTTTGGTCTAATTTATGTCATGTGACGTGAGGTGACGCGCGTATGATGTGGCGTCCATCACTTGTAAGTTCATCAAGCGCAGTGGTGAATGCAGACGTTTGGTTTGATTCTTAGTGTTAACTGTAATTTTCAGTTCAATCAAGAATAAAGTAAGTATCTAAAATCTAAATATATATTACTCGAGGAAAATTAGGAGAATGTGCATGATTTTCTCATTGCCTCCAAGTAATAACCAAACATTTCAATGAGGACTTGGGAGTTATATTTTATAAATTCAAGGTACCTGATGTTTGCAATCACCTACATATCTATATTTTTCTTCTTCTTTTTTTTCAGTGTGTAGATCCTAACGATATTGACCAAGCAAAACTTTTAACGGCCGCACCTGTTATTGTAAAAATAGGTAACATTGTTCTACGCTATGGACTTTGGGCTTCTAACTAATATCAAATTTTTTTTAGATACTGCAAATACGCATACAATGGAATATTTCATTTTCATGGAAAAAGTTCTAATTGACGACCATCCTTCACTAACATTTTGGATTGTTGTTATTTTTAACTAGATATTGATGTTATTTTTATATACCCTGTGTTTTTCGAAAACCGGACCACAAATATATACCTCATTAAAATTTCAAATCTATACTTTCCATAGGAAATAAGTTTTAGGCTGGTGCGATTTTCGAAAAACACACAGTATAGATACAAATAATAAATAGTTTAAAAGGAGTCCATACCTAACTTATTTATTTTAAACTAGCGAAGAGTATAATAATAATATAATAAGTCAGGAATTTAGGCTCTTTTCCTATTTTTTTAAACAACCTCAAACTTTATACCAAAATGTGTTTTAATCAAAAATTATTATTTTGAACGGTTTTTAGCCATATTATAACTTAGGGCAAAAAATCTTGATGGTTAAAACAAAATTTGGTATAATAATTTGGGGTTTGATAAAAAAATTGGAAAAATTCATAAATTCCGAGTTTTAATAATAATGTAATTTTACTATGGATTTACAATACTACTTATGTAGTAATACCTAAGTAATTAGTATTCGGTTCCAACGATTTTCGTGGTAATTTTAAATTTCGTACATAAGTAATTAATTAATTTTACTTTTTCTATGTAATTATACCATTTGCATTATGATATAAATTCCTATTTACTAGTTTAAAATTACATAAATCCTGTAGTAAAATTTTAATTCAAAGTTAAATTTACATAACGCATTCTAAAGTTACCACGATAATCGTTGGCAACGAATAACCAATTGCGGACGTAGTAAATTTACACTAATAATTTTTGCAGTGTATGCTACCACTAAAGGTTTCATTTTCCTTTACACACTCACTCGGTTCCATTCTTTTCTTCTGAGCTCTAGTCATAACCGCAACTAAATTCACATTCATTCGATGAAACAATCACTCTCGATAATGCGTCTGCAGTTACATTATCTTTTCCTCTTACATACTTAACATGAAAATCATATTCTTCCAAACATTTTGTTAATCTACTAGAAGGGTTATTGTGGTTAAATAAATAAAGTAATCTGTCAATATCTGTGATCTGCCAATATTTTAAAATGTCTACCGAATAGATATGGACGAAAGTGTTTCACAGCCCATACAATGGATAAAAGTTTTTTCTCAATAGTCGATTAGTTTAATTCAGCTTTATTTAAACCTCTACTTGCGTAAGCTATTGGTTTATTATTCTTGTTTAGCAAAATAGCTCCAATTGCAAAACCTGAAGCATCAGTTTGTAGTATGAACTCGTTATTTTCAGAAAAATCTGGATATTCAAGTACTCCTGGTTGTATAAGTGCATTTTTAAGTACATTAAAGGAATTTTGACATTCTTCAGCCCCCTCGCATTTTGCGTTTTTTCTGGTTAGCTTATTTAAAGATAATGCTTTTTCAGCAAATTTTGGAATATATTTCCTATAGTAATTAGCAAATGCTACAAATCTCTTTACGTCATCACAATTTGTAGGCACCGGATAATCATGCAAAACTCTGGTTTTCTCAGGATCTGGCAATATTCCTTTAGATGTAATAACGTGACCTAAATAAAATATTTCTTTTTTTAAAAAGTCACATTTACTCGGATTTAATTTTAAGTTAACATTTCTAAGTCTATTAAATACTTTAATTAAGTTAGCGTTATGATCTTGTAAATTTCTACCAAATACAATTAGATCATCTAAATACACAAAACACTTTTCATAATTAATGCCTGACATTGCGATAGTCATCAAACGAGAAAAATTACTATATAGGGCTTATTTTTAAACCCATTGGCAATCTTTTCATTTGATACTGTCCACGGTTTGTTGTAAAAGCTGTGTAGGGTCTACTTGTAGGATCTAATTCAACTTGGTAATAACCTTGACTTAAGTCAAGATGGCTAAAATAAACAGCTCCAGAAAGTGAATCAAGAATTTCAGTGATATTTGGTAACGGAAATTTGTCATCATGAATTCTCTGATTTAACAATCTGTAGGCTATTACTACACGCCATTTCTTCTCTCCTTTACTATCCATCTTTTTTGGTATAATTAGTAATGGAGAGGACCATTCACTCTGGGCCTCTTCTATAATGTCATTGTTTAGCATATTATTAATTTGCTTTTCGACTTCACCTTGTAATGCTTGGGGAAGTCTATATGGTTTTTTATATACAGGGCTAACATTTTCCCGTAATGTAATGGATTGCTTATAAACATTTGTTGTTGATAGTTTATCTCCTTCTAAATGAAAAATATCCGCAAATTTGGCACAGATGTTTTCTATTGAAATTTGCTCTTCCTTATTTAAGCCATGTAAGTTTAGCAAATTATATATTTGCTTAACTCGATTTACAGATATTTTATCGGTATTAAATTAACAAAAGTTATATTCACTCAATTTATCTATGTCGGGTTTAAAATTTTTCAAAATTACTTCATTTTCACGTGTTTTCACGTTAAGAATTTTTACTGGAATTTTTCCGTCTTTGGGAGTCACAACAGTTCCAGCCATAAACACTCCTTCACACAACTTTCTCGCTAACACGACACAATCTTCATTCACACTAATAGGTACATACTGCAAAATTTCGCACCTTGGAGGTATCGTCATAATTTCGTTCTTATTTGTATAAATAGCTATGAATTTGAATGGCACTCATTCGAGCACAAACAACATAGACCACTGAGAGTAGTAGTGAGAAATCTACATCCAAGTTGTGAACCTGAAGCAATTAAAGAAGAATTATCTATGAAAGGATTTAACATTCTGGATGTAGTCAACAAAATCAAAAAAGTGCGCGAAGGAAATAGAGTCTCCTATGAAAAGTTACCGCTTTTTATGTTGACTTTTGATAATTCTGAAAGTGCGGAAAAAGTGTTCGAAATTCGTTACCTACAACATATGAAGGTAAATGTGGAAGCCATTAAAAGCGGAAAGCAAATCCCACAATGCAAAATGTGTCAACGCTACGGGCACACCAAAAAGTCTTGTAAACACAAGTTAGTGTGCGTCAAGTGTGCGGGTAATCATCTCCCTACAGAGTGCACCCTACCTAAAGAATCACCAGCCAGATGTTCGAATTGTGGAGAAGCGCATCCGGCTAACTACCGCGGGTGCGTAGTAGCCAAAGAACTACAGAAAAGGCGTGATGCACAGATAAAGAAACAGCAGAAGTCAAGCCCGAAAATCTTCACGTCGAAAAAAGTGGTAGAAGGAGTTTCTTATGAACAAGCAGCAGCTCCGAAATTACAACCTACTCCAACGCAAACAACCCAATCGTCATTGGAACAGTTAATACATAAAATGATGACTACAATGGAAGAGTTTTCGCAGAGACTCGCGCATATCGAAGCCAGGGAAACTGGTGCAAAACCGCGAAAACTAACCAATGAACCAAAACGATCTTAGAATCGCGACGTGGAATGCCAACGGTATTCGTGCACGTAAGGATGAGATAGAAGTCTTCCTTAATAACTATAAAATAGATATTTGTTTAATTTCCGAGACACACTCCACGAGACAAACAGTACTTAAGATTCGCGGATATCGAGTATATCAGACTATTCATCCGGATAACGATGCCAAAGGTGGCAGTGCCATCATTATACGTGAAAATATTTCGCACTATGAAGAACTTCCGATCTGTAGTCCCGAATTTCAAGTGACGGTTATTGGTGTGAACGCTGCACGGCAGAAGTTCTTGGTTGGTGCTTTATATTGTCCACCTAGACATAATCTTAAAAGAGAAAAATACGTGGAAGCGTTAAAACACATGGGCGAAAAATTCATCGTGGGTGGTGACTTTAATGCCAAGCACGAATATTGGGGTTCTCGATAGACCACGACAAAAGGACGCGAATTGAAAGCGGCGATTGACCAAATAGGCTGCAACGTGTTCTCCACGGGAAAACCTACGTACTGGCCTACTGACCCACAAAAGATACCCGACCTCTTAGACTTTTTTATTTGCAAAAAAATTGCAACAAACTTTGTGAATGTGAAAGAAGTGCTAGACTTAAACTCTGACCATTCCGCAGTGCTTTTAACACTAAGTGAGAAAGTTATAGAGAAGGAAGTGCGTCCAATGTTAGTGAACAAAACTACTAATTGGAATAGTTTCAGAGGAGACCTTGACAGTGAACTTAACCTAAGTGTACCATTAAAGACAAGTGAGCAACTCGATATTGCAGTGGAAAAGTTTGTGACAATAATACAAACAGCAGCGTGGAAAAATACTAAAGAGCTGACTCGTAAAACAGTTGGCATTAATTATCCAGTGGAAGTGCGCAACTTAGTGCGGGAAAAAAGACGCCTGAGACGAAAGTGGCAACAGTCACGCGACCCAGCTGACAAAACAATGCTAAACAATAAGACTCAGCAACTTAAACGGGAGATTCAGAAATTGAAAGAAGAATCAATGGCGGCCTACCTTAGCAAACTTACAGCAAATGAAGAAACAAATTACTCCTTATGGAAAGCGACGAAGAAGATTAAGAAACCAATTGCTGCAATTCCCCCTATAAGAAATCATGATGGAAAGTGGATTCGGGAAGACAAGCTAAAGGCTGAAGCATTCGCAGCCCACCTTGAAGACATATTCAGACCTCATGATGGACCAAATCTTCAACTGCCAGAGATAGAAAATCAAAGCAACGAGAGTATTGAGTTGGTAACACCAACAGAAGTAGCTAAAGAAATACACACTAACTTACACCCAAAAAAGGCACCCGGATACGACATAATTACAGGTGAAGTCTTAAAGCAATTATCACGTAAAGGTATCGTGATGCTCACGTACATCTGTAATGCCGCGTTTAGACTTAAACATGTGCCAGCGTGCTGGAAAGTGGCAGAAGTTATTATGCTGCCGAAGCCAGAGAAGCCAGCTACTGATGTCAACTCATACAGGCCTATATCACTGCTGCCCATCATGGGGAAACTATTTGAGAAGTTGCTATTAAAGAGATTGAAACCACTCCTAATGAAAAGGAAAGTGATCCCGGATCATCAATTCAGATTTCGAAGCCAACACTCAACCATAGACCAAGTTCATCGTATCACGGATCTGATTGAAAAGACTTTAGAGAATAAACAATACTGCTCAGCGATATTCCTTGATGTAGCGCAGGCTTTCGATAAAGTCTGGCATTAAGGATTGATTTATAAATTGCATAACGTGCTGCCAGCCCAATATGCCCAGCTCCTAGAGTCCTATTTGACTGGAAGAATCTTCAGAGTGCGACAAGATAATGAATTTTCGAGCTTTAAAGAGATCAAAGCAGGCGTACCGCAGGGTAGTGTCCTTGGTCCGGTATTATATCTCCTATATACGGCCGATCTTCCTTTGTGCAGTAAAGTAACCAGTGCGACTTTTGCGGATGATACTGCCCTCCTCGCGACTGGGAAAACAGTACATGAAGCCACCACCAAACTTCAACATGCAAGCGAAAAAATCCAGGCATGGACCAGGAAATGGAGGATCAAGCTCAATGGGCTCAAATCTGTTCACGTCAATTTTGCATATCGCAGGATAAAGGATGCTCCTCTAGTATACCTCAACGGTATAGCCGTCCCTCACGCTAACACCGCAAAATACCTAGGCATGACCCTTGATGCAAAATTGAAGTGGAAAGAACATGTAAAGAAGAAACGTGAACAGCTTGGACTTAAGTTTCGCTAAAACTCAAACCGGTATGGGTTTACGGCATCCAGCTGTGGGGATGCACGCGGCAGAGCAACGTCAAGATTATCCAGACCTGGCAAAATAAAGTACTGCGGTGCATAGCCAATGCTCCGTGGTGTGTGAGAAACACGGATTTACACAGAGACTTGAGGATCCCCTTCGTCAAAGAGGAAATCCAACGTTTTGCTGGGAGGCACGAAGACCGTCTTCGTCATCACCCAAACGTCGAAGTACTCCATCTCCTCGACAACGAAGATCTGCTGCGCCGATTAAAGAGAACCAAACCCTTTGAATTGGTGTAATGCGTGACATGTGCTTAAAAGCAGGGTACAGTGCGTGGTGTGTCTATTTTAGTGTGTGCGTGGCAAACTTGTGGACGTCATTGGACGAACATTAGTTATTTAAGTATAGTCATTTAGTCATAGGATTAAAAGCGAGATAAATTGATGGTTGGTCATGCTTGACCAGTTTCAATGTATCGTACTCTTAATGTACAATAATAAATAAAAAAAAAATAAAAAATTTGTATGTAATATTAACGATGTTGATTTTCCACGATTATTTAAAATTAAAATATTTTTTTCAAAATTTAATATTCCGTTATATTTTTGCAAAAAGTTTTGACCGACTATTCCATCTGTCATGCAGGATAACTTTTTAAATACATAAAATTTTAATTCAAACTGCGTTGTTCCAATTTTTTATTTTAGTTCGACAAATCCTTCAGATGTTATATTTCCTCCTATTCCATTTATTGTTAATTTAAGGTTTTCAATCGGAACAGTATTACCTAAACATTCATATATTATAGCACACAAGGAAGCTCCAGTGTCAACTAGAAAACTAACATTGTTATCATTCACACGAAAATTCACACTATTCATACTTGCACTCATATAAATTTGGTTACGGTTCTCGAAAAAAATAATTTAAGTGGTTATGATCTGTAGATGGACCTGGTCAATTAACATGAGATGGACCTGAATTTAAATAAAATTCCGAAGAACTTTGTCTCTCTTGTCCATGTGTATCATTTAAATGATAAACAACGTGTCGCTGATTTCTACCACGAGTATTGTTACCTCTATAGTTATTTGATCCGCGGTTGAAATTAGATCTTGAGCTATTATGAAATGACCTACCTCTATAATTATTGTTTCTATTCGTTTGTTGACTCGTATTATTATGTCTGTTGTTATTGAAATTTGAATAATTATTTCGTCTAAAACTATTATGATTTCCTCTACCTCTACGCATAGTCATAATGTTTTGTGAGGGTTCTTGGTATCTGGTAAATTCCTCGTCCTGAGCTGCTCTAATCGCATCTTTTAAAGAGTTACAATTCTGCGAAACAATAATTGTACTTAGTTGCTGATTTCTCAAACCATCAGCAAACCTTTTAATCGCGTTCTTTTCATTAATTGGTTTTAAAATTTCGAAAGCATCATTATTACCCTTTGCCTGGGAAATTGTCAAATCTACAAATAATATTTCTAACTCCTTACCAAAATCTTCGATGGATTTATCACCTTGTCTAGCACGAGTTAATTTTGTCTGTAAAGCAGTATCTGATTTTTGCGTCAGTAAATGCGTCTTCATGTCTTGAATTAATAATTCAGTTGATGCATATGTCCTTGACAGTCTTAATTTTGAAAGTCGAGTTTTTAAAACAAAGTTAATTAAATGTGTTTTGTCTCCATCTTTTAGCATTGAATCATATAACTCGATAGCATCAATTAATTGTTGCGTTTTTTCTTCCGTATCATTTAAGATAGGTAAAAGACTTACTGCCACCTTTAAATCAAAAGACGACATATTTGAGACTGGAAAATCAAGATAATTCTCGTCCGCAAATTCTAAAATTTCCTGATAAAGCGATTCAATCGCTGTATGATTTTCTTTTATTTGTAATATATCGCTATCACTTATTTCTCTACGCTTAATTCTTTCATTAATCTGAGTAATAAGAGTACCTAGATCTTTATAATTTTGTTCAGCTTCACTGAATTTCTTTTGTAGAATGTCACCCTTACTTCGTCTATCGGGGCCTATTTTAGTTAAATAAATTTTAATTTTCTTTAAATATTCAGTTATAATACGACAAGTAGTCAATGTTATGCCTATTATTTTTGTCGTGGTTTTACGAATGTCAACTGCGCTGGCATATGAATTTGACGAGTGCTTGCACGAGTCGAATTCGAAAGCGCAGTTGACATGAGTGAAACCACCACAAAAATGATCTGCATAACATTGACTACGAGTCGTATTTGGAGGACTATTTAATGAATCAAATACCTCAAACCCGTTTTATGCAAATTAAATAATTTATCAATCGAACCATTCATGATTGTTACTGTAACAACAATTAATAATATTCGGTAAGTGTCAGAAAACGTTCCACACTATCATTTGTTTAAAATTATCACCAAAAGGACTAGTACAATTATCGATCTAATTTGTACTAGTACAATTACCGCTGCAATTTTTTTGTAACCATGGAAATGACTAAAATTAAGTTTTTTCATTCGTTTATGAACGTTAAATGACAGATGAATTAAATAGTCATAAATGTTGTTTAAGCTAGTCTTATCCATTAATAAAATTCCTATTAAAATTAACTAATCATCTAAATTACATGAAATTACCTATATTAAAATAATTTAAAAATAGTATATCCTAAATGCTTACATTGCTTAAATTAATTCCAAAACTTAAAATGTTCAACAATAAAATATGTAACCACTTCCATAAAATGTGCAGAGTTGATATTTTTTACCAATTTCCTGGGTCGATGTCCACTGCAAGTTATCGACCGCAATATTTGAAACGACTGCACAAAATTTCCTGATGATGATGATTTTGGAAATTTTTGGGCTACCAGTGGAAGGGCGTTGTCCTCACGCAGAACTTGGCATCTGTATTTGAGATTTGAAGAGATCATTTCCCCGAATTTCTTTCCTTATGGTACCTCTCAAATATTGCTTGCATTTTCTTGTACCATAGACCAGAAGAATTAATAAAATAATGGTCATCAAACTCAGTACTAACCACTCTGTGCGATTAAGTTCTTGTTCTTGATGCACTTTTGCGTCACCACTCCCGCTCTGGGCAATAATCACCTCTTCCTCAGTTTGAGTCTGTCCCATTTTGGTACATAAAGTTCAACATAAGTCACTCACTTAACTTGGCACTTTTGGGTGTTTGCTTTTTTTTTTCGCCACTTTCACAATAATGACAAATATCCTGGCAGGATCGCCATGTAATGTTTGTGGTTCGGGGTTGAAGGAAACAACATTGAAACTTGACACGTATATTGGTCTATAACATAATAGGTGTTCACATGTCAAATAACCTTTTATATCTATATTACTAATAAGTAATTATTACTACTGAACCCTAGGGGTTCCCCCTCTACTAGTGTTATACATAATACTTATACCACTACAACCCTATATATTTTTGCAAAACTCGATGGTAAATTAAATTCTATATAAAAAATGTTCTCATCTTTTTTTGATAATAATTTAAAATAAGCGAGTTATTTTGAAAAAAAGTTTGCAACGTTTTAATATCAAGTAGCCATGAAAATTTTAATTTAGTAAATTTTCAATATTTCCGTAATTCTTTCAAATGTTTTTCAACTTGCTTAAATTCAAAATTATGATCGTTTGGTTTTAATAAATTACTATTCCGTTTTATGGCTACTTGATTTTAAAGAATTGCAAACTTTTTTTTCAAAATAACTCGCTTATTTTAAATTATTATCAAAAAAAGATGAGGACATTTTTTGTATAGAATTTAATTTACCATCGATTTTTGCAAAAATATATAGGGTGTTCCATTTAAAAAAATGTTATTTTTTGAATATCTTGAAAACCAGATGGTCAATTGGTTTTTTGCTTTCACCATTGTAATCAGCGGAAAAAATGCTACTAGTTTGCTAATTTAACCGACTTTGTAGCTCCAATAATAACGAAGTTTGTAATAGTGAGCCACTTCGTAGGGGAAAAGTGTACAAAACGATCCCTTTAAGGAAAAATGCCTATTAAAGCGTTAGTATCCAATTAATCCAAAAGATTTAAGTGGTTTTGGACAGTTATCTTAATAGCTGTGATATTGGTGTACCTACATTTTGCCTATTTATTGACCCAACAAATTTATTTAATTTTTATCAAAACTGTACTAAAGAATCATTTTGTACAGGGTGTCCCATTTTCGACACTTTTAGGGGGTATTGGCGTTATTATCAAAGATAGATTGTTGCGGTTTTCACGTTCCTGTCCTACTTTTTTACGAAACGAAAGATTCCGGGGTCAAATTTGTCATGGCTCTCTTAGTTTTTAATCTACAGAGTGATTCTGAAAATCTTTGTTTTTTAGACATCCCTCGTATTTCCGTTATACGTCTACTTATCAAAAAGGTGAAAACTGATCTTGATAGAGTTTTTTACGTAGAATTCAGTGGCATAGGCAGTTTTTGTGTAAAAGGTTTAGTTTTTGAGATATTGCCCAAACTTATGTTTTTTTAAATTGAACACCCTACATATTATTTTTTATATTGATTAAGCAAGATTTGAGCTTTCCAAAAATATATAATACTTAATATTTATTTTGAAAAACAAGCTCAAAATTCGATATTTTTAATAATTTACTTTTTTTATAACAGTAGGCCATGGCTAGTTTATTAGAAACAAATGCAAAATTTGACAGATTTGTCAGATTTCCATTATTGATGAAATATTTTTGTTACGTAGGAGTTTTTATTTTACTTTTAATTTTTTATTACAATGGCCATTTACGATAATTATGAGAATTACTAGAGGTTCTGACGAACCTCAGCAGTCCGGTCGCTGCGCGACCTCCCTTAGGCGATCTGAGGTTCTGACGAACCTCAGCCAGTCAGGCCGCTGCGCGGCAAACCGGTTTTATGACAGAACTCGGTTGATAACTAACTTGAATTCACACTTCAGAACAGTTTGGTGAAGGTTAGAATACTTTAAAACGCTTCGGTGCAAGTTTAGAATAGTCTAGAACAGTTCGGTGCAGAGTTCGAACACATTAGAACATCTCAGTGCAACCAAAGTCTTTGTATTTCTATTTTATTTTCCCTTATATGAATTTAATTTTCGAAAATTCTAAAAGTTTTTAGTAAATTAAATTCGAATTGTTAATTTTTTACAAAAATGTGATAGGTATTTATTTATTGCAGCTGAAAATATTGAATGGAATTAAAATGTAAAACAATTATTTAAAAAATATCTCTTCCGACTGGTACAGTTAATTTGAAAATTATAGAGTACACTTAATTTTCTACAGTGTGAAACTATCGAAATGCAATGTCAATGTCACTTTTGACAAACAAAATGAATAATCTAACCGAAAACGCGAAAGTGACCATTCTTTCCAAGTTAGAAGGCGGGTGGTCGATCCGAAGGGTGGGCATTGTAACATCGCGAAGAACACCGTGCAGAGGGTGAAACAAAGATGGCAAGAACATGTACATTTTGGTAGAAAAGAACTTATATATAAAAATATAACGTTCAAATTTCAAAAGACATCTTTACATGTGGAAAAAACTGTAATAAATCGACTTCTTGATTTTTGAGGTGTACTCTATAATTTTGAAATTAAGTGTAGGTACGTTAATTCAGATTTTTTTTGTGTAAATAATTTTATCTTTAAATTTCATAATTATCAAATACAAATATTCAAGTTTATTTTCAAACAGATTTTCAATATTTTTATAAAATAAAAAAAAATTAATTGTCATTGGTTAAAAAAGGAATGTTAATATGTATTTAAATATGTATTAGGCTTTTCTCAACAAACAAATCATACACTAATTTATTTGTGAAATGTATTAATAAATTCATTTCAAAATAAGTAAAAAAAGGTTTAAAATTAAAAAAACATTGCATGATTAAAATACAGCCATACTTTCACATTGTACTAAAATAAATCCATTCATTGTGTTTTAAAATAGGTGGTAGTATCTTCATGGTACTCGAGAACACATCGCCTAATTGCACTGTAAAAATCTCCTCCACGTCCATACACATCCACATTAATCCCTTCTGTTGATGGCCAACCATGTTTTTGACACCTTTCCTAGACGATTACTTTTCTTCATGGTGTTTACATAGATATTCATCTTCCATCATATCAGCGATCTAAGAAAGTTTGACGATTTGAAATTTGAATGAAACTTAATCATAAACTTAATATAACCCAAAAAAATTTATTTTTTAAAGGTTAATATGCCAAAAAATTTCAGCAATGTGTTAAAAACTGATATGATTAGGGAGTATTTTTGTATTCCAAAAAGCTTTAATAAATTGTATACCTAATATTAAACCGGTTTCTGCTTTTGACATTGTGTAGCACCCACACACTGGCTGCGCACATTTTGAAACATTTAAATGCTTTTTCTCCAATTTTGGCTACTTTTTTTGGTGGAAGTAAAATTGACGGAAACTATTGCCGCTTAAACTGCTGGACTATTTATATTCTTGGTTGGCGCTTCAGTTCAAGCAATTTTTTTACGCAAATAAAAGACTATTGGAACTTTTTATTGTGAAAATCTTTTCGTATCAAATTCCGTTGTTGTGTAAGTATATAGTATATCATAGAAACAAATTTTATAACTGAAAAAAAATGTGTTTTCCTCTAATTATCAAAGCACATTTGATTTTAGAAAAACAAATATATGTTAAAATTTATTTCTAATCAAGAGAGGCGCGTGAATTTAGAATTTTTTGATAATATAATAACCTACAGTTGCGTCGATCCCGGGACACACTGTCTAATATATTTACGTACATTTTAATTTTAAATCACAAAGTAATCATATCAAGATAGTGTTAATTAATTTTATTAATTAAGTAGTAGGTATTCGAAACATTCCTTCTTAAATGTTTTCTATTAAAATATGAAAAAATTTTATATGTGTTAAAAATTGATAAGAAGAAGAAATGTTTTTTCTATTCCAAACCTTTAATCAATTGCAATCCGCAATTTCTGTCTTTAACATTGGGTGGACGGTTTGAAAGAAATCTATTTTTTGAATAGATTAGTACCTACATTTTTTTAACAATAATCATGTATTTGCGTACAAAGTTTGTTTCAACAAAAGCACAAAGAAGAATATAAATAAACAATCTAGCAATTTCTGTGGCAATTATTTCAGTCAACTTTACTTTCACCAAAGAACTGGTAAAAAATTTGACAAAGACCCTCTAACATTATTACAGCTATCCAAAAAGACAAAAATGTTTTTAATTTGTATGGGGGTACCTTTAAGATAAAAAGAAAATTTTGAATAGCCTACGTGCCATCAATTTACGAACACTCTGTATTTCAACTTTCTATTCTCACCTTGGGATAAACATGCAACGAATTATCCAAAAAGAAACTGCGCCATCATATTTTTGCATACTCAGTTTTGGCTACGTCCTGCAATTACTTCTATTACGTCAGTTCACCATTTGAAAAGTTCCAAAGCAGCATGTTCAATAATATCTAAATCATTGGTAACTACTGCAGCATTTGCACAGTTTGGATAATTTGTATCCATCATCAACATCTCCATGTTCCTAAATATTGGAAAACACAATGAGAAACAGTTTTTCAGGAAAATCTATAACCCCAATGTATGCTTAGCATGTGTAAAAAAATTTATTCTTGTACAATGACTTTTGACTCAAACGTTTTGAGGTTATTATTTTTGTTTATACACACAACAATAGCAGAAGGTGAAGAAGGTCGAATTTTTGGCTGAAATTCTCACATACCTTTAATTTTTGGTAAAATAATAACATCAGCTGTGAACCGGCAAAAACATAACCATAAAATTTCATACTTCTTTACCACCATGCTGCTAAAGCAAATTTTTAGAGATCTCGTTGTTGGAGAAGAAAAATTCAATCCACTCATCATTCGCAAATTCCAAAACCAAAATTATTGTAGAACCTTTTATTTGGTTCAATTCATAAATCTTCAACTTTTCTGCTTTCATCTGTGCCTTAGTTTCATTTCTTTTCCATTATCCAACGTGCCCTTAATATTGAAAAACACAATTAGGAAGACTTTTACTGGAAAATATAACCTCAACGTTTGTCTTATGAGTAAATTCGTGTACAAATACATTTTCAAAGCGATAATTTTTAAGTGTTTAGGCAGGCAATAATGGTAATTTATATTTATGGTTGCCACAAATGCACTATTACCTTTTATTAATGCAAAATTACTGCTGCAGACTCGCAAAGAATTTAACCACAAAAAAGTGTCACCATAATTCATCAGTTGTGTAAATCTACAGTCCAGCACCATGCAGTTTCACCAAATCTTTGTAGAAGAAAAACTTCTTTAATCTGTTCCGTTCATTGTTCGTACATTTCAAAACCAAAACTTTGTAGCATGTTATTTCTTTTAATTCATAAATGTGCAAGTTTTCCAACGTTGAGGAGATTTGTCTGCATTCACCTGCGCCTTAGTTTCAGTTTTATTCTATTGTTCCTAAAATTCGAAAAACACATTTAAAAAGAGTTTATGAGGATAACCTAACTGCAAATCTGTGTTTTAAAAGTAAATTCTTGTACAAATATATTTAAAGCTATTATATTTGTCTCTAAACATAACACTGATCGTCGATGATGGTGATTTACATTTGCAGTTTCCACAAATGCACTCTTACCTTTGATTTTTGCAAAATTACTGCAACAGATTCGTAACCTCAAAACTTCGCATGTTTCATCAGCTGGTGTAGTTGGGGTTTTTTGTTGCTGTATGCAACTGTGACTGCTCGAAGCACCATCTCCATCTCTTGATAAATTAACAAAATAAAATTTTAGGTAATAATTTACATATGTAATTATTTTGTTTAACTAACCTTTTGGCGATGATGAATGATGGATATTTCTCTCAGCGGCGACACATTGCATCGTCAATTTATACATAGATAAAATACTTGCATATTCGATGAAATTACAAAAAAACGGCCACATTTAAACCAAAAATATTTTGTCACGTCGCAATTTCACATGCAAACTTGCTTATTGTTGCTGATGTTGCTAGGAAATGTTGTTTTTTCCAAAGCTTCAAAGAATTGAATAAATGTAGATAATGCAGATTTCTGCATGTTTTTTTAGGATTTTTTAATATTATGCAAATGACTTTGAGGGAAACTTTTCGGATTTTGAACTAACCTGTCTAGAGCCGGCGCCGCAGATTTTTCCATTTATAGTGCGATGCTGATGCCTTATGTAGGTATTTTTGTCACTGAAACATTTTGGCATTTTACATTTTCCTACAGCTTGGTATCGTTTGGGGAACACAAAAACTGCACCTGCACACATATTGCCTGTATTTGTACAAATTGTTGCACTTGCCGCAAACACAAACTTTACACGCACGTAATAAATCAAAAAAAAATTCCGGGATACCTACAAACACAACTAAAATCCACTTGTAATTCATTTTAAATACATTTTTCAATAGTTTTTCTTGCCAGTTTCTTACTGCAACATACAAATGTCGACCGACGGGTGCTTTTTCTTGCAGTTTTACTGCAACACAACATGAACTAACTGACAGTTGATTAACCTAAAATGTGGAAACTTCAAAAAGGTGCGGACAATAATGTGCGTAGTGAAAATTTCATGTGTAGTATAGTAATAATCGAGTGTTTACGTGTAGTCAATTTCCGCGTACGTGCCAGAACAAAGGATGCAAGATGCCTTTTCTAACTGGAGGTACTTTTCGGGGCGACCTCCTGCACTTAGACCATTCCACCAGTTGATTTTAAACAAAAACGACCAAAAAGTCAAAGAAATTTTAAACCATATAGGCATAGTGACATTGCAATCCAACTGATTCAAGTATTTTTCCCATCTATTTGAAAGTTTGTTTACACCGTTGCTAACACCCGTTGCTATGTACTTTTGCGACATATCACGTTTTATTATATATAGATTATATTGTTGGTATGTTTTATACAATGCATTAAAATTATCTTTTGAAGTGTTTAGCTTTAAAATAATTACGCATTGTGAAAATTTTGGATTTGTTTTTAAAAAAATAGCCATGGCTTACTGTTATAAATAAAGAAAATTAGTAAAAATATCGAAATTTGAGCTTGTTTTCAAAATAAATATTAAGTATTATATATTTTTGGAAAGTCCAAATTTTGCTTAATCAATATAAAAGATAATATATAGGGTGTTCCAATTAAAAAAACATATGTTTGGGCAATATCTCATAAACTAAACCTTTTACACAAAAACTGAATTCTACGGAAAAAACTCTATCAAGATCAGTTTTCACCTTTGTGATAAGTAGACGCATAACGGAAAAACGAGGGGTGTCTAAAAAACAAAGATTTTCAGAATCGCTCTGTAGATTAAAAACTAAGAGAGCCATGACAAATTTGAGCCCGGAATCTTTCGTTTCGTAAAAAAGTAGGAGAGGAACGTGAAAACCGCAACACTCTATCTTTGATAATAACGCCAATACCCCCTAAAAGTGTCGAAAATGGGACACCCTGTACATATGGGTGTACAAAACGATCATTACTGAAGGTATAAGATGATCCCCGGATCATTTTGTACAGCCAGCATAGTTTTGTAGTTGGATAATACCATAATAGAAAAAAAAACAATGTTTTGTTAATGTTATAGGTAGAGTATATTAATTAAGAGAACCGTATTTTTCCTAAATCATTGGATAAATGTTAAGAAAACCAACATATTTAGAATCTAACAACAGTTTTCCTAATATAAGTCATTGGTAAGTATTTTGGTTAAAAAAAGTAATATATTATCATAATATAAAAAACAAACTCTCAGATAAACTTTTTAAATTGCAATAATCTTAACTTAAATTCAACAACAAAGAAATTGTTATAAATTCAACGTTTCCTTTACGCTACCGAAACTACCAGTAACGCAGAGATCACAAGTAAAATCATCAGCATCGTCACTATCTACTCCTGCACACTCTTCATGTCCCCATTTCAGGCACTTACAGCACCTTATCCATCCTTCACCCATGTTGTCTTTGGAATAAATTTGTGTACAGAACATACATTCCGTATCATCTTCATCTGCAGAGGATTCCGAGAGATCTCTTTGTCTCTTCTTCTGTTGTCTTTTGACAGTTCCTTTTCCTTTAGATTTTCTTGCGGAAATAGATTTCTTCAATATATTCTCTTTTCGTGAAGCCCGTTTCGGTTCTTTGTCCATTTTCTTTTCCATTTCCGCTTCTAAATAGTTTTTGTAGGATGTGCTGGTCAGTATTGATGTATCAACTCTTGTTCTCTTTATATGGCTTCTTTTATCTTTGGTAATGGTTTTATTAGACTCGGTGCGATGACTCCAAATGACGGGGGACAACAGAGGATAAGTTTACATTGTCTGCAAAACTTGTGAACTGAATTGGTGACAAAGGAATGCGATGAAGGTGGTGGTGGTGCTGTGACATGAAGAGGCGCTGGACTTATTAGTGGTGATGTAGCTTTAGGAAATTTCTGCACGGTTTCAGTTGGTGACGTTGGTGGTACATTCGAAAACGAAACAGATGCTTCCCGTTGAGCATCCAATTCAATTTCAGTTGTTTCAGCAGCAACATAGTCCACATTAGTAAAAGTATCAGGGTTAAATGGATATATCCCGCATTTCGAAAATCCATGAAGAGCATTCAATGGAATTGCCGCCTTTAGATGGGCCTCAGCAAAAATTTTTGTTATTTGAAACACAGTCACCACTCTGCCAGAATTGTTATTCATCCACTTTTCAAGCACTTGGTTATGGTAGATGCTCAGAGGATACATGACCCCCACGTCTAGGGGTTGGAGTTTGTGGGTACAATGTGGTGGCAGACACAAAATAATGACATGGTTATCTCTTGCCTTTAGTATCACATCCAAATTTTTTGTATGCGAGAGGTGACCGTCTAGAATCAAGAGAGCTGGATCGTCCTCTGACGGTTTAGTATGTGCCAAAAAATGATCCAGCCAGTTGTATTACAAGCATAAACTGATCCGAGAGGTGCACCATCCATCAATTCGATTTTCATTCGGACTCTGCGAAAAATGAACATCGACGGTATGAAATTTCCAGAAGCGGAGGTGCAAATGACTGCAGTTGTCGTGTCGCCTCTCTCAGCCGAAGTGACTCTTGCTATCTGTTTACGACCACTTTGTGCGAACACTTTTGTGTTTTTAGTCAGGACAGTACATAAACTAGTCTCATCGACATTGAATATTCTATGTGGTGGAAACGAATACTTTTCCTGGGTGTCTTTTAAAATAGAAAAAACTTTATCGACAACCGACTTATTAAAAGCACGTGCTCGAGTCGTTGATGTTGATTCTGGAGCACGGAGTGTTATATCAGAGTTACGCTTCCGAAACCCTTTCAGCCAGTCATTTCCGGCTTTTTCCTTATCTACTGAAAACGGGTGTGGAATATTATTTTTTACAGCCAACTGATACGCAAGAGAAAGTACATCTTGCTTTGTCAGTCCGAACATTCTGGACTCCATATCTTTAATCTGACCAACAAGTTCGCGTTCCTGTTCCTGTGTAAAAACTGGTCTACTGCTCATAACCTTAAGGGCCACTTCCACGCTCAAACATGTTTGCGCAAACTGGTTTGTACAAACCATCGCCATTGCACACCAATGTACGCCTCGACCAACACCGGCCACTGCTGGTGTCCACACATCACATTAACCCAGGTGTTGGCTCAGGTACTTTCGTATAGTTTCGTACTGAATGATGGGCCTATGTGTGGGCATGCGCTAGCATCTGCACCAACTTCCTTTGATGAGCGCTCCAATAACCGATAACTTGGCCATCGTCAGCCATGCTTGGCCATCATACGCCAACCTAAGCAAATGCGCACTCTACACAATGGCCCATTGTGTGTAGGAGCCTTATGACAGCAGGCCACAGATATCTTACTCTTTCTAAATAGATAACTAAAGCATATGGGCTGCGCGATGAAAAAGTGCGACAAATTGAAGATTTCAATAAGGTCGAAAATCGTGATTCCGGGGGGTATTTGTACTTGTGCGCAAGTCCAAATACCCCCGTGTGCAGTTTCAATTCGGCTCATTTATGGTTTTATGCAATGGCTATCTATTTAGAAAGAGTAAGATATCTATGCAGCAGGCTCGTTCCGCCATACCGGATCTTAGTACAGCACTTGATCATAGATGGCTCACGTGATTTGAAATTTTTGAATGTAGAAATTTTGAACGAATTGATAACATGACGGGTTGTTCTGCTCCTAATTGTACGAACAATTCAGACGAAGGTTTCAATCTGTATATGTAAGTACTTTTATTAGCAAACAAGTCACTAATCAGTAATCCATAATAACAGTAGGTATAGTAGGTACCTATTGAAAATTTTATTTCGTCTTCTTCTTGCTTAAGTTATGTTAAGTAATTTAATTTATGAGATCATTTCAATATGGTTTCAATCAAATTCGGTCGATTTTATAATAGAGGGTTATTCACCGAAACCGTTGGTTAGACGTTTTAAAAGATTTAATTAATATGTTTTTCTGAAAATTGGTTGATAGCCTAAATAGTATAAGGATCTCTTTATGTAAAATATTGTCAAGTTACTACGACTTCCGGTTATACCGGAAGTAGACCCTAACTTCGTTTTTTTAAATGGAACACCCTGTATATTATTACATTTTTAAATTCTACATTCAATT
Source organism: Pediacus dermestoides (assembly GCA_963942485.1). Taxonomy (NCBI): domain Eukaryota; kingdom Metazoa; phylum Arthropoda; class Insecta; order Coleoptera; family Cucujidae; genus Pediacus; species Pediacus dermestoides. The sequence goes on along the minus strand of OZ012630.1, from coordinate 11,727,408 downwards.
ATAATAACATTTTGTTAAAACAATTTTTCTGTAAAACATTTCATTTAATAATTACAGGATAATTTTTTTTTTAAATGTCCAAAAATGGGCTAATTTTATTTTCTAGCCTTCTAATATTCAAATTGAAATGCGGTTTTGGCAAGATGTTAACAAAAGTGTACTACTTGAAATTTCTTCATTACAACTGCTCAATGTTCTACAGGGGGTTTATAATTTAGGTGCCATTAATAAAAAAATCAAAACGGCATAACTCATTTTTACTTTCTTATAGGTAGTATAAGGAAGTATTGTAATCGTGATTTTTTTCGACTTCGAGAATGGCACCTAAATTATAAACCCCCTATAGAACATTGAGCTGTTGCAATGAAGAAATTGTAAGTAGTACACTTTTGTTAACATCTTGCCAAAACCGCATTTCAATTTGAATATAAGGCTAGAAAATAAAATTTGAAAGTTAGCCCAATTTTTGGACTTTTTTTTAAAAATCATCCTGTAATTATTAAACGAAATGCTTTAGAGAAAAATTGTTTTAACAAATTGTTATTTTTTAATAAAATGTTTTTCCGGTCTAACCGGAAGTCGTAGAAATTTGAAAATATTTTAAATAAAGAGATCATATGCTATTTAGGCTACAACCCAATTTTCAGAAAAAAATATTAACTACATCCTTTAAAACGTCTAACCAACAGTTTCGATGAATATCCCTGTATATTATATTCACCAAGTCTGCGTAATCGCGGTAACAGATAGATAGATATTTATTTGTTCCAGATAACATGGCCATTTAGGCATTAGAACACGTCAAAAATACATAATATATAAGTAAAAATTTAAAATTACAATTTGCACCACACAGTATAAGACGGTATTAACAAACATCTAACAAGATTACATACTTAAAACATTATTAATAACCATAAACAACTAACCATAAGAACAGAAACAAAACATTCACACGATTACATATTAAAAACATTACTATCATTAAAATACTCATCAAGAGAATAATACGGAGTTTCGATTAAAAACAATTTTATTCTACTTTTAAATTTCTTTGTTGGTAGATTTCTAACATGACTAGGTACTCTGTTAAAAATTTTTATAATGCTAAAATAAACACTGTTCTGTATATATGTAGTATTTGGCTTCTGTACAGTTTTTAAATCATCCCTATTTCTAGTGTTGTAGTGGTGGTTTCTATCACAGTCTCTAAATAATGTTCTATTTTCTTATATAAATATCACAGCCTCAAGTATGTACATATTTATATGCGTTAATATTTTGTACTTCACAAAGATGGGTCTGCAAGACTCACTTTGCCTCATTCCAAAGATACCCCTAATACACCTTTTCTGCAGAGTTAAAATCCTGTTTACCTCAACAGAGTTTGCCCAGAAAATTATACCATACCGAATACCCGAATGGATGTAGGCGTGATATGCCGATAAAGCGGCCTCAGTATCCACATATATTGCAATTGACTTTAATGCATAACAACACCTTGCCATTTTTCCCGCTATCCTACCTATATGAGGTCTCCAACTCAACCTTGCATCTATATCAACGCCCAGAAAAGACACGCATTCAACCGATTTTACACTGGTCCCATTAATGTCAACTGATATAGCATTTTCTGTGTCTCCCCTAAAGTTAATTGTGATGTCGCTACAAGCGTTGGACGTCGAAAGGACCAGTCTAGCATGTTGTCCGAAAGTCACAGGACGCACAACAGTGATACATGTTTCTATGATATAAATCATATGCCATACATATACTTAGTAATATACTAGATGATACATATATAATCAAGTGTTAAGACTTTCTGTTCACCCGCATAACCCAAGATATAACACTGGCGACGAGGATTAAAACAGATTAAATTTCTGTGGTTCGCGAAAACGTGCTTAAACATGGCAGGAAAATTTGAAAAATTTAATGACGATGAGGGTGAATGGGCAGTATACTACGAACGGCTTGAACAGCATTTTACTGCAAATCAAATTACGGAACCAAATATCAAGGTAGGTACGTTGCTCAGTTGTGTCGGTGAGAGGACATATAAATTGTTAAGAGACTTATGTTTTCCAAATCTTCCAAAAACTAAAACAGTGGAACAGTTAAATACATTGTTGAATAAGCAATACTGTTCGCAAGTGTGTGTTTGGAGAGAACGAAGACGTTTCTTTGAAGCCGTACAAGAAGATAATGAGAGCATAGTTGATTGGTTCGCGAGAACAAGAAGATTGGCGGTGAATTGCAAGTTCGACAACAAATTGGAGGACAATTTGAAGGACAGATTCGTGACAGGATTAAGAAAAGGTCCCATTTACGACAGATTGTGCGAAGAGGCTGAAACGGAATCTCTGGAAAAATTGAAAACCATCGCATTACAACGAGAGGGAAGAATGAAAGAAGACTGCGAAAATGTAAATTACGTACACCAACGACAATGGAAAGCAAGGAGTGACCGCGGCATGGACCATTCGCGCGGACATGCGAAACACCCCTTTAGTAGAACTAGGACAAGACAAGGTCAAGACGACAGAACTGAAGCAGGCAGGAAAACCAAATTTTGTAAAGTATGCGGCAATTCCCATGTTGGTATGTGCCGTTACAAAAATTTCTCCTGTAAAGTATGTGGAAAAAAATGTTTGGAAAAGGTGTGTGGTAAGAAAACAATAAATTTCGTGGAAGAAAACAGGTATGTGAACGTGCTAGATTCTAATTATGACATTATTGACAAATCGGAAAGTGAATTCGCGGTTTTCAATTTAATTAACAGAGAAACAATAATTAATAACAATTTTAAAGTAGAAATTACAATGGACGATAAACGTTTTAAGATGGATATTGACAGCGGAAGTGCGGTTTCTGCAATAAATAGTGACATTTACGCCAAACATTTTAAAAATAAATATAAATTAAATAGGGACAACACCATACTAAAAAGTTATAACTGTAGTATTTTAAGTCCGTTAGGTTATTTTCAAACCAATGTTGAATACAAAAATGTAGTTAAATTGATAAGATTTTATGTAATTGCGGACGGTGGACCCAACATTTTGGGACGCGACTAGACAAATAGCTTTAAGATCAAATTTGTTATGTTAAATAATGTACATTCGTCTAGAGAGGTGAGCGATCTAATTGGTAGATTTCCAGACGTATTCAGTGACAAAATTGGCATTTATAAATATAACAAAATATCCTTACATTTAAAACCCAATACTAAACCAGTTTTCTTTAGACCAAGACCGATACCCCTTGCCTATCAGAAGGAAATGGATAAGGAATTGGACAGGTTGGTGAACAGCGGAATTTTGACGCCAGTGGACAGCAGTGAATGGGCGACTCCGCTGGTGCCCGTTATAAAGAGTAATAAAAATTGCGCATATGTGAGGATTACAAGTCAACCGTGAACAAGTATCTCATTGAGGAACAATATCCTTTGCCGAGGATCGACGAGATATTCGCCAGGTTGCACAACGGGGAATTTTTCAGCAAGTTGGAATTGGTTCAGGCATATAACCAGTTCGTACTAGATGATGAAGCTAAAAAGATACTAACATGGAGCACTCACAAGGGTTTGTTTACTGTTAACCGAATGCCTTTCGGTATAGCGCCTGCAAGCTCCAAATTTCAAAAGTATATCGAGCAATTATTCATGGGTATGGATAATGTCATCACCTATTTGGACGACATCTTAATAACAGGACCAACTAGAAAGAAACACTTGGAAACGTTGGAAAACGTTTTGCTAAAGTTAAGAAACGCTGGACTTACGGTAAAAAGAGAAAAGTGTGAATTTTTCAAGACTGAAATTCAATACCTGGGTCACAGAATTACTAAGGAAGGCTTGAAGAAAACAGATGACAAGGTAAGAGCAATATTGGATGCTCCTCGACCTGCAAATATCACGGAAACAAAGGCGTTATTGGGTATGATAAATTATTATAATAAATTCATTCCTCACTCTGCTCAAATACTAACCCCACTCTATTCTTTATTGAAAAATAATACTGAGTTCATATGGTCAGATGAATGTTAATCGGCCTTGTCGGAAATAAAAGAAATATTGATCTCTGACACTGTTTTGACGCATTTTAATCCTGATTTACCTGTATTACTTACCATAGATGCATCGGAACGTAGAATATCAGCTGTTTTGTCACATTGCATGCCGCATGGACAAGAGAGGCCCATCAGTTTCACATCCAGAACCTTATTGCCATTGGAAAAGAAATATTCAACTATTCATAAGGAAGGCTTGGCAATCTACTTTGGAGTGTCGAAATTTTACCAATACTTGTGTGGAAGGAAGTTTATTCTGCGCACCGACCACAAACCTTTAATTCTTCTTTTCGGGGAGCACAAAAGCATTCCCAAGATGTATGAAAACCGAATTGAAAGATGGGCAGCATTCCTATCAGGCTTCAACTATACTATCCAGCACATAAAAGGCAAAGAAAATGCGGTGGCAGACTACTTATCAAGAGCACCTATCAAGGTTCGTGATGAAGATGAAAAGGTCAGTTACCTGAATTTCACTACTAAAGTAGGGGAGTGGCCAATTAACCATGATAAAGTAGCAAAACATACAAGCCAAGATGGAGAACTTCAAGAGGTAATGAAATATCTGCGAGAAGAGAAATGGCCAAGCACATCCAACAAGAATATAACAATTTTCAAACATCGCAGAGACGAATTGTTTGTAGATAAAGGAGTAATGATGTGGGGGCTTCGAATTGTGATTCCACAAACGCTGAGAAAAGAAATTCTGCGGGATCTGCACGCAGGACACTTTGGAACAGTAAAGATGAAAATGAAGGCAAGATCATTATTTTATTGGCCAAATGTCGATAAGGACATAGAAGACATCACAAAATCTTGTTTAGCGTGTTTATCGAATCGCCCCTCTCCACCAAAGGCTGAACTGACGCCTTGGCCAACAGAAACGGAGCCATGGCATAGATTACATGTAGATTTTTTGGGACCAATGGATGGCAGAATGTATCTGGTGATAATAAACGCTTATTCCAAGTGGGTTGAGTTGTTTCAAATGAAAAACATCACCGCTGACGAAACAATAGAAAAATTGAGAGAAACATTTGCAAGGTACGGATTTCCACATGTCATAGTCAGCGACAATGGCACCCAATTGACCTCGGAAAGGTTCCGAGCTTTTCTCCGTCAGAATGGTATAAAACACATTACCACGCCTCCATACCACCCCATGAGTAACGGTTCAGCAGAAAATATAGTAAAAACCGTCAAGAATAAAATAAAAACATTTCTATCTGAAGAAGACAACAAGTCACTGAGCATACCAACTTCAATGGCAAGATTTTTACAGGATTATAGATCATTGGAACATTGTACGACGAAGCAAACACCAGCCAAGCTAATGTTTGGACGAGAAATCCGCACTAGACTCAGTTTGCTGAAGGAAACCGATGAAAACAGCAAGAAATCAATTTCTGAACAACATACTGCTGCAAAGGAAACACAAAAGAAAAATCATAAGGGCACTATACGAGAGTTTGCTATTGGAGAAAGTGTCATGATCCGAGATTTTAGAACTTTAAACGAGAAAAATTGGACGAAGGGAAAAATAATAAGAAAACTGGGTAAGGCAACGTTCTTTTGTCAGATACCAGAAGGAAATATATGGAAAAGACACAAAAACCAAATTTTAAAACGATTACCTGAAAAGGGGGATGAAATAGATGCAGGAACACACAGCAAAATAGCTAATCGTGTACGTGGAAATCTACCAAAGTACGATCAAATAATTGATACAACAAGTACTATTGCCACAGAACCTACAAACGGTAATGTTTTAGATTCAAACATTCCATTATGTGAAGAAACTGTAGAAACAAACAGTACTAATTCAAACACATTGAATAGTGACAACATTGTTAATAACGACAGTGGCACAAGACCCAGAAGAGTGGTTAAAGCTCCCGAACGCTTAAATTTGTAATGTTGATAACACGCAAAATGTTTTTATGAAGTGGGTGTGTGATTTGATTAATTCTGTAACCACATAATTTTGTTATAGGTTTAGTATTATATTTACAATATTGTAAAATACTTGTCTAGTTCGCACGTCCATGGTTTTATAAATTAAAAATATTTTGTTGTATTACTGATTGTTTGTTTATGTCAAAATTGCATAAAAGTGTGTTAAATTACAGAATGCCTCCTCCGAGCTAAGGGGGAAGGTGTGTGATGTCGCTACAAGCATTGGACGTCGAAAGGACCAGTCTAGCATGTTGTCCGAAAGTCACAGGACGCACAACAGTGATACATGTTTCTATGATATAAATCATATGCCATACCTATACTTAGTAATATACTAGATGATACATATATAATCAAGTGTTAAGACTTTCTGTTCACCCGCATAACCCAAGATATAACATTAATAATTTGGGTTTTTGACACGTTTAGCATCAAGTTATTCGCCCTGAACCAAGTCTCCAATCCAGCAAAAGCACTCACCATATTTTCCCTAACAATCTCATTAGATTTAGCGCTGAAAACCAGTGACGTATTATCAGCATACATAATAGTCTCCTGAGATGATATTTTGGGTATTTCGTTGGTGTAAACTATGTACAATAAAGGACCTCTGGGGAACTCCCCTTTTTATTTTTAAACCCTGCGACATCACAGTACTACCATCCAAATCCCTTTCAGCAACATGTTGCACTCTGCCGCTAAGATATGATTCAATAAGGCTCAGAGGCACTCCCCTGATCCCATACAGATCCAATTTGTTTAACAGAATTTCAGGATCAACACTGTCAAAGGCCTTAGAAAGGTCAAGACACATTGCAAGGGTACACTTTTTGTTGTTTAGTGAATCAATTATATTATGTACAGCTTGATATATTGCTTTAGTTGTAGATTTTCCTTTTCTAAAGCCATATTGACATTCCTTTAAAACTTTATTTTTACTTAAATAGTCTGTTGTTTACAATCTTTTCAAATATTTTATTTACGTTTGACAGAATTGATATTGGTCTATAATTTGAGAAATTATCCCTCGGACCCTTCTTATAGATTGGTCTTACAAGTGCAATCTTTAGTTGCTCAGGATAGATGCCAGTGCAGATTGCCAGATTCACAATGTAAGTTAAGGGAACACTCACCAGATCCGAGACCTGCCTCAAAACAACAACAGGTGTATGATCTTTACCCACTGATTTTTTATTTTTTAAAGAACTTATAGCATTGAAAACCTCAGCCTCAGTAGCAGCATGAAGGAAAAAACCCACAGACTCTATTTTCCCATAGTCACAGGCTAAACCAGCATTTACCTCCGAACAGGCCTCTATAAAATGTTTATTTACCTGGATCAAAATTTCATCAAATACCCTTGTTTGAACAATATTCTAGCACAGTTACACGTTTTTTTGAAGTTTTATATTTATTAATTAGGGACCAGGTAGCTTTAAGAATGAAATTTGAGTTTGCTTTTTTCTTAGCCTCCAAAATGATTTTCTTTAGGACCTTACAATAGGCCGTATAGAAGTCTCTACTGATCCAACCTACAAGCAATTGCTTATACAGTTCCCTCTTATTTGCACATGATGTTTTAATACCCCTAGTAATCCACGAGCGAGAGTTCCCACCCACACCTACTTTCTTTGGAACAAAAACAGCACTCATAATATTACAAAATTTACCACAAAATGAGTCATATGCATCATTCACTCCATGAATGTCATACAGGAAATCCCAACTTACATTTTGCAATATTTCCCTAAACTGTGAAAGTTCTTAGTGTAAAACACTTTCTCAACTCTCCCACATACACTCAATCCATTCCCGGGCAAGCCCATGCACAGCATTTGAGCAGTATGATCTGATAGTGAGGTCTCCAGAACCTCAACCGACTTTGGATCATCAAAATTAATGAACATGTTGTCAATTAGAGTCTCTGATGCAACAGAAAATCTCGTAGGCTGAAAAACAGTCTGAATCAAGTTATAAGACAGCAATTGATCCAAGAAAAACCTAGACCGACTACTATTCTGTAATAAATCTATATTAAAGTCACCACACAAAATAACCTTAAACGTTTTAAATTTTTGAAAAATGCTTTCCAAAATATTTGTTAACTGCTCAGTAAAAAGCATAAAGTCTCCTAACTGAGTTCTGTATATAGCTATCACACATACTTTTTTAGTTACACATTTTACATTAACACATTCAATGTGACACTCAATTGACTTCTGCTTAATCCATGCCACTTCTTCAAATTCCCACTTGTCCCCTTTGTTGTGGTAGATACATACTCCTCCATGTTGAGCAGTTACTCTAGAGAAGCTGGTTAGCAGTGTATATCCTTTCACCCTAGTACTATATGCTTCCCCTTTCTCAAGCCAATGCTCTGTTAAGCACAGGATATTTGGTTTCACAGGCATCAAGCTTATGTAAATTTCAAGTTCCAAAGTTTTGCTTCGGAGGCTTTGGATGTTTTGATGGAATACTGAGATATTGGTTTCCTCATCGACCACTAGGTTGTTGGAGCCACAAACCGCTTCGGTTTAAAAAATGGTTGATTACAATGCCCTCAGGCCAGAGTTCTGGAGATAGCACTCTCTGCACATTTTCTTTCGTAACCCCTTCCTTAAATGAGCTCATATATTTGTGTTTCCGTATGCTTAGCTTTTCGCAAATACAATGTTGAACATTATTTTTTGCGAGATACATTGTTATTTTGTCAGGGCTGGTATCGGGATTAAAACCTGAAAGAAATAGCCATTCATATCTTACTGCAACATTTAGATCGCCCATTTGACCTTTACCTGTTATAGGTTCAGGACGTTCAATTATTTTAAACAAGTTCTTGTTACTTTCTCTCCTTCTGCTTGGAACTTTGGTCCACACATTACTAGTTTTATTTTCTATTATTTTTTGGTCTTCTTGTTCTGTGTCTGAAATTTTGTTACCATGACCCTGTCGTTTATATTTATTTACATTTGCTTTTGTTTTTACTTCAGCCATTTTGCTTTGTGTCGTCATCCATGCGTAGATTTCAATAGCGTATGGTAGTACTGGAACTGGACGTTCATCAGTTTTGTTTGTAGTAGGTTGCGAATTTGAAATCGGATATGTTTCCCGCACAATTTTTTTCTTTTTTCCTTGATTTCCAAGTGTTGATTGACCATTGTTTGAGTTAATTTTTTCTTCGAGGATAGCAATTTTTTCCCGCAATAATCCATTATTTTCCACCAAGATACTGTTCTTGCTCATGAGTTCTTCTATTATCAATTTTTGACAGTTATTTTCCACTTCCATATTGTCAATGGCATTTGTAGATTTATTTACGTTGTAAACTATGTCGTGTTGACATTCAGCATTTTTACTTTGTACCGAGACTTTCACACATCCAGGATGATAGAAACATTTACATTTGACACAGAAGAATTTATCTCTTACAATTGCACGTTTGCAATGCTTGAAATTTGTGAATATATTAACATTTTGCACATTTTATTCGGAGAGATCAACAGATCCGTCTACCTCGGTAGCCATTTTTGCCTGCCCACTATGCTCTTTATTATTATTATGTATATATGTTGTACGCGGCACACAAAATACGCAGCGTAGGTAAACCCGCCTTAAGATATATGTAATAAAATGACGGGACGAGCCAGCACGATAGGCTAATTACAGCAAAGTATTCCGTCAAATTAAAGGTCACGTGCAAGGGCAAGGGTTATTCCGGCATCATCTTATGGTACCGATTTATGCTATTATTTAAATGAAAAAAAAACCTATACAAAACAACCTAACCTGGTCCGTGACCTATAATCGCTCCGAATAAATAAAGCATTTACTTAAAATAAAAAAAAGAAGGGTAATCCACGGAATCGAACCAGCACCGTCTGGATTACTAGGCAGATTCTCTACCAACTGCGCCACGACGGCTTGTGCTAGAAGTGGTATTTGTTTTGGATAAGAAGAGTACACAATGCAAAAGCACCGACAACCTTGAATTTGACGGAATACTCTGCTGTAATTAGCTACTCGTGAGCCAGCTACCTTTTATAACGAGACCGTAATTACAGCAAAGTATTCTGTCAAATTCAAGGTTGTCGGTGTTTGACCCTAACCTAACTATTTAACAAATAATAAATAATGGCACTTCCACTACACCCAACCAGCGCTTGCATAAAACTAATCTGAAATATGACCACCTCGTTCGCTGCCAAGTGATTAGCGGCTAGACCCCGCCGGTCCGCAGGTATTTTTTCCTTAACCAACGTCCCGAGTCCGATTGCTCCGTAATCATATTATGGTACCGATTTATGCTATTATTTAAAGGAAAAAAAAAGCCTATACTATACATAACAACCTAACCTGGTCCGTGACTTATAACCGCTCCGAATAAATAAAGCATTTACTTAAAATAAAATATCTGATGTGTCCAACACATGACTTTCTTATACATTGTCATTATAGAGTTTGTATATTTGGAGAATACTGAAGGGGTAGCCAATAATCATATGCAGTCGACATTCAATACGTTATTAATATAAAATCATATTTATTTATTTATTACTAACTGTCCCCCGCGGGCTTCGCTCCACGATAGTTTTCTATTTTGCGCCGTTTTTTCAATAATATTTAATTGTATTACAATATATCTATTACAATATATCAATATACCGGGTGCCCGTTTTCAAACCTGAACATAAGGATTTAACATTATTGTGGTGAATTCTTGCTCGCCAATTCAGCCTAGAGAATATATTTTTTTATCAGTGGAATGAGAAACTTATTGCGCGTCAAATGATATCAAAAACTACATTATTTTCATCGATTTTTATTGAAAAATATTAATTTAAAATTTGAATGTCGACTGCATATGATTATTGGCTACCCCTTCAGTATTTTCCAAATATTAAAACTGTATAATGGCAATGTATAAGAAAGTCATGTGTTGGGCACATCAGATATTTATTCTTTAACATTGATTTAAAATTAAATTTTGAACAAATTTTGTGGAAGCGTTTTGTAACAGATTTTATCCACAACCAGTATATTATAAGGTCATAATTCTACTGCTAGGAGACGTCTTATGATATTAATAAAACACATGGGTCTTATAATTAATACCCATGACTACCTACTCTTTAATAAAACTTAATTCTACATAATTTTTCCAAAATATTGTTTTAAAAAGAAGGGAAATCTATGGAATCGAACCAGCACCGTGTAGATTACTAGGCAGATTCTCTACCCACTGCGCCACGGCGGCTTGTACTAGAAGTGGTATTTGTTCTGGATAAGAAGAGTACACTGAATACTTTGCTGCTATTAGCTACTCCTATTAACTGTACATATTACAATATGACACAAAAAACACAAATCAACAACCGCGTAACCACCGGTGGTAGTTTCGCCACCACAATGCTGCCGTAGCCGTCGATCTTTTCAAATAATAATATTGCTACAATCGATTTCCTCAACGGTATAGATTTCTGTAATTTATATAAAGTACTTTTGCAACTGAGTGATAGATGGCGCTACTATATGAATAATAAGAAAGTAAAAAAAAGAAGGTAAATCTATGGAATCGAACCAGCACCGTGTAGATTACTAGGCAGATTCTCTACCCACTGCGCCACGGCGGCTTGTGCTAGAAGTGGTATTTGTTCTGGATAAGAAGAGTACACTGAATACTTTGCTGCTATTAGCTACTCCTATTAACTGTACATATTACAATATGACACAAAAAACTCAAATCAACGACCGCGTAACAACCGGTGGTAGTTTCGCCACCACAATGCTGCCGTAGTTGTCGATCTTTTCAAATAATAATATTGCTACAATCGATTTCCTCAACGGTATAGATTTCTGTAATTTATATAAAGTACTTTTGCAACTGAGTGATAGATGGCGCTATTATATGAAAAATAATTAAAAAAATTTGACGGAATTTCAAAAAAAAGTTCAAACAAAATTTGTTCAAAATTTAATTCTAAATCAATGTCTACGAATAAAAAAATATCGTAAATTGTTTATTTTTCAAGATATTCCTAAAAAACCTAAAAATATCATCAGGTAAGTACCACTTGTGTTGGCGCTAGACGAAAAAGATTTAATGTGGCACCCACAATTTTGTTCAAAGTCTTAAATATGAAATTTGAATCAAATCCGGTAACTCGTTTTTGAGTTGTCGTGGACACACATTTATTTATTCATTATTATTGTTTTCGGTACCATAGAAACCAGTAAAATAAAAAAAAAAACTAATGGTACGGTCCTTCTGGGATTCGAACCCGGGACCTTCCGTTTGGCAGCCATATAATGAGACAGATGGTATACCTCGACCATCGAATTCAACTATCAACGCGCGCTATGAGAAATATAAAGTGTTTTAAGAATATCTAGTTTTTTTGAAATTTTTTTGACGGAATTTCAAAAAAAAGTTCAAACAAAATTTGTTCAAAATTCAATTCTAAATCATTGTTAAATAATAAAAAAATCTCATAAATTGTTTATTTTTCAAGATATTCCTAAAAAACCTAAAAATGTCTTCAGGTAACTATCACTTGTTTTGGTGCTAGATGAAAAACATTGAATGTGGCACCCACAATTTTGTTTAAACTCTTAAATATGAAATTTGAATCAAATGCGATATCTAGTTTTTGAGTTATGGTGGATACAGACACACAGACAGACATCATGGCGAAAATGGTCAAAATGGATTCAGGAGCCCTCAAAACATTAAGGGTGGCCACCGGCCATATCTCGGAAACTACTGGACATAGAAATCCAGAGAAAAAAATTTCATTACTAAAGTGGCCATGAGAAAAACCTGGAAATTATTTTTAAGTTCCGCATTTCGGCGCAAGGGGGTGCAACTGAAAAGTAAATATTAAAATTCTAAATTTCTATGAAAATTTTCACATTAAGGTATACCTTTGGTAACATTATTAGAAAGCTTGGACAATTCTGCATCATTTTGGTTTAAGGCTCATTGGCGTACCGACCTTAATAAGAGTGGGGGAAGCTATTGAAAGTGTAATCATTTAAATCGCTGTAACTTCTAAACGACTTATGCGATTTTAGTAAACTTAAGCTTGTTTGGAAGAGAATTGTAGGTACTTTTAATTATCGCATCCAATGGTACACGATAATTCGTATTAAAATAGCTAGAGGGCGCAATTTGAAACAATAACAGTTTTTTTATTTTATCCCGAAAACTTAAATTAAACGGTATAATTTTGAGATCATAATCGGAAAGTAGATTAAATTTGCAAGAAAAAACTTGAAGACTGCAGCTCGATATCTTCGTTCGTTTGAGAGTTATTGCCAAAAGAATAATTTTTAACACTTTAAGATATGGTTATTTTCATAGTTCCGTGGTCAAGCAATTCATGACAAAAAATATTTTAAAACTATATTATGTGTAGGTTTGTCACTTATTATGCCAAGGGCCCAAAAACTACTTTATCTACTACCAATTCATAATAGCCTTGATTTGACATTAATTTGAGTAAGGTAAGTCAGATTATTACGCAACATGTGTTTCAAAGAAATCATTACCACACTGAAATTTCAACAAGAAAATTCTTTCTTACAAGTATTTATAACACAATTTTTACAATTTAGTATCTTTATAGGAAAATTTATATTTGTAAATGTCTAATTATAATATAATATATATTGTTTAATTCTTTAAAATTTGTGATTAACATTGAGTAATGACACTTCATACTCTTAAGTTTGATTTTTTGAAACCTGGAGAATTTTATAATAGAAAAAACCCTAACTTCACGTTAGATAACTGAAAAAATTTTTAGTTTTATTTTATAATAAATTAGTTTTATATTTTAATAATAAATATAACACGGTCCACGTCCCAGATTTTTTGGTGTATAAATTGTTTAATTATTTGAAAATTTATGATTCAAATTCATTGTTGTGTAGCGCTGGCTAGTTTTTACATAACTTAGGTTAGGTAGTCCAGTACGACAACTTGACAACAACTACTGAGCAATGTCGCTGGAGATAAATTCAAAATTCATTTTTAATTATTTGGACGGTAGAAGATAAAATCTTGTATATTACACGTCTGTATATTCGTCTGATTACAGAACTCGTCTACGACTCGTTCTGCAATTTCCAGACTCTTATGTTAATGATGTTCATATCCCTCTTATAATATAAATAACTATTAGAATTAATAATATTATCATAAAAAACTTCGAATAACAATAATTATTCTAAGTTTTTTAAAAATAAATCTAGATAGCCGTGAAACAAGATCAGCAGGTTTCCAAGGAGATAAATAAATTGGAATAGTTGTCAACTGATTTAATTTTAATAGGTGTTGTGTTGACAAAAGTTTCTCCTTGATGACTATGATTCTTTTTGAATTTCTTGTTACCTATAGGTATCAAAATTTGTGCTATATGCCTCAAAAATTCTCAATTCCTCTCCCTGGTTTTATGGACAGATGAAGCCAGTTTTACTAGCTGTGGCATCGTTAATTTACACACTATTGGTCACAAATAAATCCTCATTGGATGCGCGAAGTGGATCACCAAAACAGGGTGTGCAGAGTTTTAGGACTCAGAGAATTATCGGTCCGTTTATTTTTAATGGTTGTCTAAATGGCGAATCTTACGTAAGCATATCGTAAGCCTCGGCATTGTTATAAGTTATTTTTGAGGGATGTAGCACAAATTTTGATATAGGTAACAAGACATTTAAAAAGAATCAAGAACAAATTTTTGTCAACCCAACATTTATCAGAATTAAATCAGGTGACAACTATTTTATTTATCTCCTTGAAAACCCGCCGATCTTGTTTCACGCCTACCTAGATTTATTTTAAAAAAACCATATTAGAATAATTATTATTATGCCTGAATTCGAAGATTTCCATGATTATGTTTTAATTCTAAAGTAGTTTTTGGACCACTGAAGTAATGAGTGACAAACCTACACAACCAGAAAGTTTAAAAAATATTTTTGTCATGGAAGGTTTGCCACAGAACTATGAAAACAATCATTTCTTCAAATAAAGTGTTAAAAATTATTCTTTTGGCAATAACTCTGAAACGAACGAAGATATCGAGATGCGGTTTTCACGTTTTTTCTTCCAAATTTAATCTACTTTCCGATTATGATCTCATAATTATACCGTCTAATTTAAGTTTTCGGGATAAAATAAAAAAAACTGTTATTATATCAAATTGCGCCTTCTAGCAATTTTATTAGGAACTATCGCGTACCACTGGATGCGATAAATAAAAGTACCTACATTTCTCTTTTAAACAAGCTTAAGTTTACTAAAATCGAATAAGTCGTTTAGAAGTTAGAGCGATTTAAATGATTACACTTTCAATAGCTTCCCCCACTCTTATTAAGGTCGGTACGCCAATGTAGAAAATTAAAATTTTAATATTTTCTTTTTAGTTGCACCCTCTTGCGGCGAAATGTGGAACTTAAAAATAATTTCCAGGATTTTCTCATAGTCACTTTAATAATGAATTTTTTTCCCTGAATTTCTATGCCCAGTAGTTTCCGAGATATGGCCGGTGGCCACCCTTAATGAAACAGCCTGTACTTCGTATAAGAAAGTAAAAATGTACAAATCTCTATATTTTCCGCAATAGTTTCATCGTTATCGCTGCATTGGTTATCAATAATCAGTGCCAATGGCGGCCTAAGTGCAAGCTAATGAAAACAGATGCGTGAGAAACACTGTCTTTGCACGGATTTAGGGATCTATATTAGTGGAATAAAGATAACTTTATTATTACCAGAAATGACCATATGTGGTGCTTCACTGGACAAGGTCATTTAGTGGACTGCTCACCTTATTTCTTTATTTATACGTTTATTTACCATTTAGTATTTTGTGGATTTCTGCACTTTCTATAATTTTATAAATTAAATTATTATATTAGTAATATATCTCTAATTTTTACGCCATTTTTAAACACTTTAAAGACGTTGACAGCTTTCAGCTATACAATCTTTGTGATTAATAAAATAATGTGAGTTAGCTTGAAGTTAGCAACGCATTCACCAGAAAAATGCGAAGCAGCTTACTACCGTTTAACAAGCGCTTTGCTCTTGTAGACGCAACCATTATGTAACACATGTACCGGCAGTAATCCACTGTATTTTGTGCATTTCTAAAGATATTCCATTTGAAAAAATAGGAAATCTTCTTTTCCAAACTCCATAGCTCCTTTCTACAGGATTTCTAGACTTTGTGCTTCATTATATAAATTTTCTGCCCTGGTGTTTGGGTTAAGAAGTGGAGTCATTAAATATTTTTTTACACCGTATCCAGAGTCCCGTAGTAATATGCCATTATCCATTTCACCATTAATCATCAACAGATCCACGCCATCTGGCTACCACATCTAGAGAGTTGGTCAATAAGTCCTTACAAAATAATAGAAAATAGTATATTAAGTATGGAGAACGGTAACCCTTGACGTTCGACATGCTTATAACAATTTTTGCACGATCCGTCAAATTCACGTATTTACTGGTTTAATTAAAAGAATTCGCGAGTGAAAGCTACGCTGGCGCCGCGCCTCGGATATTTTCAAAATCAGTCTAAGCGTCCCGAATCGTTAACTTACAATATAGAAATTGCGTAAAATGATTAAAATAAAAAAAACACTATTGCTATACACCCTTTTGCGACGGAAAAGACACCGACGAAAGTTTGCAAAAATTCCCCTTACATGCCGATTTCAAAAAATTAAAAACATATTTGTGTACAGCCACTTTTGTCTATCTGAATATACCTTATGGGATTTCAGGTACGGCCCCCAGTCATATCTGGAGAAATATTTAACATTAAAAAATTTGAGTACGTTGTGTGTACTTTAAAGTTCTGTGTATGCGGGAGAAATAAAATAGTTTGGTAATAATGTACTATACTTAAACATTTTATTCAAGCTTTTAAAACAAAATGCATATTTAATAAATATTTCAAATTCAAAGTTAAAGCGAATCGACCCATGGGATAATTTAAATGGTAAACCTGCAGGTCGGACCCTATAGAAGAACCTGGTGTCCAAGAGATAAATAAACAAATCGAACAAACCGCAAACCATTCTGTACGAAAATATTAGTAAAATACCTTCAAATACATATTGCAACTGGGGTCTCCTAACTTCGCGTTGTAACCTTCTTGTGTTCGAAGAGGGGTACTTTAGCTAATAAACATAATAACAAATAAAATAAAAAAAGTTCGTAACTGCTCCTCTTGTGCCGACGTCTCGTGATAACACAGCATTTTCAGAGGTTGGATGTAAGCAGCTTTCTCAACCGCTGAATTTTTTAAGGTCCCCCACAATCTTTCTTCGGCGGTACAGCTCAATTCGTCCAAGCTATCAATACCTTTGCTAAATGTTACATGAAATATTATTAAACTTAAAATTATTAAGCTGTCTCATATACGTAAAGCAATTCAATGTTATTTTATTGAAGTAACTATTTTTTGTTTACCTGTAGTACAAATAAATTAGCGCGGCGAAAATATTTCCCGCCCCGGTTTTACACAAACAATAACACTCGATTTTCTTTTCGCCTTTATCAAAATGTATTGAAATATCAATTTTAAGAGCAGGTTCAGTTATATGAGACGATTGATTCACTTTGTATCTTATTGTTAATTTATTTTCATCGCATCTTCGGATTCCACACAAAACCACAAAATCCGCTGCAAACACTTCTTCTTCGCATATTAAAGGACGCACCGAAATTCCTAATAACGTGAAAATGTCAGAAAACTCAATATTCACTTTTGCCATTTTTCATTTGCTGTAAATTATTTATTTTAATAGAAATATTGTGAACTGTACATTTGTCACATTTGAATTGTGGACGCTTACGTCCGACATTTTGAATAGACAGTGTCGCCATCTCTAGGGCCTTGGATTCGCGAATAGTAGACCAAATTAAAATGATTCTAAATTTGATGTCCATCAAGTTAGCATTACCACTTTCGAATAAAAAAAAATATATTGGTGGATTAATTGTTGCTTAATTGTCGTAATTTTGTCGTGGAAGAAAAAAAATTGTCGCGCTAATTTTTTTCAAAATAACCCCTGGTAATGCTAACTTGACGGTCAAGTTAGCATTACCACCTCTGAAAATAGGGTATTTTCCAGGATTGATTATTGGATTAATTGTCGCTTAATTGTCGTAATTTTGTCGTGAAAGAAAAAATATCTGATGTGCCCAACACATGACTTTCTTATACGGATAGTATCACAGTAATTACTTTTCCTAAAGAAATTAAGTTAAATTTCTTATTAAAATTTTGAGGGTGGTTTCCAGCAATTTTCAAATAGTCTCTGTCGCACTTATTGCAATACGCATAAATCTGTCCTTGTCCCACTCATTATTACCAGATTTTAGGACAAATAAATAACAGAATACTTATCAAAATTCCACAATGCGAAAAATGCTTGATATCTTTGAATTTGCTGTAGCTAAACTTTGAAGATTTATAAAATACTTCTCAGTTTTGGTCAACGTTTCACTCAAACAAACTGTACAGTGCACAACAATCCTTCTCATCAAAATATTTCGATCTTTTGCCTTTGACAGTTGTTTGACTAACAATCTCTTCTTCTTCTTCGTACTTGGATTGCAAAGCAATGTCAAGGATTGTCACCAGGATTGGATTAATTGGTTTTCACTTTTTAAATTTTTATAACTTTATTCGAGCTCTTCGTGTGTTTAATGCAAATAGAATCTTTAGTATAAAAACAAATAGATTTCTGTAATGTAAACAACAGCCACTCAGAGATAGATGGCAACACTATATAAATATGTAAATAATTTATAATTATTAAAAAACGGCGCAAAATAAAACACTTTTGTTACTTTGTCGACACGTCTAAAAATTGAAAGAGCATTCACAAAAAATTTGGCGTCGATATCTTTAATGTAGATTTGCATGCATAATACAATTTCACGACTTTATTGTATATATTAGAAAAAATTTTAATCGAGTTGCCATGATATCTAAAACAAAACCGTAGCCGTTGTAGCCCTCGATCTTTTCAAATAGTAATGCTACAATCGATTTCCTCAACGGTATAGATTTCTGTATGTAAACAACATGTACTTTGTAAATCGTAGCTAGATGGCGCCACTATATAAATAAAAATTTTTGACGGAATTTCAAAAAAAGTTTCAAACAAAATTTGTTCAAAATTTAATTCTAAATCAATGTTAAAGAATAAAAAAATGTCGTAAATTGTTTATTTTTCAAGATATTCCTAAAAAACTTAAAAATGTCTTCAGGTAACTACCACTTGTGTTGGTGCTAGAGGAAAAAGATTTAATGTGGCACCCACAATTTTGTTCAAACTCTTAAATATGAAATTTGAATCAAATCCGTTAAGTCGTTTTTGAGTTATCGTGGATACAGACAGACACACAGACAGACATCATGGCGAAAATGGTCAAAATGGATTCAGGGGCCCTCAAAACGTGTAAATCCATCAAAATCTCGAAGTCGAAAAAAATCACGATTACAATACTTTCTTATACTACGTATAAGAAAGTAAAAATTGTCGCGCTAATTTTTCTCAAAATAACCCCTGGTAATGCTAACTTGACGGTCAAGTTAGCATTACCACCTCTGAAAATCGGATTTTTTCCAGGAATGATTATTGGATTAATTGTCGCTTAATTGTCGCAATTTTGTCGTGGAAGAGAAAAAATTGTCGTGCTACTTTTTTTTTAAATAATCCCTGGTAATACTAACTTGACAGTTTTACCATTACCACCTGTGAAAATCGAGTTTTTTCCAGGATTAAGTAAAAATAAATTATTGGAACAATTTTCGCTTGATTGTTGTAACTTTTTCGTGGAAGAAAAAAATCATCATGTCAATTTTTTTTGACATAGGTACACTACACCTTGGTAAAGCTAAATTGAAAGACCAGCTGGCATTCCCAGCTACGAAAATGTGTTTTTTGCAGATTAGGTCACAATACTTTATGGAAATAATTGTCACTTATTTTTTGTTGTGACTTTGCAGACTTTGTAATGAAAAAATAAAATTCATGGCATTCATATTTAAAAAAATAAGCCATGATAATGCTAACTTGATATTCAAGCTGAATTATTTTTCTTAAATAAAGACAATAGTTTAGAAATTATTCAGGTAGGTACTTAGTTAGGCCTACAAAAAATGTAGTGAAAAGTTACATTTTTATTACATTCATTTTGTTGTATTATGTTGGATATGTTATACCCATTTCTATACCCCAGATGTTTTCAAGGGGTTGAAGGTTGAAGGGGGGTTAAGGAGAACCAGAGGCTAACCCTGAGCGCCTGAGGCGTTAGACGCCAACACACCACAAGTAGTGTGCAAATTTAGTAATTTACACACAGACAGACATCAAAAATGAAGTAGTCAAAATGGATTCAGGTGCACTCAAAATCTCCAAGTCGAAAAAATCACGATTACTATACTTCCTTATTACTTCGTATAAGAAAATTAAAATGCAGTTGTTAAATTATCTTAATAACACCTATGATAATTGGTTAGGTCAGTCTAAAAAAATTATAAATTATTAGTATTAGACCAATTAATTACTAGTAATACTATCAGGTGTTTTTTTTTAATTTGGCGTCGAAGTTGGCATTGAAGAGTCGATTATGAATAAAAGACTCTTCAACGCCAACTTCGACACCAAATTTAATAAAACATATTTTGTTATACATTGTAGATATGGAACAAGTTGTAAGTTTAAGTGGAATCAGTTTATTTAAAATTACATTCTAAAGCAAAATTGATCCCCTTAAAGGGAAGGGTAATAAAACAAGTGGAGACAAAGCAACACTTGACCATGTTCGTATTTTTATAGAATACAACGTTCTTTTAGGGATTGAGATCTTACAATATAGCTTAGGAAATTTTAAATTAGTTACGGTTTAAGTTATGTAGTCTTTGTTAAATCTAGAGCCGGGAGGTAAGTGAAATTTATTGGTTAAAATTTCTTGAACATTTTGAAGTAGGTACAAAAAATGTAATTCTAGTGTCTCAAGTAGACATTTACAAATTGCAGTTTTGGGGAAAATATAACTTTCATACATATGGTTTTTTGTCGTTGGAAGTGATTGTAAATAGATTCGAGAAAACAAAGCTATTGTTCCTTACTTTAGTGTGAAGGGTTTTGGGTCATGTCGATTGTTGTAAGTTGGTTATTGCCGCATATTTTGATATGACCCTCTGGGATACATCTGTATTTTTTAAAACCATTTATATGAGTTTTTAAAGTCTTTGATTGAAGAAGAACATTGCCCTACACCACGGATGATTTTTGGCTTCACCAAAAATCTCCAGTTATATTCTAGCTTTCCATAAAGTAACTTGACTGATGGTCCTCACTAGATTTATAACTATTTAATAAGTCCAATTTATTTTATTTTATTTTATTTGTCTTGGTTTGTTAATACTTAATTTATTCCGGTATTAAAAATTATTATTTTGTTGTTGAAACCCTGTGTTTGTTTTTGTGATCGGATTATCTTTAGTACCAAGGTAAGAGAATTTCCATATTTAGTTTCCTAAGTTAGGCTAACCGCTCAAGTACTGAGGTCTCGCAAACATTGACTATATTTGATTTGTTAATATTTAGTATTTGAGTCGCTTTGCGACTGTTGACAGCTATCTACCTTTTCATTAGGGTTGCATTTGAGTTGAGGGTTACCTGGTTAGCCTACCTCACCTGACACACGCTCCTCGTTTCTCCCATCAGCGGGAGAAATGAGTTAAAGAAATCCGCGTCTTTCGTCTTACGATGAGGTTACCAATTTAAAGACTCTTGGATATCAGGAATATTTTATTTCATTGCCTATATTATATTATCGTATTATATCATTTTGAAGACAATTACGAATTTTATTCACCCAATCATCATCCTGCGAAGAACTTTATAAAAACATGTTACTTTACTTGTAACTAACAAGTAAAATAACAAATTTATTCATAACTCATCATAAGATAAAAGTAGTCAACAGCAGTGTGGCTTTTGCGTCAGTATCTTATCCAAATTATTTACCTACATTGCAGATTTGTCATTTCCACATATTACCGAAGTCTTGCTATAGTACGGCCTCACTCCTCAGTGTGTATTTTGTGTCAAATATGAAGGTAAATTATTCTTCAAAGCGAGGGAAGGCTTCAGCTTCAGCTTATAAATGAACAAAAAATCGTCTCAGCAACCGATCCTGTGTGGGAAGAAATAGCGAAAGAATTGGACAATAAATACAAGCCAACAAGTATTCACTCGCTAACTGTTAATAATCGCTATTTTATCCGGGATCAACTCATTGGACCCAAATTGAGTCCTTCAACAATATCAGCGCCAACATTTCTTTGGATAACACCGCCGAATCAGTAGATGAAAATGTGCCAAAAGTGCATATCATCATCATTCCAATGCAGAAAACAGAGTTTAGCAAGTTGATTACAGAAACATCCTACGTAATCAAAGACAGGAGAAAAACTCGTGTTCGTAAATATACAATCTTGCAACCGGAAAAGTGGACGGAGTTTTTGTCAGAGAAAATTTACGACGGAACTCAAACCAGCCATGGTTTTCATTTCAGAAACCATTATCTTTCTCGGGATGCCTCGACTGGAAAATGTTCAGGTATGTTTATTTCTCTAAGGCCCGTTTGCACCGCATAGACTTATATTTCTGACTTAAGGCTGTAAATATGCCGCAGTGAAACAATTTTGCTTATATTGACAAAAAAGTAGTATACGTAATTAAGAGAAACAAAAAATTTTAAAATTTTTTGTTAAATAACTCTGTAACTTGAATAGCATTTTATTTTGCGGTTAAATAGTATTACTTTTTTAATCCGATTATTTTTTTCGTATGATTTTCAACCAATCAAAACGTCCAATTTAAGTTACCTTGTATCCCCCAAAAAACACATAAGAAATGGTAACATTGAACACCCCCCCCCCTTTCCGTGTTATTCTGCGTTGCGACAAAAAAAATGATATCCTTTTTATTATTATTGTTACGTTATTTTATTTTAATTGAATATGCCTGTGCCAGACGTATTTAATATTTTCATTACAATATCCATTTTATTTCTCTTATTTTGTGCATAAATATTCATTTCACTTTCGTGATTACCCCCGTATAAGCGATTAGTTGTTACTTGTTTCCTGTTTCCTTCTTGAAACATTTTTCGAATTGGGTGAATCTATTCGAGTACAATATCGTGGGTCGTATTTTATCAGCGCCTAGCGCGAGAGGCACTCCGACTACAAGCGTATGTCGTAGCTGTGTCGTTCTCCTTCCATTCTCGCCGGCACTATTTCCAGAAAATCACTAAGGACTTTCTTTGTATACTTTTCTATATAATTTGTAGGGTTTTCGAGCAGTTTTGTCTTGGTGGCACTGACTGTGGAATTTTTCCTTGAACTTACAAGGATCCACGCGAGTCTCTTCCTTTTTGGTTCTGATGCTTTGCCTACAGCCGGTGTAATAATTGTTGCTTGTTCGAGAGGATAATTTTTCCTTGTGGGATTTATCTCGATACATTGCAATTTTGAAGTTGATTTCTCTAGTAATCGTACCAGTTTAGTTGAATCGTTGAAATCAACTCCCAAAAGGGGATTTAAATTACACCGTTGCTGGCATCTTTAGTGAAATTTCTTTTGTCATCCCTCGTACTGAGGTAAGGAATTCATTTTTTTTTCTTTGAGTCTTATATCCACTTGAATTCAGCGTACACCCCCGGCATTAAATACCCACTCCAGTTTCCACTGAAGGATAGCCGAGATGCACTAATAACCAATTATTCCTTTATTATTTCGCACGAAAAATAATTGTAATACTATTACTAATTACTAAAAATAACTTCAATATCCTGTAAAAAACTATTCGAACTTTGTGGCCATCAGATGTTGCCGTCTATAGGAAGAAAAATTGAATGTAGGATGGTAGTTACGTACACTTAGTAGGTAGGTACCATAAATTATAGTAAATAATATAGGTCAGTTCAGTCGCCCTAGCTAATCACCCATGGACTTATGGTTTCTTTGACCGGCTCATAAATCATTTTAGTATTTATTTTACGAAACAATTTAAAACATATAATAATCTTATTTTGTGCAATATCGTTGATTGGCATTATTTAAACTAAAGTTTGGACGGATCAGAGGGACGCATGCACACCTAGTGTTAACTTTAAAAAATGGGCTATTTCGAGCAAAGAACAGATAGCCGTAAATTTTTCTGTACAAAATGCAAGAAGTGTGTCTAGCATTTAATTATCACCAAGTTGTATACATATACACATCCCTCTCAGTTGTTCAGAAATGAATTCATACTATCCTTTTTTATAAATGAAACCACTTGCTAGGTGTGGAGGGAGCAACAGTGCCGTTTAAGTGGGGCAATGGGTAAAAAGATTTATGGTACGTTATATTGAGGGGTATATACCTTGTTCCTAAGTGACTTTTACACAAAATTGTACTTAGTTATTGTCAATTTCAGATTAAAAATCAAATCAAAATGATTTGATCATGCCAACCCTGTATTAATGTAATCATTTTTATGATTATAATTACCTGAAATTACGTTTCGCAATTAATTTCCTATTTTTATCTCGTTTTTGTTTTTGTTAGAGTTTTTTATCCCATTTTTAACACAATTTTCAATTTTTTATTCGTATTTAGGTAAAAAGCAAATAAATCTGTTTTTACTAAAATTGCCAATACTTAGACATAGTGCTAAGTCGGACCTGGACCAGATCTCCGTATTTAAGACTGGATTCACATGTGGCGCAAGGGATTTAAACATTTAAGTCCCACTTAACCGCTAAGTCAACGTGGTGCAAACGAGTCTAAATTTCTGGGAGCGAGAATCCACTCCGAAGAGAAAGAAAATACTGATATACTTATTCTTAGAGTGAATTCTTTCTGAATAACTAAATAAAATTTCAGTCTTTTTAATTAGTACCAGTATTTTCAGTCTCTCTGGAGTGAATTCCCACTTTACGAAATTTAGAGTATAGATTTGGAAAATTGAAATTTATGTGATAACTGATTCTTTGTTGAACTTCAGGGCATTGCGCTTGCGGCAGCAAAATAATTTGCACATTTTCGTCCTCCGAACATGAGCGCATCGTTAAAATCACCTGCAACATTACAGAAGGAGTCGAAAATTGTGGAATAAGGCAGCTTCGGGGTCCAACACGGGCAAAAATAGCGGAGGTGTTGAAACACAAATCCGTTTTTTCTTATCGAAATGAGAAAGCTGCAGAGATGAAAAAAAAAGATGAAACTTTGGGACGTCTGTACGGGAAGGAAGTGTTGAGAAATGTGAAATATGAGCACAACAAATCCCAGTACCTAAATGAAAACCCCATCAAAGCATTGTCCATTTTCAAACGAATGACTACAAAGGGTCAAAATGTGATTCATGACATCGGCTATGATCCCTTTTACGTGCATTTTTGGTCTAGCCACCAAGTTCGATTGTACAACAATCAAGTTGATATCGAGGGTGCTGCTTTGATCATAGACGCAACGGGAAAAGTATCACCAAAGTTGACGCACATCGATGGAAAAAAGTCAAAGCACTTGTTCTTGTACACATCGGTTCTTCAATGCCAGTCTGCGCCTTTTCCTGTCAATCGCCAACTAACTGAATGCCACGATTCCGTGTCGATTAGTAACTGGTTGAAGCAATGGATAAAATCAGGGGCTAAATTTCCCAATGAAGTGGTAAGGAAAACACTTCAATAATCATACCCTTTTATATTAATGCAAATTAATTTAATTATTTTATTTTATTTAATTATTTTATATTGGGTGAGGTCGGGTGTTTTCATATTTATTCGAAAATCGGAATCGATTCAGTAATATTGCGGTACTGAAAAGGCATCAGGGGTAATAATTTTATTAAAAAAAATTCAGATATATGCGGGTCCTTTCGGTAGAATTTCAAAAAATGTTCAAACAAAATATGTATGTTCAAAACTTAATTCTAAAGCAATGTTAAAGAATAAAAAAATCTTCTAAATTCTTTGCTTCTCAAGATTGGTTTTAAAATGGTACTACATAAAAAATATTTAATGTGTGACCCACAATTTTGTTCAAACTCTTAAATGTGAAATTTCGAAATCACGATTACTATACTTCGTACAGGGATGGGAGTTTACGCGTAGACTTTAATTGTCTACATCTACTTGTAGACAATGCGTAAGCAATGCTTCTCTAGGTAGACAATGTAGACTATGTAGACTATTGTAGACAATGACGTTAGAACTGTCAGTTTGTTAGTAAATGTGAAGTTAAGGTTAAGAAATCTAATGAACAACAATGCCGGGTCGTGGAAAAAATAAATATTTTGATGAACTCAAATTTGTGTTAATAAAGGAAAATAACAAGTATTTTAACAGAAATCTCCATTATATTTCATACAGAAATTATATACCGCATACTTCGCAACAATATTTTTACTAGAAAATACCATTGACGACCAATGGCGCGATCGTGGAGTAGCCTAATAATATGTAGTAAGTTAAGTCCTTATATTTTGGGAACAGAGTATATTTGAGGCAATTTAAATTTATTTTGTTTATTTCAGTTTGTTATTTAATTGTATAGGTACCTAATTGCGAGAATTTTTGAGTTGGATACTCTTTGAGTTTATTCTTGTTTTTTTTTTAATAAATACCTATACTATAATTAATACTGTCTATATTGTCTACTTTGTCTACATTGTCTACATTTTCTACATGCTAAGAGCTAAGTAGACTTTTTCGTTTGTCTACGTCATTGTCTACACGTAATTTACGCTACGTAGACTACATGCCCATCCCTGACTTCGTATAAGAAAGTATAGTAGACGCAAGTCGAAATCGGAATAAAATGAAGAAATGACTGAAAGTTTCGAATTGAATATTAAATTTTAATTGTTTCTGGTATTTATCTGCAGATATGCGACGAATCACTTGCTCTACTCAACGCAATCATTTGGGCTTTCACACCGTACTTGACTTTGTAACAGTATGCAAATGCGTGTAGCAATGAGACAGAGATGCCTTCTTGTCAAGTGCGAATTGACACAAATCATTACATGAAGAGTTGGTCAACGTTTTTAGCCAAAAAAGTCCATCCACGAATAAAAGAATTTTACCTCGCTGCAATAGGGGTTCTCGTCGTATGTCAGCACCTGGAAACTGCAAAAGCTATTATTCAATCTATTTTGATAATAGCTTGTAGCGACACGATTGGCAAAGGTACAGCAACGCTGAATGTTGGAGAAGAGCTTATCAAAAAACTGTCCACCGAAGAAACGCCAGATCTGACTGAGGTGAAAAATATTATACAACAGATCACTGAGAGAGACCAAGCGGAAAAGAATGAAGCACAACATGACATTTCAGATGAAGAAACAACGGAAATATCGGAGGAACCTTTTTCAGTTGCTGGCAGAAGTACAGATACTTGGCAAAATTGGAAATCCAATATAGAAACTGAAGTGGCTTTTGTTTTAGAAAACGAAAAAGGTGATCAAGATAACCCAAGAGTTTCTCCAGAAATTGCTGATCGACTATTAAAAAAAATTAACACTATTGCCTTGTGGGGAAATGTATGTCGCAATTCCTTTGGTTACGGCCGGGTACCAGCCACCAGTGCCGCTGTGGAAGGAGAGTTCAACCTCGTGAAAACGCACATATTAGACAAAAAAACTATGCGAGTTGACCTATTAGTTGAAACACTCATTAAACAAGACAAAGGTCGTTTGGCGATTTTTGAAACTGACTTGGCCAAAAGCAAGACGTTAAGCGAACCTGCTAAGGAAGAAGAGGAAACAAATTATGCTTTTTTCCCAGATGTCTCGACTATTCAAGAAAATGAAATTTTCAACAATAATGAACATCTTTTTCATAACTTGACGAATGAAATCGAACAAATTTGCGTCAACGAGGATGAGAACAAGGAGAATTCGGATATGCTGTTCCAAATGAAAAAAGCCAAATCTAGAAGTGATTCGTCAAAACCTTTCCGAGATGCTGCTTTTGAAAATAGAGAATGCCCATCTTCTGCAAAAAAAGAATTTCTATTAAACGCTCACTCTTGTAGTTTATGCAAACAATACGTGCACGAGCTGGAAAACTGTTCGGTATCCGTAAATGACGAAGAACGAAGATTATGCATAAGGTGCTCTAAGGATGAGAAAAAATCGGAAAGGCTCGCGTTTCAAGAGTACGAGAATTGGATGGGACAAGGAGAAGATCGGAAAAAGCGACGAACTGCAAAGTATCTGGGGAAAAATAAACAAGCAGTGAAGGAAGCCATGCAGTTCGAAAAGCATAAAAAAATCCCTATTATGAAAAATGGAAATGACCTGAATTTGCGCCTAGTGAAATTAAGCAAAGTTAGAGTATCATTCAGTAACACTTGCGCCTTTGATAGTCTTTTTCAAATCATTTTGGCAGCTGCAACAGATCATCCAAACATTAAAAAATATATCGAGGACGAGAAATATGAGAACGACATTTTTCATCTCGTTCAAGACACGATGGAAAAAGGAATACGTCCTAAAACGTATAATTTACGAGCGCAATCCCTTGCAAAAGTTTTGGGTATAAACACTAAAGAAAAGGGGATAAAAACTGTCAATTGTGAAATGAATATTGGCAATTTATATTCAAAAGTATTTTGTCAAACGCCAAGTTTTATGCAAACATCGCAATGCAATGGAGGTTGCAAACGAGAAATGAAGATCGTCATGACATCTGTGAGCGATGATGATCTTGGTCAGAGGAACTTCCACAAAAACGCTGTTAAAAACATCATACCTAAGAAATTCAGGCCATGCCCAGGATGCAGAGGACAAAATATCAAAGAGCTGACAATATCAAAAATGGGTAAATATGCTCTCTAAATTTTGTGGAGTAAGAATTCACTCCCAAAAAAGTGAAAATTCTGCAACTCATTTTTTGAGTGAATTTAATGTCACTATAGTAAGTAAGAAAAATATCACTCGCTTTTTAGAGTGAAATGTCACTTTAAAGTAAGTGAGATTTCACTCTGAAAAGCGAGTGGTATTTAATATTTTTCCCACTTAAGAGTGGCATTGCACTCCCGCGAAAAAAAATTCCCTTGAAAAATAAGTGGTCGGATTTTCATGTCATTCACTTTTTCAGAATGTAATTTCAATCCAGGATACTCTCTAAATTTCTATGAAAGAGAGCTTAGTTCGAAGAGAGTTAAATTATCGCAACTAATTCGTGAAGTCACTTTTCGCTTTAAAAAAGCGAATTCTTGCTCTAAAATGAGTAAAATCTCATTCTAAATTCAGAGTGACATTTAATCATTTTGAAGTAATACTCCAATCTTTTCAACCAAGAATTCACTCTTTTAAAGAGAGCAATCACTCCACGAAAAAGTGACAGTATTTCCACTTTTTTCGGAATTAATTTTCCCTCCAAGAAATTAAGAGGATATATGGAATATTTTTTCTCAAGTTTAGAAACCTAACATTACAAATTTTACACAAATTCCATTTTGTTGTAATGATTTTATTTCTAATTATAATATAAATAAAATTTTTAAACTTATTAACAGGATTTCATAACATTTGGTTGATTAAACGAAAATTCTTTTGATTTTTTTACGACAAAAATTTGACTATATCAACTTGATTTACATTAAATTGCACAAAAATTTCCATGTTATGAAAAAGTTTCCCATCAGTTAATTATACGCTTTGATATTTTATGTATTTTCAGAACATATTGTTGCCTTCGAGAGATTTAAAACAGATGCTTTGCAGTTAAAAAAAGTCCCACTGTCTATTGAAAATCCCTACACTGAAGATATTTACAAACTCATTGGTTTTGTGAACTATTCGGGGCCAGACGTGATGATTAGAAGATCGACATCGACATGCTTGGGTCACTACACGGCTATGACATACAGGAGTCGAGGGAAATGGGTTGTTTATAATGATCTGACAGAAAAAGCGGAAGAATTATTTAACACTAATCGATGCGTACGACTTGCTTTATTAATATACGCAAAAATTGAATAAGGTGTGGTATGAAATTTACTGTACCTGTGATTGTGAATTGTTAAGTATTGCACAATATAATTAATAAAAGTGAAGAAATTTCTAATTTTTATTAGCCCAGATAAAAATCCATTTACCCCTTTACCCTTTACTATGTATAGGCGCCAATTGGCGTTTTATGAACTTTGTTATTTTTTTCTAGAATAATTACATAGATTTACGAATAGTTTCATTATTACTCGAAAAAAATTTTATCATTAAAATGTGTCTCACCTTGTTCATCGATAAGGCATTATACCAAAAGTTTGTTATACAGAAAATTGTGGTGATCAATTTTTATTCTCACGATATTCCCATCATTTTTCACAGGGGAAACATTCACTTTCTCCCAAAGTATTGTAGAGAGAGTACCACAACCATAATCAAAGCATTCTAGCACTCATAAATTACATGAACGATGATCAGTAGCAAGCTTTGTGGTAGTTTAACTACCTGACACCCTGACCATACCCTACCCCTACGCCAATCTTTACTATTTAGTTTTTAGTTTACAAAAATTCTAAAACCATAAATAATAATTTAAAAATAATTTAAGCATATTATTATAAGTATGAATATAATTGAAATTGCTGCAATCAATCTAAAGAAAATCACTGCAAACCTGATTTCAGTAAAAATAAAATGTATCTAAATTTTAGTTTTCATTGCGTATATAAAAAAAAATCGGAGGTACTAGTAGACATCAATCACTACACTTTGTTGTTTATAATTAGAATTTAGTGTATTCATTCTGAACTAAAACCGTGACAAAAACTATAAGCAAGTTTAGATAAAAGTTTATTTAATATTCTAGAAATTATTTAAATCTGTAATATTACAATTAATATTTAATTTAATTTATAAATAATATACAATAAAATAAATAAGAACATAAAATAATTATGATATGTAGCATTATTACAATAGTATATTATTATTCGAATTTTATAAGACTCTATTGTGTTGGCGTCTAACGCCAGTTATATACATCGCCACCTAGGATTATTAGCAACACCGGCCGACACGTCTGTGAAGTGTTAGTTGTGCCGTTGTGTAATAAATAATCGTAAACTCAGTGACACAGTGACAGTTTCGAACCAATGGATTCTCACCCTGATCTAGTTACAAACGATCTGTGTGTTTAAGTCTTAAGTGCATGCTTTTCTGTTTTTAGTTTTAATTTTAAGATTATATAATCATAAATAACAAACTCAAATGTCTTTTAGTTTGTTCTTTATCCCCATATGTTATTTGTTTTCACCCTCTTTCATGTTTAGTTTAGTATATTATTTAGTTCTGACAAAACCATCTAGTTGTAAACACCTATCTGAATTTTTGAATAAAAGTATATTAATTTTATAAAAACTAAATTAGTTTTATTTTATAACAAACGAGTTATAAAATTGGCGCAGTCGGTAGAATTGTTACAAAGAATCCATCGTGGATAACTTTTCTATTTTAATAGTTAAGTAACAATCGAAGCAAAATCGTGTTTTAATCCAACGTTTCCTTTTGTGATAACCTGGAAGGGAAATACATCAAGTCATCAAGAAGACTTTCGAAATAGTGACAAAGCAACGAGTTCTATGAAGAAAATCGTATTGTAAGTCATATTAATACTTTATGTCAGACTCCTCTAGAACTTATCCAAATCCATCCTTTAGTGAAAGTGAAGATAATCTAGGGTTAGCTATAGACTAATTAATTAGTACCTAAGTTAAATAATATTGATTTATCAATATATAATCTGTTAGTAAATCCAGAGGACAATAATTTAAATTCAGTAGAAAATCAATCTGAACATTATAAGATAATAATTTCTCAGAAATTGTAAATTTAATCATGACACAACCACCAGTCCCAACTTTTTTAAAAGTTCATGCAGAAACTATTCCCGATTTCGACGGAAATATTAACGAATTAAATTTCTTTTTAGAAAGTGTGGATAGTATTGTCAAGCATTTCTTTTATCGAACTAATCTTAGTAATTTTCAAAATGTAATTATATATCGCACAATTAAATTGAAAGGTCCTGCAAGAGAAGTCGTTAATATTAGTTGTGCAAATACCATTGGTGAAATAAAAAATGAATTAATTAGGAATTTCAGCGACCCTCGAAATGAAACATGTTTGTCTCTAGATTTAAATAACCTTAGACAGGCTCCTAACGAAACCCCGTACCAATTTCATGATAACATCAGAAAATTATTGAACACGATATCAAACTATTTAGCTATTCATGAAGATGATATCAATCTCAGGCGATTTAAACAAAACATGTACAACCAACAAGCTTTAGAAGTATTTTTAGCAGGTTTGAGAAATCCTTACGGAATTATGGTTCGTACAAAAGAACCAAAGACTATACTTGAAGCCATAAATTTTATTAGAAAAGAGGATAATATTAAATATATGCAAAATTCAAACACAAACTCAAATCAATTCGACAACACGCAAATTAAAAGAAATTCTACAAAGCATCAATCATTCTCAAATCAAACTAACTTTTCTCCTATGTATCAACCACAGAGGGAGAATCAAAATCGAAACTTTTTCCAACAAAACGCGCACTCTTCACATAGCTCTCCACAAAATACATATTTTTCAAATTTCGCTCAGCAATCAAATTTTCAACCTCAAAAGCCTTTCCCATCAGGCCCAATAAATGTTCAACCAAAACCGAACCATTCAAATCAACATTTTCCAACAAATCAACAAGTTTTTGGCAGAAATGTGTGGAAACCGAATCAAAATCAAAATTATCAAAATAAACCCACCCCTATGAGTACGACCTCTAGACAGCCCACTCGTTTCTCAAAGCCACAATATAATCGTAACAATCCAAACCAGAAATGGCAATCCGAGGAACTGCACAATACCGAACATATTGATATCTACAATGAAATCAGTTCAGATTGTTCCCCGGAAATCGAAGCTAACGAACATGAATATCAGTTTGAGTATAGTTGCGAAGAACCAGAAAATTTTCACTTGGACAATTCTGCAAATCAGAACCCGTAATAATTGACTTTAATTCATACTGCGATAAAAGACAACTGCCCTATATCACTATTAATAACCCCCCTTTAAAATTATTAATTGATACAGGTTCTACAAAATCCTTTTTAGATCCAGAAATTGTAAATAAATATTTTTCCAAATTTAAAATTCATGATCCATTTGTTGTCTCTACATCTCTCGCTTCTTCTAAGCACGATTTTTCAGTCACAGTACCAGCATTCAAAGAACTTAAAGAAAATAATAACCTTAAATTTTATGTTTACAAATTTCGTAACATATTTGACGGTCTTATTGGATTCGATCTTATAACATCCTTAAATGCTGAATTAAACTTTCCAAATTTAGAATTCAAAACGCCTAACGCTATGATTCCAATAAAATACTTAAATACAACTCGAAAAATACTCTTTGAAAAAATCATTCCAGGTCATACAGTAATAAAGATTAAAATCCCCGTGGCAACTCAATCAGGTGAAGTCATAATTCCTGAACAAAATATCCTTAACTGCATTATACCTGAAACTTTATCAAATTCTGTCAACGGTTGGTCAAATGCCGAAATACATAATATATCAAGAGACGACATTAATTTTACTTTATTATATCCAATTAAAACAATTCCAATAGAAAATAATTTTGAATTTTATCAGATGAATATAGAGGAAATAAATGGCATTAATAACAAAAGCGACGTAGAAAATTTAATTAGAATGGAACATATGAATTTTGAAGAAAAATCACAAATCGTGTCACTCTGTAAAAAATATTCAGACATTTTTCATAGAGAACATAACTCTTTATCATTTACAAACCAAGTGAAACACCAAATTAAAACACACGACGAAATACCTGTTCACCAAAAAAGTTACCGATACCCTTTTGTCCACAAAGCCGAAGTTAATTCTCAGATTCAAAAAATGCTAGAACAAAATATAATTAAACCCAGCAATTCCCCCTGGTCTTCCCCTATTTGGGTAGTACCCAAAAAGGCTGATGCTTCCGGTAAGAAAAAGTGGCGTATTGTAGTGGATTACCGCAAATTGAACGAAAAAACCGTCGATGATAGATACCCCATACACAATATTAGTGATGTCCTTGATAAACTAGGCAAATGCAATTATTTTTCCACCCTTGACCTTGCAAGTGGTTTTCATCAGATCGAAATGCATCCGGATGATATTCAAAAAACTGCTTTTAATGTTGAAAATGGTCATTATGAGTATTTACGCATGCCTTTCGGCCTTAAAAATGCCCCAACCACCTTTCAAAGGGTGATGGATAATATATTAAAAGGTTTACAAAACGAAATCTGTCTGGTATATCTTGATGATATAATAATTTATTCTACCTCACTCCAAGAGCATTTAGTAAATTTAAAAAGAGTTTTTCAACGCTTACGAGATTCAAATTTTAAAATCCAATTAGATAAGTCCGAATTTTTAAAAAAGGAAACAGCATATTTAGGCCATATAATTACCACAGAGGGTATAAAGCCAAATCCGGATAAAATTACCGCGATACAAAAATTTCCAGTTCCAAAAACTACTAAAGAGATTAAGGGATTTTTGGGACTATTAGGATATTATAGGAAATTTATCCCAGATTTTGCAAAAATCACTAAACCCATGACTTCCTGTTTAAAAAAGGGAATAAAAATAGATTTGAATCCAGCATACATTCAATGCTTCGAAACCTGCAAAACGTTGTTAACAAACGATCCCATTCTTCAGTACCCTGATTTTTCGCGTTCTTTTAATTTGGCAACTGATGCAAGTCAATTTGCTATTGGAGCAGTTCTGTCTCAAGGACCCATAGGTCAAGATAAGCCAGTGGCTTATGCATCCAGAACACTTAATTCAGCCGAACAAAACTATAGTACCATTGAAAGAGAATTGCTCGCAATTGTGTGGGCAACAAAATACTTTCGACCTTACCTTTACGGCCGAAAATTTAACATCTACACAGATCATAAACCTCTTCATTGGCTTTTTTCAATAAAAGATCCAAATGCAAGACTCACTCGTTGGAGACTCAAGCTCGATGAATTTGACTCTACAATTCTGTATAAAAAGGGTTCACTTAATACAAATGCCGATGCCTTATCTCGTGTAAAAATTAATGAGTTTCGTACAAAAGATACCAGTTTGATAGAAAATTCGCCAACAACCAGTAAAAATAATAATCCGTACACAAATAACGATACATTATCAGTTATAGGAAACATACATGAAGTACCAAATTTAAATGATGTCGACGACAATGAAACCGTGCATAGCAGCCAAGAAAACCCCATACTCAATATACCAATTTCAGAAACCCCAATAAATAATTTTCAAAACCAAATATTCTTTAAAATAGTTTTACATTCTCCAGATTTACCAAAAATATCTCGATTGTTTGAAACGAAAACCAGAACAAAAATACAAATTTCAGAAAATAATTTCGACGCCGAAATCATCAATATATTTAAAGAATTTGTTACGACAAATAAAACTTTTGCAATTAATTTAGATAGAAAGGAATTGATTCCGAGACTTTGTCGAATTTTATCTGATACATTTAAAAATTCTGCTTTTAATGTCATACTTTGTCATAATGTACTTGAGGACGTAATAAGATCTGATTCTCGTGATGAAATTGTCGAACTTTACCATGAAGGAAAAACTAATCATCGCGGAATTGTCGAAACTGAAGCTCAAATAAAACAACGGTATTATTGGCTAAATATTCGAGGCACTGTAACTAAATACATTAACAACTGTGAACTATGTCAAAGAATGAAATATGATAGAAACCCTCCAAAACAAAAACTCGAATTAACCCCAACACCTAATAAACCTTTTGAAATTGTACATGCCGATACCTTCACAATTAGAAATCAAAAATTTTTAACCATATTAGATAAATGTTCAAAATATGCCCAAGCCTATCCGCTTACCGAGTTAACAGCGGTTCATGTTGCAAAAGCTCTGATTACTTTTATGACTCATCACGGTTCACCAAAATTATTAATATTCGATAATGGGACCGAACTGAAAAATAATATTATCAAGGAATTTGCTGCATTACATAAAATTGAAATTCATTATATAACCCCATTAAACCCAAATTCAAATAGTCCAATAGAAAGATTCCATTGCACTTTAACCGAACACCTGAGAATAATTCATGAAACAGAAAAGGATCTCAATATTCTCGACCAGATGCCATACGCAATACTTGGTTATAATCACTCAATACATTCAGCTACGAAACAACGCCCAATAGATATAATCAATGGTCATTTAGATTCTAATAGCCCTTTTGCCATAAACATTAATGAAAAAATGTATAGTAATTATATGACACAACATAAAGAGTACACAAACGAAATTTATAAACTCCTTAATTAAAAAATGTCCCAACAAAAACAAAATACCATAGAAAAAATTAATGAAAATAGACTTTCATATGAACCTGGAACCCTAGTATATCACAAAACAAGGGCACGTAATAAATTAAATCCTAAGTATAAACCTCATACATTAGAAAGTGAAAATAGAGTAACTGTTAAAACTCCTGCCAATAATTATCACAAAATTAATTTAAAAAGACCTTTGGCTTATCAAAATAATAATCAAAATAAATAAAAACAAAATAACAGCTAAAATTAACGAACCTAATGCAGAATATATTAATCTTAGCAGATTTTAAATCAAACAAATGCCGTTGCAAATATTACTCATTACATAGTAGACAAAACCCAGTTTCTTTTACAAATCAACAAATAGTAATTCGTAATAGAAAAAAATATTTTATTTTATAATTTCTAAGTTCTTAATTCTCACTCTTAGAAATAACCTCTTGAATATTCACAAATATTTCGTAATTTTAGATGTTTATGGAAACCTTAGATGTATCTTTATATTTCGCTTTCCTATATTGTTTAACCACAGATTTATCCATTATACTACCTCTCTCAATATCTACAAAAAATTATAATCCCATGCTCATTCCTTCCAAACCTTTACTGGCTATAGTATTATAACAATACACACCTCTTGTAATACTGTACACTGTACCTACCCACCAAGGACCAATGGACCAACGGAAAACCAGCAACAACAAAATTCAACCTGGAGCCAACTCCAGCAGCTAAAGCTAATAATGGACTTCAGAAGCTTTTTATAAATATTTATAATATTTACAAGAACACCTGCTTTTCCAAAAGGACTCCAAGAGTAGTAGACAAAGAACTTTGTCCAAACCCATCACCACCGCAGGGTCCTCTCTGGTAAGGGAGGAGTTATATACATCGCCACCTAGGATTATTAGCAACACCGGCCGATACGTCTGTGAAGTGTTAGTTGTGTCGTTGTGTAATAAATAATCGTAAACTCAGTGACACAGTGACAGTTTCGAACCAATGGATTCTCACCCTGATCTAGTTACAAACGATCTGTGTGTTTTAGTCTTAAGTGCATGCTTTTCTGTTTTTAGTTTTAATTTTAAGATTATATAATCATAAATAACAAACTCAAATGTCTTTTAGTTTGTTCTTTATCCCCATATGTTATTTGTTTTCACCCTCTTTCATTTTTAGTTTAGTATATTATTTAGTTCTGACAAAACCATCTAGTTGTAAACACCTATCTGAATTTTTGAATAAAAGTATATTAATTTTATAAGAACTAAATTAGTTTTATTTTATAACAAACGAGTTATAAAATTCGCCTCAGGCGCTCAGGGTTAGCCTCTGGTTCTGCTTAACCCCCCTTCAACCTTCAACCCCTTGAAAACATCTTTGGTATAGAAATGGGTATAACATATCCAACATAATACAACAAAATGAATGTAATAAAAATGTAACTTTTCACTACATTTTTGGTAGGCCTAACTAAGTACCTACCTGAATAATTTCTAAACTATTGTCTTTATTTAAGAAAAATAATTCAGCTCGAATATCAAGTTAGCATTATCATGGCTTATTTTTTTAAATATGAATGCCATGAATTTTATTTTTTCATTACAAAGTCTGCAAAGTCACAACAAAAAATAAGCGACAATTATTTCGATAAAGTATTGTGACCTAATCTGCAAAAAACACATTTTCGTAGCTGGGAATGCCAGCTGGACTGTCAATTTAGCTTTACCAAGGTGTAGTGTACCTATGTCAAAAAAAATTGACATGATGATTTTTTTCTTCCACGAAAAAGTTACAACAATCAAGCGAAAATTGTTCCAATAATTTATTTTTACTTAATCCTGGAAAAAACTCGATTTTCACAGGTGGTAATGGTAAAACCGTCAAGTTAGTATCACCAGGGATTATTTAAAAAAAAAGTGGTACGACAATTTTTTCTCTTCCACGACAAAATTACGACAATTAAGCGACAATTTATCCAATAATCATTCCTGGAAAAAATCCGATTTTCAGAGGTGGTAATGCTAACTTGACCGTCAAATTAGCATTACCAGGGGTAATTTTGAGAAAAATTAGCGCGACAATTTTTTTTCTTTCACGACAAAATTACGACAATTAAGCGACAATTAATCCAATAATCAATCCTGGAAAATACCCTATTTTCAGAGGTGGTAATGCTAACTTGACCGTCAAGTTAGCATTACCAGGGGTTATTTTGAAAAAAATTAGCGCGTCAATTTTTTTTCTTCCACGACAAAATTACGACAATTAAGCGACAATTAATCCACCAATATATTTTTTTTAATTCGAAAGTGGTAATGCTAACTTGATGGACATCTAAATTTGTTCATGTCAAAGTGACAACTACAAAATTATCTAAAATAAAGTGACAAAACTTTCATATGTCATTACTTACCGATCAGAAGGCGATAATCTGATCGGTAAGATACTTACCGATCAGTAATTTGTAAACAAAACCTACTATTCATTTAATTAAACCAGTAAACACGTAAATTTGACGGATCGTGCAAAAACATTATTTTGGGTAGATTCATTTTTATTTTTAAATGTAGTCTTCTTTGAACTCGATACA
The DNA here is from genome assembly GCA_963942485.1 of Pediacus dermestoides. NCBI lineage: Eukaryota > Metazoa > Arthropoda > Insecta > Coleoptera > Cucujidae > Pediacus > Pediacus dermestoides. The sequence continues at coordinate 11,688,269 of OZ012630.1, read as the reverse complement.
CTTCGCCCAGCGTTTCTCCAACTATTTAAAGCCGTCTGAAATGGTATATTACGAAACAAAATCGGTAGGTGCCTTATAACAAGAAGTTAGAACGAGACCCGAAGTGTCGAGTTCTGCTAATTTTCAAATCCTGTTATAGTGCAGTCATATTAGTCGAAAACAGGACATGAAATTGCATTTTTCGATGGACAAAATTTTATTTTTGGTATTTGTTCGGGTACATATGCCGATGAAAGAAACAAGTTTGTGGGGTGATAGTATGTTGAGAACAGCCGCCATCTTGAAAACGGGGGTGAGTTTGTTTTTATTTTTTTACTCCTTTGCATGGCATTGTAGCTAAACATGATAAATGGAGAAGTTGTAGAGAATAAAATTATCTACAAAATGACTACTAAACGAGCTCTGTATGTTAAGTAGGCTCCAAGTTATCGCGGATCAAAAATCTCCTATGCCTTATTAGGTGGGGGTTGAATGTAGTTTTTTGCGATTATTGCCTCAACTTTTGATTTTATGGCATAATGTGCAAATACATAGTTAAAGTGCTAGAAATTATCCTTAAACTGAGTACTTAATTGTTATCATCGACTCAATAATTTGCGACCCGTCCAACACTAAAGTTTGCACCGCATTGGCCTGAAATGACCGATAACGCCAGTTTTTTTCCAAATATTTCATTTTCCGTTGCTCATATGCAAAATCAGTAAATAGCAGAGTTGTAGAAAATTAAAATTCTTCCCAACAAACTACCAATCGATACTTTATGCCATGTTATAACCGCGACACAGCGGGTCAAAAAAACGTCTTTCTCTGCAAACTTAAAAAGGCACACACGCCAGAGAAATTATGCTCAGCATCAAGTATGAAGTACTGCACAACAGTATCGAACAACATTCTTTTCCGCCATGCGGTCTCTGGTTGTGATACAACTTACTTTGCAGGGAAAATAAAATTCCTCACCACTATGAAGAAAAATGGCACCACCCTCGACGCAGGAGCGGAACTTTTCAACGAAAATATCTGATGTGTCCAGCACATGACTTTCTTATACATTTCCATGATACAGTTTTCATCTTTGGAAAATACTGAAGGGGTAGCCAATAATCACATGCAGTCGACATTCAATACGTTATTAATATAAAATCACATTTATTTATTTATTAAATAAATAAATATAATGGTCCTTCTGAGATTCGAACCCGCGACCTTCCGTTTGGTAGCCAAGTCTCTATCTCTCTAGTTTATCTAGTTTGTCGGATTCAACAGGCTCTATGAGAAATATGTAGGTATAACCCTTTCAATACGACTTTTAGCCTATTGATGGTTACTTGACTGACTTTCAATTTTTTTTGTTTCTCAGTTTTTAAAAAAATGGCTTGGGACAAAAGCATCTCTGCAGTAATATGTGATGGGATATATATATATATATATATATATATATATATATATATATATGTATAGTAGGTAATAGTCAGAAATACAAAAAAAAAATTGAAACACAACAAAACTTAGATATTATTCGAAACAAAACAAAAATATGGAAAAAACATGATACGGTTCGTCCTCGATACCAGAAAGGTTTTCAGCTAATTCGTGCAGTTTTTCAAGTCGAAATGGCCTGCTGATGCTGAAAAATAGTCAAGCTTCGCTTTCAGGTTTCATTACTGATGGGACAAAATTGTCCCCCGTCAAATTAGTGCAGGGACGTTTCTGTTCCAACGTACATTTTGAACAAATAAACATTACAAAAATTAGGTAAACAACTTACTTGATTTCGAAAATATGTTGCTGCAGATACTACTTACCAATCCATGCAATAAAGTTAAAAAATTCACACAAAAACTGGTGAAATTCGGACGCAAATCTGCTCGCGCCTAAAATCCAACCGTGCACTAGCGGTAAAATACCAATTTACGAAACACGTGACCCCGCATGTGGATACTGAATTATCCCATCCCCGTGTTATTAAAAGCAACGAGTCCGAGTACAGTAATTTTCAATTTTTCTTTGAGACGTATATATCCCCGCAGTATTGAAAGGGATAAGGGCCGGTTGTATAAAACTTTAATCGCGGTGTTAAATTTTTATCCTCCAAAATATCTATAGTAACAATTGTAATCAACAATCGTTTCTATGGCAGTTTATCCTTTTTGGACGATTATCTCGCGATTAAATTTTTATACAACCGGCCCTAAGGCCTCTTTTATGCACGTGATTTTTGTCGCCTGTCGCGCGGCGATAAAAATCGCGGCGCGTTTTTGATGAACTTTTGTTCAAGCGTTTCTTGTCGCGTGCCGCTTTGAAAACATTTGTAAACACTATAAAGATCTAGACATGTAACCTTATATCAATTTTATTTAAATACAACTTTCCCACGTGGGCTCTGTTTTGGAGATTTTTTGTTTTATTCTAATTTGTAAAATAGATCAACAACATGCAAAAATGGATCCATGTGTTTTGTATTTGCTGTACAAGCATATAATTCGAAAGAGACGCGAGAGACGTTGGACTGCGCATCCAATAAATTGCGCTCGATTCCTCAAAGGGGCATATTACACCCTACATGAAGAGTTAAGAAGCGACAATGAGAAAATTTTTAATTATTATCATTTGATGAGCTATGTGGAAAATTAAAAAACACTTTAATTAAAAATGTGGAGTTAGTTGAAGAATTTGCGTTTGAAACAGGGGAAATGTTATCACTGAAGTTAAGGTAAGTCCAAGAACAAGTTGAAGAACTAAATCATTTATTGAAGAAATTAGATTAAAAAATAAAACACCAGAACAACAGCACACATTAATGTGAAAGCAATGATATTATGGATTCCGCTTGAGAAATTACTGAATCTTCTGATTCCATAGGAGAAAATGGTGTTTCTGGTGATGCCATCCTCCCTGATGTATTATTGTAAGATTTGTAAGTAGCTGTACTAGGCAGTGGAGATGTGAGTTCAGGTAGTGCTATAGCATATGAGGATGGAGGCACTGGTGTATTATAACGTGAATTTGAAAAATTGGCCATTACTGGATATTGCTGTGGTTGATAATGGGGTGTAACATTCGAAACGTAAAAATTCTGATTTGTTTGTTTGTTGGTGTAACGAGCTAATAATTGCAAATACATCTATTCGGAAATTCAATTTTTCATTCGGACTGAGTGTATCTAAATTTGTTTGTAATGATCTAAAAAAGGCCAAGTCATCGGTATCTTTTGGTTGGCTTTCTATAACTGGCGGTTGTTTGGTCTGAGAATCAATATATTGCATAAGTTTATTTTCTAAAGCGGATTTCTTTTTCTTAAAGAGAGTACTTTTACTACGAATTCGTCCACTTTGGGTTTCGCTGCCGACATCGAATTGAGTATCTTGCGTATCCTGGTCCTGTGGTAGATCGCAATCATCTTGGCTCTCATTTGATGTGCTTGGCAGTGAACCTTCTGTTTGACGGGAACCAGCCATTACCTTTCTTAAAAAGTCCAATTGTTTAGCGTAGACGTATGTTCTTACAGGTTTGGCTGATCCTCCAGATTTTTTTTCTTTAAACTGACGTATATGACGAACAAAATCATCTCTTAGATGTTTCCATTTCAGTTGAACTGCTTTACCTAAAAAGTAGTAAAAGAAAATGTTTTAAATACCTAAATGCTATAAATTAATAAGATATGGTGCTGCTCAACAGTCATATTACACTATTTTTTTACAGATATTTGGCTTCAGGGTGTACCTATACAGATTTGCACTACAGTTACAGAGTGGGAGTCACAACGGCAAGTCTTATAGTTCCAAAAGTTTGCGTTGCCCTATGGCGTACATTACACGAAGAGTGCTTTCCTGTACCAACTGAACAACTTTGGCGCCAAATTGCCCAAGATGTTGCAAAACGCACTTATTTTCCAAACTGTATTGGTGCTATTGATGGCAAGCATTGCAGGATAATCGCGCCAGCACATAGCGGATCACTGAATTATAATTACAAGAACTACCTTTCCATTGTTTTATTAGCTATTGTCGACAGCAACTTTTGCTTCACATACATAGATGTTGGTTCTTATGGTAAAGAATCGGACTCCCCAGTATTTAGAAACTGCTCCTTTTTTACAAAAATGAAAGAAGGTACCTTAAATATTCCAAAAACAGAGAAAGTAGCAGGAACACCGCTACCGTATATATTCGTTGGTGATGAGGCTTTTGGACTAACATATAACTTAATGCGACCTTATCCTACAAAGAACTTAACAAAAAAGAGAAGAATTTTCAACTACCGCTTGTCTAGAGCAAGAGGTAAAATAGAGTGCTCTTTTGGAATTTTAAGTAATAAATGGCGTATATTCCACCGACCTATGAAAATTATGTTGTATGATTCCCTTATACAACAAATAGAAACGCAACTCAAGAAGATCATGTTTCCATCCAGTGCATTGAATCATTCTTATCACCATGTTGGACATTATGTTTTTCTAGCAAAGAACTTACTTTATCTTGTACTTGCATTGCAGCTGTATCGCACAGCCAATTTAATTTGTACTAATAATTTTATATTATAATAATTCCATTTTTATTAATTGTGCTTTAAATAAAATAAAATCTTTTTAAAAAGTGAATTCTCGTTTATGAACATTTAAGTGGCGCAGTCGGTAGGATTGTGCTAACGGTACCGCGAAAAGGGACTGGTCCGTATCAACGGTTTAACGCACGATTCAAAAAGAACATTCCATAGACGAGATCACAGAAAATCAACTGGAGTTCCATTCTACTGAGGGAAGAAATGATGTGGCTGGTTTTACTACTGTAAGTACTACTAATGTCATATAGAGGCCCAATTTTTGAATTTAATGAGAACGAAAGTGATAGCGAAAGTGCTAACGATAATTTGTTAGATAGCGAAGAATTAGATTTGATTAATCCAAGTCATACTATTTTTATTAGACCCGCGAATTTAATCGTAGAGTCAAGAATTAATTTAAATAATAGTCTGGCAAATATGTAGACTACAAATTCTAATCCGTCTCCAACGGTAAATTCCGCCCCTAATGCCAACTCTGGCCCTGTGGCTCAAAATGCCACAATTGCAGAAATTAAAGAGTTTTTGGAAATGATTCTTGTTTTTAAAGGAGAACCTGAATTACTTACACTCTTTATTAGAGAAAGTGAGAAAATTATAAAATACTTCTATGATGTTAGTGTGCCTGATAGCCCCCGTAATGATTTTATTACATCGCATATCAGATCTAAAATTCAAGGTGAAGCTGCATTGTATATCGCTAACAAGTCTATTAATTCCTGGAACGACCTGCGTTTATCTCTTATTTCTGCACATGCAGATAAACGCGACGACGCTAGTTTGGCCGTCGAGATCGTTAAACTCGAACAAGGTAACGACTCTCCATTTGAATTTTATAAAAAAATTCAAAAATTGTTGAATGCCCAAACGTGTTATGCAAATTTGAATTACGGTTTTAACCAAGAATTAAATAATCACTTCCATAGAGTTGCTTTAAAAACACTTTTAAACGGATTGAAAGATCCCCTAGGTTCTCTTATGCGAACTAAAGACCCTAATGATTTAGATACTGCTTTAAATCTATTGACAAATACGTACCAAAAAGAAGTACATATTCAAAACAACATTAAGACTCAAAATCAAAACTTTACAACAGGGCGCAACACTGTTTTTTCCAAACCAGTAAATAATACAAATTATATGCCACCATTTATGGTTAGACAACAGAACCGGCAAAATAATTCTGGAAACTACTCTCGAAATAATAATTTCCAAAATTTTAATAGACCACAGCAAGCTATTAAACGGCCTGCAAATTCCTTTCAAAATTACAATCAAAAACCATTTTTAAATCAAAATTCACAAAATCAAGTAACCCCTATGAGTATTTTGACGAACAATACTTATCGCCCACCTGTAAAGGTACGTCCGCAAACAAATTTTCATTGTCAGGAACTGTACAATATTGAAGACGAGAATCTCGGAAACCTTACTTTTGATGAGGGTATCCGTCCTAACGAAAACGTGGAAGAAATTAATTATACTCCTACTTCATATAATGATTTTTTAGGCGAAAACGCCTCGAAAGATGTCCCAAACGAATAAATTTCTTTAATTTTAATAGTGATATATCAGAATTAGCTTATATAATTCATCCTAAGTATAATCAAAAAATATTTTTAGATGAGGGTAGCACTCGCTCATTTATAAACCATAACTTTACCCAAACTTAATACAAAATGATCCAGTTTATATAAAAACAAAACATGGTGTCAGTTTTAAAAAATTTTCTATAAATAATTGTTTTCCTGATTTATTCAATACACAAAAACCATTAAAGTTTCATCTATATAATTTTCATGATAGTTTTGACTGGCTTTTAGGGCTCGATAGTATTAAAAAACTTAAAGCTAATTGTGACTTTGATAACGACCTTTTTATTACACCAAATTGTGTATTTAAAATCTATTATCAGAATATTAATAGTAAAGATCAATTAATGTACAATATAGAAACTAATACAATCGACATTAGTAAATTTCGTGTAAACCATTTAAACCAAGAAGAAGAACATAAATTAATAAAATTAATAAAAGAATACGCGGTTATTTTCAAACAAGATCATACACCCCTTACTTTTACTAATCGAACTAAACACCGCATTAGAACCAAAGACGAATTTCCGGTATACACAAAGTCCTATCGACATCCGGAAATACATCGCGAAGAAGTAAATAAACAAATAAACGAAATGTTAGATCAGAACATCATACGTCAGTCTCATTCTCCCTGGTCATCCCCTATTTGGGTAGTACCCAAAAAGATAGACGCTTCCGGCAATAAGAAATGGCGCACGGTAATCGATTATAGGAAACTTAACGAGAAAACGATCGATGACTAATATCCCATCCCTAACATTTCTGACTTACTAGACAAACTCGGACGGTGTAATTACTTCACAACTCTTGACCTCGGGTTTCACTAAATAGAAATGCACTCTGATGACATCGAAAAGACCGCATTTAGTGTCGAAAACGGGCACTATGAATTCCTAAGAATGCCATTCGGGTTGAAAAACGGACCATCTACATTTCAACGCGCTATGGACGACGTTCTAAGAGGCTTACAAAATCAAATATGTTTAGTTTACCTAGATGACATTATAGTTTTCGGTACAAGCCTCCAAGAACACTTAGACAGATTACGACTTGTTTTTAATAGATTAAGAGACGCAAACCTCAAAGTCCAAGTAGACAAATCCGAATTTTTACAAAAAGAAGTAGGTTACCTCGGACACATAATAACGAGTGACGGTGTCAAACCAAATCCCAACAAAATTACAGCAATTCTAAATTTTCCAATACCCAAAACAACTAAACAGATCAAATCATTTCTCGGACTAATAGGATATTATAGGAAGTTCAATAATAATTTTGCGAAAATCACAAAACCTATGACAAAACTGCTAAAAAAGGGAGCCGTAATTGACATTCAAAATCCAAAATATCGACAATGTTTCGAATACTGTAAAACCTTATTAACTAACGAACCGATACTTCAATACCCGGACTTCAACCAAATTTTCCACTTAACAACAGATGCATCAAATTTCGCGATAGGCGCCGTTTTGTCACAAGGTCCCGTCGGACAAGACCGCCCAACTGCTTACGCTAGCCGGACTCTAAACGAACACGAAATAAATTATTCCACTATCGAAAAAGAACTTTTGGCAATAGTGTGGGCAACCAAATACTTTAGGCCCTACTTATTTGGTAGAAAATTTAATGTGTTCTGCGATCACAAACCATTACAATGGCTTTTTTCTATTCGAGAACCAAATTCAAAATTTATGAGATGGCGCACTAAATTAGAAGAGTTTGATTATACCATTATTTATAAAAAAGGCTGTCAGAACACAGTAGCTGACCCTCTTTCACGAATTGAATATAATATAAACGAAACTAAAAAACCGATTTTTCAGTACATAAAAGATTTTAACGAAAAATTTGAAAACATCGATAATCAATCAATGATTGTTGAACCGGATGATGATTTATCATTAGAAGATATTTTAATAGACTCTCAAGACAAAGAACCTGACTTAGACAATACTGTACATTCGAATATAGAAAACCCCATAATAGAAATTCTAATTCTAGTGAAAGCAATTAATGTATACAAAAATCAAATTCTAATTAAAGAAGTAAATCACTCACCACAAAATGTAAAAATAAAAAAATTATTTAATCAACAATTTCAAAAATTCATAGTAGAATTAACAGAATCAAATTTTGAATCAAATACAGTTACATTTATTAAAGAATACCTTTCACCTAAATGTAAATACTACGTGTATTTTGAATCTCCGATTTATCAAAAATTCAGCAACGTTATGCAGAAACACTTCAAAAATTCAGAATTGAAATTATTTAAGTGTAATAAACTTTTGACAGACATTGACGATCACGAAGACCAAAAAACAACAATCGATCAATATCATTGCGGAAAAACAAACCATAGGGGGATTGACGAGACGTATAACAGACTTAAAGAACGTTACTTTTGGCCTAAAATGCAACAAAGTATCCAAGATTTTATCAATGAATGCGATGTTTGCAGACTTTCCAAATACGACAGACACCCGTTAAAACTTAAGTATAATATCATCCCCACAGCATCCAAACCTTTCGAAATAGTTCATATCGATAGTATTAGCCTTGATAAACAAAAATTTCTAACAGTAGTCGACTTATTTTCAAAATACGCACAGGCATATCCACTATTGTCCATGCAAAGAACTGAGATAGTTAATAAACTGTTAACATTCTTCAGTCACCACGGATCGCCAAAATTTATAATCGCAGATAATGGAGGCGAATTTAAAAACGATTTGTTACAAGAGTTTCTAGAAATACACAAAGTAGAAATACCTTTTATCAGTACTCAACATCCTGAATCCAATGGTATCGTGGAGCGATTTCATTCAACTTTAATCGAACACATTCGCTTATTTAATAACCGAGAAAACTTTAAAAAGGAGGATATTTGTACGAAAGTAAAATACGCCATTATTGCTTACAATAATACTAGACACTCAATTACCAAATTAGCACCCTTTGAAATTGTAAACGAACACTTAGAAACAAATGATCCAATCAATATAAATATCGAACAACAATTAAAAGCTCAATACAATCAATTACACCGCGACAAAACTAAATTGTTATATCAACAAATTCAAGAAAAAAATGAAACAAACAAACAGAAAGTAATAAATGATAGAAACGAAACCCGCGAAGACGTCCCGCACATTCCCGAGAAAGTATTTGTCCAAAATAAACAAAAATGTAGCAAAACAAAAAATAAATATAAAATAGAAACTTTAAATTCAATCGATAAAAATAAGAAAACAGCAAAACTAATAAAACGCATTCCTCAAACAACAGAACATATTCATATATCAAACATTAAAAAACCTCCAAAAAAATTAACAAATTCCGAATCTCTTGCAGGTCCCTCTTTCAAACCGGACAATCAACAATAACACTAAAAAATATAACTTACAACCCTGGATTACTCCCAATAAATTTAGGAGACGCGAAACTTCAGAAATCTCACCACACCTTAGTACATTATTTTGATCTATGTAAAATCAATACCGAAATCACAAAGCTAAACAATAATTACAAAATTTTAACGGGAACACTCCATAAGCAAAGAAGCAATTATATAGAAATAGAAAATTACGATAAATTATTCAGATATTTCCATAAATCAGTTAATGAAAAAATAATCAATATTTATCCTAATCATCAAATCAGAAATAAAAGAGGCCTTTTAGATGGATTAGGTGCTGCTATCAAATTCGTAACGGGCAACATGGACAGTTATGACGCTGCTAGAATAAATAAAATTATTAAACAATGAAATATCTAAATTAAAAGAAAACACTCGAAACTACACAGAAGGAATTAATTTATTATATCTTAATAATTTATTTCACAAATTAATCTTTATGTACAGTACAGTACTAAATATATTGACAGAAATTGAAAATTCATTAACCTTCTGTGCGATTGGCGTTATGCACCCTAGCATCATAGGAACACAAGACTTGCTTTCCCAATTACAGAAATTAATTCCCTTTTATAAAGATCAGCTTCCATTTCCAATAACCGCTTCTAATATTCTTGAATATCAATCAATAATTAACGTTCACTGTCAAAATAATGGAAACCAAATAGTCTATTTTTTAACAATTCCTATCTATTACAACATACAGTTTGACTTGTTTTATTTAGAATCTTTACCCACGCTTATCGAAAACGAATATTTTACAATTATTCCAAATTTTAAATATTTCTTAAAATATAAAGACAATATCAAGCCTCTATTAGACATATGCAGTACGAACGGTATCTACCATTGCTCTGCGAGAATCACCACAAATGGAGACATCATTTGTGTAGAGAATATACTGCATGGACATTCCACAAAGGGGTGTATTTACACGAAAATTCATCCCGACTCCGATCAAATATTACCACTTCCACATATCGACCAGTACTTAGGGTTGTTCGAGAAAAACTCAACATTAGAAACAAAATCCCCAACGAAAACCAAATCATAAAACCAAAAGGTGCCTTCTTACTAAAACAGAACGGCAACTGCAAAATAATATTCAACGGTGAAGAGCTACAAATCCTAGAACCAACGAAAAGCATCCCTCTAATGGTAGATTTCAAAATATCCCAACACAAGAAATTGGTTTCACAATCTAACATGACGAATGAACTAAAATCACTCAATGTAGATGAAATCAAACAACATCACCTAAAACCAATCTACTTTGACGACAACGAAATCAACATCTTCACCCCAAGCATCTGGACAATGATTATGTACGGACTAATAATCGCAACCATTGTCCTTTTATTAATGAAGAAATGCAAAAATGCTAAGGCTCCAAAAGTTGTATCCCAAGAAGTTCCATCCCAGATGAACCCTCTTCAGCTACCCTCACAGACTTCATTCTAAGGAGGGAGGAATTATGTTGTATGATTCCCTTATACAACAAATAGAAACGCAACTCAAGAAGATCATGTTTCCATCCAGTGCATTGAATCATTCTTATCACCATGTTGGACATTATGTTTTTCTAGCAAAGAACTTACTTTATCTTGTACTTGCATTGCAGCTGTATCGCACAGCCAATTTAATTTGTACTAGTAATTTAATATTATAATAATTCCATTTTTATTAATTGTGCTTTAAATAAAATAAAATCTTTTTAAAAAGTGAATTCTCGTTTATGAAAATTTAAGTTGAATGTATCTGAGGGAACCGCTGTAGCTATCATAAAAGCATGCTGTGCATTACACAATTTTGTTTGTGTAAGTGATGGCTTTATATTTTAGAATGCTTTAACAATAATAGGTCTACATGGTAGCCAAAACACCGAACAACAAATGCGTCGACGTAAGTCTGCTTACAAATACAGAGATGCTTTTGCCGACTATTTTTGCAGCTGTGCAGGGCAGGACACCAAAATATAATTCTAACAAAATAAATAATTGTACTTTTATGTATGTATAACTACCGTTGGTGCAATACACACTGATGAGTACCTAATTATACTGTATTAAATATTAAAAAATTCAGCTTACCAATAGAGGATTAACATTTTTTTTAGATTCCTTGTTTCGCATATTATTTCTATAATTTGAGTTGCCCTGAGTCCAAAAACAATTATTGTTCATTATTTTTCTTTTTTTTTAATATTTAACAAGCAATTGAAATTCCTACAAATTTGAAATAGACGACGACGTGCCGAACACGCCCGAAAAAAAGCCGAGCCTATGTGACGTCATTCCTGTACATCTGTCATCTGATCAGATTTAAATTGTCAATCAAGAAGAGTAGAAACTTGTCAATAATACTGACGGATCAACAATATGTTAAATATATCTTTATTAAAATCGATTATGAATGTAAAAAGTGATAATCATCGTTCGTATCGATGTTGCTTTGTGCCTAGTTGTCGGTTGTCCAAATACATAAAAAAATTCGTCCAAAAAGTTGTTTTTGCACTTTCCGGAAAAAATAGAACGTCGAAATTTGTGGTTTATACTTGCCTAAAGCATCGATAAACCGTCAACAACTACAAATTATTATTGCTGTGAGGATCACTTTAATGTAAGTACAACAATAATTAATAGTGCATACTGGGGGTCTACTTTCAAACCTGCACATAGGGACTTATAACATTAGTGTTAAACATTATTGTGAATTCCTGCTCGCCAATTCGGCTTAGAGAAAATATTTATTTACCAGTGGAATGAGAATCTTGTAGTTGTCGACGGTCCATCGATCCTTCGGGTTCGGGCAAGTATAAACCACAAATTTCGACGTTCGAAATTTTCCGGAACGTATAAAAACAAGTTTTTGGACGATTTTTTTTATGTATTTGGACAACTAGGCACAAAGCAACACCGATACGAACGGTGATTATCACTTTTTACATTCATAATCGATTTGGATAACGATATATTTAAGAGATTGTTGATCCGTCAGTATTATTATTATTGACAATTTAAATCTGATCAGATGACAGATGTACAGGAATGAAGTCACATTTGCTTTGCTTTTTTCGGGCGTCTTCGGCATGTCGTCGGCTTTTTTAAATTTGTTCGAATTTCAAACGCGTTTCAAAAATTTTCCAGCGCTCAAAAAATTCGGAGAATAAAAATGTATACATAAAACTGGGTATGAATTATTGAAAAAAATTTTTTTGACCGAATTTTAAAAAAAACTTCAAATAAAATTTGTTACAAATTTAATTCTAAATCAATGTTGTGACGCACTTTGTCGGGGTAAGGGGTTAATTAGGGGGAGAGGGGATCTCGGGTTCCAGATTTATTCGAGTGGTTTACTCCACGTGACACCTTAGGTAACTGCAGTGAAGATACGGTACTCCAGGGGTCAGACCTTCTAGACTGGGGGGACGTTGAACTCTGATACAGACTTTAATTGTATGGGGTTCGGAATATGGAATATACCTGTTTGCAGGAAGTGGTGTTACATAAGGTAAATAAAACAAAAGGTTAGATGAAAGAAAATTAAACAATGTATTCAAATACAAATGGAAGCAATACACATTTGAATAAAGGGGAATTTATACTATACTTAGTTTATATCCATTTTGACCATTTTCGCCATGATGTCTGTCTGTCTGTCTGTGTGTCTGTCTTAAGAGAATTTATACGGGGATGTGTAACGGGATTGAATTTATATCAAAAAGGGGGCGAGTGACGGTTGGTTGATAAGTGATTAGTAGCATTTGAGAGCGGAGAGTTTGCGGAAGATAAGAACACTAGTTCATCACAGGACTCCGCATTCGGCAGTCAAATCGTCAGACCGCAGTGTTGTTATGATACTCGCCAAATATACTACGGGTGGAGATGACTCCTGGTGGATGGCTCGAAAGCCCAACACCCATGAAAGTTTTAGAGTAGAGACGGAGTTTAAAGACTTCTGGTGGATGGCTCTAGAGCCCAGCACCCAAGAGAGTCAGGGATATATACTAGGATCGGACTCCTGGTGGATGGTTCGAAAGCCCAGCACCCATGAGAGTTTAATAACGGAGATGTGCGGTTGGCACAGTATCACACACAAACACGGCTAATCGGAAAATACGACGACAGAAATGCTGTTTATCCTGGGAGTCCCCAGTATACTCACTTGTGAAGATGCGGCGTTGTCACACTAAGTCGGTTAGCTGTTTGATATAGTTTTGAATGACTTCGACTGACTCCACTGAGAGTTTTGGGTTCCTTATATGGGAGTTTATTCTAGTCTTCTAGTGGCGAGATATGATAAGGGCTGTCCATCTATCGGGAAATCGGGAAGTCGGGGTTTTGGTATTTTCAACTGATAAAGGAGCGGTGAGATATAATGCGGTGGTGCCATTTACGGAAGAGGGGAGGATTCAGGTTTTGTAGGATTCTGTATTTTTAGGCAAGTAATTTAATGGACTGAAAAGTGACTTCGTTACACCCCCCTCTTACTTCACACAAAAAAAAAATTCTTTATTTATTTTTTTTTCAATTACAGTAACAAAACTTAAAATATATATTCTTATCCTATTATAAACAAAATTAAAATTGTCTTCCTGATGGATGGTCGGTGGTTGGTTCTCAGGGTAGCTGTGATGAACAACTGCAGCGTCCTGTTGGCCGTTGGCGTTGCTGGTTGGAAGTAGAGTTTCGCTGCTGTACTGCCGACGGCTGCCTTTCATGACATATCCCTTTGGTGACTCTTCCTCTTATACTTCTGGGTGGGCTGCGCCCCAGGCGTGACGGTCCGGGTAGTGGAGAGGTTGCCGTCGACGGGTGGCCATAAGAAGAAGTTCTGGAGAGCGTAGCGGATTGGCGGGAAACGAGTGCCGGGGGCGGGGCGGGTTGGCGAAAAACGGTTGAGGGGGAAGGGCCGGTTTGACGAAGAGTAGGGGTGGAGGATAGGGTGTGTTTATGGGGAAAGGGTATGGGGGTGTTTTTACGGGGGACGGTTGTGGGAGGTGTGGGACACGGCCAGCTCTGAGACAGGGTGCCGTACAGCCCACACCTGGAGCAAAATACTCTGCTCTTCTTAGTGCAGCCGGTCCTGAAATGTGCGGGCTCCCCACATCTCCAACACAGGCTGTATTCTTTTACGGGTAGGTATACCTTTATGTGGTGTCGGAAGGAGTCGGTGGGTTGAAGCTGGCTGTTGGTGTCCTGTCGTTTCGGGGTTTCTATTTTTATAGGTCTCATTTTAAAATCGGGCATCTCTTTTTCGGTGTCCATTTCCTCCATCGCTGCTTCCATCTCCTGTATTAGCTGACGGTCTCTGGCGTCCAGTAAATCCATTCTTGTAAAGATTTTGCAAAATTAAAAAAATGAAATGATGTTTGGTCAGTATAAGAAAAAAGTGTATTATTCTAGCGAAATTAAAATGTGGTTACATAAAGGAAAAGTAATTCTAAATTTACTTGTAGTGGGTAGTCCATTTGAGGGTACCGTCGGGGGCGCGAAGGAGTCGCCGGGATCGGTTACGGTATCTTCGTCGAGGGGTGCGAGGGGGCTTTAGTAGTATGTTTTGCAATATTATCCCGGAGGGGGTTATGGCGGGAGTGGGTTTGGAGGAAGATTCGGTTGAGGGGGTTGGGTTTGGGGTGGTTTTTTCGACTATAGAGTTTGGGCGTTTGGAGGTCGGTATTTTATAGTTGTGACGGGGTGTGCTGCGTGCTGGGGCTGGTCTCTTAGAGGGTTGCTTCAGACTCGCTTGCAGTTTTTGCGCCACTTGTTTGGCTTTCGCCTGTAGTTCTGCCCGTTTGGCGGCTGCTATGGTGGCATCCTCGGTTGGTTTACGTACTGGCAGGTTCAGTAGGTTCGGTCTGGTTCATCTCGGCACTACAACAATGATACGCTTTTGGTCTTTTGATTTATTTTTAGACGGAGTGGTCGGATGCTGGTTTGAGGTCCTTGATATGGATTCGGGTATATTTTCTGCCGGAGGGGTGCTGTAGGTCATATACCACGGGGGAGAGGACTTTAATAACGGTGTATGGACCACTATATTTGGGTGCGAGTTTGGCGGCAAAACCTTTGGAGGCGTCGGATAGGTGGTGTTCTTTTTTCATAACACGGTCTCCGAGGTGACAGCGCCATTCTCTTCGGCGGAGGTTGTAGTGGTGACTTTGAGTCGTGCAGGGAAGGGGTTAAATTCACTCGGACCAGTTCGAAGGTGTCTTGGAGTTGACCGAGGCGGCGTATGTGAGTGTTGGGAATGGTGTGGTCAGTAGTTTCGGGGTCATTGGTGGGTGGTACGGTAGGGGTGGCGTACAGAGCCCCGGGTAGTTCCATTTCTCGACAGAAGTTGAGAAAGGCAGGTGAGAATCCTGTGGAGTCGTGTCGGGAACTTTTGATAGCGAAAAGAAACTCTGGGAGACGTTGATCCCATTTGCGCTGGTCTGTTTCACAGTATTGCGATATCTTAGTCTTCAGAGTTTTATTGGTTCGCTCTACGGGGTTTGCCTGAGGGGTGTACGGTGGTGTGAATCGATGAGCGATACCTAAGTCTTTAAGCAGCTCTTGAAATTTTCGGCCCGTGAACTGGACACCATTACCACTAATGACGGTTTTTGGGCATCCAAAGCGGGTAATAATCTCTTCGTAAATGGCTTGAGTGGCTGCTTGAGCTGTCGCCTTTCGGAGGGGGCGACATTGTACCCATTTTGTGAAGCGGTCTTGGAAGACAATTAAGTAGTTATTGCCTTTGCTGGAGCGCGGCAACGGCCCGACTAAGTCGGTACTGACTGTTTCCCAAGGAAGACGATTTCTAGACGGCTGCATTTTTCCGGGTGGGCGTTGTTGTGACGGTCTGTATCATTGGCATTGCAGGCACCCTCGCACGTACCTGGCGATGTCTCGGAACATTCCCGGCCAGTAGTACCGTAGTGCGATCCTGGTGATTGTTTTGGCAATGCCCATGTGTCCTGCCGTCGGTGCATCATGGTTTTCCTCGAGGACGGTTTTACGAAGAGGTTCTGGTACGCACATTTTCCATGGATCGGACATGTTGGGTTCGGCCAGATTGTTGGAGTCCCAGAAATGGCGGTAAAGTTGGTCGTTTCGGATGCAGTAATCTGGATGAGTTTCTGGGTTCTGTTCAACATCAAGTTTCTTTCGGTGGTACCACGGGCATTCGGGTGTTGGCTCTACGATAGAGAGTTCGCCGACATCTTCTGAGGGAGAAGGTCCTGGTTGGGGTTGTCGAGAGACTGCGTCGGCTAGTCGGTTACAGACTCCTTTTCGGTATCTGATTTCGAAGTCATACTGTTGTAGGAAGATGCTCCATCTTGCTAGCCGGCCCGTCGGGCTTTTGATCGAGTGTAACCAACGGAGAGATTGGTGGTCGGTGAGGACGGTGAAATAATACCCTTCAAGGTACGGCCTCACTATAGCCAAGCATTCCTTCTCAGTGACGGAATAATTTTTCTCGGGTGGTGATAAGGTGCGGCTGGCGTAGGCGATGATGTGTTCGGAGTCATCTATGGTTTGCGTAAGAGCCACTCCGAGTCCGTTATCGGAAGCATCAGTTTGGAGGATAAATGGTTGGGCAAAATCGGGGCAAGTCAAAACGGGAGACTCCGTTAAATGTGTTTTTAACAAGGCGAAGACGGAGCTTTGTTCAGGAGACCAGGCCCATCGTTGTTGTTTGCGGAGTAATTTTGTTAGCGGAGTCACAATTTGGGAAAAGGCTGGGATGAATCGTCGGTACCAAGAGGCGACTCCCAGAAATCGGCGTAACTCACGTATGTTGGTTGGCTCGGAAATATTGAGGATAGCCGCGATTTTGTCCGGATCGGTGTGAATTCCATCTTCGGTTACGACATGGCCCAGACATGTTAATGATTTCCTTCCAAATTTGCATTTTTCCGGGTTCAATTGCAAGTTGGCGGAACGGAGACGGTAGAAAACTTCCCGGAGGTTGTCTAAATGCTCTTCGAATGTTTTTCCCAACACTATAATGTCATCCAAGTAAGCGAAAGCTCGGGGTTCCATTTCGGGGCCAATAATGGTATCCAGGAGGCGTTGGAAAGTAGCTGGTCCGGAATGCAGGCCAAATGGCATCACTTTAAAGTGAAAAAGGCCACGGCCTGGGACGGTAAACGCAGTAATGTGTTTGCTACTTTCGGAGAGCGGAACCTGCCAGAATCCTTGTTTAAGGTCGATGCTGGAGATGTAACGAGCCTGTTGGAGTTTGTCTAGGACGGCATTTATGTATGGCAGTAGGTAGGCGTCTTTGATGGAAGCTTCATTAACTTTACGGAAATCGATGCAGAACCGAGGTTTGCCATCCTTCTTGCGTACGATTACTACAGGCGAGCTCCAGGGGCTGGAGGATGGTTCGATGATGCCTTCGTCTAGCATTCGGCCTACCTCCGTGTTAACAAGTTCTTGCATTTTCGGGTTCTGGGGTGGTAGCGTTGCTTGATGGGTTCGGGGTTAGCTAGGCGAATTTGGTGTTCTACGCAGTTGACGACTCCTTGGAGGTGTTGAAATATGGGGAGTTCTTCTGCCAAGAATTTCTCCAGACGGATTCGTTCGGTGGTAGTAAGTTTGGATGGGGAGGTCGGAGAGGTTGGCAATGGCGGCAGTAGTGGAGAATTGTAGCGAGAAAGTGTGTAGCGGGGTTGGAGAGAGAGATGGTTGGTGTAGAGGGTGGTGTGGGTGACGTTTGTCGAGTTACGGTTACGGAGCCGGTTCCCACATTTACTGTCAGCTGCGTGGATTGGAGGATATCCATTCCTAGTATAACGTCGGATACCGGTGTGTCTAGGACGTGGAAAAGTTTGTAGAAATGGCATCCATTGATGCGGAAATTCATCCGGAGGGCATCGGTTATAGATATGGATGCTCCAGTTACGGATCTAGCTTCTCTGATGAGGGGCTCGTGCACCTCTGCTTCTACGGCTACACATTGTACGGCGACTTGACGGCTCATGAAGAAGTGGGTGCTGCCAGTATCGACCAAGGCCGATATGCAGAAGTTTCCTATTTCCAGGTCGACGTGAGGGCGGATGTCCTTGCGATTGTGATTATAGGAGGCACAGCTCGTCACGGTTGTTAGCAGGCTAGGGTGGGAGGTTTCTTGATGGCGGAACTGGGCGGGCCTCCTATTTGCACAGTTCCGTATTAGTTTTCCGCCGAGCACGGGCAGTTACGGGATAACATACCAGGTCGCTTACAGCGAGAGCAGAAGATTACAGCTTCTGGTGCGTTGCATTGACTACGGTAGTGCCCATTTTTCCCACAGCGCCAGCACATTGGGTCGGGGGTTGGATTTCGGGGAGTCAGCCTTTGAGAGTGGTTTCCACGGGGGTACTGTTCGGGAGTGGGAGTTGGACGGATGGTGGGGATGTTTCGTGGGGGTGGGTTGTTAACGGTCGGGGTTGGTTGTAGATTTGTAATGGTAGGGTTTCGATATGGGGAGGGGTTTGAGTACCGGCTAGGTGCTGGGGATGACATGCTAGGGCCGGCGGTTTCCTTTCGTAAAGTGTCGCACTCTTTGAGTAATTTTATCAGGTCACCGACATTTCGGGCATCGGTTTTCTTGATAAACCAACGGTACTCGACTAGCAGATTGTGGTGGAGCCAGTAGAGTTGCTGATTTTGGTCGTAGCCTCCGTGTCGGCGAAGGAGCGTTTGCATATCGGTAAGATAATCCAAGTCCGATTCGGATGGTCGCTGACGTCGGTTGGCTATTTCAGCTTCCAGATTGATCAGGTAATCCTCCGGCAAGTAGAAGTGGTGGAAGTCACGGAGAAAATCGTGCCAGCCAGTCCACGGGATGCGATTGTTTCGGTACCACAACAAGGCTTTGCCTTCCAAAAGGCTAGGTAATGCTTGGAGTATTTGTTCGGTAGTAGCGTGGTGTTCGACTCTGGCTTCGTCTAGTCTTTCTAGGAAGGCCACTGGGTCGGTGCGTCCGTCGGTAGATAGCTGGTGGTGGCGGATTCGATGGTGCCGTGGGCGGTGGAAAGGCTGGGGCATCTACGGTGTTTGGAGTTGTTCGTCCGTTTCTTATAAACCTGCTCAGACGTTTTCGGAGAGCTTCCACGGTGCCTTCAGTGTTAAGGCCAAATTTGGTGAGTTCTTCGACGAGCTCGTCCTTTTTCAGCCGATATATCCATCCTATGCGGTCAGTTACTTCTAAGCCCACGGTATCATCGGCAGTGACGTTGATAGGCTTGGGGTCCATGTTTCTCCTTGGAGATGTTGCGGTACGATTTTGAATGTCCTCGGGAGTGTTTTGGGTGAGTTCGGCAATTGTCGGGGGCGGCGTTGACTCACAATGATATACGAAATAAGAGGGGAATTATGCAGTTTTGAAGCGAAGTCCCTGCTCGGGCGCCAAATTTGTGACGCACTTTGTCGGGGTAAGGGGTTAATTAGGGGGAGAGGGGATCTCGGGCGCCAGATTTATTCGAGTGGTTTACTCCACGTGACACCTTAGGTAGCTGCAGTGAAGATACGGTACTCCAGGGGTCAGATCTTCTAGACTGGGGAGACGTTGAACTCTGATACAGACTTTAATTGTATGGGGTTCGGAATATGGAATATACCGGTTTGCTGGAAGTGGTGTTACATAAGGTAAATAAAACAAAAGTTAGATGAAAGGAAATTAAACAATGTATTCAAA
Organism: Pediacus dermestoides; assembly: GCA_963942485.1. Lineage (NCBI taxonomy): Eukaryota > Metazoa > Arthropoda > Insecta > Coleoptera > Cucujidae > Pediacus > Pediacus dermestoides. The sequence continues at coordinate 11,668,028 of OZ012630.1, read as the reverse complement.
TACAAATGGAAGCAATACACATTTGAATAAAGAGGAATTTATACTATACTTAGTTTAAGAGAATTTATACGGGGATTTCAACCTTTCAATATGTTCTTGTAGAGAAGTAGAAAATATAATTATATCGTCTAAATACACAAGACATATTTCATTTTGAAATCCACGTAACACGTTATTCATGACACGCTGAAATCTTGAGGGCGCATTTTTGAGACCAAACGGCATGCGTTTGAACTCATAATGTCCAGTATCGGTAGAAAACGCGGTTTTCGGGATGTCATTGGCATCCATCTCGATTTGGTGGAAAACATTAGCTAGGTCAAGTGTCGTGAAATATTGTGCTTTACCTAATTTGTCTAAAATATCTGAGATATTTGGTAGTGGGAATTTGTCTCCGATCGTTTTATCGTTTAGTTTTCGATAATCGATAACTACTCGCCACTTGCGTTTGCCGGACGCGTCCATTTTCTTGGGTACTACCCAAATGGGGCTACTCCATGGTGAGGTTGAATTTTGAATAATGCCATTTTTGAACATTTTGGCGATTTGTTCACTTACTTCTTGTTTGTGAACTGGCGGATATCTATAAGTCTTAGTAAAAAGGGGTGTTTCGTCCGTGAGATTTATTTTATGTTTAATTTGGTTGGAAAATGTAAGAGGTGTATTTTCACAATAGAAAATATCTCTATATTCGTAAAAAAGATTCTGAATGGATTTATATTCTTCGTTATTACAATGTTTTAAACGCAAATTTTTTAGGTTTTGTTTTTGTAGATTATCCATATATTCATTTAGTTCTGAATCAGTTTCCATTTTTTCTATGAAATTATTTTCAATTTCGTCAATTTGTTCGATATCGAATGGTTCAAGGAATTGAATTTTGACAGGATTTTCACAAGTGTTAGTAATCAATGTGGTGGCATGAGAGTCAATGATTTCGACAAGAGCTTCAGGCATTTCGGCTTGTCCGAAATTTGTATAGTTTAGAATGCCTGTACCATTTAATTTATTTACTGGGGTTTTTACTTTTTGAGATGTACGGGGTGCGATTATTAGTTTAGTGGGTTTAACGGTTTTACTAGGTAGATTGTTATATTGATAATATAAAGGTATTATGATATTATGTGTTTCTAAAGTGGAATTACTTAAATTTATTTTAGCGCCTATTGTAGTTAAGAAATCAATGCCAAGTAAACCATCAAATCTGGGTGAGAAATTAAAAAGGTAAAACTTATGTGAAGGAAAAAGAGGGATGATCATTACTTCGTTGTGAAGGGATGTTGCGTGGGCTGTGCGTACGGAAAATTTTTCGGAGTGTATAAAATCGTGATAATTTTGATACGCAAGATTAGGATTAATAAAACTTTTAGCACTTCTTGTATCTATTAAAAATTTGGCTTTAAGTTCTGGAATAAATATAATAGGTAATTCAGAGTGGTTGTAATTATTTAAGTTTATTATTATCTGTTGTTTTTCTGATTTGGAATAATCTGAAAATTTTGTTCGTCATGATAATTGGTTTCGTATTCGTTTTCGAACGTTTTCGTTATAGTTTTCAAAGTTATAGTTTTGGTTATCTGGGGAATATAAATTGTAAGCGTCGTTATTATCAGTTTGATGATAATTTGTATGATCGAATTGATTTGATGCTTCGTCGATTTCATTGTCATGATCTACCGGTTCTACTGATTGATTAAAAAGTTTTTCAGCAACCCAATTACGTTGGTGTTGTTGACTTTGTTGGGATGGTACTCGTATTCTACTATTGCTTGATGAAGTATCCATAGGTTCAGGATTTTGGGGAATATTTCTGTTAAATATAGAGTTTCTAGGGGGTGGTTTGGTTGAAATTTGGTCTATGCATTGGTTGTGACGTGAATCTTGGAGTGAAAGCAGGTCTTTGAGCGAAGTGATTTTGAAATGTAGGTCTAGGTGTGAAATTAGAGAATGTTGGTCTTTGAGCAAAATGATTTTGAAATGAGGGTCTAGGTGTGAAATTAGGTCTTGGTTGAAATGAGGGTAAATTAAGGGGTGTAGAGTAAGATGGATAATTATTATATTGTTGTGTCATATTCGGTTTAGAAGGTTGGACATTTGACGATGTTTTATTCGATGTGTTAGCCCGATGTTTATACATTAAGAAGTTTTCTTCTTCGCGTGCAAAGCTCATTGCTACTTCAAGCGAATCGGGGTTCTTTAAACGTACTACTAACTGCATATGATAGTTTAATCCGTTAATGAATGTTTTAAGATATAAATCGTCGTATTGATTGATTTTTAACAGTTTAATTTTACTTGGATCGTTAGACGCATTAATTTTAGTAAAAAGAATGCTACGTGCGTCTTGTAAACGTAATCCAAAATTTTAAGGAGTTTCGTTTTTGTCCGGACGCATTAAGATAATATCTTGAATCAAACAATCAATAGATCTTTGATCTGAAAAGGTTATTAATAGTGATTCTTTCACTTTTAACCACGTATCAAGTTCAATACGTGAAGCAATTAAATCGGCGGCTCTTCCGGTTAATTTACCGATTATTGTGTCGAAAAAACAAATGTTAACAGGAGCAACAATATTTGTGGCATCTCTATGATTCTGTAAAAAGTTCTCACAAGATTTTATAAATCTACTGAGTTGTTTGGGATTGCCATCGAAATGGGAGATGTTGTCTGCTTGATATTTAATCAATTGATAGTTGGGTTGAGCCATAGTAATTGGTACTAAGTTTTGTATTTCTAAGTTATTAAAAAGATTAGCTAAACTTTCTACGTCTTCCAGTTTGAGTTAAAAGTACAATAATTAAAATATAGGAAGTAAAAATGAAGGATGCACTTACAGAGTGACGAAAATTATAAACATTTCCAATAGGATCGCCGATGCTTGTCCTTTCCCTGGGTTGAGAATTACGGGTTTGGGACGATGTTTGTTCTTCTCCCTGGTCAGTGAGTTGCACGTAACTGCCACTAAAAGTTTTTTATTTTTGGTTCTGTCAATTAACTGTTGAAACAGAGAACAGCACTAAACACGGCGAAGTGAGCAAGTGTTTAAAATTTTAGGACTGTTTTGACAGATCCTACCGACTGCGCCAGTTTTGATTTGCAAAACACGAATTTTATTTTTAAAAACTTTTATTTAGTTTGGATGCTACAATACAACTAACTTCTAAAATTATACAATAATTCTTTCTAGGCTAACTAAGCTGAAACAAGCTGAAATGGCAAAAGATAAGGCATGAAGCTTCTAAGAACATAATATAATAATGTAATACATCATGTTATAATAAATGTAAACTAAACTAATTGTGATAACGTAACTGACGAGTAAAATTTCTTATAACATTTTTAAAAAAAATTTCACACGCAGCCAGTGTAAAATCTTTATCGGCCAATTGAACTAACTTGAAAAAAAGGCTAATCACATTTTTATAAATTTTAAAAGGGATTTTTTCCCTATTTTCTCTTGAACTGCCAGTCCATGAACACATTGTCATGAATTTTCTCGTGAAAAATCTATCTACTAACATATAGCAATAGTCTATTCCATCTCTTTTTTCCACCAAACTGTCCTTCGTAACTTTTATTTAAGACTCTCTTCCAAAGCAGTTAGTTCCTACAAGGAGTTGATTGGCTCCATTATAAATTCGGTTGTGCTGTTGAAATTTTCAGGCAAATCAGAATTATTCTTGGAAGTTCCTTTAGACGAATTGTGGTTTTGAGAAACAAATTTAACCATTTCATCAAACATAACTTCGAATTTGGCAAACTGTTGCATAATAGTTGCCTGGTTCTCCAATATCAATTCTTGTTGTTGAAGTAATTTCTCATATTTTTCATCTTGCGTTGGCTGCAAATCAACTTCATGTACTGTATAATTATTACTGTATTGGCCTTCAATAGGTACTTTCTGTTTGGTTGTCATTATTTAGAATAATATAGGATATGTGCGGTTGATTCTGTACTGATTGGAGAGATTGTTCCTCAGAAGATTGATCAATAAAAATATGTTCTGATAGAGTCTGTTGGCTTTGGATCATAAATGGTTCTTGCAAAGATTGATTATTGTGAATATTTTGTTGAGATTCATTATTGTGTAAGATGTATGGTTGAGATTGAAATTGAACATGAGATGATGTTGGTACTAGTGATGTTGACAGCTAAAATTAAGTAAGAATTATTAATATTTATTTCTAAAATCTGATACACTTATAATACCTTTTGAGATGTCAAAACTGAATTCCCCTTACTTCCTTTTTAAAGAATACTTGTTTTTAAATTCGTTGAGCTGAAAGAATTTAAAAAACTTACCATACACGATGCTTCAGCTAAAAAATTGAAATTCGGTTGTGGTGTTCTGCCTATAAAATTTCTTCTATTTGAATCCAATAGTTTTTTTTTAGCTGCAGGGTACTCTTCGTTGTCCTCAGTGTCGTCATTTTGTAGCATTTGACTTAGTTCAGCTTCAGCCTTTTCTTGTGTATTTATATTTCTTCGTTTTAGCACACACGGCATTCGAAACCAATCATCCTTTGGTATGGAATTTTTATTTTTTATCAACTTGTCGGCTTTATTCTTTGGCCAATATAGAATATCATTCTCTTCCCACGATTCAGGTACAATCGTTAGTGTTGATTTGCCCTTTTCAATTGTTTTAACAACTTTAAACATTATTAATTTATTAAACAAATGTCGCACCAAACACAAACACCATAACCTCTCTGTACCTAACTTAAATTCACTCTGGACAGCCGTTATAGCGTTATACAGCAGAAAAGTTGTATAATCGGATTCATTAATGCCGTATATGACAAAAATGTTTTATAAACGCTGTTGTATAAGCATTTTTGATTTATAATTGTTGCAGGCCAACACTGTACAATCAAATAGTAATATCGAAGAATTTGGTTACAACAGAAATGTTTTTTAAATGTTGCAATGAAAACAAATAAGCTTTACGAGAGGACAAAATAATCCTAAGGCCCACATTAAATAACCAAATCATACTATAACAGTTGTGTAATTGCTGCAGATATGTTACAGTTCAATCGGCCATATTTTTATGAATCCCCAAAAAAAACAAAATCCTCCATGTTGGAAAAGATCCAAACAACAAATATTTGTTTTAAAAATTTTGAAAAATATATCCATAGAAGGACCAAAAACATAAAATAGTTATTTATGATACAAGTGTTAAAAGTAAGATTTTATTTTGAGAGTGGAGAAGATTGCGGAACGAGCGCAGCGAGTGGAGCAACCCTACGAACAAAATAAAATCACTTTTAACACGTAAATCATACACTATTTTTTCTACAAACACAGTAAAATGCATTTCAAAGTCTTATTAAAAATTCCAAAAATTACCTAAAAAAATAGTAGTCTGTGGTCTGTGACATTTACGGAAAAATCTTAAATGTTACATGCTTGTCAGAAAAGTAATCACCTCGAAAATAATTAAAGTAAAGATGAGTTCCAACGCAACAATAGAAGAACATTCCAAAACATGTAAGTCTTCCATTTTTCCACGCTTGGGCTCATTACTTGATAATAAAGACAATGTTAAGTCATATAACCTAACCTCACGTTTTACTTTTAACACTGGTGTTAAAAGTAAATCACGTGCTTTACTTTTAACGCGTTTTCAATTTAATATGACACTTTTAATTGCAGTGGGCCGTGTAGAAAATTCAATTTTTACTAACGTTTGTAGAAAAATTAAATTATTTTATATTTTTTGAACATGGTAAAATAATTCTAGGTAAGTAAATTAAGTAAATCAATAATTATTTTTTGTAATAAATTTCCAAAAATTTTTTAATTATAATTAGTTTCGAAGAGTATTGTGCTTTTTCGAGCTATCCAATCATTTCTTACAGTAAAATTTGTTTCCCCTAAAGATTTCAGTTCACAATAGAAAAATAACGAACGTTCTATAATTTTCATATACATACTTTTGACCTTCTAACTTTATTTCAGTACCTATACCTTAGCTGGTTCGACTTTATTATTTAAAAGCCTTTATAAACCAGGAATTAAGGGTTTAGAAAGAAAATTGTTCTTATAGCATTATTGAAACAGCAATACAGCGTTTTTGTTTTACGATAGTTGTGTTTCCCCTAAAGATTTCAGTTCACAATAGAAAAATAACGAACGTTCTATAATTTTCATATACATACTTTTGACCTTCTAACTTTATTTCAGTATCTATACCTTAGCTGGTTCGACTTTATTATTTAAAAGTCTTTATAAACCAGGAATTAAGTGTTTAGAAAGAAAATTGTTCTTATAGCATTATTGAAACAGCAATACAGCGTTTTTGTTTTACGATAGTTGTGAAAATGTAGCATCAGCAGCATTTATAAAAATTTGGATCTTGTTTTGTTAAAATTGTATAATAAGTTTTATAAGTGTTTTCAGCGCGAAACAAATTTATCATATAGTTGTCATATACAACGTACTATAAAATAGTAATACGATAGTATTGTTTTATAAACCTGCACCTATTCTGGTCCTATAGCTGTTTTATAAGAGTTATAAGAACGTTTATGTGGTTAACTCAGGCAGCTTTTACTCCCAAAGATTTTGCCCTCAAAATGTTTTTACAACATTTATAAAACGTTGGTGTGGTAGTTGGGATCGCCTATGTCAGATCCGCGAGGTACTTCCGCTTGGCAACGGGGTTGAGTACGCTCTTCTAATTGATTTTTCAGCTCTTCAATTTGTTGATGCAGAGTCGCTATGACACTGAACGGGTCGTCTCCTGCGATACTCGCTTTTACTGCGTGGTGCGTGGTTTTTTTGACTTGGAGAATCCATTGGCTCCACGGTTAATTTATCTTGGTTTTCTCTCTCACAAAATACTAATTTTCAGTTGAAACACTATGCGAATATAATTGGCGTTCGGGTGCTAAGTTCTAATGGGAATTCACTATGGATATTCGCTTCTCACTGACGTTACAATTTTTCTCTAAAACTATACGTAGTTCGAACGAAATACGAAACTCAAACGAACGAATTTAACGGATACTCGACACAAATCGATTGGAATACCCTTTCTGGTTACGCTACATTGAAATAAAGTGGGTTAGGTGTTTTCTAACTACTCGTGCACCCAATTCTAATTACACAATCAGTAAACCTAAGTTCAACACTGATGTTTTATCATTCCCTCTAACCAACAAAACTTAAAATACCATCACGACAGAAATCGTACTGCCGGAGTTATATTCTAGTATGCTCTTGGTCTGTGGCAAACTATCAACAATTCATTTTTTTCTAACACAAAAATCATAACTATATTATTAAGTCTCTAACCGTTTCCATTTAATTGCCTAAACCTTTGGGTTCCAAAATATATAATAACTAAAATGACACAAAATGATAAATTCAATCGAAGAAGTTGTTTATCAATTGGACTATAACTACTATAATGCCCGATTGCACCGTTTGCTGAACTGTTTGTCGGTTAGATAACCAGCATTAAAATTTAACGGTGGTTAAAATTCATTTGCTTTGCACCGTCGAGCAGAATTCGACCTGTTAACAAACCGACATGCAGATATACCAACGTCGGATTACGTTAGTTATTTTGGTTTTTCCCCTAGAAATTACTACGTTTCGAGTAGGTGTAGAGTAACTTTTGTGCACGACATTCGTTTGCGTTGCGTTCGTTGGTAGAGGTTAAATTCAGTGATATTGTAATTGATAGTCCCGGATTTCCGAATTTTCGCATTTTTTTAAATGGAGCCTTCGTGTAAGAATGTAGGTACACTTCTGGCTGAAATTGCATACACTTACTTACATAAATTTGCGTTCATTTTTTTTTAAACAAATCTTGATAATAATTCATAAAGGTAATCAATGGAGGTAAATGGGTCCTAGTAACTGGTTTGCAAACATGGAAACAGATTTAAGGCAAATTTCCGCAGCTAAAAAATGCAAAAATCGCTCTCAAGGCTTGTATGCTGTTTCTGTAAACAGAAGTGTACATACGTGTTCGTGCCAATTATTTGACGGACTAGAAATTGCTTATGTTGGATATAATTTCTAAATACATTGACTTCCAAACCAAGTGGATCCATAATTGAACGAAAAAATAGCGACGAAAAATTCAAAACTGATTAACAATTCGTGTGACTGACAATCATCTGACAAATAACAACAAACAAGTCATTTCTATAACCTCAATTTTCGCCTTAACCAGTGCTCCATCTACTGGTTAAGTTAACGGGGGTTATCCGTCCGTTAAGTAGTGAGCAACGGTCGGTGCAATGAATTTCTGCTCTATCTGTCAGTTAAAGTATCTGTTAAATTTTAACCATCACCGGTGCAATCGAGCATAATACTATTAAATATTTTACACTTATTCAACGTTAAACCAACTCCTTATTTTCAATTATGAATTTATCATTTCTCCGCTTAAACTATACTCGTTTCTTATTTAATTGATTATTGTGCTATACCAAGGGTCAAAACAAAACTATATCGAGTTTCAAATTTCAAGATATTTTCCGACACTACAATTTTTAACAGCGAATCAATGAAACATTTAAACCATATTTTCGTAATTTCGCTAATATTAATTGAACCAAATTTATAATCTCTTGTCTAAAATTATTTTTAACTCTTTCAGGGGCAAAAATTTATGTTAAGTAAATATCCTAGAGGGACAAAGAAAAAAATTTGAATTAAAAAAAAATTATATTTGTGAACTTCTTGAAATAAAATGGAACATACCCAAGTAACACAATTTCGTTAAGTAGACGTTTTTTATTTAACTCCGCGACCTAAACGTTAACTTAAAATACATATAATATACAGGGTGATTTTTTTAAGGCGCCCATTAGAAAATTTTCAACTTCTAGTTGAGCTAGAGATCTGAAATTTGGAACTTAGGCATAATAGACGATTATGACTCAAAATGATATATTTCCAAGATGGCACTTTCGAAAATGGCGGAAGCAGACACCATCTTTGTTTTTTAAATAGCAATCCCCAATTTTTATTTCATATTTGGATTCGACACTTTATTCTGAGTACAAGAAACCTACTTTGTCATTACTTATCTGTCGTAATTAATGACATATGTTAATTTTTCCCTTAAAATTTTCAGATGCAATGGTTTATTAAAAAATTCATATCTCTTGAACCGTCCCAGATAATTTAATGAATTTTTCTTTAATCGATTCTCTATATTTCGAAGAATATCTCTAGTAGTAATACTTGTTTGAAGGAGGTTTCCAGAGATTGCTACGATTTTTTGAAGTTGAGAATAACAAAATGTCGAAAACTCAATTTTTTCAAATGGTACCTACCTATTCTTTAGTCACCATTGGATGTAAAATCGAATTTCAAGGGGAGTTATGCTAGCATATTCTATAGATAACTCTGATCGTTTTGGAATTATTTGCATTTTTTGAGTAAAAGGGTAAGTATTTTTTGATTTCCACAATCTTTAAAATTCATAAGTAGGCTATAAACAAAAATAATTAACATTTAACAAAAAATCTAATTCAATCAACAATCTACAAAATATTTTCAATATGCCCCCCATTCTGCTGCAGACATTTAACTATGCGTCTGTGTACTGCGGCACCCGTAGCTCTTCTTATTTCATTTGGATCTAAGGCATTCATAGCTTCATTTATTCGATCACTCAACTCTGGCAGTGTCCTAGGTTCCGTCTGATACACTTTCTCTTTGACGCATCCCCATAGATAAAAGTCTAAGGGGGTCAGGTCGGGAGATCGGGCAGGTCAAAGCCATGGTCCTCTACTACTTCACCACATATCTTGAAATAAACTTCTCAGTTTTCTGTCTACGGCTGCTGTATTATGCGTTGGAGCTCCATCCATTTGTTACCAGGCATTCTGTATAGCCCGCAGAGGCAGATTATCCAGAAAATTTTCAACAAAATTATTAATTATGTCCAAATAGTGTTCTCCATTCAAATTTTGCCCGTACATGTACCATTGAACTCTATTGTCCATGAGTAGGCAAAAAACGTTTATGGGAAACTGAAGTTGGTGCTCAACTTCTAAAATTAAATGAGGATTTTCTCGTGCCCAATAATGGCGATTTCTTCTATTAAACACACCGCACTGAGCAAACTAGGCTTCATCCGTCCAAATAATATGCTTTAAATAATCTTGATCTTCTTGTATTTTGATTAGAAGTTCCTCGCAAAAATTTCTTCTCCTAGGATAGTCTGTTAGTCGAAGCTTTTGGACGCGCATAAATGAATATGGATGAAGCTTGTGTAAACACAGTATTTTCTGAATTGAAGAATAAGTTAATCCCAAATCATTTGCTGCAGCCCGTAGGGATGATTTAGGAAAGACTGCAAAATATCCCAAGACGTTAATTTGATTGTCTTCATTTTCAGAAACAAACTTCACTCTTTCTCTGGGGGGATGTATCTTTCCGGTACGAATTAATTTCTTCTGTATACGTTTGAATTTGTATCTATTCATTGGCACTAAATGTGAATAACAAACAGATCAAAAATTACTTCATTGTGATAATTATTATTATAATTCATCTTCTTTTTGTTAAATAGCAAACAACAGATCTGTCACTGATTTTGACATTTATTGTATTGTTGTTAATAAAAAATAAAAATGAATAAAAAAATACTTACCTTTTTACTCAAAAAATGCAAATAATTCCAAAATGATAGGAGTTAGGTATAGAACATACTAACATAACTTCCCTTAAAATTCGATTTTACATCCAATGGTGACTTAAGAATAGGTAGGTGCCATTTGAAAAAATTGAGTTTTCAACATTTTGTTATTCTCAACTTCAAAAAATCGTAGCAATCGCTGGAAACCCCCTTCAGATATACAAGGTGTTTTTGAAATAGGTGGTCAAAATTTAGGAGCATGTAGAGCAAGTCAAATGATAAAGAAAACCTTTATAAAATTATTTTCTAAAGTGCTTTCTAAGGGAGCTACAGCTCCGTAATTGTAGGCCCTTAAGAATGTTTTTTATTAAATATCTCCGAAACCGTTTAAGATATAATAAAATTTTGTACAGCCACTAGCTCTTTTATGCTTGTGAAATTAGTATCATCTGAAAATTTTGTTCAAGGGTGTGTCAAGTTGGGGGGGCGGGGGGTAAATATGATCCCAACTTTTTTGTATATACTGTTTTTTTGTTTTTGACATGAAATTATTAAATTTTATAGTTTTTTATAAAAAAATAGTCCGCTTGTTTGATTTCGATGCCATGCGCCGTTTTTGAGTAAAATCGATTTGAAAATTCTTAACATACTCTGAACGTGAAGCGTTTTTTTTTGAAATTTTCGAAATGAATATACATAGCATGTAGAGCAAGTTAAATGATGAAGAAAACCTTAATAAAGTTTTTCTCTAAAGTGTTTTAAACGGTTTCGGAGATATTTAATAAAAACCATTTTTAGGGACATTAGCTCACTTAGAAAGCACTTTAGAAAATAATTTTATGTAGGTTTTCTTCATCATTTGACTTGCTCTACATACTCCTAAATTTTTTACATTCATTTCGAAAATTAAAAAAAAAACGCTTCACGTTCAGAGAATGTTAAAAATTTTCAAATCGATTTTACTCAAAAACGGTGCATGGAATCGAAATTAAACAAGTGGATCATTTTTTGTAAAAAACTGTTACATTTAATGATTTCATGTCAAAAACAAAAAACACCACATACAAAAAAGTTGGGATCATATTTACCCCCCGCTCCCCCCACTTGACACACCCTTGAATACAATTTTCAGATGATACTAATTTCATATTGTTAAGCATAAAAGAGCTAGTGGCTGTACAAAATTTAATTATTATATCTTAAACGGTTTCGGAGATATTTAATAAAAAACATTCTTAAGGGCCTACAATTACGGGGCTGTAGCTCCCTTAGAAAGCACTTTAGAAAATAATTTTATGAAGGTTTTCTTCATCATTTGACTTGCTCTACATGCTCCTAAATTTTGACCACCTATTTTAAAAACCCTTGTATATTACTGCTAGAAATATTCCTCGAAATTTAGAGAATCGATTAAAGAAAAATTCAATAACTTATCTTGGACGGTTCAAGAGATGATTTTTTTTAATAAACCGTTGCATCTGAAAATTTTAACAGAAAAGTTAACGTATGTCATTAATTACGACAGATAAGTAATGACAAACTAGGTTTCTTGTACTCAGAATGAAGTGCCGAAACCAAATATGAAATAAAAATTGGGGATTGCTATTTAAAAAAACAAAGATGGTGTCTGCTTCCGCCATTTTCGAAAGTGCCGCCATCTTGAAAATATTTCATTTTGAGTCGTAATCGTCTATTATGCCTAAGTTCCAAATTTCAGATCTCTATAGCTCAACTAGAAGTTGAAAATTTTCTATTGGGCGCCTTAAAAAAATCACCCTGTATACATTTATTACATATATAATATATACGTTTATTTAACATACGAGTATAACATATATGTTTATTTAACATATAATATACAGGGTGTCCCAAAATTAGCCTGCCAAAATGCACCAGCTGATTCTACGTTCAAAAATAATACAAAAAGTTCCAATAAACATATGTTGAAAAATGCTTCCTAAGGAGGCTACAGCCTCCCGAAAGGGGGACCCCAACGAGGAGTTTTCGGTAATATCTTTGCAACTGTTTGAGGTAGATTCATGAAATTTGGTGAGTTTGACACTTTTATAATTTTCCACATATTTCTTTTTCCAATTTTCAGAAATTTTGCCAGGGGCGTCACATACAGGGTGGGTACTGGGTATATTATGGCCCATATTTTTTGTGTGGATAATTTTTAAATTTTTTATATCAAATTTTGAAACTTGGTTTATTTTTACACAAAAAAGGTAGTCTCAGTCGATCTGATCAATATACAGGGTGTTAGGTACATCGATAGAAAATTTTCACTGGGTGATAGATGGGTTTGTTTGGAACCTATATGACCATATTTACCCTTATGCAAAGTCTCACCGTTTTTGAATAGAAAAAATAAAAAATATAAAAAGATAAATTCGAATCAATGTATTTTAACACATAAATTGTCCTACATATTTTTTATACTTATACTTAGGCATTTCTTTTTGTATTGTTTCGTCAAAATGCATATTAAGAATATCGAAAAGAAATATTTAAGAAAGCTGAAAGTATTTAGTACCATAAAAATAATATTTATTAGTAATAACTCGACTCAACTCAATATCTAAAAAGGTCGATATTTAAAAAACGATGAGACTTTGCATAAGGGTAAATTGGTCATATAGGTTCTAAACGACCCCAACTATCACCCAGTGAAAACTTTTTATCGATGTATTAAACACCCTGTATGTACTATGTACTATATTTAAAGTTTAAAGTAGGTATTTATTTTTGTTATAAGAGTCGATTCTGTTTCGTCCCGGTTACTTTGGTTAGTAAAAATATTTTATTAATACATATAAGATATTTTTCTATTAATACAAGTCCCATATTATTAAACTTTTTATGTTAAATCTATGAAATTTTACATGTATTATGCCCGATTGCACCGGTGATGGTTAAAATTTAACAGATACTTTAACTGACAGATGGAGCAGAAATTCATTGCACCGCCCGTTGATCACTGCTTAACGGACGGATAACCGCCATTAACTTAACCAGTAGATGGAGCACAGGTTAAGGCGAAAATTGCGGTTAGAAATGACTTGTTTGTTGTTATTTGTCAGGTGATTGTCAGTCACACGAATTGTTAATCAGTTCCGAATTTTTCGTCGCTATTTTTTCGTTCAATTATGGATCCACTTGGTTTGGAAATCAATGTATTTAGAAATTATATCCAACACAAGCAATTTCTCGTCCGCCAAATAATTGGCACGAACACGTATGTACACTTCTGTTTACAGAAACAGCATACAAGCCTTGAGAGCGATTTTTGCATTTTTTTGGCTGCGGAAATTTGCCTTAAATCTGTTTCCATGTTTGCAAACCAGTTACTAGGACCCATTTACCTCCATTGATTACCTTTATGAATTATTATCAAGATTTGTTTAAAAAAAAGACATGTAAGTGAACGCATATTTATGTAAGTAAGTGTATGCAGTTTCAGCCAGAAGTGTACCTACATTCTTACACGAAGTCTCCATTTAGAAAAATGCGAAAATTCGGAAATCCGGTACTATCAATTACAATATCACTGAATTTAACCTCTACTAACGAACGCAACGCAAACGAATGTCGTGCACAAAAGTTACTCTACACCTACTCCAAACATGGTAATTTCTAGGAGAAAAACCAAAATAACTAACGTAATACGACGTTGCTACATCTGCATGTCGGTTTGTTAACAGGTCGAATTCTGCTCGACGGTGCAAAGCAAATGAATTTTAACCATCGTTAAATTTTAACGCTGGTTATCTAACCGACAAATACTTCAGCAAACGGTGCACTCGGGCATTAGACAAATACTTTAAAAATCGCGTTTTAAAATGACCTGTTTAAAATGCAAGTTTTTAGAACAAAATATTAAATTAATAATTATAAGTGAAGTGAACTTGTGTTACAGAGTTTAATAATATAAATTGATTGATAGAGAAATGTCCTTTATTAATAAAAAATATCTGATGTGCCCAACACATGACTATCTCATACATTGCCATGATACAGTTTTAATCTTTGGAAAATACTGAAGGGGTAGCCAATAATCACATGCTGTCGACATTCAGCACGTTATTAATATGAAACCACATTTATTTATTACTAGCCGTCCCCCGCGGGCTTCGCCTCACGATAGTTTTCCGTCTTGCTCCGTTTTTTCAATAATATTTAATTGTATTACAATATATATATATATATATATATATATATATATATATATATATATGTATATCATTATTACACAAAAAACACGCCACCACGATGCTGTCATTGCCGTCGATTTTTTCAATAATAATTATAGGTACAGTTAATTTCACAGAAATCGACTACACCTAATATTTCCCTGATTCCCTGTGTTACAATGCCTTTGTTTGATTGACGTTTACTATCAAATTGACAAATTAAGTACTTATTTGCATCCGTCGCCAAAAATCAAAATGCCAAAACTTACTGAACGACTCATGATAAAAAATAACCTAATTTCTGTGAAATTAACTGTACATATTACAATATGACACAAAAAACACAAATCAACGACCGCATAACAACCGGTGGTAGTTTCGCCGCCACAATGCTGCCGTAGCCGTCGATCTTTTCAAGTAATAATACTGCTACAATCGATTTCCTCAACGGTATAGATTTCTGTAATTTTTAATTGTACTTTTGTAAATGAGAGATAGATGGCGCTACTATATGAATAAATAATTTAAAATTTTTTGGCCGAATTTCAAAAAAAAGTTCAAACAAAATTTGTTCAAAATTTAATTCTAAATCAATGTCAAAGAATAAAAAAATCTTGTAAATTGTTTATTTTTCAAGATATTCCTAAAAAACCTAAAAATGTCTTCAGGTAAGTACCACTTGTGTTCGCGCTAGACGAAAAAGATGTAATGTGGCACCCACAATTTTGTTCAAACTCTTAAATATGAAATTTGAATCAAATGCGATAACTCGTTTTTGAGACACACACACACACACACATATTAATAATTTTTTTAGCAGTGTCGATATACTCGTAGTCTTCCACTATTATAGGACTGGAAAGTCTTCTTATCAGAAAATACAACGGTGTTCCAAAATTCCTCATCAATGTTCAAATAATGATTTGCAAATTGTACTCTTCTCTGTTTGTGTTCAGCAGATAAGAATATTTTGCGTGCGGCAACGCCGTTCTTTAAATGAGACTCTTTGAGACGTCTCTGTGCTGTCCTAGGAGATCCTGGAATGTATGTTTCTTCTCTAGCTCTTATCGCTTTCAAAAGGATTCTAGTTAAGATATTCAATTAACGCATTGTCTTCAACCCCATTAGAGATCCTTTAGACACGTTTAAATCAGCTGCCACTTCACTTAACGTCCAGTTTTCTTCTAACTTGGCTATGGCTCTTGCTTTTTCGGTTTCTGTTAAATGCCGTGGCATATTTTTCGGCAAATTTATGGAATTTTTTGATGACAGATTAATTTTTGCAAAGTGCCAAATCTGACACATTTCAGTACGCCTATGAAGTTACAATAGAAAAATTAACCGTTCAAATTTGGCAGGCGCCGATAGTACATGTAAGAACAAATAAGGAAAAAGACATACTTGTACAAACATTCTAAAAAATTTTAAAAATTTTTCATTTATGTAACTGACACAAAAAGTAAACTTAAAACCAAAACAACAAAAATCGAATACTTATCTCTAACGGATATTTCTGTTCAGCACCATTTACTTTAATTAAACATAGATGTAGTTTTAATATTTATAGTAACTTATTTATGTACATTTATGTATTTATTATTAACATAAATATTTTAACAAGTGAATGACATGGAGCATTGACAACAACTTGCTTCCAATTCTTCTACTTAACTATATCTAACACTTAAACCTAATATATTACACTTACGTCTTATTCTAACGTGTGATTCTTTAAATTTCCATTCTAGGTAAGCCTTGGAATTTGAACGTATGCGCCGAATTGATTCATCTGTTGCTGTCAGTTTCAAACAACAACCAGAAAACCTAACCTTTTTTGATATTTAAAGAAATGAGGTGTAATCAAAGACATTTTTTTTTTCCACCGCCAACCCAGAATGGAAATTTAATGAATCACACGTTACATGGCTTCTGGAATAACTGTGTCTAGCTTTGGCAAATTTTAACCAATCCTTAACAGCATCCTCGATCACCTTATCTGTAAGGTCTTGGTCATCTCGTCCTCTGTAGGCATACCCGACAGCTTCTAAAAAATTTGATTAGAAAACAAAAACATGTAATTTTTAACAAATACCCTTATGCCCGTTTGCACCGACAGCATTTAAAATATAACGGGAACTTAATTTCATAGTTACAATTATCAAAACCTTAGCAACAATTGTATTTAAGTTCTAGTTAATTTTAAGTTATGTCGGTGCAAACAGCCATTAGTAACTTTCAGCATATTTGTGCTTTTAAATAGCCTTTTGTCCTTAGCAGCCCAATTAAATTTCATAGCCACTTCATTACTTAAAAGGAACTTAAGCATTCCCATGACAGTACTTCTTACTGTTGCACCACCAATAGCAGCAAGCAGCAAGGCGTTTTTTCTAAACAAAAATATATTCGTTTAGAAAATAAAGTTAGATCCTACTTCAATTGATTACTTTATTACATACCAAATATGCAAAAGGCAGCTCTTCATTTAAAAAGTTCTCCAGTACTTTGTATTCCTGCTTGTTTGAAACTGGTAGATTAGGCATGTTGTCAGGTTATTCAAGTTGAGAAATATTAAGAGACGCTTGATTTCTTGAAATGTTATCAAGAATAATTGAGTGTTGGTCCTGTGTAGTGATAACCTGTTCAATTTTTCGCAAAAAAAGTTCCAGTAGAGCACTGTTTCCGAGCTGATTGTTTAAAAGACTAGGAGTCGGAGTAGGTGTCTCCCGAGATGATTGTATACCATTAACATTACCATTTCGAGAGGCACAGCTTCTTATGGGAGTACTGGAACCAGATCTCAATGGATCTGCTTGCACTAAAGATGTTACTGGCAATTGGTTGAGTTTTGGAGTAATTTTGGTAGCTTCAACTTCTTCATCAGTAAATTCATCTCCTGATGACATATTTGAAATTCTGACATCATATAAATCGTAAATGTAGAAACAATTTAACTACAATTTTAAATTAATACCTACTTTTGTTTTCTTGAATTCCCATTCTGTTGTTTTTCTTTTGGGAAGAACCGCCTTCTTTTTATTGGATTTTCTTCTGTCTCTTTATCGCTACTTATTTTGTTTTCGTACTAAAGTTAACGATTCACTTCCATTACTGTCAGTGTACGTTGCACTTTCTGCGATAATTTTGTCTAGGCATTTCCCAGCTGAGTCGCAATTATCTACAAAATATGTTCTTAAAGTTATTGATACACTTTTTTCCATCAGTATATTATGTACCACTTAAATAATAAAGTTTTACTATATCATACTTCGGCTAAAGAGACGATGGATCCTTTTTTTGGGCGACCCATTGTTCTAAATTTCCCTGAGTGGTTTTTTTTAGGCCAATAACATAGAGTGTCGTTAAGAACCCATGAGTATGGTACGACACAGCAATCCTTCTGACAAATTCAACTACAGCCCACATTTTTCAGGCTTGGGGAAAAAATACAGGAATGTATTAGGTATTTTGCTATTTTATAATGATGATTTGTTAAACCTCAATTAAAGAAGAACTAATAATTTTTGGGCTTTATGTAACGATGCATGGGGTCGAATAAAATCCATTTTTATAAGGAAAAGACATATTTGGTTGACACATCAGACACCTTAAAAATTAGTTGATTTCCTACCCCTGTTACATAGTATATAAAACTTTGAAGATTCTATGGGGGTAATGAAGGTGTTGTTCAGTTGTTTAAATAATATTCCAACAAAATTGTATATACCGCCTACGTAAATTTTTGATTTTATAGTACACACTTTTTTTTCAATGTCACATTTGTTGCGTGACATTTTTATGGATTATTTATTACAAAATGACATGGGAGTACTGTCACAAATTTTATAACTTTTTAACAATTTTCAAAGGTATTTCCGGCAGCATTTGCTCAGGCAGGATTGTCGTTCCACGATTGCACATATTAGAGCTACATATTAATGATAGTCAGAACACATAACTCGATAGGGGTAGTAAAACTGCAGCCGTCTCCCTTACTATAAACATAAAATTCTTGGATAACTACTACTACTATTACTACTTACTACATAAAAAATATCTGATGTGCGCAACACATGACTTTCTTATACATTGCCATGATACAGTTTTAATCTTTGGAAAATACTGAAGGGGTAGCCAATTGGGATTTGACATGTGTCGATATGACATCTGATGGTGAAAATGAGAAGTAGGACAAAGGTGCAGTCAGGCGAAACTTTTATTCAATTAATGAATTGTAATTTGTTGGAAATATCGGTTTTCGGTTTAAACATGGAAGAAGGTGTTAGATTTTCGCCACGTTGTATAACAAAAGTCCAGAACGTATTGCTGGATGAATGGTTGCAACAGTCAAGAATTTGGCAGTCGATTAATAATTATTTCTTTTGCCGCTGCTTCACAATTTCCAGATAATTTTATTTTTTTTTGAAGGCTTGCTGAAACAGTTATGGTCATCTAAAGGAGCAGCGACATATTGCTCCAGTGCCTTATGTTGTAGTTTATTTCATTCACACTTCTTGTCCGTGCTAGTTATAATTGGTAGATCCTTTACTTCAGTTCTACAGTGGTATTAAACTCAAAAAAATAAAGAGAGATTCGAAATTAGAAATTTACCGATGTAAATACAAGAGGGTGGCCAATATATGTTTACACTGTTCACTTAAACCCGATTTGCACGAACACACCACCGATTGAATCTTTCCATTAACAGTTTTGCCTTCTATTTGATGCAAATGTCCTTTCAATTGCGAGGTTTGCAAACAGAAAGCCGCAAAATTTATTGCATTGGCTTCACGATCTTTTTCACTGTTTATTCCACATTTGACGATATGACCTGCTTTTAAAACTCTTTCTCCCTGAATAAACTTTCTTTGAGCAGGATTTGTACCTGCCCAAAGACAAATATTTTCCAAACTTATTGCCATAATCTCCAAACAATGTTCTTTGACAGTTAACGCAATTCAAAATTTAATTTTGTCTGCGCCATTTTGGTTTTAACTACGCCCCCATGTCAAATCCCAATAATCACATGCTGTCGACATTCAACGCGTTATTAATATAAAATCACATTTATTTATTACTAGCTGTCCCCCGCGGGCTTCGCCTCACGATAGTTTTCTGTCTTGTTCCGTTTTTTCAATAATATTTAATTGTATTTCAATATATCAATATTACACAAAAAACACGCCACCACGATGCTGCCATTGCCTTCGATTTTTTCAATAATAATTATAGGTACAGTTAATTTCACAGAAATCGATTACACCTAATATTTCCCCCTACAATCGATTTCCTCAACGGTATAGATTTCTGTTATTTAGATAAACATGTACTTTTGTAAATGCGAGATAGATGGCGTTACTATATGAATAAATAATTTAAAAATTTTTGACGGAATTTCAAAAAAAAGTTCAAACAAAATTTGATCAAAATTTAATTCTAAATCAATGTCTAAGAATAAACAAATGTCGTAAATTGTTTATTTTTCAAGATATTCCTAAAAAACCTAAAAATGTTTTCAGGTAAGTACCACTTGTGTTGGCGCTAGACGAAAAAGATTTAATGTGGCATCCACAATTTTGTTCAAACTCTTAAATATGAAATTTGAATCAAATCCGATAACTCGTTTTTGAGTTATCGTGGATACAGACAGACAGACAGACATCATGGCGAAAATGGTCAAAATGGATTCAGGGGCCCTCAAAACGTGTAAATCCATCAATATCTCGGAGTCGAAAAAAATCACGATTACAATACTTCCTTATACTTCGTATAAGAAAGTAAAAATATGAGAATTTATCTAATTATCTACAAACTAAAATGAAAAGTAATATTTTTTTCGCTTTCTCTTCTCCACCCTTTTCTACCTCTCCATCTTTCTCTTCCTCTACCATTCTCTGTTCCACCTCCCCTTCATCCTTCTCTACTTTTTCCTTCTCTCCTCCATCCTCCCCTACCTCTCCCATTTCCCCTTCACCTTTTTTGATTTTGTTCCAATTTTTTAATAATTTTGTTTCTGTAATTTTTTTCAAAAAATAAAATGTTAAATAAATATTCAGTTATAATACGACAAGTAGTCAATGTTATGCCGATTATTTTTGTCGTGGTTTTACGAATGTCAACTGCGCTGGCATATGAATTTGACGAGTGCTTGCACGAGTCGAATTCGAAAGCGCAGTTGACATGAGTGAAACCACCACAAAAATGATCTGCATAACATTGACTACGAGTCGTATTTGGAGGACTATTTAATGAATCAAATACCTCAAACCCGTTTTATGCAAATTAAATAATTTATCAATCGAGCCATTCATGATTGTTACTGTAAGAACAACTAATAATATTCGGTAAGTGTCATAAGTGTCAGAAAACGTCCCACACAATCATTTGTTTAAAATTATCACCAAAAGGACTAGTACAATTATCGATCTAATTTGTACTAGTACAATTACCGCTGCAATTTTTTTGTAACCATAGAAATGATAAAATTAAGTTTTTTCATTCGTTTATGAACATTAAATGACAGATGAATTAAATAGTCTAAATAATTAAATAAATAAATGTATTTTTTCTATAGCAAATGTTAAAGTGTGTTTTTTATTAACTCAAAATAGATAAGGGAGAGCGGGGCACAATATCCATTTTTTTCTGATTTAATTTTTTTTTTTTTGTAATGGATTATATTTTCTTGTTCAATGTAGGAAACTGAAGTTCGGAATCTCTACAGAGTATAACAGCACATTTAACTGATATTTTCTAAATGAAAATACAAGTGACCACTGAGCCACCTATGGTCACTGTACCCCACTCTACCATAAGTACTTTTTTTATTATTTAAGATAGGAAATAATAATTTTTTTACAATTAATTAATATTTGTATTTTTTTAAATTATAATATTTTTAATAATTTTGTGAATATTCAGAGAATTTAGCGAATTATCATTAAAGTACAATTTTTTATTTATTTGAAAAAAGTTAGTAAAATAAATATTTAATTAAATTTTCTTACTGTTCGTTTATTTTCAGCAGAAGTTCTTCTTTTGACATTGTATTTGTGTCATGTCTGTCCTGCTCCTCTACCTCCATCGTACTTTCATCAGTATTTTCATTTGCATCATTTAGTTGTTTAAGAAGCGAATACTTATGTTTTAAAGTCGGAATTAATGGAAAGAGATTGGTAAATAGTAAATAGTAATTTATTGCATGTAGTAGCGAGTTACATAGTGTCAATACAGGGCTGAGTATAAATACATTACAATTACAAAAGATGTAGTTACCTCAAACAAATACACTTAAATATAAAAAGTCACATATCACATATAACACAAACAAAGACATTACATACAAGTAGCACTAAAAATCATCTGAGACCAAGTTTAGGGAAATAAAATCATCCAGACTGTAAAACGCATATTTTAGCAGATATTGCTTTATTTTCAACTTGTAGGACAAAGGTGGCATTCCCTGAACTGTTTCTGGCAATTTATTAAAAAAAGTGGGTATGTAGTAGTTTTCACTAAAGCGACTAGACGAAAGCCTTAGGTGGTTGATGTAAATTTTTTTTATTATTTCTGGTTTCGTGGTCATGTACGTCCGAATGTAGTGTAAAATAACCCTTATCCTTTGTCTCCAACAGACAGTGATAAATATATAAGCATGGAAACGTCAAAATACCATTGTTTACAAAAAATGATTTCACATCATCTCTGTATCTCAAACCAAATATTACACGTAGCTTTTCGTTGAAGACTAAAAATTCGTTTAGCATGACATGAATGACCCCAACTAAGCAGGGCATATGTCATATGTGATTGTATTAATGAGAAGTAAGCAGTTCGGACCACTTCCCCAGGCACCACTTTAGCCAAGTTCCGAAGAACGAAAATGCTTGTAGAAATTTTCTTGGATACGCAATCTACATGGTTCTCCCAGCGCAACACCCAAGAATCTAACATTATCTGAGCTCTCATGTTGGGTAGTACGGTGTGTAAAGAATATAGTTGATGTTTTATTAAAGTTGAGACTTAAGCCATTTGCATTAAACCAACATGTTATTTTGGACTGTGCTTCTGCCAGTTTCACAGACAACTCGTCCTCATTGACGCAACTCTCGACTATTGTGGTGTCATCAGCGAATAACAGAAGCTCCGTGCCACCCACCGCCTCCGCCAGATCATTTAATAGATCAGGAAAAGCACCGGGCCCAACACGGAGCCCTGAGGAACTCCACCACCGACACCACTACACCCAGAATTTTTACCATTAAAAAATGTATACTGTACACGGTCTTGCAAATATGATTCAATCAAACGACAACCACTCTCCGCAAAGTTATAATATGCAAGTTTCTCTATTAAAGTACTGGAAGGAACGCAGTCAAAAGCTTTTTGAAGATCATAAAAAATTGATCCAGCTATTTGACCCCATCCATGGCAGTAACTACTGTATTAATCAGTTTATTGATGGCTTGGCCTGTTGATTTGTTTAACTGGAAACCAAACTGATTAACGTAAAATAGCCGGTTGACCTTAAAAAATGAAACAATCTGATTTTTTAAAATAGTCTCGAAAATTTTTGAGATAATGGGTACCAAGGCGATTGGTCTATAATTATTCATTTCATCTAGTGAACCTTTTTTATGGATCGGAACTATTTTTGTTATTTTTAATGCTGAGGGATAGCAGCTATTTTTCATACATAAATCAAATAGAATTGTCAGAGGTGCAGTTAAAGTATCTATGTTCATTTTTATTAATACAACATTTAGGCCATAATGGTCTTTGCAGGGCTTATTTTTTAGATTCTTTATTGTGTCTCTAACTTCAATGTATGAGGGAGAACGAAAACAAAATTCTTCGTTATTCCCGTGGCCACTTAAAAATTCAGAGAAATCTGTAGGCGTGGAAACAATGGTATCTTTTACTCTGTTTGGAATACTGATAAAGAAATCGTTTAGTTCATCTACCTGAATATCACCTGTTTTCTTCAACTTTTTCAGAGAAATCTGTAGGCGTGGAAACAATGGTATCTTTTACTCTGTTTGGAATACTGATAAAGAAATCGTTTAGTTCATCTACCTGAATATCACCTGTTTTCTTCAACTTTTTCTGCCTGTGATTATCAATAATCTCCCAATAAATTCTGTTTTTGTTATTTGTACACTTTTGTATTTCATTTTTATATGTCAGCTGTTTGGCATGAGTCAAATGATTCCTATAATCTAATTTAGTAGCACACAAGGCACTCTCAATGATTCTATCCCGGGGAAAGTTATGGTTAAGTTCCGATAAGAGTCTGAGAAACTCTCTATGGGTGACTATATCATCATTGAACCAGTTGAAAGTATTTTTTGTCATTTGCGTTTTTATACACTTTGTTTTTAGTGGTAGGGCAGCATTAAGTGCCTCCTCAATTTTTTACATAAACATAGTAAATTTGGTATCAACAGTATAATTGTTGGATTTGGTAAAATTAAAATCAATGTTGCTTAGTAATTCAAAAAATTCGCACTTACTCTTAGAGCCAAGGGGTCTATAAGTTAATGTCTGTAGGTTGTTACCAGTTATATCTTTGTTCACAAGAATGCCTACACCTTTATGGTCCGATATTCCTGCATTATAAGTGTAACTGAATGAGTACCTATGCTTGGGCTCAAAGTTAATTAAAATATTATCAATACAATTTTGTTTGCGTGTCGGCACTTTAATTGTTATTCTAAGTCCAAAAGATTTTAGTAAGTCTCTAAATTTAATGCACTTAGTGTCTCGAGGGTTATTAAACAATATGTTGAAGTCACCATTGATGACAATATCCCTTTTGTGTTGATTTGTGAGAGCCTCAAGAAGTGAGTTCAACTTCGTTAGAAAGTCATCAAAGTCACAGCCAGGAGGACGGTATACTGTTGATATTATAAGGTTTTGTCCAGGTATTTCCACTGCAGCTACCTCACAAATGTTCTCACTTGAGAGGCCAGAAATGTGAGGCAACTCATTGCAATGCAAATCATTCCTACTTAGTATGATTACACCACCATGAGCTGTATTGCTGCGCGTAAAGTGAGAGATTATTGAGAAATTATCAACAACAAAATTTTTAATTTCGTCTGCATGCAAAAAATGTTCACTTATACACAATATATTAATTTCATTGTCCAGATTTGGGTTATTATTTACTAGCTCATTGAGCTCAAGTGTCTTGTTCCTAACCGATTGTGCATTTAGGCGTAGGATATTGAGTAAGTTCACCACACCACTGCCTAGTTTATGAGTTCTCTTCACTTTAGGTTTCCTATCACATTCCGACGCTTCAAAAAAAACTTATTTATTGTTGCACCAGAAGGCCACAATTCCGAGTTCATTAATGCATCCATTGACGATAAGGACACTGCAATCTTAAAAGAGGAATAAATTTGGGGTTGTTTAGAATTTAGTTTTTCAATCGTAGCATCTTTTATTGCAGTTTCGGTCTCCAAGTACTCCACCAATGCTTCAACAGTTGTATCTGGATGCAAACGGCTAATGTGCAGATGAGACAAGTTAGACTTGTTAATGACTTATTGCTAGCCTTTCCAACAATCGGTTTGGTTTTTTGTCTAATTTCGCCCCCTTGTACTGAGTTTTTCTTTCCTTTGCCCTTCATTACCAAGGTAAATCCCTCGGAAATCTTTTTTTCTCTTGATAAATTTGGCTTAGAAATTTCCTGAATCGCAATTGTTTGTTCCCTTTCCAATGTTGTACCGTTTCTTTCATCAACAGGTGTTTCGTTCCCTGCACATTCCATTTCTACTTTGTTGTCCTTTTTCAAATTTGAATTCTTTGTATGTTTTATGCCACTTTTTGATACTTCGGCAAAAGATCGCATTTTTGGAATATTTTCGTTGTTTAAATTTATTTGTTGTTTCAATAGAATAACTTCTTTAGATAAAATTTCAAACTCACTCCGTGTTACAAAACTTTTGGAATCCGGTAATGCACCCTGCTATTTCCCTGGGTAGGCAAGTATGTCTTGCAATTGAACTTTTTTTTGTTCCAACAAATTCACTTGGTTTAATAACAAATCAATGTTTCGTTGCAATTTGAAGTTTAACGCTTTCAACACTTTATTTTCACTCACTACATCGTGTTCACCATCTTGAGGTAAATCTTGATCTGCAGCGGTGTCGTCACTAACACTTGCATATTCTTGATTAATCTACTTTTTCTGGCAACAATTTGCATCAGCACAACTTTTATGGAATATTGATTTGCAACTCATACAGATCGCCTTCTTCCTAACAACTGCATTTTTACAATAACTACAAGGTTCTTTGTTGTAGCAGAGATTCTTAAGTACGTCTTCACTATCCGCCATACTTCTTTACTACTGTCTTCATTAGATCGCAAAAGTGCAGCCGAAGCTTTCATGATGTACTTCAGGGCCTTTATAATAACTGCTTCGTTAAAAAAGAAAAGAGGATATTGGTTCATTCAAAAAACAGGAACAACTGGCAGACGCAGGAATTGAGAAATATAAGAGATAGATTGGACGCATTGGACATAATCGCAAGAGTAAAAAAAAACAATGAATCAACAAGGGTATACAACGTTTACAGGCAGGCTTATAGACATAAGATTGAAGAAATAAAACAAAACAAAAATGTTGAGTACGTGAATAATTCTGAAAATAAACAAAAAGCTGTATGGGAAGTTATCAGGTGAGAAGCACCACAGACAAAAAAGCGAACTTCGTCATACAAAAGCTCACTCACAGCAGATGAACTAAACAGGATCTTCTGCACGTTTGGTAAGAATACTACCGAAAAGAAAAGTGAAACACAATCAAAACCATTGGAACTACTGAGAAATTATACAGTGAACACTACCAATTCTTGTTATTTCTTCGAAGCAACAGAAATAGAAATTGAGAAAATAATAAACGGTATTAAGGACAAATCAAGTAAAGATATATATGGTTGGTCTGCAAAATTAATGAAACAAATTAAATCTGAAATTCTTACCCCGATAACTATTATTATTAACAAGTGTTTCTTAGAAGGTACCTTCCCAAATGAGTTGAAACTAGAAAAAATTATCCTATTACACAAGAAAGATAATGTGAATGATGCTCACAATTATAGACCTATAGCAATACTTCCAATATTTTCTAAGATCCTTGAAACCGCAATAAAAAATAGACTTATGAGTTATTTGGAAAAGAAAAATATCCTGAGCAACTGTCAACACGGATATAGGAGAAATCGATCAACTGCAACAGCGATCTTACATGTATTCGAAAAACTGATAGCTGTACAAGATAGCCAAGAAACAGCACAAATAGCGCTATGTGATTTAAGTAAAGCTTTTGATACAGTGCCGCATCAAATATTGCTGGAAAAGCTCGAATACTGTGGAATACGAGGCTGTCCAAAAAAGATTATAAAGTCCTACCTAGAAAACAGATTTCAAGTCACACAGTTCAACAACCAAATATCCCAACCTCACACTATAGACATTGGCGTACCACAGGGTTCAGTCCTTGGACCAGTTCTTTTTCTGGTGTATGTGAACGACTTCTCTAAAGCCAAAGTGGTGGGACGGGATCAGATTATCTTTCTCAATGATGGGCTTTAATCGTTTCAACAACAGTTTTTCAAACAGTTTCGATAGTACAGGGAGGAGGGAAATGGGTCTGTAAGAGGAAACTTCGTGTGGTGGTTTACCGGGTTTAGGGATCATTATAACCTCTCCTACCTTCCAAATCAATGGTACGTATTTTAGTCTAAAAGATGCATTGATTAGATGTGTTAACTTTACTATTGCTTTTCTGGGGAGTTGCTTTAAGACTTCTCCGGTAATGAGATCGAACCCAGGGGCTTTTCTTGGATTTATATTTTCTTTAATCTCTTGCATAATTTCTTTAGGAGAGGTAAGCTTAATCTCAACATCTTGCTGAACTATTTCTTGATCCATAATGTCGTTACCTTCATTTGGTTGGAAGGTGTCCTGTAGATGTTTAGCAAATCGATCTGCCTTTTGTTGATTATTCCTTGCCCATTTACCAGTTTCTATCCTTATTGGCGGTATTTGCGTGGCAGGCCTTTTTAAGCCTTTAGTAACTTTCCAAAGCGAATAATCAGTATTGGAATCATTTGTCAGTTCACTCAGGTATAATCTAATTGTTTCAGTTCGAATATTTTGAATATCTCTTTTTAATCTTTGAGTAGCATTGTTTAAGTTTGTCTTGTCAACTGGAGCTCTAGATTGGTGCCATTTCCGTCTCAGTTTTCTTTTTTCAGAGATTAAGTCTCTAATTTCTTTTGGGTAATTATTCCCTTTAGTTCTCTGCCTAATAGTAGGAGTATTATCCCAAGCAGTTTGTTGTATGTCCTTCATAAATAAGTCTACTTCCTCATCCAATTGTTGCCTACTTTGTAAAGGTACCGCTAGGTTGATTTTTTCTTCTAAATCTAACTTGAAACTTTGCCAGTCTGTTAGTTTATTTATTAATTTTGGGTTATTATCTTTTTTTATAACACGTTCACTAACAGTTAAGAAGATTGGCGAATGGTCTGAGTTCATGTCCCATCCCTCTTCTATTTGCATATAGTTTACGGATACGTTTCTTATAACAAAGAAGTCTATCAGATCAGGGACCTTTTGTGGATCAGTGGGCCAATAATAAGTCGGCTTTCCTGTTGATAAAGGTTCACATCCATATTCTTCGATTGCTTGAAGCAGTTCTTTTCCCTTGGTAGTCGTTAACCTGGATCCCCAATGTGTATTTTTTGCGTTAAAGTCTCCGCCTATGATGAATCTATTAGCTATATTAGCAGTAGGAGATAGCCATGAAGAAGCGGCAGAAAAATTACAGACATCAGTTAACAAAATAAATACGTGGACAAAAAGGTGGAGGATCAAACTAAATGAATCAAAGTCTATACACGTGAACTTTACGAACAGAGCTAAGCAACACATGCCCATAAACGTAAACGGTAATCAGATACCATTTTCAAATACAGCAAAATACTTAGGTATTACCCTTGACGCCAAGCTGCGCTGGAAAGCCCATATTAAGAAAAAAAGAGAAGAACTTGGAATTAAATATAGAAAGATGTATTGGATGATAGGAAGAAACTCCACGTTGTCTCTGCATAATAAGCTTATGTTGTATAAACAGATACTTAAACCTGTTTGGTCTTATGGTATTCAGCTATGGGGTTGTGCAAGCCAGAGCAATTTACAAATTATACAAAGGTTTCAAAACAAAGTACTGAGGAACATCGTGGATGCGCCTTGGTACATCCGAAACAGTAACCTTCACCAGGACCTGGAAATGGATACTGTTGAACAAGCCAGAGCCAAGTTTGCTACTAGTCACGAACTACGACTTCATCAGCATACCAATGTTGAGGCGATCCAGCTCCTAGACAATGCAAGAATAGTGAGAAGACTCAAGAGGATCAAGCCTTTTGAGTTGGTGCAGTGAGAGTGTCAAAAGCAGAGTAATGTGCGTGTTTGTATATACGTTAGTTAGTGTACATAATCTGTTAGAACCCTAAGGATACTGTTGAGTAAGACCTTAGTTTCCCAAAAATGATGTTTTAAGCCAAATGTAAATTGCTTATTGATCTATTTAGATCAGATTGTAATATTAATTTAATAATAATAAAAAAAAAAATGTGAACGACTTAGCTGTTAACGTGAAATCGTATGAACGATGTTTGTACGCGGACGATACAACGTTTCTCGTGAAAGGAAGATCGAAGGATGAAATGAAAATGCAGTTATCCGATGCCCTGGAAAATGCAAGAATGTGGTTCAGCGCAAACGGTCTTCAAATTAACCAAGAAAAAACACAAATACTTACCTTTAGCAAAAAACCAGAAGAATTGTCATCAGTTAAACTCTTCGGCCTTTACCTGGATAGCAGAATGTGTTGGTCCGTCCATATCCAGGAAATGAGCAAAAAACTTATGGCCGCCTTATTCAGCATTCGTAGAATGAAGAAACTTGCCTCTCTCCAAATAGCCAAATTAACATACTATAGCAACTTCCACAGTGTTGCAACTTACTGCATTATGTTATGGGGAGCATCAGGGGAAGCAAGTAAAATATTAATCCTGCAAAAGAAAGCCATTAGAATACTATGTAACCTGAAATGTACAGAGAGCTGCAGAAAATACTTCAAAGATGAGCAAATTTTAACCATCCCATCCATGTACATACTTACCACATTGAAGCATGTTCACGGTCACTTGGATAACTTTCGCAAGAACGGCGACACACATACTCACTTAACGAGAAATAAGGGTGCATTACGCGTACCATACCATCGCTTGAAGCGGACTCAGCAAAATGCAGACTATTGGGGAATAAAGCTTTTCAATAAACTACCAGGAGAGATAAAGAAAAAGTTATCACTGAGGTCTTTTGCAAAATCAGTGAAATTGTTGCTATTAAAACATTCATTTTATTCACTTCAGGAATATATGGACTGTGAACTGTGAGAGATATATGTACTTTAAAAACGTGTTTTGACTGAGAATCCTGATGATGTTTGTTGTTTTTAATGGATAATATTGTATGTACCTAATATTGTGAAATTGGTATATACCTGCATTTTAAGTGTTGTATGTTTGAATGAATAATGTTGTATGTATCTAGTTATTGTTATACTGTTATATACCTACCTATATTTTAAATGTTTTTTTATGACATGCCTTGTAATTTGTTAAGAGTAAATAAAATTCTATTTTATTCTATTCTAAAAAAAATCACGATTATTATACTTTCTTATTACTTCGTATAAGAAAGTAAAAATTTATATAGTTATACAGGGTGTTCCACAACTTGAGGACTATAGCAAATATACAAATTCGTAAGATCATCCTGTATCAAAAAGTCCTTATGAACATATACCCTTAATGAATCGTTTCCAAATTATGGGTAAATTAAAATTTCAAGTGATTGTAATAATAACAGTTATTGTAACTTTTAACGGACGTCTTTTATGGACGGCCCCAATAGTATAGGATTTTAAATTTAGTATGTAATATTTAAAATAATAAAAACTTACTAAGCAATTTTCTTCGGCTTCGCTAATCCAAATAAAAAATAATAAAAATATTTAATTAAGAATTTATATTTTCTTCATATTATATTATAATCTCTAAGTGCTGCTGGGCAAATCACTTTCGAGATCGTACCAACTTATTCTTTTCTATTGACTTCGGCTGTTTCTGATGGATCATGAAAATTAGACAACACATATACACTGCGTTTATCACGCCATTTCAACGCTACTATACCAGAATCACAGAATGCACATCAAAATCAACCTTTTAGCAATTTGTCGGCTTTAAATACAGGCAAATTTTTGCGATTGGGATTTACTGTGCCACAAGCATGAATATTCAGTTACTTCAAATCTTCTAAAAGTGCAATTCCATTGAAAAAATTTAGAGAAGTAAACAATATGGTTTTGGTTTGGAGGACAGGGAGCAACAGCTTTACAACTAACTGTAGTTTCTGAAAAAGGTAACGTAACCCCATTTGTAGGCTCAACCACTTGGATGTTTTCTGGCTTAACCTTCGAATTATGACATTATGTTCTGTCAACCATCGAACTCGTCCGTCATTTCATCAATTGTCTTCTCATTAACAATTGATCTCAATAAAGCATCATCATCATTTGGCTTTTTTGATGTACCTCGACCTAAAACACTAGATAAGCATAACGTTTACCATGGCAATACAAAAACTTACCAGTCAATAAAATTTCTTTCTTTTCCTCTGCAGCGTTTTTTCTGACCTGTTTGTTTAAATTATTCTATAACTTTTTCAGCTGCTCAGCCTGTCTAGCATTCCCATCACAGGCATTAAATTCAAGGGTCATACCGGACCAAGTTTTCGTTTTATCTTCATTGTGGACAGCGTCCGTCTTCTTATTTTCTATAATACCTTCATATCTAAGCTGTTTTTTAGCGTTGAAACATGTTCATAGATAGTTTTGACACAGTTTCAATGTGACGTCATAAAATTCTTACTACGCTAAAATGGAATATTTTTGAAAATACACATCTGCGACGTCATCGTGTAACTGTCAAGATACGTATTATAACCTCGTTATATGTTTATTGATTTACCGTCATCTCAGCACTCCAACCAAGTATTAAAAAAAAGGAAAAAACAGTAAGTATAAATAAGCTAGGTGTGGAATACTTATATAGGCTGAATAAGGATAATTTTTCTTTTCCAGCTATGGATTTGGAAGCACTTGTCTTATTGGAGCATATTCATATTTCTCAGCCTCACATTATAAAGCTGTTTAAATATTGGTCGATGAGGATTCGCGAGAACGAAAACGATTTTGAAATTTAAGAATGTTTCTATTTAGTTCGAGCGTTCCCCACCTACGTGTGGACGATTATTATGAAGAATGGATCGGTAAATACGTGGATGCCGATTTTTCGGCCTCTTCAGAATGACCAAAAAAACTTTTTTATCACTATTAGCTGCACTAAACTACATCGAAAAAGAATATGTGGGTGGCCATTATCCGGTTAAGAGGGAGAAAGCATTGTTAATGACGATATGGTGGCTCGGCAAAGGAGAAGTTCTGTTATCGGTGTCAGATAAGTTTAATGTTGCCCTTTCGACGGTATTTCGATGTACGGAATTTATGTTGGAAAAACTAATAGAGCTGAAAGATATATTGTTTGGCCGGATGAAAATGAAGCGATACAAGTAGAATCAGATTTTCGAGCGAGGTGTGGATACCCAGGTAGTTACTTTCAATTTTAGTTAAATATGTTTTCGATTTAGTTGTTAACTCTTGTCATTTAATCAATGCGCAATTTTAATAGGAGTTATTGGAGCAGTGGATGGATGTAATATCAAATTTAAACCACCTACAAACCAGCAGGATAGTTACATTGATAAAAATGCATATCACTCCATAAAACTACAGGGTATTGTAAGCAGTAATAAAATTTTCACCAATATTATGGTAGGATTTTCCGGCTCTGGTCATGACAGCAGGATAAGTTATTTTCCAGTCAATGTGAATTTATTGGCAATTAATGTATAAAATTGTAGGTGTTTAAAAATTCACAATTGTTCTTGGATATTCAAGCTGGACAACGGAAAAAATACTTTTAATCAGATCAAAATCATTTAGTTGGTGATAAGGCCTATTCCTTAAGAACATGGATGATGACTCCATATAGGTAAGTACTTTAGAATCTTTTCATTCTACGCGTAGTTTTGGTATTAAGTTTAAAAATAATCTGTTACATTTTATTATCCTGTTTAGGGACAATGGACATATCAAATAGACAACGTCGACATAATTATTGCCACAGCGTTACAAGGATTGTTGTAGAACATACATTTGGCTTAATAAAATCAAGATGGAGAATTTTTCAAAAAGTCAATGTAAATTCTATAAAAAAAACTATAAAAATTATAGCAGCTTGTTGTGTTTTACACAATTTTTCCTACATAAATAGTGATTTTTGGGATGCATATAATACAACTGAAGATGATTATGAAATTGAAGATGCCGAAGGCATTGAAGCCGATGGACTGAATAAAAGAGTGAACATTACGAACTATCTTTGGGAACAATAATAATAGTCAATATTCATTAAAAAATTGTATTTTGTTATAATAAAGTATATGATGTATTTCAAACAAATAAATTAAAAATAAAACAACTAAAAATTATTTTATAAAAGAAACTTAAATCATTAGAAGAGCTGCTCTGCTCAAAATTCAAAAAAAAATTCAGGATATATTAAATTAATTACAGAAAATATGTAATTTCAACACCCTGGATTTTTGAAACGGTTGAGTTTTCGATATAAGTTTATTAAAATAATTGATATTATTTTAACGTTTTCTATTCATTCGTAAATTATGGAAGATTAACTTCGGACCACCCTGTATATCTTTATCTCTGTCTCAAGAACTCTTGCAAGTGTATAAGACAGAGTCCAAGTATATATATAAAATTCTACGGTCTCATACCGGAAACTTTCAAATATCTCGAGTAATAAGCACTCTAGGATAAAAATGTCCAT
This sequence comes from Pediacus dermestoides, assembly GCA_963942485.1. NCBI lineage: Eukaryota > Metazoa > Arthropoda > Insecta > Coleoptera > Cucujidae > Pediacus > Pediacus dermestoides. The sequence continues at coordinate 11,634,162 of OZ012630.1, read as the reverse complement.
AATCAAAATTTAATCATTAATCAGAGGTAATACACTAGTGCTAAAATTAGTCCCCCTTCCCCCTACATATAGGTGGGGCGGGGGGTAACTTTGGAATCTTAAATGGGAACCCCTATTTTTTATTGCAGATTCGGATTTTACGGCTAAAAATACGTAGGATTTGTCTGAAACATTTTTTTCGATTCATGATAGATGGCACTGTAAGTTTTTTATTGCATACGTACTGCAAAATCCGCTCCACCTACAAGGAGAGGGGAGGGGGACTAACTTTAGGACTAATGTATTTCCTTTGCGGAATGATTAAATTTAGATTATGGAAATTTTTTTCGTACTCGAGATATTTGAAAGTTTCAGGTTAAAAAAATCACCCGGTATAGTACTATTGTAAAGCAATTATAGCTTTACACCCTGCTAATAAGGCCATTGTGGACCGTTTACTACTTAAGTGTGTTATTACCACATTACCACTTAAAACACAAGGCCGCAGTGCTCTGACGTCACATGACGTAGGCATAAGAAGGCCATTTCTTTATGCGCACACTTTCGCGCACAAAATGCTTACTTATAGCTGGCAGGCGTCTGGCTGTGATTTCCCGAGCGTGTTTATTGCAATTATTTACTTAAATTTACTATATTTGCGCTCTTTTTGAAACTTAAACAGAGTTACAAGTTAGTTGGTGCTTATGTTAAACTTTCTAGCTTTATAGAAATCAAAAGTAGGCCGTAATAACTTGTTAAGTGAGTGTTTTGTTCGTATAAGCCGTTTACGCTTAGGGAAGGTTGCTGTTCGAGGCATCAGGGCATCACCAATAGCATCATCGGTTGTTTATTATATAATAATTACAAACCATTTTCGGCTGTTGCTTTGCCAAACTAAGATGCCGAACAAGTGTTGTGCCGGGATGTCGGGGAAACTACACAAAAGGTATAACAGCCCATGTGTTTAGTTTTCCGTCAAAGTTTTTTGTCAAAGCCCTCAACAAGTCGCCAAAGTAGGGATGAAAAATTAATCTCAATTGAACAACTAAATTTAAGTAAAGCACTTAAAGTAAGCAGCGACGAATATTTAGCACGTCAAGAAGCTAATACTTTCGAAAATTACGCTGAGTTTCTTAGTATTTTAAATTCATTAGAAATTCCACAAGGTCGGTCTAAAATTCATGACGATGGAAAGACTACTATATTTAAATTAATATACATCCCTGGACCAGTTGTAACTTATGCCGTTGTAATAAATGCTTATTTAAAAGTTGAAACTTTTCTATATGGCAAGGAAATTAACATGTCAGTAAATAACATTAAGGCACCCTTTATTTCTAATAACGTAAATGATATTCTAGACTTGCTAAAAACTGTTTATTTTCAAACGGCATATAACATGGTGTTATAAGACTGAGTAGGCAAGGTATAAGTTTCATTTCTATGACACCACTCTTGAGCGGCGTATAAGTAGGACCTATACTCCGCCGGAGTATAAGTTATATCATTATCTACAAAAATGTATGACAGTTGCATGACAGTTGCAAAATTACTTATTAAATTGATTGTCATATTACGATTAGAATGATTCCATTTGAAAATAATAGTATATTATTTTCAAACGGCGTATAACATGGTGTTATAAGACTGAGTAGGCAAGGTATAAGTTTCATTTCTATGACACCACTCCTGAGCGGCGTATAAGTAGGACTTATACTCCGGCGGAGTATAAGTTATATCATTATCTGCAAAAATGTATGACAGTTGCATGACAGTTGCAAAATTACTTATTAAATTGATTGCCATATTACGATTAGAATGATTCCATTTGAAAATAAAATATTGTATTTTATTCGGAGTATAAGCACTTTTATGTGACTCCGTATGGAGTTAATTCTCCTCGCTCCGCTCGGCGCTTACACCTCCATACTTCGTCACATAAAAGTTTCGCTTATACTCCTAATAAAATAAATATCTATTATATACCAAGGTAGAGAAGTTCAGTATTATAGACAGAGGGCCAAGATTAGATCGCGAGGCGCGTAGCGCCGAGGGATCTAAGGCCCGAAGGCTATAAGAGACTTCTCTACCGTGGTTTATACATAGTTTTTTTCACTACTAGTTTTATTAACTTTTATAATTGTTAATAAATAGTATTATTTATAATTTAAAACACTTATTCAATTCAAAAAATGAAACAAATGTCTTTTGTTTAATGTGACAATACTGACAGTTGTTTATTAATTGATTTTGACACAAAGGTAAAAGTTGTAGAATTTTGGCTTTTGGTAAGTTTCCATACACAAAGAGATTGCTTACATTATTAAAACACCATACATTGCTTTTAAGTAGTTCTGCTTGCAATAGCCTAATTAATAACAATTTTCTCTCTACGTTAAATATGATGCTGTCCATTGATTCAAGTTAGAATCCGTGGCGGCAATTCAAATTATATGGGAACTTTTACAATTAAATTTATTTATATTAAGCGATTTTAATTCCTAAAAAACCATTAAATAGATTTTCTTGACCCTACTAAATGATATTATAAAGTGTTTTTCTTTAAAACTCTTACTGGATTATCAAAAAATATGAATTTGATCATTATTTACCACTAGTAAATAATGAACCAACATTATTTACTGGATATTGACAAAAGGTAGAGAAATCAAACTTCACAGCATTCTAGTATAGGCAATAATGACGCCTTCTATGACTAGTAGTGAAAAAAATATTGTATTTTATTCGGAGTATAAGCACTTTCATGTGACTTCGTATGGAGTTAATTCTCCTCGCTCCGCTCGGCGCTTACACCTCCATACTTCGTCACATAAAAGTTTCGCTTATACTCCTAATAAAATAAATATCTATTATCTTTCGGTAGCAAAAAATTCTCAAAATAACCATGACAATAAAAAATTAATCCAAAAGCATATTTCAAATGTTATTGACAATTTAATAAATGAGGAAGACACCGAGTTATCATTCATTTCTGAACAAGTAAAACTCCATAACACCTCTAAGGAGAGGTATCGATGTTCATCAAGTACAATGATTGCATCTTCAATAATGTTTACTATTTCTCCACATGCGTATACATTTTTAAGACATTCAGGTTGCCTCATATTGCCACATCCAGAAACTATCAAATCGATCTGTAATTCATTTTTAACTGATCCAGCATTCGAAGAAAGGCAATCATTCCTTAAATATGCTAAATATATTTATCAATTATTAAATGATGATGAAAAATATGTGGTATTGCTTATGGACGAGATTCACATTCAACCGTACGTTGATTATAAAGGCGGAAATATTGTTGGTACGTCTTTTAATAATACTACCCTGGCAACCGCTGCCTATTTATGATCAAAAGTATTAAGTCAAATTTTAAAGAAGTAATACACATATCGACTACCTCAAAACTTAATCATGAAGTGCTTTATGAATTTATTAAAACCATTATAAACAATTTAGAAGAAATAGGTTACCGAGTATTTTGTGTAATTAGTGATAATAATGCAATTAATAGCAAAGCAATGAGCAATTTTTCACCACTTAAGAAGTAAAGCATTGCCTTTCCTCCTTTCGATAATAGCAGGCCATTATTTTTTTTATTTGATTTCGTGCATCTATATTACACTGCATAAGAAACAACTGGTTAAACTCTAAACCCGATCAGATTTGGTTTTATCCTGATTTTGAAACTGGAGAACAAAACAAATGCTATGTTTCATGCATTGAAGACACTTCACGAGATTGAACATGATAAATTACTTAAATTTGGTTATTCACTAAACTTAAAAGCTTTGTATGCCTCAAATTTAGAATGACAAAATGTAAAATTGGCTCTCAAAATGTTTAATCCTTTTGTATCACAGGCTTTATTAACTTTTAGAACAAATATTGAAGGGTCAAAAGACACCGCTGAATTTATTGATATTATATTGACATGGTGGAGAATAGTTAATGTAAAGACACCTCTTAAAGGTAAACGTTTTAATGACATCTATCAGGAACCAGTAACAGCAGGGAATTTGATAGATCCAAAACGAAAGTTTTTGGAAAAAATGTTAAACTGGCTAGAAACTTGGAAAACCGGGAATTTTCCATAAAATTTATCAAATCAATCGCATACCGCTTTAAGCCTTACAATACTGGGTGATTTTTTAACCTGAAAATTACAAATATCTCGAGTACGAAAAAAATGTCCATAATCAAAATTTAATCCTTCCACAGAGGAAATACATTAGTGCTAAAATTAGTCCCACTCCCCTACCTTGTAGGTGGGGCGGGGAATTCTGCAATATGTATGCGATAAAAAAATTACAGAGCCATCTATCATGAATCGAGAAAAATGTTTCAGACAAATCCTTCGTATTTTAAGCCGTAAAATCCGAATCTGTAATAAAAAATAGGGGTTACCATTTAAGATTTCAAAGTTACCCCCCGCCTAACCTACAAGGAGGGGGAGGGGAACTAATTTTAGCACTAGTGTATTTCCTCCGAGGAATGATTAAGTTTTGATTATGGAAATTTTTTTCGTAGGGTGCTTATTACTCGAGATATTTGAAAGTTTCAGATCCGTTAGAACATAGATTCGGCCGGTGGACAATATAACATTTCTCTGCGACAATTATATGAGTCCGAAAAACCACTTATAATTCAATCACTTCTTACACTAAAATCACGTGTTTTTGGAACCATTAATATTGATTCGTTCAGCAGTATAAGGTTTTTTAAATTTAAAGCATTAATTATTGAGATAAGTAATTTTCAAAAAATTTAAAATTTTGTAGATGGTGTTACTCTTTCGAAAATGTTAAATAACATTCTGTAAAATCTATGTAATTTAACATTTGAACAATATAAAACATTGTTGAAATGACAAATTACAGAGATTTTTTCAGAATGTTATCTAACATTTTCAATACAAAATACCTCCATTAGATATTTTTTGCTAAATTATTGGTTTTGAAGAAAATCTCACATAATATTAAGAATGTATTTCCAATTTATATCTTATAATTAAATGAAATGTGAAAGCTGAGTTCAGTCTGTAGAACGAAACAGAAGATTTATTAAAACGGATAAAGGTTTATTGTAAGAAAAAAATCACTGAGATATAATTAAATTCCATCTTTTGTTTGGATTCTGAGAACCAAAATATTCATTGAAGCATTACCATTACAAAAAATCAATAAATCGATTTTTTTCGATTTAAAGAAAAAGTGTTTTTTTCAACCCTGCAGTCTAACAAACAAAACATGAAAATTCTTATTGTTTTATTGTCACCTCACTCATGACATACTTTTTATATCATTTATTTTATGGGTTGCTATTATTTATTAAAGTTAAAAATTGATCACATCCAGAAACTTTAAAATCTAATAATTTGGAATCGAAGCCCTAGCGGCAAAAAGTTTATTTTACATTTTTTAACCAGAGTACACGTTCCATAATTCTTCGCCTCGAGTCATGAAACACCCTGTATAATATTGTTTGCGGTTTATGGTGCATACTATATTTCCAAAGAAAAAACTAAAATAACGGGTTTATTTTAAGTGAAATTGTTGAACTTAAAGAAAAAATAATAAAAGTTAACTCGTTATTTTTCCTGCATTATTAATTTAGATTAACACCGATGAATTTTTTTGGGCTTTGGGTGTGGGCATAACGATAATTGATTTCTCTAAGTGATATACATTTTGTTGTTGTAGAAAATGTCGTCCCGTAAACGAATATCTGTTCTCGATTTATCTAAGACATTTCCGTCGTCTAATTACTACCCAGAATGAAAATTTAACTGACGATGATGATGATAATGATTATCAAGTTAATAATGATAATGCGAATAGTAATTTTAGTGGAATTTCAGATGTCTGTAGTAAAAGCAGATCAAATCATCACGTTCTTGAATTAAATATTGCGAAAGTAATGATTCATTTGGACACCGAACAGAAGATAATGGACGAAATAGAATCGCATGAAAATCAAGATGCTTGTAATAATTTCTTCGATATAGATGAAACTATATATAGTTGTGATAAGTTCACAAATGGAAATGAAAAATTCAAGGAAAATAATCAGTCGTTACTTGTAGACTTTTACCAATGACAATTAATTTTTTTTAATTTTATAAAAATATTGAAAATCTGTTAAAAAATAAACTTGAATATTTGTATTTGATAATTATGAAATTCAAAGATAAAAATATTTACACAAAAAAAATTGAATTAACGTACAGTTAATTTCAAAATTATAGAGTACACCTCAAAAATCAAGAAGTCGATTTATTACAGTTTTTTCCACATGTAAAGATGCCTTTTGAAATTTGAACGTCATATTTTTTATATAGCTTAGGTAAGTTCTTTTCTACCAAAATGTACATGTTCTTGCCATCTTTGTTTCACCCTCTGCACGGTGTTCTTCGCGATGTTATAATGGCCACCCTTCGGATCGACCACCCGCCTTCTAACTTGGAAAGAATGGTCACTATCGCGTTTTTGGTTAGATTATTCATTTTGTTTTAAAGTATTCTAACCTTCACCGGACTGTTCTGAAGTGTGAATTCAAGTTAGTTATCAACCGAGTTCTGTCATAAAACTGAGGTCTGTCATCGATCGGCGGTTTGCCGCGCAGCGGCTCTTCTATAGGGAGGCCGCGCAGCGGCCTGATTGGCTGAGGTTCGTCAGAACCTCAGATCGTCTCAGGGAGGTCGCGCAGCGGCCGGACTGCTGAGGTTCGTTAGAACCTCTAGTTATTTTTATATAATTTGTATCGTATTTTTATTGTAGGTATTAATAGATTATTACTATAGTGTGCTTTGATTTATTTCAACTTTACTGCATCTAGATTTCTATCTATAATAATATATATAATCATATTTTGGACGTTATGGAGATCTAATAGATATTATTCTTTTTATCCCCTGGATATCTCTATGGATATCCAATAAATATTATTCTTTACATCCCCTGGATATCTCTAGGGATATCCAGTAGATATTATTATTTACATCCCCTGGATATCTCTATAGATATCCACTAGATATTATTTTTTACATCCCCTGGATATCTCTATGGATATCCACTAGATATTATTCTTTATATCCCCTGGATATCTCTATGGATATCCATTAGATATTCACTATATCCTGGATATAGGCGAGCATTTGGATATCCATAGGATATCTATGGGAGATCCATGGACATCCAGTAGATATATGGGATATCCACAGATCCTTTGGATGTCTAATGAATATTGTGTGCTGTCTGGGTACATCAAAGCGCGTATTTACATTTCTACCTAGTTAGCATATTTATTTAATTTGCAATAGGACGTATTGCACATCGATAATAGAAAGGATGATGAACAAAACCTATCACCACTATTACTAACTCAGAACGAATTATGAACTAAAATAGGGATTCAGATGTGAACACGGTAAGTGATAATATTTTCACTAAGGTCACTTTAAAATATCTATAAATGGTGTCTGAATCAAACTAACACATCTTTCAACAATTATATTGAGGCTTTACAATTTTAGTGCAAATACTTAAATCAAAATGGATCACTGTTTACAGCATAGAATACATTTTCTCAAAAAATGTCACTTACCAGGTTTTACACCCGAACCCTTCAATCATGCGATTATTCTGATTATTTATCAGAACAAATCTCAATGAGTAGGTATCATGTCAAAGGAACAAAAACAATTATTTAAACATACTAAAATAAATACTTAAATAACTGTAAAAAATAACGAATAAATAACGTGTGATTCTTTAAATTTCCATTCTTGGTAAGCCTTGGATTTTGAACGTACGCGCCGAATTGATTCATCTGTTGCTGTCAGTTTCAAACGACAATCAGAAAACCTAACCTTTTTTGACATTTAAAGAAATGAGGTGTAATCAAAGACATGATTTTTCTTTCCACCGCCAACTCAGAATGGAAATTTAATAAATCACACGTTACTATCAACAAAAAACAGGTACCATAATTAATCCCTCGTCATCACTACTCTCATGTTTTCTCTTCTTTGATGCCTTCGACTGAGATTTTGATGTCATATGACGGATAAGAGTCATTTCTTCCTCATGGCGTTGGTTGTTTTCAGTTTGAAATAATTTTGTAATGGTTTCAAACTCAAACTTTCTTGAAACCTGGTTCTCTTTTAGAATTTTGAGCATTTCTTGCTGAATTGAAATTTTGGTTGTTTGCGGTCTGACAGATTTTTTAATATTTGTAAACCTATTATTTATAAGATGGTCTATGCCATCGCTCGATTCTGAAGCGGTAGAACTAGGACCATCCGATTGGCGTGAGAGTCCAGGTGATGGATCAAGTATACTGCGAGATTCATCATTGGATTTGATAGCCTCAGTCTGAAGGTATCGATCTCCATCACTGGATATATTTTATTATAAAATATTATCTAGTTCATCGTAATATTTGGGTACTTTCAGTTTCACTTTCCAGTCTGGCGACGTGCATCACAAAACTTTGTATAAGAGCTTTGTACATTTATAAATTTCTGACGAACTTTTTCCCGGCCTTCCACTCCATCTCCTACGAAAAAACCCATTCCATTCAGAGATTTGGCGATTTTAGACCATAAATCATTTTTATGACTTTTTTATCATCAAATTCATCATTTAGTTGTTACCTTAGTGCCAGGAAGGCCACTGTGGCTAAATGGTCATCTTCAGTCGGTCGTTTAGAGGATTTCCAAATGACACTGGTCTTTTTGTTTCTCTCCGAAATCATTTCGGATTGGGACTCCTGCGCTTGTGGACAAAGTTGTTTTCGCACCTCGTTTGCGTAGCTTTTTGCAAACTGTGAATCTGATAAAGGGTAAATTATCGCAATTTTTAATATTCTTACAATTAAATAATAATACTTGCCTTTTAACTTGTTGGCTGTTTCTTCGTCCACGGTTAGTACCATGTCTTGTAGCTGTACATTAATAATAATTTTTATACAAATTAGCCAGAATTCTACCGAATAACCTAACTGGCAACTAGAGAAGTCCAGAACAAGAGTTACGTTATTACATTATTTACACTTTTATACTCCCACCGCGGTCTCCCACTTTGTGTCAGTTTTAAAACCTCACCCTGAGCAGTTTTGAAACTGTACGCACACGTTTCAAAACTTTCTGGTCATGACGTCACAGTTTCAACGCGAAAATGTAAAATGTTTGAAACATACGAAACAGTTTTAAAACACTACACCGCTGAAAAACGACTCTACAAACAAGAGCTACAAGAGCTAAAATTTGCGACCCTTTTTTAAGCCTTCTGTCTTGTTCTAAGATAAATAAATTTTAATTCATTTTATTCATATGCGTTTTCGTTAAAAAACGTATCTGTTCATTCATCATAAATTCCAACTTCGTTAATTACGTAAGAATAAGAAAAAATATTCGGACAATAACGTAAATATAACTATTTAAAGTAATTATGGGTCTTATGTACTTGTCTGAAAGAAAGGAGTCACGTAACTGCTTATTACTTTCTTATACGAAGTAATAAAAAAGTATAGTAATCGTGACTTTTTTGACTACGGGATTTTGATGGATTTACACGTTTTGAGGGCCTCTGAATGCATTTTGACCATTTTCGCCATTATGTCTGTTGTAATACGCTCCCCGTTCGGACTCATTCCTATGGGGCGGGCGCTATTACACATGGGCAAATTGCCAACCCCCGAGCGGTAAGAGGTGACTACTTGCTGTTATTGGGTTGGACGAGTTGTGGGGGGTGGTGATTATAACATAAACTCTGGGCGTTTTAACTTATGAATAGTTTATTTATATTTAAATGAAATTGACAATTAAATTAAATGAAATTTAAAGTAAAATTTAAAGTAAAGTTTCTAAGACAAACGCAATTTCCAAGACCTTTCAAACTATTTAAACCGCAGCAAGTAAAATCAATAAAACCCTTTTTAAAAGACATGCATAACTATCGTTTAACGCTTACCCCCCACAATTTGGCTGGGAGAGCCCCGCGATGACGGGTGGAAGGTACCCTGGCAACAAAAACCGGTAGCGACAGCGGCTGATGATTGCTGTAATAATCCCTTGGGTCACAACACTAACCCCTTTTTGACTTTACTTGGACTTTTGCCCGTTACAACCCCAAATTAACACTCTCTAGCCGAAGTTACAAGAAAATAGACGAATTTCACTACACCCGGATCTTCATCCGTTACAACCCGAAATTAATGAAAAAGAGAACCAAATAACCCCGCCGGAGGGCTTGCTGCCCTTAAGATCAGCTACCTGTTCGTAGCTCCCGCGAAACTCGACCCTTCGATTCCCCAAGCCCGATCCCAACTAACTTATTTCTGCAATTTCTGCCCCCGAGGAGCGATACTCTCAGCCGCCCCCTCTCATTGTATTTTTTTGGCCTCGAGTTTTTACGGGCCAAGTGTACCCAAAGTTTTGCTTATTCAGCGCTAGACTTTTGGTTTCCGGCGGGCTGGCCGGGCATCGGTCCCGTGTGACTTTGCCTGATCAGGTCTGCAACTTTTGCTTTTTGCGCGGCTATCGCTACTTTTTGCATTGATCTTTACAATGTAACGCGTTTTATCTTTTACGAACCCAGCGAAATGTGTGGTGGCTTTGTTAGTTTACATTGTATTATTTCCTCTCAGACTATTTGCAATTAAAAATGACTTAAAATATTTCCACTTATCGTTACCCTTTTACATTGTATACAAATTGAAATGAGTGTGAATTATTAACTAAGATTTTATATTTGAATGGTTTAGAAACTTGTTAATAGTACTTACTTAAGTATTTCAAACTTAATATTAAACTTAAACCTAATGGAACTTAAGTTAGACAATATAGTAAAAAGGAAAGAAATGAATTTAGATTACAACATACCTCCCTTTCCCGTATGAAAAGTTAAGGCTCAATGCCTTTATTTTTCCACTAACTAAAAATTAAATTCTAAGTCCCAAATCTTAAACTCTAGAACCCTAACTCAAAAATTTCGAATTAAAAATGAACCCCAATATCTAAACATTAACATTAATATCTAATAGATTAAATCGAAAGAAAAATCCTAACGTTTAACAGTCTAAATTATAAAAACCTAACTCTACTTAAAATGTACCCCACATGCCTTATTCCAGATGATTTTAGAGTCCCGCACAATGTACTCAGTAGTCCTGTTTGTCCGCCACCACTCACTATGTCACTGTTTGTGTCCTTGCACTTTGATGGTGGTGTTATCTGTAACAATGATTGTGCGCTTAATCTAATGCTAACTTATCATTTACTTAAAAAGAGAGGGGTGAATTGTTGGTGAAACCTTTTAACTGATAAACTTTTTGAATAGGCGTAGATCATTAAAACAATTAAGGGGGAATTGAAAAATAAAAATAAAATTTAAAAATGAAAACTTAACTTAAAAGAGGACTTTCTCTTGACGATGCTGCGATGAGATCTACCAGCTCGGCTCCCTCTGGGTGTTCTCTGCGCTGACCGCGGCATCTAGTTGTTGCTGCGGCTTTACATATGGGCCTTCAGGGTGTTTGCTTATGATGGATTGGCTTTTTGCTACTGCCGGATTTTCCGATTTGCCCTCGATATTTGCTTCGATTTCAGATAGGTTAGCTGCAGTGGTTTTCGCTTTCTTGGTTCTGTGTATGACCCATAGTGTCATGGTGTCCCAGATGCTTGCTGCTGCGATCTTCCAGCTCCAACCCTCCGTTCGATGGATGGCTATTCCATTGAGTATGACTTCCAGTATAAATTTAATGATACGGAATGCGAAATAAAGTCCCAAACATCCACTTGTAAAAGTTCCAATATGCTCCAACCAACCCCAAAGAAAACGTAGGGTGTTATTTGATAGCTTTTTCAATTCTTCTTTATTAAATAGGTTGAGGGTGGAAAAACCTTGGTCCTGAATTTCGTTGCCTGCCACTCGATTGAGAATAATATTAGCCATTACTTCTCGCTTTACTCCAAACATCATGACTTCTTGTGCTGCTGAGATTTCTTCATCTGTGTAAATTCCTCCTTTTCCTAGCCCCTGGATCGACTTAAATTTCAATGGAACTTCTTCTCCTGCTCTTAATTCAATGGGTATGTATAGTGCCTTTAGTGGGATATGGTGTAAATCCAACCCATTCATCTTCTAGTTGGTACATTGTTGGAAGGACTGGGTTGCATTCAATTTGTATTGCATGACGTTGAAGAATTCTTGTGAGAGGCGACATAAAGTAGGATTCGTTGTCTGCTGTCACTGGTAGCTCTTGGAAGCAGTGCTCTTCTCTACAGACTTGTACCACACGGGGTATGCATTGAAGGATGTATAACACTTCACCAACGATTTTTCCGACATAACCCAATTTTGTTTTTATTAACGTGCTAACGATATTAGGAGCAGTCTGTTCTTTAAAATTTCATGTTCTAGTAGACATCGACGATGGACCGCATGTGCATTTAAAGAGTCTCTGGATCGTCCGATAGCTAATTCCACATATAGCAATTTGCTGTTTACATACACCATCATGTTAACGTCTTCCGGTGTCATACGTGTCTTCTGCCAGGAGGCGAGGATTTCTGGTTGCTCCACTAAGATATTAGGATGTTCAGTAGTCCATTTAACTGTACCGCACATCATGTCTTTCTTCACTAGCGTTATGGCGAACACGCGTTGCGCTTGTTCGATGACCACGTATTTTTTTGTTGTTTCTTTCTCGGTTACAATTTCCCCGTCACCCTCGAATAGCACATTAAAACGTTCACAATCCCGCACTAAGTCTATGTTCCATGTAGTCTCACCTACGCTAACGTCCATACAATAATTGTCTGTATACTTGCAAAATACCCCATCCCTTAATTTAATTTCGTTGGTTTCTAAACTCACTCGCGCTTCATAGTCAGTTAAATGAATTTTTTTTTATGCCATTGTGTGTATAACTTCCCCCATGGCAAGTTCCATCATGAGTTAAACTTCCCGCTAAGGTTACAGAGGCATGAGAAGTTGTATTTGGCCGAAGTCCATCGATTACGTTTCCAGCTAGTCCGCTAAATTGTTTAGTATAGTGCATAGATCGACACCCTGTGGCTCCTACTTCATGCACATAGGTAAGCAGTCCTTGTTTCATTACCGAAGAATGACTGTGCATGCTACAATAAGTTATTAACCAGGTAATTTCAATTAGGCAAGTGTGTACGTGTACATATTGAACGTTTCTCCGTTGGAACACTCGTTAATATGCATTTTCCACTAGGTATCCAGTTTGAATATCTGGACAGGGTGCAACATTCTTTAACGATATAACTGTAATGTTGGTACCAGGTTTTTGACAATCGTACGCAATGAAAGCTATCGCGAACTTAAAAGTTAGGAGGACTATTAGGAAATGCATATTTGTATTGGTGTTGGCTTCGGCTATCTGTAACAATGAACAAGTAAAATTATCCTACAACTAAGTACTTACAACTATTTACGAGAGGGGTTAAAAAGGAACGTCGCCATTTACATTAACCGCCTCTAATATTACTGCTAGAGCAAATCGTAGCAGGTGGGAATGAAACAAAGGTTAATTACTGATTTTTACGTGATGGCCCACAACTCACCACGGATGTAGTTAAGCTACAACTCTAAAATGGAGTTACCACCAAAACAAAAATAACAAAAACAAAGGGTACAGCACTCTTTCAGGTGCACGTCAGGATGCTAGGGGCACTCCCTATCACCCATCCACATTTTTTCGAAGTTTCTGAAAAATCCAAGGTTCAGGCTCAACAGGTCCCTGACTGCGTGTATGGGGTTTAGAGAGAGTTACTGTAGCCGGTTCTTCGTTTGGCAATGTTACGGTTTCCTCCGTATCCCTTGAGTCAATGTTCTCATTATTAATACTCGTTTCTTCATCTTCTGCTGTTATGATTTCATCAAGATTCATATCAGATCTTCCCCTGCCTGTAGCATCGCAATGTACCATTACATCTGCTTGTATTACTGTGTTATTATTCTCCATCTCTTCGTCTGAATCCGTATCCTGTGTTTCTTGAATAAGTTGTTGCGAACCTGTATTCTGTTTCGTTCTTTTCTTTGTTTTTTCTTTTTGTTGCCTGTCTTCCGGTTCAATTTCCTCAATCACGTCCACGTAAGGTTTCATTCTATCAACATGAACTAGTTGTTCTTTCCTGCCAAACACTTCCTTCACTTTATAATTGACTTCTCCTTTCACCTCAATTACTCTATAAGGCCCGGCCCAAGTAGGTATGAACTTGCGGGGTAAATTCCCCTTGTTGATAGGAGGTGTATGGATATACACCTTGTCGCCTAGGGAATATTTTTTGGTTTTTGCATGTTTATATTTCTTGTAGTTTTCCCCTTGCTTTTCGGCGCTATTCTGTAGATTTTCTCTGGCTAAGGAATATGATTGGTAAAGTCGCTCCATCATTTCGCTAGCGTAATTGTCATCCAAATCATATTTTATCGTCGGTGATTGCAGCATGGTGTTAAACGGCATCTTCATGTCTCTTTCATGTAATAGAAAGAAAGGTGTCTCTTTCGTAGAGTTGTGGAGGCTAGCATTGTGGGCCATGGTTACAAAACATAACATCTCATCCCAAGAATGGGGGTCTTTTTGTACAAAGTGCCTTAATCTGCTTGTGAGAGACTGATGCATTCTTTCGATCATCCCGTTGCATTGTGGTCTATAGGCTGTAGTGTATATTTGATGGATCTCCAGTAATTTGCATGTTTCCTGGAACATTTTTGACAAAAACTGCGTTCCCCTGTCAGTCAGTAACGTTCTACATGTTCCATGCCTGGTGACTACTTTGGTTACAAATGCTTTTGCAACGGTATGTGCACTTATGTCTGGCATTGGTATACACTCGACGAATCTCGTTAGATAGTCCATGAACGTAAGGATGTATTTATTACCGTTTCTGCTTTTATTTAGTGGTCCAACTATGTCCATTGAACATCTCTCGAATGGTTTATATCGCACATTTATTTTCTGAAGTTCTACTGGTGGTAACCGTGTGCCTTTAAATATGTTACATTCATGACATCTTTGGACAAATTGTTTTACATCTGCGTACATCCCTTTCCAATAAAATTGTCGCTTGATTGCTTCCAAAGTTTTTTGTTCTCCTCCGTGCGAAGTCCAGGGAGAATTGTGATATAATTCTATAACTTTTCTTCTTAATGAGTTTGGTACTACTATTTTGTCTTCCCTGTCTGTTATTCCTCTTGTCTTGTATAACATCTCGTCATTGTCCAGGTAAAATTCTCCATTTTTGTCAATTTTGGCTTGCTGAATGAAATTTGTTACATTTTTATCGTTTTTCTGTTCATTTATTATAAATTGACGTTCCCAAAGTATGTAGGGTGTTGGATCTAAATCTGCATTAGTTTGTTTTACTGCGTTAACTTCCGTGTTGTTTTCTGGATTAATACGAGAGAGTACATCTGCATTGGTGTTTAATCGCCCGGGTCTATGTTCAATAGTTATGGAGTATTCTAACAAGGACATGGCCCATCTTGCTAATCTACTACTAGGATCTTTATTGTTAAGAAGATATTTTAGGGGTGCATGGTCAGTTATCAACGTAAACTGGGAACCTACTAGATAACAACGAAATTGTTTAACTGCCCAGACAACGGCCAAGCATTCTTTTTCAATCGTTGAGTAATTGCGTTCCGCCGCATTTATAGTTCGACTAATATAACCTATAGGGTGTTCGAAATTTTCATATTTTTGACATAAAATACCGCTTAGGGCTACATCCGATGCATCTGTGATCAAAATATATTTTAGAATTGGGGCTGATGTTAAAGCCATCTTTAATTTGGAAAACGCCTGCTCTTGAGCTGTGTCCCAGACGAAGGGAAAATCTTTTTAGTGAGCTCGGTTAATGCCTTCGCGGTTTCGGCAAATTTCGGAACAAATTTTCTGTAGAATCCACAAAGCCCTAAAAATGCCCTGATGTCTTTTACTGTTTTTGGTCTAGGATAACGCCTTATGATATCGGTTTTGCTTGGATCTACTTCGCAACCCTCTGCTGAAATGATATGGCCCAAGAATTTTGTTTTTTCTCTCAAAAAGTCGCATTTTGTAGGTTTCAATTTCAGCCCATTTTCCCTTAATCGGTCAAAAACCCCTTTTAATAGCTATATATGTTTCGTAACTCCCCCGCCGCTGTAGACTATGATATCATCCAAGTAAACTAAGCAGGAGATTCCGTTTAATCCGGCCAAAACTATATACATTAACCTCTGCCAAGTTGCGGGCCCATTTTTCACTCCCATAGGCATTCGATTAAATTCATAGTGATTATCTGGCGTACTAAATGCTGTCTTTTCTTTGTTGCATTCCTCTAATTCTACTTGGTAATAACCGCTTGCTAAATCCATGGTTGAAAATAAATCAGAGCCAGTTAGTTTATCGAACGTTTCTTGTAAGTTTGGTAAGGGAAAGTAATCGGTTTTGGTGATCGAGTTTAATCCCCTATAGTCGATGCAAATTCTCAAGTGTGGTTCCTCTCCTGGATGTTGTTTCTTGTTTACCAGTACCACTGGCGCACTCCAAGGTGAGTTGCTTGGTCGTATGATACCTTGTTCGAGGAAATCATCAATTTCCTTTTGCAATGCCTCTTTATGGTGGTGAGGTACCCTATACGGACGCTTTGCAATCGGCGCTACATCCTCTATTATGATCCTGTGTTTAACTTTTCCCGTTGCTGTTAATTTTTGATCTGGTGATTTAAATATATCGACATAGTCCCTCAGTAATGTTTTTAATTCGTGTCTGTCGCTGTCTGTTAGTTGATCCAATTGAATTTGATCTAATATTTGATTATCTGGAGCGTTGTTTCCTATTCCCATAATCTTATGCACACTATCTGAACCATTTTCTCTACCCCAATTATTTAACGTCGTTGTCTCAATCGACTCACACATTATCGTTTGTCCTATAACTTCCTTCTCAGAAATTTTTATTTCTTTATTCTCCACATTTATTAATCTCACTGGAAACGTTTTTCCAGGCGAACACAAAGTTCTTGCAACCCTAACCCCTTTTACTCCTCCTCTAACGGACTCAACAATAAATTCTGAAGAAGGCGCGCTCTTCTTTGTCCATCCAGTACAGACTACTTCACTTCTAGGTGGTATAGTGATTGATTGTAACAAATAAACAGCGAGGTAGCTAGTCTCCTGTTCGTTGCCCGACTTTGAAGGTAGCTAGTCTTTGTGTCGGTAAAATCTGCATCTGGAGGGCCAGAATCAATGTTAACATCCTGTTTAACTACTATAACATCCTCAACGTTTAAACCTCTATCGTAACAATCCCCTCTTATTTCCTGTGAATCAACCCACGAAAATATAAGACGAGTATCCGGGTTGGGTATTGGTAGGTTTACATTATCATTACTAACCGGAGGATAAACCATTTTGAATAAGGATTTCGAGCCACAGTTATTTCAGAAATTAATAAAATTATTCAAAAAAAATGCAAGTTACTTGTTGATTCAAAAAAAAATTATGAATAATAAAAAGAAAATTTTTTTAAAGGAGAGAACGCACAACGCTTTGTTTGATGACAATCAGAGCTGTTGTAAGTACCGATAAAATGTACTTAAGTATTAAGTACCAGTATTTCCTGAAAATCTAAATAAGTACCAGTACCAGTATAAGTACATTAGGTGGTACTTAAAAATTTAAGTAAGTATTACTTGAATACAGTTAAGTTAAGTACTAAGTATTAAGTACATCAATTTCTTTCTTAAGTATTTCAATTTAAGTTTTCGATACTTAAATAACATTTTAAGTACAAGTACTTTTAGCGTCAAATTTAAGTCCCAGTACTTTATTAAAAAGAGTCGTCGTTATTAATTATCATAGAGCATAGAGCAACAGTAGATTCCGGATATCAAAATATTGCGATTTAATCAAACTTACCTTGGTGCAAAAGTTGATATTAAAAGATATACAGGGTTAAAGCATAAATTTTAATTTTCGGCCTTAATTTAAGTAGTTTTTTTTAGATATCGATCTGAAAATTGGTAAGGAGAGGTAACAAAATCTGTTTAAAATTTAAATTTGTTTGGCAGTGATTTCGTTACCTACAGCACAGCGCTACAGCTATATTCGCTTGGATTATAATAACAACAATCAATTTGCAGTAGATCAAACCAGACATTTATTACACCTAATACAAAATAATTTACACATTCCATATAAATAACTATATAGTTACAAAATATCAGTCATTTATGAATGAAATTTCATTCTTAAACTACACTTCAACGCCAACTAGAGGTGAAGTTTAAATGAACAGCCGATACATCGTGCCCGATACTAATATAATATTAACAAATCAACATTTATTATTGGTTATTGGCTTTAAGAACAACCAATTTTTCAAAATTGGTATCGGTCAAGGCATGCCTTCGTGGGGCATTAACTATTTGTGCGAATGAAAAAAGACGCTCAACAGGGGCGGAAGATGGGAGTATTGTATTATATTTTATATAAACTAATTTGATATACTTATACTCATTAAGCATGTCCAAATTAACTCTCGTGTCATTCAAATATTTCAAAACTTCTAGTTCACTTAAAGAAGTAGAGGTATTTATGGAACTTGTACTTGTAAATGTATTTGAAGTACTTGGCCTCGAAGTTGATAAAGACCCTGATGGTTGCAAATATTCCTCTTGAAAATCAAAAAATGGATCATCTTTAAGTTCAACACTTTCTGTTTTTTTAGTCTCATTATTTACAAAACTCGCTACCGCTGAAACCAACCATGCCTGAATATCTTTGATAGATGTTTGAACTGTACTCCCCTTAAATGCATTGTACCAGCGCATCTTAAACCTTGGACAAACTACTGCAGCAATTACGGCCGTTTTGGATTCTGTGTTGAGGGTAAAAAGTTCTTTGAATCTCTTTTCAGTCGAATTAGTAATAACTTCTAAAGGTATTAAGAGTTGTTTTATCTTACCAGACATTTTTAATTTTTGTAATTTTGTTCTCATGGATACTAAACTAGGAAGCAAGTACCCATAATAAGTGTTGTGTTCACCTTGTAGAAAATCCAACGTTTCGGCTAACGGTTGCATAATATTAATATATTCTTCCAAAAATAATATATCGTTTTCCTTGAATGTCGAGATCATTAGCTTATCACACAAAATCCCTAATTTTTCTTTAACGAAAACTATTTTACGTATAGCATCGTATGTGGAATTCCAACGGGTAACCCCTGGAATACTCAATGTATGACCAAGAACCTCGTTAATTATCTCGGTTGTTTTTGGTCGTCCACATTTATTCCATAATTTGGAACATTTGGCAAATATTTGTGTATGTTTTTGTCTTAAAGTATGAGAAGTTTTTAACGAATTATTGTAATCTGTAGTTGCTATCAAATTTATAGTGTGTGATGCGCATCGCAGATGTTGAGGCAAATATTTTACAGAATCTTTACTAGGATCGTCAGGGCCAGATAAACTAAGTGTTTCGTTGGGGTCCATACTAAGAAAACTGTACTCCTCATCATCAGTTTCATCATTAGCTTCTGAATATGGTTCTTCCGTGGCTGTTGTTACTGTTAAACCAAATTCCTTAAAACATTTCACAAAATTAGAACCGTTATCAGTGATGGTTGCTAACAGTTTATTTGTATCAAGTTGGAATTTTTTATTTATTTCCTGTAAAGCGTCGGCAATCCTATCGAAGGAGTGTGTCCCCGCAAATCTTTTGCATGCCAAAGCCACTGAATGTCGTTTCAAGTCTTGATCAAGCCAATGACACGTTACTCCTAGAAAACTTCTTCGTTTTGAGGACCAAATATCTGCTGTAGTACAAACATAATTTACTTCCGAGATATTTACTCTTATACTTTCATTCATATTTTGATACATTTCATCAATTTTTTTTACTGCAACAAAACGATCCATTACTTTAACGTCCATGTCTTCGAACATATTTATGAAACTAAGGTGAGAAATAATTGAAATTGGTGACATCGTATCGACTATGAATTTTATTATTTTATCATCAAATGATTTTTGTGATGGCTTTTTATTTATAGAAAATGTAAGAGTATTTTGTTTTTTTTTGTTTTTTTGGCGAACTATTATGAATATCATTATTGCTTGATTTTCTCTTGTGTTGGGCATTTAGCAATTGCTTTTCCTTTTTGTATTGTATATAGGAGTCATATCTGCTTTCATGTTTCTTTTTTAAATGTTTTATAAAATTCGTTGTTATGTTCAAAAACCCTTTAATAATTGTCTTACTTGGCAAACAAAGCTGACATTGTGCTTGAATACGAGTACCCAAATCGTCCTAAAAAAGAAATACTACTTTTTTTAACAAGTAAGAATTAAATTTATAACTACATAATATAGCTAATAGCCACTATGTTTGATAATTGATAACATGTACAATAAACAAATTCGAAATTAAGTAAAGTACTATTAATATTATTAATACTAATAGATATATTTAAAATTATGTAAACAATTTGTTTAATTTTAACGAGATAAAAATGATTGTTAATTGAAACATTACCTGAACCACGACTTCGAAAAATTTTCCATCCAAAATAGAGGTTTTCTGAATTTTTGAAAGTACTTCATCTACATTGTTCTTTGTAATCGAATTTTCACTGGTTGAAGCTGTAGATTTCTGATGAGAAAAATCTGCGGCCCTGAGGAACTCTTTTATACATTTTTGCTTTTTTCCACTTTTCTGATCATAATCTGGATCATCCTCTCCATACGTTTCATATGGATCTCGAATTAAAGTTTCACTACTTTCATAATGCTCTGGCGCTGATGATGATTCTCCGCTACTCGACATATTAATAAAAATTATAACACTGAAAAATAAGGATATTATTTATAGTAATTAGGTAATCGACTAATTTCAAGAATCGAGAAATAAGTATTGGAATGATCAGAATAATTGAATGATCTAAAACGATTCTTAATTGAGTATCACTTTTTTGAATATGCATTATGCATGTATATACTATTCTATTGATTGACTTAAATTTTTTAACAAAAATTTTGTAGGAACTTACCTCCTTACTGTAGCTGGGTAAAAATGAATAATATGTAGGTATAAGTGATATTACTATAAACCTTTAAATTAAAATATTTGAAACGTTGAACAACAGGATAACTAGAATGAAGGATACACTTTCCTCTCTACACCAGAAAATCTGAATTGCAACTGTATTTAACAAATGACAAAATTCAAATATATACTGATTCATGATACAATGACCATCATTTTTTGTGCCAATAATGTTTTCTGGTGGTTGCAAGTGTTCAGTAGATGTTAAAATAAGTGGAAATAACCAAAAAACAACTTAGAAACTTTATTACTTTATTACTTGCCTATCACCTAGGTATAAAAATCACAAATGTCGGTAGCAATAACTACATACAACAACGACTATAATTTTTTGGGCCAAATAATATATTCTTAATATATTGAGGGTATTGATACTGAGAGAAAGGCGTACAGTCGTACAGACACAAAAACTCCATTACTTAAATAAAACCGAAAATAATATTGATTATTGAATAAAACATACTTACCCTCACAAGTAACATTCACAGCACAGAGCACTAGAGCACATAAACCAATATAGTAATATACACTGAAAAAAATGTATGTATTTTTATGTATAATTTACATAACTAGTACTGTAAAAATTACTTTTTTATTGTAGAATTTACACTTTTTTAGTATTTTATTCTGAAAATTAAATTTTTGTTGTAAAAGTATAAGTAAAAGTCCAAATAAATTGTAAAAGTTATCTGTATCCTGTACTTGAAAAAAATTGTAATATTACATAACAAAAATGTTAGTGAATTTAGGAAAAAATCAGTTTATATGTAAAGAACATGATTATTGTCCTTTATTACAGGTTTTATGTAATTCGTTGACCAATCACATAGTTTGTCTGCGCGTTATCTGGTAAAAGTACAATATTCATGTAATTTTAAAATTACATATTTTATGTAAAATCTTGTGAGACATATTATTTTACCGAGTTACGTACTTTTACTATGATTATTTTTTTTACTATTATTATTATGAAAGTAAAAATACACGTTTACTATTTTCAGTGTACAAATACTCTGCACGTTTCGCAACAAAAATACGTCAGGCTAGAAAAAAACTTGTCAAGACATGAATTTATATACGCATCGCAGAAAATACTTAAACTTATCAGGTGTTGACTTTAATTCCTTAAAAATACTTAAGTACTTTCCCATACTTAAGTACTGTTTTTTTCACCGAGTATAAGTAAAAAGTACTTAAAATAAAAATTAAGTAATTAAGTACAAGTATAAGAGCAATACTTAAAAGTTTAAGTACCAGTACCTGTATTTTTGATGGGACTTAAATACTTTGTACTTAAGTACAAATTTTAAGTACTTGAAGTATTCAGTACCACAGCTCTGATGACAATATTTCTCACCACCCCCGTTCTCAATTTGAGAGGCTTGCCACAACTCGATTTTCAATTTTTTTTTTGTTTATCACCCGCAACTGTTAAATGTTTATTTTCCAATGTAGCGCAATGTACAAAAAAACAAAGAACAAATTTTCTACACCCTTACCTTGGGCTGCTGAAAAAAAACGGGGTGGAGGACGATGGGTAACACTACTCAGAGAGCAGACTTACTCCCCAATGAAAGTCAAGGGTGTCTTGGGCGTAGTGTGAGAAAATTGTAAAAGGGGTGAGGGATAAGGGATAACACTACTTAGAGAGCAGACTCACTCCCCAATGAAAGCCAAGGGTGTCTTGGGCGTAGTGTAAGAAAATAGGAATATTTTAGGAATAATCGAGAGTGTGTAGGTGAGAAAAAACACACAAATAACAATAAAATTCGCCCTTAATAAAGTCTGCGAAGGGCACAAAATACACAAAAACAAAAAAAAACTGCAATTTTCTAATACGGTCAGGTGTGAGAGAGAAAAATTAAAATTGTTTGTCCCAATAATAAAATTTAAAATGGGCTTGCCCAATTGACAAAAAAAAATGTTTCAACAATAAACAAAATTTCGAATCCACTGTCATAGACCCTTTTTATATATGTAATAAAAAAAACCCTTGAACTACCTATAAGTCTTCTAAACCCTACATTTAGTTCAGGGGAACGAAGAGGACGAAACTGCACGCAAAGTTACGACGTAATTGAAGAGAGAATTTCCAGGTTATTGGAAATTTTGGAGAGGGAATTTCCATCTTGTGAGAAGATTTTTTTTTTTTTGGAGAAAGAATTCCCACCTTATGGAAAATATTTGGAAAAGGAGAGAAAAAAAAATTGTATTTATTATTTATTTTTTTTTTGGAGAAAGAATTCCCACTTTATGGGGAAAATATTTGGAGAGATAATTGGAGACGAATTTCCACCTTATGGAAAAATATTTGGAAAAAGAGAAAAAAATTTTTTTTTATTTATTTTTTTTTTTGGAGAAAGAATTCCCCACCTTATGGGGAAAATATTTGGAGAGATAATTGGAGACGAATTTCCACCTTATGGGGAAAATATTTGAAAATTTTTTTTGGAGAGACTTTCCACCTTATGGAAAAAGAGGGAAAAAAAATTTTTTTTTATTTATTATTTTTTTTTTGAGAAAGAATTCCCACCTTATGGGGAAAATATTTGGAGAAATTTTTGGAGATGGAATTCTCACCTTATGGGAAAATTTTTGGAGAGAGAGGATGTCGATGAGAGCGACAAAATTATGAGCGAGCCTACGTCAGACGGGGCAGTGAAAAAAAGGATTATACGTGAGGGTCACCAAATCCTCCTAGGGGAAGAATTACTGCCGCTGAAACCTTGCCTACAAAGTGATCTTAGTATGCAAATATGTGAAGGCAAATTTCACACGCTTTTGGAGAGAGAAGAGAATTTCCACCTTATGGAGAAATATTTTGGAACTTTTGGAGAGAGAATACCCACTTAATGGGAAATTTAATTTTTTTTGAGAAATAATACCCACCTAATGGGAAATTTAATTTTTGGAGAGATAATACCCACTTACTGGGAAATTTAATTTTTGGAGAGATAATGTCGATGAAGACGACAGGGAGTACCAACAGACTCTGTTTAATTTTACCAACTTAGACTGCATGGGAGAAGATTATCCTGAGGGAAAAGGGAATTTCCATATTATTGGAAATTTTTGGAGAGAGTTTCCACCTTATGGGGAAATATTTTGGAGAAAAAAAATTTTTTTTTGGAGAAGGAACTTCTACCTCATGGAAAAAATATTTTGGAAAGAGAATACCCGCCTTATGGGGAAAATTTTGGAGAATTTCTGATGTTGGAAATTGATAATTTGTCAGAACGACGCACCTCAATTATAGTGGGTGACAGAATAATCGCCCGAGACCCCGAATATTTAATTATTTTAAGCCTCACAATATTTTATTATTTCAGACTGCATATTATTTCGTCAAATTTGCATCCCATTTATTTGGATATTTTAAACTTCAATTATTGACTTTAAATTTTATACACAAACATTTTAATTTGTTTTAAACCCCACAATTATTTTATTTTAAATTTATTTTATTAAACCCCACAATTGCTTTATTTTAAATTTATTTTATTAAACCCCACAATTATTTTATTTTAAATTCATTTTATTAAACCCCACAATTGCCGTATTTTAAATTTATTTTATTAAACCCCACAATTATTTTATTTTAAATTCATTTTATTAAACCTCACACCTGACACCAAATATGTAATACGCTCCCCGTTCGGACTCATTCCTATGGGGCGGGCGCTATTACACATGGGCAAATAGCCAACCCCCGAGCGGTAAGAGGTGACTACTTGCTGTTGTTGGGTTCGACGAGTTGTGGGGGGTGGTGATTATAACATAAACTCTAGGCGTTCTAACTTATGAATAGTTTATTTATATTTAAATGAAATTGACAATTAAATTAAATGAAAATTAAAGTAAAATTAAAAGTAAAGTTCCTAAGACAAACGCAATTTCCAAGACCATTCAAACTATTTAAACCGCAGCAAGTAAAATCGATAAAACCCTTTTTAAAAGACATGCATAACTATCGTTTAACGCTTACCACCCACAATTTGGCTGGGAGAGCCCCGCGATGACGGGTGGAAGGTACCCTGGTAACAAAAACCTGTAGCGACAGCGGCTGATGATTGCTGTAATAATCCCTTGGGTCACAACACTAACCCCTTTTTGACTTTACTTGGACTTTTGCCCGTTACAACCCCAAATTAACACTCTCTAGCCGAAGTTTCAAGAAAATAGACGAATTTCACTGCACCCGGATCTTCATCCGTTACAACCCGAAATTAATGAAAAAGAGAACCAAATAACCCCGCCGGAGGGCTTGCTGCCCTTAAGATCAGCTACCTGTTCGTAGCTCCCGCGAAACTCGACCCTTCGATTCCCCAAGCCCGATCCCAACTAACTTATTTCTGCAATTTCTGCCCCCGAAGACCGATACTCCCAGCCACCCCCTCTCATTGTATTTTCTTGGCCTCGAGTTTTTACGGGCCAAGTGTACCCAAAGTTTTGCTTATTCAGCGCTAGACTTTTGGTTTCCGGCGGGCTGGCCGGGCATCGGTCCCGTGTGACTTTGCCTGATCAGGTCTGCAACTTTTGCTTTTTGCGCGGCTATCGCTACTTTTTGCATTGATCTTTACAATGTAACGCGTTTTATCTTTTACGAACCCAGCGAAATGTGTGGTGGCTTTGTTAGTTTACATTGTATTATTTCCTCTCAGACTATTTGCAATTAAAAATGACTTAAAATATTTCCACTTATCGTTACCCTTTTACATTGTATACAAATTGAAATGAGTGTGAATTATTAACTAAGATTTTATATTTGAATGGTTTAGAAACTTGTTAATAGTACTTACTTAAGTATTTCAAACTTAATATTAAACTTAAACCTAATGGAACTTAAGTTAGACAATATAGTAAAAAGGAAAGAAATGAATTTAGATTACAACACTGTGTGTGTCTGTCTGTATCCACGATAACTCAAAAACAACTTATCGGAATTGATTCAAATTTCATGGTTAAAAGTTTGAACGAGATTGTGGGTACCACATTAAATTTTTTTCATTTAGCACCAACACAAGTGCTACTTACTAATATGTATGGGGGTGGGTTAATTAATACGATAACACACAACTAAACTGTTTATTTAGTATATCAGAACACACACGACACAAGTGCACACCAGACTACAATTGACGTGACTGGCTATCGATAATGCAGTTGTGCCAATTTATAAGATAATACATAACACTATTCTTCCCAGAAAGAATAATAGCGTGTTTAGCTGGTAGCCCTAGTGATTTGCATGTTTAACTGGTAATTTCCGTGTGAACTTTTCTCGTGTGGCATGTTTAGCTGGTATGCACTCAGTTCAGTTTTTAGCACTGAGGGCAAGAAAATCGACACCGAGTCTGATAGACGGTGTCGTTTCAGTGCAAATATGGCGTCGCGAAATTTAAAAAACTCTTAGACTCTTAGACTCTTACGGAACTTTTAGATTCATTTTCATCAAGCTACGATGAGTTATTTTATAAAATAAAAGAGAAAATAGAGTCATCCAGTCAAAACCTGCTTGATGTAATCTAGAGGTAAAAAAACATTGTAGAATTTTTTTTTAAACTCCAAAAGTTTATCCCGACCCCAAAATTTCAAATTGAAAAAATGGTACTTTTTACACACCACGAAAAGCGCGCCATGTTGCGTGATGTCATAAGCCAGTGTCGAAATGTCAGACAACGCTAAAATTTGTATACAAACGACATTGATAGCTGAACAGAACACGGCTGATGACGTCACAAACCATTCCACCGATCACGTCGTGTTTTAAATGGGAACTAATTTTTACGACTTTTAATGTGGAATAATTTAAAATTGAACAATAAAAAAACACTTTTTTCGATGCTATCATTATTGTTGTAGCTTAATCTTTGCAATTAAGAATAAAAAGAGGTATCTCAAAAATTTCCGGACGACTCTATTCCCAAAATTGAAAATTTTCTGCAAGTTGTATATAATTTTAATGATACGACCGTAAGTTAGGTTATAAATTTTTAAAAAAACTTGTTATAAGTAGGTAGGTATGTATAATTTACATTTTAAACAAAACTTTAGATTAAATAAATGGTGACTGCAAATGGGTTACTTCCAACTTATAGCCAATTCAAGTTTTATCCATCTGATAGAAGTCATGGTGGGACTGCGGCTACATCTGCCGAACAAGATATTTTAACTTTTTCGTGGTAAGTTTTTTCAGATTTAGATAAATTGTAGACAGCAGATTTTATTTAAAACCAAAAATTGTTTGATAGGTTTGCAGGTAATAAAGTTTGTTTGAGAGACGTTTCCCAAAGATTTGGAGTTTGTCCGGCAACTGCTTTAAAGCAGAACGATCGTGTGATGAATTTTTTAATAGATATAGCTCCTAACATCATTCAATTCAGCAAAAAAGAAGAAACGGCCAGAGAATTTTTAAAGGTAGGTTTACTACTAAATCATCAATATCGCGCAATAGTTTATTAGGTGCTTGATGTTATTTATATTTATTGTTTATAGATTTCAAATTTCCCAAATGTTCTTGGTTGTATTGATGGCAGTTCGATTAAAATACAAACCCCTGCACATAAAATTAAATCGACATACGTCAACAAACATAATGTTCCCGCTATAACGCTTCAGGGAATTTGTGACTACAAAAAACGATTCGTTGATGTATATATTTACAGGAGTCTCTGGCAAAATCCACGTTGCGCATGTTTTTAAACTGTTGGATGTTTATGCCACCTTACCAGGAATTTGTGGAGAACAATACCATTTACTAGGCGATTCTGCATATTCCATTAGAGAATGGCTATCGGTGCGTTTTCGAGATTATGGCAATATAGACGAAGAAAAAAAGATTTTGCGCCACACGTGTACTAATGGAAAATGCTGTTGGCTTGTTGAAAGGTCGTTTCAGGCAACTGTTAGAAGTAGATATGGTAACTGTGGATAAATTTTCCAAATTTATTATAAGTTGTTGTGTTTTGCACAATTTATGCATTAATAGCGGCGATGAGTTTTGCTTTGAAGAAATGGAAGAACCTGAAGGGACTGTGAATGATATTCACCCGACTGGAGAACAGGAGCATATTTTAAAGAGACTTGGGGAATTAAAAAGAAATCGAATAATGAATGAATTATTCAACTAATAATTAAGATAGGGAATATGGAAATTTAATTTTGGTTAATGTTAGACTTTAATTTACTAAACTAAGAAAAACTTGTTTAAGAAAAAAATTCATCAATTTCAAAAAATAAATAATCTTTAATTTCCTTAACTAAAAAATACATTCTTAACGAGAAAATTAATATACCTACATATAATGTAGTCTGAAAAAACAAACAAGTCTTTAAATTTCTATAAACTATAACCAGAAAATAATTATGTAACTCTAAAACAAATCCAAACCAAAGTTAACTGTCTTTACTAGGTACATATAAAATAAGATAGGTAATAAATAATCTCAAATAGTCATTCTGGTCCTTGGAATATGGAAATTTAATTTTGGTTAATGCTAGACTTGTTTAAGAAAAAATACATCAATTTCAAAAAACAAATAGTCTTTAATTTCCTAAACTAAAAAATACATTCTTAACGAGAAAATTAATATACCTACATATAATGTAGTCTGAAAAAACAAACAAGTCTTTAAATTTCTATAAACTATAACGAGAAAATAAATTATGTAACTCTAAAACAAATCCAAACCAAAGTTAACTTTCTTTACTAGGTACATATAAAATATGATAATTGAAATACGTTGATAGTTGGGGAACAAAAGCAAACACGATTTAACTTTATCGTTTTGTTTAATTAATAACTAATGGTGAGAATGATGATGGACATATTATAACATAGTGTGACTTGTAGTTTTCATGGACCATTGTAGACTAGTCATTTCGCATGTCGCTTCCAGGAACTCCGGAAGGGCCAACTCTGGTCCCATGGCGCCATCCTCTGGTTCCTTGTGGTACCGCATATTTGTGCGCAATCCACAATACCTATGTGCACTGGTGGTGGTTTGCGTCAATAATAAATAATCTCAAATAGTCATTCTGGTCCTTTTCCTCCAAATATTTCTCTTATAAGATCCATTTTCTCACGATGTCGCCTTCTTTAATTTTAAACAATTAAACTGCGAGAATTTCCGATGTAGATTTTCTCTTTTTAGGAGGGTTCTCCTTCATGGATGCTTCAATATTTGTAGTATCTTTGAGGTATCTTTTTATTTATTTATTTATTTATTTAAGCAAATTGCTACAAAACATAATCATATTATATATAAAATACACAAAATAAATACGGCAACAATTTTTTGTTAAAAAAAAAAGTGAGAACAAAAATTGTAAAAATACGAACAAACACGTTAAACAGTTAACACTTTAAAAATCACAAACACAACACAAACGAGGTAGCAGATATCACGGCAGTTCAATATCACCATCAAGCATAAATTCTGCAATATCATAGTATGCCTTTCCAGTAAGCAGTGCCCTTGCTTTCAGTTTAAAAGTCTTCTGACTCAAATCTCTCATATGAGCAGGTAGTCTGTTGTAGACTTCTTATAAAGTAAACTAGACCTGCTGCTTTTGATAGTATATTTAAGACAAAAGAGGAAGAGTACATTGCACATTCATTTATATAGGCTGCCTAGAGGGCGTCTGCCAGAGGCATCTGCCAGGGGCATCTGGTATCAACTTATTAAACAATAATGTAATAATTGTTGCCTATATACAACATCTCCCCTTATTAGCACAATAAACAAACTTACAAACTAAACATAAAAGAGTATACAAAACATAACAAAATCAAAATAATTTTATAAACCTTAAGAGTAACTAAATTTTAATACATAAGAAAGTCATCAAATTTAGGTGGTGGGTTAATCGTTCTTCCATACCTGTTGGTTATGAGTAATTTATGGTTTTTATCACTTTCTGTAACTGAAGGTGTGTTTGACCCACGGTCCTGATTTGTATCTAAATAACTGTCAATCGTTTCAGATTCTCTATCTTTATCCAAGCCATTGTTATCTACCTGATTATCCTCATCATTATTATTATTAGTGTTTGGCCTATATTCGATGTTGGATTTTTTGAGGTGATATGAATTTCTTCGTAACAAGTTTTCATTTTGATCTTTTATTATATAAGACCTAGGAGAGTTATTACATTTATCAACTATGAGTGCTGGTTCCCAGTTGTTTTCGTTTCTCATTCTTACACATTCCCCCTTATTAAAATCAGGTTTACTTTTACATTTCCTATCATGGTATTTTTTATATTTATTTTGTTTTTTGGTTAATTTGTTTTTTATTTGATCGTTATTAACACTCTGCTGATCTAAATGTTTAGTTAGTTCTGGCAATCTAGTTTTTAAACGTCTATTCATAAGTAACTCAGATGGAGATTTGCCCAATGCTTCAATTACCGTGTTGTTATAGTTTAATAGCGATATATATATATCTGTATTCTTTCGGAGAATATTTTTTGCAATTTTGACTGCACTTTCTGCTTGACCATTTGACCTCGGATATCGCGGACTGGAATACACAAACTCGAATTCCCACGTTTTTGCAAAGTTTTTACAATTATGCGAACTAAATGGGATGTTGTCAGAAACTACAGTGTCCGGAGTACCATAAATTGAAAATAATTCTTTTAGTTTACTTATAATTTCACTTGAATTTTTACTATTCAGTTTTTGAATTGATAACCACTTGGAAAAATAATCCATTGATACCAAGTAATCTACTTTACCATATTCTGCGATATCTATACCTATTTTAGAAAACGGTCTGGCCGGTATGTTATGAGTTATTAATGGTTCCCTCGTGTTTTGTGGTCTATATCTCTGACATACTTCACATTTTAATACAAATTCCTCAATGTCTCGTGACATACCGGGCCAATAGAATTTTTTCCTAGCTCGACTTTTACATTTAATTATTCCGAAATGACCTTCGTGGATTATCTTTAATATGTAACTATGTAACGATTTAGGCACGACTAATTTATCATCAAAAAATATTAGACCCTCTATAACGTGTAAGTTTTCTTGAATTTTGAAGTAGTTCCTTAAATCTAATGGAATTTTATGTTTTGACGGCCATCCCTCTAGAATATATCTCAATATCTTTCCCAACGTTTTGTCTTTTTTCAGTTCATTTGCAAATAGTTCTTTTTTTTCGTCCGTTATAGTAATAAATTTATCAACATTATGAACCACTTCCAACATAACTTTATCATCTTGAACCGCATCCTTTAAAAAATTTCTTGACAAATAATCGGCTACAATAAGTAATTTTCCCGGTGTATAATTTAATTCAAATTATATTTTAAAAGTTTTAATTTAAGTCTTTGCAACCTCGGAGACTGTACATCAACTAATTTTTTGTTATGAATGGCAACCAACGGTTTGTGATCTGTAAACATGCGGATTTTCCGACCGTAAATATAGTAATGAAATTTACTTGCCGCAAACGATAGGGCTAAATACTCTTTTTCTATCTGCGCGTAGTTCTGTTCCGCTGCAGTCAAATATCGGGATGCAAATGCTACCGGTTTGCCTTCCTGAATTAGGCAACAGCCTAACCCCGTTTTACTTGCATCTGCTTGTATACTGATTTCCTTAGTATCATCAAAATTTGACAACGTTGGAGCACTACAAAGTATATTTCTTAGTGTTTGTAAGGAGTCACTATGTTTACTTAGCCATTGAAACTCATTATTTTTCTGTAATAGTTCACGCAGTGGTGCCGTTAGTTCAGCCATATTTGGAATGAATGCTCTGAAGTAGTTTATCATACCCAACACTTGTTGTAATTGTTTTCTGGTACTGGGGTCTTTAATTTCAATTACCACTCTCACGCGATCTTTATCGGGTTGTATCCCTTCTTTTGAAAATACGTGTCCCAAGTAGCATACTCGGTTTACTTTAAATTGAACCTTCTTATCGTTGAATCTCACGTTTAGCTTTCGCGCCCGTTCCAGGACCGTGCCGAGTATCAAATCGTGTTCATCCCCCGTCGTTGCCGCAATTAATATATCGTCAAAGTAAACTACAACACCCGGTATATCAGCAAAGTGTTTTACATTGATTTTTTGAAATATCTCGGGAGCAACATTTAACCCAAAAGGTAATCTGCAAAATTTATAACAACCGAAAGGACTATTAAACGTACATAATGTACTGGATTCTTCATCTAACTCTAAATGGTAAAAACCCTCTTTTAAAACTAAGACAGTGAAAATAGATTTTCCCCTTAACTTATAACAAACTTCCTGTACTGTTGGAATGGCATAATAATCTCGCTTAAGGCATTTGTTTAGATCTTGTGGATCTAAACACACTCTTATGGATCCGTCGGGTTTCTCAATTATAGCTAAGTTGCTTACCCAGTCCGAAGGTTCTGTCACCTTAGCAATAACACCCTTAGTTTCAAGCTCATCTAATTTGTCTTTTAATTTATTTTTAATTATTAGTGGTACTCCTCGGGGTGGGCGCGCAACTGGTTCACAATTCTTTTTTAAACTTAAATGTATTTTTGTCTGATATTTACCTAACCCTTTAAACAAGTCTTCATTTTCTCGAATGAAAGCACTTTTTTCACACATACTGTTTATATTATAAACTCTTTTTATAAGTCCTAATTTTTCACATAGTTCTCCAGCCAGTAATGGCTTTGATTTAGCTGTTACTATAACAAATTCTTGGCTAACTCTACTAGTTTTATACTCACAAGTTAGTTGTACGCTACTTTTCACATTTAGTTTTGCACCTCCGTAGGCTAATAATGTGATGTGTGACTTTTTAATAGGGATGATTTTAAAGTACTTATGATAAATGTCAAACGGCATAATATTTACGTCAGCTCCAGTGTCCAATTTGACCTGCATTTCAGTCCCATTTACTTTTACCAGTTCTAGCCATTTTACTGATGATTTTACACTGTCGATGGCTTTTACTTGTGCTATCCCCACTTCACTGTCACTGGATTCGTCACTATCCGATTTTTCCACCTGTTGCACTTGTTTTGGTTTTTCCTCTAGGTTTTTTGCACGACAACATCTTGCGTAGTGATTTAACCGATCACATTTATAACACTTTCGCCCAAATGCAGGACATTTCCCCATTTCGTGACTGCTTTTACACTTTGAACATTGTTTATTTGTTGTTACAGCTCTTGCACCCTCCTGTTTCCCTCTAGAGTTTTCTTTTTTCACCCAGTCAATGTTACTACTATTTTTTCCTTGTATTTCTTGAATTTGTACACTTGATATTTCATTATTTCTGCACATTTCAACAGCCTTCTCCAAATCCAGGTTTTCCTTGTTTAATAACTTCTCTTGGACTGTTTTATTTTGGACTCCAAACACTATTCTGTCCCTTAACATAGATTTAATTTCTGTACCAAACTCGCAGCTCTGACTCAGCTTTTTTAAGTCTGTGAGAAACCGATCAAAAGGTTCGCCCTCCTCTTGCTTTCTGCTATAAAATACGAAGCGTTCGTATACAACGTTTTTCCTAGGGGTTACATACTTTTCCAACTCTTCAAGAACTCTGTTATAGTTGTTCTTATCTTCTCCTTCCAATGGAAGAGTGTTATATACTTTTACACCCTCTTCTCCTATTACATTTAGAAGTATCGCAACTTTTATTTTGTTTTCCTTTGCTTCCTTTCCTGAAGCGACCATGTAGATTTCAAAGTTTTGTTTGAAATCTTTGAAATTTTGAGCTACGTTGCCCTCGAAGCTCATCTTTTCCGGTAGTCTAATGTCCATTTTCTATTTTTCCTTCTTGCCTTTGTGACCGTACAGACCCCGGTCGTCTACATTTATTTAATTACGAGTAAATAGTGGGAATAAAATTACCGTTAATATGTACTAATTTATTCTTAACAGAAAAAGACACCCACTTGAGTTATTATCGGGTTTTCAGGAACAAGGGTAAAAGTAAACGTAGGCACACTTAAAGTCATCCCAATAGCTGTCCTAGTAATAAAAAAGTTTATGACCTCCCTGTGAACCAGCATTGCCTAAGAGGGTGGTCTACTTGGCGCCTACAGGGTGAATGACATGACGCCTCTAGGGCGTACCATGACCGTGTTAATATTTGTTTTGACAATAAATAGGTCATCACCTCTTTCTTTAGATTTAGACCAGCACTACCCAAGAGGGTGGTCCGAACGGCGCCAACAGGGTGAAACTACATGGCGCTTACTGGGTGAACCACATGGCCCTTCAATAGGTCGAGCAGTACCATGTTACATGCAAATTTCTTCGATAAGATAATTTTACCCAAACCGCCAACGTTATTTCCCAGATGGCCCCGTGGGATCGAGAGTTGATCAACCCCACAATTCTGACGTCACAAGCGTGGGCAGAACAAAGAAATTTCACATATAAATAGAGGGTGCTTGGCTGTAGAAAGGCAGACGATCTTGGTTGTCTCGAAAATCCAAATCTCCTTTGATTTTATCATCGAGACCTGGTTACCTGGCTGCGTAAACTCTGTAAGTTTTACTTATAGAGGCGGGCTATTAAAATCCAAATCTCCTTTGATTTTATCATCGAGACCTGGTTACCTGGCTTCGTAAACTCTGTAAGTTTTACTTATAGAGGCGGGCTATTAAAATCCAAATCTCCTTTGATTTTATCATCGAGACCTGGTTACCTGGCTTCGTAAACTCTGTAAGTTTTACTTATAGAGGCGGGCTATTAAAATCCAAATCTCCTTTGAGTTATCATTGAGACCTGGTTACCTGGCTTCGTAAACTCTGTAAGTTTCTCTTGCAGAGACGGGCAATTAAAATCCAAATCTCCTATGATTTTATCATCGAGACCTGGTTACCTGGCTGCGTAAACTCTGTAAGTTTTATTTATAGAGGCGGGCTATTAAAATCCAAATCTCCTTTGATTTCATCATCGAGACCTGGTTGCCTGGCTTCGTTGACCCTGTAAGTACTACTTGCAGGGGCGGGCTATTTCAGTTCCACCACAACCAGATGGAAGGAGGCCAGAACTCCGGGGGAGTCACCACCGCCATGGAGGTATCGGAGAGTGAGAAACCTACAGGTCCGTTAATTATACTTGAATATTTAACAAATGTTATTTTTTGTTCCTAGTTATAGATATATTCGGCTCAGTATAATTTTTGTGTTTGTAAAATTTACCTGTGGGATAATTATTTGTTTCAGTAGATAATTTAACGGTTATTAAACTGCTCCAGAGCTTTCCGTACTACGCACTTGCCTTGCACACCATTTTAATAACTTTATTTATATTTGATTGTACTGGGTGTCGACCTGACTACTGCTTGTATTCCTTAGGTCGCTTAGACTACTTGTACAATCTACAACGAGGGAATACACTGCGAGGCTAATCAACCTCTAGCGCAGTGTGGGGTGCATAAGCTTTATTGTATTTATTATTATGTGTATTAGCTAAAATAACCCCTCTTCGAACACAAGGAGGTGAGATTCATCACGTAGATGCCGCCTACCAGGGGAATGCATACCCAGAATGTGGGGGTTACAACGGGAAGTTAGGAGACCTCAGTGACAATATGTATTTGTATGTACTTTACTAATCTTTCCATGCAGAATGATTTGGAGTTTGCTCATTTGTTTATTTATATATTGAACACCAGGTTCGACTTGCAGGTGAACCATTTAAATTATCCCATGGGGCGATTCGCCTTAACTTTGAATTTGAAATATTTAATATAATATGTGTTTTGCTTTAAGGGCCTGAATAAATTGTTTATATGTTGTACCAAACTGTTTTATTTCTCCCACATACACAGAACTTTAAAGAACACACAACGTAGGGTATTTAAATTTGGAATGTTAATTATTTCTCCAGCAATGACTGGGGGCCGTAAGGTTACAGTGGTGCCGTGACCAGGATATAGAGTTTTAAATCTGTGTATTGCGAGAGAAATAAACCAATTTGGTAATTGCCAAAGAATGGTTAATCAGTGTTATTGCCTAACTGTTACAGGGACGCTTGTTGAGGAACCGTCCATGGAAGAAAGTAATTTAAGTGAGGTATATAACTTAGTGGATTGGATTCAGGGGCACGAACAAAAAGCTGAAGCTCAGCACCAGGTGTTGGCTTCCGCTCTAGCAAAGTTAGAACAAACGGTCGCGGATAATCAACAAAAACTGAACAATCTTGGCAAAAGCCTCATCGCGATTCACACCGAAAATAAGTCTCTACTGCTAGGACTTAATAAATTCCTAGAGGAATCGGGAAATTCCGGGACCCGTAACAACAGTGTAGAAAGTGTTGGCAGCGTAAGTGGAGTGAATGGGTTGAACAACGTGGTATTCACTCACGCGACAGTACTACCAAAATTCCGGGGTGACAACTCTAAACACCCCATTAAATTTCTGGGGGAGTTGGAAGGATACTTTAGAAAAACATATATTCCCGAGGCTGGACAACTGGACGTGGTGCTGGAGAGTTTAGAAGGAGCCGCCGAAGACTGGTGCACTATTTACCGAGTGGGGTGGACCTGTTACGAAGATTTTAAACAAGATTTTCTTCAGAGCTATTGGTCGGATGTCCAACAAAACAAACTACGCCATCAAATTAGCACAGCTTGCTGGTCCGTCAGTAACGGGACCATGGTAAATCACTTCGCACACTACGTCGGATTGGCCCGACTGCTTACCAACCCCACCGTGGAAACCACTTTGGTGGCGCAGATTATGAAGCATTTTCCACCACATATTCAGTCTCTGTGGATATTGAAACAAGATAAGACAATCGCGGGGACAGCAGAATTCCTAAGGGAACAGGAAGGGATTATCGCTGCCATCCCCGTCGTCAGTACTCCACCCCCCACAACGAGGCTTGCGAATAAACCGGTGTTTACGTTACCAGTACCATCTCACCGCAGGAACCCAGCGTTAAACTTCAAGAATAACAATTTCCGGGGGGACCATCGACAAATCCACCGGATTCAACGGGTTACAACCCCAACGAACCAACCGTCGGGAAACGGACTCCGGTCGGACTAAGCCACAGGCCACTTATTTCGACCGGACGACGGAAAAGGTCTTTAGTGGAAATACCTGAAGTCGTTACCCAAAATCAAAGTATTAGCACGAAGATTATGAAAGGCATGGGTTGGAACGTCGGTGATGGATTAGGACGATACAATCAGGGGATTAAGGAGCCTATTCAAGCCAGGGGGCAGTTGCCCCGCGACACTTTTGGGTTCCGCTATCAGGAGGACGGTAATTCAAATTTACCGACCCCTTTGGATAGGATATCTTTCGTCCCTGCTACGTCACATCGGGAGATACAAAATATTCACCAAAACACCGACGTTCGAATTTTACCTGAAATTACGGTGGAACTAAATGGGATAAAAACCAACGCCTTGTTGGACACTGGGAGCGAAATTACCTGCATTTCGGAGGAAATTTGGACACAAATTCAGGCAATATCGCAGGACATTCCGGTGTTACCACTAAAGGCCATCCAAGTCCAGGGCGCATTCACTGCAAGAAGTCGACGTATCACGAAACAAGTCTTGCTAACTACTACTATACAGGAGGAAGTGTTTAAAATGTGTTGTCTGATTGTAAATCAATTAGTCAAACCATGCATTATTGGAATAGATTGGATGATGGAACATAATGCCAATATCAATCTAGAAACACGAATTTTTACTATTAGATATGGTGATGCCCATGCCCTCCATATACCTTTCGATACCTATCAACAATCCAATCAAAACTCCACAATAGAAGTAGAGGAATTCGATCCATTTGTGGCTTCAGTATCGCAAAAACCGACACTATCGATGGAGAAAATCGCTGAAAAAATAGCAAACACTCTGATGACGGCGCCACAACAAATAAAATTAAAGGAA
This sequence comes from Pediacus dermestoides, assembly GCA_963942485.1. Taxonomy (NCBI): domain Eukaryota; kingdom Metazoa; phylum Arthropoda; class Insecta; order Coleoptera; family Cucujidae; genus Pediacus; species Pediacus dermestoides. The sequence continues at coordinate 11,596,167 of OZ012630.1, read as the reverse complement.
CTATTGGAGTCTTATCAGGATTTGTTTCGTGATACACCAGGGCGCACTACTAGCTATTACCACCACATTCAGATGTACGACGACACACCCTTTGTGAAAAAGAGTTACCCGGTGCCTTTTACACTGCGCGAGGCAGTACAAGAGAAATTGGCGGAAATGGAAAAATGGGGAATTATTGAACGTGCGGCATCCCCATATTCCAGCCCAATGACGGTGGTTAAGAGAAAGGATGGAGCGGTACGGATCTGTCTGGACGCCAGAGAATTAAACTCGCGGATGGTGGCTGACCATGAAAGCCCTCCAGCGGCAGAGGAATTGTTACAACGCTTCCATAATTGCAAGTATTTGACCAGCATCGACTTGGTGCTGTCTTATTGGCAAATCCCTCTCGCGGAAACAAGTAAACCATTCACCGCATTTTTATACAATGGGAAAAGCTACGTGTACAAAGTCATGCCTTTTGGTTTGAAAACAGCCGTCGCTAGCTTTTCCCGCTGTATGGACATTCTTCTCGGGCCAGAAGTTAGAGAATTTACATACAATTATATCGACGACCTACTTATCGCTTCTACTACGTTTGAGGACCACTTGCAGCATATCGGAATGGTACTGGAAAAGTTAAGGCAAGCACAAATGATCGTCAACTTAGGAAAATCGGCGTTTGTGCGCAATGAGGTGAAATTTCTTGGTCATATCCTAACACCGGACGGTATTCGTACTGAAGAAGACAAAATTAATGCCATCCAAAACTTCCCAGCACCTACGAAAGTCAAACACCTGCGAGCTTTCTTGGGACTGTGCAATTATTATCGGCGGTTTTGCGCAAATTTCAGCCACTATAGTAGAGGGCTAAGCCACTTACTTAAAAAGGGGGCCAAGTGGACGTGGGGACCAACGGAGGAAGAATGTTTCAAAAAGGTAAAAGAACAATTCCTACAAACGGTGATGTTGATCCACCCAAATCCAGCAGAAACATTTTTTCTGGAGGCTGACAGCTCACATTATGCTTTGGGGGCTGTATTATACCAACTACGTGAAGGTGTTATTGCTTTCCAAAGTCGGAGTTTAAGAGGGGCGGAATTAAACTACACCACAACTGAGAAGGAATTACTGGCCATTGTATACGCACTACACAAATACAGGTTATATTTATGTAGAACACCACTAGTTATTATTAGATGGCTGTTATTTTTACAACAGTTTAACTATACCATTGAACACATACCTGGAAAGCTTAATCGGGTGGCAGATACTCTGTCGCGGTACCCAGTTGATACACAATGTACACAAGCCATCGACAACGACCCTATCGTGGCGAATTTCACCGTTGAAACCACCTCGGAAGTGTTACGAGACCTAGACAATCTACGGAAGTTACAAGACAACGACACTATTCTCTCAGAAATTATTAAATTGAAGGAAGGAAAACTCGAGTCGCCCACAAGAAACACTCAACGGCTTTCCGATTATTATACCTTGCAGAAAGGGGTACTCATCCACCTAGACGCACATCAAAATATCAAAACGTTGGCGGTGCCGAAAGAACTGGCCGAGAAATTAATATGGCATTACCACTACGAATTAGGACATTTCAGCAGTGTTAAAGTCTTCGAGGTAATGAAACACCTATTCTACTGGAAAAATATGAACCGTCAAATCCATCAGACGTTACGAACCTGCGATTTATGCCAGAAAAGCAAGTGGAGAAACCGTTCCTTCGAGGGGTCATTACAAGCCATTATAGCCGACCATGTCGGGGACCTCGTCGCAGTGGATTTCTTTGGTCCTATTCCGCAGGGACTAGGGGGAGCCTGCTACATTTTGGTGGCCGTGGACGTATTTTCCAAATTTATTAAGTTATTTGCTATGAAGAAAGCTAACGCCGTCGCTGCTTTAAACCGCCTACAAAAGGAACTAATTCCCGTCATACATCCTAAGCAGATTCTTAGTGATCACGGGACGCAATTTACGTCAAAAGTCTGGCGTTCGCGGTTGAAACAATGGGGTATTCAACCAACTTATTCATCAATCAGGCATGCCAGTTCTAACCCGGCGGAACGGTACATGAAGGAGCTAGGACGCTTACTTAGAGCATATTGCCACGACGCCCAGCGGTCTTGGGTAAAGAATTTGCCAATTTTCGAAGATTGTTTAAACAATATGCCACACTCATCAACTGGGTACCCACCGACGCAAATTATTAGTGGAAAACCTCCGTCCCTAATTCTGGACAAAGCCATAACAAAATACATTGGGGAAAAACAATCTACTTCATTGACAGAAATCCAGAAACACGTCAAGGAGAACTTATTAAAAGCAGCCGTTAAGCGAAGCAAGCGTCAGAAGAAATTTACAAACTTTAACCTGGGAGATCTTGTATTGTTAAAATTAAACCCTGCCTCGAAAGCCAGTGAAGGGATAGCCCAGAAAATTAGCCTGCTATACGACGGTCCGTATCACATTTCAGCAATACCCCACAAAAACGCTTATGAGTTAACATTTGTGGGTGCCAACAAATCTAAGGGTGTGTACAATGCCAGTAACCTTGCCCCTTATTTTTCGACTATTTAAACGATACCACCCCGGATGTATCCTCAGTTTTGTTTTAAACACCCACCAGTGAAAATGTCACCAACACGACCTCCGACGCCCGGGGCCAGCATTGACTGGGAAAGTATAATGATGGTACGGAGGAAAACGCGGCCCGAGAAACTTGCCCGGTACCTTTCCCCCCAGGTGTAAGACAATAGAAGTTAAGTGCCTAAGCCCCCCGCACAAAAGGTCTTGGAGGAATGAACGGGCCTTAACTACCCACAACACCATAGTGCCAGTGCCAGCATCAGCCACCGAGTTATTCTGCAAACAATCGCCACCGCCAGTCAGAGACCTGCAGTCCCAGCGTTTACAAAGAAAACTACTGCACCTTTTCGGCCCGGAGCCGTGCCTAATTCCGAACGACATGGAACCCCAGGAAAGTATCACCCCGGTCCACGAGGCAGCGCACCTGAGAAGCCTGCCTCAGTTGGAAAGTACCCCAACGATTCAGGCAACCCTACCACCTGAGCCACCGACAGTCACTGAGCCACCACCAAGGTTGTGGAAAGCGGGTAAAGGTCACCAGAGAAGGCAGAACCGCTGCCGTCCCGCCAAACACCTCCGTGGAATCAAGTCCACCAAAAGACAATAAATGTTGTGAAAGTGCAGTGAAATAGATATAAGTGAACTGTGGTATAAAAATTAGTGTTAGTATAGTACATAGTATAAATTTAAAATTAATGTTTAATCATACTGATTTGTTTATTATAGGAAAAACTTATTATGTCTAGTGTAGTGTAGTCGTACCTATATATTTAGTGTAAGGTTGTAACGCAGAATAGTTGGAATAAATAATTTTATGAAAATTATTGACCTGTGTCCTCATTGTTCTACAAAAAAAAATCTTATTTCCTTTTAATCACAATGAGTGGGGGAGACTGTGACCGTACAGACCCCGGTCATCTACATTTATTTAATTACGAGTAAATAGTGGGAATAAAATTACCGTTAATATGTACTAATTTATTCTTAACAGAAAAAGACACCCACTTGAGTTATTATCGGGTTTTCAGGAACAAGGGTAAAAGTAAACGTAGGCACACTTAAAGTCATCCCAATAGCTGTCCTAGTAATAAAAAAGTTTATGACCTCCCTGTGAACCAGCATTGCCTAAGAGGGTGGTCTACTTGGCGCCTACAGGGTGAATGACATGACGCCTCTAGGGCGTACCATGACCGTGTTAATATTTGTTTTGACAATAAATAGGTCATCACCTCTTTCTTTAGATTTAGACCAGCACTACCCAAGAGGGTGGTCCGAACGGCGCCAACAGGGTGAAACTACATGGCGCTTACTGGGTGAACCACATGGCCCTTCAATAGGTCGAGCAGTACCATGTTACATGCAAATTTCTTCGATAAGATAATTTTACCCAAACCGCCAACGTTATTTCCCAGATGGCCCCGTGGGATCGAGAGTTGATCAACCCCACAATTCTGACGTCACAAGCGTGGGCAGAACAAAGAAATGTCACATATAAATAGAGGGTGCTTGGCTGTAGAAAGGCAGACGATCTTGGTTGTCTCGAAAATCCAAATCTCCTTTGATTTTATCATCGAGACCTGGTTACCTGGCTGCGTAAACTCTGTAAGTTTTACTTATAGAGGCGGGCTATTAAAATCCAAATCTCCTTTGATTTTATCATCGAGACCTGGTTACCTGGCTTCGTAAACTCTGTAAGTTTTACTTATAGAGGCGGGCTATTAAAATCCAAATCTCCTTTGATTTTATCATCGAGACCTGGTTACCTGGCTTCGTAAACTCTGTAAGTTTTACTTATAGAGGCGGGCTATTAAAATCCAAATCTCCTTTGAGTTATCATCGAGACCTGGTTACCTGGCTTCGTAAACTCTGTAAGTTTCTCTTGCAGAGACGGGCAATTAAAATCCAAATCTCCTATGATTTTATCATCGAGACCTGGTTACCTGGCTGCGTAAACTCTGTAAGTTTTATTTATAGAGGCGGGCTATTAAGATCCAAATCTCCTTTGATTTCATCATCGAGACCTGGTTACCTGGCTTCGTTGACTCTGTAAGTACTACTTGCAGGGGCGGGCTATTTCAGTTCCACCACAACCAGATGGAAGGAGGCCAGAACTCCGGGGGAGTCACCACCGCCATGGAGGTATCGGAGAGTCAGAAACCTACAGGTCCGTTAATTATACTTGAATATTTAACAAATGTTATTTTTTGTTCCTAGTTATAGATATATTCGGCTCAGTATAATTTTTGTGTTTGTAAAATTTACCTGTGGGATAATTATTTGTTTCAGTAGATAATTTAACGGTTATTAAACTGCTCCAGAGCTTTCCGTACTACGCACTTGCCTTGCACACCATTTTAATAACTTTATTTATATTTGATTGTACTGGGTGTCGACCTGACTACTGCTTGTATTCCTTAGGTCGCTTAGACTACTTGTACAATCTACAACGAGGGAATACACTGCGAGGCTAATCAACCTCTAGCGCAGTGTGGGGTGCATAAGCTTTATTGTATTTATTATTATGTGTATTAGCTAAAATAACCCCTCTTCGAACACAAGGAGGTGAGATTCATCACGTAGATGCCGCCTACCAGGGGAATGCATACCCAGAATGTGGGGGTTACAACGGGAAGTTAGGAGACCTCAGTGACAATATGTATTTGTATGTACTTTACTAATCTTTCCATGCAGAATGATTTGGAGTTTGCTCATTTGTTTATTTATATATTGAACACCAGGTTCGACTTGCAGGTGAACCATTTAAATTATCCCATGGGGCGATTCGCCTTAACTTTGAATTTGAAATATTTAATATAATATGTGTTTTGCTTTAAGGGCCTGAATAAATTGTTTATATGTTGTACCAAACTGTTTTATTTCTCCCGCATACACAGAACTTTAAAGAACACACAACGTAGGGTATTTAAATTTGGAATGTTAATTATTTCTCCAGCAATGACTGGGGGCCGTAAGGTTACACCTTGTATGTAGTTATTGTCACTAAGACACTAGTATCAAATGTTTATATTCAATTGTTCACTGAGATACCTATTAATAATGGTTCTAAACCGACTGCGCCATGTTGTAGACTTCTTATAAAGTAAACTAGACCTGCTGCTTTTGATAGTATATTTAAGACAAAAGAGGAAGAGTACATTGCACATTCATTTATATAGGCTGCCTAGAGGGCGTCTGCCAGAGGCGTCTGCCAGGGGCATCTGGTATCAACTTATTAAACAATAATGTAATAATTGTTGCCTATATACAACATAGTCTATTATAAAATTTTATTGCCAAGTGATTCGTCCCCCTTTGCGAAGTCGTCGACACTCGATGATACAGAATGCTTAGTAGACCACTAGATCGTGTATTATAATTCGTGTGCATTTCCCCATTTGTACTGTACTTCCATCTATTTTCATGGATGTGTAGTATGCAGGTAAGTATATATTGCGAGTAAAAAGTGAGTATACCCAGCTGAATAAAAAGATCTCTACATGAATCTCCAAATCCAACCTGTGCTATGACTCTAATAGCAGCTTTTTGTTTCAGGAAAATAGACTGTGCCCCAGGACAATCGCCCCAGAGAATTATCCCATAAGACATCTTACTGTGGAACACGGCATGGTAAGTGTTTTTTCTTTCTTCCATTCTCAAAAATTTCGCTGTTCTTCTCAACAAGTAAATCGAAGTGGCCAGTTTTTTGTTTACAGTTTCTATATGCCTTTGAAATTTCAAAGTTGGTTGTAATGTTATTCCTAGAAACTTCACCTCGTCTTTAGAGTTGTCGCCTGGTGGTTTCATCTGGATCGTTATAATCTTGGTTTTATTCACATTCATGTTCATATTATTAGCATCAAACCAATGTTTGGCCTCCCGTAAAACTGTTTGTGACACTTCATTCAACTCATCTCCATCCTGACCACTATTCAAGAAAGATGTGTCGTCTGCAAACTGGTAAGCATTCGCGCTATTTATTTGAAGGGATAAGTCGTTCACATATACAATAAACAAAATTGGCCCGAGAATTGAGCCCTGAGGCACCCCCTGACTCACCCCTTCCAGCCTTGACTTCTGACCATTTATTTCGACAAATTGTTTTCTGTCAGTTAGATAGGACTTAAAAATTTCTAATTTAGGTGGATCTGCGCGGTTCTGTAAACAAGCAATGCATGACTTACATAGGTTTTCAATGTCTGCATCGATCTTGGGCCACCACAGATATGCTCTCGCCGTTGATTTCGTCCTCACCATGCCCATATGCGTCGCATGCAGCTCATTTAACAGTTTTCTTTTTAATACGGAAGGAATAATCAGACGATGTCCCCACATTAAGCAATATTTGTCTATCGCTAGTTGATCTTTCTTGTGGAAATATGGTAACAGTGGTTCTCTTACTTTATTTGGCCATCCTGTTCTCATGTAGCTTGCTGCTTCCTGCAACAATACGTCTTCTTATGTTCTTTTTGCTATCTCCTGGTTATCAATTGGCCATCCCTCCACATTGGCAGCGAAGTTAAGATATTTAGCTTCTTCTGAGTATTCAGGTGAAATGGTTTGAACCTTAAGAGCGATCCTAGACAGACAATCCGCAACTGCATTGTTTTTCCCGGCTATGTATTCGATAATATAATTGAAACTCGCCAAGTAGGCTGCCCATTTTTGGAGCCTGCTAGCGTACATTAAAGGTATTCCCCGGTTTTCACCGAAAAGTGCGATGAGTGGCTTGTGATCTGTCCTTAGAGTGAATTTGTGCCCGTAAAGATATTGGTGAAACTTCTGGGCACCGAAATATATAGGCTTCTCTATTGACCACCGAGTAGTTTCGTTCAGCTGGCATTAGCGTCCTCGATACACAAGCAATGGGTCTGTCGTCGCCTTTCAGCATTCTATGCGACAAAACAGCTGATACGCCATCCTGGGAGGCATCGGTCGTTAAAATTATTGGAATGCCGGATTTAAATGCATCAGCACTTGCTCTGAGGAAACGATTTCCTTGATTTTCCTGAAAGACTCTTCACATTCTTTGGACCAATGAAACTGGACGTCCTTTCCTAGGAGGTTGTATATTGACCTTAAAATCCCTGCGACATTGGGAATGTAGCGTGAATAGTAGTTTACCATCCCACAAAATGCTTGGGTTGTCGTCTTGGGCTGAGGTGCTTCCTGGATTGCTTTTATCTTGCCCCAGTTTTTCTTAAGCCTTTCTTGCTTATAATGTGCCCAAGATATTCCACTTCATGTTGTAAAAATCGACACTTCTCCTTCTTAACCGTCAGTCCCGCCTCCTGTAGTTTCTCCAAGACCCTCTCCAGAGTCTGCAAGTGCTCCTCTGTGAATTTCTCGTCACTAAAACATCATCCAAAAAATTCACAACCCCGTTCATTCCTTGAAACAGTTGTTCGACATGTTTTTGGAACTTAGCACTGGCAGGGGCAATACCATAAGGCATTCTGTTGATTTGGTATAACCCTCTGTGCGTACTCCAAGTGAGTAGTTTTTTTGCATTGTCATCGAGTTCAAATTGGGCGTAAGCCTGGTTTAAATCTAGTTTAGTGAATCTACCAGATGCTTGTTGACTGTTGACTTATAGTCTCTGCAAAGTCTTAGCTTACCATCGCTTTTCAGGACTGGCACCAAGGGAGTGCCCCATTCGCTTGATTCCACCTGTGTTAGGATTCCTTCCCCTTCCAATCGCTCGATCTCCCTGTCCATTTCCCCTCGGAAAGCCAGAGGTATGGGCCTAGATTTAACAAAGACAGGTGATGCATTAGATTTTAATTCTAAAGAATTCTTCGCGTGTCTAAATCTACCCAACGTGTCCCCAAAAACCCCAGAATATTTTCTCAACAAGTTATTTATTTCCGGATTAACATTTATATTGTTCATCATTGCAAAACCAATATTAACTTGCCTGAGCCAGTCTCGTCCTAATAAACTAGGACCTTCGTTACTTACAACATAAAATTTTACTTTTCTACATACATTTTTATATATTACGTCTACAACAAAATACCCCAGTGGATCTATATTGTCACCACTGAAGTTTCTTAAAACGGTGTAATCGGTTTTCAACTTGTGTCTTGCAAAATGCTTTCGGTAAGTGATGTGATTTATTGCACTAACGGCTGCTCCCGAATCTATTTGCATTTCGTGCATTTTATTGTCAATGAAAACGTTAATTGCGAACGGATTACACCCTTCCTTCCCAAAATTTCCTATACTAAACATTTCCTGTTCTATGTTTACGTTGCTTTGATAAGGGTCACCGACTTCTATAAAGTTTTGGTTATGTCTGTTTTTGAAGCACACCTTTGACAAATGTCCAATTTTGTTGCACTCATTACATCTATAATTAGTGTACTTACATTTATTGTTGTGTTGTCCACCACAAACCTTACACAAATTTTCACCACCTGTTGCTCTTGCGTTGCCGCCGCCGTATTTGGTTGCCGGCCATCTTGTCTTCTTAGCGTGCCGAGCTTGCGCATGTTTGTCCTGGGCCTCACTACGCCGGTAATCGACTCCGCCGGATGTTCTCCCTGCTCCGCTTCCTTGCTGTCAAGGGAAATTTGGTTCTCGCCAGACCTGGTGGATCTCCTGGTTCTGCAGCCCCGCTTCCTTTTGCGCCGCGAGCTTCACGATGTCCTCCAGCGACTTGGTTATGTCCTCTTCACAAATCCTGTCCAGTACTCTGCCGCTTTTCATCCCAGTCACCAGTTTGTCCTTCAAAATGCTCGTCAATTGCGCTTCAAAGTAGCAGTTGACGGCAAGACTCCTGATCCTCGCATACCATTCGTTGACGGTCTCGTGGGTCTCCTGCTTTGCCCCATAGAACTTTATTCGCTCCCTCCACGCAGATGTGTGGGTACTAAACTGTTTCCTTAACATCTTGCATAGTTCGTCGTATTTCTTTTCCTTTGGAATTTTAGGATAACTTAAATCTCTTATGCCCGGTTTCTCCAATACATCTTAAGGTCCAGCTGTAGCTTAAGCTCAGCTTAGCGTAAAATTTCGTTGCGCCATAACACCTTAGACGCACTTTCGGCTCAAGTCGGACTTGAATTTCAGGGCGCCGTTTTCTTCGACTTCAGCTGAGGAACCTAACCTCAAACGTCGATCATCAAATGATACGAATACGAATAGAAAATTCGAACATCGGTTTGTGTTCTGATTTATATTTTGTTGATTGTTGTTTTTGTGTGAATAATATGGATTTTACGGACTTAGTTGACGATGTGGATGTAGTGGACATGGACAACCCTATTATGTTATCTATCCCCAGAAGAGTTTTTCTAAGAGCTGCAAGAATTAATCGTTGGAGGAAATATTCCTGTTTTGGCTCCCCATGAATATAATAATAGAGATTATAGAAGAATATTAGCCGATAATGATTTTAATCGATTCTAATTACATACTGCATTATTTTTCCATTTCATTAATATAATTTTTATTAAAAAAAGAATAATATACTTTTATTTATGTTTATGTTATCAATTTTCGCAAAAAATCTTTAAAATAAATTCGTTGGAGTTATTTAACAAAGTCGCTGAAAAATAAGTAATTTTTACTTATTAAAAAATATATTAATAACAACATAAAAACTGCTTTTTGCTAAATTATCACAAAAAAATTCCACCAGATTTGTATAAGTAGATAACAAAAAATTAAGCAATTATTGCTGCGCTTTTGTTTCGATTATTTCATACAGTCTCTTTTTGTGTTCGATTTCAATATCGAATAAAACCTTCTGTTTTTCCAATTCTTGTTCTAAAATTGCTCTCTGAAGATCTAAAACTTTAATTTTGGCGTCTTCAAGGGGAGAGCTTCTACGCTACTGCGCCCACTGGCGTCTTACTTTTCGATTCATAGTAGATAATGAAGGCGTTTCTTCTACTATTTTAATGTTTTCAACAGTAGATCTTTCTGCAGGTAACTCTTCTTCAATTTCTGCTACTGAAGATATAGGGATACAATTTTCAGTTGAACATTCTTCCAATAATAGGTCTGCTTCCATAATTGCTTTTGAAATGTGATTGGAATCAAATTCATTCTCTAGTCCATGCACAGTGTTGGGATTAACCAAAGTTGCCAAGGAAGCCATATTTTCATCTACATTTATTTGAGGTAAACCACGATATATTTCTCGGCGTTGCTTTGCTGCATTTTTTCGCACTTCCTGCTTGATATTGGACCATTGCTTCCTCAATGACTCTACATCCCGAACAACATTGATCATCTAAATATAAAAATATACAATATTTGTGAAATAAATGTGAAAAAAATATAAAATAATTTTTTAAAATCTTCACAAAATTTTTAAGTTCAAAACGACAAAGTCTATTAAATATTAGCTTACCTTTGCATTAAATTTCTGATTAATTTGCTTCCAAGCATCATCTTTTTGTTCATTGTTTATAGCATTGGTACATTTATTTTCTATTACTCCTTTATTTTCTTCCACTAAACTTATTAAAAACTGTTTCTTTTCGCTGGTGTAATTGATCCTCTTTTTATCAGATTGATTGGTGTACATACTTTTAAATATCAAATGATGAATAAACATCAAAAACGTCAAGGCGCAGTATTTGTAACTACGTAAAAATAAAAAATCTTACTTTTTTGAGACGTTGCCAAATAACCCCAAGCCCAGAAGGCGTCTTAGGTAAAATACGAAACAATTTCCTACTGTGCAATGCAATGTAAACTTGAGCCGACCTTAATGATAATGATAATGATAATGATAAGCCGGGCGCAGCTATTCTCTACTTTAAGATGTATGGGAGAAACCGGGCATTAGTAATTTATATGTCGCGGTGCCGACTAAACTTATAAGCGTTGCGACCCGAATTTTTTCGTCCACAATCAGGTTGGCGGTAAAGCATTGTTCCAGCCGTTCTTTATACACGATCCAATCGTCTTCATGTTGACTGAATTCACCCACGTTACCAATTAAACCGGCCATTACCGCGTGTTCGCGTACCACGTGTAAGGACACCCTTTTGCGAAAAACGCCAGAAGAAACCGTAAATTTCGCGGATTTTTATCCTCGTCGCCAATGTTATATTTGCGGGTTGAAACTAAAGTTGGCATTTAATACAGCGACATTTATTCGTGCACATTACAAGATATCTTACAGTCTCTTAAATTACGACTATCAAACCCGGTGGTTGGGTTGGTTCTCCCGTTTGTCTTCCGGTTCCTCCATGTGGACTGTTTGCACCTGCGCCATTCACCACAATCACAAAACTAAAATTTATCAAAAGTAGACAATGGATTAAAATTTATAGGTATTTATTACTTCATTTAGCATTTCTTCGTCAAATATTAATAATAAAAACAAAATATCAAAATCAGAATTTTTTTTCAATTTTGTGAATATTTTCATTAGTGTAGTTTTTATGGACGTGACTTCTTCAAAACGATTTTACTCGAAAATGGTTCAAGGTTCAAAGATCGACTGAGACGACCTTTTTTGTGTAAAAATAAACCAAGTTTCATAATTTGATATAAAAGATTTAAAAATTATCCACATAAAAAATATGGGGCATAATTTACCCAGCACCCACCCTGTATGTGACGCCCATGCCAAAAATTTCTGAAAATTGAAAAGAGAAATATGTGGCAAATTATAAAAGCTTCAAACTCACCAAATTTCATGAATGTACCTCAAATAGTTGCAGAAATATTACAGAAAACTCCTCTTTGGGGCCCCCTTTTCGGGGGGCTGTAGCTCCCTTGGGAAGCGTTTTTCAGCCTATATTTATTAAAACTTTTTGCATTATTTTTGAACGTAGAATTAACTGGTACATTTTGGCAGGCTAATTTCGGGACACCCTGTATATTCAACAAGTTGGATACTCGTATCGCTTTTAATACTCAAAATAACTTATCTAAACATTTGGTTAACAGTAAAGACATTTTACCAGCTTCTAGTAAATCGGGTGTTTACCGAATTAATTGCGGTGATTATGGGGCTACCTACATTGAACAAACTGGCAGAAGTTTTGGTATTAGAAGCCGTGATAACACTAGATTAGTTAATAAATATTTCAACACCGACATTCACAACACAACCTCCTCATTTGCTAATCACATACTTGAAAACAACCATAATTTTAACCCTGAGATTAACACAGATTTTCTACATTTTTGTAATAAAGGTCCCAAGTTGGATGTGCTGGAGATTTTGGAAATTCATAAAGGTCACAAAGATAATACAATAATTTCGCTTAATGATCAGATTAAATTTGCTTGCACTCGTTTGTTTGATCCGTTTGTATAACATAAATCCCCCCCCCCCTATATTCAATTTTCGCACGTTATTGTCTCTGATTTGCTGGTTTCTGCGCTTGTCCCACTCTCATTGCCGGACACGGTCAGGTTGACCTTGTTATTAAATTGTATATTCTTTCACTCTTACTTGGCGTGATTTTCCGCAGTGGTAGGCCACCATTTTGGTTTTATATAAAGTTTTAATTTGTTAGTATGTGTATTTGACGTCAATTTGTTTATAAACTGTTTATACATTATTTATTGTCACTATGTGTTCGGTTTGGTTCGTTAGGCCGTGTGGTCGGCCGCACCGAACACAACCGCCCCACTTCATGGGTTTCACCATAAAATAAAATTTAATGATTTTATTTTATATTATTAACTGTGTTTTCCATTTTACGGGTAAGTCTTGGGCTCTCTTTACATAAACTTTGTTTGATTGTAAACACATTTGAAAATGATCTAATGATCGAAACATGTCACCAGAAACAATTTATCTTATTTAAATACAACTTTTGACTTGGAGGTCTTTTGTTTTATTTTAATTATCATGAAAGTAGTTTCAAATCGGTGGCATCTGGTTTCAAATCGGAGAAGATGGAATCCAACCGTAAAATTTATACTTACTACAAACTTAAATTTCCACCCTCGTACAATGTTTATTGATTACTTCAATTTGATGCAGTTCCACATTTTTTGAAGACGGTATACTCCAAAATCCTGCATTTTCTAATACACAGGGTGTTTGGTACATCGATAGAAAGTTTTCACTGGGTGATAGTTGGGGTCGTTTGGAAACTATATGACCATATTTACCCTTATGCAAAATAAATTGTAGAGAATAGAATTCTCTACAGTAGTGATAATTTTCTGGGAAGTATTGGTGTAGATTGTCCTGAATTTGGGTTTACAACTTTGAGTTATAATAACGTTAGAGAACTAATTGCATCATTAAGTAAATCAAATAGTTTCGACATTTATAATCTTAATTTAAGAATTTGGAGGAGTCCACAAAATGTTCTTATTGTTTCTCTTTCAAAATTATATAATGAAATAATAAAATAATGAAAATTTCTAGGGTACTGCCCCTTCCACTTCATAAAAAAGGATGTGTAAACACATTAAATTTTAGGCCTATCTCAATTACACCATTCTTAGGTAAACTTTTAGAAAAAACACTGAAGCAGCAATTGGTGGAACATTTTGAGAGGTTTTCCTTGATTAACAAATCACAATTTGGTTTCCAAAAAGATAAATCAACTACCATGGCAATGAATCACTTGCTTAAACTTATATGCGACTCCTTTGAGAGACGTGATTATTGTGGAGCTTTATTTTGTGACATTTAAAAAGCTTTTGACTGTGGTTCCGTTGAGATTCTCACAAATAAGTGTAAAAAATATTAATTTTCTAATGAAACATGCAACCTCCTGCATTCTTACTTGATCGATAGACAGCAAAGGGTCTCCATAAATAACAAAGTGTCAACTCTCTTGCCTGTAGACATTGGTGTGCCACAGAGTTCAGTGCTGGGACCTTTAATTTTTTTAATTTATATTAATGATTTGCCCTTTTGTACTCCTAGCACTGACTTTGTGCTTTTCGCGGATGACACAACAGTTATTCAATCAAACAAAGAAATAAACTGTCTGAGAATCTCAATGGAAGAAAGTCGGTAGCTGGTTTTTGGCAAATGGACTAAAATTAAATTTGGATAAAACCAAAGTTTCTTATTTTTCTTTGAGGCCCTTTTTGGAAGATCTTGAAACCTCAGAATCTATCTTTTTGGGAATAACTTTAGACACTGGCTTAGTTTGGAACACTCATACTAGGAATGTAGCATTGAAAGGCTTCCAGGGGAGTTTATGTTTTGCGCAATTTGAGATTTATAGTATCTGCAGAAGTTTTGTTAACTTACGTATTATGCCTTGGTTGAATTCAAGATTAGTTATGCGCTTCTTATTTGGGGTCATGCTGCAACGGCCGACAGAATATTCAAAATTCAAAGAAGAGCGGTGAGAATAATAGACAATTTAAAGTATAGAGACGACTGTACAGCTTCTTTTCAACGTTTAAAAATTTTACCCTTGCCATCTTTTACATTTTGGAATGCCTTATGTATGTGACAAATAATTTTGATGGTTTTGCTAGCCGTGGCGAGTTGCACCGGTTACATATGAGAAGTAGAGCTGACTTACATGTCGAATACCATAGACTTAGACGAAGTAGGTCTGGTGTTCACTATTGGGGGCAGTGATGTTAAAATACGGTATTTTATTTTTCGTTGTATTATACATTGTATTATACTTGTATTATATCGTATTTTATTCAAAAAGAGGCGGAAAAATATATAATTGACAGATTAGATTTCAATTGGCATCGCCTGCCTTTCGAGAACTAATTCATAGATTGAATTATTTATACTGGATATAGGTAGATATTAAAATTACAATTTCCAAAAAAATACAAAACTTTAATAAACAAACACCAAAATTATAAAAGAGTTATTTATATTTTAAGTACCTTAAATTGTGCTTGTGGACTTAGTCGCCAAAGGGAGGGAAAACACAACGATTATTGAGTATTGAGCGGTGTCAAATGTCAGAAATCTGAGACAACCTCTTTTTTAAAATACGGTTGGTTTAATACCAAAGACCGGTTTAATACATACCGTTTTAAACGGTATAATACGCACTTTAATACCATCGTATTATGCGGACTCACATCACTGATTGGGGGCCTACACTATTTAACTTATTGCCTTTAACTATAAAAAACCTACCTGTTAAACCTTTTCGTAGTCTACTTAGAGATTATTTGGTACAGAAAGCATTTTACTCTATATCTGCGTTTACGAATAACAATTTCGATGATTTGATTTGCTGATGTGTATTTTGCGTACCTATTACTTAATGTCTCTGTAATTGTGTGTGTATAATGAATATTTTTTGCACTCCTAAACTTTAAAGCAAACTTTACAATGCGAGACACAGCAAATGTAACCTGATTTTTACGCTTACTGTGTTGTAAAAGCTCCAACTATGCGGTAAAGTAACAAAAAAAAACACTGGACGTTTGTGGACATTTAGAAAAAATCCATCTTTACTAGAATAAAGTTCATGTAAAAAAGTACTACTTACATAAGATATTTTATTATTATAAGATTTTCCTATTGTTAAAACTTAATTTATAAAATCTAAAATCGTCGTAGTGCCATCTATTTTTGAAAAAATCTACTTATTTACTGTCAACGGTCAACCACTTCTTAAATACCTTGTATTGTGCCTCGTACCTGGGCTTTGATTTTGGTGGCAGCAATTACGATGTCGCATTTTGCGCCAACTCCCTTATTTCGGGGGGCGTTAAAATTATGCTCTCTTCGCTATTACACATTTTACATTTTAAGTTTTTCACTTATCGTAATGTTCAACCAGAACTGTCAATGTTTTTAAATAGTTTTGACATTTATATGTTTTAAAATGGCACACTATGTTTTCAAACCTATGATAAATAACTTTCGATTCGGAAATTATTTGAAATAAATTATTGCATAAATTTTATCAAAAAAATGATTTACATTATCGTCGGCCAAAAAGTTTTATACAAATCTCGTGCGTGAACTATTTTCCAGCGCTCCAGCTAATAAGGCACTCGCCTGACGGCTTGTGCCTCAAACAAAGCTGTCGCACTGTAAAATAGAACCTACACGCACTCGAATGTAAATAACTATTATAATACCTTATATTTGTACAACAATTTGTATTTTGAAAGTACCAATAAACTATCTACACACACACACACACACACACACACACACACACACACACACACACACATTTTGACCATTTTCGCCATGATGTCTGTGTGTCTGTCTGTCTGTCTGTATCCACCATAACTCAAAAACGAGTTATCGGATTTGATTCAAATTTCATATTTAAGAGTTTGAACAAAATTGTGGGTGCCACATTGAATGTTTTTCATCTAGCACCAAAACAAGTGACAGTTACCTGAAGACATTTTTAGGTTTTTTAGGAATATCTTGAAAAATAAACAATTTATGAGATTTTTTTAGTCTTTAACATTGATTTAGAATTAAATTTTGAACAAATTTTGTTTGAACTTTTTTTTGAAATTCCGTCAAAAAAATTTCAAAAAAACTAGATATTCTTAAAACATTTTATATTTCTCATAGCACGTGTTATATATCTACTCTCCTTCCTGATTATCACCTATCTTATTTTAAATTATTGTATATTTTGTATTTGTATCGAACACTCGTTTATATTAATTATTCTCTTCTTATTTTTAAGCTTGTTTTATTTTTCTTATTATATTTTAGTAGATATAGTTTTGTAACTTGATATTTAGAATTGTATACTGTAGGTATAGATTCCAAACGTCCCAAGATCTGCATAACATCACTTGAATACCTCATATATTTGTCATCGATGTCTGTTTGGCGAGTTGGCGTCATCTAAACTGGCTAGTGGCTAGTGGTACTTAAGAAATTGGTTCCCTTGGGAAAATATCAACCCTTAGTTGATGTCTGTCTGTACATTTTTATCTTTTTGTCTGTTTTAAGTATATGTTTTCAATCATGTTGTTTTAGATTTAGTTTCAGTCCAGCCTTCAAATAATTCAGAACCTCTATTCTAATATAATTATAACTACTCTAATTTTGTGGCGTTTAAACTTGTGTTTGTAAATAAAGTAATATTATAAATATACTTATTATATGATATATGCTTAATTTAAATCCTTCACCACAAAATAAAAATATAACATTTAATTTTGGCGACGAGGATGGGATACACAGCGTGAACATCGTGATTTACGTGTGTATTTTAATACTTTGTGTGTAAAAAGAACTCTCCGATTTCCGAAACTCCGAGCAAACGTTCGTATCTACCAGTGGTATCTTTCCTAGACGAAATTACTCGTTTGAAGAACATTTAATTAACAATTTATCAACGTTTCAAAGATTTTCGTACAGCGGCACCTTTCCTGGACGAAATTTCCTGCGTTGAAGAATATTCCATATTCCATCATCGATTCATCAGTGTGTTTAAGAATTTTGTTCAGCGGCACCTTTCCTGAACGAAAATTCGTTGCAGCCCATTGAAAATCGACAATTATCAATAAAGGTTAGTGTAAAATTCATATTTTCTTGTTGTTTATCGTATATTGCCATATATTTTATTGCTAACCAATCCACATAATCCTAATCAATATCTAATTATATAAAAAAAAAATAGAAATAATCCAAATCTAACTCAATTAAATTAAAATGGCTGAAGAAAATATTCAAGACGATGGATATATTTTTATGAATGAATTACCTTTAAATACTCTAATGAAACTCATCCCTACGTACGATGGTTCCAGTCTGTCATTGAACAATTACATTCAGGCGTGTACGACTGTTTTTGAGTCAGCGTTAGAAAATCAAATAAATTTATTGTTGGTTTACCTGAAAACTCAACTAAAAGGCAAAGCGGCAGATTTAATAAATTCCAGGTATGTTAATTCGTGGGATGACATAAAAACTTTACTTGCGACAAATTTCGGAGAACATAAAAGCACCGCAAACCTAATTTGTGATCTTCAACGAATGTCACAACATCATAGTGAAACTTCGAAACAGTTTTATTCTCGGGTAATTTCTATGAAAAATAGAATTACCAATTCTATAATGCATGACGAAAATTTAAGTCATTTTCAAAAAACCGAACGAATAAAAATGATCGACGAAATGTCAATAAAAATATTTATAACCGGAATCCCCGATTCTCTAGGTCGACTTGTTCGGGCTAGAAACCCTCAAAACGAAACCGAAGTTATGTTAATAATCGAAGAAGAAGAACAAATTGAGCAATTTTTAAATGATAGAAAAAGAATTTCCACTCCAAACTCTAATCAAAATCGTTCGAACCAAAATACTGCATCAACTCCTTTTAGAAACAACCCTCGAAATTTTTCAAATAATATTAATTCTTGCAACTATTGTAAAAAACCAGGACATAAAATACAAGACTGCCGAAAAAAACAATTTAATAATCAAAACTATCAACTCTACAGTTCAACAAATCAAAATCCTGTATATTATTCTGGAAATAATCAACAACCTTCCACTTCTATAAATCACCGACCTACTTGGACACCCAACCAAAACCAAATTCAAACAAATTTTGTTCCTAGAAATAGAAATTCTAATCCTAATAACCAACCACAAAGATATGCAAATGCAAATTCTAATGTCAATCATTTAAACTACGAAATGGAAGTCGTCAATCAAGAGGACAGTCAGACTTCCATGATCAATTAAATTCCGATGTCCTCAGCGAAAACCAAAGCATTATTTTTGACGAAAATTCTCATTTAAAAAATACAGTAAAAACCTTAAAAGATCAAACTAATAATGTTATCCCGGTTTCGTCCAGAGAAATTCAAATTCAAACAGATAATATTGAAACTGATGAACTACCTCAAAATAAGTACGGTCTTATGCGAATATTTAATTTCAATATTTCAACGAACGGTTTATTCTATCTCACATTTCCTATAAATAATAAAAATTACAATTTTCTTATTGATTCCGGAGCAGGATTATCTATTGTAAAATCAGGGTCGATCACTCAAAATAAAATCATTAATACGAATAATACTATACAAATTACTGGCATTTCTGCAACGCATAATATTCTTCAGTCCGATGGCACTTGTTTTATAAATTTAGATAAAAATCTATCTCATGAATTTCATATTATAAACATAAATACAATTTTCAACGGAATCTTAGGTAACGATTTTTTGATAAAGAACAATGCAATTATTAATTACGAATTAAAACAAGTAACTTTACAAAATAAAATTTATCCTCTACATCTAAATTTAAGCAATGAAAACCATTCTATCAATACAAATCAATGCATCAAAAAGAATATTACCATACCAGCTCGAACAAACATGATAATAACTTGTAGCGCTATAAATAAAATAAATTCTGATATTGCTATTTGTCCTAAACAACATCTAACAGAAAATTTAATTTTACCAAATGCTCTTATTCGATTAGATACAGATAATCGATTTAAAACAACAATTTTGAATACGTCTGAAGCTGATTTACAAATTGATTTACCTGATATATTATTAGAGGAATATAATGAAAACCAGTCAGAACAAATATTCAATTTTAATACCACCGATAACTCTAATCGCAAGAATAAAATTCAAGAGCAACTAAGGCTATCTCATTTAAACTCTGAAGAACACGAATTAATTTCTAATTTATGTTCTAATTTTTAGGATGTATTTTTATTAGAAAACGAACCACTGACATTTACTAATCATATAAAACACTCAATCGATACACAAAATCATAAACCAATCTATACAAAATCGTATAGATATCCACACATACACAAGAACGAAGTTAAAACTCAAATTCACAAAATGTTAGAACAAGACATAATCCAACCAAGTAATAGCCCGTGGTCTTCTCCTGTATGGGTCGTACCTAAGAAAGTAGACGCTTCAGGTAAAGAAAAATGGCGAGTTGTCATTGACTATCGAAAGCTAAATGAAATTACCACTAATGATAAATATCCCTTGCCTAATATTTCAGATCTTCTTGACCAACTTGGTAAGTGTCAATATTTTAGCACATTAGATCTCGCTTCCGGTTTCCATCAAATCGAAATGAATGAAAAAGACACACCCAAAACCGCCTTCAACGTAGAAAATGGTCATTATGAATATAAAAGAATGCCTTTCGGACTCTGCAATGCTCCCAGTACATTTCAAAGATGTATGGATAATATTTTAGTCGGTCTACAGAACGAAATATGTCTAGTATATATGGATGATATCATCATTTATTCCTCAAATTTAAACGAACATATTTCCCGCCTTAAAGAAATTTTTCAAAGGTTAAGAAAATTTAATTTAAAAATTCAACCAGATAAGTGTGAGTTCCTTCATAAAGAAGTCGCATATCTTGGTCATGTTATTACTGATCATGGCGTAAAACCTAACCCTCAAAAAATTGATTCTGTTATGAAATATCCGAAACCAACGAACACGAAAGAAATTAAAGCATTTTTGGGATTAACTGGTTACTACAGACGTTTCATTCCAAATTATTCTAAAATCGTAAAACCATTAACAAACTTATTGAAGAAAGATATAGTGTTTTGTTTCGATAAATACTGCGAAGAAGCTTTCCCGAGTTGTAAAAATTTATTAACCTCCGCTCCCATACTTCAATACCCAAATTTTGACGAAGATTTTGTTTTAACTACTGACGCTTCTGGCTATGCTATTGGTGCGATATTGTCTCAAGGTCCGATAAATAACGATTTACCTATAGCGTATGCCTCAAGAACGTTAAACGGTGCTGAAACCAGGTATTCTGTTATCGAAAGAGAATTACTAGCGATCGTATGGGCCGTGAAACATTTTAGACCTTACCTGTTCGGCAGAAAATTCAAACTAATAACTGATCACAGACCTCTTACGTGGTTATTTTCCATAAAAGATCCAGGTAGGAGACTGGCTAGATGGAGATTAAAATTGGAGGAATATAATTACGAGATAATTTATAAGCCAGGAAAAATTAATGCAAACGCTGACGCCCTTTCCAGAATTAAAGTCAATCATTTAAATATAGCCAACGAAATTCTTAATCAAGATATAAATAACAACGAAAATTTTAAAAATTTTATTGAACAAAAACAAACTATAAAAATCAATCATAATCAGATAACTTGTACCAACGAAAATTTATGGGAAAAATCTCATAAAAATATAATTTGCTTTATTACTAACGATTTAGATCTAACTGTCCAATTTACACCAGAATTATTAGATGACATCATCAACGTTAACGATTTAAAACTTCAAATTCAAAACAATGAAGAACAACCCTTAATCTACAAATCAAAATCTATTCGAAATCGCAACTATTACATTTTTTCATTTCCATTTAAGTTAGACAACATCTCTATTTTTAAAATTTTTAAAAGTCTTGAAGATCTACTCCCTCATTTAACTTCTGTGCATACTATTTATTTAGAATCACCTGACGAAAACATTCCTGAAAATATTACAGATATTATGAAAATGATTACATATTTATTTAAAGACATTGACGTAAAATTTGTACTATGTAAAAATATAATCAAAGAACCTGATATTAGACAAAGACAAGATATAATAAAGGAATTTCATGAAAATATTTTATATGGACACAAAGGTATTAACGAAACCGTGAACAAAATATGTAATTTTTATAAATGGCCTAATATGTATAAAGACATTGAAAATTTTATAAACTCTTGTGTAATATGTCAACAAAATAAAACTCAAAGACGAAATTTTAAATTACCAATGACAATTACGGAAACACCTAATAAACCCTTTGAAAGATTAAACATAGATCTAATCGAAATAAATAAACAATATTGCCTCACAATCCAAGACGAATTTTCTAAATACACCCAAGCGTACTTATTACAAAACCAAACTTCTAGAGAAGTTGCGAATAAGTTATTATTCTTTTATTCACATTTCGGTTTTCCTAAAAGAATTCATTCGGATCAAGGTTTAGAATTTATTAACAAAACATTAGAAGGGTTAGAAACACTATGTCAAATAGATCATTCATTCAGTGCTGCAGCACACCCACAGTCAAATGGAGCTCTTGAAAGATTCCATGCAACTTTGAAAGACAATTTAAATTGTTATATAAGTAAAGAAAACAAGTCATCTTGGACTGATATTATACCCTTAACTATTATTTCATATAATTCTAGTGTACATAAATCAACTGGTTATTCACCTCAAGAACTTTTATTCGGACATACTTTTGCTAAACCATTTATTTCTAATTCCTCAAAAGAAAAATTTGTAGACACATATGTACAAGACTTACGAACAAAAATCGATTATATATCTGAAAAAGCAAAAAGTAGAATTATACAATCTAAAGAAAAATCCAAAGAAAGATACGACAATCACATTGGAAAAAATTATAATTACAAAGTAGGTGACAAAATCTGGCTCAAGAAAACTTCTGATATTCGAGGTTTTCCAAATGAAAAATATACTGGACCATTTGAAATAATTTTTGTGCATAATGATACCAATGTCACGATCAAACTTAAAAATAACAGACATTCGATTGTAAATAAAGATAAAATTAGACCATTTATTGAACGACAGAATTTAGATATAGAATCAGAACAATCGGAGGACGAAAACTAATGCAATTGCTTTCTTTTATTTACAAAATATTTTCTGAAATTTACCGCTATTCCGCTATAATAGATATTTAACGAAATATTACATAAATTAAAAGTAAACGAACAATAAACATTTAATAATTTTATCTATTATTTTGATGTATTAACCGTTTATTTTGATATTCTGGAAACATTCACTTTGTTAATAGTAATATACATTTAATAATTAAACTTAAAGTTTTTCATAAAATCATGTACTTCACTCCTAAATTATAAATCCCACAAACTTGATGAGAGAACTTCAAATTTTCTATAAATTTTAAATGATAGGGTTTTACTTGTAAGTTTTAATTATAACAACGTTTTATAAAAAAAAAAAAATAGTTAGAAGTGAGAAATATTTCAAATTAATTTCAAATTTCAAATTTTTTATTTGTTTTAAATACCTTAACATAATAGAACCGAACTACCTTCCATAATCCTTACATCCTTTAAATATATGGCTTTATCTAGTAATAAACAAGAAATATGTAACCCTACATGATAAAGAAAAGTGATTTAATATGTCAACACATTATGGACAAAATCCTGGTAGCTGATGCTGGTGTGACTGAAAAAAATCAGTGTTATAAAACCGCTAAGGTGAAAGTCCATTTACCTGGACGACTTGGACGAAGGAAACATCATCATTCCATCACCCTTCAATCGAAGCAGATTGTGAAATTTGTGTTTGTGTTTAAGGTCTTTTGTGTATTTTAGTGAAGTGCGATTTTTACCGTTTTGTATTGATAAAAATCATCTTAAGGGGGGAGATGTTATATATCTACTCTCCTTCCTGATTATCACCTATCTTATTTTAAATTATTGTATATTTTGTATTTGTATCGAACACTCGTTTATATTAATTATTCTCTTCTTATTTTTAAGCTTGTTTTATTTTTCTTATTATATTTTAGTAGATATAGTTTTGTAACTTGATATTTAGAATTGTATACTGTAGGTATAGATTCCAAACGTCCCAAGATCTGCATAACATCACTTGAATACCTCATATATTTGTCATCGATGTCTGTTTGGCGAGTTGGCGTCATCTAAACTGGCTAGTGGCTAGTGGTACTTAAGAAATTGGTTCCCTTGGGAAAATATCAACCCTTAGTTGATGTCTGTCTGTACATTTTTATCTTTTTGTCTGTTTTAAGTATATGTTTTCAATCATGTTGTTTTAGATTTAGTTTCAGTCCAGCCTTCAAATAATTCAGAACCTCTATTCTAATATAATTATAACTACTCTAATTTTGTGGCGTTTAAACTTGTGTTTGTAAATAAAGTAATATTATAAATATACTTATTATATGGTATATGCTTAATTTAAATCCTTCACCACAAAATAAAAATATAACACACGCGTTGATAGTTGAATTCGATGGTCGAGGTAGACCATGTGTCTCATTATATGGCTGCCAAACGGAAGGTCCCGGGTTCGAATCCCAAAAGGAACGGACCATTAGTTTTTTTTTATTTTACTGGTTTCTATGGTACCGAAAAAAATGTGTCAGTTTGACAGAAAATACCTCGTGCTTCGCACTCGGTATTTTTAAACTGTCAAACTGACACTCTTTGTTGCTGTGCAACAAGTTTTCGTAATTTAACCGGAAAATCCAAAGCACTTATTATATTACTATTGAATAAATAAATGTAATTTCATACCGGGAGATTTTTTTAAGTGAGTAATAGGTCAAAAATCTAAAATAAAACACATTTTTGTCATAAAATTCGGTTATAATGAGTGGGACAAGGACAGATTTATGCGTATTGCAATAAGTGCGACAGAGACTATTTGAAAATTGCTCGAAACCCTCAAAATTTTTACAAGAAATTTAACTTAATTTCTTTAGGAAAAGTAATTATTGTGATACTATCCGTATAACCCAGTCAACACGGTCACGTGATAAACTAGTCAGCTATTACGTCAGTTGGACCTACATATAACGTAATTTCGACGTGAATATGTCACAGCCCAGCGACGTCATTCTGAGACGTCATAAGACGTGTATGAAGACGTTATAAAGCGCTGGCTATACGACAGCAACTTACCTGTACGGTATAGTTTGCGCAATAAATACAGTACACTATTCTGTGGCCACACGATGCAGATACGTTTGTGCAAACCGTCAGAATATGCTTGAAGTGTTGTTCCGAAAGGTCTAACCGGATCAATTTTATCAATATTATCAAGTGAGTAATTATTACCGCAAATATTTTTCTATTGCCTTTTAATAAAAAAGAAAACAAGTAGAATCTTCGTGCATGCAAAGTGGTGTGGAAATGTCTTCTGAATAGAATAAATCATTCTTATACAACTTTGATGATGGACTTAACAGAAGATCCCGATGACTGGTGGAATTATATGAGAATGGATAATACTGCGTATAACGAATTATTACGATTGGTGACTTCTTCAATAGAGCAACATAATACTGTGATGCACGAATCTATATCGTCTCATGAAAGATTAAGTTTTATTTTGAGATTTTTGACTGAGGACACGGCTTGCATGATGTCCACACGCTCAGGCTTTACCGCGCAAACTGAGTTTGCACAAACCAAATCTTTGGCAAGTCGAAGTATGCGCAAGCCGCGCTTTTCGGTTTGTGCGAGCTACCGTTTTGCCGGCTACACGCACGCGGTACCCGATACAAACCGGTTTGCGCAAGTAAGTGCGTAGTAAAGTTTGTGTGTGTGGCCGGCCCATAAGACGTACATGAAGACGTCGTAAGACGTATATCGAGACGTCATTTAGACGTTCTTAAAAGGGAAAATATACATATTATGAAATATAAAAATATTTTTATTAATACATATCTATAATTATAGAACACAAAAATACAAACTAGGACACAAATGATATCTATATATAATAAAACGTGATAAGTCGCAAAAGTACATAGCAACGGCTGTTGGCAACGGTGTAAACAAACTTTCAAATCGATGGAAAAAATACTTGGTGCGGTTGGATTGCACGGACAATACACCTAACGCATAGATAATTTCTTTGATTTTTTGGTCGTTTTTGTTTCAAATCAATCGGTGGGGTGGTACAATCAAACATAGACTCCCCGATAAGGTACCTCCAGTTAGAAAAGGCATCTTGCATCCTTTGTTCTGGCACGTACGCGGAAATTGACTACACATAAACACTCGATTATTACTATACTACACATGAAATTTTCACTACGCACATTATTGTCCGCATATATTTAATACTAACTATATTGCTAGCGTTAAGATAAAAGTGGTGCAAAAATTACGGTGCAGACGATGGCAACCTCTCGCTCGCACAATTAAGTGAGCGTTCGTTGTGCCCATGCGCGGTATGTGACATTTTTTGAAATTTTGGATATTTTGTTATATTGGAAATTTGTCACTTGTTTGTCAAATCTAAAAATTTGCTAATATAAAATGGTAAAATGGTGTACAAATGTTATTTATGTGGAAATGTGCCCGACAGAATGAAGAAAATTTCATTGCATAAGTAAGTATTGGTTGTTTATTACCTATATTGCTTATATTTTTTTCTACGAAAATGCGGAATGACGTTTTTTCTGACAAGATAATCGAAGTTGAAAGTAGGCTTTTGAAAAACTAGTACGGAAAATTAGTGTGGAAATTTTTTTCCGCACACATTTTTTAAACTTTCCGCACGCAAACAAAAACATCAAGAAGTACTTACATTTAGTTATAATTGTAACATTTATTTAATATCTAACAACCGGAGGAGTGCACAGTAGTTCATCGCTTTCGCTTTAGTTTTGAAACTCCATGTTAATATTCACGTAATTTGATCTCAAAATCAAAATTATTTCGATGACAGGACACAATTTATAAACTGTCAACAGCTATCAGCTTTCAGTTCTATGACAACAAACTCACTTGATGTTTTTTTTAATTAGAAAAAGATTTACAAATAATTTTATTTTTTACGAATTCCACGTTTTCGTAGAAAAAATCGTATGTAACACGCTTGCGGAAATGGCCCATGACTATACTCGTGTGATTGCAGCACTCGCTATCGCTCGCGTTGCAAATTTCACACTCGTATTGTCAGGATGCGTTTTCCGCACTTGTATTACAATATACTATTAAAAATCTCTACTTTCTTCGAGTTTTTATTAAACTAGAAAATTTTTTTCTAAATAGTTTTTCTTACAGTTTTGAACATTATTATTCAAGCATGTATAAATAAGCTTTTTTCCTTACAATTAGATTATTATTTCTAGATTTCCGAGTAATTCTGAAAAAACAGCACATACTCTAAACCAATGGTTAGCTGTATGTAGTCATCTAAATTAGAGAGATGACATATCTGGTCAGCGAATTTGTTCATGTCATTTCAAAGACGAAGACTTGAAAACGGAATTTACAAAAAAAAAGTGGAAAGTTGGGCGATTTCCCTCAATAAATGTTCCAAATCCTAATGCTCCGTGTTATTTATTATATGTATATTATGAAATATTTTTATAGTTAAGAATTATGTATGAACAAATTTGATAAAAATAAATCGAGATATTCGTAATATAACCTAACCTAATTTATGTCAATCACCGGAACCTAACCTAATATAGGTATGTCAATCAACGGTAAAAGTCGCGACGACACGCATGCGCATTAGTGCCCATTACTGTTGCTCTATCTCTCTCTCATTACACGCGTCAAACTTATAGGGAAAGATACGTTGCTAGCAATATATTATTTATTAAATATATGATTGTCCGCACCTTTTTGAAGTTTCCACATTTTAGGTTAATCAACTGTCAGTTAGTTCATGTTGTGTTGCAGTAAAACTGCAAGAAAAAGCACCCGTCGGTCGACATTTGTATGTTGCAGTAAGAAACTGGCAAGAAAAACTATTGAAAAATGTAGGTATGTGTATGTACATACAGTGCGCGGAAATTTTTTGATTTATTACGTGCGTATAAAGTTTGTGTTTGTGGCAAGTGCAACAATTTGTACAAATACAGGCAATATGTGTGCAAGTGCATTTACTAATGGTGCGCGGCCTGATTTTGTGTCACCCAAACGACACCAAGCAGTAGGAAAATATAGAATGCCAAAATGTTTCAGTCACGACGCGCAAAAAAAACCTACTTATTAGGTACCTACCGGTACCTACATAAGGCATCAGCACCGCACTATTATAAATGGAAAAATCTCTGCCGCCGGATTTACACATCAGGTTAGTTCAAAATCCGAAAAATTTCCCTCAAAGCCATTCGCATAATATTAAAATATCTGATGTGCCCAACTTATACTTACACTATCTTACTTATACTATCACAATAATTACTTTTCCTAAAGAAATTAAGTTAAATTTCTTGTAAAAATTTTGAAGGTTTCCAGCAATTTTCAAATAGTCTCTGTCGCACTTATTGCAATACGCATAAATCTGTCCTTGTCCCACTCATTATAACCGAATTTTACGACAAAAATGTGTTTTATTTTAGATTTTTGACTTATTACTCACTTTAAAAAATCTCCCGGTATGAAATTACATTTATTTATTCATTATTATTGTTTTCGGTACCATAGAAACCGGTAAAATAAAAAAAAACTAATGGTCCGGTCCTTCTGGGATTCGAACCCGGGACCTTCCGTTTGGCAGCCATATGATGAGACCACGGTATAAGAAACTATGGTAGTGCATCTCCTATCTTAATATTGAATACAAATAATATCTGGTACCACTGGCGACCACCAGTGCGGCGCTATCGGCAGATCAAACACTCGCTCTGTGTATAAGGAAAATTCTCGGGGTGGCGTAGGCACAAATTCGTTGCCAGTTACAGTGACAGTGACAAACCAAAACAAACACTTGACAAATTGGTTATACAGAGCGAGTGTTTGATCCGTCCGTAGCGCCGCACTGGTGGTCGCCAGTGGTACCAGATATTATTTGTATTCAATATTAAAGGTGGTATAGTATAGGAGATGCACTACCATAGTTTCTTATACCGTGGATGAGACACATGGTCTACCTCGACCATCGGATTCAACTATCAACGCGCGCTATGAGAAATATAAAGTGTTTTAAGAATATCTAGTTTTTTTGAAATTTTTTTGACAGAATTTCAAAAAAAAGTTCAAACAAAATTTGTTCAAAATTCAATTCTAAATCAATGTTATAGAATAAAAAAATTTCATAAATTGTTTATTTTTCAAGATATTCCTAAAAAACCTAAAAATGTCATCAGGTAACTGTCACTTGTTTTGGTGCTAGATGAAAAACATTAAATGTGTCACCCACAAATTTGTTCAAACTCTTAAATATGAAATTTGAATCAAATCCGAGAAGTCGTTTTTGAGTTATGGTGGATACAGACAGACACACACACAGACAGACATCATGGCGAAAATGGTCAGAATGGATTCAGGGGCCCTCAAAACGTGTAAATCCATCAAAATCTCGAAGTCGAAAAAAATCACGATTACTATACTTCCTTATACTTCGTATAAGAAAGTAAAAATCCTAAAAATACCATGCAGAAATCTGCATCAGGGTTGCCAGATGTTTACTACCGGAAATCACCGAAGCAAGAAAAATTAATAGCCATAAGTCGCCTAAGTAGAAAAAGCGCGCCGCAGGCGAAAATTTTTGAATTTGGCTACTTTTTTTCAATTTTGGCGACTTTTTGGACCTAAAATTTTAATGTTTATTTTTAATTTTTGCAATTTATCTAGAAAGCTGCGTGAAGATTATTTTCTTGCATTGTTGTCAACTTACGTTAGAAGAGAGAGAACAGCCCGTTGTAAAGGCGCCAGGATCAAATTTCTGTCATTTTTTTAAATAAATAACGGACTGCCAACCCTATTTGATATTTCTACCTGTAATAGGTAGTTCGATTCTCAAATAAAAAGAATTTGAACTAAAATATTTTGCGGGAAATTTAAAGTACTTATGTCAATTTGAATGGTCTAGTCTAGTCTAGAGATGATCATCCAATCATATTAATGCATGTATTTTAGATTTCTTAAAATATTTTAGTTCCTATTCGCTTTATCTACTCATAAAAATAAAAAAGTTAGTAACAAAAAATATTTAGAAGAACATTTAATTGTTGCACGCTGCACATACTGAAAAAACACAAAATAAAAGATTCTTAAACAATAATCACAGACATTAAAAAACATAAAAAAACAAGAACATCTTAAACAAATGGAAAAAAGATTAAACTGTTGTTATTATTCTGCTAAGATGGTCTGGACCTCTTCAAGGGTTTCTGTGTCTCCTTCATCACGCTTGTACATATTTTCTGAATTAAATTCATATGTTTTGTAAGATCACTTTTATGTGCCCTGAGATCAGAGTGACATACTTTGCAGTAAGCCTCATTAACGGAATTCTACTCCTTGCATCGTGTTAACCATCCTAAAATGAATTTAATAGTTATTGCAACACTATATACTGAGTCTTTTTATCAGTCTCTATACCGATTTACATGGTAAAAATCCTTTTAGATAAATTATTTTACTTTTTACATTTTAAAAACTAATAGGAAAGATACAATAATGTGCTAAAAATCATTTTGAAATTCCCAGTAGAAAAACCATTAACACGAGTTAAAGATTTTACCATGTAAATCGGTATAAATAATATCATTATTATTACAATAATTTTATGAGTTACGAACCTTTCGCCCATTCCTCTTGTTCCCACGAGGGTTTATACTTCCTCAATTTGCTCATATTAGTAAAACTAAAACTTTTAGTACTTATGCAACAACGGTTTTCGAAATTCGAATTTGTATTTGTGCCACAAATTAATACATATTCAACTGAAGCATTTGAACTACTAAAGACTAAAGTACTAACTAATCTCAAAGTCAAAACCACACACCTCAAAGTTGATCCTCTTACAGTTAGACAACACAAAATACACAAAGGCATTTGTGGGTCACTGAATTTCTTTTTTTATTTTGTTTAAATTAAAAGTATACAAGTAGCCAAAAAAACTGTAATTAAAATAAAGATAGCCATATTTAGTCGCCACTCGCCAAAACAAAAAATTGGGCGCCATTAAAAAAAAAAGATAGCCAAAAAGGCGACAAGTAGCCACATCTGGCAACCCTGATCTGCATTATCTACATTTATTCAATTCTTTGAAGCTTTGGAAAAAACAAAACACTTCGTAACAACATAAGCAACAATAAGCAAGTTTGCATGTGAAATTACGACGTGACCACGGTGTATGCACTCCTCAATACATTTTCTAGAATTGTTTGAGAGGGGGTGGTAGCTTTGACTCCACTCACTTGCGGCGCTGCTGGTGCAATTTTAATTTAGTAAAATTTTGTATTATTAGTTTTTATGGGTGGTGTAACTGATAATTCCCTTCCCTGCTTAAAATTCAAACTGTTCATTATTTATCCGTGCTGTCCATCTCAAAATTATTATTTTCAATTCGTTATCGTTAGATTTTTCGTTGTGTTTTGTGTTAAATAGTGTTTTCATTTTGCGTATTGTTGTTTTTTTCGTTATTGTTATAAATATGGTATTTAAGTGTTGTGTTCCAAATTGTCAAATGACAAGTAAGGATATTATGTTTCATCGGTTCCCTAAGGAACTTGAGGTAAGTATGCATTATTTTAAAGATAGGTACTCCTTTTTCTATTTATTTAATACATTTTTAGTACTGTAATGATCCATTATTTTAAAATTTATGATAATTATTTACAATACGGATGCGCATTCCGATATTCATATATTACTAATATTCAAACGTAGATCAGGAATTTGGAAAAAGAAATGGTCGGGATTGTTTACCTTTTGAAATATAGCTGTTTAAAATTTTAATTTTTTTAATATTAAATTCTGACGTTTTATTTATTGTTTTCATGGTTACCAAAATTCATGATTTTTCTCGGTGTCTATGGTAACCATAAAAAATATTTCTATTTAAATTATACGAGTATTATATTTTATAAAATTTTATACATATTCTATATTTCTACGTTGAAAGACGGTGAAGAAGCTCTGCAACTATATATAAGTTTTCTGTTAGAAATGGAACGTGGTTTTCGAAAACTAATTTATCTTAAGAAAATGTGTGTATTTACATAAGCAATTTTTTAATGATACATCTCAGAATTAATTTCATTGCTATTGAATTGAATTTTTTACTAATTTCTAATATTTCTATGTACCTATATGGCCTTGTCATTTATATTTTTACTGATTTCAGCTATGCCAACAATGGTTGGATTTAATTCAACGCCCTGGTTTGACTATTATGGAGAATCAAAAATTACTCAGAAACTATCGTGTATGTGACGTACACTTTGGATCAGAAAGTCGGATTGATTCTTCCTACTACAGTCAATCTGGTATCAAATTTGGAGGATTGCCAACTTTGAGGATTCCAAGGAATAAATTTATAAAATCAAAATTTTGTTGGTGATGTAATTTTAAAGTTAATAATTCGGGTCAGATATGCAAGGAAGTGTTTTGGGTGAGAACGAAATAGAAGAACCTCAGGTACAAGTTCTAGAAGGTCTTGTGATAGATGTAGAAATGCCTGAGAACAGTTCTAGTGTCAAGTATGAAGTACCACTTCGCGTTATGGTAGATATATGAAACTTTTATCATTGGCCGAGGTTATGATTGCTAGCTTATATATATATATATAAGATGTAACGTAATAAACGAGTCTGTTTATTATTAAGATGTTTATTTATTATTATTAACGAGTAAGACAATACATATGATATTTTATGTCATAACAAGATGGATGTGTGTATGTCATTGGCCGGTTGACAGCATGGCGGTGCCTAGCGCTTGAGGCATCTAGCGCCCAACAACGTAGGAGTGGTTGTCTACGTTACATCCTCCTTTTATAGGGAATCACAAATCCAACCTTGCCGGGGCTCTAACGGTCCTACCAGACCTAGTTCTGCAAGGTTCGGG
Source organism: Pediacus dermestoides (assembly GCA_963942485.1). Lineage (NCBI taxonomy): Eukaryota > Metazoa > Arthropoda > Insecta > Coleoptera > Cucujidae > Pediacus > Pediacus dermestoides. Next base: position 11,563,111 of record OZ012630.1, on the reverse strand, counting down.
ACTTCCGGGCTTCGATTCGGGTCGGACAGTTTCGGGTATCTGTTCTTCAGTGGGTTGGTTGTCTGGCTGAGTTACTACCACTTCTGGTGGATCAGTAATATTCGCTTTAGACTGATGAAGTTTGCTTGAATTTCTTCTGAATCTGCTGCCGTCATTGGTTTCTACAACAACCGATCTTGGATTGTCAGTTGTTTCTAGTACTTCTCCTCCTTTCCAGTTTTTATGAGATGTCTCAATCCTGATTTTATCTCCACGGCTGAAGGTTTGGGGGGTAGATCTACTTCGGTCAGCATATTGTTTTTGTTTTTCTCTTAAGGTTTGTAGTTCTTCGGTGACATTTTCCATTATTCTTGGCTTTAGTGCTTTCTCTGGGGTCGGTAGGGTACTTCTTGTCATGCGACTCATCAGTCTTTCGTTGGGTGAACCAATGGAATCGTTTCGTGGTGTATTTCGAAAATTTAGCAATGCCAGTTGTACATCAGATTTGTCCATTGAACACTTTACCAACATGTTTTTTGCTATTTGGACATTTCTTTCTGCTAATCCGTTTCCTCTAGGATGGTGTGGACTTGAGGTCTTATGTTCGAAGCCCCAGGTTGATTGAAAACTTTTGAATTCTGAAGAAGAATATTGCGGACCATTGTCAGATTCTAATATTTCTGGAATTCCATGTACAGCAAACCAGTTTTTAAGATTGTTTATGACTTCAGCTGACGTTTGGTGTTTCAACTTTTTGAAGTCTATAAAGCCGGAATAGCTGTCGCTTATTAAAATATATTCGTCTCCTTGAAATGAAAATAAGTCGGTGGCAACAATTTGCCATGGTAAACTTGGTATTTGTTTGGTCACTATAGGTTCCTTGTAGTTACTTCTTTGCGTTTTTTGGCATATCGAGCATCTTTCTACCATATCCTTAATGTCGCTATAGAGTCCTTTCCAATATAGTAGTTGTCTGGCACGTTTTAGGCAACTTTGTATACCTAAATGTCCTGCGTGGAGGAGTCCTAGCATCTTGGAAATTTGGCTTTTTGGATCTAAGACCTTGCCAGCATTGAATATGAGTCCACTGTAGTACGCCAATTCTTCTCGAAAGTTAAAATAGTATCGTATGTTTTCGGGTAGTGCATCGTGTTTTTCGGGAAATCCATCACAGATGTATTTAATGAGAGATTGTAGATCATTGTCTTCTTTTGTTGCTCTGATCATTTCTTCTCTGGCTTGTTTTGACATCGTTAGGACTATTTGTACTTCCATTTCCTCCTCAGCTTCGGGATTAATTTCCATTTCGCAATCTCGACTTAGGGCGTCGGCTATTGGAATGTTTGTACCCTTTATGTAAAGAATTTTTGGTGAATATGGCATTACATCAAATAGAATTCTTTGGAGTCTCGGTGGTGCACTTTGTATTGGTTTTCTGAAGATTATTTCTAGAGGTTTGTGGTCGGTCTGGACTGTTAATCGTTTACCGTAAACATATTCATGGAATTTTTTGCATGCAAATTTAATTGCTAGGGCTTCTTTTTCAATTTGTGGATAATTTTCTTGAGCCGGAGTTAAAGTTTTCGTCGCGTAGGCTACAGGTTGATTTTCCTGCAATAGAACTGCGCCCAAACTTTTCGACCTTGCATCCACGGACAAGGTTACATCTTGATTAACGTCGTAGTATTTTAGCAGGGGGGGAGTTGATAACATATTTTTGATTTTTTCAAATGCGTTTTCCTGTGAATTGTCCCAGAACCATGATGTATCCTTTTTTAGCAACTCTCTTAATGGCTGTGTTAGTTCAGACATGTTTGGAATGAATTTATTGAGGTAAGTAACCATTCCTAACAGCCTTTGGAGTTGAGTTTTGTTTTCAGGCTTTCTCAGTTGTTTTATGGCAGATACTTTCTTGGGATCTACTTCGAGGCCGTTTGATGTTAGTATGTGGCCCAGGAACTTTAATCTTGTTGCTTCAAAAACACACTTTTCTTTGTTTAGTTTAAGTCCCGCGTTATTTAGTATTTTTATAACTTTTTCGGTTAAAATGTTTAGTTCTTCCTTTGTTCTTGCATGTAATAGAATATCATCCATGGAGAAGTGGTACTTCATACTTGATACTAGAACAGTAACATATGGTTTAAAATTTTGTAATATTTTTTCGAACGGCTCAACCAAATTGAACCAAATCCTATATATAAGGTAGCAATCATAATCTAAGACGATGATAAAATTTTCATTCTTCTACTATAACGCGAAGTGGTTCTTCATACTTAACACTAGAACGATAACATAGTGATTAAAATTCTGAATAATTTTTTTCGAACGGCTTAACCAAATTGAACCAAATTTATATATAAGCTAGCATTCATAAACTCAGACGATGACATAATTTTCATTCATCTACTATAACGCGAAGTGGTACTTCATACTTGACACTAGAACAGTAACATATGGTTTAAAATTTTGAATAATGTTTTTCGAACGGCTCAACAAATTGAACCAAATTTTATATATAAGCTAGCATTCATAAACTCAGACGATGATATAATTTTCATTCATCTACTATAACGCGAAGTGGTACTTCATACTTGGCACTAGAACAGTAACATATTTATTAAAATTTTGAATAATTTTTTTCGAACGGCTCAACCAAATTGAATGAAATCCTACATATAAGCAAGCAATCATAACCTCAGACGATGATTTAATTTTCATTCATCTACTATAACGCGAAGTGGTACTTTATACTTGACACTAGAACAGTAACATATGGTTTAAAAATTTGAATTTTCATTTTCGAACGGCTTAACCAAATTCTATATATAAGCTAACATTCATAATCTCAGACGATGATAAAATTTTCAATCATCTACTATAACGCGAAGTGGTAGTTCATACTTGACACTAGAACAGTAACATATGGTTTAAAAAATTGAATGATTTTTTTCGAATGGCTCAACCAAATTGAACCAAATCTTATATATAAGCTAGCATTCATAATTTCAGATGATTATTTAATTTTCATTCATCTACTATAACGCGAACTGGTTCTTCATACTTGACACTAGAACAGTAACATATGTATTAAAATTTTGTATAATTTTTTTCGAACGACTCAACCAAATTGAATCAAATCCTACATATAAGCAAGCAATCATAACCTCAGACGATGATAAAATTTTGATTCATCTACTATAACGCGAAGTGGTACTTTATACTTGACACTAGAACAGTAACATATGGTTTAAAAATTTTAATTTTCTTATTCGAACGGCTCAACCAAATTGAACCAAATCATATATATATATATAAGCTAACATTCATAATCTCAGACGATGATAAAATTTTCATTCATCTACTATAACGCGAAGTGGTACTTCATACTTGACACTAGAACAGTTACATATGGTTTAAAATTTTGAATTTTTTTTTTCGAACGGCTCAAACAAATTAAACCAAATTTTATATATGAGCTAGCATTCATAACCTCAGACGTTTATTTAATTTTCATTCATCTACTATAACGCGAAGCGGTACTTCATACTTGACATTAGAACAGTAACATATATATTAAAATTTTGAATAATTTTTTTCGAACGGCTCAACCAAATTGAACCAAATCCTACATATAAGCAAGCAATCATTACCTCAGACGATGATAAAATTTTCATTCATCTACTATAACGCGAAGTGGTACTTCATACTTGACACTAGAACAGTAACCTATTTATTAAAATTATGAATAATTTTTTTCGAACGGCTCAACCAAATTGAACCAAATCCTACATATAAGCAAGCAATCATAACCTCAGACGATGATAAAATTTTTATTCATCTACTATAACGCGAAGTGGTACTTTATACTTGACACTAGAACAGTAACATATGGTTTAAAATTTTGAATAATTTTTTTTGAACGGCCAAACCTAATTGAACCAAATTTTATATATAACTTCATAAATTCAGACGATGATATAATTTTCATTCATCTACTATAACGCGAAGTGGTACTTCATACTTGACACTAGAACAGTAACATATGGTTTAAAATTTTGAATAATTTTTTTCGAACGGCTCAAACAAATTAAACCAAATTTTATATATGGGCTAGCATTCATAAACTCAGACGATGATATAATTTTCATTCATCTACTATAACGCAAACTGGTACTTCATACTTGGCACTAGAACAGTAACATGGTTTAAAAAATTGAATAATTTTTTTCGAACAGCTCAACCAAATTGAACCGAATCCTACATATAAGCAAGTAATCATAAACTCAGACAATGATAAAAGTTTCATTCATCTACTATAACGCGAAGTGGTACTTCATACTTGGCACTAGAACAGTAACCTATTTATTAAAATTTTGAATAATTTTTTTCGAAATGCTCAACCAAATTGAACCAAATCCTACATATAAGCAAGCAATCATAACCTCAGACGATGATAAAATTTTCATTCATCTACTATAACGCGAAGTGGTACTTTATACTTGACACTAGAACAGTAACATATGGTTTAAAATTTTGAATAATTTTTTTCGAACGGCCAAACCAAATTGAACCAAATTTTATATATAAGCTAGCATTCATAAACTCAGACGATGATATAATTTTCATTCATCTACTATAACGCGAAGTGGTACTTCATACTTGACACTAGAACAGTAACATATGGTATAAAATTTTGAATAATTTTTTTCGAACGGCTCAAACAAATTAAACCAAATTTTATATATGAGCTAGCATTCATAACCTCAGACTATGATTTAATTTTCATTCATCTACTATAACGCAAACTGGTACTTCATACTTGGCACTAGAACAGTAACACGGTTTAAAAAATTGAATAATTTTTTTCGAACAGCTCAACCAAATTGAACCGAATCCTACATATAAGCAAGTAATCATAAACTCAGACAATGATAAAAGTTTCATTCATCTACTATAACGCGAAGTGGTACTTCATACTTGACACTAGAACAGTAACATATGGTTTAAAATTTTGAATAATTTTTTCGAACGGCTCAACCAAATTGAACCAAATCTTATATATAAGCTAGCAATCATAACCTCAGACAATGATAAAAGTTTCAAATATCTACCATAACGCGAAGTGGTACTTCATACTTGACACTAGAACAGTAACATATGGTTTAAAATTTTGAATAATTTTTTCGAACGGCTCAACCAAATTGAACCAAATCTTATATATGAGCTAGCATTCATAACCTCAGACTATGATTTAATTTTCATTCATCTACTATAACGCAAACTGGTACTTCATACTTGGCACTAGAACAGTAACATATGGTTTAAAAAATTGAATAATTTTTTTCGAACGGCTCAACCAAATTGAACCAAATCCTGCATATAAGCAAGTAATCATAAATTCAGACGATGATAAAATTTTCATTCATCTACTATAACGCAAACTGGTACTTCATACTTGGCACTAGAACAGTAACATATGGTTTAAAAAATTTAATAATTTTTTTCGAACGGCTCAACCAAATTGAACCAAATCCTACATATAAGCAAGTAATCATAAATTCAGACGATGGTAAAATTTTCATTCATCTACTATAACGCGAAGTGGTACTTTATACTTGACACTAGAACAGTAACATATGGTTTAAAATTTTGAAAAATTTTTTTCGCAAGGCTCGTCCAAATTGTACCAAATCTTATATATAAGTTAGCATTCATAACCTCAGACGATTATTTAATTTTCATTGATCTCTGCTATAACGCGAACTGGTACTTCATACTTGGCATTAGAACAGTAACATATGGTTTAAAAATTTTTTTTTTAACTGCCCAAATTTTATATTTAAGCTTGCGTTCATCACCTCACACGTTGGTAAAAATTTCATTGATCTACTACAACGCATAGGGCTTCTACATACTTTTACCATGACGATTGCATATTTAGCGTTTTCAGCCTGAGACCTCTTCAAATATGATGGTTAGCATAAAATACTACTTTGGGTTATAGTAGACCAATGAAAATTTTACCAATGTCTGAGGTGACGAATGAAAGCTTAAATATAAAATCTGGTTCAATTTGGTTAAGCGGCTCAAAAAAAATAAATCAAAATTTGAAACCATATGTTACAGCTCTAGTGGGTTAAATTTTTTTTTTATTTTCAAACTACTCAACTAAATATATCCAAATATTAAATATAAGTAAACATTCATTCCCTCAGACGATAATAAAAATTTCATGCATCTACTATACGCAAAGTGGTACTTCATACTTGGCACTAAAACAGTACCATTTGGGTTAAAATTTTGAATTATTTTTTCCGAGCGGCTTAACCAAATTGAACCAAATTTTATATTTAACTTTCATTCGTCACCTCAGACATTGGTAAAATTTTCATTGGTCTACTAAACGCAAAGTACTATTTTATGCTAACCATCATAATTGAAGAGATCTCAGGCTGAAAACGCTAAAAATGCAATCGTCATGTAGTAGCCCTTTGCGTTGTAGTAGATCAAGGAAATTTTTACCAACGTTTGAGGTGATGAATGCAAGCTTAAATATAAAATCTGGTTCAATTTGATTGTGCCGTTTAAAAAAAAATTAATAATTTTAAACCATATTATACAGTTCTAGTGCAAAGTATGAAGTACTCGTTTGCGTTATAGTAGATGAATGGAAATTAAATCATCGTCTGAGGTTATGAATGCTAGCTTATATAAAAGATTTGGTTCGATTTGAACGAGCCGTTCGAAAAAAAATTTTCAAAATTTTAAACCATAAGTTACTGTTCTAGTGTCAAGTATGAAGTGCGACTTCGCGTTATAGTAGATGAATGAAAATTTTATCATCGTCTGAGGTTATGATTGCTTGCTTATATATAGGATTTGGTTCAATTTGGCTGAGCCGTTCGAAAAAAATTTTTCAAAATTTTAAACCATATGTTACTGTTCTAGTGTCAAGTATAAAGTACCACTTCGCGTTATAGTAGATGAATGAAAATTTTGTCTTCGTCTGAGGTTATGATTGCTTGCTTGTATGTAGGATTTGGGTCAATTTGGTTGAGCCGTTCGAAAAAAATTATTCAAAATTTTAATACATATGTTACTGTTCTAGTGTCAAGTATGAAGTGCCACTTCGCGTTATAGTAGATGAATGAAAATTTTGTCATCGTCTGAGGTTATGATTGCTTGCTTATATGTAGGATTTGGTTCAATTTGGTTGAGCCGTTCGAAAAAAATTATTCAAAATTTTAATACATATGTTACTGTTCTAGTGTCAAGTATGAAGTGCCACTTCGCGTTATAGTAGATGAATGAAAAATTTATCATCGTCTGAGTTTATGATTACTTGCTTATATGTAGGATTTGGTTCAATTTGGTTGAGCCGTTCGAAAAAAATTATTCAATTTTTTAAAAACCACATATTACTGTTCTGGTGCCAAGAATGAAGTACCAGTTTGCGTTATAGTAGATGAATGAAAATTAAATCATACTCTGAGGTTATGAATGCTAGCTCATATATAAAATTTGGTTCAATTTGGTTGAGCCGTTCGAAAAAAATTATTCAAATTTTTAAACCATATGTTACTGTTCTTGTGTCAAGTATAAAGTACCACTTCGCATTATACTAGATGAATGAAAATTAAATCATCGTCTGAGGTTATAAATGCTAACTTATATAAAAGATTTGGTTCAATTTGGACGAGCCGTTCGAAAAATTTTTTTTAAATATTTAACCATAAGTTACTGATCTAGTGTCAAGTATAAAGTACCACTTCGCGTTATAGTAGATGAATGAAAATTAAATCATCGTCAGAGGTTATGAATGCTAGCTTATATATAAAATTTGGTTCAATATGGTTGGGCCGTTCGAAAAAAAATATTCAAAATTTTAATACATATGCTACTGTTCTAGTGTCAAGTATGAAGTACCACTTCGTGTTATGGTAGATATATGAAACTTTTATCATTGTCTGAGGTTATGATTGCTAGCTTATATATAAGATTTGGTTTAATTTGGTTGAGCCGTTCGAAAAAAAATTATTCAAAATTTTAATCCATATGTTACTGTTCTACTGCCAAGTATGAAGTACCACTATACGTTATAGTAGATGAATGAAAATTAAATAATCGTCTGAGGTTATGAATGCTAGCTTATATATAAGATTTGGTTCAATTTGTTGAGCCGTTCGAAAAAAATTTTCAAAATTTGAAACCATAAGTTACTGTTCTAGTGTCAAGTATAAAGTACCACTTCGCGTTATAATAGATGAATGAAAATTTTATCATCGTCTGAGTTTATGATTACTTGCTTATATGTAGGATTTGGTTCAATTTGGTTAAGCCGTTCGAAAAAAAATATTCAATTTTTTTAACCATATTATACAGTTCTAGTGCCAAGTATGAAGTACCCGTTTGCGTTATAGTAGATGAATGAAAAGTAAATCATCGTCTGAGGTTATGAATGCTAGCTTATATAAAAGATTTGATTCGATTTGGACGAGCCGTTCGAAAAAAAATTTTCAAAATTTTAAACCATAAGTTACTGTTCTAGTGTCAATTATAAAGTACCACTTCGCGTTATAGTAGATGAATGAAAACTTTGTCATCGTCTGAGGTTATGATTGATTGCTTATATGTAGGATTTGGTTCAATTTGGTTGAGCCTTTCGAAAAAAAATATTCAAAATTTTAATCCATATGATACTGTTCTAGTGCTAAGTATGAAGTACCGGTTTGCGTTATAGTAGATGAATGAAAATTAAATTATAGTCTGAGGTTATGAATGCAAGCTCATATATAAAATTTGGTTCAATTTGGTTGAGCCGTTCTATAAAAATTATTCAAAATTTTAAACCATATGTTACTGTTCTAGTGTCAATTATGAAGTAACCCTTCGCGTTATAGTAGATGAATGAAAATTAAACCATAGTCTGAGGTTATGAATGCTAGCTCATATATAAAATTTGGTTCAATTTGGTTAAGCCGTTCGAAAAAAATAATTCAAAATTTTAATCCGTATGTTACTGTTCTAGTGTCAAGTATAAAGTACCACTTCGCGTTATAGTAGATGAATGAAAATTTTGTCATCGTCTGAGGTTATGATTGCTTGCTTGTATGTGGGATTTGGGTCAATTTGGTTGAGCCGTTCGAAAAAAATTATTCAAAATTTTAACACATATGTTACTGTTCTACTGCCAAGTATGAAGTACCACTTCACGTTATAGTAGATGAATGAAAATTATATTATCGTCTGAGTTTATGAATGCTAGCTTATATATAAAATTTGGTTCAATTTGTTGAACCGTTCGAAAAAAATTATTCAAATTTTAAACCATATGTTACTGTTCTAGTGTCAATTATGAAGTAACCCTTCGCGTTATAGTAGATGAATGAAAATTAAACCATAGTCTGAGGTTATGAATGCTAGCTCATATATAAAATTTGGTTCAATTTGGTTAAGCCGTTCGAAAAAAATAATTCAAAATTTTAATCCGTATGTTACTGTTCTAGTGTCAAGTATAAAATACCACTTCGCGTTATAGTAGATGAATGAAAATTTTGTCATCGTCTGAGGTTATGATTGCTTGCTTGTATGTGGGATTTGGTTCAATTTGGCTGAGCCGTTCGAAAAAAATTTTTCAAAATTTTAAACCATATGTTACTGTTCTAGTGTCAAGTATAAAGTACCACTTCGCGTTATAGTAGATGAATGAAAATTTTGTCATCGTCTGAGGTTATGATTGCTTGCTTGTATGTAGGATTTGGGTCAATTTGGTTGAGCCGTTCGAAAAAAATTATTCAAAATTTTAATACATATGTTACTGTTCTAGTGTCAAGTATGAAGTGCCACTTCGCGTTATAGTAGATGAATGAAAATTTTGTCATCGTCTGAGGTTATGATTGCTTGCTTATATGTAGGATTTGGTTCAATTTGGTTGAGCCGTTCGAAAAAAATTATTCAAAATTTTAATACATATGTTACTGTTCTAGTGTCAAGTATGAAGTGCCACTTCGCGTTATAGTAGATGAATGAAAATTTTATCATCGTCTGAGTTTATGATTACTTGCTTATATGTAGGATTTGGTTCAATTTGGTTGAGCCGTTCGAAAAAAATTATTCAATTTTTTAAAAACCACATATTACTGTTCTAGTGCCAAGAATGAAGTACCAGTTTGCGTTATAGTAGATGAATGAAAATTAAATCATACTCTGAGGTTATGAATGCTAGCTCATATATAAAATTTGGTTCAATTTGGTTGAGCCGTTCGAAAAAAATTATTCAAATTTTTAAACCATATGTTACTGTTCTAGTGTCAAGTATAAAGTACCACTTCGCATTATACTAGATGAATGAAAATTAAATCATCGTCTGAGGTTATAAATGCTAACTTATATAAAAGATTTGGTTCAATTTGGACGAGCCGTTCGAAAAAATTTTTTTAAATATTTAACCATAAGTTACTGATCTAGTGTCAAGTATAAAGTACCACTTCGCGTTATAGTAGATGAATGAAAATTAAATCATCGTCTGAGGTTATGAATGCTAGCTTATATAAAAGATTTGGTTCAATTTGGACGAGCCGTTCGAAAAATATTTTTCAAAATTTCAATAAATATGTTACTGTTCTAGTGATAAGTATGAAGTACTCGTTTGCGTTATATTAGATGAATGAAAATTAAATCATCGTCAGAGGTTATGAATGCTAGCTTATATATAAAATTTGGTTAAATATGGTTGGGCCGTTCGAAAAAAAATATTCAAAATTTTAATACATATGCTACTGTTCTAGTGTCAAGTATGAAGTACCACTTCACGTTATAGTAGATGAATGAAAATTAAATAATCGTCTGAGGTTATGAATGCTAGCTTATATATAAGATTTGGTTCAATTTGTTGAGCCGTTCGAAAAAAATTTTCAAAATTTGAAACCATAAGTTACTGTTCTAGTGTCAAGTATAAAGTACCACTTCGCGTTATAATAGATGAATGAAAATTTTATCATCGTCTGAGTTTATGATTACTTGCTTATATGTAGGATTTGGTTCAATTTGGTTAAGCCGTTCGAAAAAAAATATTCAATTTTTTTAACCATATTATACAGTTCTAGTGCCAAGTATGAAGTACCCGTTTGCGTTATAGTAGATGAATGAAAAGTAAATCATCGTCTGAGGTTATGAATGCTAGCTTATATAAAAGATTTGATTCGATTTGGGCGAGCCGTTCGAAAAAAAATTTTCAAAATTTTAAACCATAAGTTACTGTTCTAGTGTCAATTATAAAGTACCACTTCGCGTTATAGTAGATGAATGAAAATTTTGTCATCGTCTGAGGTTATGATTGATTGCTTATATGTAGGATTTGGTTCAATTTGGTTGAGCCTTTCGAAAAAAAATATTCAAAATTTTAATCCATATGATACTGTTCTAGTGCTAAGTATGAAGTACCGGTTTTTTTAAACCATATGTTACTGATCTAGTGTCAAGTATAAAGTACCACTTCGCGTTATAGTAGATGAATGAAAATTAAATCATCGTCTGAGGTTATGAATGCTAGCTTATATAAAAGATTTGCTTCAATTTGGACGAGCCGTTCGAAAAATATTTTTCAAAATTTCAATAAATATGTTACTGTTCTAGTGATAAGTATGAAGTACTCGTTTGCGTTATATTAGATGAATGAAAATTAAATCATCGTCAGAGGTTATGAATGCTAGCTTATATATAAAATTTGGTTCAATATGGTTGGGCCGTTCGAAAAAAAATATTCAAAATTTTAATACATATGCTACTGTTCTAGTGTCAAGTATGAAGTACCACTTCGTGTTATGGTAGATATATGAAACTTTTATCATTGTCTGAGGTTATGATTGCTAGCTTATATATAAGATTTGGTTTAATTTGGTTGAGCCGTTCGAAAAAAAATTATTCAAAATTTTAATCCATATGTTACTGTTCTACTGCCAAGTATGAAGTACCACTTCACGTTATAGTAGATGAATGAAAATTAAATAATCGTCTGAGGTTATGAATGCTAGCTTATATATAAGATTTGGTTCAATTTGTTGAGCCGTTCGAAAAAAATTTTCAAAATTTGAAACCATAAGTTACTGTTCTAGTGTCAAGTATAAAGTACCACTTCGCGTTATAATAGATGAATGAAAATTTTATCATCGTCTGAGTTTATGATTACTTGCTTATATGTAGGATTTGGTTCAATTTGGTTAAGCCGTTCGAAAAAAAATATTCAATTTTTTTAACCATATTATACAGTTCTAGTGCCAAGTATGAAGTACCCGTTTGCGTTATAGTAGATGAATGAAAAGTAAATCATCGTCTGAGGTTATGAATGCTAGCTTATATAATAGATTTGATTCGATTTGGACGAGCCGTTCGAAAAAAAATTTTCGAAATTTTAAACCATAAGTTACTGTTCTAGTGTCAATTATAAAGTACCACTTCGCGTTATAGTAGATGAATGAAAATTTTGTCATCGTCTGAGGTTATGATTGCTTGCTTATATGTAGGATTTGGTTCAATTTGGTTGAGCCTTTCGAAAAAAAATATTCAAAATTTTAATCCATATGATACTGTTCTAGTGCTAAGTATGAAGTACCGGTTTGCGTTATAGTAGATGAATGAAAATTAAATTATAGTCTGAGGTTATGAATGCAAGCTCATATATAAAATTTGGTTCAATTTGGTTGAGCCGTTCTATAAAAATTATTCAAAATTTTAAACCATATGTTACTGTTCTAGTGTCAATTATGAAGTAACCCTTCGCGTTATAGTAGATGAATGAAAATTAAACCATAGTCTGAGGTTATGAATGCTAGCTCATATATAAAATTTGGTTCAATTTGGTTAAGCCGTTCGAAAAAAATAATTCAAAATTTTAATCCGTATGTTACTGTTCTAGTGTCAAGTATAAAGTACCACTTCGCGTTATAGTAGATGAATGAAAATTTTGTCATCGTCTGAGGTTATGATTGCTTGCTTGTATGTGGGATTTGGGTCAATTTGGTTGAGCCGTTCGAAAAAAATTATTCAAAATTTTAACACATATGTTACTGTTCTACTGCCAAGTATGAAGTACCTCTTCACGTTATAGTAGATGAATGAAAATTATATTATCGTCTGAGTTTATGAATGCTAGCTTATATATAAAATTTGGTTCAATTTGTTGAACCGTTCGAAAAAAATTATTCAAAATTTTTAACCATATGTTACTGTTCTAGTATCAAGTATGAAGTACCAGTTCGCGTTATAGTAGAGATCAATGAAAATTAAATAATCGTCTGAGGTTATGAATGCTAGCTTATATATAATATTTGGTTCAATTTGGACGAGCCGTTCGAAAAAAAATTTTCAAAATTTTAAACCATATGTTACTGTTCTAGTGTCAATTATGAAGTACCACTTCGCGTTATAGTAGATGAATGAAAATTAAACCATAGTCTGTGGTTATGAATGCTAGCTCATATATAAAATTTGGTTCAATTTGGTTGGGCCGTTCGAAAAAAATTATTCAAAATTTTAAACCGTATGTTACTGTTCTAGTGTCAAGTATAAAGTACCACTTCGCGTTATAGTAGATGAATGAAAATTTTGTCATCGTCTGAGGTTATGATTGCTTGCTTATATGTAGGATTTGGTTCAATTTGGTTGAGCCTTTCGAAAAAAAATATTCAAAATTTTAATCCCTATGATACTTTTCTAGTGCCAAGTATGAAGTACCAGTTTGCGTTATAGTAGATGAATGAAAATTTTATCATCGTCTGAGTTTATGATTACTTGTTTATATGTAGGATTTGGTTCAATTTGGTTAAGCCGTTCGAAAAAAAATATTCAATTTTTTTAACCATATGCTACTGTTCTAGTGCCAAGTATGAAGTACTCGTTTGCGTTATAGTAGATGAATGAAAATTAAATCATCGTCTAAGGTTATGAATGCTAGCTTATATAAAAGATTTGGTTCAATTTGGACGAGCCGTTCGAAAAAAATTTTCTAAATTTTAATATATATGTTACTTTTCTAGCAATAAGTATGAAGTACTCGTTTGCGTTATATTAGATGAATGAAATTTAAATCATCGTCAGAAGTTATGAATGCTAGCTTATATATAAGATTAGGTTCAATTTGGTTGAGCCGTTCAAAAAAATTATTCAAATTTTAATAAATATGTTTCTGTTCTAGTGTCAAGTATAAAGTACCACTTCGCGTTCAATTTTTTTCGAACGGCTCGTCCAAATTGAACCAAATCTTTTATATAAGCTAACATTCATAATCTCAGACGATGATAAAATTTTCAATCATCTACTATAACGCGAAGTGGTAGTTCATATTTGACACTAGAACAGTAACATATGGTTTAAAAAATTGAATAATTTTTTTTGAATGTCTTAACCAAATTGAACCAAATTTTATATATGAGCTAGCATTCATAACCTCAGAGTATTATTTAATTTTCATTTATTTACTATAACGCAAACTGGTACTTCATACTTGGCACTAGAACAGTAACATACGGTTTAAAAAATTGAATAATTTTTTTCGAATGGCTCAACCAAATTGAACCAAATCCTACATATAAGCAAGTAATCATAAACTCAGACGATGATAAAATTTTCATTCATCTACTATAACGCGAAGTGGTACTTCATACTTGACACTAGAACAGTAACATATGGTTTAAAATTTTGAATTTTTTTTCGAACGGCTCAACCAAATTAAACCAAATCTTTTATATAAGCTAGCATTCATAATTTCAGACGATTGTTTAATTTTCATTCATCTACTATAACGCGAACTGGTTCTTCATACTTGACACTAGAACAGTAACATATGGTTTCAAATTTTGAATAATTTTTTTTGAACGGCTCAACAAATTGAACCAAATTTTATATATAAGCTAGCATTCATAAACTCAGACGATAATATAATTTTCAATCATCTACTATAACGCGAAGTGGTACTTCATACTTGACACTAGAACAGTAACATATGTATTAAAATTTTGTATAATTTTTTTTGAACGGCTCAATCAAATTGAATCAAATCCTACATATAAGCAAGCAATCAGAACCTCAGACGATGATAAAATTTTCATTCATCTACTATAACGCGTAGTGGTACTTTATACTTGACACTAGAACAGTAACATATGGTTTAAAATTTTTAAAAATTTTTTTCGAACGGCTCAACCAAATTGAACCAAATCTTATATATAAGCTAACATTCCTAATCTCAGACGATGATAAAATTTTCAATGATCTATTATAACGCGAAGTGGTAGTTCATACTTGACACTAGAACAGTAACATATGGTTTAAAAAATTGAATCATTTTTTTCGAACGGCTCGTCCGAATTGAACCAAATCTTCTATATAAGCTAGCATTTATAACCTCAGACGATGATTTAATTTTCATTCATCTACTATAACGCGAAGTGGTACTTTATACTTGACACTAGAACAGTAACATATGGCTTAAAAATTTGAATTTTCTTTTTCGAACGGCTCAACCAAATTGAACCAAATCTTATATATAAGCTAACATTCATAATCTCAGACGATGATAAAATTTTCATTCATCTACTATAACGCGAAGTGGTACTTTATACTTGACACTAGAACAGTAATATATGGTTTAAAATTTTTAAAATTTTTTTTCGAACGGCTCAACCAAATTGAACCCAATCCTACATATAAGCAAGCAATCATAACCTCAGACGATGCTACAATTTTCATTCATCTACTATAACGCGAAGTGGTACTTTATAGTTGACACTAGAACAGTAACTTATGGTTTAAAATATTGAAAAATTTTTTTCGAACGGCTTGTCCGAATTGAACCAAATCTTCTATATAAGCTAGCATTTATAACCTCAGACGATGATTTAATTTTCATTCATCTACTATAACCCGAAGTGGTACTTCATACTTGACACTAGAACAGTAACATATGTATTAAAATTTTGTATAATTTTTTTCGAACGGTTCAACCAAATTGAATCAAATCCTACATATAAGCAAGCAATCATAACCTCAGACGATGATAAAATTTTCATTCATCTACTATAACGCGAAGTGGTACTTTATAGTTGACACTAGAACAGTAACTTATGGTTTAAAATTTTGAAAAATTTTTTTCGAACGGCTTGTCCAAATTGAACCAAATCTTTTATATAAGCTAGCATTCATAACCTCAGACGATAATTTAATTATTATTCATCTACTATAACGCAAACGAGTACTTCATACTTGGCACTAGAACTGTTTAATATGGTTTAAATTTTTAATTTTGTTTTAAACGGCCCAATCAAATTGAACCAAATTTTATATTTAAGCTTGCATTCATCACCTTGGACGATTATTCAATTTTCATTCATCTACTATAACGCGAAGTGGTACTTTATACTTGACAGTAGAACAGTAACTTATGGTTTAAAATTTTGACAAATTTTTTTCGAACGGCTCAACCAAATTGAACCAAATCTTATATATAAGCTAGCATTCATAATCTCAGACGATGATAAAATTTTCATTCATCTACTATAACGCGAACTGGTACTTCATACTTGACACTAGAACAGTAACTTATGGTTTAAAATTTTGAATAAATTTTTTCGAACGGCTCAACCAAATTGAACCAAATTTTATATATGAGCTAGCATTCATAACCTCAGACTATGATTTAATTTTCATTCATCTACTATAACGTGAAGTGGTACTTCATAATTTATCAGTAGAACAGTTACATAAGGAAAAAATTTTTTCGAACGGCTCGTGCAAATTGAACCAAATCTTTTATATAAGCTAGCATTCATAACCTCAGACGATGATTTAATTTTCATTCATCTACTATAACGCGAAGTGGTACTTTATACTTGACACTAGAATAGTAACTTATGGTTTCAAATTTTGAAAATTTTTTTTCGAACGGCTCGTCCGAATTGAACCAAATCTTCTATATAAGCTAGCATTTATAACCTCAGACGATGATTTAATTTTGATTCATCTACTATAACGCGAAGTGGTAGTTCATACTTGACACTAGAACAGTAACATATGGTTTAAAAAATTGAATAATTTTTTTCGAATGGCTCAACCAAATTGAACCAAATTTTATATATGAGCTAGCATTCATAACCTCAGATTATGATTTAATTTTCATTCATCTGCTATAACGCAAACTGGTACTTCATACTTGGCACTAGAACATATGGTTTAAAAAATTGATTAATTTTTTTCGAACTTCTCAACCAAATTGAACCAAATTATACATATAAGCAAGTAATCATAAACTCAGACGAGGATAAAATTTTCATTCATCTACTATAACGCGAAGTGGTACTTCATACTTGACACTAGAACAGTAACATATGGTTTAAAATTTTGAATAATTTTTTCGAACGGCTCAACCAAATTGAACAAAATTTTATATATGAGCTATCATTCATAACCTCAGACTATGATTTAATTTTCATTCTTCTACTATAGCGCGAAGTGGTACTTTATACTTGACACTAGAACAGTAGCATATGGTTTAAAATTTTGAAAAATTTTTTTCGAACGGTTCGTCCAAATTGAACCAAATCTTATATATAAGCTAGCATTCATAACCTCAGACGATTATTTAATTTTCATTGATCTCTACTATAACGCGAACTGGTACTTCATACTTGACACTAGAACAGTAACATATGTATTAAAATTTTGAATAATTTTTTTCGAACGGCTCAACCAAATTGAACCAAATTTTATATTTAAGCTTTCATTCGTCACCTCAGACATTGGTAAAATTTTCATTGGTCTACTAAAACGCAAAGTAGTATTTTATGCTAACCATCATAATTGAAGAGATCTCAGGCTGAAAACGCTAAAAATGCAATCGTCATGTAGTAGCCCTTTGCGTTGTAGTAGATCAAGGAAATTTTTACCAACGTTTGAGGTGATGAATGCAAGCTTAAATATAAAACTTGGTTCAATTTGATTGTGCCGTTTAAAAAAAAATTAATAATTTTAAACCATATTATACAGTTCTAGTGCCAAGTAAGAAGTACTCGTTTGCTTTATAGTAGATGAATGAAAATTAAACCATAGTCTGAGGTTATGAATGCTAGCTCATATATAAAATTTGGTTCAATTTGGTTGGGCTGTTCGAAAAAAATTATTCAAAATTTTAAACCGTATGTTACTGTTCTAGTGTCAAGTATAAAGTACCACTTCGCTTTATAGTAGATGAATGAAAATTTTGTCATCGTCTGAGGTTATGATTGCTTGCTTATATGTAGGATTTGGTTCAATTTGGTTGAGCCTTTCGAAAAAAAATATTCAAAATTTTAATCCCTATGATAATGTTCTAGTGCCAAGTATGAAGTACCAGTTTCCGTTATAGTAGATGAATGAAAATTTTATCATCGTCTAAGTTTATGATTACTTGCTTATATGTAGGATTTGGTTCAATTTGGTTAAGCCGTTCGAAAAAAATTATTCAATTTTTTTTCCATATGCTACTGTTCTAGTGCCAAGTATGAAGTACTCGTTTGCGTTATAGTAGATGAATGAAAATTAAATCATCGTCTGAGGTTATGAATGCTAGCTCATATAAAAGATTTGGTTCAATTTGGACGAGCCGTTCGAAAAAAAATTTTCTAAATTTTAATATATATATGTTACGGTTCTAGTAATAAGTATGAAGTACTCGTTTGCGTTATATTACATGAATGAAATTTAAATCATCGTCAGAAGTTATGAATGCTAGCTTATATATAAGATTAGGTTCAATTTGGTTGAGCAGTTCGAAAAAAATTATTCAAATTTTAATAAATATGTTACTGTTCTAGTGTCAAGTACCACTTCGCGTTAAATTTTTTTTAGAACGGCTCGTCCAAATTAAACCAAATCTTTTATATAAGCTAGCATTCATAACCTCAGACGATGATTTAATTTTCATTCATCTACTATAACGCGAAGTGGTACTTTATACTTGACACTAGAACAGTAACATATGGTTTAAAAATTTGAATTTTCATTTTGGAACGGCTTAACCAAATTGAACCAAATCTTATATATAAGCTAACATTCATAATCTCAGACGATGATAAAATTTTCAATCATCTACTATAACGCTATAACACTAGAACAGTAACATATGGTTTAAAAAATTGAATAATTTTTTTCGAATGGCTCAACCAAATTGAACCAAATTTTATATATGAGCTAGCATTCATAACCTCAGAGTATTATTTAATTTTCACTTGTCTACTATAACGCAAACTGGTACTTCATACTTGGCACTAGAACAGTAACATATGGTTTAAAAAATTGAATAATTTTTTTCGAATGGCTCAACCAAATTGAACCAAATCCTACATATAAGCAAGTAATCATAAATTCAGACGATGATAAAATTTTCATTCATCTACTATAACGCGAAGTGGTACTTCATACTTGACACTAGAACAGTAACATATGGTTTAAAATTTTGAATTTTTTTTTCGAACGGCTCAACCATATTGAACCAAATCTTATATATAAGCTAGCATTCATAATTTCAGACGATTGTTTAATTTTCATTCATCTACTATAACGCGAACTGGTTCTTCATACTTGACACTAGAACAGTAACATATGGTTTCAAATTTTGAATAATTTTTTTCGAACGGCTCAACAAATTGAACCAAATTTTATATATAAGCTAGCATTCATAAACTCAGACGATGATATAATTTTCATTCATCTACTAGAATAGTAACATATGTATTAAAATTTTGTATAATTTTTTTCGAACGGCTCAACCAAATTGAATCAAATCCTACATATAAGCAAGCAATCATAACCTCAGACGATGATAAAATTTTCATTCATCTACTATAACGCGAAGTGGTACTTTATACTTGACACTAGAACAGTAACATATGGTTTAAAAATTTGAATTTTCATTTTCGAACGGCTTAACCAAATTGAACCAAATCTTATATATAAGCTAACATTCATAATCTCAGACGATGATAAAATTTTCAATCATCTACTATAACGCGAAGTGGTAGTTCATACTTAACACTAGAATAGTAACATATGGTTTAAAAAATTGAATATTTTTTTTCGAATGGCTCAACCAAATTGAACCAAATTTTATATATGAGCTAGCATTCATAACCTCAGAGTATTATTTAATTTTCATTTATCTACTATAACGCATACTGGTACTTTATACTTGGCACTAGAACAGTAACATATGGTTTAAAAAATTGAATAATTTTTTTCGAATGGCTCAACCAAATTGAACCAAATCCTACATATAAGCAAGTAATCATAAATTCAGACGATGATAAAATTTTCATTCATCTACTATAACGCGAAGTGGTACTTCATACTTGTCACTAGAACAGTAACATATGGTTTAAAATTTTGAATTTTTTTTTCGAACGGCTCAACCAAATTGAACCAAATATTATATATAAGCCAGCATTCATAATTTCAGACGATTATTAAATTTAAATTCATCTACTATAACGCGAACTGGTTCTTCATACTTGACACTAGAACAGTAACATATGGTTTAAAAATTGAATAATTTTTTTCGAATGGCTCAACCAAATTGAACCAAATTTTATATATGAGCTAGCATTCATAACCTCAGAGTATTAATTAATTTTCATTTATCTACTATAACGCAAACTGGTACTTCATACTTGGCACTAGAACAGTAACATATGGTTTAAAAAATTGAATAATTTTTTTCGAATGGCTCAACCTAATTGAACCAAATTCTACATATAAGCAAGTAATCATAAACTCAGACGATGATAAAATTTTCATTCATCTACTATAACGCGAAGTGGTACTTCATACTTGACACTAGAACAGTAACATATGGTTTAAAATTTTGAATAATTTTTTTCGAACGGCCAAACCAAATTGAACCAAATTTTATATATAAGCTAGCATTCATAAACTCAGACGATGATATAATTTTCATTCATCTACTATAACGCGAAGTGGTACTTCATACTTGACACTAGAACAGTAACATATGGTTTAAAATTTTGAATAATTTTTTTCGAACGGCTCAAACAAATTAAACCAAATTTTATATATGAGCTAGCATTCATAACCTCAGACTATGATTTAATTTTCATTCATCTACTATAACGCAAACTGGTACTTCATACTTGGCACTAGAACAGTAACATATGGTTTAAAAAATTGAATAATTTTTTTCGAATGGCTCAACCAAATTGAACCAAATCCTACATATAAGAAAGTAATCATAAATTCAGACGATGATAAAATTTTCATTCATCTACTATAACGCGAAGTGGTACTTCATACTTGACACTAGAACAGTAACATATGGTTTAAAATTTTGAATTTTTTTTTCGAACGGCTCAACCATATTGAACCAAATCTTATATATAAGCTAGCATTCATAATTTCAGACGATTGTTTAATTTTCATTCATCTACTATAACGCGAACTGGTTCTTCATACTTGACACTAGAACAGTAACATATGGTTTCAAATTTTGAATAATTTTTTTCGAACGGCTCAACAAATTGAACCAAATTTTATATATAAGCTAGCATTCATAAACTCAGACGATGATATAATTTTCATTCATCTACTAGAACAGTAAGATATGTATTAAAATTTTGTATAATTTTTTTCGAACGGCTCAACTAAATTGAATCATACATATTGAATCCTACATATAAGCAAGCAATCATAACCTCAGACGATGATAAAATTTTCATTCATGTACTATAACGCGAAGTGGTACTTTATACTTGACACTAGAACAGTAACATATGGTTTAAAAATTTGAATTTTCATTTTCGAACGGCTTAACCAAATTGAACCAAATCTTATATATAAGCTAACATTCATAATCTCAGACGATGATAAAATTTTCAATCATCTACTATAACGCGAAGTGGTACTTTATACTTGACACTAGAACAGTAACATATGGTTTAAAATTTTGAAAAATTTTTTTCGCACGGCTCGTCCAAATTGTACCAAATCTTATATATAAGTTAGCATTCATAACCTCAGACGATTATTTAATTTTCATTGATCTCTACTATAACGCGAACTGGTACTTCATACTTGGCATTAGAACAGTAACATATGGTTTAAAATTTTTTTTTTAACTGCCCAAATTTTATATTTAAGCTTGCATTCATCACCTCACACGTTGGTAAAAATTTCATTGATCTACTACAACGCATAGGGCTTCTACATACTTTTACCATGACGATTGCATATTTAGCGTTTTCAGCCTGAGACCTCTTCAAATATGATGGTTAGCATAAAATACTACTTTGGGTTATAGTAGACCAATGAAAATTTTACCAATGTCTGAGGTGACGAATGAAAGCTTAAATATAAAATCTGGTTCAATTTGGTTAAGCCGCTCAAAAAAAATAAATCAAAATTTGAAATCATATGTTACAGTTCTAGTGGGTTAATTTTTTTTTTTATTTTCAAACTACTCAACTAAATAGAACCAAATATTAAATATAAGTAAACATTCATTCCCTCAGACGATAATAAAAATTTCATGCATCTACTACACGCAAAGTGGTACTTCATACTTGGCACTCAAACAATACCATTTGGGTTAAAATTTTGAATTATTTTTTCCGAGCGGCTTAACCAAATTGAACCAAATTTTATATTTAAGCTTTCATTCGTCACCTCAGACATTGGTAAATTTTTCATTGGTCTACTAAAACGCAAAGTACTATTTTATGCTAACCATCCTAATTGAAGAGATCTCAGGCTGAAAACGCTAAAAATGCAATCGTCATGTAGTAGCCCTTTGCGTTGTAGTAGGTCAAGGAAATTTTTACCAACGTTTGAGGTGATGAATGCAAGCTTAAATATAAAATTTGGTTCAATTTGATTTTGCCGTTTAAAAAAAAATTAATAATTTTAAACCATATTATACAGTTCTAGTGCAAAGTATGAAGTACTCGTTTGCGTTATAGTAGATGAATGGAAATTAAATCATCGTCTGAGGTTATGAATGCTAGCTTATATAAAAGATTTGGTTCGATTTGAACGAGCCGTTCGAAAAAAATTTTTCAAAATTTTAAACCATAAGTTACTGTTCTAGTGTCAAGTATGAAGTGCGACTTCGCGTTATAGTAGATGAATGAAAATTTTATCATCGTCTGAGGTTATGATTGCTTGCTTATATGTAGGATTTGGTTCAATTTGGCTGAGCCGTTCGAAAAAAATTTTTCAAAATTTTAAACCATATGTTACTGTTCTAGTGTCAAGTATAAAGTACCACTTCGCGTTATAGTAGATGAATGAAAATTTTGTCATCGTCTGAGGTTATGATTGCTTGCTTGTATGTAGGATTTGGGTCAATTTGGTTGAGCCGTTCGAAAAAAATTATTCAAAATTTTAATACATATGTTACTGTTCTAGTGTCAAGTATGAAGTGCCACTTCGCGTTATAGTAGATGAATGAAAATTTTATCATCGTCTGAGTTTATGATTACTTGCTTATATGTAGGATTTGGTTCAATTTGGTTGAGCCGTTCGAAAAAAATTATTCAATTTTTTAAAAACCACATATTACTGTTCTAGTGCCAAGAATGAAGTACCAGTTTGCGTTATAGTAGATGAATGAAAATTAAATCATACTCTGAGGTTATGAATGCTAGCTCATATATAAAATTTGGTTCAATTTGGTTGAGCCGTTCGAAAAAAATTATTCAAATTTTTAAACCATATGTTACTGTTCTTGTGTCAAGTATAAAGTACCACTTCGCATTATACTAGATGAATGAAAATTAAATCATCGTCTGAGGTTATAAATGCTAACTTATATAAAAGATTTGGTTCAATTTGGACGAGCCGTTCGAAAAATTTTTTTTAAATATTTAACCATAAGTTACTGATCTAGTGTCAAGTATAAAGTACCACTTCGCGTTATAGTAGATGAATGAAAATTAAATCATCTTCTGAGGTTATGAATGCTAGCTTATATAAAAGATTTGTTTCAATTTGGACGAGCCGTTCGAAGAATATTTTTCAAAATTTCAATAAATATGTTAGTGTTCTAGTGATAAGTATGAAGTACTCGTTTGCGTTATATTAGATGAATGAAAATTAAATCATCGTCAGAGGTTATGAATGCTAGCTTATATATAAAATTTGGTTCAATATGGTTGGGCCGTTCGAAAAAAAATATTCAAAATTTTAATACATATGCTACTGTTCTAGTGTCAAGTATGAAGTACCACTTCGTGTTATGGTAGATATATGAAACTTTTATCATTGTCTGAGGTTATGATTGTTAGCTTATATATAAGATTTGGTTTAATTTGGTTGAGCCGTTCGAAAAAAATAATTCAAAATTTTAATCCATATGTTACTGTTCTACTGCCAAGTATGAAGTACCACTTCACGTTATAGTAGATGAATGAAAATTAAATAATCGTCTGAGGTTATGAATGCTAGCTTATATATAAGATTTGGTTCAATTTGTTGAGCCGTTCGAAAAAAATTTTCAAAATTTGAAACCATAAGTTACTGTTCTAGTGTCAAGTATAAAGTACCACTTCGCGTTATATGAATGAAAATTTTATCATCGTCTGAGGTTATGATTGCTTGCTTGTATGTAGGATTTGGGTCAATTTGGTTGAGCCGTTCGAAAAAAATTATTCAAAATTTTAACACATATGTTACTGTTCTACTGCCAAGTATGAAGTACCACCACGTTATAGTAGATAAATGAAAATTATATTATCGTCTGAGTTTATGAATGCTAGCTTATATATAAA
Organism: Pediacus dermestoides; assembly: GCA_963942485.1. Classification (NCBI taxonomy): domain Eukaryota; kingdom Metazoa; phylum Arthropoda; class Insecta; order Coleoptera; family Cucujidae; genus Pediacus; species Pediacus dermestoides. The sequence goes on along the minus strand of OZ012630.1, from coordinate 11,538,329 downwards.
ATTTGGTTCAATTTGTTGAACCGTTTGAAAAAAATTATTCAAAATTTTAAACCATATGTTACTGTTCTAGTATCAAGTATGAAGTACCAGTTCGCGTTATAGTAGAGATCAATGAAAATCAAATAATCGTCTGAGGTTATGAATGCTAGCTTATATATAATATTTGGTTCAATTTGGACGAGCCGTTCGAAAAAAATTTTTCAAAATTTTAAACCATATGTTACTGTTCTAGTGTCAATTATGAAGTACCACTTCGCGTTATAGTAGATGAATGAAAATTTTGTCATCGTCTGAGGTTATGATTGCTTGCTTATATGTAGGATTTGGTTCAATTTGGTTGAGCCTTTCGAAAAAAAATATTCAAAATTTTAATCCCTATGATACTGTTCTAGTGCCAAGTATGAAGTACTCGTTTGCGTTATAGTAGATGAATGAAAATTAAATCATCGTCTGAGGTTATGAATGCTAGCTTATATAAAAGATTTGGTTCAATTTGGACGAGCCGTTCGAAAAAATATTTTCAAAATTTTAATATATATGTTACTTTTCTAGCAATAAGTATGAAGTACTCGTTTGCGTTATATTAGATGAATGAAATTTAAATCTTCGTCAGAAGTTATGAATGCTAGCTTATATATAAGATTAGGTTCAATTTGGTTGAGCCGTTCGAAAAAAATTATTCAAATTTTAATAAATATGTTACTGTTCTAGTGTCAAGTATAAAGTACCACTTCGCGTTCAATTTTTTTCGAACGGCTCGTCCAAATTGAACCAAATCTTTTATATAAGCTAACATTCATAATCTCAGACGATGATAAAATTTTCAATCATCTACTATAACGCGAAGTGGTAGTTCATATTTGACACTAGAACAGTAACATATGGTTTAAAAAATTGAATAATTTTTTTTGAATGTCTCAACCAAATTGAACCAAATTTTATATATGAGCTAGCATTCATAACCTCAGAGTATTATTTAATTTTCATTTATCTACTATAACGCAAACTGGTACTTCATACTTGGCACTAGAACAGTAACATACGGTTTAAAAAATTGAATAATTTTTTTCGAATGGCTCAACCAAATTGAACCAAATCCTACATATAAGCAAGTAATCATAAACTCAGACGATGATAAAATTTTCATTCATCTACTATAACGCGAAGTGGTACTTCATACTTGACACTAGAACAGTAACATATGGTTTCAAATTTTGAATAATTTTTTTTGAACGGCTCAACAAATTGAACCAAATTTTATATATAAGCTAGCATTCATAAACTCAGACGATAATATAATTTTCATTCATCTACTATAACGCGAAGTGGTACTTCATACTTGACACTAGAACAGTAACATATGTATTAAAATTTTGTATAATTTTTTTTGAACGGCTCAACCAAATTGAATCAAATCCTACATATAAGCAAGCAATCATAACCTCAGACGATGATAAAATTTTCATTCATCTACTATAACGCGAAGTGGTACTTTATACTTGACACTAGAACAGTAACATATGGTTTAAAATTTTTAAAAATTTTTTTCGAACGGCTCAACCAAATTGAACCAAATCTTATATATAAGCTAACATTCATAATCTCAGACGATGATAAAATTTTCAATGATCTATTATAACGCGAAGTGTTAGTTCATACTTGACACTAGAACAGTAACATATGGTTTAAAAAATTGTATCAATTTTTTTGAACGGCTCGTCCGAATTGAACCAAATCTTCTATATAAGCTAGCATTTATAACCTCAGACGATGATTTAATTTTCATTCATCTACTATAACGCGAAGTGGTACTTTATACTTGACACTAGAACAGTAACATATGGTTTAAAAATTTGAATTTTCTTTTTCGAACGGCTCAACCAAATTGAACCAAATCTTATATATAAGCGAACATTCATAATCTCAGACGATGATAAAATTTTCATTCATCTACTATAACGCGAAGTGGTACTTCATACTTGACACTAGAACAGTAATATATGGTTTAAAATTTTTAAAATTTTTTTTCATACGGCTCAACCAAATTGAACCCAATACTACATATAAGCAAGCAATCATAACCTCAGACGATGATAAAATTTTCATTCATCTACTATAACGCGAAGTGGTACTTTATAGTTGAAACTAGAACAGTAACTTATGGTTTAAAATTTTGAAAAAATTTTTTCGAACGGCTCGTCCGAATTGAACCAAATCTTCTATATAAGCTAGCATTTATAACCTCAGACGATGATTTAATTTTCATTCATCTACTATAACGCGAGGTGGTACTTCATACTTGACACTAGAACAGTAACATATGGTTTAAAATTTTGAATAATTTTTTTCGAACGGCCAAACCAAATTGAACCAAATTTTATATATAAGCTAGCATTCATAAACTCAGACGATGATATAATTTTCATTCATCTACTATAACGCGAAGTGGTACTTCATACTTGACACTAGAACAGTAACATATGGTTTAAAATTTTGAATAATTTTTTTCGAACGGCTCAAACAAATTAAACCAAATTTTATATATGAGCTAGCATTCATAACCTCAGACTATGATTTAATTTTCATTCATCTACTATAACGCAAACTGGTACTTCATACTTGGCACTAGAACAGTAACATATGGTTTAAAAAATTGAATAATTTTTTTCGAATGGCTCAACCAAATTGAACCAAATCCTACATATAAGAAAGTAATCATAAATTCAGACGATGATAAAATTTTCATTCATCTACTATAACGCGAAGTGGTACTTCATACTTGACACTAGAACAGTAACATATGGTTTAAAATTTTGGATTTTTTTTTCGAACGGCTCAACCATATTGAACCAAATCTTATATATAAGCTAGCATTCATAATTTCAGACGATTGTTTAATTTTCATTCATCTACTATAACGCGAACTGGTTCTTCATACTTGACACTAGAACAGTAACATATGGTTTCAAATTTTGAATAATTTTTTTCGAACGGCTCAACAAATTGAACCAAATTTTATATATAAGCTAGCATTCATAAATTCAGACGATGATATAATTTTCATTCATCTACTAGAACAGTAACATATGTATTAAAATTTTGTATAATTTTTTTCGAACGGCTCAACCAAATTGAATCATACATATTGAATCCTACATATAAGCAAGCAATCATAACCTCAGACGATGATAAAATTTTCATTCATGTACTATAACGCGAAGTGGTACTTTATACTTGACACTAGAACAGTAACATATGGTTTAAAAATTTGAATTTTCATTTTCGAACGGCTTAACCAAATTGAACCAAATCTTATATATAAGCTAACATTCATAATCTCAGACGATGATAAAATTTTCAATCATCTACTATAACGCGAAGTGGTACTTTATACTTGACACTAGAACAGTAACATATGGTTTAAAATTTTGAAAAATTTTTTTCGCACGGCTCGTCCAAATTGTACCAAATCTTATATATAAGTTAGCATTCATAACCTCAGACGATTATTTAATTTTCATTGATCTCTACTATAACGCGAACTGGTACTTCATACTTGGCATTAGAACAGTAACATATGGTTTAAAATTTTTTTTTTAACTGCCCAAATTTTATATTTAAGCTTGCATTCATCACCTCACACGTTGGTAAAAATTTCATTGATCTACTACAACGCATAGGGCTTCTACATACTTTTACCATGACGATTGCATATTTAGCGTTTTCAGCCTGAGACCTCTTCAAATATGATGGTTAGCATAAAATACTACTTTGGGTTATAGTAGACCAATGAAAATTTTACCAATGTCTGAGGTGACGAATGAAAGCTTAAATATAAAATCCGGTTCAATTTGGTTAAGCCGCTCAAAAAAAATAAATCAAAATTTGAAATCATATGTTACAGTTCTAGTGGGTTAAATTTTTTTTTTATTTTCAAACTACTCAACTAAATAGAACCAAATATTAAATATAAGTAAACATTCATTCCCTCAGACGATAATAAAAATTTCATGCATCTACTATACGCAAAGTGGTACTTCATACTTGGCACTCAAACAGTACCATTTGGGTTAAAATTTTGAATTATTTTTTCCGAGCGGCTTAACCAAATTGAACCAAATTTTATATTTAAGCTTTCATTCGTCACCTCAGACATTGGTAAAATTTTCATTGGTCTACTAAAACGCAAAGTACTATTTTATGCTAACCATCATAATTGAAGAGATCTCAGGCTGAAAACGCTAAAAATGCAATCGTCATGTAGTAGCCCTTTGCGTTGTAGTAGATCAAGGAAATTTTTACCAACGTTTGAGGTGATGAATGCAAGCTTAAATATAAAATTTGGTTCAATTTGAATGTGCCGTTTAAAAAAAAATTAATAATTTTAAACCATATTATACAGTTCTAGTGCAAAGTATGAAGTACTCGTTTGCGTTATAGTAGATGAATGGAAATTAAATCATCGTCTGAGGTTATGAATGCTAGCTTATATAAAAGATTTGGTTCGATTTGAACGAGCGGTTCGAAAAAAATTTTTCAAAATTTTAAACCATAAGTTACTGTTCTAGTGTCAAGTATGAAGTGCGACTTCGCGTTATAGTAGATGAATGAAAATTTTATCATCGTCTGAGGTTATGATTGCTTGCTTATATGTAGGATTTGGTTCAATTTGGCTGAGCCGTTCGAAAAAAATTTTTCAAAATTTTAAACCATATGTTACTGTTCTAGTGTCAAGTATAAAGTACCACTTCGCGTTATAGTAGATGAATGAAAATTTTGTCATCGTCTGAGGTTATGATTGCTTGCTTGTATGTAGGATTTGGGTCAATTTGGTTGAGCCGTTCGAAAAAAATTATTCAAAATTTTAATACATATGTTACTGTTCTAGTGTCAAGTATGAAGTGCCACTTCGCGTTATAGTAGATGAATGAAAATTTTGTCATCGTCTGAGGTTATGATTGCTTGCTTATATGTAGGATTTGGTTCAATTTGGTTGAGCCGTTCGAAAAAAATTATTCAAAATTTTAATACATATGTTACTGTTCTAGTGTCAAGTATGAAGTGCCACTTCGCGTTATAGTAGATGAATGAAAATTTTATCATCGTCTGAGTTTATGATTACTTGCTTATATGTAGGATTTGGTTCAATTTGGTTGAGCCGTTCGAAAAAAATTATTCAATTTTTTAAAAACGACATATTACTGTTCTAGTGCCAAGAATGAAGTACCAGTTTGCGTTATAGTAGATGAATGAAAATTAAATCATACTATGAGGTTATGAATGCTAGCTCATATATAAAATTTGGTTCAATTTGGTTGAGCCGTTCGAAAAAAATTATTCAAATTTTTAAACCATATGTTACTGTTCTTGTGTCAAGTATAAAGTACCACTTCGCATTATACTAGATGAATGAAAATTAAATCATCGTCTGAGGTTATAAATGCTAACTTATATAAAAGATTTGGTTCAATTTGGACGAGCCGTTCGAAAAAATTTTTTTAAATATTTAACCATAAGTTACTGATCTAGTGTCAAGTATAAAGTACCACTTCGCGTTATAGTAGATGAATGAAAATTAAATCATCTTCTGAGGTTATGAATGCTAGCTTATATAAAAGATTTGTTTCAATTTGGACGAGCCGTTCGAAAAATATTTTTCAAAATTTCAATAAATATGTTAGTGTTCTAGTGATAAGTATGAAGTACTCGTTTGCGTTATATTAGATGAATGAAAATTAAATCATCGTCAGAGGTTATGAATGCTAGCTTATATATAAAATTTGGTTCAATATGGTTGGGCCGTTCGAAAAAAAATATTCAAAATTTTAATACATATGCTACTGTTCTAGTGTCAAGTATGAAGTACCACTTCGTGTTATGGTAGATATATGAAACTTTTATCATTGTCTGAGGTTATGATTGCTAGCTTATATATAAGATTTGGTTTAATTTGGTTGAGCCGTTCGAAAAAAAATTATTCAAAATTTTAATCCATATGTTACTGTTCTACTGCCAAGTATGAAGTACCACTTCACGTTATAGTAGATGAATGAAAATTAAATAATCGTCTGAGGTTATGAATGCTAGCTTATATATAAGATTTGGTTCAATTTGTTGAGCCGTTCGAAAAAAATTTTCAAAATTTGAAACCATAAGTTACTGTTCTAGTGTATGAAGTACCAGTTCGCGTTATAGTAGAGATCAATGAAAATTAAATAATCGTCTGAGGTTATGAATGCTAACTTATATATAAGATTTGGTACAATTTGGACGAGCCGTTCGAAAAAAATAATTCAAAATTTTAAACCGTATGTTACTGTTCTAGTGTCAAGTATAAAGTACCACTTCGCGTTATAGTAGATGAATGAAAATTTTGTCATCGTCTGAGGTTATGATTGCTTGCTTGTATGTAGGATTTGGGTCAATTTGGTTGAGCCGTTCGAAAAAAATTATTCAAAATTTTAACACATATGTTACTGTTCTACTGCCAAGTATGAAGTACCACTTCACGTTATAGTAGATGAATGAAAATTATATTATCGTCTGAGTTTATGAATGCTAGCTTATATATAAAATTTGGTTCAATTTGTTGAACCGTTTGAAAAAAATTATTCAAAATTTTAAACCATATGTTACTGTTCTAGTATCAAGTATGAAGTACCAGTTCGCGTTATAGTAGAGATCAATGAAAATCAAATAATCGTCTGAGGTTATGAATGCTAGCTTATATATAATATTTGGTTCAATTTGGACGAGCCGTTCGAAAAAAATTTTTCAAAAATTTAAACCATATGTTACTGTTCTAATGTCAATTATGAAGTACCACTTCGCGTTATAGTAGATGAATGAAAATTAAACCATAGTCTGTGGTTATGAATGCTAGCTCATATATAAAATTTGGTTCAATTTGGTTGGGCCGTTCGAAAAAAATTATTCTAAATTTTAAACCGTATGTTACTGTTCTAGTGTCAAGTATAAAGTACCACTTCGCGTTATAGTAGATGAATGAAAATTTTGTCATCGTCTGAGGTTATGATTGCTTGCTTATATGTAGGATTTGGTTCAATTTGGTTGAGCCTTTCGAAAAAAAATATTCAAAATTTTAATCCCTATGATACTGTTCTAGTGCCAAGTATGAAGTACTCGTTTGCGTTATAGTAGATGAATGAAAATTAAATCATCGTCTGAGGTTATGAATGCTAGCTTATATAAAAGATTTGGTTCAATTTGGACGAGCCGTTCGAAAAAATATTTTCAAAATTTTAATATATATGTTACTTTTCTAGCAATAAGTATGAAGTACTCGTTTGCGTTATATTAGATGAATGAAATTTAAATCATCGTCAGAAGTTATGAATGCTAGCTTATATATAAGATTAGGTTCAATTTGGTTGAGCCGTTCGAAAAAAATTATTCAAATTTTAATAAATATGTTACTGTTCTAGTGTCAAGTATAAAGTACCACTTCGCGTTCAATTTTTTTCGAACGGCTCGTCCAAATTGAACCAAATCTTTTATATAAGCTAACATTCATAATCTCAGACGATGATAAAATTTTCAATCATCTACTATAACGCGAAGTGGTAGTTCATATTTGACACTAGAACAGTAACATATGGTTTAAAAAATTGAATAATTTTTTTTGAATGTCTCAACCAAATTGAACCAAATTTTATATATGAGCTAGCATTCATAACCTCAGAGTATTATTTAATTTTCATTTATCTACTATAACGCAAACTGGTACTTCATACTTGGCACTAGAACAGTAACATACGGTTTAAAAAATTGAATAATTTTTTTCGAATGGCTCAACCAAATTGAACCAAATCCTACATATAAGCAAGTAATCATAAACTCAGACGATGATAAAATTTTCATTCATCTACTATAACGCGAAGTGGTACTTCATACTTGACACTAGAACAGTAACATATGGTTTAAAATTTTGAATTTTTTTTTCGAACGGCTCAACCAAATTGAACCAAATCTTTTATATAAGCTAGCATTCATAATTTCAGACGATTGTTTAATTTTCATTCATCTACTATAACGCGAACCGGTTCTTCATACTTGACACTAGAACAGTAACATATGGTTTCAAATTTTGAATAATTTTTTTTGAACGGCACAACAAATTGAACCAAATTTTATATATAAGCTAGCATTCATAAACTCAGACGATAATATAATTTTCATTCATCTACTATAACGCGAAGTGGTACTTCATACTTGACACTAGAACAGTAACATATGGTTTAAAATTTTGAATTTTTTTTTCGAACGGCTCAACCAAATTGAACCAAATCTTTTATATAAGCTAGCATTCATAATTTCAGACGATTGTTTAATTTTCATTCATCTACTATAACGCGAACCGGTTCTTCATACATGACACTAGAACAGTAACATATGTATTAAAATTTTGTATAATTTTTTTTGAACGGCTCAACCAAATTGAATCAAATCCTACATATGAGCAAGCAATCATAACCTCAGACGATGATAAAATTTTCATTCATCTACTATAACGCGAAGTGGTACTTTATACTTGACACTAGAACAGTAACATATGGTGTAAAATTTTTAAAAATTTTTTTCGAACGGCTCAACCAAATTGAACCAAATCTTATATATAAGCTAACATTCATAATCTCAGACGATGATAAAATTTTCAATGATCTATTATAACGCGAAGTGGTAGTTCATACTTGACACTAGAACAGTAACATATGGTTTAAAAAATTGAATCATTTTTTTCGAACGGCTCGTCCGAATTGAACCAAATCTTCTATATAAGCTAGCATTTATAACCTCAGACGATGATTTAATTTTCATTCATCTACTATAACGCGAAGTGGTACTTTATACTTGACACTAGAACAGTAACATATGGTTTAAAAATTTGAATTTTCTTTTTCGAACGGCTCAACCAAATTGAACCAAATCTTATATATAAGCTAACATTCATAATCTCAGACGATGATAAAATTTTCATTCATCTACTATAACGCGAAGTGGTACTTCATACTTGACACTAGAACAGTAATATATGGTTTAAAATTTTTAAAATTTTTTTTCGAACGGCTCAACCAAATTGAACCCAATCCTACATATAAGCAAGCAATCATAACCTCAGACGATGATAAAATTTTCATTCATCTACTATAACGCGAAGTGGTACTTTATAGTTGAAACTAGAACAGTAACTTATGGTTTAAAAATTTGAAAAAATTTTTTCGAACGGCTCGTCCGAATTGAACCAAATCTTCTATATAAGCTAGCATTTATAACCTCAGACGATGATTTAATTTTCATTCATCTACTATAACGCGAAGTGGTACTTCATACTTGACACTAGAACAGTAACATATGTATTAAAATTTTGTATAATTTTTTTCGAACGGTTCAACCAAATTGAATCAAATCCTACATATAAGCTAGCATTCATAACCTCAGACGATGATTTAATTTTCATTCATCTACTATAACGCGAAGTGGTACTTTATACTTGACACTAGAACAGTAACATATGGTTTCAAATTTTTAAAAATTTTTTTCGAACGGCTTGTCCAAATAGAACCAAATCTTCTATATAAGCTAGCATTTATAACCTCAGACGATGATAAAATTTTCATTCATCTACTATAACGCGAAGTGGTACTTTATACTTGACACTAGAACAGTAACTTATGGTTTAAAATTTTGAAAAATTTTTTCGAACGGCTCAACCAAATTGAACCAAATATTATATATAAGCTAACATTCATAATCTCAGACGATGATAAAATTTTCATTCATCTACTATAACGCGAAGTGGTACTTTATACTTGACACTAGAACAGTAACTTATGGTTTAAAATTTTGAAAAATTTTTTCGAACGGCTCAACCAAATTGAACCAAATATTATATATAAGCTAACATTCATAATCTCAGACGATGATAAAATTTTCAATCATCTACTATAACGCGAAGTGGTAGTTCATACTTGACACTAGAACAGTAACATATGGTTTAAAAATTGAATAATTTTTTTCGAATGGCTCAACCAAATTGAACCAAATTTTATATATGAGCTAGCATTCATAACCTCAGACTATGATTTAATTTTCATTCATCTGCTATAACGCAAACTGGTACTTCATACTTGGCACTAGAACATATGGTTTAAAAAATTGATTAATTTTTTTCGAACTTCTCAACCAAATTGAACCAAATTATACATATAAGCAAGTAATCATAAACTCAGACGAGGATAAAATTTTCATTCATCTACTATAACGCGAAGTGGTACTTCATACTTGACACTAGAACAGTAACATATGGTTTAAAATTTTGAATAATTTTTTCGAACGGCTCAACCAAATCGAACAAAATTTTATATATGAGCTATCATTCATAACCTCAGACTATGATTTAATTTTCATTCTTCTACTATAGCGCGAAGTGGTACTTTATACTTGACACTAGAACAGTAACATATGGTTTAAAATTTTGAAAAATTTTTTTCGAACGGCTCGTCCAAATTGAACCAAATCTTATATATAAGTTAGCATTCATAACCTCAGACGATTATTTAATTTTCATTTATCTCTACTATAACGCGAACTGGTACTTCATACTTGGTACTAGAACAGTAACATATTGTTTAAAAAATTGAATAATTTTTTTCGAACGGCTCAACCAAATTGAACCAAATCCTACATATAAGCAAGTAATCATAAATTCAGACGATGATAAAATTTTCATTCATCTACTATAACGCAAACTGGTACTTCATACTTGGCACTAGAACAGTAACATGTGGTTTAAAATTTTTTTTTTTTTAACTGCCCCAATTTTATATTTAAGCTTGCATTCATCACCTCACACGTTGGTAAAAATTTCATTGATCTACTACAACGCATAGGGCTTCTACATACTTTTACCATGACGATTGCATATTTAGCGTTTTCAGCCTGAGACCTCTTCAAATATGATGGTTAGCACAAAATACTACTTTGGGTTATAGTAGACCAATGAAAATTTTACCAATGTCTGAGGTGATGAATGAAAGCTTAAATATAAAATTTGGTTCAATTTGGTTAAGCCGCTCAAAAAAAATAAATCAAAATTTGAAACCATATGTTACAGTTCTAGTGGGTTAAATTTTTTTTTTTATTTTCAAACTACTCAACTAAATAGAACCAAATATTAAATATAAGTAAACATTCATTCCCTCAGACGATAATAAAAATTTCATGCATCTACTATACGCAAAGTGGTACTTCATACTTGGCACTCAAACAGTACCATTTGGGTTAAAATTTTGAATTATTTTTTCCGAGCGGCTTAACCAAATTGAACCAAATTTTATATTAAAGCTTTCATTCGTCACCTCAGGCATTGGTAAAATTTTCATTGGACTACTATAACCCAAAGTAGTATTTTATGCTAACCATCATAATTGAAGAGATCTCAGGCTGAAAACGCTAAAAATGCAATCGTCATGTAGTAGCCCTTTGCGTTGTAGTAGATCAAGAAATTTTTTACCAACGTTTGAGGTGATGAATGCAAGCTTAAATATAAAATTTGGTTCAATTTGGTTAAGCCGTTCGAAAAAATTATTCAAAATTTTAAACCGTATGTTACTGTTCTAGTGTCAAGTATAAAGTACCACTTCGCGTTATAGTAGATGAATGAAAATTTTGTCATAGTCTGAGGTTATGATTGCTTGCTTGTATGTAGGATTTGGGTCAATTTGGTTGAGCCGTTCGAAAAAAATTATTCAAAATTTTAACACATATGTTACTGTTCTACTGCCAAGTATGAAGTACCACTTCACGTTATAGTAGATGAATGAAAATTATATTATCGTCTGAGTTTATGAATGCTAGCCTATATATAATATTTGGTTCAATTTGTTGAACCGTTCGAAAAAAATTATTCAAAATTTTAAACCTTATGTTACTGTTCTAGTGTCAAGTATGAAGTACCAGTTCGCGTTATAGTAGAGATCAATGAAAATTAAATAATCGTCTGAGGTTATGAATGCTAGCTTATATATAAGATTTGGTTCAATTTGGACGAGCCGTTCGAAAAAAATTTTTCAAAATTTTAAACCATATGTTACTGTTCTAGTGTCAAGTATAAAGTACCACTTCGCGTTATAGTAGATGAATGAAAATTAAATCATCGTCTGAGGTTATGAATGCTAGCTTATATGTAGGATTTGGTTCAATTTGGTTGAGCCGTTCGAAAAAAATTATTCAAAATTTTAATACATATGTTACTGTTCTAGTGTCAAATATAAAGTACCACTTCGCGTTATAGTAGATGAATGAAAATTAAATCATCGTCTGAAGTTATGAATGCTAGCTTATATAAAAGATTTGGTTCAATTTGGACGAGCCGTTCGAAAAAAATTTTTCAAAATTTCAATAAATATGTTACTGTTCTAGTGATAAGTATGAAGTACTCGTTTGCGTTATATTAGATGAATGAAAATTAAATCATCGTCAGAGGTTATGAATGCTAGCTTATATATAAAATTTGGTTCAATATGGTTGGGCCGTTCGAAAAAAAATATTCAAAATTTTAATACATATGCTACTGTTCTAGTGTCAAGTATGAAGTACCACTTCGTGTTATGGTAGATATATGAAACTTTTATCATTGTCTGAGGTTATGATTGCTAGCTTATATATAAGATTTGGTTTAATTTGGATGAGCCGTTCGAAAAAAAATTATTCAAAATTTTAATCCATATGTTACTGTTCTACTGCCAAGTATGAAGTACCCCTTCACGTTATAGTAGATGAATGAAAATTAAACAATCGTCTGAGGTTATGAATGCTAGCTTATATATAAGATTTGGTTCAATTTGTTGAGCCGTTCGAAAAAATTTTTCAAAATTTGAAACCATAAGTTACTGTTCTAGTGTCAAGTATAAAGTACCACTTCGCGTTACAGTAGATGAATGAAAATTTTATCATCGTCTGAGTTTAGGATTACTTGCTTATATGTAGGATTTGGTTCAATTTGGTTGAGCCGTTCGAAAAAAATTATTCAAAATTTTAATACATATGTTACTGTTCTAGTGTCAAGTATGAAGTACCACTTCGCGTTATAGTAGATGAATGAAAATTAAATAATCGTCTGAGGTTATGAATGCTAGCTTATATATAAGATTTGGTTCAATTTGTTGAGCCGTTCGAAAAAATTTTTCAAAATTTGAAACCATAAGTTACTGTTCAAGTGTCAAGTATAAAGTACCACTTCGCGTTACAGTTGATGAATGAAAATTTTATCATCGTCTGAGTTTAGGATTACTTGATAATATGTAGGATTTGGTTCAATTTGGTTAAGCCGTTCGAAAAAATTATTCAAAATTTTAAACCGTATGTTACTGTTCTAGTGCCAAGTATGAAGTACCAGTTTGCGTTATAGTAGATGAATGAAAATTAAATTATAGTCTGAGGTTATGAATGCTAGCTCATATATAAAATTTGGTTCAATTTGGTTGAGCCGTTCTATAAAAATTATTCAAAATTTTAAACCATATGTTACTGTTCTAGTGTCAATTATGAAGTAACCCTTCGCGTTATAGTAGATGAATGAAAATTAAACCATAGTCTGAGGTTATGAATGCTAGCTCATATATAAAATTTGGTTCAATTTGGTTAAGCCGTTCGAAAAAATTATTCAAAATTTTAAACCGTATGTTACTGTTCTAGTGTCAAGTATGAAGTACCAGTTTGCGTTATAGTAGATGAATGAAAATTTTGTCATAGTCTGAGTTTATGATTGCTTGCTTGTATGTAGGATATGGGTCAATTTGGTTGAGCCGTTCGAAAAAAATTATTCAAAATTTTAACACATATGTTACTGTTCTACTGCCAAGTATGAAGTACCACTTCACGTTATAGTAGATGAATGAAAATTATATTATCGTCTGAGTTTATGAATGCTAGCCTATATATAATATTTGGTTCAATTTGTTGAACCGTTCGAAAAAAATTATTCAAAATTTTAAACCTTATGTTACTGTTCTAGTGTCAAGTATGAAGTACCAGTTCGCGTTATAGTAGAGATCAATGAAAATTAAATAATCGTCTGAGGTTATGAATGCTAGCTTATATATAAGATTTGGTTCAATTTGGTTGGGCCGTTCGAAAAAAATTATTCAAAATTTTAAACCGTATGTTACTGTTCTAGTGTCAAGTATAAAGTACCACTTCGCGTTATAGTAGATGAATGAAAATTTTGTCATCGTCTGAGGTTACGATTGCTGCTTGCTTATATGTAGGATTTGGTTTAATTTGGTTGAGCCTTTCGAAAAAAAATATTCAAAATTTTAATTCCTATGATACTGTCCTAGTGCCAAGTATGTAGTACCAGTTTGCGTTATAGTAGATGAATGAAAATTTTATCATCGTCTGAGTTTATGATTACTTGTTTATATGTAGGATTTGGTTCAATTTGGTTAAGCCGTTCGAAAAAAAATATTCAATTTTTTTAACCATATGTTACTGTTCTAGTGCCAAGTATTAAGTACTCGTTTGCGTTATAGTAGATGAATGAAAATTAAATCATCGTCTGAGGTTATGAATGCTAGCTTATATAAAAGATTTGGTTCAATTTGGACGAGCCGTTCGAAAAAAAAATTCAAAATTTTAAACCATATGTTACTGTTCTAGTGTCAAGTATGAAGTACCACTTCGCGTTATAGTATATATATATAAAATTTTAATATATATGTTACTTTTCTAGCAATAAGTATGAAGTACTCGTTTGCGTTATATTAGATGAATGAAATTTAAATCATCGTCAGAAGTTATGAATGCTAGCTTGTATATAAGATTAGGTTCAAATTGGTTGAGCCGTTCGAAAAAAATTATTCAAATTTTAATAAATATGTTACTGTTCTAGTGTCAAGTATAAAGTACCACTTCGCGTTAAATTTTTTTCGAACGGCACGTTCAAATTGAACCAAATCTTTTATATACGCTAGCATTCATAACCTCAGACGATGATTTAATTTTCATTCATCTACTATAACGCGAAGTGGTAGTTCATATTTGACACTAGAACAGTAACATATGGTTTAAAAAATTGAATAATTTTTTTTGAATGGCTCAACCAAATTGAACCAAATTTTATATGAGCTAGCATTCATAACCTCAGAGTATTATTTAATTTTCATTTATCTACTATAACGCAAACTGGTACTTCATACTTGGCACTAGAACAGTAACATATGGTTTAAAAAATTGAATAATTTTTTTCGAATGGCTCAACCAAATTGAACCAAATCCTACATATAAGCAAGTAATCATAAACTCAGACGATGATAAAATTTTCATTCATCTACTATAACGCGAAGTGGTACTTCATACTTGACACTAGAACAGTAACATATGGTTTAAAATTTTTAATTTTTTTTTCGCACGGCTCGTCCAAATTGAACCAAGCCTTATATATAAGTTAGCATTCATAAAATCAGACGATTATTTAATTTTCATTGATCTCTACTATAACGCGAACTGGTATTTCATACTTGGCATTAGAACAGTAACATATGGTTTAAAATTTTTTTTTTAACTGCCCAAATTTTATATTTAAGCTTGCATTCATCACCTCACACGTTGGTAAAAATTTCATTGATCTACTACAACGCATAGGGCTTCTACATACTTTTATCTACTACCAATTCATAATAGCCTTGATTTGACATTAATTTGAGTAAGGTAAGTCAGATTATTACGCAACATGTGTTTTAAAGAAATCATTACCACACTGAAATTTCAACAAGAAAATTCTTTCTTACAAGTCTTTATAACACAATTTTTACAATTTAGTATCTTTATAGGAAAGTTTATATTTGTAAATGTCTAATTATAATATAATATATATTGTTTAATTCTTTAAAATTTGTTATTAAAACTGGGTAATGACACTTCATACTCTTAAGTTTGATTTTTTGGAACCAGGAGAATTTTATAATAGCGTATCTACCTAGAAAAAACCCTAACTTCACGTTAGATAACGGAAAAAATTAGTTTTATTTTATAAAAAATTAGTTTTATATTTTAATAATAAATATAACACTGTCCACGTCCTCCGAGCTTTTTGTCTTATCAGCCGTAGGTTACTTATTATGACATTTTAAATTATTAATGTCGATGGTCGGTAATGTAGGTATCTGCTAAAAATTTCACCAAATGAAATATGAATGGAAGCCTTTACGTTTATGCAGATTTAGCTGTAGCTGTAGATAGTTAATAGTTCGTTAAATAATACCAATTCCGAAAAAAACAAGAGACTTAACTCAATAAAACATTGTGATATAACACCGTAACAACAAATAAATTATTTATTATATATATTAACAACACAGTTAGAACACTCGTACAAATTAACCCCAGATTGTGATTGCGAACTGTTTATTTTATTTGAAGTTTGTAGTGGTCGTATTTGGATATCTTTAGAACAGGAAGGTAGGTTTTCCTTCTCCCCTAAAATTCTCCGTGCATTTTGTTTTTTATTTTCAGCTGAAGCATCAATGTATCCTTCAGCGACTGTATTCGACTTCCAGCCACCATGTCGTTTTATTGTTAAAATATCTACCCCTGCATCAGCTAAAAGCGACGTTGAGGACCTTCTAAAGCAATGTCCAGTATACATTTTTGGATTAGTTAACTTCAGAAATTGTGCTATAAGTGTTGGTACATTTCCAATGGTATTTACACCAACTGGTTGCCTTATACATCTTCCATTTCTGTACCCAAGGAAAAAGCGATTATGGTCACAGTGCACCGGTCGAAGCTTAACATATTGCCTAACAATCTCGAGCATATTTATATCTTCAAAATTACCAACTGATATGTAAAACTCCCGTGTAATTTTTGTTTTTGTATTCGGTATCAAGACGCGAAAGTAATCTCCTTCATCCCTTACATTTTCTTGTAATAAATTTGTGATTTCTTCTCGTCTACAAGCCCCTGCGAGGCCAAAAATCAAAACAACCTTGAAATATATTTCATAAGTTAACAAAATGTATCAAAAAATATCTTGTGAAAGTTACCTTCATCAATAAAAATTTCTCATTATTTGCGTCTTGTAGGAATTTTCTTATATCATTCTTGGTCAACACTTTGGATTTTTTGGGCTTATACCCTTCTGACTGTCTTTTCAAAAATGCTATTAACTGAATATATTTTTTTATGTCTACATTTTTCTTAATTGTGAATTCGGTTCGCAACATTGAAAAATAACACCAAAGTGATGAACATTTGTGAATTTTACTCAATTCACTAAAATATGCTAGTAAAGCGTGTTCCTTCACTATGTTTTTTACTTTCTTCTCTTTACACCAATTTTCGTATCGATGATACTGTTGTTCATATTTTAATTTTGATTTTTCAGGTACTAGACCTGAAATAACGTTTGATGCTGCTTCTTCAATATCTGAGGGCAAATTTTCATCTGAAGAACTCATTTTATACTATTTATTAGAAATTCTTAATGTTTCTGACGTTAAACCACAGACTATATCGCTAAACTTATTAAAACAGTCATGGCAAGAGTAAACTTAAAACTAATTGAGAACAAGTGGAAATTTGACATAAAATAGCTTTACTAGGTACCTAATTGTTTTAATTTGTAAATATGTATGTAAATATGATGATTTGTAAATATGTATGTAAATATAATAATTATAATATGTTAGCTATAAATTGTTTAATTATTCGAAAATTTATAATTCAAATTTATTGTTATCTAGCGCTGGCATAACTTCATGTTAGATAATCCAGTACGACAACTTGACGACAACTACTGAGCAATGTCGCTGGAAATAAATTCAAAATTCATTTTTAATTATTTGGACGGTAGTAGATAAAATCTTGTATATTACACATGGGATATACACACATTAACATATTCGTCTGATTACAGAACTCGTCTACGACTCGTTCTGCAATTTCCAGACTCTTATGTTAATGATGTTCATATCCCACTTATAATATAAATAACTATTACCATGACGATTGCATATTTAGCGTTTTCAGCCTGAGACCTCTTCAAATATAAAATCTGGTTCAATTTGGTTAAGCCGCTCAAAAAAAATAAATCAAAATTTGAAACCATATGTTACAGTGTTAAAATTGGCAACCCTTGCACGCAGCAGACATGCGCTTGCGCGTAGCGCATCTCCTACAACGGCAGAGGGACCACGCCATCTTTTTACATTCATCAGTTCAGTTCAATATATTCACTATCTTAAACTGTTGGTTTTATTCCACTTCCAACACTGCCGCAACAGGTTATGGGCCCAGGCCTACCCGCCGCCCAGTGGAATTAAAATTTTCAGTAAAAAAGTAAAAACACGTGCCGTGCCTTTATCAGTCTGTCCCTAGCGCTCTCAAAATGGTGACAAGTTCAACGAACAACTTGGTGAGAATGCCATTGCTGTCCAAGGACAACTACGACACCTGGAAAATTCAAATGAAAGCCGTCTTATTCAAAAGCAACCTCTGGAAGTATGTGAACAGAGAAATCGTAGAGCCCGAACTGAACGAAACCTCAACCGTCGGCGAACAGAGAAAACACGAGGAATGGATGGAAAAGGACCAATTATCCAAGTCCGATATAATACTTTCAATAGCCCCGTCAGAGCTGAAGCAAATCAAATATTGCGAATCGTCACATGAAATGTGGGAGAAATTACGTGAAATCTACCAATCAACCGGCCCCGCAAGAAAAGCAGCACTACTAAAAAGGCTGATATTGCAGAAAATGGACGAAGAAGGTGACATTCGAGAACATCTAAGAGAATTTTTTGACACAGTAGACAAACTAGAAGAGATGGGAATAGATATTAATCTGGATCTCCTAACCATCGTTTTACTATACAGTCTACCTACCAACTTTGAAAATTTCAGGTGTGCAATTGAAGCACGGGACCTACTACCCGACCCTGATGCTCTTAGAATAAAAATCATCGAAGAAGCAGACTCCCGAAAATGCAACGACAGCTCGAGCGTTCCGAACGCGATGTTAGCCAGAAGAAAACAGCCAAATTTCAAATCACGCGCCAGCGGAAACGGCAGAGGGCGCCGAGAACGATATGTCACAGCTGAGAATGACAGTAAGCAGGGTGAATTCAAGTTCAGATGTCACAGATGCCGTCAAATTGGACACAAAGCTGCCCAATGTAAACAAAAACTGGAAAAGGTTACAAATTCAATGTTTTGTACACCTGAAGATTGCAACGCCTGCCTACCTACAAGTACAGCGAATGTGTGGTGCATTGATAGTGGAAGTTCATCGCATTTGTGCAACGATAATAACCGTTTTAAGGACTTAACCAAAACAACCATTAGGAAACTGCACCTAGCCAATGGTTCTTTCACAGATATCCTTGCAAAAGGCACCGTGAACTTTGTGACAGACGGAAAAAGCAATCAACAGCACATCGAGCTAAAGGACACCCTACACGTCCCAGAACTCAAGACAAATTTATTGTCTGTTGCCAAAATCTGCGAAAATGGTTTTCGTGTAACATTTAACGGAGACAAGGCTGAAGTTTCAGACCGTACAGGCAATGTTATCATGACTGGAAATCGTACAGGTGACCTCTACTACGTTAACGACGTCAGCGAGATGGCAAATCAGGTAACAGTGACCAGATACCCTGAAACAGCTACAAAAAACACACTTTTGTGGCACCGCCGAATAGGTCATTTAAATTTCGCAGATCTAAAGAAACTTTCAACATGTGTAGACGCTAAAATTTGTGAAATCAAGAACACAACCGAACTGCAGTGTGATGTGTGCATTCGTGGTAAACTAGCGTGTATTCCATATCCTGAAAAGTCTGACAGAGCCACAGAACCCCTGGAAATAGTGCATTCAGACTTGTGCGGCCCTATGAATACTACGTCATTGAACGGAAGCCGTTATGTAATTACTTTCATCGACGATTGTACGCGATGGTGCGAAGTATATTTTCTAAAACAGAAAAGTGAAGCTCTCGTAAAATTTAAAGATTTTAAAGCTAAAATTGAAAACTCTATGAACCGTAAAATCAAATATTTGCAAACAGATAATGGTACGGAATATGTATGTCGTGATTTCGAAAGTTTCTTACGTGAGTACGGAATTCAACGACGCCTCACAGTGCCGTACAGCCCAGCCCAAAACGGCGTCGCCGAACGAAAAAATCGTACCTTAGTTGAGATGGCCAGATGTCTTCTGATTCAGGCTGGAATGCCCACTAAGTTCTGGGCTGAAGCAGTCAACACAGCCAGTTATATCAGAAACTGATGCCCCTCAAGGTCACTCGATGGCAAAACACCATTTGAAGCGAGATATGGGAAAATTCCGAAAATCAACCACTTCAAAACTTTCGGGTGCAGAGGATTTGCATTAAAGAAGGGACCTTCCACCGGAAAATTCAACCCCAAGGTCGATGAATGCATACTAGTTGGTTATTCAACCGAATCCAAGGGATACCGAGCGTACGTCCCTGCCAAAAGAGCCGTCATCACTACACGAGATGTAAAATTCCTGGAGGACTCCTTCCCAACTGTTTCGGAAATCTTAAACGATTTTCCCCAGGAGGAAAACGTGAGTATTGAGGCTTTTATAGATTTTAATCCTCCTATTGTCCTAGATACTCCCAATCTCGACGAATACACACCAGGCGACGACTCCGTAGACGCAGCGAAGGATTCCGAACCAGCTGACCCAGCGGACGGCGAACCCCCTGGAGAAGACGAACCAGAACAAACGCGCAGAGGGCCTGGAAGGCCAGCAATCATCCGGACGGGACAAAAGGGCCGACCACGCAAGCGACACCACATGGTTAGCGTCGCCGAAAGCTCTTTGGCCGTCATCCCCTCCGACAATGACCTGGAACTTGCATTCAGCGCCGAAATACCCATCCAGGAGGCCATGCGAGGTTCCGCAGCCGACGAATGGCTCCGAGAAATTGGCCATGAAGTAAAGTCAATCTTAGAAAAGGACACCTGGGACCTGGTGGAGCGTCCCCAGGGAACGCATGTTGTTGGAAGTCGTTTCGTCCTGCGAAACAAATACAACGAACATGGAAATGTCGAAAGAAGAAAAGCACGTCTCGCTGCCCGTGGCTTCTCGCAGATACCCGGACTAGAATTCGACGCCACCTTCTCGCCCGTAGCCAGAATGGGAACTATCCGTCTTCTAGTTGCATTAGCCAGCCGTTTCGACATGCAAATAAACCAGCTTGACATTACAACAGCCTACCTTAATGGTGAAATGGACAAGGAAGTCTACATGAGTACTCCCCCATACCTGGAAGAGGGCCTGGAGGACCTCATCCGCAACGAGCCTCATTCCAACCCTATACGAAGCAAAGCGAAAAATATGTTGCAGGCTGTAAAAGGTGGAAACATGGTATGCCGCCTAAAAAAGTCACTATACGGTCTACGCCAGTCCGGAAAGCAGTGGTATGAAAAACTAAGCCAAAGCCTTATGAAGTTTGGAGCCGCCGCATGCCAATGTGATCCTTGTATGTTTTACGTGGGACAGGGGGAAGATGTTATGCTAATAGCTGTATATGTGGACGACATCATCATAGCTTGCAAGGACCCGAAGAAAATTCAAGACTTCAAAGCCCACTTGAACAGCGAATTTGAGGTCAAAGACCTCGGAAAATTGAATTACTGCCTAAGTATCGAATTCTCGATGAAGGAGGACGGAATTTTCATGAGCCAACCCGGTTACATTCGAGAAATTATCGAACGTTTCAACATGACCAGCTGTAATCCCGTCAAAACTCCCATGGTTGCCGGTCTCAAACTTGAAAAACCTAACTCATCGGACAACCGGCCTTACCGTGAGCTCGTGGGGGCCCTGATGTATTTATCTGTGTGCAGCAGGCCTGATATCGCTCACGCTGTGAGTGTTCTGAGTCAGTTCAACGATTGCCATCAGGAAATACACTGGACTGCCGCTAAACGTGTCCTGAGGTACCTGAAGGGCACGATGGATCTGGGGCTCCACTTTCGACGCTCGTCTCAGCCGTTAATGGGTTATGTCGACGCAGACTGGGGAAACGATGAATCCGATCAGAAATCATTCACTGGATTTTGCTTCTTGTCAGGAGGCTCAGCCATTTCATGGGAATCCAGGAAACAAAGGACTGTGGCGCTATCCTCCACAGAGGCCGAATTTGTCGGAATTGTCGAGGCTACAAAAGAGGCGAAATACTTATCCGCCTTTTTATCCGAGCTGGGGCTCCCGAAACTTGGCGCACCTGTTATATTTAACGACAACATGAGTGCATTGGAACTTGTTAAAAGCCAGGCCTTTCATGCACGAACGAAACACATGGATATCAAGTACTACTTCGTCAGGGAGGCCGCCCAAAATAAGGAAATTACTTTGAAGTACTGCCCCACAGACGAGATGACAGCCGACGTGTTAACCAAGGGACTGCCGCACCTAAAACACTCCGTCTTTTCGACCTCTATGGGTTTGGAGGGTGCAAGCGTTGAGGGGGAATGTTAAAATTGGCAACCCTTGCACGCAGCAGACATGCGCTTGCGCGTAGCGCATCCTCTACAACGGCAGAGGGACCACGCCATCTTTTTACATTCATCAGTTCAGTTCAATATATTCACTATCTTAAACTGTTGGTTTTATTCCACTTCCAACACTGCCGCAACATACAGTTCTAGTGGGTTAAATTTTTTTTTTATTTTCAAACTACTCAACTAAATAGAACCAAATATTAAATATAAGTAAACATTCATTCCCTCAGACGATAATAAAAATTTCATGCATCTACTATACGCAAAGTGGTACTTCATACTTGGCACTCAAACAGTACCATTTGGGTTAAAATTTTGAATTATTTTTTCCGAGCGGCTTAACCAAATTGAACCAAATTTTATATTTAAGCTTTCATTCGTCACCTCAGACATTGGTAAAATTTTCATTGGTCTACTAAAACGCAAAGTAGTATTTTATGCTAACCATCATAATTGAAGAGATCTCAGGCTGAAAACGCTAAAAATGCAATCGTCATGTAGTAGCCCTTTGCGTTGTAGTAGATCAAGGAAATTTTTACCAACGTTTGAGGTGATGAATGCAAGCTTAAATATAAAACTTGGTTCAATTTGATTGTGCCGTTTAAAAAAAAAATTAATAATTTTAAACCATATTATACAGTTCTAGTGCCAAGTAAGAAGTACCACTTCGCTTTATAGTAGATGAATGGAAATTAAATCATCGTCTGAGGTTATGAATGCTAGCTTATATAAAAGATTTGGTTCGATTTGAACGAGCCGTTCGAAAAAAATTTTTCAAAATTTTAAACCATAAGTTACTGTTCTAGTGTCTAGTATGAAGTGCGACTTCGCGTTATAGTAGATGAATGAAAATTTTATCATCGTCTGAGGTTATGATTGCTTGCTTATATGTAGGATTTGGTTCAATTTGGCTGAGCCGTTCGAAAAAAATTTTTCAAAATTTTAAACCATATGTTACTGTTCTAGTGTCAAGTATAAAGTACCACTTCGCGTTAAATTTTTTTCGAACGGCTCGTCCAAATTGAACCAAATCTTTTATATAGGCTAGCATTCATAACCTCAGGCGATGATTTAATTTTCATTCATCTACTATAACGCGAAGTGGTACTTTGTACTTGACACTAGATCAGTAACATATGGTTTAAAAATTTGAATAATTTTTTCGAATGGCTCAACCAAATTGAACCAAATTTTATATGAGCTAGCATTCATAACCTCAGAGTATTATTTAATTTTCATTTATCTACTATAAGGCAAACTGGTACTTCATACTTGGCACTAGAACAGTAACATATGGTTTAAAAATTGAATAATTTTTTTCGAATGGCTCAACCAAATTGAACCAAATCCTACATATAAGCAAGTAATCATAAATTCAGACGATGATAAAATTTTCATTCACTATAACGCGAAGTGGTACTTCATACTTGACACTAGAACAGTAACATATGGTTTAAAATTTTGAATTTTTTTTTCGAACGGCTCAACCAAATTGAACCAAATCTTATATATAAGCTAGCATTCATAATTTCAGACGATTATTTAATTTTCATTCATCTACTATAACGCGAACTGGTTCTTCATACTTGACACTAGAACAGTAACATGGTTTCAAATTTTGAATAATTTTTTTCGAACGGCTCAACAAATTGAACCAAATTTTATATATAAGCTAGCATTCATAAACTCAGACGATGATATAATTTTCATTCATCTACTATAACGCGAAGTGGTACTTCACACTTGACACTAGAACAGTAACATATGTATTAAAATTTTGTATAATTTTTTTCGAACGGCTTAACCAAATTGAATCAAATCCTACATATAAGCAAGCAATCATAACCTCAGACGATGATAAAATTTTCATTCATCTACTATAACGCGAAGTGGTACTTCATACTTGACACTAGAACAGTAACATATGTATTAAAATTTTGAATAATTTTTTTCGAACGGCTCAACCAAATTGAATAAAACTCTACATATAAGCAAGCAATCATAACCTCAGACGATGATAACATTTTCATTCATCTACAATAACGCGAAGTGGTACTTCATACTTGACACTAGAACAGTAACATATGTATTAAAATTTTGAATAATTTTTTTCGAACGGCTCAACCAAATTGAATAAAACTCTACATCTAAGCAAGCAATCATAACCTCAGACGATGATAACATTTTCATACATCTACAATAACGCGAAGTGGTACTTCATACTTGACACTAGAACAGTAACCTATTTATTAAAATTTTGAATAATTTTTTTCGAACGGCTCAACCAAATTGAACCAAATCCTACATATAAGCAAGCAATCATAACCTCAGACGATGATAAAATTTTCATTCATCTACTATAACGCGAAGTGGTACTTTATATTTGACACTAGAACAGTAACATATGGTTTAAAATTTTGAATAATTTTTTTCGAACGGCCAAACCAAATTGAACCAAATTTTATATATAAGCTAGCATTCATAAACTCCGACGATGATATAATTTTCATTCATCTACTATAACGCGAAGTGGTACTTCATACTTGACACTAGAACAGTAACATATGGTTTAAAATTTTGAATAATTTTTTTCGAACGGCTCAAGCAAATTAAACCGAATCCTACATATAAGCAAGTAATCATAAACTCAGACAATGATAAAAGTTTCATTCATCTACTATAACGCGAAGTGGTACTTCATACTTGACACTAGAACAGTAACATATGGTTTAAAATTTTGAATAATTTTTTCGAACGGCTCAACCAAATTGAACCAAATCTTATATATAAGCTAGCAATCATAACCTCAGACAATGATAAAAGTTTCAAATATCTACCATAACGCGAAGTGGTACTTCATACTTGACACTAGAACAGTAACATATGGTTTAAAATTTTGAATAATTTTTTCGAACGGCTCAACCAAATTGAACCAAATCTTATATATGAGCTAGCATTCATAACCTCAGACTATGATTTAATTTTCATTCATCTACTATAACGCAAACTGGTACTTCATACTTGGCACTAGAACAGTAACATATGGTTTAAAAAATTGAATAATTTTTTTCGAACGGCTCAACCAAATTGAACCAAATCCTACATATAAGCAAGTAAGCATAAATTCAGACGATGGTAAAATTTTCATTCATCTACTATAACGCGAAGTGGTACTTTATACTTGACACTAGAACAGTAACATATGGTTTAAAATTTTGAAAATTTTTTTTCGCACGGCTCGTCCAAATTGAACCAAATCTTATATATAAGTTAGCATTCATAACCTCAGACGATTATTTAATTTTCATTGATCTCTACTATAACGCGAACTGGTACTTCATACTTGGCATTAGAACAGTAACATATGGTTTAAAATTTTTTTTTTTAACTGCCCAAATTTTATATTTAAGCTTGCATTCATCACCTCACACGTTGGTAAAAATTTCATTGATCTACTACAACGCATAGGGCTTCTACATACTTTTACCATGACGATTGCATATTAAGCGTTTTCAGCCTGAGACCTCTTCAAATATGATGGTTAGCATAAAATACTACTTTGGGTTATAGTAGACCAATGAAAATTTTACCATTGTCTGAGGTGACGAATGAAAGCTTAAATATTAAATCTGGTTCAATTTGGTTAAGCCGCTCAAAAAAAATAAATCAAAATTTGAAACCATATGTTACAGTTCTAGTGGGTTAAATTTTTTTTTTATTTTCAAACTACTCAACCAAATAGAACCAAATATTAAATATAAGTAAACATTCATTCCCTCAGACGATAATAAAAATTTCATGCATCTACTATACGCAAAGTGGTACTTCATACTTGGCACTCAAACAGTACCATTTGGGTTAAAATTTTGAATTATTTTTTCCGAGCGGCTTAACCAAATTGAACCAAATTTTATATTTAAGCTTTCATTCGTCACCTCAGACATTGGTAAAATTTTCATTGGTCTACTAAAACGCAAAGTAGTATTTTATGCTAACCATCATAATTGAAGAGATCTCAGGCTGAAAACGCTAAAAATGCCATCGTCATGTAGTAGCCCTTTGCGTTGTAGTAGATCAAGGAAATTTTTACCAACGTTTGAGGTGATGAATGCAAGCTTAAATATAAAATTTGGTTCAATTTGATTGTGCCGTTCGAAACAAAAAATATTCAATTTTTTTAACCATATTATACAGTTCTAGTGCCAAGTATGAAGTACTCGTTTGCGTTATAGTAGATGAATGAAAATTAAATCATCGTCTGAGGTTATGAATGCTAGCTCATATATAAAATTTGGTTCAATTTGGTTGAGCCGTTCTATAAAAATTATTCAAAATTTTAAACCATATGTTACTGTTCTAGTGGTGTCAATTATGAAGAACCACTTCGCGTTATAGTAGATGAATCAAAATTAAACCATAGTCTGAGGTTATGAATGCTAGCTCATATATAAAATTTGGTTCAATTTGGTTGGGCCGTTTGAAAAAAATTATTCAAAATTTTAAACCGCATTCATGACCTCAGACGATGGTAAAATTTTCATTCATCTACTATAACGCGAAGTGGTACTTTATACTTGACACTAGAACAGTAACATATGGTTTAAAAATTTGAATTTTCATTTTCGAACGGCTTAACCAAATTGAACCAAATCTTATATATAAGCTAACATTCATAATCTCAGACGATGATAAAATTTTCAATCATCTACTATAACGCGAAGTGGTAGTTCATACTTGACACTAGAACAGTAACATATGGTTTAAAAAATTGAATAATTTTTTTCGAATGGCTCAACCAAATTGAACCAAATCCTACATATAAGCAAGTAATCATAAATTCAGACGATGATAAAATTTTCATTCATCTACTATAACGCGAAGTGGTACTTCATACTTGACACTAGAACAGTAACATATGGTTTAAAATTTTGAATTTTTTTTTCGAACGGCTCAACCAAATTGAACCAAATCTGATATATAAGCTAGCATTCATAATTTCAGACGATTATTTAATTTTCATTCATCTACTATAACGCGAACTGATTCTTCATACTGGACACTAGAACAGTAACATATGGTTTCAAATTTTGAATAATTTTTTTCGAACGGCTCAACAAATTGAACCAAATCCCTACATATAAGCTAGTATTCATAAACTCAGACGATGATAAAATTTTCATTCATCTACTATAACGCGAAGTGGTACTTCATACTTGACACTAGAACAGTAACATATGGTTTAAAATTTTGAATTTTTTTTTCGAACGGCTCAACCAAATTGAACCAAATCTGATATATAAGCTAGCATTCATAATTTCAGACGATTATTTAATTTTCATTCATCTACTATAACGCGAACTGATTCTTCATACTGGACACTAGAACAGTAACATATGGTTTCAAATTTTGAATAATTTTTTTCGAACGGCTCAACAAATTGAACCAAATCCTACATATAAGCTAGTATTCATAAACTCAGACGATGATAAAATTTTCATTCATCTACTATAACGCGAAGTGGTACTTCATACTTGACACTAGAACAGTAACATATGGTTTAAATTTTTGAATTTTTTTTTCGAACGGCTCAACCAAATTGAACCAAATCTTATATATAAGCTAGCATTCATAAACTCAGACGATGATATAATTTTCATTCATCTACTATAACGTGAAGTGGTACTTCATACTTGACACTAGAACAGTAACATATATATTAAAATTTTGTATAATTTTTTTCGAACGGCTCAACCAAATTGAATCAAATCCTACATATAAGCAAGCAATCATAACCTCAGACGATGATAAAATTTTCATTCATCTACTATAACGCGAAGTGGTACTTCATACTTGACACTAGAACAGTAACATATGGTTTAAAAAATTTAATAATTTTTTTCGAACGGCTCAAACAAATTGAACCAAATCCTACATATAAGCAAGTAATCATAAATTCAGGCGATGATAAAATTTTCATTCATCTACTATAACGCAAACTGGTACTTCATACTTGGCACTAGAACAGTAACATATGGTTTAAAAAATTTAATAATTTTTTTCGAACGGCTCAACCAAATTGAACCAAATCCTACGTATAAGCAAGTAAGCATAAATTCAGACGATGGTAAAATTTTCATTCATCTACTATAACGCGAAGTGGTACTTTATACTTGACACTAGAACAGTAACATATGGTTTAAAATTTTGAAAAATTTTTTTCGCACGGCTCGTCCAAATTGAACCAAATCTTATATATAAGTTAGCATTCATAACCTCAGACGATTATTTAATTTTCATTGATCTCTACTATAACGCGAACTGGTACTTCATACTTGGCATTAGAACGGTAACCTCAGACGATTATTTAATTTTCATTGATCTCTACTATAACGCGAACTGGTACTTCATACTTGGCATTAGAACGGTAACATATGGTTTAAAAACATTTTTTTTTAACTGACCAAATTTTATATTTAAGCTTGCATTCATCACCTCACACGTTGGTAAAAATTTCATTGATCTAGTACAACGCATAGGGCTTCTACATACTTTTACCATGACGATTGCATATTTAGCGTTTTCAGCCTGAGACCTCTTCAAATATGATGGTTATCATAAAATACTACTTTGGGTTATAGTAGACCAATGAAAATTTTACCTTTGTCTGAGGTGAGGAATGAAAGCTTAAATATAAAATCTGGTTCAATTTGGTTAAGCCGCTCAAAAAAAATAAATCAAAATTTGAAACCATATGTTACAGTTCTAGTGGGTTAAATTTTTTTTTATTTTCAAACTACTCAACTAAATAGAAATAAATATTAAATATAAGTAAACATTCATTCCCTCAGACGATAATAAAAATTTCATGCATCTACTATACGCAAAGTGGTACTTCATACTTTGCACTCAAACAGTACCATTTGGGTTAAAATTTTGAATTATTTTTTCCGAGCGGCTTACCCAAATTGAACCAAATTATATATTTAAGCTTTCATTCGTCACCTCAGACATTGGTAACATTTTCATTGGTCTACTAAAACGCAAAGTAGTATTTTATGCTAACCATCATAATTGAAGAGATCTCAGGCTGAAAACGCTAAAAATGCAATCGTCATGTAGTAGCCCTTTGCGTTGTAGTAGTTCAAGGAAATTTTTACCAACGTTTGGGGTGATGAATGCCAGCTTAAATATAAAATTTGGTTCAATTTGATTGTGCCGTTCGAAAAAAAATATTCAATTTTTTTAACCATATTATACAGTTCTAGTGCCAAGTATGAAGTACTCGTTTGCGTTATAGTAGATGAATGAAAATTAAATCATCGTCTGAGGTTATGAATGCTAGCTCATATATAAAATTTGGTTCAATTTGAACGAGCCGTTCGAAAAAAATTATTCAAAATTTTAATACATATGTTACTGTTCTAGTGTCAAGTATGAAGTGCCACTTCGCGTTATAGTAGATGAATGAAAATTTTGTCATCGTCTGAGGTTATGATTGCTTGCTTGTATGTAGGATTTGGGTTAATTTGGACGAGCCGTTAGAAAAAAATTTTTCAAAATTTTAATAAATATGTTACTGTTCTAGTGATAAGTATGATGTACTCGTTTGCGTTATATTAGATGAATGAAAATTAAATCATCGTCAGAGGTTATGAATGCTAGCTTATATATAAAATTTGGTTCAATATGGTTGGGCCGTTCGAAAAAAAATATTCAAAATTTTAATCCATGTTACTGTTCTACTGCCAAGTATGAAGTACCACTTCACGTTATAGTAGATGAATGAAAATTAAATAATCGTCTGAGGTTATGAATGCTAGCTTATATATAAGACTTGGTTCAATTTGGTTGAGCCGTGCGAAAAAAAAATTTCAAAATTTTAAACCATATGTTACTGTGTGTCAAGTATAAAGTACCACTTCGCGTTATAGTAGATGAATGAAAATTTTACCATCGTCTGAATTTATGCTTACTTGCTTATATGTAGGATTTGGTTCAATTTGGTTGAGCCGTTCGAAAAAAATTATTAAATTTTTAAACCATATGTTACTGTTCTAGTGCCAAGTATGAAGTACCAGTTTGCGTTATAGTAGATGAATGAAAATTTTATCATCGTCTGAATTTATGATTAATTGCTTATATGTAGGATTTGGATCAATTTGGTTGAGCCGTTCGAAAAAAATTATTCAATTTTTTAAACCATATGTTACTGTTCTAGTGCCAAGTATGAAGTACCAGTTTGCGTTATAGTAGATGAATGAAAATTAAATCATAGTCTGAGGTTATGAATGCTAGCTCATATAAAAGATTTGGTTCGATTTGGACGAGCCGTTCAAAAAAATTTTTCAAAATTTTAAACCATAAGTTACTGTTCTAGTGTCAAGTATAAAGTACCACTTCGCGTTATAGTAGATGAATGAAAATTTTGTCATCGTCTGAGGTTATGAATGCTAGCTTATATATAAGATTTGGTTCAATTTTATTTTGCCGTTAGAAAAAAAAATTCAAAATTTTAAACCGTATGTTTTTGTTCTAGTGTCAAGTATGAAGTACCACTTCGCGTTATAGTAGATGAATGAAAATTTTGTCATCGTCTGAGGTTATGATTGCTTGCTTATATGTAGGACTTGGTTCAATTTGGTTGAGCCGTTCGAAAAAAATTATTCAAAATTTTAATACATATGTTACTGTTCTAGTAATAAGTATGAAGTACTCGTTTGCGTTATATTAGATGAATGAAATTTAAATCATCGTCAGAAGTTATGAATGCTAGCTTATATATAAGATTAGGTTCAATTTGGTTGAGCCGTTCGTAAGAAATTATTCAATTTTTTAAACCATATGTTACTGTTCTAGTGTCAAGTATAAAGTACCACTTCGCGTTATAGTAGATGAATGAAAATTTTATCATCTTCTGAGTTTATGATTACTTGCTTATATGTAGGATTTGGTTCAATTTGGTTGAGCCGTTCGAAAAAAATTATTCAATTTTTAAAAACCATATATTACTGTTCTAGTGCCAAGAATGAAGTACCAGTTTGCGTTATAGTAGATGAATGAAAATTAAATCATACTCTGAGGTTATAAATGCTAGCTCATATATAAAATTTGGTTCAATTTGGTTGAGCCGTTCGAAAAAAATTATTCAAATTTTTAAACCATATGTTACTGTTCTAGTGTCAAGTATAAAGTACCACTTCGCATTATAGTAGATGAATGAAAATTAAATCATCGTCTGAGGTTATAAATGCTAACTTATATAAAAGATTTGGTTCAATTTGGACGAGCCGTTTGAAAAATTTTTTTTTAAATATTTAACCATAAGTTACTGATCTAGTGTCAAGTATAAAGTACCACTTCGCGTTATAGTAGATGAATGAAAATTAAATCATCGTCTGAGGTTATGAATGCTAGCTTATATATAAAATTTGGTTCAATATGGTTGGGCCGTTCGAAAAAAAATATTCAAAATTTTAATACATATGCTACTGTTCTAATGTCAAGTATGAAGTACCACTTCGTGTTATGGTAGATATATGAAACTTTTATCATTGTCTGAGGTTATGATTGCTAACTTATATATAAGATTTGGTTTAATTTGGTTGAGCCGTTCGAAAGAATTATTCAAAATTTTAATCCATATGTTACTGTTCTACTGCCAAGTATGAAGTACCACTTCACGTTATAGTAGATGAATGAAAATTAAATAATCGTCTGAGGTTATGAATGCTAGCTTATATATAAGATTTAGTTCAATTTGGTTAAGCCGTTCGAAAAAAAATTCAAAATTTTAAACAATATGTTACTGTTCTAGTGCCAAGTATGAAGTACTCGTTTGCGTTATAGTAGATGAATGAAAATTAAATCATCGTCTGAGGTTATGAATGCTAGCTTATATAAAAGATTTGGTTCGATTTGGACGAGCCGTTCGAAAAAAATTTTTCAAAATTTTAAACCATAAGTTACTGTTCTAGTGTCAAGTATAAAGTACCACTTCGCGTTATAGTAGATGAATGAAAATTTTATCATCGTCTGAGGTTAAGATTGCTTGCTTATATGTAGGATTTGGTTCAATTTGGCTGAGCCGTTCGAAAAAAAATTTTCAAAATTTTAGACCGTATGTTTTTGTTCTAGTGTCAAGTATGAAGTACCACTTCGCGTTATAGTAGATGAATGAAAATTTTGTCATCGTCTGAGGTTATGATTGCTTGCTTATATGTAGGATTTGGTTCAATTTGGTTGAGCCGTTCGAAAAAAATTATTCAAAATTTTAATACATATGTTACTGTTCTAGTAATAAGTATGAAGTACTCGTTTGCGTTATATTAGATGAATGAAATTTAAATCATCGTCAGAAGTTATGAATGCTAGCTTATATATAAGATTAGGTTCAATTTGGTTGAGCCGTTCGAAAAAAATTATTCAAATTTTAATAAATATGTTACTGTTCTAGTGCCAAGTATAAAGTACCACTTTGCGTTAAATTTTTTTCGAACGGCTCCTCCAAATTGAACCAAATCTTTTATATAAGCTAGCATTCATAATCTCAGACGATGATTTAATTTTCATTCATCTACTATAACGCGAAGTGGTACTTTATACTTGACACTAGAACAGTAACATATGGTTTAAAAATTTGAATTTTCATTTTCGAACGGCTTAACCAAATTGAACCAAATCTTATATATAAGCTAGCATTCATAACCTCAGAGTATTATTTAATTTTCATTTATCTACTATAACGCAAACTGGTACTTCATACTTGGCACTAGAACAGTAACATATGGTTTAAAAAATTGAATATTTTTTTTCGAATGGCTCAACTAAATTGAACCAAATCCTACATATAAGCAAGTAATCATAAATTCAGACGATGATAAAATTTTCATTCATCTACTATAACGCGAAGTGGTACTTCATACTTGACACTAGAACAGTAACATATGGTTTAAAATTTTGAATTTTTTTTTCGAACGGCTCAACCAAATTGAACCAAATCTTATATATAAGCTAGCATTCATATATTCAGACGATTATTTAATTTTCATTCATCTACTATAACGCGAACTGGTTCTTCATACTTGACACTAGAACAGTAACATATGGTTTCAAATTTTGAATAATTTTTTCGAACGGCTCAACAAATTGAACCAAATTTTATATATAAGCTAGCATTCATAAACTCAGACGATGATATAATTTTCATTCATCTACTATAACGCGAAGTGGTACTTCATACTTGACACTAGAACAGTAACATATGTATTAAAATTTTGTATAATTTTTTTCGAACGGCTTAACCAAATTGAATCAAATCCTACATATAAGCAAGCAATCATAACCTCAGACGATGATAAAATTTTCATTCATCTACTATAACGCGAAGTGGTACTTCATACTTGACACTAGAACAGTAACATATGGTTTAAAATTTTGAATTTTTTTTTCGAACGGCTTAAACAAATTAAACCAAATTTTATATATGAACTAGCATTCATAACCTCAGACGTTTATTTAATTTTCATTCATCTCCTATAACGCGAAGTGGTACTTCATACTTGACACTAGAACAGTAACATATGTATTAAAATTTTGTATAATTTTTTTCGAACGGCTCAACCAAATTGAACCAAATCCTACATATAAGCAAGCAATCATAACCTCAGACGATGATAAAATTTTCATTCATCTACAATAACGCGAAGTGGTACTTCATACTTGACACTAGAACAGTAACCTATTTATTAAAATTTTGAATAATTTTTTTCGAACGGCTCAACCAAATTGAACCTAATCCTACATATAAGCAAGCAATCATAACCTCAGACGATGATAAAATTTTCATTCATCTACTATAACGCGAAGTGGTACTTTATACTTGACACTAGAACAGTAACATATGGTTTAAAATTTTGAATAATTTTTTTCGAACGGCTCGTCCAAATTGAACCAAATCTTATATATAAGCTAGCAATCATAACCTCAGACAATGATAAAAGTTTCAAATATCTACCATAACGCGAAGTGGTACTTCATACTTGACACTAGAACAGTAACATATGGTTTAAAATTTTGAATAATTTTTTCGAACGGCTCAACCAAATTGAACCAAATCTTATATATGAGCTAGCATTCATAACCTCAGACTATGATTTAATTTTCATTCATCTACTATAACGCAAACTGGTACTTCATACTTGGCACTAGAACAGTAACATATGGTTTAAAAAATTTAATATTTTTTTTCGAACGGCTCAACCAAATTGAACCAAATCCTACATATAAGCAAGTAAGCATAAATTCAGACGATGGTAAAATTTTCATTCATCTACTATAACGCGAAGTGGTACTTTATACTTGACACTAGAACAGTAACATATGGTTTAAAATTTTGAAAATTTTTTTTCGCACGGCTCGTCCAAATTGAACCAAATCTTATATATAAGTTAGCATTCATAACCTCAGACGATTATTTAATTTTCATTGATCTCTACTATAACGCGAACTAGTACTTCATACTTGACACTAGAACAGTAACATATGGTTTAAAATTTTGAATTTTTTTTTCGAACGGCTTAAACAAATTAAACCAAATTTTATATATGAACTAGCATTCATAACCTCAGACGTTTATTTAATTTTCATTCATCTCCTATAACGCGAAGTGGTACTTCATACTTGACACTAGAACAGTAACATATGTATTAAAATTTTGTATAATTTTTTTCGAACGGCTCAACCAAATTGAACCAAATCCTACATATAAGCAAGCAATCATAACCTCAGACGATGATAAAATTTTCATTCATCTACAATAACGCGAAGTGGTACTTCATACTTGACACTAGAACAGTAACCTATTTATTAAAATTTTGAATAATTTTTTTCGAACGGCTCAACCAAATTGAACCTAATCCTACATATAAGCAAGCAATCATAACCTCAGACGATGATAAAATTTTCATTCATCTACTATAACGCGAAGTGGTACTTTATACTTGACACTAGAACAGTAACATATGGTTTAAAATTTTGAATAATTTTTTTCGAACGGCTCGTCCAAATTGAACCAAATCTTATATATAAGCTAGCAATCATAACCTCAGACAATGATAAAAGTTTCAAATATCTACCATAACGCGAAGTGGTACTTCATACTTGACACTAGAACAGTAACATATGGTTTAAAATTTTGAATAATTTTTTCGAACGGCTCAACCAAATTGAACCAAATCTTATATATGAGCTAGCATTCATAACCTCAGACTATGATTTAATTTTCATTCATCTACTATAACGCAAACTGGTACTTCATACTTGGCACTAGAACAGTAACATATGGTTTAAAAAATTTAATATTTTTTTTCGAACGGCTCAACCAAATTGAACCAAATCCTACATATAAGCAAGTAAGCATAAATTCAGACGATGGTAAAATTTTCATTCATCTACTATAACGCGAAGTGGTACTTTATACTTGACACTAGAACAGTAACATATGGTTTAAAATTTTGAAAATTTTTTTTCGCACGGCTCGTCCAAATTGAACCAAATCTTATATATAAGTTAGCATTCATAACCTCAGACGATTATTTAATTTTCATTGATCTCTACTATAACGCGAACTGGTACTTCATACTTGGCATTAGAACGGTAACATATGGTTTAAAATTTTTTTTTTTTAACTGCCCAAATTTTATATTTAAGCTTGCATTCTTCACCTCACACGTTGGTAAAAATTTCATTGTTCTACTACAACGCATAGGGCTTCTACATACTTTTACCATGACGATTGCATATTTAGCGTTTTCAGCCTGAGACCTCTTCAAATATGATGGTTAGCATAAAATACCACTTTGGGTTATAGTAGACCAATGAAAATTTTACCATTGTCTGAGGTGACGAATGAAAGCTTAAATATAAAATCTGGTTCAATTTGGTTAAGCCGCTCAAAAAAAATAAATCAAAATTTGAAACCATATGTTACAGTTCTAGTGGGTTAAATTTTTTTTTTATTTTCAAACTACTCAACTAAATAGAACCAAATATTAAATATAAGTAAACATTCATTCCCTCAGACGATAATAAAAATTTCATGCATCTACTATACGCAAAGTGGTACTTCATACTTGGCACTCAAACAGTACCATTTGGTGTAAAATTTTGAATTATTTTTTCCGAGCGGCTTAACGAAATTGAACCAAATTATATATTTAAGCTTTCATTCGTCACCTCAGACATTGGTAAAATTTTCATTGGTCTACTAAAACGCAAAGTAGTATTTTATGCTAACCATCATAATTGAAGAAATCTCAGGCTGAAAACGCTAAAAATGCAATCGTCATGTAGGTAGCCCTTTGCGTTGTAGTAGATCAAGGAAATTTTTACCAACGTTTGAGGTGATGAATGCAAGCTTAAATATAAAATTTGGTTCAATTTGATTGTGCCGTTTAAAAAAAAATTAATAATTTTAAACCATATTATACAGTTCTAGTGCCAAGTATGAAGTACTCGTTTGCGTTATAGTAGATGAATGAAAATTAAATCATCGTCTGAGGTTATGAATGCTAGCTTATATAAAAGATTTGGTTCGATTTGAACGAGCCGTTCGAAAAAAATATTCAAAATTTTAATACATATGTTACTGTTCTAGTGTCAAGTATGAAGTGCCACTTCGCGTTATAGTAGATGAATGAAAATTTTGTCATCTTCTGAGGTTATGATTGCTTGCTTATATGTAGGATTTGGTTCAATTTGGTTGAGCCGTTCGAAAAAAATTATTCAAAATTTTAATACATATGTTACTGTTCTAGTAATAAGTATGAAGTACTCGTTTGCGTTATATTAGATGAATGAAATTTAAATCATCGTCAGAAGTTATGAATGCTAGCTTATATATAAGATTAGGTTCAATTTGGTTGAGCCGTTCGAAAAAAATTATTCAAATTTTAATAAATATGTTACTGTTCTAGTGTCAAGTATAAAGTACCACTTCGCGTTAAATTTTTTTCGAACGGCTCCTCCAAATTGAACCAAATCTTTTATATAAGCTAGCATTCATAATCTCAGACGATGATTTAATTTTCATTCATCTACTATAACGCGAAGTGGTACTTTATACTTGACACTAGAACAGTAACATATGGTTTAAAAATTTGAATTTTCATTTTCGAACGGCTTAACCAAATTGAACCAAATCTTATATATAAGCTAGCATTCATAACCTCAGAGTATTATTTAATTTTCATTTATCTACTATAACGCAAACTGGTACTTCATACTTGGCACTAGAACAGTAACATATGGTTTAAAAAATTGAATATTTTTTTTCGAATGGCTCCACCAAATTGAACCAAATCCTACATATAAGCAAGTAATCATAAATTCAGACGATGATAAAATTTTCATTCATCTACTATAACGCGAAGTGGTACTTCATACTTGACACTAGAACAGTAACATTCATAAATTCAGACGATGATAAAATTTTCATTCATCTACTATAACGCAAACTGGTACTTCATACTTGGCACTAGAACAGTAACATATGGTTTAAAAAATTTAATAATTTTTTTCGAACGGCTCAACCAAATTGAACCAAATCCTACATATAAGCAAGTAAGCATAAATTCAGACGATGGTAAAATTTTCATTCATCTACTATAACGCGAAGTGGTACTTTATACTTGACACTAGAACAGTAACATATGGTTTAAAATTTTGAAAATTTTTTTTCGCACGGCTCGTTCAAATTGAACCAAATCTTATATATAAGTTAGCATTCATAACC
The DNA here is from genome assembly GCA_963942485.1 of Pediacus dermestoides. Lineage (NCBI taxonomy): Eukaryota > Metazoa > Arthropoda > Insecta > Coleoptera > Cucujidae > Pediacus > Pediacus dermestoides. Next base: position 11,499,982 of record OZ012630.1, on the reverse strand, counting down.
TCAGACGATTATTTAATTTTCATTGATCTCTACTATAACGCGAACTGGTACTTCATACTTGGCATTAGAACGGTAACTGGTTTAAAATTTTTTTTTTTTAACTTCCCAAATTTTATATATAAGCTTGCATTCATCACCTCACACGTTGGTAAAAATTTCATTGTTCTACTACAACGCATAGGGCTTCTACATACTTTTACCATGACGATTGCATATTTAGCGTTTTCAGCCTGAGACCTCTTCAAATATGATGGTTAGCATAAAATACCACTTTGGGTTATAGTAGACCAATGAAAATTTTACCATTGTCTGAGGTGACGAATGAAAGCTTAAATATAAAATCTGGTTCAATTTGGTTAAGCCGCTCAAAAAAAAAAATCAAAATTTGAAACCATATGTTACAGTTCTAGTGGGTTAAATTTTTTTTTTTTTTTCAAACTACTCAACTAAATAGAACCAAATATTAAATATAAGTAAACATTCATTCCCTCAGACGATAATAAAAATTTCATGCATCTACTATACGCAAAGTGGTACTTCATACTTGGCACTCAAACAGTACCATTTGGGGTAAAATTTTGAATTATTTTTTCCGAGCGGCTTAACCAAATTGAACCAAATTTTATATTTAAGCTTTCATTCGCCACCTCAGACATTGGTAAAATTTTCATTGGTCTACTAAAACGCAAAGTAGTATTTTATGCTAACCATCATAATTGAAGAAATCTCAGGCTGAAAACGCTAAAAATGCAATCGTCATGTAGTAGCCCCTTGCGTTGTAGTAGATCAAGGAAATTTTTACCAACGTTTGAGGTGATGAATGCAAGCTTAAATATAAAATTTGGTTCAATTTGATTGTGCCGTTTAAAAAAAAAATATTATACAGTTCTAGTGCCAAGTATGAAGTACTCGTTTGCGTTATAGTAGATGAATGAAAATTAAATCATCGTCTGAGGTTATGAATGCTAGCTTATATAAAAGATTTGGTTCGATTTGAACGAGCCGTTCGAAAAAAATTATTCAAAATTTTAATACATATGTTACTGTTCTAGTGTCAAGTATGAAGTGCCACTTCGCGTTATAGTAGATGAATGAAAATTTTATCATCGTCTGAGTTTATGATTACTTGCTTATATGTAGGATTTCTTTCAATTTGGTTGAGCTGTTCGAAAAAAAATATTCAATTTTTTAAACCATATGTTACTGTTCTAGTGCCAAGTATGAAGTACTCGTTTGCGTTATAGTAGATGAATGAAAATTAAATCATCGTCTGAGGTTATGAATGCTAGCTTATATAAAAGATCTGGTTCGATTTGGACGAGCCGTTCGAAAAAAATTTTTCAAAATTTTAAACCATAAGTTACTGTTCTAGTGTCAAGTATAAAGTACCACTTCGCGTTATAGTAGATGAATGAAAATTTTATGATCGTCTGAGGTTATGATTGCTTGCTTATATGTAGGATTTGGTTCAATTTGGCTGAGCCGTTCGAAAAAAATTTTTCTAAGTTTTAATACAAATGTTACTGTTCTAGTGTCAAGTATGAAGTGCCACTTCGCGTTATAGTAGATGAATGAAAATTTTGTCATCGTCTGAGGTTATGATTGCTTGCTTGTATGTAGGATTCGGGTCAATTTGGACGAGCCGTTCGAAAAAAATTATTCAAAATTTTAATACATATGCTATTGTTCTAATGTCAAGTATGAAGTACCACTTCGTGTTATGGTAGATATATGAAACTTCTATCATTGTCTGAAGTTATGATTGCTAGCTTATATATAAGATTTGGTTTAATTTGGTTGAGCCGTTCGAAAAAATTATTCAAAATTTTAATCCATATGTTACTGTTCTACTGCCAAGTATGAAGTACCACTTCACGTTATAGTAGATGAATGAAAATTAAATAATCGTCTGAGGTTATGAATGCTAGCTTATATATAACATTTGGTTCAATTTGGTTAAGCCGTTCGAATAAAACTTCAAAATTTTAAACCATATGTTACTGTTCTAGTGTCAAGTATGAAGTACCACTTCGCGTTATAGTAGATGAATGAAAATTTTATCATCGTCTGAGTTTATGATTACTTGCTTATATGTAGGATTTCTTTCAATTTGGTTGAGCTGTTCGAAAAAAAATATTCAATTTTTTAAACCATATGTTACTGTTCTAGTGCCAAGTATGAAGTACTCGTTTGCGTTATAGTAGATGAATGAAAATTAAATCATCGTCTGAGGTTATGAATGCTAGCTTATATAAAAGATTTGGTTCGATTTGGACGAGCCGTTCGAAAAAAATTTTTCAAAATTTTAAACCATAAGTTACTGTTCTAGTGTCAAGTATAAAGTACCACTTCGCGTTATAGTAGATGAATGAAAATTTTATCATCGTCTGAGGTTATGATTGCTTGCTTATATGTAGGATTTGGTTCAATTTGGCTGAGCCGTTCGAAAAAAATTTTTCAAAGTTTTAATACAAATGTTACTGTTCTAGTGTCAAGTATGAAGTGCCACTTCGCGTTATAGTAGATGAATGAAAATTTTATCATCGTCTGAGGTTATGATTGCTTGCTTATATGTAGGATTTGGTTCAATTTGGCTGAGCCGTTCGAAAAAAAATTTTCAAAATTTTAAACCATATGTTACTGTTCTAGTGTCAAGTATAAAGTACCACTTCGCGTTATAGTAGATGAATGAAAATTTTGTCATCGTCTGAGGCTATGATTGCTTGCTTATATGTAGGATTTGGTTCAATTTGGTTGAGCCGTTCGAAAAAAGTTATTCAAAATTTTAATACATATGTTACTGTTCTAGTGTCAAGTATGAAGTGCCACTTCGCGTTATAGTAGATGAATGAAAATTTTATCATCGTCTGAGGTTATGATTGCTTGCTTATATGTAGGATTTGGTTCAATTTGGCTGAGCCGTTCGAAAAAAATTTTTCAAAATTTTAAACCATTTGTTACTTTTCTAGTGTCAAGTATAAAGTACCACTTCGCGTTATAGTAGATAAATGAAAATTATATCATCGTCTGAGTTTATGAATGCTAGCTTATATATGAAATTTGGTTCAATTTGTTGAGCCGTTCGAAAAAAATTATTCAAAATTTTAAACCATATGTTGCTGTTCTAGTGTCAAGTATGAAGTACCTGTTCGCGTTATAGTAGATGAATGAAAATTAAATAATCGTCTGAGGTTATGAATGCTAGCTTATATATAAGATTTGGTTCAATTTTATTTTGCCGTTAGAAAAAAAAATTCAAAATTTTAGACCGTATGTTTTTGTTCTAGTGTCAAGTATGAAGTACCACTTCGCGTTATAGTAGATGAATGAAAATTTTGTCATCGTCTGAGGTTATGATTGCTTGCTTATATGTAGGATTTGGTTCAATTTGGTTGAGCCGTTCGAAAAAAATTATTCAAAATTTTAATACATATGTTACTGTTCTAGTAATAAGTATGAAGTACTCGTTTGCGTTATATTAGATGAATGAAATTTAAATCATCGTCAGAAGTTATGAATGCTAGCTTATATATAAGATTAGGTTCAATTTGGTTGAGCCGTTCGAAAAAAATTATTCAAATTTTAATAAATATGTTACTGTTCTAGTGTCAAGTAACCATATGCCAAGTATGAAGTACCAGATCGCGTTGTAGTAGATGTATGAAAATTATATCATCGTCTAAAGTTATGATTGTTACCTATATATATAAGATATGGTTCAATTTGGTTGAGCCTTTCGAAAAAAATATTTCAAAATTTTAAACCATATGTTACTGTTCTAGTGTCAAGTATGAAGTACCACTTCGCGTTATAGTAGATGAATGAAAATTTCATTATCGTCTGAGGTTATGATTGCTAGCTTACATATAAGATATGGTTCAATTTCGTTTAGCCGTTTGAAAAAAATATTTCTAAATTTATAACCATATGTTAACTGTTCTAGTGCCAAGTATTAAGTACCAGTTTGCGTTATAGAAGATAAATGAAAATTAAATCATCGTCTGAGGTTATGAATAATAGCTTATATATAAAATTTGGTTCATTTTGGTTGAGCCGTTCGTAAAAAATTATTCTAAATTTTAATCCATGTTACTGTTTTAGTGTCAAGTATAAAGTACCACTTCGCGTTATAGTAGAAATATGAAATTTTTTTTATCGTCTGAGGTTATGATTGCTAGCTTATTTATAAGATTTGGTTCAATTGGTTGAGCCGTTCGAAAAAAATATTTCAAAATTTTAAACCATATGATACTGTTCTAGTGCCAAGTATGAAGTATCAGTTTGCGTTATAGTAGATGAATGAAAATTAAATCATCGTCTGATGTTATGAATGCTAGCTTATATATAAAATTTGGTTCATTTTGGTTGAGCCGTTAGAAAAAAATTATTCAAAATTTTAATCCATATGTTACTGTTCTAGTGTGAAGTATAAAGTACCACTTCGCGTTATAGTAGATGAATGAAAATTTTATCATCGTCTGAGGTTGTGATTGCTAGCTTATATATAAGATTTGGTTCAATTTTATTGAGCCGTCCGAAAAAAATATTTCAAAATTTTAAACCATATGTTACTGTTCTAGTGCCAAGTATGAAGTACCAGTTTGCGTTATAGTAGATGAATGAAAATTAAATCATCGTCTGAGGTTATGAATGCTAGCTTATATATAAAATTTGGTTCAATTTTATTGAGAAGTTCGAAATAAATATTTCAAAATTTTAATCCATGTTACTGTTCTAGTGTCAAGTATAAAGTACCACTTCGCGTTATAGTAGATATGTGAAAATTTTTTCATCGTCTGAGGTTATGATTGCTAGCTTATATATAAGATTTGGTTCAATTTTATTGAGCCGTTCGAAAAAAATATTTCAAAATTTTAAACCATATGTTACTGTTCTAGTGCCAAGTATGAAGTACCAGTTTGCGTTATAGTAGATGAATGAAAATTAAATCATCGTCTGAGGTTATGAATGCTAGCTTATATATAAAATTTGGTTCAATTTTATTGAGCCGTTCGAAAAAAATATTTCAAAATTTTTAACCATATGTTACTGTTCTAGTGTCAAGTATAAAGTACCACTTCGCGTTATAGTAGATATATGAAAATTTTTTCATCGTCTGAGGTTATGATTGCTAGCTTATATATAAAATTTGGTTCAATTTGGTTGAGCCGTTTGAAACAAATAATTCAAATATTTTATCCATATGTTAGTGTTCTAGTGCCAAGTATGATGTACCCTCTCAACCATATTGAACCAAATCCTACATATAAGCAAGCAAACATGACCTCAGACGATGATTTAATTTTCATTCATCTACTATAACGCAAACTGGTACTTCATACTTGGCACTAGAACAGTAACATATGGTTTAAAATTTTGAAATATTTTTTTCGAACGGCTCAATAAAATTGAACCAAATCTTATATATAAGCCAGCAATCATAACCTCAGACGATGATAAAATTTTCATTCATCTACTATATCGCGAAGTGGTACTTTATACTTCACACTAGAACAGTAACATATCGATTAAAATTTTGAATAATTTTTTTCTAGCGGCTCAACCAAAATGAACCAAATTTTATCTAATATTCATTCCATACTGAGTTGCTAATGAAGTCAAGAGTCTGATTGTACTAAGTCGGGCGACCGGCGCGAAGGTTTCCTTGAAATGAATACCAGGTCGTTGGCTAAAACCTTGAGCCACAAGTCTTGCCTTTCTCTTCTCAAGTGTTCCATCGGCTGCATATTTATTCCTTAATACGATGCGACTACCGATGACTTCGCAATTGTTGGGGCGCTCGACGAGTTTCCAGGTATCATTCTTGATGATGGACTTAATTTCAGCGGCCATAGCATCGTACCACTCATCAGCTTCGGGAGAATTCATTGCCTGTCTCATAGGTATTTCTGAGATATAGGCTTCTTCTGTAATTTCAGCAGTCCTCGCTTCTTCAGCCAAATATCTATATACTTTACGAGGTCTTCCCCTGGCTCCTGTTCTAACAATTCCAGGTCTGCCACTGAGCCTACCTCGTCTTGCTCTAGCATTTGGCTCTTGTGCGATTTCTTCTTCTTCTTCGTCTCCTGGTGGTTCTTCGACTTCTTCCTCTTGATCTACAACAGTGGGATTCATTTCTACATCGACGATTCGAGGCGAGGGCAACTCCCCGGTTTCTTTTGGTTCAAAATAATCTTCTGGAATAAATTCAGTGAAATCATTCTTACTTTCAGATCCTTCAACGAATTGTACATCTCGTGTGATTTCAACTTTTCTTGCGTTGGGTAGCCATACTCTATATCCCTTGCATTCTTCCGAGTATCCCAAAAATATCCCCTCTTGAGTACGTGACTCGAATTTTCCTCTGTTAGGTTGTCTATTTAGACAGAAAACGCGACACCCGAATTCTCTGTAGTAGCTAACATCGGGTTTCTTACCGGTCCATATTTCGTACGGTGTTTTCCCTTTGAGACTTTTAGATGGACAACGATTTCGAATATAATTCGCAGTATTGACTGCTTCGGCCCAAAAAATTGGCGGAAGGCCCGATTGCATTAATAGACAGCGCGCCATGTCCAAAAGAGTTCGATTCTTTCTTTCGGCTATCCCGTTTTGTTCAGGGTTGTACGGAATTGTAAGGCGTCGAGATATTCCCAGTTTCTTCAAGAAGTTATCAAATTCATGACTGGTGTATTCTTTCCCGTTATCTGATTGAAAATATTTCACCTTCTTGTCTTGCTGATTCTCTATAAATTCTTTCGTAGCTTCGAACACTTCGCTTTTTGATTTAAGAAAACGAACAACACACCATTTAGATCGATCGTCGATAAACTCTACAAAATAACGCGCTTTACTCATAGATTCAACGCGCATTGGTCCGCAAACGTCAGAGTGTATCAGTTCCAACAATTCACTTACTCTATTGGACCGTTTGGGGAAAGGAGTACGAACCATCTTCCCCTGAAGACACACTTCGCATTTAATCGTATCTGCTAGTCTTTTCGCAGGCTTTAAAACTTCTAGTCCACGCACTGACTCGTTATTTATAGCTTCAATCATGTCTCTCGCGTTTAAATGTCCTAGACGCCTATGCCAGACTTCGAATGTCTCTTTGGAGGAAGAACCCGCCGCGAAAACCGAACCTGAGGGCGATTTCGTATCGTTTCGAGCGTTTTCGCGAGTGTAGTAAAGTTCACCGATTCTGTCTGCAATTAGCTTTACGTTTCCATCGACACCGATAACAAAAGCATTGTCTTTTCTGAACACAACTTCAAATCCGTTATTGATAATTTTTCCCACCGACAGTAAGTTCGTACGTAGGTCCGGAACATACAAGGTGTTGTTTAAAGAAATGTTTTTCGACTTACCAAAAACATCAGCTGTGAACGCAGCCTTCCCTTGTGCAGTAATATTGGTAGATGCATTATTTGCAAGATTTAACTTACCACACTCAGAGTCCATTTCAGAAAAATCACTTACTTCGTTGCACAAATGAGATGTTGCACCACTGTCCAAGCACCATTTTGTTTTCAATGTTTTCTTGCTCGTAATGTTCAAACACAGCTGTTCTGACACATTCAGACAAATATCTTCGGCATTTCTTGCGGATGCACGGCGATTGCCTCGGTTTTTACAATTTGCAGCTTTATGTCCGATTTCTCTACATTTATGGCAACGAAATTTAAAAGGTTCTTTATGTTCTCTTGCATCCGAATTAAAGTCGCCACTATTTCTGGCTTTTTCGGTTTTATTCGCGTTCTTACGCCGCCACTGGCTGTTATTATTCGTAAATAATGCATTCTGCGACGTCAGTCGTATTTCGGTTTTTCTTGCATTACTTTCTTCTATAATTTTAACTCGAAGAGTATCAGGTGATGGCAACTCATCCCGAGATTCTATAGCGCATCTAAAATTTTCGAAACTAGCAGGTAAACTGTACAGTAACATGATCGCTAACAAATCCGGATTAATCGTTACATCCATTTCATTTAGCTTATCAACCGCGTCGAAAAATTTGTTTATATGTTCCCTTACGTCGCCAGACTCATCCATTCGTTGCAGAGTTAGCTGTTTCAACAACGTGGCTTTTCTGGCCGGTCCTTTAGACTGATAGATGCTTTCCAGCTTTAGCCAAACATCCCTGGATAACTCACATCCCTTAATTTGCTTTAATTCAGACGGGCTAATTGCCAATATAATATCCGACTTCGCCTTATTGTCATTTCTCGCCCAAGCAAGTACCGCCGCTGCAGAATTCGTATCATTGGGTATCAATAAAGGTTTTGCTGACTCGCCGTTTACAAAAACCCACGCATCGTTTTTATCAACAACGCTTCCATCTGCATCTTCCAAGTATCGTAGTTTTCCTTGTTGAGAGTTTCAATTCTTGCCATAATAGTCGCACTCATTTTTACTATTGAACAAACAAACACGTTCACGAGAAATTAAACAATTTTGCAAACCACACACGATTAAACTGTCCCGGTACGCTCTGGGCCCATAACCTGTTAGAGCAAGTGAATAAACCAGGAGTTTGCAAAATAGAATATGTTTATTGAACAAGTACATAAAGTGAGTGAATATAGCAATAATATAAGTATATAACATACACAAAACAAAAGTGACAAAAGTTAACCGGCTACGAGAGCGCAACATGCATGGCTCTATGTCGGATCGATACTGGATCGATATCTTCAGCCCCGGAAATGCGTCAGCGATTACGCATAACCCATTCGCACTAACATAAGCAAGCAAACATGACCTCAGACAATGATTTAATTTTCATTCATCTACTATCACGCAAACTGGTACTTCATACTTGGCACTAGAACAGTAACATATGGTTTAAAATTTTGAAATATTTTTTTCGAACGGCTCAACCAAATTGAACCATATCTTATATATAAGTTAGCAATCATAACCTCAGACGATAACAAAGTTTTCATATATCTACTATAACGCGAAGTGGTACTTTATACTTGACACTAGAACAGTAACATGGATTAAAATTTTGAATAATTTTTTACGAACAGCTCAACCAAAATGAACCAAATTTTATATATAAGTTAGCATTCATAACCTCAGACGATGATTTAATTTTCATTCATCTTCTATAACGCAAACTGGTACTTAATACTTGGCACTAGAACAGTTAACATATGGTTAAAAATTTTGAAATATTTTTTTCAAAAGGCTAAACGAAATTGAACCATATCTTATATATAAGCTAGCATTCATAACCTCAGACGATTATTTAATTTTCATTCATCTACTATAACGCAAACTGGTACTTCATACTTGGCACTAGAACAGAAACATATGGTTTAAAATTTTGAAATATTTTTTTCGAACGGCTCAACCAAATTGAACCAAATCTTAGTACTTCATACTTGGCACTAGAACAGTAACATATGGTTTAAAATTTTGAAATATTTTTTTCGAACGGCTCAACCAAATTGAACCAAATCTTATAAATAAGCTAGCAATCGTAACCTCAGACGATAAAAAAATTTTCATATATCTACTATAACGCGAAGTGGTACTTTATACTTGACACTAAAACAGTAACATGGATTAAAATTTAGAATATTTTTTTACGAACGGCTCAACCAAAATGAACCAAATTTTATATATAAGTTAGCATTCATAACCTCAGACGATGATTTAATTTTCATTCATCTTCTATAACGCAAACTGGTACTTAATACTTGGCACTAGAACAGTTAACATATGGTTAAAAATTTTGAAATATTTTTTTCAAAAGGCTAAACGAAATTGAACCATATCTTATATGTAAGCTAGCAATCATAACCTCAGACGATAATAAAATTTTCATTCATCTACTATAACGCAAACTGGTACTTCATACTTGGCACTAGAACTGTAACATATGGTTTAAAATTTTGAAATATTTTTTTCGAACGGCTCAACCAAATTGAACCATATCTTATATATAAGCTAGCAATCATAACCTCAGACGATAACAAAGTTTTCATATATCTACTATAACGCGAAGTGGTACTTTATACTTGACACTAGAACAGTAACATGGATTAAAATTTTGAATAATTTTTTACGAACGGCTCAAACAAAATGAACCAAATTTTATATATAAGCCAGCATTCATAATCTCAGACGATCATTTAATTTTCATTCTTCTACTATAACGCAAACTGGTACTTCATACTTGGCACTAGAACAGTAACATATGGTTTAAACTTTTGAAATATTTTTTTCGAACGGCTCAACCAAATTGAATAAAATCTTATAAATAAGCTAGCAATCATAACTTCAGACGATAAAAAAATTTTCATATATCTACTATAACGCGAAGTGGTACTTTATACTTGACACTAAAACAGTAACATGGATTAAAATTTAGAATAATTTTTTACGAACGGCTCAAAAAAAATGAACCAAATTTTATATATAAGCTAGCATTCATAACCTCAGACGATGATTTAATTTTCATTTATCTTCTATAACGCAAACTGGTACTTAATATGGCACTAGAACAGTGAACATATGGTTAAAAATTTTGAAATATTTTTTTAAACGGCTAAACGAAATTGTACCATATCTTATATGTAAGCTGGCAATCATAACCTCAGACGATAATAAAACTTTCATTCATCTACTATAACGCGAAGTGGTACTTCATACTTGACACTAGAACCATTACATATGGTTTAAAATTTTGAAATATTTTTTTCGAACGGCTCAACCAAATTGAACCATATCTTATATATAAGGTAACAATCATAACCTCAGACGATGATTTAATTTTCATTCATCTACTATAACGCAAACTGGTACTTCATACTTGGCACTAAAACAGTTAACATATGGTTAAAAATTTTGAAATAATTTTTTCAAACGACTCAACGAAATTGAATCAAATTTTATATATAAGCTAGCATTCATAACCACAGACGATGATTTAATTTTCATTCATCTACTATAACGCAAACTGGTACTTCATACTTGGCACTAGAACAGTAACATATGGTTTAAAATTTTGAAATATTTTTTTCGAACGGCTTTATAAAATTGAACCAAATCTTATATATAAGCTAGCATTCATAACTTCAGACGATGATAAAATTTTCATTCATCTACTATAACGCGAAGTGGTACTTTATACTTCACACTAGAACAGTAACACATGGATTAAAATTTTGAATAAATTTTTTCTAACGGCTCAACCAAAATGAACCAAATCTTATATATAAGCTAGCAATCATAACATCAGACGATGATAAAATTTTCATTCATCTACTATAACGCGAAATGGTACTTTATACTTCACACTAGAACAGTAACATATGGATTAAAATTTTGAATAATTTTTTTCGAACGGCTCAACCAAATTGAACCATATCTTATATATAAGGTAAGAATCATAACCTCAGACGATGATTTAATTTTCATTCATCTACTATAACGCGATCTGGTACTTCATACTTGGCACTAGAACAGTAGCATATGGTTTAAAATTTTGAATTTTTTTTTTAAACGGCCCAACCAAATTATATATTTAAACTTGCATTCATCACCTCAGACGTTGGTAAAAATTTCATTGATCTACTACAACGCAAAGCGCTACTACATACTTTAAAATGACGACTGTATTTTTATCGTTTTCAGCTCGAGATCTCTTCAAAAATGATGTCTAGCATAAAATACTACTTTGCGTTATAGTAGAATAATGAAAATTTTACCAATGTCTGAGGTGACGAATGAAAGCTTAAATATAAGATTTGGGTCAATTTGGTTGAGCCGTTTAAAAAAAAAAAATTTTTAAACCATATGGTACTGTTTTAGTACCAAGTATGAAGTAACACTTTGCGTTATAGTAGATGCATGAAATTTTTACTATCGTCTGAGAGGATGAATGCTAACTTATATTTAATATTTGGTTTATTTTGGTTGTGCAGTTTGAAAATTAAAATCAAAATTTTAACCCACTAGAACTGTAACATTTGGTTTAAAATTTTGAATTTTTTTTTAAACGGCTTAACCAAATTGAACCAAATCTTATATTTAAACTTTCATTCGTCACCTCAGACATTGGTAAAATTTTCATTATTCTACTATAACGCAAAGTAGTATTTTATGCTATGCATCATTATTGAAGAGATCTCGAGCTGAAAACGCTAAATATGCAGTCGTCATTTTAAAGTATGTAGTAGCGCTTTGCGTTGTAGTAGATTAATGACATTTTTACCAACGTCTGAGGAGATGAAAGCAAGCTTAAATATAAAATTTGGTTCAATTTGGTAAAGCCGTTTAAAAAAAATTATTCAAAATTTTAATCCATATGTTACTGTTCTAGTGTCAAGTATAAAGTACCACTTCGCGTTATAGTAGATATATGAAATTTTTATCATCGTCTGAGGTTATGATTGCTAGCTTATATATATGATTTGGTTCAATTTGGTTGAGCCGTTCGAAAAAAATATTTCAAAATTTTAAACCATATGTTCTGTTCTAGTGCCAAGTATGAAGTACCAATTTGCGTTATAGTAGATGAATGAAAATTAATTCATCGTCTGAGGTTATGAATGCTAGCTTATATATAAAATTTGGTTCATTTTGGTTAAGCTGTTTGTAAAAAATTATTCTAAATTTTAATCCATGTTACTGTTCTAGTGTCAAGTATAAAGTACCACTTCGCGTTATAGTAGATATATGAAAATTTTTTCATCGTCTGAGGTTATGGTTGCTAGCTTATATATAAGATTTGGTTCAATTTTATTGAGCCGTTCGAAAAAAATATTTCAAAATTTTAAACAATATGTTACTGTTCTAGTGCCAAGTATGAAGTACCAGTTTGCGTTATAGTAGATGAATGAAAATTAAATCATCGTCTGAGGTTATGAATGCTAGCTTATATATAAAGTTTTTTTCAATTTTATTGAGCCGTTCGAAAAAAATATTTCAAAATTTTAAACCATATGTTACTGTTCTAGTGTCAATTATGAAGTACCAGTTTGCGTTATAGTAGATGAATGAAAATTTTATCATCGTCTGAGGTTATGAATGCTAGCTTATATATAAGATTTGGTTTAATTTTATAAAGCCGTTCGAAAAAAATATTTCAAAATTTTAAACCATATGTTACTGTCCTAGTGCCAAGTATGAAGTACCAGTTTGCGTTATAGTAGATGAATGAAAATTAAATCATCGTCTGAGGTTATGAATGCTAGCTTATATATAAAATTTGGTTCATTTTGTTTGAGCTGTTCGTAAAAAATTATTCTAAATTTTAATCCATGTTACTGTTCTAGTGCCAAGAATGAAGTACCCTCTCAACCATATTGAACCAGATCCTACATATAAGCAAGCAAACATGACCTCAGACGATGATTTAATTTTCATTCATCTACTATAACGCAAACTGGTACTTCATACTTGGCACTAGAACAGTAACATATGGTTTAAAATTTTGAAATATTTTTTTCGAACGGCTCAACCAAATTGAATAAAATCTTATAAATAAGCTAGCAATCATAACTTCAGACGATAAAAAAATTTTCATATATCTACTATAACGCGAAGTGGTACTTTATACTTGACACTAAAACAGTAACATGGATTAAAATTTAGAATAATTTTTTACGAACGGCTCAAAAAAAATGAACCAAATTTTATATATAAGCTAGCATTCATAACCTCAGACGATGATTTAATTTTCATTTATCTTCTATAACGCAAACTGGTACTTAATATGGCACTAGAACAGTTAACATATGGTTAAAAATTTTGAAATATTTTTTTAAACGGCTAAACGAAATTGAACCATATCTTATATGTAAACTGGCAATCATAACCTCAGACGATAATAAAACTTTCATTCATCTACTATAACGCGAAGTGGTACTTCATACTTGACACTAGAACCATTACATATGGTTTAAAATTTTGAAATATTTTTTTCGAACGGCTCAACCAAATTGAACCATATCTTATATATAAGGTAACAATCATAACCTCAGACGATGATTTAATTTTCATTCATCTACTATAACGCAAACTGGTACTTCATACTTGGCACTAAAACAGTAACATATGGTTTAAAATTTTGAAATATTTTTTTCGAACGGCTTTATAAAATTGAACCAAATCTTATATATAAGCTAGCATTCATAACCTCAGACGATGATAAAATTTTCATTCATCTACTATAACGCAAACTGGTACTTCATACTTGGCACTAGGACAGTAACATATGGTTTAAAATTTTGAAATATTTTTTTCGAACGGCTTTATAAAATTAAACCAAATCTTATATATAAGCTAGCATTCATAACCGCAGACGATGATAAAATTTTCATTCATCTACTATAACGCAAACTGGTACTTCATAATTGACACTAGAACAGTAACATATGGTTTAAAATTTTGAAATATTTTTTTCGAACGGCTCAACCAAATTGAACCATATCTTATATATAAGGTAACAATCATAACCTCAGACGATGATTTGATTTTCATTCATCTACTATAACGCGATCTGGTACTTCATACTTGGCACTAGAACAGTAGCATATGATTTAAAATTTTGAATTTTTTTTTTTAAACGGCCCAACCAAATTATATTTTTAAGCTTGCATTCATCACCTCAGAAGTTGGTAAAAATTTCATTGATCTACTATAACGCAAAGCGCTACTACATACTTTAAAATGACGACTGCATTTTTAGCGTTTTCAGCTCGAGATCTCTTCAAAAATGATGTCTAGCATAAAATACTACTTTGCGTTATAGTAGAATAATGAAAATTTTACCAATGTCTGAGGTGACGAATGAAAACTTAAATATAAGATTTGGGTCAATTTGGTTGGGCCGTTTAAAAAAAAAATTCAAAATTTTAAACCATATGGTACTGTTTTAGTGCCAAGTATGAAGTAACACTTTGCGTTATAGTAGATGCATGAAATTTTTACTATCGTCTGAGAGGATGAATGCTAACTTATATTTAATATTTGGTTCATTTTGGTTGTGCAGTTTGAAAATTAAAATCAAAATTTTAACCCACTAGAACTGTAACATTTGGTTTAAAATTTAAATTTTTTTTTTAAACGGCTGCACCAAATGGAACCAAATCTTATATTTAAGCTTCCATTCGTCACCTCAGACATTGGTAAAATTTTCATTATTCTACTATAACGCAAAGTAGGATTTTATGCTATGCATCATTATTGAAGAGATCTCGAGCTGAAAACGCTAAATATGCAGTCGTCATATTAAAGTATGTAGTAGCGCTTTGCGTTGTAGTAGATTAATGACATTTTTACCAACGTCTGAAGAGATGAATGCAAACTTAAATATAAAATTTGGTTCAATTTGGTTAAGCCGTTTAAAAAATATTTCAAAATTTTAAACCATATGTTACTGTTCTAGTGCCAAGTATGAAGTACCAGTTTGCGTTATAGTAGATGAATGAAAATTAAATCATCGTCTGAGGTTATGAATGCTAGCTTATATATAAAATTTGGTTCATTTTGGTTGAGCTGTTCGTAAAAAATTAATCTAAATTTTAATCCATGTTACTGTTCTAGTGTCAAGTATAAAGTACCACTTCGCGTTATAGTAGATATATGAAAATTTTTTCATCGTCTGAGGTTATGGTTTTGTTAGCTTATATATAAGATTTTGTTCAATTTTATTGAGTCGTTCGAAAAAAATATTTCAAAATTTTAAACCATATGTTACTGTTCTAGTGCCAAGTATGAAGTACCACTTCGCGTTATAGTAGATGAATGAAAATTAAATCATCGTCTGAGGTTATGAATGCTAGCTTATATATGAAATTTGGTTAAATTTTATTGAGCCGTTCGAAAAAAATATTTCAAAATTTTAAAACATATGTTACTGTTCTAGTGTCAAGTATGAAGTACCACTTCGCGTTATAGTAGATGAATGAAAATTAAATCATCGTCTGAGGTTATGAATACTAGCTTATATATAAAATTTGGTTCATTTTGGTTGAGTCGTTCGTAAGAAATTATTCTAAATTTTAATCCATGTTACTGTTCTAGTGTCAAGTATAAAGTACCACTTCGCGTTATAATAAATATATGAAAATTTTTTCATCGTCTGAGGTTATGATTGCTAGCTTATATATAAAATTTGGTTCAATTTGGTTGAGTCGTTTGAAAAAAATAATTCAAATATTTTATCCATATGTTAGTGTTCTAGAGCCAAGTATGAAGTACCCTCTCAACCATATTGAACCAAATCCTACATATGAGGAAGCAAACATGACCTCAGACGATGATTTAATTTTCATTCATCTACTATAACGCAAACTTATACTTCATACTTGGCACTAGAACAGTAACATATGGTTTAAAATTTTGAAATATTTTTTTCGAACGGATCAACCAAATTGAACCAAATTTTGTATATAAGCTAGCAATGACAACCTCAGACGATGATAAAATTTTCATTCATCTACCATAACGCGAAGTGGTACTTCATACTTTTCACTAGAACAGTAACATATGGTTTAAAATTTTGAAATATTTTTTTCGAACGGCTCAACCAAATTGAACCAAATCCTATATATAAGCTAGCAATCATAACTACAGACGAAGATAAAATTTTCATATATCTACTATAAAGCGAAGTGGTACTTTATACTTGACACTAGAACATATGGATTAAAATTTTGAATAATTTTTTTCGAACGGCTCAAACAAATTGAACCAAATCTTATATATGAGCTAGCAATTATAACCTCAGAAGATGATAAAATTTTCATTCATCTACTATAACGCGAAGTGGCACTTCATAATTGACACTAGAACAGTAACAAATGGTTTAAATTTTTGAATTATTTTTTTCGAACGGCTCAACCAAATTGAACCAAATCTTATATATAAACTAGCAATTATAACCTCAGACGATAATAAAATTTTCATTCATCTACTATAACGTAAACTGGTACTTAATACTTGGCACTAGAACAGTTAACATATGGTTAAAAATTTTGAAATATTTTTTTCAAACGGCTAAACGAAATTGAACCATATCTTATATGTAAGCTAGCAATCATAACCTCAGACGATAATAAAATTTTCATTCATCTACTATAACGCAAACTGGTACTTCATACTTGGCACTAGAACAGTAACATATGGTTTAAAATTTTGAAATATTTTTTTCGAACGGCTCAACCAAATTGAACCACATCTTATATATAAGCTAGCAATCATAACCTCAGACGATAACAAAGTTTTCATATATCTACTATAACGCGAAGTGGTACTTTATACTTGACACTAGAACAGTAACATGGATTAAAATTTTGAATAATTTTTTACGAACGACTCAACCAAAATGAACCAGATTTTATATATAAGCTAGCATTCATAACCTCAGACGATGATTTAATTTTCATTCATCTTCTATAACGCAAACTGGTACTTAATACTTGGCACTAGAACAGTTAACATATGGTTAAAAATTTTGAAATATTTTTTTCAAACGGCTCAATGAAATTGAACCATATCTTATATATAAACTAGCAATCATAACCTCAGACGATAACAAAGTTTTCATATATCTACTATAACGCGAAGTGGTACTTTATACTTCACACTAGAACAGTAACATATGGATTAAAATTTTGAATAATTTTTTTCGAACGACTCAACCAAATTGAACCAAATTATATATATTCATATTCATATTCAATCATAACCTCAGACGATGATTTAATTTTCATTCATCTACTATAACGCAAACTGGTACTTCATACTTGGCACTAGAACAGTAACATATGGTTTAAAATTTTGAAATATTTTTTTCGAACGGCTCAACCAAATTGAACCAAATCTTATAAATAAGCTAGCAATCATAACCTCAGACGATGAAAAAATTTTCATACATCTACTATAACGCGAAGTGGTACTTTATACTTGACACTTGAACAGTAACATGGACTAAAATTTAGAATAATTTCTAACGAACGGCTCAACCAAAATGAACCAAATTTTATATATAAGCTAGCATTCATAACCACAGACGATGATTTAATTTTCATTCATCTACTATAACGCAAACTGGTACTTAATACTTGGCACTAGAACAGTTAACATATGGTTAAAAATTTTGAAACATTTTTTCAAACGGCTCAACGAAATTGAACCATATCTTATATATAAGCTAGCAATCATAACCTCAGACGATAATAAAATTTTCATTTATCTACTATAACGCGAAGTGTTACTTCATACTTGACATTAGAACAGTAACATGGTTTAAAATTTTGAAATATTTTTTTCGAACGGCTCAATAAAATTGAACCAAATTTTATATATAAGCTAGCATTCATAACCTCAGACGATGATTTAATTTTCATTCTTCTACTATAACGCAAACTGGTACTTAATACTTGGCACTAGAACAGTTAACATATGGTTAAAAATTTTGAAATATTTTTTTCAAATGGCTTAACGAAAGTTAACCAAATTTTATATATAAGCTAGCATTCATAACCTCAGACGATGATTTAATTTTCATTCAGCTACTATAACGCAAACTGGTACTTCATACTTGGCACTAGAACAGTAACATATGGTTTAAAATTTTGAAATATTTTTTTCGAACGGCTCAATAAAATTGAACCAAATCTTATACATAAGCTAGCAATCATAACCTCAGACGATGATAAAATTTTCATTCATCTACTATAACGCGAAATGGTACTTTATACTTCACACTGGAACAGTAACATATGGATTAAAATTTTGAATAATTTTTTTCGAACGGCTCAACCAAATTGAACCATATCTTATATATAAGGTAACAATCATAACCCCAGACGATGATTTAATTTTCATTCATCTACTATAACGCAAACTGGTACTTAATACTTGGCACTAGAACAGTAACATATGGATTAAAATTTTGAATCATTTTTTTCGATCGGCTCAACCAAATTGAACCATATCTTATATATAAGGTAAGAATCATAACCTCAGACGATGATTTAATTTTCATTCATCTACTATAACGCGATCTGGTACTTCATACTTGGCACTAGAACAGTAGCATATGGTTTAAAATTTTGAATTTTTTTTTTAAACGGCCCAACCAAATTATATATTTAAGCTTGCATTCATCACCTCAGACGTTGGTAAAAATTTCATTGATCTACTACAACGCAAAGCGCTACTACATACTTTAAAATGACGACTGTATTTTTATCGTTTTCAGCTCGAGATCTCTTCAAAAATGATGTCTAGCATAAAATACTACTTTGCGTTATAGTAGAATAATGAAAATTTTACCAATGTCTGAGGTGACGAATGAAAGCTGAAATATAAGATTTGGGTCAATTTGGTTGAGCCGTTTAAAAAAAAAATTAAAAATTTTAAACCATATGGTACTGTTTTAGTACCAAGTATGAAGTAACACTTTACGTTATAGTAGATGCATGAAATTTTTACTATCGTCTGAGAGGATGAATGCTAACTTATATTTAATATTTGGTTTATTTTGGTTGTGCAGTTTGAAAATTAAAATCAAAATTTTAACCCACTAGAACTGTAACATTTGGTTTAAAATTTTGATTTTTTTTTAAACGGCTTAACCAAATTGAACCAAATCTTATATTTAAACTTTCATTCGTCACCTCAGACATTGGTAAAATTTTCATTATTCTACTATAACGCAAAGTAGTATTTTATGCTATGCATCATTATTGAAGAGATCTCGAGCTGAAAACGCTAAATATGCAGTCGTCATTTTAAAGTATGTAGTAGCGCTTTGCGTTGTAGTAGATTAATGACATTTTTACCAACGTCTGAAGACATGAAAGCAAGTTTAAATATAAAATTTGGTTCAATTTGGTAAAGCCGTTTAAAAAAAATTATTCAAAATTTTAATCCATATGTTACTGTTCTAGTGTCAAGTATAAAGTACCACTTCGCGTTATAGTAGATATATGAAATTTTTATCATCGTCTGAGCTTATATATAGGATTTGGTTCAATTTGGTTGAGCCGTTCGAAAAAAATATTTCAAAATTTTAAACCATATGTTACTGTTCTAGTGATAAGTATGAAGTACTAGTTTGCGTTACAGTGGATGAATGAAAATTAAATCATCTTCTGAGGCTATGAATGCTAGCTTATATATAAAAGTTGGTTCAATATGGTTGGGCCGTTCGAAAAAAATATTTCAAAATTTTAAACCATATGATACTGTTCTAGTGTCAAGTATGAAGTACCACTTCGCGTTATGGTAGATGAATGAAAATTTTATCATCGTCTGAGGTTATGATTGCTAGCTTATACAGGGTGTTTCAACTCAAAGTGGACAACGTAATAGAGGTTGTAGATCTCATCGAGACTAACACTATTTTCAAATAAATATTTTTCATTTGAGCTTTTGTTTTCGAGTTATGGACCTTCTTTTGTTTTTACATAAACCTCGTTATCTTCATTATTTATGGCCGGATTTTAAAAAATTAAAGTTTTTTGAAATTGTCAGTTTGATATCTACAATTATTGCGTTAAACATTTTTTCAAAAAATATCAACAAACAAAATGGCGACAAGTTTTCTTTTTTAAACTTGGATAGCTCTAAGTCTGCTCCAAAGAAAATTGGTCGCCATTTTGTTTGTTGATATATTTTTTTTAATTTTAACTCAAAAATTGTTGATGACAAACTGACAATTTCAAAAAACTATAATTTTTTAAAATCCGGCCATAAATAATGAAGATAAAGAGGTTTATGTAAAAACAAAAAAAGGTCGATAACTCGAAAACAAAAGCTCAAATAAAAAATAATAATTTGAAAAAAGTGTTAGTCTCGATGAGATCTACAACCTCTATTACGTTGTCCACTTTGAGTTGAAACACCCTGTATATAAAATTTGGTTCATTTTGGTTGAGCTGTTTGTAAAAAATTATTCTAAATTTTAATCCATGTTACTGTTCTAGTGTCAAGTACAAAGTACCACTTCGCGTTATAGTAGATATATGAAAATTTTTTCATCGTCTGAGGTTATGATTGCTAGCTTATATATAAGATTTGGTTCAATTTATTGAGCCTCTCGAAAAAAATATTTCAAAATTTTAAACCATATGTTACTGTTCTAGTGCCAAGTATGAAGTACCAGTTTGCGTTATAGTAGATGAATGAAAATTAAATCATCGTCTGAGGTTATGAATGCTAGCTTATATATAAATTTTTTTTCAATTTTATTGAGCCGTTCGAAAAAAATATTTCAAAATTTTAAACCATATGTTACTGTTCTAGTGTCAAGTATGAAGTACCACTTCGCGTTATAGTAGATGAATGAAAATTTTATTATCGTCTGAGGTTATGATTGCTAGCTTATATATAAAATATGGTTCAATTTCGTTAAGCCGTTTAAAAAAAATTTTTCAAAATTTTTTACCGTATGTTAACTGTTCAAGTGCCAAGTATGAAGTACCAGTTTGCGTTGTAGTAGATGAATGAAAATTAAATCATCGTCTGAGGTTATGAATGCTAGCTTATATATAAAATTTGGTTCAATTTTATTGAGCAGTTCGTAAAAAATACTTCAAAATTTTAAACCATATGTTACCGTTCTAGTGTCAAGCAGTACCACTTCGCGATATAGTAGATGAATGAAAATTTTATCATCGTCTGAGGTTATGATTGCTAGCTTATATATAAGATTTGGTTTAATTTCGTTCGAAAAAAATATTTTAAAATTTTAAACCATATGTTACTGTTCTAGTGCCAAGTATGAAGTACCAGTTTGCGTTATAGTAGATGAATGAAAATTAAATCATCGTCTGAGGTTATGAATGCTAGCTTATATATAAAATTTGGTTCATTTTGGTTGAGCTGTTCGTAAAAAATTATTCTAAATTTTAATCCATGTTACTGTTCTAGTGTCAAGTATAAAGTACCACTTCGCGTTATAGTAGATATATGAAAATTTTTTCATCGTCTGTGGTTATGATTGCTAGCTTATATATAAGATATGGTTCAATTTCGTTGAGCCGTTTGAAAAAAATTTTTCAAAATTTTTAACCATATGTTAACTGTTCTAGTGCCAAGAATGAAGTACCCTCTCAACCATATTGAACCAAATCCTACATGACCTCAGACGATTATTTTATTTTTCATTTATCTACTATAACGCAAACTGGTACTTCATACTTGGAATTTTGAAATATTTTTTTCGAACGGCTCAACCAAATTGAACCATATCTTATATATAAGGTAAGAATCATAACCTCAGACGATGATTTAATTTTCATTCATCTACTATAACGCGATCTGGTACTTCATACTTGGCACTAGAACAGTAGCATATGGTTAAAAATTTTGAATTTTTTTTTTAAACGGCCCAACCAAATTATATATTTAAGCTTGCATTCATCACAACAGACGTTGGTAAAAATTTCATTGATCTACTACAACGCAAAGCGCTACTACATACTTTAAAATGACGACTGCATTTTTAGCGTTTTCAGCTCGAGATCTCTTCAAAAATGATGTCTAGCATAAAATACTACTTTGCGTTATAGTAGAATAATGAAAATTTTACCAATGTCTGAGGTGACGAATGAAAACTTAAATATAAGATTTGGGTCAATTTGGTTGGGCTGTTTAAAAAAAAAATTCAAAATTTTAAACCATATGGTACTGTTTTAGTGCCAAGTATGAAGTAACACTTTGCGTTATAGTAGATGCATGAAATTTTTACTATCGTCTGAGAGAATGAATTCTAACTTATATTTAATATTTGGTTCATTTTGGTTGGGCAGTTTGAAAATTAAAATCAAAATTTTAACCCACTAGAACTGTAACATTTGGTTTAAAATTTTGAATTTTTTTTTAAACGGCTTAACCAAATGGAACCCAATCTTATATTTAAGCTTTCATTCGTCACCTCAGTCATTGGTAAAATTTTCATTATTCTACTATAACGCAAAGTAGTATTTTATGCTATGCATCATTATTGAAGAGTTCTCGAGCTGAAAACGCTAAATATGCAGTCGTCATTTTAAAGTATGTAGTAGCGCTTTGCGTTGTAGTAGATTAATGACATTTTTACCAACGTCTGAAGAGATGAATGCAAGCTTAAATATAAAATTTGGTTCAATTTGGTTAAGCCGTTTAAAAAATATTTCTAAATTTTAAACCATATGTTACTGTTCTAGTGCTAAGTATGAAGTACCAGTTTGCGTTATAGTAGATGAATGAAAATTAAATCATCGTCTGAGGTTATGAATGCTAGCTTATATATAAAATTTGGTTCATTTTGGTTGAGCTGTTCGTAAAAAATTATTCTAAATTTTAATCCATGTTACTGTTCTAGTGTCAAGTATAAAGTACCACTTCGCGTTATAGTAGATATATGAAAATTTTTTCATCGTCTGAGGTTATGATTTTGTTAGCTTATATATAAGATTTGGTTCAATTTTATTGAGTCGTTCGAAAAAAATATTTCAAAATTTTAAACCATATGTTACTGTTCTAGTGCCAAGTATGAAGTACCACTTCGCGTTATAGTAGATGAATGAAAATTAAATCATCGTCTGAGGTTATGATTGCTAGCTTATATATAGGATTTGGTTCAATTTGGTAGAGCCGTTCAAAAAAAATATTTCAAAATTTTAAACCATATGTTACTGTTCTAGTGTTAAGTATGAAGTACTAGTTTGCGTTACAGTAGATGAATGAAAATTAAATTATCTTCTGAGGCTATGAATGCTAGCTTATATATAAAAGTTGGTTCAATATGGTTGGGCCGTTCGAAAAAAATATTTCAAAATTTTAAACCATATGATACTGTTCTAGTGCCAAGTATGAAGTACCACTTCGCGTTATGGTAGATGAATGAAAATTTTATCATCGTCTGAGGTTATGATTGCTAGCTTATATATATGATTTGGTTCAATTTGGTTGAGCCGTTCGAAAAAAATATTTCAAAATTTTAAACCATATGTTACTGTTCTAGTGCCAAGTATGAAGTACCAGTTTGCGTTATAGTAGATGAATGAAAATTAATTCATCGTCTGAGGTTATGAATGCTAGGTTATATACAAAATTTGGTTCATTTTGGTTGAGCTGTTTGTAAAAAATTATTCTAAATTTTAATCCATGTTACTGTTCTAGTGTCAAGTATAAAGTACCACTTCGCGTTATAGTAGATATATGAAAATTTTTTCATCGTCTGAGGTTATGATTGCTAGCTTATATATAAGATTTGGTTCAATTTATTGAGCCGTTCGAAAAAAATATTTCAAAATTTTAAACCATATGTTACTGTTCTAGTGCCAAGTATGAAGTACCAGTTTGCGTTATAGTAGATGAATGAAAATTAAATCATCGTCTGAGGTTATGAATGCTAGCTTATATATAAATTTTTTTTCAATTTTATTGAGCCGTTCGAAAAAAATATTTCAAAATTTTAAACCATATGTTACTGTTCTAGTGTCAAGTATGAAGTACCACTTCGCGTTATAGTAGATGAATGAAAATTTTATTATCGTCTGAGGTTATGATTGCTAGCTTATATTAAGATATGGTTCAATTTCGTTGAGCCGTTTAAAAAAAATTTTTCAAAATTTTTTACCATATGTTAACTGTTCAAGTGCCAAGTATGAAGTACCAGTTTGCGTTATAGTAGATGAATGAAAATTAAATCATCGTCTGAGGTTATGAATGCTAGCTTATATATAAAATTTGGTTCATTTTGGTTGAGCTGTTTGTAAAAAATTATTCATAAGGTAAGAATCATAACCTCAGACGATAATTTAATTTTCATTCATCTAATATAACGCGATCTGGTACTTCATACTTGGCACTAGAACAGTAGCATATGGTTTAAAATTTTGAATTTTTTTTTTAAACGGCCCAACCAAATTATATATTTAAGCTTGCATTCATCACCTCAGACGTTGGTAAAAATTTCATTGATCTACTACAACGCAAAGCGCTACTACATACTTTAAAATGACGACTGTATTTTTATCGTTTTCAGCTCGAGATCTCTTCAAAAATGATGTCTAGCATAAAATACTACTTTGCGTTATAGTAGAATAATGAAAATTTTACCAATGTCTGAGGTGACGAATGAAAGCTGAAATATAAGATTTGGGTCAATTTTGTTGAGCCGTTTAAAAAAAAAATTAAAAATTTTAAACCATATGGTTCTGTTTTAGTACCAAGTATGAAGTAACACTTTACGTTATAGTAGATGCATGAAATTTTTACTATCGTCTGAGAGGATGAATGCTAACTTATATTTAATATTTGGTTTATTTTGGTTGTGCAGTTTGAAAATTAAAATCAAAATTTTAACCCACTAGAACTGTAACATTTGGTTTAAAATTTTGATTTTTTTTTTAAACGGCTTAACCAAATTGAACCAAATCTTATATTTAAACTTTCATTCGTCACCTCAGACATTGGTAAAATTTTCATTATTCTACTATAACGCAAAGTAGTATTTTATGCTATGCATCATTATTGAAGAGATCTCGAGCTGAAAACGCTAAATATGCAGTCGTCATTTTAAAGTATGTAGTAGCGCTTTGCGTTGTAGTAGATTAATGACATTTTTACCAACGTCTGAGGAGATGAAAGCAAGTTTAAATATAAAATTTGGTTCAATTTGGTAAAGCCGTTCGAAAAAAATATTTCAAAATTTTAAACCATATGATACTGTTCTAGTGTCAAGTATGAAGTACCACTTCGCGTTATGGTAGATGAATGAAAATTTTATCATCGTCTGAGGTTATGATTGCTAGCTTATACAGGGTGTTTCAACTCAAAGTGGACAACGTAATAGAGGTTGTAGATCTCATCGAGACTAACACTATTTTCAAATAAATATTTTTCATTTGAGCTTTTGTTTTCGAGTTATGGACCTTCTTTTGTTTTTACATAAACCTCGTTATCTTCATTATTTATGGCCGGATTTTAAAAAATTAAAGTTTTTTGAAATTGTCAGTTTGATATCTACAATTATTGCGTTAAACATTTTTTCAAAAAATATCAACAAACAAAATGGCGACAATTTTTCTTTTTTAAACTTGGATAGCTCTAAGTCTGCTCCAAAGAAAATTGGTCGCCATTTTGTTTGTTGATATATTTTTTTTAATTTTAACTCAAAAATTGTTGATGACAAACTGACAATTTCAAAAAACTATAATTTTTTAAAATCCGGTCATAAATAGTGAAGATAAAGAGGTTTGTGTAAAAACAAAAAAAGGTCGATAACTCGAAAACAAAAGCTCAAATAAAAAATAATAATTTGAAAAAAGTGTTAGTCTCGATGAGATCTACAACCTCTATTACGTTGTCCACTTTGAGTTGAAACACCCTGTATATAAAATTTGGTTCATTTTGGTTGAGCTGTTTGTAAAAAATTATTCTAAATTTTAATCCATGTTACTGTTCTAGTGTCAAGTACAAAGTACCACTTCGCGTTATAGTAGATATATGAAAATTTTTTCATCGTCTGAGGTTATGATTGCTAGCTTATATATAAAATTTGGTTCAATTTATTGAGCCTCTCGAAAAAAATATTTCAAAATTTTAAACCATATGTTACTGTTCTAGTGCCAAGTATGAAGTACCAGTTTGCGTTATAGTAGATGAATGAAAATTAAATCATCGTCTGAGGTTATGAATGCTAGCTTATATATAAATTTTTTTTCAATTTTATTGAGCCGTTCGAAAAAAATATTTCAAAATTTTAAACCATATGTTACTGTTCTAGTGTCAAGTATGAAGTACCACTTCGCGTTATAGTAGATGAATGAAAATTTTATTATCGTCTGAGGTTATGATTGCTAGCTTATATATAAAATATGGTTCAATTTCGTTAAGCCGTTTAAAAAAAATTTTTCAAAATTTTTTACCGTATGTTAACTGTTCAAGTGCCAAGTATGAAGTACCAGTTTGCGTTATAGTAGATGAATGAAAATTAAATCATCGTCTGAGGTTATGAATGCTAGCTTATATATAAAATTTGGTTCAATTTTATTGAGCCGTTCGTAAAAAATACTTCAAAATTTTAAACCATATGTTACCGTTCTAGTGTCAAGCAGTACCACTTCGCGATATAGTAGATGAATGAAAATTTTATCATCGTCTGAGGTTATGATTGCTAGCTTATATATAAGATTTGGTTTAATTTCGTTCGAAAAAAATATTTTAAAATTTTAAACCATATGTTACTGTTCTAGTGCCAAGTATGAAGTACCAGTTTGCGTTATAGTAGATGAATCAAAATTAAATCATCGTCTGAGGTTATGAATGCTAGCTTATATATAAAATTTGGTTCATTTTGGTTGAGCTGTTCGTAAAAAATTATTCTAAATTTTAATCCATGTTACTGTTCTAGTGTCAAGTATAAAGTACCACTTCGCGTTATAGTAGATATATGAAAATTTTTTCATCGTCTGTGGTTATGATTGCTAGCTTATATATAAGATATGGTTCAATTTCGTTGAGCCGTTTGAAAAAAATTTTTCAAAATTTTTAACCATATGTTAACTGTTCTAGTGCCAAGAATGAAGTACCCTCTCAACCATATTGAACCAAATCCGACATGACCTCAGACGATGATTTAATTTTCATTCATCTACTATAACGCAAACTGGTACTTCATACTTGGAATTTTGAAATATTTTTTTCGAACGGCTCAACCAAATTGAACCATATCTTATATATAAGGTAAGAATCATAACCTCAGACGATGATTTAATTTTCATTCATCTACTATAACGCGATCTGGTACTTCATACTTGGCACTAGAACAGTAGCATATGGTTTAAAATTTTGAATTTTTTTTTTAAACGGCCCAACCAAATTATATATTTAAGCTTGCATTCATCACAACAGACGTTGGTAAAAATTTCATTGATCTACTACAACGCAAAGCGCTACTACATACTTTAAAATGACACTGCATTTTAAGCGTTTTCAGCTCGAGATCTCTTCAAAAATGATGTCTAGCATAAAATACTACTTTGCGTTATAGTAGAATAATGAAAATTTTACCAATGTCTGAGGTGACGAATGAAAACTTAAATATAAGATTTGGGTCAATTTGGTTGGGCCGTTTAAAAAAAAAATTCAAAATTTTAAACCATATGGTACTGTTTTAGTGCCAAGTATGAAGTAACACTTTGCGTTATAGTAGATGCATGAAATTTTTACTATCGTCTGAGAGGATGAATGCTAACTTATATTTAATATTTGGTTCATTTTGGTTGTGCAGTTTGAAAATTAAAATCAAAATTTTAACCCACTAGAACTGTAACATTTGGTTTAAAGTTTTGAATTTTTTTTTTAAACGGCTTAACCAAATGGAACCAAATCTTATATTTAAGCTTTCATTCGTCACCTCAGTCATTGGTAAAATTTTCATTATTCTACTATAACGCAAAGTAGTATTTTATGCTATGCATCATTATTGAAGAGTTCTCGAGCTGAAAACGCTAAATATGCAGTCGTCATTTTAAAGTATGTAGTAGCGCTTTGCGTTGTAGTAGATTAATGACATTTTTACCAACGTCTGAAGAGATGAATGCAAGCTTAAATATAAAATTTGGTTCAATTTGGTTAAGCCGTTTAAAAAATATTTCTAAATTTTAAACCATATGTTACTGTTCTAGTGCCAAGTATGAAGTACCAGTTTGCGTTATAGTAGATGAATGAAAATTAAATCATCGTCTGAGGTTATGAATGCTAGCTTATATATAAAATTTGGTTCATTTTGGTTGAGCTGTTCGTAAAAAATTATTCTAAATTTTAATCCATGTTACTGTTCTAGTGTCAAGTATAAAGTACCACTTCGCGTTATAGTAGATATATGAAAAATTTTTCATCGTCTGAGGTTATGATTTTGTTAGCTTATATATAAGATTTGGTTCAATTTTATTGAGTCGTTCGAAAAAAATATTTCAAAATTTTAAACCATATGTTACTGTTCTAGAGCTAAGTAAGTATTAAGTACCAGTTTGCGTTATAGAAGATAAATGAAAATTAAATCATCGTCTGAGGTTATGAATGCTAGCTTATATATAAAATTTGGTTCATTTTGGTTGAGCCGTTCGTAAAAAATTATTCAAAATTTTAATCCATGTTACTGTTCTAGTGTCAAGTATAAAGTACCACTTCGCGTTATAGTAGATATATGAAAATTTTTTCATCGTCTGAGGTTATGATTGCTAGATTATGTATAAGATTTGGTTCAATTTTATTGAGTCGTTCGAAAAAAATATTTCAAAATTTTAAACCATATGTTACTGTTCTAGTGTCAAGTATGAAGTACCACTTCGCGTTATAGTAGATGAATGAAAATTTTATTATCGTCTAAGGTTATGATTGCTAGCTTATATATAAGATATGGTTCAATTTCGTTGAGCCGTTTGAAAAAAATTTTTCAACATTTTTAACCATATGTTAACTGTTCTAGTGCCAAGTATTAAGTACCAGTTTGCGTTATAGTAGATGAATGAAAATTAAATTATCGTCTGAGGTTATGAATGATAGCTTATATATAAAATTTGGTTCATTTTGGTTGAGCCGTTCGTAAGAAATTATTCTAAATTTTAATCCATGTTACTGTACTAGTGTCAAGTATAAAGTACCACTTCGCGTTATAGTAGATATATGAAAATTTTTTCATCGTCTGAGGTTATGATTGCTAGCTTATATATAAAATTTGGTTCAATTTGGTTGAGCCGTTTGAAAAAATAATTCAAATATTTTATTCATATGTTAGTGTTCTAGTGCCAAGTATGAAGTACCCTCTCAACCATATTGAACCAAATCCTACATATAAGCAATCAAACATGACCTCAGACGATGATTTAATTTTCATTCATCTACTATAACGCAAACTGGTACTTCATACTTGGCACTAGAACAGTAACATATGGTTTAAAATTTTGAAATATTTTTTTCGAACGACTCAATAAAATTGAACCAAATCTTATATATGAGCTAGCAATTACAACCTCAGAAGATGATAAAATTTTCATTCATCTACTATAACGCGAAGTGGCATTTCATAATTGACACTAGAACAGTAACAAATGGTTTAAATTTTTGAAATATTTTTTTCGAACGGCTCAACCAAATTGAACCAAATCTTATATATAAGCTAGCAATCATAACCTCAGACGATGATAAAATTTACATATATCTACTATAACGCAAACTGGTACTGCATACTTGGCACTATAACAGTAACATATGGTTTAAAATTTTGAATTTTTTTTAAACGGCTTAACCAAATTGAACCAAATTTTATATATGAGCTAGCATTCATAACCTCAGAAGATGATTTAATTTTCATTCATCTACTGTAACGCAAACTAGTACTTCATACTTATCACTAGAACAGTAACATATGGTTTAAAATATTGAAATATTTTTTTCGAACGTATCAACCAAACATTTAATTTTCATTCATCTACTATAACGCAAACTGGTACTTAATACTTGGCACTAGAACAGTTAACATATGGTTAAAAATTTTGAAATATTTTTTTCAAACGGCTTAACGAAAATGAACCATATCTTATATATAAGCTAGCAATCATAACCTAGGACGATAATAAAATTTTCGTTCATCTACTATAACGCGAAGTGGTACTTTATACTTGACACTAGAACAGTAACATGGATTAAAATTTAGAATAATTTTTTACGAACAGCTCAACCAAAATGAACCAAATTATATATATAAGCTAGCATTCATAACCTCAGACGACGATTTAATTTTCATTCATCTACTATAACGCAAACTGGTACTTCATACTTGGCACTAGAACAGTAACATATGGTTTAAAATTTTGAAATGTTTTTTTCGAACGGCTCCACCAAATTGAACCAAATCTTATATATAAGCTAGCAATCATAACCTCAGACGATAATAAAATTTTCATTCATCTACCGTGACGCGAAGTGGTACTTCATACTTGACACTAGAACAGTATCATATGGTTTAAAATTTTGAAATATTTTTTTCGAACGGCTCAACCAAATTGAACCAAATCTTGTATATGAGCTAGCAATTATAACCTCAGAAGATGATAAAATTTTCATTCATCTACTATAACGCGAAGTGGCACTTCATAATTGACACTAGAACAGTAACAAATGGTTTAAATTTTTGAATTATTTTTTTCGAACGGCTCAACCAAATTGAACCAAATCTTATATATAAGCTAGCAATCATAACCTCAGACGATAATAAAATTTTCATTCATCTACCGTAACGCGAAATGGTACTTCATACTTGAAACTAGAACAGTATCATATGGTTTAAAATTTTGAAATATTTTTTTCGAACGGCTCAACCAAATTGAACCAAATTTTATACTTAAGCTTGCATTCATCTCCTCAGACGTTGGTAAAAATGTCATTAATCTACTACAACGCAAAGCGCTACTACATACTTTAAAATGACGACTGCATATTTAGCGTTTTCAGCTCGAGATCTCTTCAATAATGATGCATAGCATAAAATACTACTTTGCGTTATAGTAGAATAATGAAAATTTTACCAATGTCTGAGGTGACGAATGAAAGCTTAAATATAAGATTTGGTACAATTTGGTTGAGCCGTTCGAAAAAAATATTTCAAAATTTTAAACCATATGTAACTGTTCTAGTGTCAAGTATGAAGTAAGACTTCGCGTTATAGTAGATGAATGAAAATTTTATTATCGTCTGAGGTTATGATGGCTAGCTTACATATAAGATATGGTTCAATTTCGTTCAGCCGTTTGAAAAAAATATTTCAAAATTTTAAACCATATGTTACTGTTCTAGTGCCAAGTATGAAGTACCAGTTTGCGTTATAGTAGATGAATGAAAATTAAATCATCGTCTGAGGTTATGATTGCTAGCCTATTTATAAGATTTGGTTCATTTTTGTTGAGCTGTTCGTAAAAAATTATTCTAAAGTTTAATCCATGTTACTGTTCTAGTGTCAAGTATAAAGTACCACTTCGCGTTATAGTAGATGTATGAAAATTTTTTCATCGTCTGAGGTTATGATTGCTAGCTTATATATAAAATTTGGTTCAATTTGGTTGAGCCGTTTGAAAAAAATAATTCAAATATTTTATCCATGTTAGTGTTCTAGTGCCAAGTATGAAGTACCCTCTCTACCATATTGAACCAAATCCTACATATAAGCAAGCAAACATGACCTCAGACGATGATTTAATTTTCATTCATCTACTATAACGCAAACTGGTACTTCATACTTGGCACTAGAACAGTAACATATGGTTTAAAATTTTGAAATATTTTTTTCGAACGAAATTAAACCAAATCTTATATATAAGCTAGCAATCATAACCTCAGACGATGATAAAATTTTCATTCATCTACTATATCGCGAAGTGGTACTGCTTGACACTAGAACGGTAACATATGGTTTAAAATTTTGAAGTATTTTTTACGAACGGCTCAATAAAATTGAACCAAATTTTATATATAAGCTAGCATTCATAACCTCAGACGATGATTTAATTTTCATTCTTCTACTATAACGCAAACTGGTACTTAATACTTGGCACTAGAACAGTTAACATATGGTTAAAAATTTTGAAATATTTTTTTCAAATGGCTTAACGAAAGTGAACCAAATTTTATATATAAGCTAGCATTCATAACCTCAGACGATGATTTAATTTTCATTCAGCTACTATAACGCAAACTGGTACTTCATACTTGGCACTAGAACAGTAACATATGGTTTAAAATTTTGAAATATTTTTTTCGAATGGCTCAATA
Organism: Pediacus dermestoides; assembly: GCA_963942485.1. Lineage (NCBI taxonomy): Eukaryota > Metazoa > Arthropoda > Insecta > Coleoptera > Cucujidae > Pediacus > Pediacus dermestoides. Next base: position 11,467,192 of record OZ012630.1, on the reverse strand, counting down.
AAATTGAACCAAATCTTATATATAAGCTAGCAATCATAACCTCAGACGATGATAAAATTTTCATTCATCTACTATAACGCGAAATGGTACTTTATACTTCACACTGGAACAGTAACATATGGATTAAAATTTTGAATAATTTTTTTCGAACGGCTCAACCAAATTGAACCATATCTTATATATAAGGTAACAATCATAACCCCAGACGATGATTTAATTTTCATTCATCTACTATAACGCAAACTGGTACTTAATACTTGGCACTAGAACAGTAACATATGGATTAAAATTTTGAATAATTTTTTTCGATCGGCTCAACCAAATTGAACCATATCTTATATATAAGGTAAGAATCATAACCTCAGACGATGATTTAATTTTCATTCATCTACTATAACGCGATCTGGTACTTCATACTTGGCACTAGAACAGTAGCATATGGTTTAAAATTTTGAATTTTTTTTTTAAACGGCCCAACCAAATTATATATTTAAGCTTGCATTCATCACCTCAGACGTTGGTAAAAATTTCATTGATCTACTACAACGCAAAGCGCTACTACATACTTTAAAATGACGACTGTATTTTTATCGTTTTCAGCTCGAGATCTCTTCAAAAATGATGTCTAGCATAAAATACTACTTTGCGTTATAGTAGAATAATGAAAATTTTACCAATGTCTGAGGTGACGAATGAAAGCTGAAATATAAGATTTGGGTCAATTTGGTTGAGCCGTTTAAAAAAAAAAAATTAAAAATTTTAAACCATATGGTACTGTTTTAGTACCAACTATGAAGTAACACTTTACGTTATAGTAGATGCATGAAATTTTTACTATCGTCTGAGAGGATGAATGCTAACTTATATTTAATATTTGGTTTATTTTGGTTGTGCAGTTTGAAAATTAAAATCAAAATTTTAACCCACTAGAACTGTAACATTTGGTTTAAAATTTTGATTTTTTTTTTAAACGGCTTAACCAAATTGAACCAAATCTTATATTTAAACTTTCATTCGTCACCTCAGACATTGGTAAAATTTTCATTATTCTACTATAACGCAAAGTAGTATTTTATGCTATGCATCATTATTGAAGAGATCTCGAGCTGAAAACGCTAAATATGCAGTCGTCATTTTAAAGTATGTAGTAGCGCTTTGCGTTGTAGTAGATTAATGACATTTTTACCAACGTCTGAGGAGATGAAAGCAAATTTAAATATAAAATTTGGTTCAATTTGGTAAAGCCGTTTAAAAAAAATTATTCAAAATTTTAATCCATATGTTACTGTTCTAGTGTCAAGTATAAAGTACCACTTCGCGTTATAGTAGATATATGAAATTTTTATCATCGTCTGAGCTTATATATAGGATTTGGTTCAATTTGGTTGAGCCGTTCGAAAAAAATATTTCAAAATTTTAAACCATATGTTACTGTTCTAGTGATAAGTATGAAGTACTAGTTTGCGTTACAGTGGATGAATGAAAATTAAATCATCTTCTGAGGCTATGAATGCTAGCTTATATATAAAAGTTGGTTCAATATGGTTGGGCCGTTCGAAAAAAATATTTCAAAATTTTAAACCATATGATACTGTTCTAGTGTCAAGTATGAAGTACCACTTCGCGTTATGGTAGATGAATGAAAATTTTATCATCGTCTGAGGTTATGATTGCTAGCTTATACAGGGTGTTTCAACTCAAAGTGGACAACGTAATAGAGGTTGTAGATCTCATCGAGACTAACACTATTTTCAAATAAATATTTTTCATTTGAGCTTTTGTTTTCGAGTTATGGACCTTCTTTTGTTTTTACATAAACCTCGTTATCTTCATTATTTATGGCCGGATTTTAAAAAATTAAAGTTTTTTGAAATTGTCAGTTTGATATCTACAATTATTGCGTTAAACATTTTTTCAAAAAATATCAACAAACAAAATGGCGACAATTTTTCTTTTTTAAACTTGGATAGCTCTAAGTCTGCTCCAAAGAAAATTGGTCGCCATTTTGTTTGTTGATATATTTTTTTTAATTTTAACTCAAAAATTGTTGATGACAAACTGACAATTTCAAAAAACTATAATTTTTTAAAATCCGGCCATAAATAATGAAGATAAAGAGGTTTGTGTAAAAACAAAAAAAGGTCGATAACTCGAAAACAAAAGCTCAAATAAAAAATAATAATTTGAAAAAAGTGTTAGTCTCGATGAGATCTACAACCTCTATTACGTTGTCCACTTTGAGTTGAAACACCCTGTATATAAAATTTGGTTCATTTTGGTTGAGCTGTTTGTAAAAAATTATTCTAAATTTTAATCCATGTTACTGTTCTAGTGTCAAGTACAAAGTACCACTTCGCGTTATAGTAGATATATGAAAATTTTTTCATCGTCTGAGGTTATGATTGCTAGCTTATATATAAGATTTGGTTCAATTTATTGAGCCTCTCGAAAAAAATATTTCAAAATTTTAAACCATATGTTACTGTTCTAGTGCCAAGTATGAAGTAACAGTTTGCGTTATAGTAGATGAATGAAAATTAAATCATCGTCTGAGGTTATGAATGCTAGCTTATATATAAATTTTTTTTCAATTTTATTGAGCCGTTCGAAAAAAATATTTCAAAATTTTAAACCATATGTTACTGTTCTAGTGTCAAGTATGAAGTACCACTTCGCGTTATAGTAGATGAATGAAAATTTTATTATCGTCTGAGGTTATGATTGCTAGCTTATATATAAAATATGGTTCAATTTCGTTAAGCCGTTTAAAAAAAATTTTTCAAAATTTTTTACCGTATGTTAACTGTTCAAGTGCCAAGTATGAAGTACCAGTTTGCGTTATAGTAGATGAATGAAAATTAAATCATCGTCTGAGGTTATGAATGCTAGCTTAAATATAAAATTTGGTTCAATTTTATTGAGCCGTTCGTAAAAAATACTTCAAAATTTTAAACCATATGTTACCGTTCTAGTGTCAAGCAGTACCACTTCGCGATATAGTAGATGAATGAAAATTTTATCATCGTCTGAGGTTATGATTGCTAGCTTATATATAAGATTTGGTTTAATTTCGTTCGAAAAAAATATTTTAAAATTTTAAACCATATGTTACTGTTCTAGTGCCAAGTATGAAGTACCAGTTTGCGTTATAGTAGATGAATGAAAATTAAATCATCGTCTGAGGTTATGAATGCTAGCTTATATATAAAATTTGGTTCAATTTGGTTGAGCCGTTTGAAAGAAATAATTCAAATATTTTATTCATATGTTAGTGTTCTAGTGCCAAGTATGAAGTACCCTCTCAACCATATTGAACCAAATCCTACATATAAGCAATCAAACATGACCTCAGACGATGATTTAATTTTCATTCATCTACTATAACGCAAACTGGTACTTCATACTTGGCACTAGAACAGTAACATATGGTTTAAAATTTTGAAATATTTTTTTCGAACGACTCAATAAAATTGAACCAAATCTTATATATGAGCTAGCAATTACAACCTCAGAAGATGATAAAATTTTCATTCATCTACTATAACGCGAAGTGGCATTTCATAATTGACACTAGAACAGTAACAAATGGTTTAAATTTTTGAAATATTTTTTTCGAACGGCTCAACCAAATTGGTCCAAATCTTATATATAAGCTAGCAATCATAACCTCAGACGATGATAAAATTTACATATATCTACTATAACGCAAACTGGTACTTCATACTTGGCACTATAACAGTAACATATGGTTTAAAATTTTGAATTTTTTTTAAACGGCTTAACCAAATTGAACCAAATTTTATATATGAGCTAGCATTCATAACCTCAGAAGATGATTTAATTTTCATTCATCTACTGTAACGCAAACTAGTACTTCATACTTATCACTAGAACAGTAACATATGGTTTAAAATATTGAAATATTTTTTTCGAACGTATCAACCAAACATTTAATTTTCATTCATCTACTATAACGCAAACTGGTACTTAATACTTGGCACTAGAACAGTTAACATATGGTTAAAAATTTTGAAATATTTTTTTCAAACGGCTTAACGAAAATGAACCATATCTTATATATAAGCTAGCAATCATAACCTAGGACGATAATAAAATTTTCGTTCATCTACTATAACGCGAAGTGGTACTTTATACTTGACACTAGAACAGTAACATGGATTAAAATTTAGAATAATTTTTTACGAACAGCTCAACCAAAATGAACCAAATTATATATATAAGCTAGCATTCATAACCTCAGACGACGATTTAATTTTCATTCATCTACTATAACGCAAACTGGTACTTCATACTTGGCACTAGAACAGTAACATATGGTTTAAAATTTTGAAATGTTTTTTTCGAACGGCTCAACCAAATTGAACCAAATCTTATATATAAGCTAGCAATCATAACCTCAGACGATAATAAAATTTTCATTCATCTACCGTGACGCGAAGTGGTACTTCATACTTGACACTAGAACAGAATCATATGGTTTAAAATTTTGAAATATTTTTTTCGAACGGCTCAACCAAATTGAACCAAATCTTGTATATGAGCTAGCAATTATAACCTCAGAAGATGATAAAATTTTCATTCATCTACTATAACGCGAAGTGGCACTTCATAATTGACACTAGAACAGTAACAAATGGTTTAAATTTTTGAATTATTTTTTTCGAACGGCTCAACCAAATTGAACCAAATCTTATATATAAGCTAGCAATCATAACCTCAGACGATAATAAAATTTTCATTCATCTACCGTAACGCGAAATGGTACTTCATACTTGACACTAGAACAGTATCATATGGTTTAAAATTTTGAAATATTTTTTTCGAACGGCTCAACCAAATTGAACCAAATTTTATACTTAAGCTTGCATTCATCTCCTCAGACGTTGGTAAAAATGTCATTAATCTACTACAACGCAAAGCGCTACTACATACTTTAAAATGACGACTGCATATTTAGCGTTTTCAGCTCGAGATCTCTTCAATAATGATGCATAGCATAAAATACTACTTTGCGTTATAGTAGAATAATGAAAATTTTACCAATGTCTGAGGTGACGAATGAAAGCTTAAATATAAGATTTGGTACAATTTGGTTGAGCCGTTCGAAAAAAATATTTCAAAATTTTAAACCATATGTAACTGTTCTAGTGTCAAGTATGAAGTAAGACTTCGCGTTATAGTAGATGAATGAAAATTTTATTATCGTCTGAGGTTATGATGGCTAGCTTACATATAAGATATGGTTCAATTTCGTTTAGCCGTTTGAAAAAAATATTTCAAAATTTTAAACCATATGTTACTGTTCTAGTGCGAAGTATGAAGTACCAGTTTGCGTTATAGTAGATGAATGAAAATTAAATCATCGTCTGAGGTTATGATTGCTAGCCTATTTATAAGATTTGGTTCATTTTTGTTGAGCTGTTCGTAAAAAATTATTCTAAAGTTTAATCCATGTTACTGTTCTAGTGTCAAGTATAAAGTACCACTTCGCGTTATAGTAGATGTACGAAAATTTTTTCATCGTCTGAGGTTATGATTGCTAGCTTATATATAAAATTTGGTTCAATTTGGTTGAGCCGTTTGAAAAAAATAATTCAAATATTTTATCCATGTTAGTGTTCTAGTGCCAAGTATGAAGTACCCTCTCTACCATATTGAACCAAATCCTACATATAAGCAAGCAAACATGACCTCAGACGATGATTTAATTTTCATTCATCTACTATAACGCAAACTGGTACTTCATACTTGGCACTAGAACAGTAACATATGGTTTAAAATTTTGAAATATTTTTTTCGAACGGCTCCACCCAAAATTGAACCAAGTCTTATAAATAAGCTAACAATCATAACCTCAGACGATAAAAAAATTTTCATATATCTACTATAACGCGAAGTGGTACTTTATACTTGACACTAGAACAGTAACATGGATTAAAATTTAGAATAACTTCTTACGAACGGCTCAACCAAAATGAACCAAATTTTATATATAAGCTAACATAACCTCAGACGATGATTTAATTTTCATTCATCTACTATAACGCAAACTGGTACTTAAAACTTGGCACTAGAACAGTTAACATATGGTTAAAAATTTTGAAATATTTTTTTCGAACGGCTTAACGAAAATGAACCATATCTTGTATATAAGCTAGCAATCATAACCTCAGACGATGAAGAAATTTTCATATATCTACTATAACGCGAAGTGGTACTTTATACTTGACACTTGAACAGTAACATGGATTAAAATTTAGAATAATTTCTTACGAACGGCTCAACCAAAATGAACCAAATTTTATATATAAGCTAACATTCATAACCTCAGACGATAATTTAATTTTCATTCATCTACTATAACGCAAACTGGTACTTAATACTTGGCACTAGAACAGTTAACATATGGTTAAAAATTTTGAAATATTTTTTTCAAACGGCTTAACGAAAATGAACCATATCTTATATATAAGCTAGCAATCATAACCTAGGACGATAATAAAATTTTCGTTCATCGCGAAGTGGTACTTTATACTTGACACTAGAACAGTAACATGGATTAAAATTTAGAATAATTTTTTACGAACAGCTCAACCAAAATGAACCAAATTATATATATAAGCTAGCATTCATAACCTCAGACGACGATTTAATTTTCATTCATCTACTATAACGCAAACTGGTACTTCATACTTGGCACTAGAACAGTAACATATGGTTTAAAATCTTGAAATGTTTTTTTCGAACGGCTCAACCAAATTGAACCAAATCTTATATATAAGCTAGCAATCATAACCTCAGACGATAATAAAATTTTCATTCATCTACCGTGACGCGAAGTGGTACTTCATACTTGACACTAGAACAGTATCATATGGTTTAAAATTTTGAAATATTTTTTTCGAACGGCTCAACCAAATTGAACCAAATCTTGTATATGAGCTAGCAATTATAACCTCAGAAGATGATAAAATTTTCATTCATCTACTATAACGCGAAGTGGCACTTCATAATTGACACTAGAACAGTAACAAATGGTTTAAATTTTTGAATTATTTTTTTCGAACGGCTCAACCAAATTGAACCAAATTTTATATTTAAGCTTGCATTCATCTCCTCAGACGTTGGTAAAAATGTCATTAATCTACTACAACGCAAAGCGCTACTACATACTTTAAAATGACGACTGCATATTTAGCGTTTTCAGCTCGAGATCTCTTCAATAATGATGCATAGCATAAAATACTACTTTGCGTTATAGTAGAATAATGAAAATTTTACCAATGTCTGAGGTGACGAATGAAAGCTTAAATATAAGATTTGGTACAATTTGGTTGAGCCGTTCGAAAAAAATATTTCAAAATTTTAAACCATATGTAACTGTTCTAGTGTCAAGTATGAAGTAAGACTTCGCGTTATAGTAGATGAATGAAAATTTTATTATCGTCTGAGGTTATGATGGCTAGCTTACATATAAGATATGGTTCAATTTCGTTTAGCCGTTTGAAAAAAATATTTCAAAATTTTAAACCATATGTTACTGTTCTAGTGCCAAGTATGAAGTACCAGTTTGCGTTATAGTAGATGAATGAAAATTAAATCATCGTCTGAGGTTATGATTGCTAGCCTATTTATAAGATTTGGTTCATTTTTGTTGAGCTGTTCGTAAAAAATTATTCTAAATTTTAATCCATGTTACTGTTCTAGTGTCAAGTATAAAGTACCACTTCGCGTTATAGTAGATGTATGAAAATTTTTTCATCGTCTGAGGTTATGATTGCTAGCTTATATATAGGATTTCGTTCTATTTGGTTGAGCCGTTCGAAAAAAATATTTCAAAATTTTAAATCATATGTTACTGTTCTAGTGATAAGTATGAAGTACTAGTTCGCGTTACAGTAGATGAATGAAAATTAAATCGTCGTCTGAGGTTATGAATGCTAGCTTATATATAAAATTTGGTTCAATTTTACTGAGCCGTTCGAAAAAAATATTTCAAAATTTTAAACCATATGTTACTGTTCTAGTGTCAAGTATGAAGTACCACTTCGGGTTATAGTAGATGAATGAAAATTTTATTATCGTCTGTGCTTATGATTGCTAGCTTATATATAAGATATGGTTCAATTTCGTTGAGCCGTTTGAAAAAAATATTTCAAAATTTTTAACCATATGTTAACTGTTCGAGTGCCAAGTATGAAGTACCACTTCGCGTTATAGTAGATGAATGAAAATTTTATTATCGTCTGAGGTTATGATTGCTAGCTTATATATCAGATATGGTTCAATTTCGTTGAGCCGTTTGAAAAAAAATTTTCAAAATTTTTAACCATATGTTAACTGTTCTAGTGCCAAGTATTAAGTACCAGTTTGCGTTATAGTAGATGAATGAAAATTTTTTCATCGTCTGAGGTTATGATTGCTAGCCTATTTATAAGATTTGGTTCATTTTTGTTGAGCTGTTCGTAAAAAATTATTCTAAATTTTAATCCATGTTACTGTTCTAGTGTCAAGTATAAAGTACCACTTCGCGTTATAGTAGATGTATGAAAATTTTTTCATCGTCTGAGGTTATGATTGCTAGCTTATATATAAAATTTGGTTCAATTTGGTTGAGCCGTTTGAAAAAAATAATTCAAATATTTTTTCCATGTTAGTGTTCTAGTGCCAAGTATGAAGTACCCTCTCTACCATATTGAACCAAATCCTACATATAAGCAAGCAAACATGACCTCAGACGATGATTTAATTTTCATTCATCTACTATAACGCAAACTGGTACTTCATACTTGGCACTAGAACAGTAACATATGGTTTAAAATTTTGAAATATTTTTTTCGAACGGCTCCACCCAAAATTGAACCAAATCTTTTAAATAAGCTAACAATCATAACCTCAGACGATAAAAAAATTTTCATATATCTACTATAACGCGAAGTGGTACTTTATACTTGACACTAGAACAGTAACATGGATTAAAATTTAGAATAACTTCTTACGAACGGCTCAACCAAAATGAACCAAATTTTATATATAAGCTAACATAACCTCAGACGATGATTTAATTTTCATTCATCTACTATAACGCAAACTGGTACTTAAAACTTGGCACTAGAACAGTTAACATATGGTTAAAAATTTTGAAATATTTTTTTCAAACGGCTTAACGAAAATGAACCATATCTTATATATAAGCTAGCAATCATAACCTAAGACGATAATAAAATTTTCATTCATCTACTATAACGTGAAGTGGTACTTCATACTTGACACTAGAACAGTAACATACGGTTTAGAATTTTGAAATATTTTTTTCGAACGGCTCAATAAAATTTAACCAAATTTTATATATAAGCTAGCATTCATAACCTCAGACGATGATTTAATTTTCATTCATCTACTATAACGCAAACTGGTACTTCATACTTGGCACTAGATCAGTAACATATGGTTTAAAATTTTGAAATATTTTTTTCGAACGGCTCAATAAAATTGAGCCAAATCTTATATATAAGCTAGCAATCATAACCTCAGACGATGAAGAAATTTTCATATATCTACTAAAACGCGAAGTGGTACTTTATACTTGACACTAGAACAGTAACATGGATTAAAATTTAGAATAATTTCTTACGAACGGCTCAACCAAAATGAACCAAATTTTCTATATAAGCTAACATTCATAACCTCAGACGATAATTTAATTTTCATTCATCTACTATAACGCAAACTGGTACTTAATACTTGGCACTAGAACAGTTAACATGTGGTTACAAATTTTGAAATATTTTTTTCAAACGGCTTAACGAAAATGAACCATATCTTATATATAAGCTAGCAATCATAACCTAAGACGATAATAAAATTTTCATTCATCTACTATAACGCGAAGTGGTACTTTATACTTGACACTAGAACAGTAATATGGATTAAAATTTAGAATAATTTTTTACGAACAGCTCAACCAAAATGAACCAAATTTTATATATAAGCTAGCATTCATAACCTCAGACGACGATTTAATTTTCATTCATCTACTATAACGCAAACTGGTACTTCATACTTGACACTAGAACAGTATCAGATGGTTTAAAATTTTGAAATATTTTTTTCGAACGGCCCAACCAAATTGAACCAAATTTTATACATAAGCTAGCATTCATAACCTCAGAAGATGATTTAATTTTCATTCATCTACTGTAACGCAAACTAGTACTTCATACTTATCACTAGAACAGTAACATATGGTTTAAAATTTTGAAATATTTTTTTCGAACGGCTCAACCAAATTGAACGAAATCCTATATATAAGCTAGCAATCATAACCTCAGACGATGATAAAAATTTCATATATCTACTATAACGCAAAGTGGTACTTTATACTTGACACTAGAACAGTAACATATGGATTAAAATTTTGAATAATTTTTTTCGAACGGCTCAACCAAATTGAACCAAATCTTGTATATGAGCTAGCAATTATAACCTCAGAAGATGATAAAATTTTCATTCATCTACTATAACGCGAAGTGGCACTTCATACTTGGCAGTAGAACAGTAACATGTGGTTTAAAATTTTGAATTTTTTTTAAACGGCTTAACCAAATTGAACCAAATTTTATATTTAAGTTTGCATTCATCTCCTCAGACGTTGGTAAAAATGTCATTAATCTACTACAACGCAAAGCGCTACTACATACTTTAAAATGACGACTGCATATTTAGCGTTTTCAGCTCGAGATCTCTTCAATAATGATGCATAGCATAAAATACTACTTTGCGTTATAGTAGAATAATGAAAATTTTACCAATGTCTGGGTGACGAATGAAAGCTTAAATATAAGATTTGGTACAATTTGGTTAAGCCGTTTAAAAAAAAAATTCAAAATTTTAAACCATATGTTACTGTTCTACTGCCAAGTATTAAGTACCAGTTTTCGTTATAGTAGATGAATGAAAATTAAATCATCATCTGAGGTTATGAATGCTAGCTTATATATAAAATTTGGTTCATTTTGGTTGAGCCGTTCGTAAGAAATTATTCTAAATTTTAATCCATGTTACTGTTCTAGTGTCAAGTATAAAGTACCACTTCGCGTTATAGTAGATGTATGAAAATTTTTTCATCGTCTGAGGTTCTGATTGCTAGCTTATATATAAAATTTGGTTCAATTTGGTTGAGCCGTTTGAAAAAAATAATTTAAATATTTTATCCACATGTTAATGTTCTAGTGCCACGTATGAAGTATCCTCTCAACCAAATTGAACCAAATCCTACATCTAAGCAAGCAAACATGACCTCAGACGATGATAAAATTTTCATTCAACAACTATAATGCGAAGTGGTACTTCATACTTGACACTAGAACAGTAACATATGGTTTAGAATTTTGAAATATTTTTTTCGAACGGCTCAATAAAATTTAACCAAATTTTATATATAAGCTAGCATTCATAACCTCAGACGACGATTTAATTTTCATTCATCTACTATAACGCAAACTGGTACTTCATACTTGGCACTAGAACAGTAACATATGGTTTAAAATTTTGAAATATTTTTATCGAACGGCTCAACCAAATTGAACCAAATCTTATATATAAGCTAGCAATCATAACCTCAGACGATAATAAAATTTTCATTCATCTACCGTAACGCGAAGTGGTACTTCATACTTGACACTAGAACAGTAACATACGGTTTAGAATTTTGAAATATTTTTTTCGAACGGCTCAATAAAATTTAACCAAATTTTATATATAAGCTAGCATTCATAACCTCAGACGACGATTTAATTTTCATTCATCTACTATAACGCAAACTGGTACTTCTTACTTGGCACTAGAACAGTAACATATGGTTTAAAATTTTTAAATATTTTTTTCGAACGGCTCAATAAAATTGAACCAAATCTTATGTATAAGCTAGCAATCATAACCTCAGACGATGAAGAAATTTTCATATATCTACTATAACGCGAAGTGGTACTTTATACTTGACACTTGAACAGTAACATGGATTAAAATTTAGAATAATTTCTTACGAACGGCTCAACCAAAATGAACCAAATTTTATATATAAGCTAACATTCATAACCTCAGACGATAATTTAATTTTCATTCATCTACTATAACGCAAACTGGTACTTAATACTTGGCACTAGAACAGTTAACATATGGTTAAAAATTTTGAAATATTTTTTTCAAACGGCTTAACGAAAATGAACCATATCTTATATATAAGCTAGCAATCATAACCTAGGACGATAATAAAATTTTCGTTCATCTACTATAACGCGAAGTGGTACTTTATACTTGACACTAGAACAGTAACATGGATTAAAATTTAGAATAATTTTTTACGAACAGCTCAACCAAAATGAACCAAATTATATATATAAGCTAGCATTCATAACCTCAGACGACGATTTAATTTTCATTCATCTACTATAACGCAAACTGGTACTTCATACTTGGCACTAGAACAGTAACATATGGTTTAAAATTTTGAAATGTTTTTTTCGAACGGCTCAACCAAATTGAACCAAATCTTATATATAAGCTAGCAATCATAACCTCAGACGATAATAAAATTTTCATTCATCTACCGTGACGCGAAGTGGTACTTCATACTTGACACTAGAACAGTATCATATGGTTTAAAATTTTGAAATATTTTTTTCGAACGGCTCAACCAAATTGAACCAAATCTTGTATATGAGCTAGCAATTATAACCTCAGAAGATGATAAAATTTTCATTCATCTACTATAACGCGAAGTGGCACTTCATAATTGACACTAGAACAGTAACAAATGGTTTAAATTTTTGAATTATTTTTTTCGAACGGCTCAACCAAATTGAACCAAATCTTATATATAAGCTAGCAATCATAACCTCAGACGATAATAAAATTTTCATTCATCTACCGTAACGCGAAATGGTACTTCATACTTGACACTAGAACAGTATCATATGGTTTAAAATTTTGAAATATTTTTTTCGAACGGCTCAACCAAATTGAACCAAATTTTATATTTAAGCTTGCATTCATCTCCTCAGACGTTGGTAAAAATGTCATTAATCTACTACAACGCAAAGCGCTACTACATACTTTAAAATGACGACTGCATATTTAGCGTTTTCAGCTCGAGATCTCTTCAATAATGATGCATAGCATAAAATACTACTTTGCGTTATAGTAGAATAATGAAAATTTTACCAATGTCTGAGGTGACGAATGAAAGCTTAAATATAAGATTTGGTACAATTTGGTTGAGCCGTTCGAAAAAAATATTTCAAAATTTTAAACCATATGTAACTGTTCTAGTGTCAAGTATGAAGTAAGACTTCGCGTTATAGTAGATGAATGAAAATTTTATTATCGTCTGAGGTTATGATGGCTAGCTTACATATAAGATATGGTTCAATTTCGTTTAGCCGTTTGAAAAAAATATTTCAAAATTTTAAACCATATGTTACTGTTCTAGTGCCAAGTATGAAGTACCAGTTTGCGTTATAGTAGATGAATGAAAATTAAATCATCGTCTGAGGTTATGAATGATAGCTTATATATAAAATTTGGTTCATTTTGGTTGAGCCGTTCGTAAGAAATTATTCTAAATTTTAATCCATGTTACTGTTCTAGTGTCAAGTATAAAGTACCACTTCGCGTTATAGTAGATGTATGAAAATTTTTTCATCGTCTGAGGTTATGATTGCTAGCTTATTTATAAGATTTGGTTCATTTTTATTGAGTCGTTCGAAAAAAATATTTCAAAATTTTAAAACATATGTTACTGTTCTAGTGCCAAATATGAAGTACCAGTTTGCGTTATAGTAGATGAAAGAAAATTAAATCATCGTCTGAGGTTATGAATGCTAGCTTATATATAAAATTTGGTTCAATTTTACTGAGCCGTTCGAAAAAAATATTTCAAAATTTTAAACCATATGTTACTGTTCTAGTGTCAAGTATGAAGTACCACTTCGGGTTATAGTAGATGAATGAAAATTTTATTATCGTCTGTGCTTATGATTGCTAGCTTATATATAAGATATGGTTCAATTTCGTTGAGCCGTTTGAAAAAAATATTTCAAAATTTTTAACCATATGTTAACTGTTCGAGTGCCAAGTATGAAGTACCACTTCGCGTTATAGTAGATGAATGAAAATTTTATTATCGTCTGAGGTTATGATTGCTAGCTTATATATCAGATATGGTTCAATTTCGTTGAGCCGTTTGAAAAAAAATTTTCAAAATTTTTAACCATATGTTAACTGTTCTAGTGCCAAGTATTAAGTACCAGTTTGCGTTATAGTAGATGAATGAAAATTTTTTCATCGTCTGAGGTTATGATTGCTAGCCTATTTATAAGATTTGGTTCATTTTTGTTGAGCTGTTCGTAAAAAATTATTCTAAATTTTAATCCATGTTACTGTTCTAGTGTCAAGTATAAAGTACCACTTCGCGTTATAGTAGATGTATGAAAATTTTTTCATCGTCTGAGGTTATGATTGCTAGCTTATATATAAAATTTGGTTCAATTTGGTTGAGCCGTTTGAAAAAAATAATTCAAATATTTTATCCATGTTAGTGTTCTAGTGCCAAGTATGAAGTACCCTCTCAACCATATTGAACCAAATCCTACATATAAGCAATCAAACATGACCTCAGACGATGATTTAATTTTCATTCATCTACTATAACGCAAACTGGTACTTCATACTTGGCACTAGAACAGTAACATATGGTTTAAAATTTTGAAATATTTTTTTCGAACGACTCAATAAAATTGAACCAAATCTTATATATGAGCTAGCAATTACAACCTCAGAAGATGATAAAATTTTCATTCATCTACTATAACGCGAAGTGGCATTTCATAATTGACACTAGAACAGTAACAAATGGTTTAAATTTTTGAAATATTTTTTTCGAACGGCTCAACCAAATTGTACCAAATCTTATATATAAGCTAGCAATCATAACCTCAGACGATGATAAAATTTACATATATCTACTATAACGCAAACTGGTACTTCATACTTGGCACTATAACAGTAACATATGGTTTAAAATTTTGAATTTTTTTTAAACGGCTTAACCAAATTGAACCAAATTTTATATATGAGCTAGCATTCATAACCTCAGAAGATGATTTAATTTTCATTCATCTACTGTAACGCAAACTAGTACTTCATACTTATCACTAGAACAGTAACATATGGTTTAAAATATTGAAATATTTTTTTCGAACGTATCAACCAAATTGAACCAAATCCTATGTATAAGCTAGCAATCATAACCTCAGACGATGATAAAAATTTCATATATCTACTATAACGCGAAGTGGTACTTTATACTTGACACTAGAACAGTAACATATGGATTAAAATTTTGAATAATTTTTTTCGAACGGCTCTACCAAATTGAACCAAATCTTATATATGAGCTAGCAATTATAACCTCAGAAGATGATTTAATTTTCATTCATCTACTGTAACGCAAACTAGTACTTCATACTTATCACTAGAACAGTAACATATGGTTTAAAATATTGAAATATTTTTTTCGAACGTATCAACCAAATTGAACCAAATCTTATATATAAGCTAGCAATCATAACCTCAGACGATGATAAAAATTTCATATATCTACTATAACGCAAACTGGTACTTCATACTTGGCACTAGAACAGTAACATATGGTTTAAAATTTTGAATTTTTTTTAAACGGCTTAACCAAATTGAACCAAATTTTTTATTTAAGCTTGCATTCGTCTCCTCAGACGTTGGTAAAAATGTTATTAATCTACTACAACGCAAAGCGCTACTACATACTTTAAAATGACGACTGCATATTTAGAGTTTTCAGCTCGAGATCTCTTCAATAATGATGCATAGCATAAAATACTACTTTGCGTTATAGTAGAATAATGAAAATTTTAGCAATGTCTGAGGTGACGAATGAAAGCTTAAGTATAAGATTTGGTTCAATTTGGTTAAGCCGTTTAAAAAAAAAAATCAAAATTTTAAACCAAATGTTACAGTTCTAGTGGGTTAAAATTTTGATTTTAATTTTCAAACTGCAGAACCAAAATGAACCAAATATTAAATATAAGTTAGCATAATCCTCTCAGACGATAGTAAAAATTTCATGCATCTACTATAACGCAAAGTGTTACTTCATACTTGACACTAAAACAGTACCATATGGTTTAAAATTTTGAATTTTTTTTTTAAACGGCCCAACCAAATTGACCCAAATCTTATATTTAAGCTTTCATTCGTCACCTCAGACAATGGTAAAATTTTCATTATTCTACTATAACGCAAAGTAGTATTTTATACTAGACATTATTTTTGAAGAGATCTCGAGCTGAAAACGCTAAAAATGCAGTCGTCATTTTAAAGTATGTAGTAGCGCTTTGCGTTGTAGATCAATGAAATTTTCACCAACGTCTGAGGTGATGAAAGCAAGCTTAAATATATAATATGGTTGGGCCGTTTAAAAAAAAAATTCATAATCTTAAACCATATGCTACTGTTCTAGTGCCAAGTATGAAGTACGCGTTATAGTAGATGTATGAAAATTAAATCATCGTCTGAGGTTATGATTTTTACCTTATATATAAGATATGGTTCAATTTGGTTGAGCCGTTCGAAAAAAATATTTCAAAATTTTACACCATATGTAACTGTTCTAGTGTCGAGTATGAAGTAAGACTTCGCGTTATAGTAGATGAATGAAAATTTTATTATCGTCTGAGGTTATGATGGCTAGCTTACATATAAGATATGGTTCAATTTCGTTTAGCCGTTTGAAAAAAATATTTCAAAATTTTAAACCATATGTTACTGTTCTAGAGCCAAGTATGAAGTACCAGTTTGCGTTATAGTAGATGAATGAAAATTAAATCATCGTCTGAGGTTATGAATGCTAGCTTATATATAAAATTTGGTTCAATTTTACTGAGCCGTTCGAAAAAAATATTTCAAAATTTTAAACCATATGTTAACTGTTCGAGTGCCAAGTATGAAGTACCACTTCGCGTTATAGTAGATGAATGAAAATTTTATTATCGTCTGAGCTTATGATTGCTAGCTTATATATCAGATATGGTTCAATTTCGTTGAGCCGTTTGAAAAAAAAATTTCAAAATTTTTAACCATATGTTAACTGTTCTAGTGCCAAGTATTAAGTACCAATTTGCGTTATAGTAGATGAATGAAAATTTTTTCATCGTCTGAGGTTATGATTGCTAGCTTATTTATAAGATTTGGTTCATTTTTGTTGAGCTGTTCGTAAAAAATTATTCTAAATTTTAATCCATATTACTGTTCTAGTGTCAAGTATAAAGTACCACTTCGCGTTATAGTAGATGTATGAAAATTTTTTCATCGTCTGAGGTTATGATTGCTAGCTTATATATAAAATTTGGTTCAATTTGGTTGAGCCGTTTGAAAAAAATAATTCAAATATTTTATCCATATGTTAGTGTTCTAGTGCCAAGTATGAAGTACCCTCTCTACCATATTGAACCAAATCCTACATATAAGCAAGCAAACATGACGTCAGACGATGATTTAATTTTCATTCATCTACTATAACGCAAACTGGTACTTCATACTTGGCACTAGAACAGTAACATATGGTTTAAAATTTTGAAATATTTTTTTCGAACGGCTCCACCCAAAATTGAACCAAATCTTATAAATAAGCTAACAATCATAACCTCAGACGATAAAAAAATTTTCATATATCTACTATAACGCGAAGTGGTACTTTATACTTGACACTAGAACAGTAACATGTATTAAAATTTAGAATAACTTCTTACGAACGGCTCAACCAAAATGAACCAAATTTTATATATAAGCTAACATAACCTCAGACGATGATTTAATTTTCATTCATCTACTATAACGCAAACTGGTACTTAAAACTTGGCACTAGAACAGTTAACATATGGTTAAAAATTTTGAAATATTTTTTTCAAACGGCTTAACGAAAATGAACCATATCTTATATATAAGCTAGCAATCATAACCTAAGACGATAATAAAATTTTCATTCATCTACTATAACGTGAAGTGGTACTTCATACTTGACACTAGAACAGTAACATACGGTTTAGAATTTTGAAATATTTTTTTCGAACGGCTCAATAAAATTTAACCAAATTTTATATATAAGCTAGCATTCATAACCTCAGACGATGATTTAATTTTCTTTCATCTACTATAACGCAAACTGGTACTTCATACTTGGCACTAGATCAGTAACATATGGTTTAAAATTTTGAAATATTTTTTTCGAACGGCTCAATAAAATTGAGCCAAATCTTATATATAAGCTAGCAATCATAACCTCAGACGATGAAGAAATTTTCATATATCTACTAAAACGCGAAGTGGTACTTTATACTTGACACTAGAACAGTAACATGGATTAAAATTTAGAATAATTTCTTACGAACGGCTCAACCAAAATGAACCAAATTTTCTATATAAGCTAACATTCATAACCTCAGACGATAATTTAATTTTCATTCATCTACTATAACGCAAACTGGTACTTAATACTTGGCACTAGAACAGTTAACATGTGGTTACAAATTTTGAAATATTTTTTTCAAACGGCTTAACGAAAATGAACCATATCTTATATATAAGCTAGCAATCATAACCTAAGACGATAATAAAATTTTCATTCATCTACTATAACGCGAAGTGGTACTTTATACTTGACACTAGAACAGTAACATGGATTAAAATTTAGAATAATTTTTTACGAACAGCTCAACCAAAATGAACCAAATTTTATATATAAGCTAGCATTCATAACCTCAGACGACGATTTAATTTTCATTCATCTACTATAACGCAAACTGGTACTTCATACTTGACACTAGAACAGTATCAGATGGTTTAAAATTTTGAAATATTTTTTTCGAACGGCCCAACCAAATTGAACCAAATTTTATACATAAGCTAGCATTCATAACCTCAGAAGATGATTTAATTTTCATTCATCTACTGTAACGCAAACTAGTACTTCATACTTATCACTAGAACAGTAACATATGGTTTAAAATTTTGAAATATTTTTTTCGAACGGCTCAACCAAATTGAACGAAATCCTATATATAAGCTAGCAATCATAACCTCAGACGATGATAAAAATTTCATATATCTACTATAACGCAAAGTGGTACTTTATACTTGACACTAGAACAGTAACATATGGATTAAAATTTTGAATAATTTTTTTCGAACGGCTCAACCAAATTGAACCAAATCTTGTATATGAGCTAGCAATTATAACCTCAGAAGATGATAAAATTTTCATTCATCTACTATAACGCGAAGTGGCACTTCATAATTGACACTAGAACAGTAACAAATGGTTTAAATTTTTGAATTATTTTTTTTGAGCGGCTCAACCAAATTGAACCAAATCTTATATATAAGCTAGCAATCATAACCTCAGACGATGATAAAATTTTCATATATCTACTATAACGCAAACTGGTACTTCATACTTGGCAGTAGAACAGTAACATGTGGTTTAAAATTTTGAATTTTTTTTAAACGGCTTAACCAAATTGAACCAAATTTTATATTTAAGTTTGCATTCATCTCCTCAGACGTTGGTAAAAATGTCATTAATCTACTACAACGCAAAGCGCTACTACATACTTTAAAATGACGACTGCATATTTAGCGTTTTCAGCTCGAGATCTCTTCAATAATGATGCATAGCATAAAATACTACTTTGCGTTATAGTAGAATAATGAAAATTTTACCAATGTCTGGGTGACGAATGAAAGCTTAAATATAAGATTTGGTACAATTTGGTTAAGCCGTTTAAAAAAAAAATTCAAAATTTTAAACCATATGTTACTGTTCTACTGCCAAGTATGAAGTACCAGTTTTCGTTATAGTAGATGAATGAAAATTAAATCATCATCTGAGGTTATGAATGCTAGCTTATATATAAAATTTGGTTCATTTTGGTTGAGCCGTTCGTAAGAAATTATTCTAAATTTTAATCCATGTTACTGTTCTAGTGTCAAGTATAAAGTACCACTTCGCGTTATAGTAGATGTATGAAAATTTTTTCATCGTCTGAGGTTCTGATTGCTAGCTTATATATAAAATTTGGTTCAATTTGGTTGAGCCGTTTGAAAAAAATAATTTAAATATTTTATCCACATGTTAATGTTCTAGTGCCACGTATGAAGTATCCTCTCAACCAAATTGAACCAAATCCTACATCTAAGCAAGCAAACATGACCTCAGACGATGATAAAATTTTCATTCAACAACTATAATGCGAAGTGGTACTTCATACTTGACACTAGAACAGTAACATATGGTTTAGAATTTTGAAATATTTTTTTCGAACGGCTCAATAAAATTTAACCAAATTTTATATATAAGCTAGCATTCATAACCTCAGACGACGATTTAATTTTCATTCATCTACTATAACGCAAACTGGTACTTCATACTTGGCACTAGAACAGTAACATATGGTTTAAAATTTTGAAATATTTTTATCGAACGGCTCAACCAAATTGATCCAAATCTTATATATAAGCTAGCAATCATAACCTCAGACGATAATAAAATTTTCATTCATCTACCGTAACGCGAAGTGGTACTTCATACTTGACACTAGAACAGTAACATACGGTTTAGAATTTTGAAATATTTTTTTCGAACGGCTCAATAAAATTTAACCAAATTTTATATATAAGCTAGCATTCATAACCTCAGACGACGATTTAATTTTCATTCATCTACTATAACGCAAACTGGTACTTCATACTTGGCACTAGAACAGTAACATATAGTTTAAAATTTTGAAATATTTTTATCGAACGGCTCAACCAAATTGAACCAAATCTTATATATAAGCTAGCAATCATAACCTCAGACGATAATAAAATTTTCATTCATCTACCGTAACGCGAAGTGGTACTTCATACTTGACACTAGAACAGTATCATATGGTTTAAAATTTTGAAATATTTTTTTCGAACGGCTCAACCAAATTGAACCAAATCTTGTATATGAGCTAGCAATTATAACCTCAGAAGACGATAAAATTTTCATTCATCTACTATAACGCGAAGTGGCACTTCATAATTGACACTAGAACAGTAACAAATGGTTTAAATTTTTGAATTATTTTTTTCGAACGGCTCAACCAAATTGAACCAAATCTTATATATAATTTAGCAATCATAACCTCAGACGATAATAAAATTTTCATTCATCTACCGTAACGCGAAATGGTACTTCATACTTGACACTAGAACAGTATCATATGGTTTAAAATTTTGAAATATTTTTTTCGAACGGCTCAACCAAATTGAACCAAATTTTATATTTAAGCTTGCATTCATCTCTTCAGACGTTGGTAAAAATGTCATTAATCTACTACAACGCAAAGCGCTACTACATACTTTAAAATGACGACTGCATATTTAGCGTTTTCAGCTCGAGATCTCTTCAATAATGATGTCTAGCATAAAATACTACTTTGCGTTATAGTAGAATACTGAAAATTTTACCAATGTCTGAGGTGACGAATGAAAGCTTAAATATAATATTTGGTACAATTTGGTTAAGCCGTTTAAAAAAAAAATTCAAAATTTTAAACCAAATGTTACAGTTCTAGTGGGTTAAAATTTTGATTTTAATTTTCAAACTGCACAACCAAAATGAACAAAATATTAAATATAAGTTAGCATTTATCCTCTCAGACGATAGTAAAAATTTCATGCATCTACTATAACGCAAAGTGTTACTTCATACTTGGCACTAAAACAGTACCATATGGTTTAAAATTTTGAATTTTTTTTCTAAAACGGCCCAACCAAATTGACCCAAATCTTATATTTAAGCTTTCATTCGTCACCTCAGACATTGGTAAAATTTTCATTATTCTACTATAACGCAAAGTAGTATTTTATGCTAGACATCATTTTTGAAGAGATCTCGAGCTGAAAACGCTAAAAATGCAGTCGTCATTTTAAAGTATGTAGTAGCGCTTTGCGTTGTAGTAGATCAATGAAATTTTCACCAACGTCTGAGGTGATGAATGCAAGCTTAAATATATAGTTTGGTTAGGCCATTTAAAAAAAAAAATTCAAAATCTTAAACCATATGCTACTGTTCTAGTGCCAAGTATGAAGTACCAGATCGCGTTATAGTAGATGTATGAAAATTAAATCATCGTCTGAGGTTATGATTGTTACCTTATATATAAAATATGGTTCAATTTGGTTGAGCCGTTCGAAAAAAATATTTCAAAATTTTAAACCATATGTAACTGTTCTAGTGTCAAGTATGAAGTAAGACTTCGCGTTATAGTAGATGAATGAAAATTTTATTATCGTCTGAGGTTATGATTGAATATGAATATATATAATTTGGTTCAATTTGGTTAAGCCGTTCGAAAAAAAATATTCAAAATTTTAATCCATATGTTACTGTTCTAGTGTCAAGTATGAAGTACCATTTCGCGTTACGGTAGATAAATGAAAATTTTATTATCGTGTGAGGTTATGATTGCTAGCTTACATATAAGACATGGTTCAATTTCGTTTAGCCGTTTGAAAAAAATATTTCAAAATTTTTAACCATATGTTAACTGTTCTAGTGCCAAGTATTAAGTACCAGTTTGCGTTATAGAAGATAAATGAAAATTAAATCATCGTCTGAGGTTATGAATGCTAGCTTATATATAAAATTTGGTTCATTTTGGTTGAGCCGTTCGTAAAAAATTATTCAAAATTTTAATCCATGTTACTGTTCTAGTGTCAAGTATAAAGTACCACTTCGCGTTATAGTAGATATATGAAAATTTTTTCATCGTCTGAGGTTATGATTGCTAGATTATGTATAAGATTTGGTTCAATTTTATTGAGTCGTTCGAAAAAAATATTTCAAAATTTTAAACCATATGTTACTGTTCTAGTGTCAAGTATGAAGTACCACTTCGCGTTATAGTAGATGAATGAAAATTTTATTATCGTCTGAGGTTATGATTGCTAGCTTATATATAAGATATGGTTCAATTTCGTTGAGCCGTTTGAAAAAAATTTTTCAACATTTTTAACCATATGTTAACTGTTCTAGTGCCAAGTATTAAGTACCAGTTTGCGTTATAGTAGATGAATGAAAATTAAATTATCGTCTGAGGTTATGAATGATAGCTTATATATAAAATTTGGTTCATTTTGGTTGAGCCGTTCGTAAGAAATTATTCTAAATTTTAATCCATGTTACTGTTCTAGTGTCAAGTATAAAGTACCACTTCGCGTTATAGTAGATATATGAAAATTTTTTCATCGTCTGAGGTTATGATTGCTAGCTTATATATAAAATTTGGTTCAATTTGGTTGAGCCGTTTGAAAAAAATAATTCAAATATTTTATTCATATGTTAGGGTTCTAGTGCCAAGTATGAAGTACCCTCTCAACCATATTGAACCAAATCCTACATATAAGCAATCAAACATGACCTCAGACGATGATTTAATTTTCATTCATCTACTATAACGCAAACTGGTACTTCATACTTGGCACTAGAACAGTAACATATGGTTTAAAATTTTGAAATATTTTTTTCGAACGACTCAATAAAATTGAACCAAATCTTATATATGAGCTAGCAATTACAACCTCAGAAGATGATAAAATTTTCATTCATCTACTATAACGCGAAGTGGCATTTCATAATTGACACTAGAACAGTAACAAATGGTTTAAATTTTTGAAATATTTTTTTCGAACGGCTCAACCAAATTGAACCAAATCTTATATATAAGCTAGCAATCATAACCTCAGACGATGATAAAATTTACATATATCTACTATAACGCAAACTGGTACTTCATACTTGGCACTATAACAGTAACATATGGTTTAAAATTTTGAATTTTTTTTAAACGGCTTAACCAAATTGAACCAAATTTTATATATGAGCTAGCATTCATAACCTCAGAAGATGATTTAATTTTCATTCATCTACTGTAACGCAAACTAGTACTTCATACTTATCACTAGAACAGTAACATATGGTTTAAAATATTGAAATATTTTTTTCGAACGTATCAACCAAATTGAACCAAATCCTATGTATAAGCTAGCAATCATAACCTCAGACGATGATAAAAATTTCATATATCTACTATAACGCGAAGTGGTACTTTATACTTGACACTAGAACAGTAACATATGGATTAAAATTTTGAATAATTTTTTTCGAACGGCTCTACCAAATTGAACCAAATCTTATATATGAGCTAGCAATTATAACCTCAGAAGATGATAAAATTTTCATTCATCTACTATAACGTGGCACTTCATAATTGACACTAGAACAGTAACAAATGGTTTAAATTTTTGAATTATTTTTTTCGAATGGCTCAACCAAATTGAACCAAATCTTATATATAAGCTAGCAATCATAACCTCAGACGATGATAAAATTTTCATATATCTACTATAACGCAAACTGGTACTTCATACTTGGCACTAGAACAGTAACATATGGTTTAAAATTTTGAATTTTTTTTAAACGGCTTAACCAAATTGAACCAAATTTTTTATTTAAGCTTGCATTCGTCTCCTCAGACGTTGGTAAAAATGTTATTAATCTACTACAACGCAAAGCGCTACTACATACTTTAAAATGACGACTGCATATTTAGAGTTTTCAGCTCGAGATCTCTTCAATAATGATGCATAGCATAAAATACTACTTTGCGTTATAGTAGAATAATGAAAATTTTAGCAATGTCTGAGGTGACGAATGAAAGCTTAAGTATAAGATTTGGTTCAATTTGGTTAAGCCGTTTAAAAAAAAAAATCAAAATTTTAAACCAAATGTTACAGTTCTAGTGGGTTAAAATTTTGATTTTAATTTTCAAACTGCAGAACCAAAATGAACCAAATATTAAATATAAGTTAGCATTCATCCTCTCAGACGATAGTAAAAATTTCATGCATCTACTATAACGCAAAGTGTTACTTCATACTTGGCACTAAAACAGTACCATATGGTTTAAAATTTTGAATTTTTTTTTTAAACGGCCCAACCAAATTGACCCAAATCTTATATTTAAGCTTTCATTCGTCACCTCAGACATTGGTAAAATTTTCATTATTCTACTATAACGCAAAGTAGTATTTTATACTAGACATTATTTTTGAAGAGATCTCGAGCTGAAAACGCTAAAAATGCAGTCGTCATTTTAAAGTATGTAGTAGCGCTTTGCGTTGTAGATCAATGAAATTTTCACCAACGTCTGAGGTGATGAAAGCAAGCTTAAATATATAATATGGTTGGGCCGTTTAAAAAAAAAATTCATAATCTTAAACCATATGCTACTGTTCTAGTGCCAAGTATGAAGTACGCGTTATAGTAGATGTATGAAAATTAAATCATCGTCTGAGGTTATGATTTTTACCTTATATATAAGATATGGTTCAATTTGGTTGAGCCGTTCGAAAAAAATATTTCAAAATTTTACACCATATGTAACTGTTCTAGTGTCGAGTATGAAGTAAGACTTCGCGTTATAGTAGATGAATGAAAATTTTATTATCGTCTGAGGTTATGATGGCTAGCTTACATATAAGATATTGTTCAATTTCGTTTAGCCGTTTGAAAAAAATATTTCAAAATTTTAAACCATATGTTACTGTTCTAGTGCCAAGTATGAAGTACCAGTTTGCGTTATAGTAGATGAATGAAAATTAAATCATCATCTGAGGTTATGAATGCTAGCTTATATATAAAATTTGGTTCAATTTTACTGAGCCGTTCGAAAAAAATATTTCAAAATTTTAAACCATATGTTAACTGTTCGAGTGCCAAGTATGAAGTACCACTTCGCGTTATAGTAGATGAATGAAAATTTTATTATCGTCTGAGCTTATGATTGCTAGCTTATATATCAGATATGGTTCAATTTCGTTGAGCCGTTTGAAAAAAAATTTTCAAAATTTTTAACCATATGTTAACTGTTCTAGTGCCAAGTATTAAGTACCAGTTTGCGTTATAGTAGATGAATGAAAATTTTTTCATCGTCTGAGGTTATGATTGCTAGCTTATTTATAAGATTTGGTTCATTTTTGTTGAGCTGTTCGTAAAAAATTATTCTAAATTTTAATCCATATTACTGTTCTAGTGTCAAGTATAAAGTACCACTTCGCGTTATAGTAGATGTATGAAAATTTTTTCATCGTCTGAGGTTATGATTGCTAGCTTATATATAAAATTTGGTTCAATTTGGTTGAGCCGTTTGAAAAAAATAATTCAAATATTTTATCCATATGTTAGTGTTCTAGTGCCAAGTATGAAGTACCCTCTCTACCATATTGAACCAAATCCTACATATAAGCAAGCAAACATGACCTCAGACGATGATTTAATTTTCATTCATCTACTATAACGCAAACTGGTACTTCATACTTGGCACTAGAACATATGGTTTAAAATTTTGAAATATTTTTTTCGAACGGCTCCACCCAAAATTGAACCAAATCTTATAAATAAGCTAACAATCATAACCTCAGACGATAAAAAAAATTTCATATATCTACTATAACGCGAAGTGGTACTTTATACTTGACACTAGAACAGTAACATGGATTAAAATTTAGAATAACTTCTTACGAACGGCTCAACCAAAATGAACCAAATTTTATATATAAGCTAACATAACCTCAGACGATGATTTAATTTTCATTCATCTACTATAACGCAAACTGGTACTTAATACTTGGCACTAGAACAGTTAACATATGGTTAAAAATTTTGAAATATTTTTTTCAAACGGCTTAACGAAAATGAACCATATCTTATATATAAGCTAGCAATCATAACCTAAGACGATAATAAAATTTTCATTCATCTACTATAACGCGAAGTGGTACTTTATACTTGACACTAGAACAGTAACATGGATTAAAATTTAGAATAATTTTTTACGAACAGCTCAACCAAAATGAACCAAATTTTATATATAAGCTAGCATTCATAACCTCAGACGACGTTTTAATTTTCATTCATCTACTATAACGCAAACTGGTACTTCATACTTGACGCTAGAACAGTATCAGATGGTTTAAAATTTTGAAATATTTTTTTCGAACGGCCCAACCAAATTGAACCAAATTTTATATATAAGCTAGCATTCATAACCTCAGAAGATGATTTAATTTTCATTCATCTACTGTAACGCGAACTAGTACTTCATACTTATCACTAGAACAGTAACATATGATTTAAAATTTTGAAATATTTTTTTCGAACGGCTCAACCAAATAGAACGAAATCCTATATATAAGCTAGCAATCATAACCTCAGACGATGATAAAAATTTCATATATCTACTATAACGCGAAGTGGTACTTTCTACTTGACACTAGAACAGTAACATATGGATTAAAATTTTGAATAATTTTTTTCGAACGGCTCAACCAAATTGAACCAAATCTTATATATGAGCTAGCAATTATAACCTCAGAAGATGATAAAATTTTCATTCATCTACTATAACGCGAAGTGGCACTTCATAATTGACACTAGAACAGTAACAAATGGTTTAAATTTTTGAATTATTTTTTTCGAACGGCTCAACCAAATTGAAGCAAATCTTATATATAAGCTAGCAATCATAACCTCAGACGATGATAAAATTTTCATATATCTACTATAACGCGAAGTGGTACTTGACACTAGAACAGTAACATGGATTAAAATTTAGAATAATTTTTTACGAACAGCTCAACCAAAATGAACCAAATTTTATATATAAGCTAGCATTCATAACCTCAGAAGATGATTTAATTTTCATTCATCTACTGTAACGCAAACTAGTACTTCATACTTATCACTAGAACAGTAACATATGGTTTAAAATTTTGAAAATTTTTTTTCGAACGGCTCAACCAAATTGAACGAAATCCTATATATAAGCTAGCAATCATAAACTCAGACGATGATAAAAATTTCATATATCTACTATAACGCAAAGTGGTACCTTATACTTGACACTAGAACAGTAACATATGGATTAAAATTTAGAATAATTTTTTTTGAACGGCTCAACCAAATTGAACCAAATCTTGTATATGAGCTAGCAATTATAACCTCAGAAGATGATAAAATTTTCATTTATCTACTATAACGCGAAGTGGCACTTCATAATTGACACTAGAACAGTAACAAATGGTTTAAATTTTTGAATTATTTTTTTTGAGCGGCTCAACCAAATTGAACCAAATCTTATATATAAGCTAGCAATCATAACCTCAGACGATGATAAAATTTTCATATATCTACTATAACGCAAACTGGTACTTCATACTTGGCAGTAGAACAGTAACATATGGTTTAAAATTTTGAATTTTTTTTAAACGGCTTAACCAAATTGAACCAAATTTTATATTTAAGCTTGCATTCATCTCCTCAGACGTTGGTAAAAATGTCATTAATCTACTACAACGCAAAGCGCTACTACATACTTTAAAATGACGACTGCATATTTAGTGTTTTCAGCTCGAGATCTCTTCAATAATGATGCATAGCATAAAATACTACTTTGCGTTATAGTAGAATAATGAAAATTTTACCAATGTCTGGGTGACGAATGAAAGCTTAAATATAAGATTTGGTTCAATTTTATTGAGCCGTTCGAAAAAAATATTTCAAAATTTTAAACCATATGTTACTGTTCTAGTGCCAAGTATGAAGTACCAGTTTGCGTTATAGTAGATGAATGAAAATTAAATCATCATCTGAGGTTATGAATGCTAGCTTATATATAAAATTTGGTTCATTTTGGTTGAGCCGTTCGTAAGAAATTATTCTAAATTTTAATCCATGTTACTGTTCTAGTGTCAAGTATAAAGTACCACTTCGCGTTATAGTAGATGTATGAAAATTTTTTCATCGTCTGAGGTTCTGATTGCTAGCTTATATATAAAATTTGGTTCAATTTGGTTGAGCCGTTTGAAAAAAATAATTTAAATATTTTATCCACATGTTAATGTTCTAGTGCCACGTATGAAGTACCCTCTCAACCAAATTGAACCAAATCCTACATCTAAGCAAGCAAACATGACCACAGACGATGATGAAATTTTCATTCATCTACTATAACGCGAAGTGGTACTTCATACTTGACACTAGAACAGTAACATATGGTTTAAAATTTTGAAATATTTCTTTCGAACGGCTCAATAAAATTGAACCAAATCTTGTATATAAGCTAGCAATCATAACCTCAGACGATGAAGAAATTTTCATATATCTACTATAACGCGAAGTGGTACTTTATACTTGACACTTGAACAGTAACATGGATTAAAATTTAGAATAATTTCTTACGAACGGCTCAACCAAAATGAACCAAATTTTATATATAAGCTAACATTCATAACCTCAGACGATAATTTAATTTTCATTCATCTACTATAACGCAAACTGGTACTTAATACTTGGCACTAGAACAGTTAACATATGGTTAAAAATTTTGAAATATTTTTTTCAAACGGCTTAACGAAAATGAACCATATCTTATATATAAGCTAGCAATCATAACCTAGGACGATAATAAAATTTTCGTTCATCGCGAAGTGGTACTTTATACTTGACACTAGAACAGTAACATGGATTAAAATTTAGAATAATTTTTTACGAACAGCTCAACCAAAATGAACCAAATTATATATATAAGCTAGCATTCATAACCTCAGACGACGATTTAATTTTCATTCATCTACTATAACGCAAACTGGTACTTCATACTTGGCACTAGAACAGTAACATATGGTTTAAAATCTTGAAATGTTTTTTTCGAACGGCTCAACCAAATTGAACCAAATCTTATATATAAGCTAGCAATCATAACCTCAGACGATGATAAAATTTTCATATATCTACTATAACGCAAACTGGTACTTCATACTTGGCAGTAGAACAGTAACATATGGTTTAAAATTTTGAATTTTTTTTAAACGGCTTAACCAAATTGAACCAAATTTTATATTTAAGCTTGCATTCATCTCCTCAGACGTTGGTAAAAATGTCATTAATCTACTACAACGCAAAGCGCTACTACATACTTTAAAATGACGACTGCATATTTAGTGTTTTCAGCTCGAGATCTCTTCAATAATGATGCATAGCATAAAATACTACTTTGCGTTATAGTAGAATAATGAAAATTTTACCAATGTCTGGGTGACGAATGAAAGCTTAAATATAAGATTTGGTTCAATTTTATTGAGCCGTTCGAAAAAAATATTTCAAAATTTTAAACCATATGTTACTGTTCTAGTGCCAAGTATGAAGTACCAGTTTGCGTTATAGTAGATGAATGAAAATTAAATCATCATCTGAGGTTATGAATGCTAGCTTATATATAAAATTTGGTTCATTTTGGTTGAGCCGTTCGTAAGAAATTATTCTAAATTTTAATCCATGTTACTGTTCTAGTGTCAAGTATAAAGTACCACTTCGCGTTATAGTAGATGTATGAAAATTTTTTCATCGTCTGAGGTTCTGATTGCTAGCTTATATATAAAATTTGGTTCAATTTGGTTGAGCCGTTTGAAAAAAATAATTTAAATATTTTATCCACATGTTAATGTTCTAGTGCCACGTATGAAGTACCCTCTCAACCAAATTGAACCAAATCCTACATCTAAGCAAGCAAACATGACCACAGACGATGATGAAATTTTCATTCATCTACTATAACGCGAAGTGGTACTTCATACTTGACACTAGAACAGTAACATATGGTTTAAAATTTTGAAATATTTCTTTCGAACGGCTCAATAAAATTGAACCAAATCTTGTATATAAGCTAGCAATCATAACCTCAGACGATGAAGAAATTTTCATATATCTACTATAACGCGAAGTGGTACTTTATACTTGACACTTGAACAGTAACATGGATTAAAATTTAGAATAATTTCTTACGAACGGCTCAACCAAAATGAACCAAATTTTATATATAAGCTAACATTCATAACCTCAGACGATAATTTAATTTTCATTCATCTACTATAACGCAAACTGGTACTTAATACTTGGCACTAGAACAGTTAACATATGGTTAAAAATTTTGAAATATTTTTTTCAAACGGCTTAACGAAAATGAACCATATCTTATATATAAGCTAGCAATCATAACCTAGGACGATAATAAAATTTTCGTTCATCGCGAAGTGGTACTTTATACTTGACACTAGAACAGTAACATGGATTAAAATTTAGAATAATTTTTTACGAACAGCTCAACCAAAATGAACCAAATTATATATATAAGCTAGCATTCATAACCTCAGACGACGATTTAATTTTCATTCATCTACTATAACGCAAACTGGTACTTCATACTTGGCACTAGAACAGTAACATATGGTTTAAAATCTTGAAATGTTTTTTTCGAACGGCTCAACCAAATTGAACCAAATCTTATATATAAGCTAGCAATCATAACCTCAGACGATAATGAAATTTTCATTCATCTACCGTGACGCGAAGTGGTACTTCATACTTGACACTAGAACAGTATCATATGGTTTAAAATTTTGAAATATTTTTTTCGAACGGCTCAACCAAATTGAACCAAATCTTGTATATGAGCTAGCAATTATAACCTCAGAAGATGATAAAATTTTCATTCTTCTACTATAACGCGAAGTGGCACTTCATAATTGACACTAGAACAGTAACAAATGGTTTAAATTTTTGAATTATTTTTTTCGAACGGCTCAACCAAATTGAACCAAATTTTATATTTAAGCTTGCATTCATCTCCTCAGACGTTGGTAAAAATGTCATTAATCTACTACAACGCAAAGCGCTACTACATACTTTAAAATGACGACTGCATATTTAGCGTTTTCAGCTCGAGATCTCTTCAATAATGATGCATAGCATAAAATACTACTTTGCGTTATAGTAGAATAATGAAAATTTTACCAATGTCTGAGGTGACGAATGAAAGCTTAAATATAAGATTTGGTACAAGTTGGTTGAGCCGTTCGAAAAAAATATTTCAAAATTTTAAACCATATGTAACTGTTCTAGTGTCAAGTATGAAGTAAGACTTCGCGTTATAGTAGATGAATGAAAATTTTATTATCGTCTGAGGTTATGATGGCTAGCTTACATATAAGATATGGTTCAATTTCGTTTAGCCGTTTGAAAAAAATATTTCAAAATTTTAAACCATATGTTACTGTTCTAGTGCCAAGTATGAAGTACCAGTTTGCGTTATAGTAGATGAATGAAAATTAAATCATCGTCTGAGGTTATGAATGATAGCTTATATATAAAATTTGGTTCATTTTGGTTGAGCCGTTCGTAAGAAATTATTCTAAATTTTAATCCATGTTACTGTTCTAGTGTCAAGTATAAAGTACCACTTCGCGTTATAGTAGATGTATGAAAATTTTTTCATCGTCTGAGGTTATGATTGCTAGCTTATTTATAAGATTTGGTTCATTTTTATTGAGTCGTTCGAAAAAAACATTTCAAAATTTTAAAACATATGTTACTGTTCTAGTGCCAAGTATGAAGTACCAGTTTGCGTTATAGTAGATGAAAGAAAATTAAATCATCGTCTGAGGTTATGAATGCTAGCTTATATATAAAATTTGGTTCAATTTTACTGAGCCGTTCGAAAAAAATATTTCAAAATTTTAAACCATATGTTACTGTTCTAGTGTCAAGTATGAAGTACCACTTCGGGTTATAGTAGATAAATGAAAATTTTATTATCGTCTGTGCTTATGATTGCTAGCTTATATATAAGATATGGTTCAATTTCGTTGAGCCGTTTGAAAAAAATATTTCAAAATTTTTAACCATATGTTAACTGTTCGAGTGCCAAGTATGAAGTACCACTTCGCGTTATAGTAGATGAATGAAAATTTTATTATCGTCTGAGGTTATGATTGCTAGCTTATATATCAGATATGGTTCAATTTCGTTGAGCCGTTTGAAAAAAAATTTTCAAAATTTTTAACCATATGTTAACTGTTCTAGTGCCAAGTATTAAGTACCAGTTTGCGTTATAGTAGATGAATGAAAATTTTTTCATCGTCTGAGGTTATGATTGCTAGCCTATTTATAAGATTTGGTTCATTTTTGTTGAGCTGTTCGTAAAAAATTATTCTAAATTTTAATCCATGTTACTGTTCTAGTGTCAAGTATAAAGTACCACTTCGCGTTATAGTAGATGTATGAAAATTTTTTCATCGTCTGAGGTTATGATTGCTAGCTTATATATAAAATTTGGTTCAATTTGGTTGAGCCGTTTGAAAAAAATAATTCAAATATTTTATTCATGTTAGTGTTCTAGTGCCAAGTATGAAGTACCCTCTCTACCATATTGAACCAAATCCTACATATAAGCAAGCAAACATGACCTCAGACGATGATTTAATTTTCATTCATCTACTATAACGCAAACTGGTACTTCATACTTGGCACTAGAACAGTAACATATGGTTTAAAATTTTGAAATATTTTTTTCGAACGGCTCCACCCAAAATTGAACCAAATCTTATAAATAAGCTAACAATCATAACCTCAGACGATAAAAAAATTTTCATATATCTACTATAACGCGAAGTGGTACTTTATACTTGACACTAGAACAGTAACATGGATTAAAATTTAGAATAACTTCTTACGAACGGCTCAACCAAAATGAACCAAATTTTATATATAAGCTAACATAACCTCAGACGATGATTTAATTTTCATTCATCTACTATAACGCAAACTGGTACTTCATACTTGGCACTAGAACAGTAACATATGGTTTAAAATTTTGAAATATTTTTTTCGAACGGCTCCACCCAAAATTGAACCAAATCTTATAAATAAGCTAACAATCATAACCTAAGACGATAATAAAATTTTCATTCATCTACTATAACGTGAAGTGGTACTTCATACTTGACACTAGAACAGTAACATACGGTTTAGAATTTTGAAATATTTTTTTCGAACGGCTCAATAAAATTTAACCAAATTTTATATATAAGCTAGCATTCATAACCTCAGACGATGATTTAATTTTCATTCATCTACTATAACGCAAACTGGTACTTCATACTTGGCACTATATCAGTAACGTATGGTTTAAAATTTTGAAATATTTTTTTCGAACGGCTCAATAAAATTGAGCCAAATCTTATATATAAGCTAGCAATCATAACCTCAGACGATGAAGAAATTTTCATATATCTACTAAAACGCGAAGTGGTACTTTATACTTGACACTAGAACAGTAACATGGATTAAAATTTAGAATAATTTCTTACGAACGGCTCAACCAAAATGAACCAAATTTTCTATATAAGCTAACATTCATAACCTCAGACGATAATTTAATTTTCATTCATCTACTATAACGCAAACTGGTACTTAATACTTGGCACTAGAACAGTATCAGATGGTTACAAATTTTGAAATATTTTTTTCAAACGGCTTAACGAAAATGAACCATATCTTATATATAAGCTAGCAATCATAACCTAAGACGATAATAAAATTTTCATTCATCTACTATAACGCGAAGTGGTACTTTATACTTGACACTAGAACAGTAACATGGATTAAAATTTAGAATAATTTTTTACGAACAGCTCAACCAAAATGAACCAAATTTTATATATAAGCTAGCATTCATAACCTCAGACGACGATTTAATTTTCATTCATCTACTATAACGCAAACTGGTACTTCATACTTGACACTAGAACAGTATCAGATGGTTTAAAATTTTGAAATATTTTTTTCGAACGGCCCAACCAAATTGAACCAAATTTTATACATAAGCTAGCATTCATAACCTCAGAAGATGATTTAATTTTCATTCATCTACTGTAACGCAAACTAGTACTTCATACTTATCACTAGAACAGTAACATATGGTTTAAAATTTTGAAATATTTTTTTCGAACGGCTCAACCAAATTGAACGAAATCCTATATATAAGCTAGCAATCATAACCTCAGACGATGATAAAAATTTCATATATCTACTATAACGCAAAGTGGTACTTTATACTTGACACTAGAACAGTAACATATGGATTAAAATTTTGAATAATTTTTTTCGAACGGCTCAACCAAATTGAACCAAATCTTGTATATGAGCTAGCAATTATAACCTCAGAAGATGATAAAATTTTCATTCATCTACTATAACGCGAAGTGGCACTTCATAATTGACACTAGAACAGTAACAAATGGTTTAAATTTTTGAATTATTTTTTTTGAGCGGCTCAACCAAATTGAACAAAATCTTATATATAAGCTAGCAATCATAACCTCAGACGATGATAAAATTTTCATATATCTACTATAACGCAAACTGGTACTTCATACTTGGCAGTAGAACAGTAACATGTGGTTTAAAATTTTGAATTTTTTTTAAACGGTTTAACCAAATTGAACCAAATTTTATATTTAAGTTTGCATTCATCTCCTCAGACGTTGGTAAAAATGTCATTAATCTACTACAACGCAAAGCGCTACTACATACTTTAAAATGACGACTGCATATTTAGCGTTTTCAGCTCGAGATCTCTTCAATAATGATGCATAGCATAAAATACTACTTTGCGTTATAGTAGAATAATGAAAATTTTACCAATGTCTGGGTGACGAATGAAAGCTTAAATATAAGATTTGGTACAATTTGGTTAAGCCGTTTAAAAAAAAAATTCAAAATTTTAAACCATATGTTACTGTTCTACTGCCAAGTATGAAGTACCAGTTTTCGTTATAGTAGATGAATGAAAATTAAATCATCATCTGAGGTTATGAATGCTAGCTTATATATAAAATTTGGTTCAATTTTATTTAGCCGTTCGAAAAAAATATTTCAAAATTTTAAACCATATGTTACTGTTCTAGTGCCAAGTATGAAGTACCACTTCGCGTTATAGTAGATATATAAAAAAATTTTCATCGTCTGAGGTTATGATTGCTAGCTTATATATAAGATATGGTTCAATTTCGTTGAGCCGTTTGAAAAAAATATTTCAAAATTTTTAATCATATGTTAACTGTTCTATTGCCAAGTATGAAGTACCAGTTTGCGTTATAGTAGATGAATGAAAATTAAATCATCGTCTGAGGCTATGAATGCTAGCTTATATATAAAATTTGGTTCAATTTTATTTAGCCGTTCGAAAAAAATATTTCAAAATTTTAAACCATATGTTATTGTTCTAGTGTCAAGTATGAAGTACCACTTCGCGTTATAGTAGATGAATGAAAATTTTATTATCGTCTGAGCTTATGATTGCTAGCTTATATATAAGATATGGTTCAATTTCGTTGAGCCGTTTGAAAAAAATATTTCAAAATTTTTAATCATATGTTAACTGTTCTATTGCCAAGTATGAAGTACCAGTTTGCGTTATAGTAGATGAATGAAAATTAAATCATCGTCTGAGGCTATGAATGCTAGCTTATATATAAAATTTGGTTCAATTTTATTTAGCCGTTCGAAAAAAATATTTCAAAATTTTAAACCATATGTTACTGTTCTAGTGCCAAGTATGAAGTACCAGTTTGCGTTATAGTAGATGAATGAAAATTAAATCATCGTCTGAGGTTATGAATGCTAGCTTATATATAAAATTTGGTTCACTTTTATTCAGCCGTTCGAAAAAAATATTTCAAAATTTTAAACCATATGTTACTGTTCTAGTGTCAAGTATGAAGTACCACTTCGCGTTATAGTAGATGAATGAAAATTTTATTATCGTCTGAGCTTATGATTGCTAGCTTATATATAAGATATGGTTCAATTTCGTTGAGCCGTTTGAAAAAAATATTTCAAAATTTTTAATCATATGTTAACTGTTCTAGTGCCAAGTATGAAGTACCAGTTTGAGTTATAGTAGATGAATGAAAATTAAATCATCATCTGAGGTTATGAATGCTAGCTTATATATAAAATTTGGTTCATTTTGGTTGAGCCGTTCGTAAGAAATTATTCTAAATTTTAAACCATGTTACTGTTCTAGTGTCAAGTATAAAGTACCACTTCGCGTTATAGTAGATGTATGAAAATTTTTTCATCGTCTGAGGTTCTGATTGCTAGCTTATATATAAAATTTGGTTCAATTTGGTTGAGCCGTTTGAAAAAAATAATTTAAATATTTTATCCACATGTTAATGTTCTAGTGCCACGTATGAAGTACCCTCTCAACCAAATTGAACCAAATCTTACATCTAAGCAAGCAAACATGACCTCAGACGATGATAAAATTTTCATTCAACAACTATAATGCGAAGTGGTACTTCATACTTGACACTAGAACAGTAACATATGGTTTAAAATTTTGAAATATTTTTTTCGAACGTCTCAACAAAATTGAACCAAATCTTATATATAAGCTAGCAATCATAACCTCAGACGATGATGAAATTTTCATTCATCTACTATAACGCGAAGTGGTACTTCATACTTGACACTAGAACAGTAACATATGGTTTAAAATTTTGAAATATTTCTTTCGAACGGCTCAATAAAATTGAACCAAATCTTATATATAAGCTAGCAATCATAACCTCAGACGATGAAGAAATTTTCATTCATCTACTATAACGCAAACTGGTACTTCTTACTTGGCACTAGAACAGTAACATATGGTTTAAAATTTTGAAATATTTTTTTCGAACGGCTCAATAAAATTGAACCAAATCTTATATATAAGCTAGCAATCATAACCTCAGACGATGAAGAAATTTTCATATATCTACTATAACGCGAAGTGGTACTTTATACTTGACACTTGAACAGTAACATATGGTTTAAAATTTTGAAATATTTTTTTCGAACGGCTCAACAAAATTGAACCAAATCTTATATATAAGCTAGCAATCATAACCTCAGACGATGATAAAATTTTCATATATCTACTATAACGCGAAGTGGTACTTGACACTAGAACAGTAACATGGATTAAAATTTAGAATAATTTTTTACGAACAGCTCAACCAAAATGAACCAAATTTTATATATAAGCTAGCATTCATAACCTCAGAAGATGATTTAATTTTCATTCATCTACTGTAACGCAAACTAGTACTTCATACTTATCACTAGAACAGTAACATATGGTTTAAAATTTTGAAATATTTTTTTCGAACGGCTCAACCAAATTGAACGAAATCCTATATATAAGCTAGCAATCATAACCTCAGACGATGATAAAAATTTCATATATCTACTATAACGCAAAGTGGTACTTTATACTTGACACTAGAACAGTAACATATGGATTAAAATTTTGAATAATTTTTTTCGAACGGCTCAACCAAATTGAACCAAATCTTGTATATGAGCTAGCAATTATAACCTCAGAAGATGATAAAATTTTCATTCATCTACTATAACGCGAAGTAGCACTTCATAATTGACACTAGAACAGTAACAAATGGTTTAAATTTTTGAATTATTTTTTTTGAGCGGCTCAACCAAATTGAACCAAATCGTATATATAAGCTAGTAATCATAACCTCAGACGATGATAAAATTTTCATATATCTACTATAACGCAAACTGGTACTTCATACTTGGCAGTAGAACAGTAACATATGGTTTAAAATTTTGAATTTTTTTTAAACGGCTTAAACAAATTGAACCAAATTTTATATTTAAGCTTGCATTCATCTCCTCAGACGTTGGTAAAAATGTCATTAATCTACTACAACGCAAAGCGCTACTACATACTTTAAAATGACGACTGCATATTTAGCGTTTTCAGCTCGAGATCTCTTCAATAATGATGCATAGCATAAAATACTACTTTGCGTTATAGTAGAATAATGAAAATTTTACCAATGTCTGAGGTGACGAATGAAAGCTTAAATATAAGATTTGGTACAATTTGGTTAAGCCGTTTAAAAAAAAAATTCAAAATTTTAAACCAAATGTTACAGTTCTAGTGGGTTAAAATTTTGATTTTAATTTTCAAACTGCACAACCAAAATGCACCAAATATTAAATATAAGTTAGCATTTATCCTCTCAGACGATAGTAAAAATTTCATGCATCTACTATAACGCAAAGTGTTACTTCATACTTGGCACTAAAACAGTACCATATGGTTTAAAATTTTGAATTTTTTTTCTTAAACGGCCCAACCAAATTGACCCAAATCTTATATTTAAGCTTTCATTCGTCACCTCAGACATTGGTAAAATTTTCATTATTCTACTATAACGCAAAGTAGTATTTTATGCTAGACATCGTTTTTGAAGAGATCTCGAGCTGAAAACGCTAAAAATGCAGTCGTCATTTTAAAGTATGTAGTAGCGCTTTGCGTTGTAGTAGATCAATGAAATTTTCACCAACGTCTGAGGTGATGAATGCAAGCTTAAATATATAATTTGGTTGGGCCATTTAAAAAAAAAAATTCAAAATCTTAAACCATATGCTACTGTTCTAGTGCCAAGTATGAAGTATCAGATCGCGTTATAGTAGATGTATGAAAATTAAATCATCGTCTGAGGTTATGATTGTTACCTTATATATAAAATATGGTTCAATTTGGTTGAGCCGTTCGAAAAAAATATTTCAAAATTTTAAACCATATGTAACTGTTCTAGTGTCAAGTATGAAGTAAGACTTCGCGTTATAGTAGATGAATGAAAATTTTATTATCGTCTGAGGTTATGATTGCTAGCTTACATATAAGATATGGTTCAATTTCGTTTAGCCGTTTGAAAAAAATATTTCAAAATTTTAAACCATATGTTACTGTTCTAGTGCCAAGTATGAAGTACCAGTTTGCGTTATAGTAGATGAATGAAAATTAAATCATCGTCTGAGGTTATGAATGCTAGCTTATATATAAAATTTGGATCATTTTTGTTGAGCCGTTAGAAAAAAATTATTCAAAATTTTAATCCATATGTTACTGTTCTAGTGTGAAGTATAAAGTACCACTTCGCGTTATAGTAGATGAATGAAAATTTTATCATCGTCTGAGGTTATGATTGCTAGCTTATATATAAGATTTGGTTCAATTTTATTGAGCCGTTCGAAAAAAATATTTCAATATTTTAAACCATATGTTACTGTTCTAGTGCCAAGTATGAAGTACCAGTTTGCGTTATAGTAGATGAATGAAAATTAAATCATCGTCTGAGGTTATGAATGATAGCTTATATATAAAATTTTTTTCAATTTTATTGAGCCGTTCGAAAAAAATATTTCAAAATTTTAAACCATATGTTACTGTTCTAGTGTCAAGTATGAAGTACCACTTCGGGTTATAGTAGATTAATGAAAATTTTATTATCGTCTGAGCTTATGATTGCTAGCTTATATATAAGGTATGGTTCAATTTCGTTGAGCCGTTTGAAAAAAATATTTCAAAATTTTTAACCATATGTTAACTGTTCGAGTGCCAAGTATGAACTACCACTTCGCGTTATAGTAGATGAATGAAAATTTTATTATCATCTGAGCTTATGATTGCTAGCTTATATATAAGGTATGGTTCAATTTCGTTGAGCCGTTTGAAAAAAATTTTCTAAATTTTTAACCATATGTTAACTGTTCGAGTGCCAAGTATGAAGTACCACTTCGCGTT
The DNA here is from genome assembly GCA_963942485.1 of Pediacus dermestoides. Taxonomy (NCBI): domain Eukaryota; kingdom Metazoa; phylum Arthropoda; class Insecta; order Coleoptera; family Cucujidae; genus Pediacus; species Pediacus dermestoides. Next base: position 11,426,486 of record OZ012630.1, on the reverse strand, counting down.
ATAGTAGATGAATGAAAATTTTATTATCATCTGAGCTTATGATTGCTAGCTTATATATAAGGTATGGTTCAATTTCGTTGAGCCGTTTAAAAAAAATTTTTCAAAATTTTTAACCATATGTTAACTGTTCTAGTGCCAAGTATTAAGTACCAGTTTGCGTTATAGTAGATGAATGAAAATTTTTCATCGTCTCAGGTTATGATTGCTAGCTTATTTATAAGATTTGGTTCATTTTTGTTGAGCTGTTCGTAAAAAATTATTCTAAATTTTAATCCATGTTACTGTTCTAGTGTCAAGTATAAAGTACCACTTCGCGTTATAGTAGATATATGAAATTTTTTTTATCGTCTGAGGTTATGATTGCTAGTTTACATATAAGATATGGTTCAATTTCGTTTAGCCGTTTGAAAAAAATATTTCAAAATTTTTAACCATATGTTAACTGTTCTAGTGCCAAGTATTAAGTATCAGTTTGCGTTATAGAAGATAAATGAAAATTAAATCATCGTCTGAGGTTATGAATGCTAGCTTATATATAAAATTTGTTTCAATTTGGTTGAGCCGTTCGAAAAAAATATTTCAAAATTTTAAACCATATGGTACTGTTCTAGTGCCAAGTATGAAGTACCAGTTTGCGTTATAGTAGATGAATGAAAATTAAATCATCGTCTGTGGTTATGAATGCTAGCTTATATGTAAAATTTGGTTCATTTTGGTTGAGCCGTTAGAAAAAAATTATTCAAAATTTTAATCCATATGTTACTGTTCTAGTGTGAAGTATAAAGTACCACTTCGCGTTATAGTAGATGAATGAAAATTTTATCATCGTCTGAGGTTATGATTGCTAGCTTATATATAAGATTTGGTTCAATTTTATTGAGCCGTTCGAAAAAAATATTTCAAAATTTTAAACCATATGTTACTGTTCTAGTGTCAAGTATGAAGTACCACTTCGCGTTATAGTAGATGAATGAAAATTTTATTATCGTCTGAGGTTATGATTGCTAGCTTACATATAAGATATGGTTCAATTTCGTTTAGCCGTTTGAAAAAAATATTTCAAAATTTTTAACCATATGTTAACTGTTCTAGTGCCAAGTATAAAGTACCAGTTTGCGTTATAGAAGATAAATGAAAATTAAATCATCGTCTGAGGTTATGATTGCTAGCTTATATATAAGATTTGGTTCAATTTTATTGAGCCGTTCGAAAAAAATATTTCAAAATTTTAAACCATATGTTACTGTTCTAGTGTCAAGTATAAAGTACCACTTCGCGTTATAGTAGATGAATGAAAATTTTATTATCGTCTGAGGTTATGATTGTTACCTTATATATAAGATATGGTTCAATTTGGTTGAGCCGCTCGAAAAAAATATTTCAAAATTTTAAACCATATGGTACTGTTCTAGTGCCAAGTATGAAGTACCAGTTTGCGTTATAGTAGATGAATGAAAATTAAATCATCGTCTGAGGTTATGATTGCTAGCTTATATGTGAAATTTGGTTCATTTTGGTTGAGCCGTTCGAAAAAAAATATTCAAAATTTTAAACCATATGTTACTGTTCTAGTGCCAAGTATGAAGTACCAGTTTGCGTTATAGTAGATGAATGAAAATTAATTCATCGTCTGAGGTTATGAATGCTAGCTTATATATAAAATTTGGTTCAATTTTATTGAGACGTTCGAAATAAATATTTCAAAATTTTAATCCATGTTACTGTTCTAGTGTCAAGTATAAAGTACCACTTCGCGTTATAGTAGATATATGAAAATTTTTTCATCGTCTGAGGTTATGATTGCTAGCTCATATATAAGATTTGGTTCAATTTTATTGAACCGTTCGAAAAAAATATTTCAAAATTTTAAACCATATGTTACTGTTCTAGTGCCAAGTATGAAGTACCAGTTTGCGTTATAGTAGATGAATGAAAATTAAATCATCGTCTGAGGTTATGAATGCTAGCTTATATATAAAATTTGGTTCAATTTTATTAAGCCGTTCGAAAAAAATATTTCAAAATTTTAAACCATATGTTACTGTTCTAGTGTCAAGTATGAAGTACCACTTCGCGTTATAGTAGATGAATGAAAATTTTATTATCGTCTGAGCTTATGATTGCTAGCTTATATATAAGATATGGTTCAATTTCGTTGAGCCGTTTGAAAAAAATATTTCAAAACTTTTAATCATATGTTAACTGTTCTATTGCCAAGTATGAAGTACCAGTTTGCGTTATAGTAGATGAATGAAAATTAAATCATCGTCTGAGGCTATGAATGCTAGCTTATATATAAAATTTGGTTCAATTTTATTTAGCCGTTCGAATAAAATATTTCAAAATTTTAAACCATATGTTACTGTTCTAGTGCCAAGTATGAAGTACCACTTCGCGTTATAGTAGATATATAAAAAAAATTTCATCGTCTGAGGTTATGATTGCTAGATTATATATAAGATTTGGTTCAATTTTATTGAGCCGTTCGAAAAAAATATTTCAAAATTTTAAACCATATGTTACTGTTCTATTGCCAAGTATGAAGTACCAGTTTGCGTTATAGTAGATGAATGAAAATTAAATCATCGTCTGAGGTTATGATTGCTAGCTTATATGTGAAATTTGGTTCATTTTGGTTGAGCCGTTCGAAAAAAATTATTCAAAATTTTAAACCATATGTTACTGTTCTAGTGTCAAGTATGAAGTACCACTTCGCGTTATAGTAGATGAATGAAAATTTTATTATCGTCTGAGGTTATGACTGCTAGCTTACATATAAGATATGGTTCAATTTCGTTTAGCCGTTTGAAAAAAATATTTCAAAATTTTAAACCATATGTTACTGTTCTAGTGCCAAGTATGAAGTACCAGTTTGCGTTATAGTAGATGAATGAAAATTAATTCATCGTCTGAGGTTATGAATGCTAGCTTATATATAAAATTTGGTTCAATTTTATTGAGACGTTCGAAATAAATATTTCAAAATTTTAATCCATGTTACTGTTCTAGTGTCAAGTATAAAGTACCACTTCGCGTTATAGTAGATATATGAAAATTTTTTCATCGTCTGAGGTTATGATTGCTAGCTCATATATAAGATATGGTTCAATTTTATTGAACCGTTCGAAAAAAATATTTCAAAATTTTAAACCATATGTTACTGTTCTAGTGCCAAGTATGAAGTACCAGTTTGCGTTATAGTAGATGAATGAAAATTAAATAATCGTCTGAGGTTATGAATGCTAGCTTATATATAAAATTTGGTTCAATTTTATTCAGCCGTTCGAAAAAAATATTTCAAAATTTTAAACCATATGTTACTGTTCTAGTGTCAAGTATGAAGTACCACTTCGCGTTATAGTAGATGAATGAAAATTTTATTATCGTCTGAGCTTATGATTGCTAGCTTATATATAAGATATGGTTCAATTTCGTTGAGCCGTTTGAAAAAAATATTTCAAAACTTTTAATCATATGTTAACTGTTCTATTGCCAAGTATGAAGTACCAGTTTGCGTTATAGTAGATGAATGAAAATTAAATCATCGTCTGAGGCTATGAATGCTAGCTTATATATAAAATTTGGTTCAATTTTATTTAGCCGTTCGAAAAAAATATTTCAAAATTTTAAACCATATGTTACTGTTCTAGTGCCAAGTATGAAGTACCACTTCGCGTTATAGTAGATATATAAAAAAAATTTCATCGTCTGAGGTTATGATTGCTAGATTATATATAAGATTTGGTTCAATTTTATTGAGCCGTTCGAAAAAAATATTTCAAAATTTTAAACCATATGTTACTGTTCTACTGCCAAGTATGAAGTACCAGTTTGCGTTATAGTAGATGAATGAAAATTAAATCATCGTCTGAGGTTATGAATGCTAGCTTATATATGAAATTTGGTTCAATTTTATTGAGACGTTCGAAATAAATATTTCAAAATTTTAATCCATGTTCTAGTGTCAAGTATAAAGTACCACTTCGCGTTATAGTAGATATATGAAAATTTTTTCATCGTCTGAGGTTATGATTGCTAGCTCATATATAAGATTTGGTTCAATTTTATTGAACCGTTCGAAAAAAATATTTCAAAATTTTAAACCATATGTTACTGTTCTAGTGCCAAGTATGAAGTACCAGTTTGCGTTATAGTAGATGAATGAAAATTAAATCATCGTCTGAGGTTATGAATGCTAGCTTATATATAAAATTTGGTTCAATTTTATTCAGCCGTTCGAAAAAAATATTTCAAAATTTTAAACCATATGTTACTGTTCTAGTGTCAAGTATGAAGTACCACTTCGCGTTATAGTAGATGAATGAAAATTTTATTATCGTCTGAGCTTGTGATTGCTAGCTTATATATAAGATATGGTTAAATTTCGTTGAGCCGTTTGAAAAAAATATTTCAAAATTTTTAATCATATGTTAACTGTTCTATTGCCAAGTATGAAGTACCAGTTTGCGTTATAGTAGATGAATGAAAATTAAATCATCGTCTGAGGCTATGAATGCTAGCTTATATATAAAATTTGGTTCAATTTTATTTAGCCGTTCGAAAAAAATATTTCAAAATTTTAAACCATATGTTATTGTTCTAGTGTCAAGTATGAAGTACCACTTCGCGTTATAGTAGATGAATGAAAATTTTATTATCGTCTGAGCTTATGATTGCTAGCTTATATATAAGATATGGTTCAATTTCGTTGAGCCGTTTGTAAAAAATATTTCAAAATTTTTAATCATATGTTAACTGTTCTATTGCCAAGTATGAAGTACCAGTTTGCGTTATAGTAGATGAATGAAAATTAAATCATCGTCTGAGGCTATGAATGCTAGCTTATATATAAAATTTGGTTCAATTTTATTTAGCCGTTCCAAAAAAATATTTCAAAATTTTAAACCATATGTTACTGTTCTAGTGCCAAGTATGAAGTACCAGTTTGCGTTATAGTAGATGAATGAAAATTAAATCATCGTCTGAGGTTATGAATGCTAGCTTATATATAAAATTTGGTTCACTTTTATTCAGCCGTTCGAAAAAAATATTTCAAAATTTTAAACCATATGTTACTGTTCTAGTGTCAAGTATGAAGTACCACTTCGCGTTATAGTAGATGAATGAAAATTTTATTATCGTCTGAGCTTATGATTGCTAGCTTATATATAAGATATGGTTCAATTTCGTTGAGCCGTTTGAAAAAAATATTTCAAAATTTTTAAATATATGTTAACTGTTCTAGTGCCAAGTATGAAGTACCAGATCGCGTTATAGTAGATGTATGAAAATTAAATCATCGTCTGAGGTTATGATTGCTAGCTTATATATAAGATTTGGTTCAATTTTATTGAGCCGTTCGAAAAAAATATTTCAAAATTTTAAACCATATGTTACTGTTCTAGTGCCAAGTATGAAGTACCAGTTTGCGTTATAGTAGATGAATGAAAATTAAATCATCGTCTGAGGTTATGAATGATAGCTTATATATAAAATTTTTTTCAATTTTATTGAGCCGTTCGAAAAAAATATTTCAAAATTTTAAACCATATGTTACTGTTCTAGTGTCAAGTATGAAGTACCACTTCGGGTTATAGTAGATGAATGAAAATTTTATTATCGTCTGAGCTTATGATTGCTAGCTTATTTATAAGGTATGGTTCAATTTCGTTGAGCCGTTTGAAAAAAATATTTCAAAATTTTTAACCATATGTTAACTGTTCGAGTGCCAAGTATGAAGTACCACTTCGCGTTATAGTAGATGAATGAAAATTTTATTATCGTCTGTGGTTATGATTGCTAGCTTATATATCAGATATGGTTCAATTTCGTTGAGCAGTTTGAAAAAAAATTTTCAAAATTTTTAACCGTATGTTAACTGTTCTAGTGCCAAGTATTAAGTACCAGTTTGCGTTATAGTAGATGAATGAAAATTTTTTCATCGTCTGAGGTTATGATTGCTAGCTTATTTATAAGATTTGGTTCATTTTTGTTGAGCTGTTCGTAAAAAAATATTCTAAATTTTAATCCATGTTACTGTTCTAGTGTCAAGTATAAAGTACCACTTCGCGTGATAGTAGATATATGAAAATTTTTTCATCGTCTGTGGTTTTGATTGCTAGCTTATATATAAAATTTGGTTCAATTTGGTTGAGCCGTTTGAAAAAAATAATTCAAATATTTTATCCATATGTTAGTGTTCTAGTGCCAAGTATGAAGTACCCTCTCTACCATATTGAACCAAATCCTACATATAAGCAAGCAAACATGACTTCAGACGATGATTTAATTTTCATTCATCTACTATAACGCAAACTGGTACTTCATACTTGGCACTAGAACAGTAACATATGGTTTAAAATTTTGAAATATTTTTTTCGAACGGCTCAATAAAATTGAACCAAATCTTATATATAAGCTAGCAATCATAACCTCAGACGATGAAGAAATTTTCATATATCTACTATAACGCGAAGTGGTACTTTATACTTGACACTAGAACCTGTAACATGGATTAAAATTTAGAATAATTTCTTACGAACGGCTCAACCAAAATGAAAAAAATTTTATATATAAGCTAACATTCATAACCTCAGACGATAATTTATTTTTCATTCAACTACTATAACGCAAACTGGTACTTAATACTTGGCACTAGAACAGTTAACATATGGTTAAAAATTTTGAAATATTTTTTTCAAACGGCTTAACGAAAATGAACCATATCTTATATATAAGCTAGCAATCATAACCTAAGACGATAATAAAATTTTCATTCATCTACTATAACGCGAAGTGGTACTTTATACTTGACACTAGAACAGTAACATGGATTAAAATTTAGAATAATTTTTTACGAACAGCTCAACCAAAATGAACCAAATTTTATATATAAGCTAGCATTCATAACCTCAGACGACGATTTAATTTTCATTCATCTACTATAACGCAAACTGGTACTTCATACTTGGCACTAGAACAGTAACATATGGTTTAAAATTTTGAAATATATTTTTCGAACACTAGAACAGTAACATATGAATTAAAATTTTGAATAATTTTTTTCGAACGGCTCAACCAAATTGAACCAAGTTTTATATTTAAGCTTGCATTTATCTCCTCAGACGTTGGTAAAAATGTCATTAATCTACTACAACGCAAAGCGCTACTACATACTTTAAAATGACGACTACATATTTAGCGTTTTCAGTTCGAGAACTCTTCAATAATGATGCATAGCATAAAATACTACTTTGCGTTATAGTAGAATAATGAAAATTTTACCAATGTCTGAGGTGACGAATGAAAGCTTAAATATAAGATTTGGTACAATTTGGTTAAGTCGTTTAAAAAAAAAAATTCAAAATTTTAAACCAAATGTTACAGTTCTAGTGGGTTAAAATTTTGATTTTAATTTTCAAACTGCACAACCAAAATGAACCAAATATTAAATATAAGTTAGCATTTATCCTCTCAGACGATAGTAAAAATTTCATGCATCTACTATAACGCAAAGTGTTACTTCATACTTGGCACTAAAACAGTACCATATGGTTTAAAATTTTGAATTTTTTTTCTTAAACGGCCCAACCAAATTGACCCAAATCTTATATTTAAGCTTTCATTCGTCACCTCAGACATTGGTAAAATTTTCATTATTCTACTATAACGCAAAGTAGTATTTTATGCTAGACATTATTTTTGAAGAGATCTCGAGCTGAAAATGCTAAAAATGCAGTCGTCATTTTAAAGTATGTAGTAGCGCTTTGCGTTGTAGATCAATGAAATTTTCACCAACGTCTGAGGTGATGAAAGCAAGCTTAAATATATAATTTGGTTTTGCCGTTTAAAAAAAAAAATTCATAATCTTAAACCATATGCTACTGTTCTAGTGCCAAGTATGAAGTACCAGATCGCGTTATAGTAGATGTATGAAAATTAAATCATCGTCTGAGGTTATGATTGTTACCTTATATATAAGATATGGTTCAATTTGGTTGAGCCGTTCGAAAAAAATATTTCAAAATTTTAAACCATATGTAACTGTTCTAGTGTCAAGTATGAAGTAAGACTTCGCGTTATAGTAGATGAATGAAAATTTTATTATCGTCTGAGGTTATGATTGCTAGCTTACATATAAGATATGGTTCAATTTCGTTTAGCCGTTTGAAAAAAATATTTCAAAATTTTAAACCATATGTTACTGTTCTAGTGCCAAGTATGAAGTACCAGTTTGCGTTATAGTAGATGAATGAAAATTAAATCATCGTCTGAGGTTATGAATGCTAGCTTATATATAAAATTTGGATCATTTTTGTTGAGCCGTTAGAAAAAAATTATTCAAAATTTTAATCCATATGTTACTGTTCTAGTGTGAAGTATAAAGTACCACTTCGCGTTATAGTAGATGAATGAAAATTTTATCATCGTCTGAGGTTATGATTGCTAGCTTATATATAAGATTTGGTTCAATTTTATTGAGCCGTTCGAAAAAAATATTTCAAAATTTTAAACCATATGTTACTGTTCTAGTGCCAAGTATGAAGTACCAGTTTGCGTTATAGTAGAAGAATGAAAATTAAATCATCGTCTGAGGTTATGAATGATAGCTTATATATAAAAATTTTTTTTCAATTTTATTGAGCCGTTCGAAAAAAATATTTCAAAATTTTAAACCATATGTTACTGTTCTAGTGTCAAGTATGAAGTACCACTTCGCGTTATAGTAGATGAATGAAAATTTTATCATCGTCTGAGGTTATGATTGCTAGCTTATATATAAGATTTGGTTCAATTTTATTGAGCCGTTCGAAAGAAATATTTCAAAATTTTAAACCATATGTTACTGTTCTAGTGTCAAGTATGAAGTACCACTTCGCGTTATAGTAGATGAATGAAAATTTTATCATCGTCTGAGGTTATGATTGCTAGCTTATATATAAGATTTGGTTCAATTTTATTGAGCCGTTCGAAAAAAATATTTCAAAATTTTAAACCATATGTTACTGTTCTAGTGCCAAGTATGAAGTACCAGTTTGCGTTATAGTAGATGAATGAAAATTAAATCATCGTCTGAGGTTATGAATGCTAGCTTATATATAAAATTTGGTTCAATTTTATTGAGACGTTCGAAATAAATATTTCAAAATTTTAATCCATGTTACTGTTCTAGTGTCAAGTATAAAGTACCACTTCGCGTTATAGTAGATATATGAAAATTTTTTCATCGTCTGAGGTTATGATTGCTAGCTCATATATAAGATTTGGTTCAGTTTTATTGAGCCGTTCGAAAAAAATATTTCAAAATTTTTAACCATATGTTAACTGTTCTAGTGCCAAGTATTAAGTACCAGTTTGCGTTATAGTAGATGAATGAAAATTTTTTCATCGTCTCAGGTTATGATTGCTAGCTTATTTATAAGATTTGGTTCATTTTTGTTGAGCTGTTCGTAAAAAATTATTCTAAATTTTAATCCATGTTACTGTTCTAGTGTCAAGTATAAAGAACCACTTCGCGTGATAGTAGATATATGAAAATTTTTTCATCGTCTGAGGTTATGATTGCTAGCTTATATATAAAATTTGGTTCAATTTGGTTGAGCCGTTTGAAAAAAATAATTCAAATATTTTATCCATATGTTAGTGTTCTAGTGCCAAGTATGAAGTACCCTCTCTACCATATTGAACCAAATCCTACATATAAGCAAGAAAACATGACCTCAGACGATGATTTAATTTTCATTCATCTACTATAACGCAAACTGGTACTTCATACTTGGCACTAGAACAGTAACATATGGTTTAAAATTTTGAAATATTTTTTTCGAACGGCTCAATAAAATTGAACCAAATCTTATATATAAGCTAGCAATCATAACCTCAGACGATGATTTAATTTTCATTCATCTACTATAACGCAAACTGGTACTTCATACTTGGCACTAGAACAGTAACATATGGTTTAAAATTTTGAAATATTTTTTTCGAACGGCTCAATAAAATTGAACCAAATCTTATATATAAGCTAGCAATCATAACCTCAGACGATGAAGAAATTTTCATATATCTACTATAACGCGAAGTGGTACTTTATACTTGACACTAGAACCTGTAACATGGATTAAAATTTAGAATAATTTCTTACGAACGGCTCAACCAAAATGAAAAAAATTTTATATATAAGCTAACATTCATAACCTCAGACGATAATTTATTTTTCATTCAACTACTATAACGCAAACTGGTACTTAATACTTGGCACTAGAACAGTTAACATATGGTTAAAAATTTTGAAATATTTTTTTCAAACGGCTTAACGAAAATGAACCATATCTTATATATAAGCTAGCAATCATAACCTAAGACGATAGTAAAATTTTCATTCATCTACTATAACGCGAAGTGGTACTTTATACTTGACACTAGAACAGTAACATGGATTAAAATTTAGAATAATTTTTTACGAACAGCTCAACCAAAATGAACCAAATTTTATATATAAGCTAGCATTCATAACCTCAGACGACGATTTAATTTTCATTCATCTACTATAACGCAAACTGGTACTTCATACTTGGCACTAGAACAGTAACATATGGTTTAAAATTTTGAAATATTTTTTTCGAACACTAGAACAGTAACATATGAATTAAAATTTTGAATAATTTTTTTCGAACGGCTCAACCAAATTGAACCAAATTTTATATTTAAGCTTGCATTTATCTCCTCAGACGTTGGTAAAAATGTCATTAATCTACTACAACGCAAAGCGCTACTACATACTTTAAAATGACGACTACATATTTAGCGTTTTCAGCTCGAGAACTCTTCAATAATGATGCATAGCATAAAATACTACTTTGCGTTCTAGTAGAATAATGAAAATTTTACCAATGTCTGAGGTGACGAATGAAAGCTTAAATATAAGATTTGGTACAATTTGGTTAAGTCGTTTAAAAAAAAAATTCAAAATTTTAAACCAAATGTTACAGTTCTAGTGGGTTAAAATTTTGATTTTAATTTTCAAACTGCACAACCAAAATGAACCAAATATTAAATATAAGTTAGCATTTATCCTCTCAGACGATAGTAAAAATTTCATGCATCTACTATAACGCAAAGTGTTACTTCATACTTGGCACTAAAACAGTACCATATGGTTTAAAATTTTGAATTTTTTTTCTTAAACGGCCCAACCAAATTGACCCAAATCTTATATTTAAGCTTTCATTCGTCACCTCAGACATTGGTAAAATTTTCATTATTCTACTATAACGCAAAGTAGTATTTTATGCTAGACATCATTTTTGAAGAGATCTCGAGCTGAAAACGCTAAAAATGCAGTCGTCATTTTAAAGTATGTAGTAGCGCTTTGCGTTGTAGTAGATCAATGAAATTTTCACCAACGTCTGAGGTGATGAATGCAAGCTTAAATATATAATTTGGTTGGGCCATTTAAAAAAAAAATTCAAAATCTTAAACCATATGCTACTGTTCTAGTGCCAAGTATGAAGTACCAGATCGCGTTATAGTAGATGTATGAAAATTAAATCATCGTCTGAGGTTATGAATGCTAGCTTATATATAAAATTTGGTTCATTTTGGTTGAGCCGTTCGTAAAAAATTATTCTAAATTTTAATCCATGTTACTGTTTTAGTGTCAAGTATAAAGTACCACTTCGCGTTATAGTAGATATATGAAATTTTTTTTATCGTCTGAGGTTATGATTGCTAGCTTATTTATAAGATTTGGTTCAATTTGGTTGAGCCGTTCGAAAAAAATATTTCAAAATTTTAAACCATATGGTACTGTTCTAGTGCCAAGTATGAAGTACCAGTTTGCGTTATAGTAGATGAATGAAAATTAAATCATCGTCTGTGGTTATGAATGCTAGCTTATATGTAAAATTTGGTTCATTTTGATTGAGCCGTTAGAAAAAAATTATTCAAAATTTTAATCCATATGTTACTGTTCTAGTGTGAAGTATAAAGTACCACTTCGCGTTATAGTAGATGAATGAAAATTAATTCATCGTCTGAGGTTATGAATGCTAGCTTATATATAAAATTTGGTTCAATTTTATTGAGACGTTCGAAATAAATATTTCAAAATTTTAATCCATGTTACTGTTCTAGTGTCAAGTATAAAGTACCACTTCGCGTTATAGTAGATATATGAAAATTTTTTCATCGTCTGAGGTTATGATTGCTAGCTCATATATAAGATTTGGTTCAATTTTATTGAACCGTTCGAAAAAAATATTTCAAAATTTTAAACCATATGTTACTGATCTAGTGCCAAGTATGAAGTACCAGTTTGCGTTATAGTAGATGAATGAAAATTAAATCATCGTCTGAGGTTATGAATGCTAGCTTATATATGAAATTTGGTTCAATTTTATTGAGACGTTCGAAATAAATATTTCAAAATTTTAATCCATGTTCTAGTGTCAAGTATAAAGTACCACTTCGCGTTATAGTAGATATATGAAAATTTTTTCATCGTCTGAGGTTATGATTGCTAGCTCATATATAAGATATGGTTCAATTTTATTGAACCGTTCGAAAAAAATATTTCAAAATTTTAAACCATATGTTACTGTTCTAGTGCCAAGTATGAAGTACCAGTTTGCGTTATAGTAGATGAATGAAAATTAAATAATCGTCTGAGGTTATGAATGCTAGCTTATATATAAAATTTGGTTCAATTTTATTCAGCCGTTCGAAAAAAATATTTCAAAATTTTAAACCATATGTTACTGTTCTAGTGTCAAGTATGAAGTACCACTTCGCGTTATAGTAGATGAATGAAAATTTTATTATCGTCTGAGCTTATGATTGCTAGCTTATATATAAGATATGGTTCAATTTCGTTGAGCCGTTTGAAAAAAATATTTCAAAACTTTTAATCATATGTTAACTGTTCTATTGCCAAGTATGAAGTACCAGTTTGCGTTATAGTAGATGAATGAAAATTAAATCATCGTCTGAGGCTATGAATGCTAGCTTATATATAAAATTTGGTTCAATTTTATTTAGCCGTTCGAAAAAAATATTTCAAAATTTTAAACCATATGTTACTGTTCTAGTGCCAAGTATGAAGTACCACTTCGCGTTATAGTAGATATATAAAAAAAATTTCATCGTCTGAGGTTATGATTGCTAGATTATATATAAGATTTGGTTCAATTTTATTGAGCCGTTCGAAAAAAATATTTCAAAATTTTAAACCATATGTTACTGTTCTACTGCCAAGTATGAAGTACCAGTTTGCGTTATAGTAGATGAATGAAAATTAAATCATCGTCTGAGGTTATGAATGCTAGCTTATATATGAAATTTGGTTCAATTTTATTGAGACGTTCGAAATAAATATTTCAAAATTTTAATCCATGTTCTAGTGTCAAGTATAAAGTACCACTTCGCGTTATAGTAGATATATGAAAATTTTTTCATCGTCTGAGGTTATGATTGCTAGCTCATATATAAGATTTGGTTCAATTTTATTGAACCGTTCGAAAAAAATATTTCAAAATTTTAAACCATATGTTACTGTTCTAGTGCCAAGTATGAAGTACCAGTTTGCGTTATAGTAGATGAATGAAAATTAAATCATCGTCTGAGGTTATGAATGCTAGCTTATATATAAAATTTGGTTCAATTTTATTCAGCCGTTCGAAAAAAATATTTCAAAATTTTAAACCATATGTTACTGTTCTAGTGTCAAGTATGAAGTACCACTTCGCGTTATAGTAGATGAATGAAAATTTTATTATCGTCTGAGCTTGTGATTGCTAGCTTATATATAAGATATGGTTAAATTTCGTTGAGCCGTTTGAAAAAAATATTTCAAAATTTTTAATCATATGTTAACTGTTCTATTGCCAAGTATGAAGTACCAGTTTGCGTTATAGTAGATGAATGAAAATTAAATCATCGTCTGAGGCTATGAATGCTAGCTTATATATAAAATTTGGTTCAATTTTATTTAGCCGTTCGAAAAAAATATTTCAAAATTTTAAACCATATGTTATTGTTCTAGTGTCAAGTATGAAGTACCACTTCGCGTTATAGTAGATGAATGAAAATTTTATTATCGTCTGAGCTTATGATTGCTAGCTTATATATAAGATATGGTTCAATTTCGTTGAGCCGTTTGTAAAAAATATTTCAAAATTTTTAATCATATGTTAACTGTTCTATTGCCAAGTATGAAGTACCAGTTTGCGTTATAGTAGATGAATGAAAATTAAATCATCGTCTGAGGCTATGAATGCTAGCTTATATATAAAATTTGGTTCAATTTTATTTAGCCGTTCGAAAAAAATATTTCAAAATTTTAAACCATATGTTACTGTTCTAGTGCCAAGTATGAAGTACCACTTCGCGTTATAGTAGATATATAAAAAAAATTTCATCGTCTGAGGTTATGATTGCTAGATTATATATAAGATTTGGTTCAATTTTATTGAGCCGTTCGAAAAAAATATTTCAAAATTTTAAACCATATGTTACTGTTCTACTGCCAAGTATGAAGTACCAGTTTGCGTTATAGTAGATGAATGAAAATTAAATCATCGTCTGAGGTTATGAATGCTAGCTTATATATGAAATTTGGTTCAATTTTATTGAGACGTTCGAAATAAATATTTCAAAATTTTAATCCATGTGCTAGTGTCAAGTATAAAGTACCACTTCGCGTTATAGTAGATATATGAAAATTTTTTCATCGTCTGAGGTTATGATTGCTAGCTCATATATAAGATTTGGTTCAATTTTATTGAACCGTTCGAAAAAAATATTTCAAAATTTTAAACCATATGTTACTGTTCTAGTGCCAAGTATGAAGTACCAGTTTGCGTTATAGTAGATGAATGAAAATTAAATCATCGTCTGAGGTTATGAATGCTAGCTTATATATAAAATTTGGTTCAATTTTATTCAGCCGTTCGAAAAAAATATTTCAAAATTTTAAACCATATGTTACTGTTCTAGTGTCAAGTATGAAGTACCACTTCGCGTTATAGTAGATGAATGAAAATTTTATTATCGTCTGAGCTTGTGATTGCTAGCTTATATATAAGATATGGTTAAATTTCGTTGAGCCGTTTGAAAAAAATATTTCAAAATTTTTAATCATATGTTAACTGTTCTATTGCCAAGTATGAAGTACCAGTTTGCGTTATAGTAGATGAATGAAAATTAAATCATCGTCTGAGGCTATGAATGCTAGCTTATATATAAAATTTGGTTCAATTTTATTTAGCCGTTCGAAAAAAATATTTCAAAATTTTAAACCATATGTTATTGTTCTAGTGTCAAGTATGAAGTACCACTTCGCGTTATAGTAGATGAATGAAAATTTTATTATCGTCTGAGCTTATGATTGCTAGCTTATATATAAGATATGGTTCAATTTCGTTGAGCCGTTTGTAAAAAATATTTCAAAATTTTTAATCATATGTTAACTGTTCTATTGCCAAGTATGAAGTACCAGTTTGCGTTATAGTAGATGAATGAAAATTAAATCATCGTCTGAGGCTATGAATGCTAGCTTATATATAAAATTTGGTTCAATTTTATTTAGCCGTTCCAAAAAAATATTTCAAAATTTTAAACCATATGTTACTGTTCTAGTGCCAAGTATGAAGTACCAGTTTGCGTTATAGTAGATGAATGAAAATTAAATCATCGTCTGAGGTTATGAATGCTAGCTTATATATAAAATTTGGTTCACTTTTATTCAGCCGTTCGAAAAAAATATTTCAAAATTTTAAACCATATGTTACTGTTCTAGTGTCAAGTATGAAGTACCACTTCGCGTTATAGTAGATGAATGAAAATTTTATTATCGTCTGAGCTTATGATTGCTAGCTTATATATAAGATATGGTTCAATTTCGTTGAGCCGTTTGAAAAAAATATTTCAAAATTTTTAAATATATGTTAACTGTTCTAGTGCCAAGTATGAAGTACCAGATCGCGTTATAGTAGATGTATGAAAATTAAATCATCGTCTGAGGTTATGATTGCTAGCTTATATATAAGATTTGGTTCAATTTTATTGAGCCGTTCGAAAAAAATATTTCAAAATTTTAAACCATATGTTACTGTTCTAGTGCCAAGTATGAAGTACCAGTTTGCGTTATAGTAGATGAATGAAAATTAAATCATCGTCTGAGGTTATGAATGCTAGCTTATATATAAAATTTGGTTCACTTTTATTCAGCCGTTCGAAAAAAATATTTCAAAATTTTAAACCATATGTTACTGTTCTAGTGTCAAGTATGAAGTACCACTTCGCGTTATAGTAGATGAATGAAAATTTTATCATCGTCTGAGGTTATGATTGCTAGCTTATATATAAGATTTGGTTCAATTTTATTGAGCCGTTCGAAAGAAATATTTCAAAATTTTAAACCATATGTTACTGTTCTAGTGTCAAGTATGAAGTACCACTTCGCGTTATAGTAGATGAATGAAAATTTTATCATCGTCTGAGGTTATGATTGCTAGCTTATATATAAGATTTGGTTCAATTTTATTGAGCCGTTCGAAAAAAATATTTCAAAATTTTAAACCATATGTTACTGTTCTAGTGCCAAGTATGAAGTACCAGTTTGCGTTATAGTAGATGAATGAAAATTAAATCATCGTCTGAGGTTATGAATGCTAGCTTATATATAAAATTTGGTTCAATTTTATTGAGACGTTCGAAATAAATATTTCAAAATTTTAATCCATGTTACTGTTCTAGTGTCAAGTATAAAGTACCACTTCGCGTTATAGTAGATATATGAAAATTTTTTCATCGTCTGAGGTTATGATTGCTAGCTCATATATAAGATTTGGTTCAGTTTTATTGAGCCGTTCGAAAAAAATATTTCAAAATTTTTAACCATATGTTAACTGTTCTAGTGCCAAGTATTAAGTACCAGTTTGCGTTATAGTAGATGAATGAAAATTTTTTCATCGTCTCAGGTTATGATTGCTAGCTTATTTATAAGATTTGGTTCATTTTTGTTGAGCTGTTCGTAAAAAATTATTCTAAATTTTAATCCATGTTACTGTTCTAGTGTCAAGTATAAAGAACCACTTCGCGTGATAGTAGATATATGAAAATTTTTTCATCGTCTAAGGTTATGATTGCTAGCTTATATATAAAATTTGGTTCAATTTGGTTGAGCCGTTTGAAAAAAATAATTCAAATATTTTATCCATATGTTAGTGTTCTAGTGCCAAGTATGAAGTACCCTCTCTACCATATTGAACCAAATCCTACATATAAGCAAGAAAACATGACCTCAGACGATGATTTAATTTTCATTCATCTACTATAACGCAAACTGGTACTTCATACTTGGCACTAGAACAGTAACATATGGTTTAAAATTTTGAAATATTTTTTTCGAACGGCTCAATAAAATTGAACCAAATCTTATATATAAGCTAGCAATCATAACCTCAGACGATGATTTAATTTTCATTCATCTACTATAACGCAAACTGGTACTTCATACTTGGCACTAGAACAGTAACATATGGTTTAAAATTTTGAAATATTTTTTTCGAACGGCTCAATAAAATTGAACCAAATCTTATATATAAGCTAGCAATCATAACCTCAGACGATGAAGAAATTTTCATATATCTACTATAACGCGAAGTGGTACTTTATACTTGACACTAGAACCTGTAACATGGATTAAAATTTAGAATAATTTCTTACGAACGGCTCAACCAAAATGAAAAAAATTTTATATATAAGCTAACATTCATAACCTCAGACGATAATTTATTTTTCATTCAACTACTATAACGCAAACTGGTACTTAATACTTGGCACTAGAACAGTTAACATATGGTTAAAAATTTTGAAATATTTTTTTCAAACGGCTTAACGAAAATGAACCATATCTTATATATAAGCTAGCAATCATAACCTAAGACGATAATAAAATTTTCATTCATCTACTATAACGCGAAGTGGTACTTTATACTTGACACTAGAACAGTAACATGGATTAAAATTTAGAATAATTTTTTACGAACAGCTCAACCAAAATGAACCAAATTTTATATATAAGCTAGCATTCATAACCTCAGACGACGATTTAATTTTCATTCATCTACTATAACGCAAACTGGTACTTCATACTTGGCACTAGAACAGTAACATATGGTTTAAAATTTTGAAATATTTTTTTCGAACACTAGAACAGTAACATATGAATTAAAATTTTGAATAATTTTTTTCGAACGGCTCAACCAAATTGAACCAAATTTTATATTTAAGCTTGCATTTATCTCCTCAGACGTTGGTAAAAATGTCATTAATCTACTACAACGCAAAGCGCTACTACATACTTTAAAATGACGACTACATATTTAGCGTTTTCAGCTCGAGAACTCTTCAATAATGATGCATAGCATAAAATACTACTTTGCGTTCTAGTAGAATAATGAAAATTTTACCAATGTCTGAGGTGACGAGTGAAAGCTTAAATATAAGATTTGGTACAATTTGGTTAAGTCGTTTAAAAAAAAAATTCAAAATTTTAAACCAAATGTTACAGTTCTAGTGGGTTAAAATTTTGATTTTAATTTTCAAACTGCACAACCAAAATGAACCAAATATTAAATATAAGTTAGCATTTATCCTCTCAGACGATAGTAAAAATTTCATGCATCTACTATAACGCAAAGTGTTACTTCATACTAGGCACTAAAACAGTACCATATGGTTTAAAATTTTGAATTTTTTTTCTTAAACGGCCCAACCAAATTGACCCAAATCTTATATTTAAGCTTTCATTCGTCACCTCAGACATTGGTAAAATTTTCATTATTCTACTATAACGCAAAGTAGTATTTTATGCTAGACATCATTTTTGAAGAGATCTCGAGCTGAAAACGCTAAAAATGCAGTCGTCATTTTAAAGTATGTAGTAGCGCTTTGCGTTGTAGTAGATCAATGAAATTTTCACCAACGTCTGAGGTGATGAATGCAAGCTTAAATATATAATTTGGTTGGGCCATTTAAAAAAAAAATTCAAAATCTTAAACCATATGCTACTGTTCTAGTGCCAAGTATGAAGTACCAGATCGCGTTATAGTAGATGTATGAAAATTAAATCATCGTCTGAGGTTATGAATGCTAGCTTATATATAAAATTTGGTTCATTTTGGTTGAGCCGTTCGTAAAAAATTATTCTAAATTTTAATCCATGTTACTGTTTTAGTGTCAAGTATAAAGTACCACTTCGCGTTATAGTAGATATATGAAATTTTTTTTATCGTCTGAGGTTATGATTGCTAGCTTATTTATAAGATTTGGTTCAATTTGGTTGAGCCGTTCGAAAAAAATATTTCAAAATTTTAAACCATATGGTACTGTTCTAGTGCCAAGTATGAAGTACCAGTTTGCGTTATAGTAGATGAATGAAAATTAAATCATCGTCTGTGGTTATGAATGCTAGCTTATATGTAAAATTTGGTTCATTTTGATTGAGCCGTTAGAAAAAAATTATTCAAAATTTTAATCCATATGTTACTGTTCTAGTGTGAAGTATAAAGTACCACTTCGCGTTATAGTAGATGAATGAAAATTAATTCATCGTCTGAGGTTATGAATGCTAGCTTATATATAAAATTTGGTTCAATTTTATTGAGACGTTCGAAATAAATATTTCAAAATTTTAATCCATGTTACTGTTCTAGTGTCAAGTATAAAGTACCACTTCGCGTTATAGTAGATATATGAAAATTTTTTCATCGTCTGAGGTTATGATTGCTAGCTCATATATAAGATTTGGTTCAATTTTATTGAACCGTTCGAAAAAAATATTTCAAAATTTTAAACCATATGTTACTGATCTAGTGCCAAGTATGAAGTACCAGTTTGCGTTATAGTAGATGAATGAAAATTAAATCATCGTCTGAGGTTATGAATGCTAGCTTATATATAAAATTTGGTTCAATTTTATTCAGCCGTTAGAAAAAAATATTTCAAAATTTTAAACCATATGTTACTGTTCTAGTGTCAAGTATGAAGTACCACTTCGCGTTATAGTAGATGAATGAAAATTTTATTATCGTCTGAGCTTATGATTGCTAGCTTATATATAAGATATGGTTCAATTTCGTTGAGCCGTTTGAAAAAAATATTTCAAAATTTTTAATCATATGTTAACTGTTCTATTGCCAAGTATGAAGTACCAGTTTGCGTTATAGTAGATGAATGAAAATTAAATCATCGTCTGAGGCTATGAATGCCAGCTTATATATAAAATTTGGTTCAATTTTATTTAGCCGTTCGAAAAAAATATTTCAAAATTTTAAACCATATGTTACTGTTCTAATGCCAAGTATGAAGTACCAGTTTGCGTTATAGTAGATGAATGAAAATTAAATCATCATCTGAGGTTATGAATGCTAGCTTATATATAAAATTTGGTTCATTTTGGTTGAGCCGTTCGTAAAAAATTATTCAAAATTTTAATCCATGTTCCTGTTCTAGTGTCAAGTATAAAGTACCACTTCGCGTTATAGTAGATATATGAAAAATTTTTCATCGTCTGAGGTTATGATTGCTAGATTATATATAAGATTTGGTTCAATTTTATTGAGTCGTTCGAAAAAAATATTTCAAAATTTTAAACCATATGTTACTGTTCTAGTGTCAAGTATGAAGTACCACTTCGCGTTATAGTAGATGAATGAAAATTTTATTATCGTCTGAGGTTATGATTGCTAGCTTATATATAAGATATGGTTCAATTTCGTTGAGCCGCTTGAAAAAAAATTTTCAAAATTTTTAACCATATGTTAACTGTTCTAGTGCCAAGTATTAAGTACCAGTTTGCGTTATAGTAGATGAATGAAAATTAAATTATCGTCTGAGGTTATGAATGATAGCTTATATATAAAATTTGGTTCATTTTGGTTGAGCCGTTCGTAAGAAATTATTCTAAATTTTAATCCATGTTACTGTTCTAGTGTCAAGTATAAAGTACCACTTCGCGTTATAGTAGATGTATGAAAATTTTTTCATCGTCTGAGGTTATGATTGCTAGCTTATTTATAAGATTTGGTTCATTTTGGTTGAGCTGTTCGTAAAAAATTATTCTAAATTTTAATCCATGTTACTGTTCTAGTGTCAAGTATAAAGTACCACTTCGCGTTATAGTAGATATATGAAAATTTTTTCATCGTCTGAGGTTATGATTGCTAGCTTATATATAAAATTTGGTTCAATTTGGTTGAGCCGTTTGAAAAAAATAATTCAAATATTTTATTCATATGTTAGTGTTCTAGTGCCAAGTATGAAGTACCCTCTCAACCATATTGAACCAAATCCTACATATAAGCAATCAAACATGACCTCAGACGATGATTTAATTTTCATTCATCTACTATAACGCAAACTGGTACTTCATACTTGGCACTAGAACAGTAACATATGTTTTAAAATTTTGAAATATTTTTTTCGAACGACTCAATAAAATTGAACCAAATCTTATATATGAGCTAGCAATTACAACCTCAGAAGATGATAAAATTTTCATTCATCTACTATAACGCGAAGTGGCACTTCACAATTGACACTAGAACAGTAACAAATGGTTTAAATTTTTGGAATATTTTTTTCGAACGGCTCAACCAAATTGAACCAAATCTTATATATAAGCTAGCAATCATAACCTCAGACGATGATAAAATTTACATATATCTACTATAACGCAAACTGGTACTTCATACTTGGCACTATAACAGTAACATATGGTTTAAAATTTTGAATTTTTTTTAAACGGCTTAACCAAATTGAACTAAATTTTATATATGAGCTAGCATTCATAACCTCAGAAGATGATTTAATTTTCATTCATCTACTATAACGCAAACTGGTACTTAATACTTGGCACTAGAACAGTTAACATACGGTTAAAAATTTTGAAATATTTTTTTCAAACGGCTTAACGAAAATGAACCATATCTTATATATAAGCTAGCAATCATAACCTAAGACGATAAAAAAATTTTCATTCATCTACTATAACGTGAAGTGGTACTTCATACTTGACACTAGAACAGTAACATACGGTTTAGAATTTTGAAATATTTTTTTCGAACGGCTCAATAAAATTGAACCAAATCTTATATATAAGCTAGCAATCATAACCTCAGACGATGAAGAAATTTTCATTCATCTACTATAACGCAAACTGGTACTTCTTAATTGGCACTAGAACAGTAACATATGGTTTAAAATTTTGAAATATTTTTTTCGAACGGCTCAATAAAATTGAACCAAATCTTATATATAAGCTAGCAATCATAACCTCAGACGATAATAAAATTTTCATTCATCTACCGTAACGCGAAGTGGTACTTCATACTTGACACTAGAACAGTATCATATGGTTTAAAATTTTGAAATATTTTTTTCGAACGGCTCAACCAAATTGAACAAAATCTTGTATATGAGCTAGCAATCATAACCTCAGACGAAGATAAAATTTTCATATATCTACTATAACGCAAACTGGTACTTCATACTTGGCACTAGAACAGTAACACATGGTTTAAAATTTTGAATTTTTTTTAAACGGCTTAAACAAATTGAACCAAATTTTATATTTAAGCTTGCATTCATCTCCTCAGACGTTGGTAAAAATGTCATTAATCTACTACAACGCAAAGCGCTACTATATACTTTAAAATGACGACTGCATATTTAGCGTTTTCAGCTCGAGATCTCTTCAATAATGATGCATAGCATAAAATACTACTTTGCGTTATAGTAGAATAATGAAAATTTTACCAATGTCTGAGGTGACGAATGAAAGCTTAAATATAAGATTTGGTACAATTTGGTTAAGCCGCTTAAAAAAAAAATTCAAAATTTTAAACCAAATGTTACAGTTCTAGTGGGTTAAAATTTTGATTTTAATTTTCAAACTGCACAACCTAAATGAACCAAATATTAAATATAAGTTAGCATTTATCCTCTCAGACGATAGTAAAAATTTCATGCATCTACTATAACGCAAAGTGTTACTTCATACTTGGCACTAAAACAGTACCATATGGTTTAAAATTTTGAATTTTTTTTCTTAAACGGCCCAACCAAATTGACCCAAATCTTATATTTAAGCTTTCATTCGTCACCTCAGACATTGGTAAAATTTTCATTATTCTACTATAACGCAAAGTAGTATTTTATGCTAGACATCATTTTTGAAGAGATCTCGAGCTGAAAACGCTAAAAATGCAGTCGTCATTTTAAAGTATGTAGTAGCGCTTTGCGTTGTAGTAGATCAATGAAATTTTCACCAACGTCTGAGGTGATGAATGCAAGCTTAAATATATAATTTGGTTGGGCCATTTAAAAAAAAAATTCAAAATCTTAAACCATATGCTACTGTTCTAGTGCCAAGTATGAAGTACCAGATCGCGTTATAGTAGATGTATGAAAATTAAATCATCGTCTGAGGTTATGATTGTTACCTTATATATAAGATATGGTTCAATTTGGCTGAGCCGTTCGAAAAAAATATTTCAAAATTTTAAACCATATGTTACTGTTCTAGTGTCAAGTATGAAGTACCAGTTTGCGTTATAGTAGATGAATGAAAATTAAATCATCGTCTGAGGTTATGATTGCTAGCTTATATATAAGATTTGGTTCAATTTGGTTGAGCCGTTCGAAAAAAATATTTCAAAATTTTAAACCATATGTTACTGTTCTAGTGTCAAGTATGAAGTACCACTTCGCGTTATAGTAGATGAATGAAAATTTTATTATCGTCTGAGGTTATGATTGCTAGCTTACATATAAGATATGGTTCAATTTCGTTTAGCCGTTTGAAAAAAATATTTCAAAATTTTTAACCTTATGTTAACTGTTCTAGTGCCAAGTATTAAGTACCAGTTTGCGTTATAGAAGATAAATGAAAATTAAATCATCGTCTGAGGTTATGAATGCTAGCTTATATATAAAATTTGGTTCATTTTGGTTGAGCCGTTCGTAAAAAATTATTCTAAATTTTAATCCATGTTACTGTTTTAGTGTCAAGTATAAAGTACCACTTCGCGTTATAGTAGATATATGAAATTTTTTTTATCGTCTGAGGTTATGATTGCTAGCTTATTTATAAGATTTGGTTCAATTTGGTTGAGCCGTTCGAAAAAAATATTTCAAAATTTTAAACCATATGGTACTGTTCTAGTGCCAAGTATGAAGTACCAGTTTGCGTTATAGTAGATGAATGAAAATTAAATCATCGTCTGTGGTTATGAATGCTAGCTTATATGTAAAATTTGGTTCATTTTGGTTGAGCCGTTAGAAAAAAATTATTCAAAATTTTAATCCATATGTTACTGTTCTAGTGTGAAGTATAAAGTACCACTTCGCGTTATAGTAGATGAATGAAAATTAATTCATCGTCTGAGGTTATGAATGCTAGCTTATATATAAAATTTGGTTCAATTTTATTGAGACGTTCGAAATAAATATTTCAAAATTTTAATCCATGTTACTGTTCTAGTGTCAAGTATAAAGTACCACTTCGCGTTATAGTAGATATATGAAAATTTTTTCATCGTCTGAGGTTATGATTGCTAGCTCATATATAAGATTTGGTTCAATTTTATTGAACCGTTCGAAAAAAATATTTCAAAATTTTAAACCATATGTTACTGATCTAGTGCCAAGTATGAAGTACCAGTTTGCGTTATAGTAGATGAATGAAAATTAAATCATCGTCTGAGGTTATGAATGCTAGCTTATATATAAAATTTGGTTCAATTTTATTCAGCCGTTAGAAAAAAGTATTTCAAAATTTTAAACCATATGTTACTGTTCTAGTGTCAAGTATGAAGTACCACTTCGCGTTATAGTAGATGAATGAAAATTTTATTATCGTCTGAGCTTATGATTGCTAGCTTATATATAAGATATGGTTCAATTTCGTTGAGCCGTTTGAAAAAAATATTTCAAAATTTTTAATCATATGTTAACTGTTCTATTGCCAAGTATGAAGTACCAGTTTGCGTTATAGTAGATGAATGAAAATTAAATCATCGTCTGAGGCTATGAATGCTAGCTTATATATAAAATTTGGTTCAATTTTATTTAGCCGTTCGAAAAAAATATTTCAAAATTTTAAACCATATGTTACTGTTCTAGTGTCAAGTATGAAGTACCACTTCGCGTTATAGTAGATGAATGAAAATTTTATTATCGTCTGAGGTTATGATTGCTAGCTTATATATAAGATATGGTTCAATTTCGTTGAGCCGCTTGAAAAAAAATTTTCAAAATTTTTAACCATATGTTAACTGTTCTAGTGCCAAGTATTAAGTACCAGTTTGCGTTATAGTAGATGAATGAAAATTAAATTATCGTCTGAGGTTATGAATGATAGCTTATATATAAAATTTGGTTCATTTTGGTTGAGCCGTTCGTAAGAAATTATTCTAAATTTTAATCCATGTTACTGTTCTAGTGTCAAGTATAAAGTACCACTTCGCGTTATAGTAGATGTATGAAAATTTTTTCATCGTCTGAGGTTATGATTGCTAGCTTATTTATAAGATTTGGTTCATTTTGGTTGAGCTGTTCGTAAAAAATTATTCTAAATTTTAATCCATGTTACTGTTCTAGTGTCAAGTATAAAGTACCACTTCGCGTTATAGTAGATATATGAAAATTTTTTCATCGTCTGAGGTTATGATTGCTAGCTTATATATAAAATTTGGTTCAATTTGGTTGAGCCGTTTGAAAAAAATAATTCAAATATTTTATTCATATGTTAGTGTTCTAGTGCCAAGTATGAAGTACCCTCTCAACCATATTGAACCAAATCCTACATATAAGCAATCAAACATGACCTCAGACGATGATTTAATTTTCATTCATCTACTATAACGCAAACTGGTACTTCATACTTGGCACTAGAACAGTAACATATGTTTTAAAATTTTGAAATATTTTTTTCGAACGACTCAATAAAATTGAACCAAATCTTATATATGAGCTAGCAATTACAACCTCAGAAGATGATAAAATTTTCATTCATCTACTATAACGCGAAGTGGCACTTCACAATTGACACTAGAACAGTAACAAATGGTTTAAATTTTTGGAATATTTTTTTTAAACGGCTTAACCAAATTGAACCAAATTTTATATATGAGCTAGCATTCATAACCTCAGAAGATGATTTAATTTTCATTCATCTACTATAACGCAAACTGGTACTTAATACTTGGCACTAGAACAGTTAACATACGGTTAAAAATTTTGAAATATTTTTTTCAAACGGCTTAACGAAAATGAACCATATCTTATATATAAGCTAGCAATCATAACCTAAGACGATAAAAAAATTTTCATTCATCTACTATAACGTGAAGTGGTACTTCATACTTGACACTAGAACAGTAACATACGGTTTAGAATTTTGAAATATTTTTTTCGAACGGCTCAATAAAATTGAACCAAATCTTATATATAAGCTAGCAATCATAACCTCAGACGATGAAGAAATTTTCATTCATCTACTATAACGCAAACTGGTACTTCTTAATTGGCACTAGAACAGTAACATATGGTTTAAAATTTTGAAATATTTTTTTCGAACGGCTCAATAAAATTGAACCAAATCTTATATATAAGCTAGCAATCATAACCTCAGACGATAATAAAATTTTCATTCATCTACCGTAACGCGAAGTGGTACTTCATACTTGACACTAGAACAGTATCATATGGTTTAAAATTTTG
The DNA here is from genome assembly GCA_963942485.1 of Pediacus dermestoides. Lineage (NCBI taxonomy): Eukaryota > Metazoa > Arthropoda > Insecta > Coleoptera > Cucujidae > Pediacus > Pediacus dermestoides. The sequence continues at coordinate 11,399,699 of OZ012630.1, read as the reverse complement.
AAATATTTTTTTCGAACGGCTCAACCAAATTGAACAAAATCTTGTATATGAGCTAGCAATCATAACCTCAGACGAAGATAAAATTTTCATATATCTACTATAACGCAAACTGGTACTTCATACTTGGCACTAGAACAGTAACACATGGTTTAAAATTTTGAATTTTTTTTAAACGGCTTAAACAAATTGAACCAAATTTTATATTTAAGCTTGCATTCATCTCCTCAGACGTTGGTAAAAATGTCATTAATCTACTACAACGCAAAGCGCTACTATATACTTTAAAATGACGACTGCATATTTAGCGTTTTCAGCTCGAGATCTCTTCAATAATGATGCATAGCATAAAATACTACTTTGCGTTATAGTAGAATAATGAAAATTTTACCAATGTCTGAGGTGACGAATGAAAGCTTAAATATAAGATTTGGTACAATTTGGTTAAGCCGTTTAAAAAAAAAATTCAAAATTTTAAACCAAATGTTACAGTTCTAGTGGGTTAAAATTTTGATTTTAATTTTCAAACTGCACAACCTAAATGAACCAAATATTAAATATAAGTTAGCATTTATCCTCTCAGACGATAGTAAAAATTTCATGCATCTACTATAACGCAAAGTGTTACTTCATACTTGGCACTAAAACAGTACCATATGGTTTAAAATTTTGAATTTTTTTTCTTAAACGGCCCAACCAAATTGACCCAAATCTTATATTTAAGCTTTCATTCGTCACCTCAGACATTGGTAAAATTTTCATTATTCTACTATAACGCAAAGTAGTATTTTATGCTAGACATCAGTTTTGAAGAGATCTCGAGCTGAAAACGCTAAAAATGCAGTCGTCATTTTAAAGTATGTAGTAGCGCTTTGCGTTGTAGTAGATCAATGAAATTTTCACCAACGTCTGAGGTGATGAATGCAAGCTTAAATATATAATTTGGTTGGGCCATTTAAAAAAAAAATTCAAAATCTTAAACCATATGCTACTGTTCTAGTGCCAAGTATGAAGTACCAGATCGCGTTATAGTAGATGTATGAAAATTAAATCATCGTCTGAGGTTATGATTGTTACCTTATATATAAGATATGGTTCAATTTGGCTGAGCCGTTCGAAAAAAATATTTCAAAATTTTAAACCATATGTTACTGTTCTAGTGTCAAGTATGAAGTACCAGTTTGCGTTATAGTAGATGAATGAAAATTAAATCATCGTCTGAGGTTATGATTGCTAGCTTATATATAAGATTTGGTTCAATTTGGTTGAGCCGTTCGAAAAAAATATTTCAAAATTTTAAACCATATGTTACTGTTCTAGTGTCAAGTATGAAGTACCACTTCGCGTTATAGTAGATGAATGAAAATTTTATTATCGTCTGAGGTTATGATTGCTAGCTTACATATAAGATATGGTTCAATTTCGTTTAGCCGTTTGAAAAAAATATTTCAAAATTTTTAACCTTATGTTAACTGTTCTAGTGCCAAGTATTAAGTACCAGTTTGCGTTATAGAAGATAAATGAAAATTAAATCATCGTCTGAGGTTATGAATGCTAGCTTATATATAAAATTTGGTTCAATTTTATTGAGACGTTCGAAATAAATATTTCAAAATTTTAATCCATGTTACTGTTCTAGTGTCAAGTATAAAGTACCACTTCGCGTTATAGTAGATATATGAAAATTTTTTCATCGTCTGAGGTTATGATTGCTAGCTCATATATAAGATTTGGTTCAATTTTATTGAACCGTTCGAAAAAAATATTTCAAAATTTTAAACCATATGTTACTGATCTAGTGCCAAGTATGAAGTACCAGTTTGCGTTATAGTAGATGAATGAAAATTAAATCATCGTCTGAGGTTATGAATGCTAGCTTATATATAAAATTTGGTTCAATTTTATTCAGCCGTTAGAAAAAAGTATTTCAAAATTTTAAACCATATGTTACTGTTCTAGTGTCAAGTATGAAGTACCACTTCGCGTTATAGTAGATGAATGAAAATTTTATTATCGTCTGAGCTTATGATTGCTAGCTTATATATAAGATATGGTTCAATTTCGTTGAGCCGTTTGAAAAAAATATTTCAAAATTTTTAATCATATGTTAACTGTTCTATTGCCAAGTATGAAGTACCAGTTTGCGTTATAGTAGATGAATGAAAATTAAATCATCGTCTGAGGCTATGAATGCTAGCTTATATATAAAATTTGGTTCAATTTTATTTAGCCGTTCGAAAAAAATATTTCAAAATTTTAAACCATATGTTACTGTTCTAGTGCCAAGTATGAAGTACCAGTTTGCGTTATAGTAGATGAATGAAAATTAAATCATCATCTGAGGTTATGAATGCTAGCTTATATATAAAATTTGGTTCATTTTGGTTGAGCCGTTCGTAAAAAATTATTCAAAATTTTAATCCATGTTCCTGTTCTAGTGTCAAGTATAAAGTACCACTTCGCGTTATAGTAGATATATGAAAAATTTTTCATCGTCTGAGGTTATGATTGCTAGATTATATATAAGATTTGGTTCAATTTTATTGAGTCGTTCGAAAAAAATATTTCAAAATTTTAAACCATATGTTACTGTTCTAGTGTCAAGTATGAAGTACCACTTCGCGTTATAGTAGATGAATGAAAATTTTATTATCGTCTGAGGTTATGATTGCTAGCTTATATATAAGATATGGTTCAATTTCGTTGAGCCGCTTGAAAAAATTTTTTCAAAATTTTTAACCATATGTTAACTGTTCTAGTGCCAAGTATTAAGTACCAGTTTGCGTTATAGTAGATGAATGAAAATTAAATTATCGTCTGAGGTTATGAATGATAGCTTATATATAAAATTTGGTTCATTTTGGTTGAGCCGTTCGTAAGAAATTATTCTAAATTTTAATCCATGTTACTGTTCTAGTGTCAAGTATAAAGTACCACTTCGCGTTATAGTAGATGTATGAAAATTTTTTCATCGTCTGAGGTTATGATTGCTAGCTTATTTATAAGATTTGGTTCATTTTGGTTGAGCTGTTCGTAAAAAATTATTCTAAATTTTAATCCATGTTACTGTTCTAGTGTCAAGTATAAAGTACCACTTAGCGTTATAGTAGATATATGAAAATTTTATCTTCGTCTGAGGTTATGATTGCTAGCTCATATACAAGATTTTGTTCAATTTGGTTGAGCCGTTCGAAAAAAATATTTCAAAATTTTAAACCATATGATACTGTTCTAGTGTCAAGTATGAAGTACCACTTCGCGTTACGGTAGATGAATGAAAATTTTATTATCGTCTGAGGTTATGATTGCTAGCTTATATATAAGATTTGGTTCAATTTTATTGAGCCGTTCGAAAAAAATATTTCAAAATTTTAAACCATATGTTACTGTTCTAGTGCCAATTAAGAAGTACCGGTGGTAAGTTATAGTAGATGAATGAAAATTTCTTCATCGTCTGAGGTTATGATTGCTAGCTTATATATAAGATTTGGTTCAATTTTATTGAGCCGTTCGAAAAAAATATTTCAAAATTCTAAACCGTATGTTACTGTTCTAGTGTCAAGTATGAAGTACCACTTCGCGTTATAGTAGATGAATGAAAATTTTATTATCGTCTTAGGTTATGATTGCTAGCTTATATATAAGATATGGTTCAATTTCGTTGAGCCGCTTGAAAAAATTTTTTCAAAATTTTTAACCATATGTTAACTGTTCTAGTGCCAAGTATTAAGTACCAGTTTGCGTTATAGTAGATGAATGAAAATTAAATCATCTTCTGAGGTTATGAATGCTAGCTCATATATAAAATTTGGTTCAATTTGGTTAAGCCGTTTAAAAAAAATTCAAAATTTTAAACCATATGTTACTGTTATAGTGCCAAGTATGAAGTACCAGTTTGCGTTATAGTAGATATATGTAAATTTTATCATCGTCTGAGGTTATGATTGCTAGCTTATATATAAGATTTGGTTCAATTTGGTTGAGCCGTTCGAAAAAAATATTCCAAAAATTTAAACCATTTGTTACTGTTCTAGTGTCAATTATGAAGTGCCACTTCGCGTTATAGTAGATGAATGAAAATTTTATCATCTTCTGAGGTTGTAATTGCTAGCTCATATATAAGATTTGGTTCAATTTTATTGAGTCGTTCGAAAAAAATATTTCAAAATTTTAAAACATATGTTACTGTTCTAGTGCCAAGTATGAAGTACCAGTTTGCGTTATAGTAGATGAATGAAAATTAAATCATCGTCTGAGGTCATGTTTGATTGCTTATATGTAGGATTTGGTTCAATATGGTTGAGAGGGTACTTCATACTTGGCACTAGAACAGTAACACATGGTTTAAAATTTTGAATTTTTTTTAAACGGCTTAAACAAATTGAACCAAATTTTATATTTAAGCTTGCATTCATCTCCTCAGACGTTGGTAAAAATGTCATTAATCTACTACAACGCAAAGCGCTACTATATACTTTAAAATGACGACTGCATATTTAGCGTTTTCAGCTCGAGATCTCTTCAATAATGATGCATAGCATAAAATACTACTTTGCGTTATAGTAGAATAATGAAAATTTTACCAATGTCTGAGGTGACGAATGAAAGCTTAAATATAAGATTTGGTACAATTTGGTTAAGCCGTTTAAAAAAAAAATTCAAAATTTTAAACCAAATGTTACAGTACTAGTGGGTTAAAATTTTGATTTTAATTTTCAAACTGCACAACCTAAATGAACCAAATATTAAATATAAGTTAGCATTTATCCTCTCAGACGATAGTAAAAATTTCATGCATCTACTATAACGCAAAGTGTTACTTCATACTTGGCACTAAAACAGTACCATATGGTTTAAAATTTTGAATTTTTTTTCTTAAACGGCCCAACCAAATTGACCCAAATCTTATATTTAAGCTTTCATTCGTCACCTCAGACATTGGTAAAATTTTCATTATTCTACTATAACGCAAAGTAGTATTTTATGCTAGACATCAGTTTTGAAGAGATCTCGAGCTGAAAACGCTAAAAATGCAGTCGTCATTTTAAAGTATGTAGTAGCGCTTTGCGTTGTAGTAGATCAATGAAATTTTCACCAACGTCTGAGGTGATGAATGCAAGCTTAAATATATAATTTGGTTGGGCCATTTAAAAAAAAAATTCAAAATCTTAAACCATATGCTACTGTTCTAGTGCCAAGTATGAAGTACCAGATCGCGTTATAGTAGATGTATGAAAATTAAATCATCGTCTGAGGTTATGATTGTTACCTTATATATAAGATATGGTTCAATTTGGCTGAGCCGTTCGAAAAAAATATTTCAAAATTTTAAACCATATGTTACTGTTCTAGTGTCAAGTATGAAGTACCAGTTTGCGTTATAGTAGATGAATGAAAATTAAATCATCGTCTGAGGTTATGATTGCTAGCTTATATATAAGATTTGGTTCAATTTGGTTGAGCCGTTCGAAAAAAATATTTCAAAATTTTAAACCATATGTTACTGTTCTAGTGTCAAGTATGAAGTACCACTTCGCGTTATAGTAGATGAATGAAAATTTTATTATCGTCTGAGGTTATGATTGCTAGCTTACATATAAGATATGGTTCAATTTCGTTTAGCCGTTTGAAAAAAATATTTCAAAATTTTTAACCTTATGTTAACTGTTCTAGTGCCAAGTATTAAGTACCAGTTTGCGTTATAGAAGATAAATGAAAATTAAATCATCGTCTGAGGTTAGGAATGCTAGCTTATATATAAAATTTGGTTCATTTTGGTTGAGCCGTTCGTAAAAAATTATTCTAAATTTTAATCCATGTTACTGTTTTAGTGTCAAGTATAAAGTACCACTTCGCGTTATAGTAGATATATGAAATTTTTTTTATCGTCTGAGGTTATGATTGCTAGCTTATTTATAAGATTTGGTTCAATTTGGTTGAGCCGTTCGAAAAAAATATTTCAAAATTTTAAACCATATGGTACTGTTCTAGTGCCAAGTATGAAGTACCAGTTTGCGTTATAGTAGATGAATGAAAATTAAATCATCGTCTGTGGTTATGAATGCTAGCTTATATGTAAAATTTGGTTCATTTTGATTGAGCCGTTAGAAAAAAATTATTCAAAATTTTAATCCATATGTTACTGTTCTAGTGTGGAGTATAAAGTACCACTTCGCGTTATAGTAGATGAATGAAAATTAATTCATCGTCTGAGGTTATGAATGCTAGCTTATATATAAAATTTGGTTCAATTTTATTGAGACGTTCGAAATAAATATTTCAAAATTTTAATCCATGTTACTGTTCTAGTGTCAAGTATAAAGTACCACTTCGCGTTATAGTAGATATATGAAAATTTTTTCATCGTCTGAGGTTATGATTGCTAGCTCATATATAAGATTTGGTTCAATTTTATTGAACCGTTCGAAAAAAATATTTCAAAATTTTAAACCATATGTTACTGATCTAGTGCCAAGTATGAAGTACCAGTTTGCGTTATAGTAGATGAATGAAAATTAAATCATCGTCTGAGGTTATGAATGCTAGCTTATATATAAAATTTGGTTCAATTTTATTCAGCCGTTAGAAAAAAGTATTTCAAAATTTTAAACCATATGTTACTGTTCTAGTGTCAAGTATGAAGTACCACTTCGCGTTATAGTAGATGAATGAAAATTTTATTATCGTCTGAGCTTATGATTGCTAGCTTATATATAAGATATGGTTCAATTTCGTTGAGCCGTTTGAAAAAAATATTTCAAAATTTTTAATCATATGTTAACTGTTCTATTGCCAAGTATGAAGTACCAGTTTGCGTTATAGTAGATGAATGAAAATTAAATCATCGTCTGAGGCTATGAATGCTAGCTTATATATAAAATTTGGTTCAATTTTATTTAGCCGTTCGAAAAAAATATTTCAAAATTTTAAACCATATGTTACTGTTCTAGTGCCAAGTATGAAGTACCAGTTTGCGTTATAGTAGATGAATGAAAATTAAATCATCATCTGAGGTTATGAATGCTAGCTTATATATAAAATTTGGTTCATTTTGGTTGAGCCGTTCGTAAAAAATTATTCAAAATTTTAATCCATGTTCCTGTTCTAGTGTCAAGTATAAAGTACCACTTCGCGTTATAGTAGATATATGAAAAATTTTTCATCGTCTGAGGTTATGATTGCTAGATTATATATAAGATTTGGTTCAATTTTATTGAGTCGTTCGAAAAAAATATTTCAAAATTTTAAACCATATGTTACTGTTCTAGTGTCAAGTATGAAGTACCACTTCGCGTTATAGTAGATGAATGAAAATTTTATTATCGTCTGAGGTTATGATTGCTAGCTTATATATAAGATATGGTTCAATTTCGTTGAGCCGCTTGAAAAAATTTTTTCAAAATTTTTAACCATATGTTAACTGTTCTAGTGCCAAGTATTAAGTACCAGTTTGCGTTATAGTAGATGAATGAAAATTAAATTATCGTCTGAGGTTATGAATGATAGCTTATATATAAAATTTGGTTCATTTTGGTTGAGCCGTTCGTAAGAAATTATTCTAAATTTTAATCCATGTTACTGTTCTAGTGTCAAGTATAAAGTACCACTTCGCGTTATAGTAGATGTATGAAAATTTTTTCATCGTCTGAGGTTATGATTGCTAGCTTATTTATAAGATTTGGTTCATTTTGGTTGAGCTGTTCGTAAAAAATTATTCTAAATTTTAATCCATGTTACTGTTCTAGTGTCAAGTATAAAGTACCACTTAGCGTTATAGTAGATATATGAAAATTTTTTCATCGTCTGAGGTTATGATTGCTAGCTTATATATAAAATTTGGTTCAATTTGGTTGAGCCGTTTGAAAAAAATAATTCAAATATTTTATTCATATGTTAGTGTTCTAGTGCCAAGTATGAAGTACCCTCTCAACCATATTGAACCAAATCCTACATATAAGCAATCAAACATGACCTCAGACGATGATTTAATTTTCATTCATCTACTATAACGCAAACTGGTACTTCATACTTGGCACTAGAACAGTAACATATGTTTTAAAATTTTGAAATATTTTTTTCGAACGACTCAATAAAATTGAACCAAATCTTATATATGAGCTAGCAATTACAACCTCAGAAGATGATAAAATTTTCATTCATCTACTATAACGCGAAGTGGCACTTCATAATTGACACTAGAACAGTAACAAATGGTTTAAATTTTTGGAATATTTTTTTCGAACGGCTCAACCAAATTGAACCAAATCTTATATATAAGCTAGCAATCATAACCTCAGACGATGATAAAATTTACATATATCTACTATAACGCAAACTGGTACTTCATACTTGGCACTATAACAGTAACATATGGTTTAAAATTTTGAATTTTTTTTAAACGGCTTAACCAAATTGAACCAAATTTTATATATGAGCTAGCATTCATAACCTCAGAAGATGATTTAATTTTCATTCATCTACTATAACGCAAACTGGTACTTAATTCTTGGCACTAGAACAGTTAACATACGGTTAAAAATTTTGAAATATTTTTTTCAAACGGCTTAACGAAAATGAACCATATCTTATATATAAGCTAGCAATCATAACCTAAGACGATAAAAAAATTTTCATTCATCTACTATAACGTGAAGTGGTACTTCATACTTGACACTAGAACAGTAACATACGGTTTAGAATTTTGAAATATTTTTTTCGAACGGCTCAATAAAATTGAACCAAATCTTATATATAAGCTAGCAATCATAACCTCAGACGATGAAGAAATTTTCATTCATCTACTATAACGCAAACTGGTACTTCTTACTTGGCACTAGAACAGTAACATATGGTTTAAAATTTTGAAATATTTTTTTCGAACGGCTCAATAAAATTGAACCAAATCTTATATATAAGCTAGCAATCATAACCTCAGACGATAATAAAATTTTCATTCATCTACCGTAACGCGAAGTGGTACTTCATACTTGACACTAGAACAGTATCATATGGTTTAAAATTTTGAAATATTTTTTTCGAACGGCTCAACCAAATTGAACAAAATCTTGTATATGAGCTAGCAATCATAACCTCAGACGAAGATAAAATTTTCATATATCTACTATAACGCAAACTGGTACTTCATACTTGGCACTAGAACAGTAACACATGGTTTAAAATTTTGAATTTTTTTTAAACGGCTTAAACAAATTGAACCAAATTTTATATTTAAGCTTGCATTCATCTCCTCAGACGTTGGTAAAAATGTCATTAATCTACTACAACGCAAAGCGCTACTATATACTTTAAAATGACGACTGCATATTTAGCGTTTTCAGCTCGAGATCTCTTCAATAATGATGCATAGCATAAAATACTACTTTGCGTTATAGTAGAATAATGAAAATTTTACCAATGTCTGAGGTGACGAATGAAAGCTTAAATATAAGATTTGGTACAATTTGGTTAAGCCGTTTAAAAAAAAAATTCAAAATTTTAAACCAAATGTTACAGTTCTAGTGGGTTAAAATTTTGATTTTAATTTTCAAACTGCACAACCAAAATGAACCAAATATTAAATATAAGTTAGCATTTATCCTCTCAGACGATAGTAAAAATTTCATGCATCTACTATAACGCAAAGTGTTACTTCATACTTGGCACTAAAACAGTACCATATGGTTTAATATTTTGAATTTTTTTTCTTAAACGGCCCAACCAAATTGACCCAAATCTTATATTTAAGCTTTCATTCGTCACCTCAGACATTGGTAAAATTTTCATTATTCTACTATAACGCAAAGTAGTATTTTATGCTAGACATCATTTTTGAAGAGATCTCGAGCTGAAAACGCTAAAAATGCAGTCGTCATTTTAAAGTATGTAGTAGCGCTTTGCGTTGTAGTAGATCAATGAAATTTTCACCAACGTCTGAGGTGATGAATGCAAGCTTAAATATATAATTTGGTTGGGCCATTTAAAAAAAAATTCAAAATCTTAAACCATATGCTACTGTTCTAGTGCCAAGTATGAAGTACCAGATCGCGTTATAGTAGATGTATGAAAATTAAATCATCGTCTGAGGTTATGATTGTTACCTTATATATAAGATATGGTTCAATTTGGTTGAGCCGCTCGAAAAAAATATTTCAAAATTTTAAACCATATGTTACTGTTCTAGTGTCAAGTATGAAGTACCAGTTTGCGTTATAGTAGATGAATGAAAATTAAATCATCGTCTGAGGTTATGATTGCTAGCTTATATATAAGATTTGGTTCAATTTGGTTGAGCCGTTCGAAAAAAATATTTCAAAATTTTAAACCATATGTTACTGTTCTAGTGTCAAGTATGAAGTACCACTTCGCGTTATAGTAGATGAATGAAAATTTTATTATCGTCTGAGGTTATGATTGCTAGCTTACATATAAGATATGGTTCAATTTCGTTTAGCCGTTTGAAAAAAATATTTCAAAATTTTTAACCTTATGTTAACTGTTCTAGTGCCAAGTATTAAGTACCAGTTTGCGTTATAGAAGATAAATGAAAATTAAATCATCGTCTGAGGTTATGAATGCTAGCTTATATATAAAATTTGGTTCATTTTGGTTGAGCCGTTCGTAAAAAATTATTCTAAATTTTAATCCATGTTACTGTTTTAGTGTCAAGTATAAAGTACCACTTCGCGTTATAGTAGATATATGAAATTTTTTTTATCGTCTGAGGTTATGATTGCTAGCTTATTTATAAGATTTGGTTCAATTTGGTTGAGCCGTTCGAAAAAAATATTTCAAAATTTTAAACCATATGGTACTGTTCTAGTGCCAAGTATGAAGTACCAGTTTGCGTTATAGTAGATGAATGAAAATTAAATCATCGTCTGTGGTTATGAATGCTAGCTTATATGTAAAATTTGGTTCATTTTGGTTGAGCCGTTAGAAAAAAATTATTCAAAATTTTAATCCATATGTTACTGTTCTAGTGTGAAGTATAAAGTACCACTTCGCGTTATAGTAGATGAATGAAAATTAATTCGTCGTCTGAGGTTATGAATGCTAGCTTATATATAAAATTTGGTTCAATTTTATTGAGACGTTCGAAATAAATATTTCAAAATTTTAATCCATGTTACTGTTCTAGTGTCAAGTATAAAGTACCACTTCGCGTTATAGTAGATATATGAAAATTTTTTCATCGTCTGAGGTTATGATTGCTAGCTCATATATAAGATTTGGTTCAATTTTATTGAACCGTTCGAAAAAAATATTTCAAAATTTTAAACCATATGTTACTGATCTAGTGCCAAGTATGAAGTACCAGTTTGCGTTATAGTAGATGAATGAAAATTAAATCATCGTCTGAGGTTATGAATGCTAGCTTATATATAAAATTTGGTTCAATTTTATTCAGCCGTTAGAAAAAAATATTTCAAAATTTTAAACCATATGTTACTGTTCTAGTGTCAAGTATGAAGTACCACTTCGCGTTATAGTAGATGAATGAAAATTTTATTATCGTCTGAGCTTATGATTGCTAGCTTATATATAAGATATGGTTCAATTTCGTTGAGCCGTTTGAAAAAAATATTTCAAAATTTTTAATCATATGTTAACTGTTCTATTGCCAAGTATGAAGTACCAGTTTGCGTTATAGTAGATGAATGAAAATTAAATCATCGTCTGAGGCTATGAATGCTAGCTTATATATAAAATTTGGTTCAATTTTATTTAGCCGTTCGAAAAAAATATTTCAAAATTTTAAACCATATGTTACTGTTCTAGTGCCAAGTATGAAGTACCAGTTTGCGTTATAGTAGATGAATGAAAATTAAATCATCATCTGAGGTTATGAATGCTAGCTTATATATAAAATTTGGTTCATTTTGGTTGAGCCGTTCGTAAAAAATTATTCAAAATTTTAATCCATGTTCCTGTTCTAGTGTCAAGTATAAAGTACCACTTCGCGTTATAGTAGATATATGAAAAATTTTTCATCGTCTGAGGTTATGATTGCTAGATTATATATAAGATTTGGTTCAATTTTATTGAGTCGTTCGAAAAAAATATTTCAAAATTTTAAACCATATGTTACTGTTCTAGTGTCAAGTATGAAGTACCACTTCGCGTTATAGTAGATGAATGAAAATTTTATTATCGTCTGAGGTTATGATTGCTAGCTTATATATAAGATATGGTTCAATTTCGTTGAGCCGCTTGAAAAAATTTTTTCAAAATTTTTAACCATATGTTAACTGTTCTAGTGCCAAGTATTAAGTACCAGTTTGCGTTATAGTAGATGAATGAAAATTAAATTATCGTCTGAGGTTATGAATGATAGCTTATATATAAAATTTGGTTCATTTTGGTTGAGCCGTTCGTAAGAAATTATTCTAAATTTTAATCCATGTTACTGTTCTAGTGTCAAGTATAAAGTACCACTTCGCGTTATAGTAGATGTATGAAAATTTTTTCATCGTCTGAGGTTATGATTGCTAGCTTATTTATAAGATTTGGTTCATTTTGGTTGAGCTGTTCGTAAAAAATTATTCTAAATTTTAATCCATGTTACTGTTCTAGTGTCAAGTATAAAGTACCACTTAGCGTTATAGTAGATATATGAAAATTTTTTCATCGTCTGAGGTTATGATTGCTAGCTTATATATAAAATTTGGTTCAATTTGGTTGAGCCGTTTGAAAAAAATAATTCAAATATTTTATTCATATGTTAGTGTTCTAGTGCCAAGTATGAAGTACCCTCTCAACCATATTGAACCAAATCCTACATATAAGCAATCAAACATGACCTCAGACGATGATTTAATTTTCATTCATCTACTATAACGCAAACTGGTACTTCATACTTGGCACTAGAACAGTAACATATGTTTTAAAATTTTGAAATATTTTTTTCGAACGACTCAATAAAATTGAACCAAATCTTATATATGAGCTAGCAATTACAACCTCAGAAGATGATAAAATTTTCATTCATCTACTATAACGCGAAGTGGCACTTCATAATTGACACTAGAACAGTAACAAATGGTTTAAATTTTTGGAATATTTTTTTCGAACGGCTCAACCAAATTGAACCAAATCTTATATATAAGCTAGCAATCATAACCTCAGACGATGATAAAATTTACATATATCTACTATAACGCAAACTGGTACTTCATACTTGGCACTATAACAGTAACATATGGTTTAAAATTTTGAATTTTTTTTAAACGGCTTAACCAAATTGAACCAAATTTTATATATGAGCTAGCATTCATAACCTCAGAAGATGATTTAATTTTCATTCATCTACTATAACGCAAACTGGTACTTAATTCTTGGCACTAGAACAGTTAACATACGGTTAAAAATTTTGAAATATTTTTTTCAAACGGCTTAACGAAAATGAACCATATCTTATATATAAGCTAGCAATCATAACCTAAGACGATAAAAAAATTTTCATTCATCTACTATAACGTGAAGTGGTACTTCATACTTGACACTAGAACAGTAACATACGGTTTAGAATTTTGAAATATTTTTTTCGAACGGCTCAATAAAATTGAACCAAATCTTATATATAAGCTAGCAATCATAACCTCAGACGATGAAGAAATTTTCATTCATCTACTATAACGCAAACTGGTACTTCTTACTTGGCACTAGAACAGTAACATATGGTTTAAAATTTTGAAATATTTTTTTCGAACGGCTCAATAAAATTGAACCAAATCTTATATATAAGCTAGCAATCATAACCTCAGACGATAATAAAATTTTCATTCATCTACCGTAACGCGAAGTGGTACTTCATACTTGACACTAGAACAGTATCATATGGTTTAAAATTTTGAAATATTTTTTTCGAACGGCTCAACCAAATTGAACAAAATCTTGTATATGAGCTAGCAATCATAACCTCAGACGAAGATAAAATTTTCATATATCTACTATAACGCAAACTGGTACTTCATACTTGGCACTAGAACAGTAACACATGGTTTAAAATTTTGAATTTTTTTTAAACGGCTTAAACAAATTGAACCAAATTTTATATTTAAGCTTGCATTCATCTCCTCAGACGTTGGTAAAAATGTCATTAATCTACTACAACGCAAAGCGCTACTATATACTTTAAAATGACGACTGCATATTTAGCGTTTTCAGCTCGAGATCTCTTCAATAATGATGCATAGCATAAAATACTACTTTGCGTTATAGTAGAATAATGAAAATTTTACCAATGTCTGAGGTGACGAATGAAAGCTTAAATATAAGATTTGGTACAATTTGGTTAAGCCGTTTAAAAAAAAAATTCAAAATTTTAAACCAAATGTTACAGTTCTAGTGGGTTAAAATTTTGATTTTAATTTTCAAACTGCACAACCAAAATGAACCAAATATTAAATATAAGTTAGCATTTATCCTCTCAGACGATAGTAAAAATTTCATGCATCTACTATAACGCAAAGTGTTACTTCATACTTGGCACTAAAACAGTACCATATGGTTTAATATTTTGAATTTTTTTTCTTAAACGGCCCAACCAAATTGACCCAAATCTTATATTTAAGCTTTCATTCGTCACCTCAGACATTGGTAAAATTTTCATTATTCTACTATAACGCAAAGTAGTATTTTATGCTAGACATCATTTTTGAAGAGATCTCGAGCTGAAAACGCTAAAAATGCAGTCGTCATTTTAAAGTATGTAGTAGCGCTTTGCGTTGTAGTAGATCAATGAAATTTTCACCAACGTCTGAGGTGATGAATGCAAGCTTAAATATATAATTTGGTTGGGCCATTTAAAAAAAAAATTCAAAATCTTAAACCATATGCTACTGTTCTAGTGCCAAGTATGAAGTACCAGATCGCGTTATAGTAGATGTATGAAAATTAAATCATCGTCTGAGGTTATGATTGTTACCTTATATATAAGATATGGTTCAATTTGGTTGAGCCGCTCGAAAAAAATATTTCAAAATTTTAAACCATATGTTACTGTTCTAGTGTCAAGTATGAAGTACCAGTTTGCGTTATAGTAGATGAATGAAAATTAAATCATCGTCTGAGGTTATGATTGCTAGCTTATATATAAGATTTGGTTCAATTTGGTTGAGCCGTTCGAAAAAAATATTTCAAAATTTTAAACCATATGTTACTGTTCTAGTGTCAAGTATGAAGTACCACTTCGCGTTATAGTAGATGAATGAAAATTTTATTATCGTCTGAGGTTATGATTGCTAGCTTACATATAAGATATGGTTCAATTTCGTTTAGCCGTTTGAAAAAAATATTTCAAAATTTTTAACCTTATGTTAACTGTTCTAGTGCCAAGTATTAAGTACCAGTTTGCGTTATAGAAGATAAATGAAAATTAAATCATCGTCTGAGGTTATGAATGCTAGCTTATATATAAAATTTGGTTCATTTTGGTTGAGCCGTTCGTAAAAAATTATTCTAAATTTTAATCCATGTTACTGTTTTAGTGTCAAGTATAAAGTACCACTTCGCGTTATAGTAGATATATGAAATTTTTTTTATCGTCTGAGGTTATGATTGCTAGCTTATTTATAAGATTTGGTTCAATTTGGTTGAGCCGTTCGAAAAAAATATTTCAAAATTTTAAACCATATGGTACTGTTCTAGTGCCAAGTATGAAGTACCAGTTTGCGTTATAGTAGATGAATGAAAATTAAATCATCGTCTGTGGTTATGAATGCTAGCTTATATGTAAAATTTGGTTCATTTTGGTTGAGCCGTTAGAAAAAAATTATTCAAAATTTTAATCCATATGTTACTGTTCTAGTGTGAAGTATAAAGTACCACTTCGCGTTATAGTAGATGAATGAAAATTAATTCGTCGTCTGAGGTTATGAATGCTAGCTTATATATAAAATTTGGTTCAATTTTATTGAGACGTTCGAAATAAATATTTCAAAATTTTAATCCATGTTACTGTTCTAGTGTCAAGTATAAAGTACCACTTCGCGTTATAGTAGATATATGAAAATTTTTTCATCGTCTGAGGTTATGATTGCTAGCTCATATATAAGATTTGGTTCAATTTTATTGAACCGTTCGAAAAAAATATTTCAAAATTTTAAACCATATGTTACTGATCTAGTGCCAAGTATGAAGTACCAGTTTGCGTTATAGTAGATGAATGAAAATTAAATCATCGTCTGAGGTTATGAATGCTAGCTTATATATAAAATTTGGTTCAATTTTATTCAGCCGTTAGAAAAAAATATTTCAAAATTTTAAACCATATGTTACTGTTCTAGTGTCAAGTATGAAGTACCACTTCGCGTTATAGTAGATGAATGAAAATTTTATTATCGTCTGAGCTTATGATTGCTAGCTTATATATAAGATATGGTTCAATTTCGTTGAGCCGTTTGAAAAAAATATTTCAAAATTTTTAATCATATGTTAACTGTTCTATTGCCAAGTATGAAGTACCAGTTTGCGTTATAGTAGATGAATGAAAATTAAATCATCGTCTGAGGCTATGAATGCTAGCTTATATATAAAATTTGGTTCAATTTTATTTAGCCGTTCGAAAAAAATATTTCAAAATTTTAAACCATATGTTACTGTTCTAGTGCCAAGTATGAAGTACCAGTTTGCGTTATAGTAGATGAATGAAAATTAAATCATCATCTGAGGTTATGAATGCTAGCTTATATATAAAATTTGGTTCATTTTGGTTGAGCCGTTCGTAAAAAATTATTCAAAATTTTAATCCATGTTCCTGTTCTAGTGTCAAGTATAAAGTACCACTTCGCGTTATAGTAGATATATGAAAAATTTTTCATCGTCTGAGGTTATGATTGCTAGATTATATATAAGATTTGGTTCAATTTTATTGAGTCGTTCGAAAAAAATATTTCAAAATTTTAAACCATATGTTACTGTTCTAGTGTCAAGTATGAAGTACCACTTCGCGTTATAGTAGATGAATGAAAATTTTATTATCGTCTGAGGTTATGATTGCTAGCTTATATATAAGATATGGTTCAATTTCGTTGAGCCGCTTGAAAAAAAATTTTCAAAATTTTTAACCATATGTTAACTGTTCTAGTGCCAAGTATTAAGTACCAGTTTGCGTTATAGTAGATGAATGAAAATTAAATTATCGTCTGAGGTTATGAATGATAGCTTATATATAAAATTTGGTTCATTTTGGTTGAGCCGTTCGTAAGAAATTATTCTAAATTTTAATCCATGTTACTGTTCTAGTGTCAAGTATAAAGTACCACTTCGCGTTATAGTAGATGTATGAAAATTTTTTCATCGTCTGAGGTTATGATTGCTAGCTTATTTATAAGATTTGGTTCATTTTGGTTGAGCTGTTCGTAAAAAATTATTCTAAATTTTAATCCATGTTACTGTTCTAGTGTCAAGTATAAAGTACCACTTAGCGTTATAGTAGATATATGAAAATTTTTCATCGTCTGAGGTTATGATTGCTAGCTTATATATAAAATTTGGTTCAATTTGGTTGAGCCGTTTGAAAAAAATAATTCAAATATTTTAT
Source organism: Pediacus dermestoides (assembly GCA_963942485.1). NCBI lineage: Eukaryota > Metazoa > Arthropoda > Insecta > Coleoptera > Cucujidae > Pediacus > Pediacus dermestoides. Next base: position 11,382,160 of record OZ012630.1, on the reverse strand, counting down.
TCATATGTTAGTGTTCTAGTGCCAAGTATGAAGTACCCTCTCAACCATATTGAACCAAATCCTACATATAAGCAATCAAACATGACCTCAGACGATGATTTAATTTTCATTCATCTACTATAACGCAAACTGGTACTTCATACTTGGCACTAGAACAGTAACATATGTTTTAAAATTTTGAAATATTTTTTTCGAACGACTCAATAAAATTGAACCAAATCTTATATATGAGCTAGCAATTACAACCTCAGAAGATGATAAAATTTTCATTCATCTACTATAACGCGAAGTGGCACTTCATAATTGACACTAGAACAGTAACAAATGGTTTAAATTTTTGGAATATTTTTTTCGAACGGCTCAACCAAATTGAACCAAATCTTATATATAAGCTAGCAATCATAACCTCAGACGATGATAAAATTTACATATATCTACTATAACAACTGGTACTTCATACTTGGCACTATAACAGTAACATATGGTTTAAAATTTTGAATTTTTTTTAAACGGCTTAACCAAATTGAACCAAATTTTATATATGAGCTAGCATTCATAACCTCAGAAGAAGATTTAACTTTCATTCATCTACTATAACGCAAACTGGTACTTAATACTTGGCACTAGAACAGTTAACATACGGTTAAAAATTTTGAAATATTTTTTTCAAACGGCTTAACGAAAATGAACCATATCTTATATATAAGCTAGCAATCATAACCTAAGACGATAAAAAAATTTTCATTCATCTACTATAACGTGAAGTGGTACTTCATACTTGACACTAGAACAGTAACATACGGTTTAGAATTTTGAAATATTTTTTTCGAACGGCTCAATAAAATTGAACCAAATCTTATATATAAGCTAGCAATCATAACCTCAGACGATGAAGAAATTTTCATTCATCTACTATAACGCAAACTGGTACTTCTTACTTGGCACTAGAACAGTAACATATGGTTTAAAATTTTGAAATATTTTTTTCGAACGGCTCAATAAAATTGAACCAAATCTTATATATAAGCTAGCAATCATAACCTCAGACGATAATAAAATTTTCATTCATCTACCGTAACGCGAAGTGGTACTTCATACTTGACACTAGAACAGTATCATATGGTTTAAAATTTTGAAATATTTTTTTCGAACGGCTCAACCAAATTGAACAAAATCTTGTATATGAGCTAGCAATCATAACCTCAGACGAAGATAAAATTTTCATATATCTACTATAACGCAAACTGGTACTTCATACTTGGCACTAGAACAGTAACACATGGTTTAAAATTTTGAATCTTTTTTAAACGGCTTAAACAAATTGAACCAAATTTTATATTTAAGCTTGCATTCATCTCCTCAGACGTTGGTAAAAATGTCATTAATCTACTACAACGCAAAGCGCTACTATATACTTTAAAATGACGACTGCATATTTAGCGTTTTCAGCTCGAGATCTCTTCAATAATGATGCATAGCATAAAATACTACTTTGCGTTATAGTAGAATAATGAAAATTTTACCAATGTCTGAGGTGACGAATGAAAGCTTAAATATAAGATTTGGTACAATTTGGTTAAGCCGTTTAAAAAAAAAATTCAAAATTTTAAACCAAATGTTACAGTTCTAGTGGGTTAAAATTTTGATTTTAATTTTCAAACTGCACAACCAAAATGAACCAAATATTAAATATAAGTTAGCATTTATCCTCTCAGACGATAGTAAAAATTTCATGCATCTACTATAACGCAAAGTGTTACTTCATACTTGGCACTAAAACAGTACCATATGGTTTAAAATTTTGAATTTTTTTTCTTAAACGGCCCAACCAAATTGACCCAAATCTTATATTTAAGCTTTCATTCGTCACCTCAGACATTGGTAAAATTTTCATTATTCTACTATAACGCAAAGTAGTATTTTATGCTAGACATCATTTTTGAAGAGATCTCGAGCTGAAAACGCTAAAAATGCAGTCGTCATTTTAAAGTATGTAGTAGCGCTTTGCGTTGTAGTAGATCAATGAAATTTTCACCAACGTCTGAGGTGATGAATGCAAGCTTAAATATATAATTTGGTTGGCCCATTTAAAAAAAAATTCAAAATCTTAAACCATATGCTACTGTTCTAGTGCCAAGTATGAAGTAACAGATCGCGTTATAGTAGATGTATGAAAATTAAATCATCGTCTGAGGTTATGATTGTTACCTTATATATAAGATATGGTTCAATTTGGTTGAGTCGCTCGAAAAAAATATTTCAAAATTTTAAACCATATGTTACTGTTCTAGTGTCAAGTATGAAGTACCAGTTTGCGTTATAGTAGATGAATGAAAATTAAATCATCGTCTGAGGTTATGATTGCTAGCTTATATATAAGATTTGGTTCAATTTGGTTGAGCCGTTCGAAAAAAATATTTCAAAATTTTAAACCATATGTTACTGTTCTAGTGTCAAGTATGAAGTACCACTTCGCGTTATAGTAGATGAATGAAAATTTTATTATCGTCTGAGGTTATGATTGCTAGCTTACATATAAGATATGGTTCAATTTCGTTTAGACGTTTGAAAAAAATATTTCAAAATTTTTAACCTTATGTTAACTGTTCTAGTGCCAAGTATTAAGTACCAGTTTGCGTTATAGAAGATAAATGAAAATTAAATCATCGTCTGAGGTTATGAATGCTAGCTTATATATAAAATTTGGTTCATTTTGGTTGAGCCGTTCGTAAAAAATTATTCTAAATTTTAATCCATGTTACTGTTTTAGTGTCAAGTATAAAGTGCCACTTCGCGTTATAGTAGATATATGAAATTTTTTTTATCGTCTGAGGTTATGATTGCTAGCTTATTTATAAGATTTGGTTCAATTTGGTTGAGCCGTTCGAAAAAAATATTTCAAAATTTTAAACCATATGGTACTGTTCTAGTGCCAAGTATGAAGTACCAGTTTGCGTTATAGTAGATGAATGAAAATTAAATCATCGTCTGTGGTTATGAATGCTAGCTTATATGTAAAATTTGGTTCATTTTGGTTGAGCCGTTAGAAAAAAATTATTCAAAATTTTAATCCATATGTTACTGTTCTAGTGTGAAGTATAAAGTACCACTTCGCGTTATAGTAGATGAATGAAAATTAATTCATCGTCTGAGGTTATGAATGCTAGCTTATATATAAAATTTGGTTCAATTTTATTGAGACGTTCGAAATAAATATTTCAAAATTTTAATCCATGTTACTGTTCTAGTGTCAAGTATAAAGTACCACTTCGCGTTATAGTAGATATATGAAAATTTTTTCATCGTCTGAGGTTATGATTGCTAGCTCATATATAAGATTTGGTTCAATTTTATTGAACCGTTCGAAAAAAATATTTCAAAATTTTAAACCATATGTTACTGATCTAGTGCCAAGTATGAAGTACCAGTTTGCGTTATAGTAGATGAATGAAAATTAAATCATCGTCTGAGCTTATGAATGCTAGCTTATATATAAAATTTGGTTCAATTTTATTCAGCCGTTAGAAAAAAATATTTCAAAATTTTAAACCATATGTTACTGTTCTAGTGTCAAGTATGAAGTACCACTTCGCGTTATAGTAGATGAATGAAAATTTTATTATCGTCTGAGCTTATGATTGCTAGCTTATATATAAGATATGGTTCAATTTCGTTGAGCCGTTTGAAAAAAATATTTCAAAATTTTTAATCATATGTTAACTGTTCTATTGCCAAGTATGAAGTACCAGTTTGCGTTATAGTAGATGAATGAAAATTAAATCATCGTCTGAGGCTATGAATGCTAGCTTATATATAAAATTTGGTTCAATTAAATTTAGCCGTTCGAAAAAAATATTTCAAAATTTTAAACCATATGTTACTGTTCTAGTGCCAAGTATGAAGTACCAGTTTGCGTTATAGTAGATGAATGAAAATTAAATCATCATCTGAGGTAATGAATGCTAGCTTATATATTAAATTTGGTTCATTTTGGTTGAGCCGTTCGTAAAAAATTATTCAAAATTTTAATCCATGTTCCTGTTCTAGTGTCAAGTATAAAGTACCACTTCGCGTTATAGTAGATATATGAAAAATTTTTCATCGTCTGAGGTTATGATTGCTACATTATATATAAGATTTGGTTCAATTTTATTGAGTCGTTCGAAAAAAATATTTCAAAATTTTAAACCATATGTTACTTACTGTTCTAGTGTCAAGTATGAAGTACCACTTCGCGTTATAGTAGATGAATGAAAATTTTATTATCGTCTGAGGTTATGATTGCTAGCTTATATATAAGATATGGTTCAATTTCGTTGAGCCGCTTGAAAAAAAATTTTCAAAATTTTTAACCATATGTTAACTGTTCTAGTGCCAAGTATTAAGTACCAGTTTGCGTTATAGTAGATGAATGAAAATTAAATTATCGTCTGAGGTTATGAATGATAGCTTATATATAAAATTTGGTTCATTTTGGTTGAGCCGTTCGTAAGAAATTATTCTAAATTTTAATCCATGTTACTGTTCTAGTGTCAAGTATAAAGTACCACTTCGCGTTATAGTAGATGTATGAAAATTTTTTCATCGTCTGAGGTTATGATTGCTAGCTTATTTATAAGATTTGGTTCATTTTGGTTGAGCTGTTCGTAAAAAATTATTCTAAATTTTAATCCATGTTACTGTTCTAGTGTCAAGTATAAAGTACCACTTCGCGTTATAGTAGATATATGAAAATTTTTTCATCGTCTGAGGTTATGATTGCTAGCTTATATATAAAATTTGGTTCAATTTGGTTGAGCCGTTTGAAAAAAATAATTCAAATATTTTATTCATATGTTAGTGTTCTAGTGCCAAGTATGAAGTACCCTCTCAACCATATTGAACCAAATCCTACATATAAGCAATCAAACATGACCTCAGACGATGATTTAATTTTCATTCATCTACTATAACGCAAACTGGTACTTCATACTTGGCACTAGAACAGTAACATATGTTTTAAAATTTTGAAATATTTTTTTCGAACGACTCAATAAAATTGAACCAAATCTTATATATGAGCTAGCAATTACAACCTCAGAAGATGATAAAATTTTCATTCATCTACTATAACGCGAAGTGGCACTTCATAATTGACACTAGAACAGTAACAAATGGTTTAAATTTTTGGAATATTTTTTTCGAACGGCTCAACCAAATTGAACCAAATCTTATATATAAGCTAGCAATCATAACCTCAGACGATGATAAAATTTACATATATCTACTATAACGCAAACTGGTACTTCATACTTGGCACTATAACAGTAACACATGGTTTAAAATTTTGAATTTTTTTTAAACGGCTTAACCAAATTGAACCAAATTTTATATATGAGCTAGCATTCATAACCTCAGAAGATGATTTAATTTTCATTCATCTACTATAACGCAAACTGGTACTTAATACTTGGCACTAGAACAGTTAACATACGGTTAAAAATTTTGAAATATTTTTTTCAAACGGCTTAACGAAAATGAACCATATCTTATATATAAGCTAGCAATCATAACCTAAGACGATAAAAAAATTTTCATTCATCTACTATAACGTGAAGTGGTACTTCATACTTGACACTAGAACAGTAACATACGGTTTAGAATTTTGAAATATTTTTTTCGAACGGCTCAATAAAATTGAACCAAATCTTATATATAAGCTAGCAATCATAACCTCAGACGATGAAGAAATTTTCATTCATCTACTATAACGCAAACTGGTACTTCTTACTTGGCACTAGAACAGTAACATATGGTTTAAAATTTTGAAATATTTTTTTCGAACGGCTCAATAAAATTGAACCAAATCTTATATATAAGCTAGCAATCATAACCTCAGACGATAATAAAATTTTCATTCATCTACCGTAACGCGAAGTGGTACTTCATACTTGACACTAGAACAGTATCATATGGTTTAAAATTTTGAAATATTTTTTTCGAACGGCTCAACCAAATTGAACAAAATCTTGTATATGAGCTAGCAATCATAACCTCAGACGAAGATAAAATTTTCATATATCTACTATAACGCAAACTGGTACTTCATACTTGGCACTAGAACAGTAACACATGGTTTAAAATTTTGAATTTTTTTTAAACGGCTTAAACAAATTGAACCAAATTTTATATTTAAGCTTGCATTCATCTCCTCAGACGTTGGTAAAAATGTCATTAATCTACTACAACGCAAAGCGCTACTATATACTTTAAAATGACGACTGCATATTTAGCGTTTTCAGCTCGAGATCTCTTCAATAATGATGCATAGCATAAAATACTACTTTGCGTTATAGTAGAATAATGAAAATTTTACCAATGTCTGAGGTGACGAATGAAAGCTTAAATATAAGATTTGGTACAATTTGGTTAAGCCGTTTAAAAAAAAAATTCAAAATTTTAAACCAAATGTTACAGTTCTAGTGGGTTAAAATTTTGATTTTACTTTTCAAACTGCACAACCAAAATGAACCAAATATTAAATATAAGTTAGCATTTATCCTCTCAGACGATAGTAAAAATTTCATGCATCTACTATAACGCAAAGTGTTACTTCATACTTGGCACTAAAACAGTACCATATGGTTTAAAATTTTGAATTTTTTTTCTTAAACGGCCCAACCAAATTGACCCATATCTTATATTTAAGCTTTCATTCGTCACCTCAGACATTGGTAAAATTTTCATTATTCTACTATAACGCAAAGTAGTATTTTATGCTAGACATCATTTTTGAAGAGATCTCGAGCTGAAAACGCTAAAAATGCAGTCGTCATTTTAAAGTATGTAGTAGCGCTTTGCGTTGTAGTAGATCAATGAAATTTTCACCAACGTCTGAGGTGATGAATGCAAGCTTAAATATATAATTTGGTTGGGCCATTTAAAAAAAAAATTCAAAATCTTAAACCATATGCTACTGTTCTAGTGCCAAGTATGAAGTACCAGATCGCGTTATAGTAGATGAATGAAAATTAATTAATGCTAGCTTATATATAAAATTTGGTTCAATTTTATTGAGACGTTCGAAATAAATATTTCAAAATTTTAATCCATGTTACTGTTCTAGTGTCAAGTATAAAGTACCACTTCGCGTTATAGTAGATATATGAAAATTTTTTCATCGTCTGAGGTTATGATTGCTAGCTCATATATAAGATTTGGTTCAATTTTATTGAACCGTTCGAAAAAAATATTTCAAAATTTTAAACCATATGTTACTGATCTAGTGCCAAGTATGAAGTACCAGTTTGCGTTATAGTAGATGAATGAAAATTAAATCATCGTCTGAGCTTATGAATGCTAGCTTATATATAAAATTTGGTTCAATTTTATTGAACCGTTCGAAAAAAATATTTCAAAATTTTAAACCATATGTTACTGATCTAGTGCCAAGTATGAAGTACCAGTTTGCGTTATAGTAGATGAATGAAAATTAAATCATCGTCTGAGCTTATGAATGCTAGCTTATATATAAAATTTGGTTCAATTTTATTCAGCCGTTAGAAAAAAATATTTCAAAATTTTAAACCATATGTTACTGTTCTAGTGTCAAGTATGAAGTACCACTTCGCGTTATAGTAGATGAATGAAAATTTTATTATCGTCTGAGCTTATGATTGCTAGCTTATATATAAGATATGGTTCAATTTCGTTGAGCCGTTTGAAAAAAATATTTCAAAATTTTTAATCATATGTTAACTGTTCTATTGCCAAGTATGAAGTACCAGTTTGCGTTATAGTAGATGAATGAAAATTAAATCATCGTCTGAGGCTATGAATGCTAGCTTATATATAAAATTTGGTTCAATTAAATTTAGCCGTTCGAAAAAAATATTTCAAAATTTTAAACCATATGTTACTGTTCTAGTGCCAAGTATGAAGTACCAGTTTGCGTTATAGTAGATGAATGAAAATTAAATCATCATCTGAGGTAATGAATGCTAGCTTATATATAAAATTTGGTTCATTTTGGTTGAGCCGTTCGTAAAAAATTATTCAAAATTTTAATCCATGTTCCTGTTCTAGTGTCAAGTATAAAGTACCACTTCGCGTTATAGTAGATATATGAAAAATTTTTCATCGTCTGAGGTTATGATTGCTACATTATATATAAGATTTGGTTCAATTTTATTGAGTCGTTCGAAAAAAATATTTCAAAATTTTAAACCATATGTTACTTACTGTTCTAGTGTCAAGTATGAAGTACCACTTCGCGTTATAGTAGATGAATGAAAATTTTATTATCGTCTGAGGTTATGATTGCTAGCTTATATATAAGATATGGTTCAATTTCGTTGAGCCGCTTGAAAAAAAATTTTCAAAATTTTTAACCATATGTTAACTGTTCTAGTGCCAAGTATTAAGTACCAGTTTGCGTTATAGTAGATGAATGAAAATTAAATTATCGTCTGAGGTTATGAATGATAGCTTATATATAAAATTTGGTTCATTTTGGTTGAGCCGTTCGTAAGAAATTATTCTAAATTTTAATCCATGTTACTGTTCTAGTGTCAAGTATAAAGTACCACTTCGCGTTATAGTAGATGTATGAAAATTTTTTCATCGTCTGAGGTTATGATTGCTAGCTTATTTATAAGATTTGGTTCATTTTGGTTGAGCTGTTCGTAAAAAATTATTCTAAATTTTAATCCATGTTACTGTTCTAGTGTCAAGTATAAAGTACCACTTCGCGTTATAGTAGATATATGAAAATTTTTTCATCGTCTGAGGTTATGATTGCTAGCTTATATATAAAATTTGGTTCAATTTGGTTGAGCCGTTTGAAAAAAATAATTCAAATATTTTATTCATATGTTAGTGTTCTAGTGCCAAGTATGAAGTACCCTCTCAACCATATTGAACCAAATCCTACATATAAGCAATCAAACATGACCTCAGACGATGATTTAATTTTCATTCATCTACTATAACGCAAACTGGTACTTCATACTTGGCACTAGAACAGTAACATATGTTTTAAAATTTTGAAATATTTTTTTCGAACGACTCAATAAAATTGAACCAAATCTTATATATGAGCTAGCAATTACAACCTCAGAAGATGATAAAATTTTCATTCATCTACTATAACGCGAAGTGGCACTTCATAATTGACACTAGAACAGTAACAAATGGTTTAAATTTTTGGAATATTTTTTTCGAACGGCTCAACCAAATTGAACCAAATCTTATATATAAGCTAGCAATCATAACCTCAGACGATGATAAAATTTACATATATCTACTATAACGCAAACTGGTACTTCATACTTGGCACTATAACAGTAACACATGGTTTAAAATTTTGAATTTTTTTTAAACGGCTTAACCAAATTGAACCAAATTTTATATATGAGCTAGCATTCATAACCTCAGAAGATGATTTAATTTTCATTCATCTACTATAACGCAAACTGGTACTTAATACTTGGCACTAGAACAGTTAACATACGGTTAAAAATTTTGAAATATTTTTTTCAAACGGCTTAACGAAAATGAACCATATCTTATATATAAGCTAGCAATCATAACCTAAGACGATAAAAAAATTTTCATTCATCTACTATAACGTGAAGTGGTACTTCATACTTGACACTAGAACAGTAACATACGGTTTAGAATTTTGAAATATTTTTTTCGAACGGCTCAATAAAATTGAACCAAATCTTATATATAAGCTAGCAATCATAACCTCAGACGATGAAGAAATTTTCATTCATCTACTATAACGCAAACTGGTACTTCTTACTTGGCACTAGAACAGTAACATATGGTTTAAAATTTTGAAATATTTTTTTCGAACGGCTCAATAAAATTGAACCAAATCTTATATATAAGCTAGCAATCATAACCTCAGACGATAATAAAATTTTCATTCATCTACCGTAACGCGAAGTGGTACTTCATACTTGACACTAGAACAGTATCATATGGTTTAAAATTTTGAAATATTTTTTTCGAACGGCTCAACCAAATTGAACAAAATCTTGTATATGAGCTAGCAATCATAACCTCAGACGAAGATAAAATTTTCATATATCTACTATAACGCAAACTGGTACTTCATACTTGGCACTAGAACAGTAACACATGGTTTAAAATTTTGAATTTTTTTTAAACGGCTTAAACAAATTGAACCAAATTTTATATTTAAGCTTGCATTCATCTCCTCAGACGTTGGTAAAAATGTCATTAATCTACTACAACGCAAAGCGCTACTATATACTTTAAAATGACGACTGCATATTTAGCGTTTTCAGCTCGAGATCTCTTCAATAATGATGCATAGCATAAAATACTACTTTGCGTTATAGTAGAATAATGAAAATTTTACCAATGTCTGAGGTGACGAATGAAAGCTTAAATATAAGATTTGGTACAATTTGGTTAAGCCGTTTAAAAAAAAAATTCAAAATTTTAAACCAAATGTTACAGTTCTAGTGGGTTAAAATTTTGATTTTACTTTTCAAACTGCACAACCAAAATGAACCAAATATTAAATATAAGTTAGCATTTATCCTCTCAGACGATAGTAAAAATTTCATGCATCTACTATAACGCAAAGTGTTACTTCATACTTGGCACTAAAACAGTACCATATGGTTTAAAATTTTGAATTTTTTTTCTTAAACGGCCCAACCAAATTGACCCATATCTTATATTTAAGCTTTCATTCGTCACCTCAGACATTGGTAAAATTTTCATTATTCTACTATAACGCAAAGTAGTATTTTATGCTAGACATCATTTTTGAAGAGATCTCGAGCTGAAAACGCTAAAAATGCAGTCGTCATTTTAAAGTATGTAGTAGCGCTTTGCGTTGTAGTAGATCAATGAAATTTTCACCAACGTCTGAGGTGATGAATGCAAGCTTAAATATATAATTTGGTTGGGCCATTTAAAAAAAAAATTCAAAATCTTAAACCATATGCTACTGTTCTAGTGCCAAGTATGAAGTACCAGATCGCGTTATAGTAGATGAATGAAAATTAATTAATGCTAGCTTATATATAAAATTTGGTTCAATTTTATTGAGACGTTCGAAATAAATATTTCAAAATTTTAATCCATGTTACTGTTCTAGTGTCAAGTATAAAGTACCACTTCGCGTTATAGTAGATATATGAAAATTTTTTCATCGTCTGAGGTTATGATTGCTAGCTCATATATAAGATTTGGTTCAATTTTATTGAACCGTTCGAAAAAAATATTTCAAAATTTTAAACCATATGTTACTGATCTAGTGCCAAGTATGAAGTACCAGTTTGCGTTATAGTAGATGAATGAAAATTAAATCATCGTCTGAGCTTATGAATGCTAGCTTATATATAAAATTTGGTTCAATTTTATTGAACCGTTCGAAAAAAATATTTCAAAATTTTAAACCATATGTTACTGATCTAGTGCCAAGTATGAAGTACCAGTTTGCGTTATAGTAGATGAATGAAAATTAAATCATCGTCTGAGCTTATGAATGCTAGCTTATATATAAAATTTGGTTCAATTTTATTCAGCCGTTAGAAAAAAATATTTCAAAATTTTAAACCATATGTTACTGTTCTAGTGTCAAGTATGAAGTACCACTTCGCGTTATAGTAGATGAATGAAAATTTTATTATCGTCTGAGCTTATGATTGCTAGCTTATATATAAGATATGGTTCAATTTCGTTGAGCCGTTTGAAAAAAATATTTCAAAATTTTTAATCATATGTTAACTGTTCTATTGCCAAGTATGAAGTACCAGTTTGCGTTATAGTAGATGAATGAAAATTAAATCATCGTCTGAGGCTATGAATGCTAGCTTATATATAAAATTTGGTTCAATTAAATTTAGCCGTTCGAAAAAAATATTTCAAAATTTTAAACCATATGTTACTGTTCTAGTGCCAAGTATGAAGTACCAGTTTGCGTTATAGTAGATGAATGAAAATTAAATCATCATCTGAGGTAATGAATGCTAGCTTATATATAAAATTTGGTTCATTTTGGTTGAGCCGTTCGTAAAAAATTATTCAAAATTTTAATCCATGTTCCTGTTCTAGTGTCAAGTATAAAGTACCACTTCGCGTTATAGTAGATATATGAAAAATTTTTCATCGTCTGAGGTTATGATTGCTACATTATATATAAGATTTGGTTCAATTTTATTGAGTCGTTCGAAAAAAATATTTCAAAATTTTAAACCATATGTTACTTACTGTTCTAGTGTCAAGTATGAAGTACCACTTCGCGTTATAGTAGATGAATGAAAATTTTATTATCGTCTGAGGTTATGATTGCTAGCTTATATATAAGATATGGTTCAATTTCGTTGAGCCGCTTGAAAAAAAATTTTCAAAATTTTTAACCATATGTTAACTGTTCTAGTGCCAAGTATTAAGTACCAGTTTGCGTTATAGTAGATGAATGAAAATTAAATTATCGTCTGAGGTTATGAATGATAGCTTATATATAAAATTTGGTTCATTTTGGTTGAGCCGTTCGTAAGAAATTATTCTAAATTTTAATCCATGTTACTGTTCTAGTGTCAAGTATAAAGTACCACTTCGCGTTATAGTAGATGTATGAAAATTTTTTCATCGTCTGAGGTTATGATTGCTAGCTTATTTATAAGATTTGGTTCATTTTGGTTGAGCTGTTCGTAAAAAATTATTCTAAATTTTAATCCATGTTACTGTTCTAGTGTCAAGTATAAAGTACCACTTCGCGTTATAGTAGATATATGAAAATTTTTTCATCGTCTGAGGTTATGATTGCTAGCTTATATATAAAATTTGGTTCAATTTGGTTGAGCCGTTTGAAAAAAATAATTCAAATATTTTATTCATATGTTAGTGTTCTAGTGCCAAGTATGAAGTACCCTCTCAACCATATTGAACCAAATCCTACATATAAGCAATCAAACATGACCTCAGACGATGATTTAATTTTCATTCATCTACTATAACGCAAACTGGTACTTCATACTTGGCACTAGAACAGTAACATATGTTTTAAAATTTTGAAATATTTTTTTCGAACGACTCAATAAAATTGAACCAAATCTTATATATGAGCTAGCAATTACAACCTCAGAAGATGATAAAATTTTCATTCATCTACTATAACGCGAAGTGGCACTTCATAATTGACACTAGAACAGTAACAAATGGTTTAAATTTTTGGAATATTTTTTTCGAACGGCTCAACCAAATTGAACCAAATCTTATATATAAGCTAGCAATCATAACCTCAGACGATGATAAAATTTACATATATCTACTATAACGCAAACTGGTACTTCATACTTGGCACTATAACAGTAACACATGGTTTAAAATTTTGAATTTTTTTTAAACGGCTTAACCAAATTGAACCAAATTTTATATATGAGCTAGCATTCATAACCTCAGAAGATGATTTAATTTTCATTCATCTACTATAACGCAAACTGGTACTTAATACTTGGCACTAGAACAGTTAACATACGGTTAAAAATTTTGAAATATTTTTTTCAAACGGCTTAACGAAAATGAACCATATCTTATATATAAGCTAGCAATCATAACCTAAGACGATAAAAAAATTTTCATTCATCTACTATAACGTGAAGTGGTACTTCATACTTGACACTAGAACAGTAACATACGGTTTAGAATTTTGAAATATTTTTTTCGAACGGCTCAATAAAATTGAACCAAATCTTATATATAAGCTAGCAATCATAACCTCAGACGATGAAGAAATTTTCATTCATCTACTATAACGCAAACTGGTACTTCTTACTTGGCACTAGAACAGTAACATATGGTTTAAAATTTTGAAATATTTTTTTCGAACGGCTCAATAAAATTGAACCAAATCTTATATATAAGCTAGCAATCATAACCTCAGACGATAATAAAATTTTCATTCGTCTACCGTAACGCGAAGTGGTACTTCATACTTGACACTAGAACAGTATCATATGGTTTAAAATTTTGAAATATTTTTTTCGAACGGCTCAACCAAATTGAACAAAATCTTGTATATGAGCTAGCAATCATAACCTCAGACGAAGATAAAATTTTCATATATCTACTATAACGCAAACTGGTACTTCATACTTGGCACTAGAACAGTAACACATGGTTTAAAATTTTGAATTTTTTTTAAACGGCTTAAACAAATTGAACCAAATTTTATATTTAAGCTTGCATTCATCTCCTCAGACGTTGGTAAAAATGTCATTAATCTACTACAACGCAAAGCGCTACTATATACTTTAAAATGACGACTGCATATTTAGCGTTTTCAGCTCGAGATCTCTTCAATAATGATGCATAGCATAAAATACTACTTTGCGTTATAGTAGAATAATGAAAATTTTACCAATGTCTGAGGTGACGAATGAAAGCTTAAATATAAGATTTGGTACAATTTGGTTAAGCCGTTTAAAAAAAAAATTCAAAATTTTAAACCAAATGTTACAGTTCTAGTGGGTTAAAATTTTGATTTTACTTTTCAAACTGCACAACCAAAATGAACCAAATATTAAATATAAGTTAGCATTTATCCTCTCAGACGATAGTAAAAATTTCATGCATCTACTATAACGCAAAGTGTTACTTCATACTTGGCACTAAAACAGTACCGTATGGTTTAAAATTTTGAATTTTTTTTCTTAAACGGCCCAACCAAATTGACCCATATCTTATATTTAAGCTTTCATTCGTCACCTCAGACATTGGTAAAATTTTCATTATTCTACTATAACGCAAAGTAGTATTTTATGCTAGACATCATTTTTGAAGAGATCTCGAGCTGAAAACGCTAAAAATGCAGTCGTCATTTTAAAGTATGTAGTAGCGCTTTGCGTTGTAGTAGATCAATGAAATTTTCACCAACGTCTGAGGTGATGAATGCAAGCTTAAATATATAATTTGGTTGGGCCATTTAAAAAAAAAATTCAAAATCTTAAACCATATGCTACTGTTCTAGTGCCAAGTATGAAGTACCAGATCGCGTTATAGTAGATGTATGAAAATTAAATCATCGTCTGAGGTTATGATTGTTACCTTATATATAAGATATGGTTCAATTTGGTTGAGCCGCTCGAAAAAAATATTTCAAAATTTTAAACCATATGTTACTGTTCTAGTGTCAAGTATGAAGTACCAGTTTGCGTTATAGTAGATGAATGAAAATTAAATCATCGTCTGAGGTTATGATTACTAGCTTATATATAAGATTTGGTTCAATTTGGTTGAGCCGTTCGAAAAAAATATTTCAAAATTTTAAACCATATGTTACTGTTCTAGTGTCAAGTATGAAGTACCACTTCGCGTTATAGTAGATGAATGAAAATTTTATTATCGTCTGAGGTTATGATTGCTAGCTTACATATAAGATATGGTTCAATTTCGTTTAGCCGTTTGAAAAAAATATTTCAAAATTTTTAACCTTATGTTAACTGTTCTAGTGCCAAGTATTAAGTACCAGTTTGCGTTATAGAAGATAAATGAAAATTAAATCATCGTCTGAGGTTATGAATGCTAGCTTATATATAAAATTTGGTTCATTTTGGTTGAGCCGTTCGTAAAAAATTATTCTAAATTTTAATCCATGTTACTGTTTTAGTGTCAAGTATAAAGTACCACTTCGCGTTATAGTAGATATATGAAATTTTTTTTATCGTCTGAGGTTATGATTGCTAGCTTATTTATAAGATTTGGTTCAATTTGGTTGAGCCGTTCGAAAAAAATATTTCAAAATTTTAAACCATATGGTACTGTTCTAGTGCCAAGTATGAAGTACCAGTTTGCGTTATAGTAGATGAATGAATATTAAATCATCGTCTGAGGTTATGAATGCTAGCTTATATATAAAATTTGGTTCAATTTTATTCAGCCGTTAGAAAAAAGTATTTCAAAATTTTAAACCATATGTTACTGTTCTAGTGTCAAGTATGAAGTACCACTTCGCGTTATAGTAGATGAATGAAAATTTTATTATCGTCTGAGCTTATGATTGCTAGCTTATATATAAGATATGGTTCAATTTCGTTGAGCCGTTTGAAAAAAATATTTCAAAATTTTTAATCATATGTTAACTGTTCTATTGCCAAGTATGAAGTACCAGTTTGCGTTATAGTAGATGAATGAAAATTAAATCATCGTCTGAGGCTATGAATGCTAGCTTATATATAAAATTTGGTTCAATTTTATTTAGCCGTTCGAAAAAAATATTTCAAAATTTTAAACCATATGTTACTGTTCTAGTGCCAAGTATGAAGTACCAGTTTGCGTTATAGTAGATGAATGAAAATTAAATCATCATCTGAGGTTATGAATGCTAGCTTATATATAAAATTTGGTTCATTTTGGTTGAGCCGTTCGTAAAAAATTATTCAAAATTTTAATCCATGTTCCTGTTCTAGTGTCAAGTATAAAGTACCACTTCGCGTTATAGTAGATATATGAAAAATTTTTCATCGTCTGAGGTTATGATTGCTAGATTATATATAAGATTTGGTTCAATTTTATTGAGTCGTTCGAAAAAAATATTTCAAAATTTTAAACCATATGTTACTTACTGTTCTAGTGTCAAGTATGAAGTACCACTTCGCGTTATAGTAGATGAATGAAAATTTTATTATCGTCTGAGGTTATGATTGCTAGCTTATATATAAGATATGGTTCAATTTCGTTGAGCCGCTTGAAAAAAAATTTTCAAAATTTTTAACCATATGTTAACTGTTCTAGTGCCAAGTATTAAGTACCAGTTTGCGTTATAGTAGATGAATGAAAATTAAATTATCGTCTGAGGTTATGAATGATAGCTTATATATAAAATTTGGTTCATTTTGGTTGAGCCGTTCGTAAGAAATTATTCTAAATTTTAATCCATGTTACTGTTCTAGTGTCAAGTATAAAGTACCACTTCGCGTTATAGTAGATGTATGAAAATTTTTTCATCGTCTGAGGTTATGATTGCTAGCTTATTTATAAGATTTGGTTCATTTTGGTTGAGCTGTTCGTAAAAAATTATTCTAAATTTTAATCCATGTTACTGTTCTAGTGTCAAGTATAAAGTACCACTTCGCGTTATAGTAGATATATGAAAATTTTTTCATCGTCTGAAGTTATGATTGCTAGCTTATATATAAAATTTGGTTCAATTTGGTTGAGCCGTTTGAAAAAAATAATTCAAATATTTTATTCATATGTTAGTGTTCTAGTGCCAAGTATGAAGTACCCTCTCAACCATATTGAACCAAATCCTACATATAAGCAATCAAACATGACCTCAGACGATGATTTAATTTTCATTCATCTACTATAACGCAAACTGGTACTTCATACTTGGCACTAGAACAGTAACATATGTTTTAAAATTTTGAAATATTTTTTTCGAACGACTCAATAAAATTGAACCAAATCTTATGTATGAGCTAGCAATTACAACCTCAGAAGATGATAAAATTTTCATTCATCTACTATAACGCGAAGTGGCACTTCATAATTGACACTAGAACAGTAACAAATGGTTTAAATTTTTGGAATATTTTTTTCGAACGGCTCAACCAAATTGAACCAAATCTTATATATAAGCTAGCAATCATAACCTCAGACGATGATAAAATTTACATATATCTACTATAACGCAAACTGGTACTTCATACTTGGCACTATAACAGTAACATATGGTTTAAAATTTTGAATTTTTTTTAAACGGCTTAACCAAATTGAACCAAATTTTATATATGAGCTAGCATTCATAACCTCAGAAGAAGATTTAACTTTCATTCATCTACTATAACGCAAACTGGTACTTAATACTTGGCACTAGAACAGTTAACATACGGTTAAAAATTTTGAAATATTTTTTTCAAACGGCTTAACGAAAATGAACCATATCTTATATATAAGCTAGCAATCATAACCTAAGACGATAAAAAAATTTTCATTCATCTACTATAACGTGAAGTGGTACTTCATACTTGACACTAGAACAGTAACATACGGTTTAGAATTTTGAAATATTTTTTTCGAACGGCTCAATAAAATTGAACCAAATCTTATATATAAGCTAGCAATCATAACCTCAGACGATGAAGAAATTTTCATTCATCTACTATAACGCAAACTGGTACTTCTTACTTGGCACTAGAACAGTAACATATGGTTTAAAATTTTGAAATATTTTTTTCGAACGGCTCAATAAAATTGAACCAAATCTTATATATAAGCTAGCAATCATAACCTCAGACGATAATAAAATTTTCATTCATCTACCGTAACGCGAAGTGGTACTTCATACTTGACACTAGAACAGTATCATATGGTTTAAAATTTTGAAATATTTTTTTCGAACGGCTCAACCAAATTGAACAAAATCTTGTATATGAGCTAGCAATCATAACCTCAGACGAAGATAAAATTTTCATATATCTACTATAACGCAAACTGGTACTTCATACTTGGCACTAGAACAGTAACACATGGTTTAAAATTTTGAATCTTTTTTAAACGGCTTAAACAAATTGAACCAAATTTTATATTTAAGCTTGCATTCATCTCCTCAGACGTTGGTAAAAATGTCATTAATCTACTACAACGCAAAGCGCTACTATATACTTTAAAATGACGACTGCATATTTAGCGTTTTCAGCTCGAGATCTCTTCAATAATGATGCATAGCATAAAATACTACTTTGCGTTATAGTAGAATAATGAAAATTTTACCAATGTCTGAGGTGACGAATGAAAGCTTAAATATAAGATTTGGTACAATTTGGTTAAGCCGTTTAAAAAAAAAATTCAAAATTTTAAACCAAATGTTACAGTTCTAGTGGGTTAAAATTTTGATTTTAATTTTCAAACTGCACAACCAAAATGAACCAAATATTAAATATAAGTTAGCATTTATCCTCTCAGACGATAGTAAAAATTTCATGCATCTACTATAACGCAAAGTGTTACTTCATACTTGGCACTAAAACAGTACCATATGGTTTAAAATTTTGAATTTTTTTTCTTAAACGGCCCAACCAAATTGACCCAAATCTTATATTTAAGCTTTCATTCGTCACCTCAGACATTGGTAAAATTTTCATTATTCTACTATAACGCAAAGTAGTATTTTATGCTAGACATCATTTTTGAAGAGATCTCGAGCTGAAAACGCTAAAAATGCAGTCGTCATTTTAAAGTATGTAGTAGCGCTTTGCGTTGTAGTAGATCAATGAAATTTTCACCAACGTCTGAGGTGATGAATGCAAGCTTAAATATATAATTTGGTTGGCCCATTTAAAAAAAAATTCAAAATCTTAAACCATATGCTACTGTTCTAGTGCCAAGTATGAAGTAACAGATCGCGTTATAGTAGATGTATGAAAATTAAATCATCGTCTGAGGTTATGATTGTTACCTTATATATAAGATATGGTTCAATTTGGTTGAGTCGCTCGAAAAAAATATTTCAAAATTTTAAACCATATGTTACTGTTCTAGTGTCAAGTATGAAGTACCAGTTTGCGTTATAGTAGATGAATGAAAATTAAATCATCGTCTGAGGTTATGATTGCTAGCTTATATATAAGATTTGGTTCAATTTGGTTGAGCCGTTCGAAAAAAATATTTCAAAATTTTAAACCATATGTTACTGTTCTAGTGTCAAGTATGAAGTACCACTTCGCGTTATAGTAGATGAATGAAAATTTTATTATCGTCTGAGGTTATGATTGCTAGCTTACATATAAGATATGGTTCAATTTCGTTTAGACGTTTGAAAAAAATATTTCAAAATTTTTAACCTTATGTTAACTGTTCTAGTGCCAAGTATTAAGTACCAGTTTGCGTTATAGAAGATAAATGAAAATTAAATCATCGTCTGAGGTTATGAATGCTAGCTTATATATAAAATTTGGTTCATTTTGGTTGAGCCGTTCGTAAAAAATTATTCTAAATTTTAATCCATGTTACTGTTTTAGTGTCAAGTATAAAGTGCCACTTCGCGTTATAGTAGATATATGAAATTTTTTTTATCGTCTGAGGTTATGATTGCTAGCTTATTTATAAGATTTGGTTCAATTTGGTTGAGCCGTTCGAAAAAAATATTTCAAAATTTTAAACCATATGGTACTGTTCTAGTGCCAAGTATGAAGTACCAGTTTGCGTTATAGTAGATGAATGAAAATTAAATCATCGTCTGTGGTTATGAATGCTAGCTTATATGTAAAATTTGGTTCATTTTGGTTGAGCCGTTAGAAAAAAATTATTCAAAATTTTAATCCATATGTTACTGTTCTAGTGTGAAGTATAAAGTACCACTTCGCGTTATAGTAGATGAATGAAAATTAATTCATCGTCTGAGGTTATGAATGCTAGCTTATATATAAAATTTGGTTCAATTTTATTGAGACGTTCGAAATAAATATTTCAAAATTTTAATCCATGTTACTGTTCTAGTGTCAAGTATAAAGTACCACTTCGCGTTATAGTAGATATATGAAAATTTTTTCATCGTCTGAGGTTATGATTGCTAGCTCATATATAAGATTTGGTTCAATTTTATTGAACCGTTCGAAAAAAATATTTCAAAATTTTAAACCATATGTTACTGATCTAGTGCCAAGTATGAAGTACCAGTTTGCGTTATAGTAGATGAATGAAAATTAAATCATCGTCTGAGCTTATGAATGCTAGCTTATATATAAAATTTGGTTCAATTTTATTCAGCCGTTAGAAAAAAATATTTCAAAATTTTAAACCATATGTTACTGTTCTAGTGTCAAGTATGAAGTACCACTTCGCGTTATAGTAGATGAATGAAAATTTTATTATCGTCTGAGCTTATGATTGCTAGCTTATATATAAGATATGGTTCAATTTCGTTGAGCCGTTTGAAAAAAATATTTCAAAATTTTTAATCATATGTTAACTGTTCTATTGCCAAGTATGAAGTACCAGTTTGCGTTATAGTAGATGAATGAAAATTAAATCATCGTCTGAGGCTATGAATGCTAGCTTATATATAAAATTTGGTTCAATTAAATTTAGCCGTTCGAAAAAAATATTTCAAAATTTTAAACCATATGTTACTGTTCTAGTGCCAAGTATGAAGTACCAGTTTGCGTTATAGTAGATGAATGAAAATTAAATCATCATCTGAGGTAATGAATGCTAGCTTATATATTAAATTTGGTTCATTTTGGTTGAGCCGTTCGTAAAAAATTATTCAAAATTTTAATCCATGTTCCTGTTCTAGTGTCAAGTATAAAGTACCACTTCGCGTTATAGTAGATATATGAAAAATTTTTCATCGTCTGAGGTTATGATTGCTACATTATATATAAGATTTGGTTCAATTTTATTGAGTCGTTCGAAAAAAATATTTCAAAATTTTAAACCATATGTTACTTACTGTTCTAGTGTCAAGTATGAAGTACCACTTCGCGTTATAGTAGATGAATGAAAATTTTATTATCGTCTGAGGTTATGATTGCTAGCTTATATATAAGATATGGTTCAATTTCGTTGAGCCGCTTGAAAAAAAATTTTCAAAATTTTTAACCATATGTTAACTGTTCTAGTGCCAAGTATTAAGTACCAGTTTGCGTTATAGTAGATGAATGAAAATTAAATTATCGTCTGAGGTTATGAATGATAGCTTATATATAAAATTTGGTTCATTTTGGTTGAGCCGTTCGTAAGAAATTATTCTAAATTTTAATCCATGTTACTGTTCTAGTGTCAAGTATAAAGTACCACTTCGCGTTATAGTAGATGTATGAAAATTTTTTCATCGTCTGAGGTTATGATTGCTAGCTTATTTATAAGATTTGGTTCATTTTGGTTGAGCTGTTCGTAAAAAATTATTCTAAATTTTAATCCATGTTACTGTTCTAGTGTCAAGTATAAAGTACCACTTCGCGTTATAGTAGATATATGAAAATTTTTTCATCGTCTGAGGTTATGATTGCTAGCTTATATATAAAATTTGGTTCAATTTGGTTGAGCCGTTTGAAAAAAATAATTCAAATATTTTATTCATATGTTAGTGTTCTAGTGCCAAGTATGAAGTACCCTCTCAACCATATTGAACCAAATCCTACATATAAGCAATCAAACATGACCTCAGACGATGATTTAATTTTCATTCATCTACTATAACGCAAACTGGTACTTCATACTTGGCACTAGAACAGTAACATATGTTTTAAAATTTTGAAATATTTTTTTCGAACGACTCAATAAAATTGAACCAAATCTTATATATGAGCTAGCAATTACAACCTCAGAAGATGATAAAATTTTCATTCATCTACTATAACGCGAAGTGGCACTTCATAATTGACACTAGAACAGTAACAAATGGTTTAAATTTTTGGAATATTTTTTTCGAACGGCTCAACCAAATTGAACCAAATCTTATATATAAGCTAGCAATCATAACCTCAGACGATGATAAAATTTACATATATCTACTATAACGCAAACTGGTACTTCATACTTGGCACTATAACAGTAACACATGGTTTAAAATTTTGAATTTTTTTTAAACGGCTTAACCAAATTGAACCAAATTTTATATATGAGCTAGCATTCATAACCTCAGAAGATGATTTAATTTTCATTCATCTACTATAACGCAAACTGGTACTTAATACTTGGCACTAGAACAGTTAACATACGGTTAAAAATTTTGAAATATTTTTTTCAAACGGCTTAACGAAAATGAACCATATCTTATATATAAGCTAGCAATCATAACCTAAGACGATAAAAAAATTTTCATTCATCTACTATAACGTGAAGTGGTACTTCATACTTGACACTAGAACAGTAACATACGGTTTAGAATTTTGAAATATTTTTTTCGAACGGCTCAATAAAATTGAACCAAATCTTATATATAAGCTAGCAATCATAACCTCAGACGATGAAGAAATTTTCATTCATCTACTATAACGCAAACTGGTACTTCTTACTTGGCACTAGAACAGTAACATATGGTTTAAAATTTTGAAATATTTTTTTCGAACGGCTCAATAAAATTGAACCAAATCTTATATATAAGCTAGCAATCATAACCTCAGACGATAATAAAATTTTCATTCATCTACCGTAACGCGAAGTGGTACTTCATACTTGACACTAGAACAGTATCATATGGTTTAAAATTTTGAAATATTTTTTTCGAACGGCTCAACCAAATTGAACAAAATCTTGTATATGAGCTAGCAATCATAACCTCAGACGAAGATAAAATTTTCATATATCTACTATAACGCAAACTGGTACTTCATACTTGGCACTAGAACAGTAACACATGGTTTAAAATTTTGAATTTTTTTTAAACGGCTTAAACAAATTGAACCAAATTTTATATTTAAGCTTGCATTCATCTCCTCAGACGTTGGTAAAAATGTCATTAATCTACTACAACGCAAAGCGCTACTATATACTTTAAAATGACGACTGCATATTTAGCGTTTTCAGCTCGAGATCTCTTCAATAATGATGCATAGCATAAAATACTACTTTGCGTTATAGTAGAATAATGAAAATTTTACCAATGTCTGAGGTGACGAATGAAAGCTTAAATATAAGATTTGGTACAATTTGGTTAAGCCGTTTAAAAAAAAAATTCAAAATTTTAAACCAAATGTTACAGTTCTAGTGGGTTAAAATTTTGATTTTACTTTTCAAACTGCACAACCAAAATGAACCAAATATTAAATATAAGTTAGCATTTATCCTCTCAGACGATAGTAAAAATTTCATGCATCTACTATAACGCAAAGTGTTACTTCATACTTGGCACTAAAACAGTACCATATGGTTTAAAATTTTGAATTTTTTTTCTTAAACGGCCCAACCAAATTGACCCATATCTTATATTTAAGCTTTCATTCGTCACCTCAGACATTGGTAAAATTTTCATTATTCTACTATAACGCAAAGTAGTATTTTATGCTAGACATCATTTTTGAAGAGATCTCGAGCTGAAAACGCTAAAAATGCAGTCGTCATTTTAAAGTATGTAGTAGCGCTTTGCGTTGTAGTAGATCAATGAAATTTTCACCAACGTCTGAGGTGATGAATGCAAGCTTAAATATATAATTTGGTTGGGCCATTTAAAAAAAAAATTCAAAATCTTAAACCATATGCTACTGTTCTAGTGCCAAGTATGAAGTACCAGATCGCGTTATAGTAGATGAATGAAAATTAATTAATGCTAGCTTATATATAAAATTTGGTTCAATTTTATTGAGACGTTCGAAATAAATATTTCAAAATTTTAATCCATGTTACTGTTCTAGTGTCAAGTATAAAGTACCACTTCGCGTTATAGTAGATATATGAAAATTTTTTCATCGTCTGAGGTTATGATTGCTAGCTCATATATAAGATTTGGTTCAATTTTATTGAACCGTTCGAAAAAAATATTTCAAAATTTTAAACCATATGTTACTGATCTAGTGCCAAGTATGAAGTACCAGTTTGCGTTATAGTAGATGAATGAAAATTAAATCATCGTCTGAGCTTATGAATGCTAGCTTATATATAAAATTTGGTTCAATTTTATTGAACCGTTCGAAAAAAATATTTCAAAATTTTAAACCATATGTTACTGATCTAGTGCCAAGTATGAAGTACCAGTTTGCGTTATAGTAGATGAATGAAAATTAAATCATCGTCTGAGCTTATGAATGCTAGCTTATATATAAAATTTGGTTCAATTTTATTCAGCCGTTAGAAAAAAATATTTCAAAATTTTAAACCATATGTTACTGTTCTAGTGTCAAGTATGAAGTACCACTTCGCGTTATAGTAGATGAATGAAAATTTTATTATCGTCTGAGCTTATGATTGCTAGCTTATATATAAGATATGGTTCAATTTCGTTGAGCCGTTTGAAAAAAATATTTCAAAATTTTTAATCATATGTTAACTGTTCTATTGCCAAGTATGAAGTACCAGTTTGCGTTATAGTAGATGAATGAAAATTAAATCATCGTCTGAGGCTATGAATGCTAGCTTATATATAAAATTTGGTTCAATTAAATTTAGCCGTTCGAAAAAAATATTTCAAAATTTTAAACCATATGTTACTGTTCTAGTGCCAAGTATGAAGTACCAGTTTGCGTTATAGTAGATGAATGAAAATTAAATCATCATCTGAGGTAATGAATGCTAGCTTATATATAAAATTTGGTTCATTTTGGTTGAGCCGTTCGTAAAAAATTATTCAAAATTTTAATCCATGTTCCTGTTCTAGTGTCAAGTATAAAGTACCACTTCGCGTTATAGTAGATATATGAAAAATTTTTCATCGTCTGAGGTTATGATTGCTACATTATATATAAGATTTGGTTCAATTTTATTGAGTCGTTCGAAAAAAATATTTCAAAATTTTAAACCATATGTTACTTACTGTTCTAGTGTCAAGTATGAAGTACCACTTCGCGTTATAGTAGATGAATGAAAATTTTATTATCGTCTGAGGTTATGATTGCTAGCTTATATATAAGATATGGTTCAATTTCGTTGAGCCGCTTGAAAAAAAATTTTCAAAATTTTTAACCATATGTTAACTGTTCTAGTGCCAAGTATTAAGTACCAGTTTGCGTTATAGTAGATGAATGAAAATTAAATTATCGTCTGAGGTTATGAATGATAGCTTATATATAAAATTTGGTTCATTTTGGTTGAGCCGTTCGTAAGAAATTATTCTAAATTTTAATCCATGTTACTGTTCTAGTGTCAAGTATAAAGTACCACTTCGCGTTATAGTAGATGTATGAAAATTTTTTCATCGTCTGAGGTTATGATTGCTAGCTTATTTATAAGATTTGGTTCATTTTGGTTGAGCTGTTCGTAAAAAATTATTCTAAATTTTAATCCATGTTACTGTTCTAGTGTCAAGTATAAAGTACCACTTCGCGTTATAGTAGATATATGAAAATTTTTTCATCGTCTGAGGTTATGATTGCTAGCTTATATATAAAATTTGGTTCAATTTGGTTGAGCCGTTTGAAAAAAATAATTCAAATATTTTATTCATATGTTAGTGTTCTAGTGCCAAGTATGAAGTACCCTCTCAACCATATTGAACCAAATCCTACATATAAGCAATCAAACATGACCTCAGACGATGATTTAATTTTCATTCATCTACTATAACGCAAACTGGTACTTCATACTTGGCACTAGAACAGTAACATATGTTTTAAAATTTTGAAATATTTTTTTCGAACGACTCAATAAAATTGAACCAAATCTTATATATGAGCTAGCAATTACAACCTCAGAAGATGATAAAATTTTCATTCATCTACTATAACGCGAAGTGGCACTTCATAATTGACACTAGAACAGTAACAAATGGTTTAAATTTTTGGAATATTTTTTTCGAACGGCTCAACCAAATTGAACCAAATCTTATATATAAGCTAGCAATCATAACCTCAGACGATGATAAAATTTACATATATCTACTATAACGCAAACTGGTACTTCATACTTGGCACTATAACAGTAACACATGGTTTAAAATTTTGAATTTTTTTTAAACGGCTTAACCAAATTGAACCAAATTTTATATATGAGCTAGCATTCATAACCTCAGAAGATGATTTAATTTTCATTCATCTACTATAACGCAAACTGGTACTTAATACTTGGCACTAGAACAGTTAACATACGGTTAAAAATTTTGAAATATTTTTTTCAAACGGCTTAACGAAAATGAACCATATCTTATATATAAGCTAGCAATCATAACCTAAGACGATAAAAAAATTTTCATTCATCTACTATAACGTGAAGTGGTACTTCATACTTGACACTAGAACAGTAACATACGGTTTAGAATTTTGAAATATTTTTTTCGAACGGCTCAATAAAATTGAACCAAATCTTATATATAAGCTAGCAATCATAACCTCAGACGATGAAGAAATTTTCATTCATCTACTATAACGCAAACTGGTACTTCTTACTTGGCACTAGAACAGTAACATATGGTTTAAAATTTTGAAATATTTTTTTCGAACGGCTCAATAAAATTGAACCAAATCTTATATATAAGCTAGCAATCATAACCTCAGACGATAATAAAATTTTCATTCATCTACCGTAACGCGAAGTGGTACTTCATACTTGACACTAGAACAGTATCATATGGTTTAAAATTTTGAAATATTTTTTTCGAACGGCTCAACCAAATTGAACAAAATCTTGTATATGAGCTAGCAATCATAACCTCAGACGAAGATAAAATTTTCATATATCTACTATAACGCAAACTGGTACTTCATACTTGGCACTAGAACAGTAACACATGGTTTAAAATTTTGAATTTTTTTTAAACGGCTTAAACAAATTGAACCAAATTTTATATTTAAGCTTGCATTCATCTCCTCAGACGTTGGTAAAAATGTCATTAATCTACTACAACGCAAAGCGCTACTATATACTTTAAAATGACGACTGCATATTTAGCGTTTTCAGCTCGAGATCTCTTCAATAATGATGCATAGCATAAAATACTACTTTGCGTTATAGTAGAATAATGAAAATTTTACCAATGTCTGAGGTGACGAATGAAAGCTTAAATATAAGATTTGGTACAATTTGGTTAAGCCGTTTAAAAAAAAAATTCAAAATTTTAAACCAAATGTTACAGTTCTAGTGGGTTAAAATTTTGATTTTACTTTTCAAACTGCACAACCAAAATGAACCAAATATTAAATATAAGTTAGCATTTATCCTCTCAGACGATAGTAAAAATTTCATGCATCTACTATAACGCAAAGTGTTACTTCATACTTGGCACTAAAACAGTACCATATGGTTTAAAATTTTGAATTTTTTTTCTTAAACGGCCCAACCAAATTGACCCATATCTTATATTTAAGCTTTCATTCGTCACCTCAGACATTGGTAAAATTTTCATTATTCTACAATAACGCAAAGTAGTATTTTATGCTAGACATCATTTTTGAAGAGATCTCGAGCTGAAAACGCTAAAAATGCAGTCGTCATTTTAAAGTATGTAGTAGCGCTTTGCGTTGTAGTAGATCAATGAAATTTTCACCAACGTCTGAGGTGATGAATGCAAGCTTAAATATATAATTTGGTTGGGCCATTTAAAAAAAAAATTCAAAATCTTAAACCATATGCTACTGTTCTAGTGCCAAGTATGAAGTACCAGATCGCGTTATAGTAGATGTATGAAAATTAAATCATCGTCTGAGGTTATGATTGTTACCTTATATATAAGATATGGTTCAATTTGGTTGAGCCGCTCGAAAAAAATATTTCAAAATTTTAAACCATATGTTACTGTTCTAGTGTCAAGTATGAAGTACCAGTTTGCGTTATAGTAGATGAATGAAAATTAAATCATCGTCTGAGGTTATGATTACTAGCTTATATATAAGATTTGGTTCAATTTGGTTGAGCCGTTCGAAAAAAATATTTCAAAATTTTAAACCATATGTTACTGTTCTAGTGTCAAGTATGAAGTACCACTTCGCGTTATAGTAGATGAATGAAAATTTTATTATCGTCTGAGGTTATGATTGCTAGCTTACATATAAGATATGGTTCAATTTCGTTTAGCCGTTTGAAAAAAATATTTCAAAATTTTTAACCTTATGTTAACTGTTCTAGTGCCAAGTATTAAGTACCAGTTTGCGTTATAGAAGATAAATGAAAATTAAATCATCGTCTGAGGTTATGAATGCTAGCTTATATATAAAATTTGGTTCATTTTGGTTGAGCCGTTCGTAAAAAATTATTCTAAATTTTAATCCATGTTACTGTTTTAGTGTCAAGTATAAAGTACCACTTCGCGTTATAGTAGATATATGAAATTTTTTTTATCGTCTGAGGTTATGATTGCTAGCTTATTTATAAGATTTGGTTCAATTTGGTTGAGCCGTTCGAAAAAAATATTTCAAAATTTTAAACCATATGGTACTGTTCTAGTGCCAAGTATGAAGTACCAGTTTGCGTTATAGTAGATGAATGAAAATTAAATCATCGTCTGAGGTTATGAATGCTAGCTTATATATAAAATTTGGTTCAATTTTATTCAGCCGTTAGAAAAAAGTATTTCAAAATTTTAAACCATATGTTACTGTTCTAGTGTCAAGTATGAAGTACCACTTCGCGTTATAGTAGATGAATGAAAATTTTATTATCGTCTGAGCTTATGATTGCTAGCTTATATATAAGATATGGTTCAATTTCGTTGAGCCGTTTGAAAAAAATATTTCAAAATTTTTAATCATATGTTAACTGTTCTATTGCCAAGTATGAAGTACCAGTTTGCGTTATAGTAGATGAATGAAAATTAAATCATCGTCTGAGGCTATGAATGCTAGCTTATATATAAAATTTGGTTCAATTTTATTTAGCCGTTCGAAAAAAATATTTCAAAATTTTAAACCATATGTTACTGTTCTAGTGCCAAGTATGAAGTACCAGTTTGCGTTATAGTAGATGAATGAAAATTAAATCATCATCTGAGGTTATGAATGCTAGCTTATATATAAAATTTGGTTCATTTTGGTTGAGCCGTTCGTAAAAAATTATTCAAAATTTTAATCCATGTTCCTGTTCTAGTGTCAAGTATAAAGTACCACTTCGCGTTATAGTAGATATATGAAAAATTTTTCATCGTCTGAGGTTATGATTGCTAGATTATATATAAGATTTGGTTCAATTTTATTGAGTCGTTCGAAAAAAATATTTCAAAATTTTAAACCATATGTTACTTACTGTTCTAGTGTCAAGTATGAAGTACCACTTCGCGTTATAGTAGATGAATGAAAATTTTATTATCGTCTGAGGTTATGATTGCTAGCTTATATATAAGATATGGTTCAATTTCGTTGAGCCGCTTGAAAAAAAATTTTCAAAATTTTTAACCATATGTTAACTGTTCTAGTGCCAAGTATTAAGTACCAGTTTGCGTTATAGTAGATGAATGAAAATTAAATTATCGTCTGAGGTTATGAATGATAGCTTATATATAAAATTTGGTTCATTTTGGTTGAGCCGTTCGTAAGAAATTATTCTAAATTTTAATCCATGTTACTGTTCTAGTGTCAAGTATAAAGTACCACTTCGCGTTATAGTAGATGTATGAAAATTTTTTCATCGTCTGAGGTTATGATTGCTAGCTTATTTATAAGATTTGGTTCATTTTGGTTGAGCTGTTCGTAAAAAATTATTCTAAATTTTAATCCATGTTACTGTTCTAGTGTCAAGTATAAAGTACCACTTCGCGTTATAGTAGATATATGAAAATTTTTTCATCGTCTGAAGTTATGATTGCTAGCTTATATATAAAATTTGGTTCAATTTGGTTGAGCCGTTTGAAAAAAATAATTCAAATATTTTATTCATATGTTAGTGTTCTAGTGCCAAGTATGAAGTACCCTCTCAACCATATTGAACCAAATCCTACATATAAGCAATCAAACATGACCTCAGACGATGATTTAATTTTCATTCATCTACTATAACGCAAACTGGTACTTCATACTTGGCACTAGAACAGTAACATATGTTTTAAAATTTTGAAATATTTTTTTCGAACGACTCAATAAAATTGAACCAAATCTTATGTATGAGCTAGCAATTACAACCTCAGAAGATGATAAAATTTTCATTCATCTACTATAACGCGAAGTGGCACTTCATAATTGACACTAGAACAGTAACAAATGGTTTAAATTTTTGGAATATTTTTTTCGAACGGCTCAACCAAATTGAACCAAATCTTATATATAAGCTAGCAATCATAACCTCAGACGATGATAAAATTTACATATATCTACTATAACGCAAACTGGTACTTCATACTTGGCACTATAACAGTAACATATGGTTTAAAATTTTGAATTTTTTTTAAACGGCTTAACCAAATTGAACCAAATTTTATATATGAGCTAGCATTCATAACCTCAGAAGAAGATTTAACTTTCATTCATCTACTATAACGCAAACTGGTACTTAATACTTGGCACTAGAACAGTTAACATACGGTTAAAAATTTTGAAATATTTTTTTCAAACGGCTTAACGAAAATGAACCATATCTTATATATAAGCTAGCAATCATAACCTAAGACGATAAAAAAATTTTCATTCATCTACTATAACGTGAAGTGGTACTTCATACTTGACACTAGAACAGTAACATACGGTTTAGAATTTTGAAATATTTTTTTCGAACGGCTCAATAAAATTGAACCAAATCTTATATATAAGCTAGCAATCATAACCTCAGACGATGAAGAAATTTTCATTCATCTACTATAACGCAAACTGGTACTTCTTACTTGGCACTAGAACAGTAACATATGGTTTAAAATTTTGAAATATTTTTTTCGAACGGCTCAATAAAATTGAACCAAATCTTATATATAAGCTAGCAATCATAACCTCAGACGATAATAAAATTTTCATTCATCTACCGTAACGCGAAGTGGTACTTCATACTTGACACTAGAACAGTATCATATGGTTTAAAATTTTGAAATATTTTTTTCGAACGGCTCAACCAAATTGAACAAAATCTTGTATATGAGCTAGCAATCATAACCTCAGACGAAGATAAAATTTTCATATATCTACTATAACGCAAACTGGTACTTCATACTTGGCACTAGAACAGTAACACATGGTTTAAAATTTTGAATTTTTTTTAAACGGCTTAAACAAATTGAACCAATTTTTATATTTAAGCTTGCATTCATCTCCTCAGACGTTGGTAAAAATGTCATTAATCTACTACAACGCAAAGCGCTACTATATACTTTAAAATGACGACTGCATATTTAGCGTTTTCAGCTCGAGATCTCTTCAATAATGATGCATAGCATAAAATACTACTTTGCGTTATAGTAGAATAATGAAAATTTTACCAATGTCTGAGGTGACGAATGAAAGCTTAAATATAAGATTTGGTACAATTTGGTTAAGCCGTTTAAAAAAAAAATTCAAAATTTTAAACCAAATGTTACAGTTCTAGTGGGTTAAAATTTTGATTTTAATTTTCAAACTGCACAACCAAAATGAACCAAATATTAAATATAAGTTAGCATTTATCCTCTCAGACTATAGTAAAAATTTCATGCATCTACTATAACGCAAAGTGTTACTTCATACTTGGCACTAAAACAGTACCATATGGTTTAAAATTTTGAATTTTTTTTCTTAAACGGCCCAACCAAATTGACCCAAATCTTATATTTAAGCTTTCATTCGTCACCTCAGACATTGGTAAAATTTTCATTATTCTACTATAACGCAAAGTAGTATTTTATGCTAGACATCATTTTTGAAGAGATCTCGAGCTGAAAACGCTAAAAATGCAGTCGTCATTTTAAAGTATGTAGTAGCGCTTTGCGTTGTAGTAGATCAATGAAATTTTCACCAACGTCTGAGGTGATGAATGCAAGCTTAAATATATAATTTGGTTGGGCCATTTAAGAAAAAAATTCAAAATCTTAAACCATATGCTACTGTTCTAGTGCCAAGTATGAAGTACCAGATCGCGTTATAGTAGATGTATGAAAATTAAATCATCGTCTGAGGTTATGATTGTTACCTTATATATAAGATATGGTTCAATTTGGTTGAGCCGCTCGAAAAAAATATTTCAAAATTTTAAACCATATGTTACTGTTCTAGTGTCAAGTATGAAGTACCAGTTTGCGTTATAGTAGATGAATGAAAATTAAATCATCGTCTGAGGTTATGATTGCTAGCTTATATATAAGATTTGGTTCAATTTGGTTGAGCCGTTCGAAAAAAATATTTCAAAATTTTAAACCATATGTTACTGTTCTAGTGTCAAGTATGAAGTACCACTTCGCGTTATAGTAGATGAATGAAAATTTTATTATCGTCTGAGGTTATGATTGCTAGCTTACATATAAGATATGGTTCAATTTCGTTTAGCCGTTTGAAAAAAATATTTCAAAATTTTTAACCTTATGTTAACTGTTCTAGTGCCAAGTATTAAGTACCAGTTTGCGTTATAGAAGATAAATGAAAATTAAATCATCGTCTGAGGTTATGAATGCTAGCTTATATATAAAATTTGGTTCATTTTGGTTGAGCCGTTCGTAAAAAATTATTCTAAATTTTAATCCATGTTACTGTTTTAGTGTCAAGTATAAAGTGCCACTTCGCGTTATAGTAGATATATGAAATTTTTTTTATCGTCTGAGGTTATGATTGCTAGCTTATTTATAAGATTTGGTTCAATTTGGTTGAGCCGTTCGAAAAAAATATTTCAAAATTTTAAACCATATGGTACTGTTCTAGTGCCAAGTATGAAGTACCAGTTTGCGTTATAGTAGATGAATGAAAATTAAATCATCGTCTGTGGTTATGAATGCTAGCTTATATGTAAAATTTGGTTCATTTTGGTTGAGCCGTTACAAAAAAATTATTCAAAATTTTAATCCATATGTTACTGTTCTAGTGTGAAGTATAAAGTACCACTTCGCGTTATAGTAGATGAATGAAAATTAATTCATCGTCTGAGGTTATGAATGCTAGCTTATATATAAAATTTGGTTCAATTTTATTGAGACGTTCGAAATAAATATTTCAAAATTTTAATCCATGTTACTGTTCTAGTGTCAAGTATAAAGTACCACTTCGCGTTATAGTAGATATATGAAAATTTTTTCATCGTCTGAGGTTATGATTGCTAGCTCATATATAAGATTTTTTTCAATTTTATTGAACCGTTCGAAAAAAATATTTCAAAATTTTAAACCATATGTTACTGATCTAGTGCCAAGTATGAAGTACCAGTTTGCGTTATAGTAGATGAATGAAAATTAAATCATCGTCTGAGGCTATGAATGCTAGCTTATATATAAAATTTGGTTCAATTTTATTTAGCCGTTCGAAAAAAATATTTCAAAATTTTAAACCATATGTTACTGTTCTAGTGCCAAGTATGAAGTACCAGTTTGCGTTATAGTAGATGAATGAAAATTAAATCATCATCTGAGGTTATGAATGCTAGCTTATATATAAAATTTGGTTCATTTTGGTTGAGCCGTTCGTAAAAAATTATTCAAAATTTTAATCCATGTTCCTGTTCTAGTGTCAAGTATAAAGTACCACTTCGCGTTATAGTAGATATATGAAAAATTTTTCATCGTCTGAGGTTATGATTGCTAGATTATATATAAGATTTGGTTCAATTTTATTGAGTCGTTCGAAAAAAATATTTCAAAATTTTAAACCATATGTTACTTACTGTTCTAGTGTCAAGTATGAAGTACCACTTCGCGTTATAGTAGATGAATGAAAATTTTATTATCGTCTGAGGTTATGATTGCTAGCTTATATATAAGATATGGTTCAATTTCGTTGAGCCGCTTGAAAAAAAATTTTCAAAATTTTTAACCATATGTTAACTGTTCTAGTGCCAAGTATTAAGTACCAGTTTGCGTTATAGTAGATGAATGAAAATTAAATTATCGTCTGAGGTTATGAATGATAGCTTATATATAAAATTTGGTTCATTTTGGTTGAGCCGTTCGTAAGAAATTATTCTAAATTTTAATCCATGTTACTGTTCTAGTGTCAAGTATAAAGTACCACTTCGCGTTATAGTAGATGTATGAAAATTTTTTCATCGTCTGAGGTTATGATTGCTAGCTTATTTATAAGATTTGGTTCATTTTGGTTGAGCTGTTCGTAAAAAATTATTCTTAATTTTAATCCATGTTACTGTTCTAGTGTCAAGTATAAAGTACCACTTCGCGTTATAGTAGATATATGAAAATTTTTTCATCGTCTGAAGTTATGATTGCTAGCTTATATATAAAATTTGGTTTAATTTGGTTGAGCCGTTTGAAAAAAATAATTCAAATATTTTATTCATATGTTAGTGTTCTAGTGCCAAGTATGAAGTACCCTCTCAACCATATTGAACCAAATCCTACATATAAGCAATCAAACATGACCTCAGACGATGATTTAATTTTCATTCATCTACTATAACGCAAACTGGTACTTCATACTTGGCACTAGAACAGTAACATATGTTTTAAAATTTTGAAATATTTTTTTCGAACGACTCAATAAAATTGAACCAAATCTTATGTATGAGCTAGCAATTACAACCTCAGAAGATGATAAAATTTTCATTCATCTACTATAACGCGAAGTGGCACTTCATAATTGACACTAGAACAGTAACAAATGG
Source organism: Pediacus dermestoides (assembly GCA_963942485.1). Taxonomy (NCBI): domain Eukaryota; kingdom Metazoa; phylum Arthropoda; class Insecta; order Coleoptera; family Cucujidae; genus Pediacus; species Pediacus dermestoides. Next base: position 11,346,898 of record OZ012630.1, on the reverse strand, counting down.
TTTAAATTTTTGGAATATTTTTTTCGAACGGCTCAACCAAATTGAACCAAATCTTATATATAAGCTAGCAATCATAACCTCAGACGATGATAAAATTTACATATATCTACTATAACGCAAACTGGTACTTCATACTTGGCACTATAACAGTAACATATGGTTTAAAATTTTGAATTTTTTTTAAACGGCTTAACCAAATTGAACCAAATTTTATATATGAGCTAGCATTCATAACCTCAGAAGAAGATTTAACTTTCATTCATCTACTATAACGCAAACTGGTACTTAATACTTGGCACTAGAACAGTTAACATACGGTTAAAAATTTTGAAATATTTTTTTCAAACGGCTTAACGAAAATGAACCATATCTTATATATAAGCTAGCAATCATAACCTAAGACGATAAAAAAATTTTCATTCATCTACTATAACGTGAAGTGGTACTTCATACTTGACACTAGAACAGTAACATACGGTTTAGAATTTTGAAATATTTTTTTCGAACGGCTCAATAAAATTGAACCAAATCTTATATATAAGCTAGCAATCATAACCTCAGACGATGAAGAAATTTTCATTCATCTACTATAACGCAAACTGGTACTTCTTACTTGGCACTAGAACAGTAACATATGGTTTAAAATTTTGAAATATTTTTTTCGAACGGCTCAATAAAATTGAACCAAATCTTATATATAAGCTAGCAATCATAACCTCAGACGATAATAAAATTTTCATTCATCTACCGTAACGCGAAGTGGTACTTCATACTTGACACTAGAACAGTATCATATGGTTTAAAATTTTGAAATATTTTTTTCGAACGGCTCAACCAAATTGAACAAAATCTTGTATATGAGCTAGCAATCATAACCTCAGACGAAGATAAAATTTTCATATATCTACTATAACGCAAACTGGTACTTCATACTTGGCACTAGAACAGTAACACATGGTTTAAAATTTTGAATTTTTTTTAAACGGCTTAAACAAATTGAACCAAATTTTATATTTAAGCTTGCATTCATCTCCTCAGACGTTGGTAAAAATGTCATTAATCTACTACAACGCAAAGCGCTACTATATACTTTAAAATGACGACTGCATATTTAGCGTTTTCAGCTCGAGATCTCTTCAATAATGATGCATAGCATAAAATACTACTTTGCGTTATAGTAGAATAATGAAAATTTTACCAATGTCTGAGGTGACGAATGAAAGCTTAAATATAAGATTTGGTACAATTTGGTTAAGCCGTTTAAAAAAAAAATTCAAAATTTTAAACCAAATGTTACAGTTCTAGTGGGTTAAAATTTTGATTTTACTTTTCAAACTGCACAACCAAAATGTACCAAATATTAAATATAAGTTAGCATTTATCCTCTCAGACGATAGTAAAAATTTCATGCATCTACTATAACGCAAAGTGTTACTTCATACTTGGCACTAAAACAGTACCATATGGTTTAAAATTTTGAATTTTTTTTCTTAAACGGCCCAACCAAATTGACCCATATCTTATATTTAAGCTTTCATTCGTCACCTCAGACATTGGTAAAATTTTCATTATTCTACTATAACGCAAAGTAGTATTTTATGCTAGACATCATTTTTGAAGAGATCTCGAGCTGAAAACGCTAAAAATGCAGTCGTCATTTTAAAGTATGTAGTAGCGCTTTGCGTTGTAGTAGATCAATGAAATTTTCACCAACGTCTGAGGTGATGAATGCAAGCTTAAATATATAATTTGGTTGGGCCATTTAAAAAAAAAATTCAAAATCTTAAACCATATGCTACTGTTCTAGTGCCAAGTATGAAGTACCAGATCGCGTTATAGTAGATGTATGAAAATTAAATCATCGTCTGAGGTTATGATTGTTACCTTATATATAAGATATGGTTCAATTTGGTTGAGCCGCTCGAAAAAAATATTTCAAAATTTTAAACCATATGTTACTGTTCTAGTGTCAAGTATGAAGTACCAGTTTGCGTTATAGTAGATGAATGAAAATTAAATCATCGTCTGAGGTTATGATTACTAGCTTATATATAAGATTTGGTTCAATTTGGTTGAGCCGTTCGAAAAAAATATTTCAAAATTTTAAACCATATGTTACTGTTCTAGTGTCAAGTATGAAGTACCACTTCGCGTTATAGTAGATGAATGAAAATTTTATTATCGTCTGAGGTTATGATTGCTAGCTTACATATAAGATATGGTTCAATTTCGTTTAGCCGTTTGAAAAAAATATTTCAAAATTTTTAACCTTATGTTAACTGTTCTAGTGCCAAGTATTAAGTACCAGTTTGCGTTATAGAAGATAAATGAAAATTAAATCATCGTCTGAGGTTATGAATGCTAGCTTATATATAAAATTTGGTTCATTTTGGTTGAGCCGTTCGTAAAAAATTATTCTAAATTTTAATCCATGTTACTGTTTTAGTGTCAAGTATAAAGTACCACTTCGCGTTATAGTAGATATATGAAATTTTTTTTATCGTCTGAGGTTATGATTGCTAGCTTATTAATAAGATTTGGTTCAATTTGGTTGAGCCGTTCGAAAAAAATATTTCAAAATTTTAAACCATATGGTACTGTTCTAGTGCCAAGTATGAAGTACCAGTTTGCGTTATAGTAGATGAATGAAAATTAAATCATCGTCTGAGGTTATGAATGCTAGCTTATATATAAAATTTGGTTCAATTTTATTCAGCCGTTAGAAAAAAGTATTTCAAAATTTTAAACCATATGTTACTGTTCTAGTGTCAAGTATGAAGTACCACTTCGCGTTATAGTAGATGAATGAAAATTTTATTATCGTCTGAGCTTATGATTGCTAGCTTATATATAAGATATGGTTCAATTTCGTTGAGCCGTTTGAAAAAAATATTTCAAAATTTTTAATCATATGTTAACTGTTCTATTGCCAAGTATGAAGTACCAGTTTGCGTTATAGTAGATGAATGAAAATTAAATCATCGTCTGAGGCTATGAATGCTAGCTTATATATAAAATTTGGTTCAATTTTATTTAGCCGTTCGAAAAAAATATTTCAAAATTTTAAACCATATGTTACTGTTCTAGTGCCAAGTATGAAGTACCAGTTTGCGTTATAGTAGATGAATGAAAATTAAATCATCATCTGAGGTTATGAATGCTAGCTTATATATAAAATTTGGTTCATTTTGGTTGAGCCGTTCGTAAAAAATTATTCAAAATTTTAATCCATGTTCCTGTTCTAGTGTCAAGTATAAAGTACCACTTCGCGTTATAGTAGATATATGAAAAATTTTTCATCGTCTGAGGTTATGATTGCTAGATTATATATAAGATTTGGTTCAATTTTATTGAGTCGTTCGAAAAAAATATTTCAAAATTTTAAACCATATGTTACTTACTGTTCTAGTGTCAAGTATGAAGTACCACTTCGCGTTATAGTAGATGAATGAAAATTTTATTATCGTCTGAGGTTATGATTGCTAGCTTATATATAAGATATGGTTCAATTTCGTTGAGCCGCTTGAAAAAAAATTTTCAAAATTTTTAACCATATGTTAACTGTTCTAGTGCCAAGTATTAAGTACCAGTTTGCGTTATAGTAGATGAATGAAAATTAAATTATCGTCTGAGGTTATGAATGATAGCTTATATATAAAATTTGGTTCATTTTGGTTGAGCCGTTCGTAAGAAATTATTCTAAATTTTAATCCATGTTACTGTTCTAGTGTCAAGTATAAAGTACCACTTCGCGTTATAGTAGATGTATGAAAATTTTTTCATCGTCTGAGGTTATGATTGCTAGCTTATTTATAAGATTTGGTTCATTTTGGTTGAGCTGTTCGTAAAAAATTATTCTAAATTTTAATCCATGTTACTGTTCTAGTGTCAAGTATAAAGTACCACTTCGCGTTATAGTAGATATATGAAAATTTTTTCATCGTCTGAAGTTATGATTGCTAGCTTATATATAAAATTTGGTTCAATTTGGTTGAGCCGTTTGAAAAAAATAATTCAAATATTTTATTCATATGTTAGTGTTCTAGTGCCAAGTATGAAGTACCCTCTCAACCATATTGAACCAAATCCTACATATAAGCAATCAAACATGACCTCAGACGATGATTTAATTTTCATTCATCTACTATAACGCAAACTGGTACTTCATACTTGGCACTAGAACAGTAACATATGTTTTAAAATTTTGAAATATTTTTTTCGAACGACTCAATAAAATTGAACCAAATCTTATGTATGAGCTAGCAATTACAACCTCAGAAGATGATAAAATTTTCATTCATCTACTATAACGCGAAGTGGCACTTCATAATTGACACTAGAACAGTAACAAATGGTTTAAATTTTTGGAATATTTTTTTCGAACGGCTCAACCAAATTGAACCAAATCTTATATATAAGCTAGCAATCATAACCTCAGACGATGATAAAATTTACATATATCTACTATAACGCAAACTGGTACTTCATACTTGGCACTATAACAGTAACATATGGTTTAAAATTTTGAATTTTTTTTAAACGGCTTAACCAAATTGAACCAAATTTTATATATGAGCTAGCATTCATAACCTCAGAAGAAGATTTAACTTTCATTCATCTACTATAACGCAAACTGGTACTTAATACTTGGCACTAGAACAGTTAACATACGGTTAAAAATTTTGAAATATTTTTTTCAAACGGCTTAACGAAAATGAACCATATCTTATATATAAGCTAGCAATCATAACCTAAGACGATAAAAAAATTTTCATTCATCTACTATAACGTGAAGTGGTACTTCATACTTGACACTAGAACAGTAACATACGGTTTAGAATTTTGAAATATTTTTTTCGAACGGCTCAATAAAATTGAACCAAATCTTATATATAAGCTAGCAATCATAACCTCAGACGATGAAGAAATTTTCATTCATCTACTATAACGCAAACTGGTACTTCTTACTTGGCACTAGAACAGTAACATATGGTTTAAAATTTTGAAATATTTTTTTCGAACGGCTCAATAAAATTGAACCAAATCTTATATATAAGCTAGCAATCATAACCTCAGACGATAATAAAATTTTCATTCATCTACCGTAACGCGAAGTGGTACTTCATACTTGACACTAGAACAGTATCATATGGTTTAAAATTTTGAAATATTTTTTTCGAACGGCTCAACCAAATTGAACAAAATCTTGTATATGAGCTAGCAATCATAACCTCAGACGAAGATAAAATTTTCATATATCTACTATAACGCAAACTGGTACTTCATACTTGGCACTAGAACAGTAACACATGGTTTAAAATTTTGAATTTTTTTTAAACGGCTTAAACAAATTGAACCAATTTTTATATTTAAGCTTGCATTCATCTCCTCAGACGTTGGTAAAAATGTCATTAATCTACTACAACGCAAAGCGCTACTATATACTTTAAAATGACGACTGCATATTTAGCGTTTTCAGCTCGAGATCTCTTCAATAATGATGCATAGCATAAAATACTACTTTGCGTTATAGTAGAATAATGAAAATTTTACCAATGTCTGAGGTGACGAATGAAAGCTTAAATATAAGATTTGGTACAATTTGGTTAAGCCGTTTAAAAAAAAAATTCAAAATTTTAAACCAAATGTTACAGTTCTAGTGGGTTAAAATTTTGATTTTAATTTTCAAACTGCACAACCAAAATGAACCAAATATTAAATATAAGTTAGCATTTATCCTCTCAGACGATAGTAAAAATTTCATGCATCTACTATAACGCAAAGTGTTACTTCATACTTGGCACTAAAACAGTACCATATGGTTTAAAATTTTGAATTTTTTTTCTTAAACGGCCCAACCAAATTGACCCAAATCTTATATTTAAGCTTTCATTCGTCACCTCAGACATTGGTAAAATTTTCATTATTCTACTATAACGCAAAGTAGTATTTTATGCTAGACATCATTTTTGAAGAGATCTCGAGCTGAAAACGCTAAAAATGCAGTCGTCATTTTAAAGTATGTAGTAGCGCTTTGCGTTGTAGTAGATCAATGAAATTTTCACCAACGTCTGAGGTGATGAATGCAAGCTTAAATATATAATTTGGTTGGGCCATTTAAGAAAAAAATTCAAAATCTTAAACCATATGCTACTGTTCTAGTGCCAAGTATGAAGTACCAGATCGCGTTATAGTAGATGTATGAAAATTAAATCATCGTCTGAGGTTATGATTGTTACCTTATATATAAGATATGGTTCAATTTGGTTGAGCCGCTCGAAAAAAATATTTCAAAATTTTAAACCATATGTTACTGTTCTAGTGCCAAGTATGAAGTACCAGTTTGCGTTATAGTAGATGAATGAAAATTAAATCATCATCTGAGGTTATGAATGCTAGCTTATATATAAAATTTGGTTCATTTTGGTTGAGCCGTTCGTAAAAAATTATTCAAAATTTTAATCCATGTTCCTGTTCTAGTGTCAAGTATAAAGTACCACTTCGCGTTATAGTAGATATATGAAAAATTTTTCATCGTCTGAGGTTATGATTGCTAGATTATATATAAGATTTGGTTCAATTTTATTGAGTCGTTCGAAAAAAATATTTCAAAATTTTAAACCATATGTTACTTACTGTTCTAGTGTCAAGTATGAAGTACCACTTCGCGTTATAGTAGATGAATGAAAATTTTATTATCGTCTGAGGTTATGATTGCTAGCTTATATATAAGATATGGTTCAATTTCGTTGAGCCGCTTGAAAAAAAATTTTCAAAATTTTTAACCATATGTTAACTGTTCTAGTGCCAAGTATTAAGTACCAGTTTGCGTTATAGTAGATGAATGAAAATTAAATTATCGTCTGAGGTTATGAATGATAGCTTATATATAAAATTTGGTTCATTTTGGTTGAGCCGTTCGTAAGAAATTATTCTAAATTTTAATCCATGTTACTGTTCTAGTGTCAAGTATAAAGTACCACTTCGCGTTATAGTAGATGTATGAAAATTTTTTCATCGTCTGAGGTTATGATTGCTAGCTTATTTATAAGATTTGGTTCATTTTGGTTGAGCTGTTCGTAAAAAATTATTCTAAATTTTAATCCATGTTACTGTTCTAGTGTCAAGTATAAAGTACCACTTCGCGTTATAGTAGATATATGAAAATTTTTTCATCGTCTGAAGTTATGATTGCTAGCTTATATATAAAATTTGGTTCAATTTGGTTGAGCCGTTTGAAAAAAATAATTCAAATATTTTATTCATATGTTAGTGTTCTAGTGCCAAGTATGAAGTACCCTCTCAACCATATTGAACCAAATCCTACATATAAGCAATCAAACATGACCTCAGACGATGATTTAATTTTCATTCATCTACTATAACGCAAACTGGTACTTCATACTTGGCACTAGAACAGTAACATATGTTTTAAAATTTTGAAATATTTTTTTCGAACGACTCAATAAAATTGAACCAAATCTTATGTATGAGCTAGCAATTACAACCTCAGAAGATGATAAAATTTTCATTCATCTACTATAACGCGAAGTGGCACTTCATAATTGACACTAGAACAGTAACAAATGGTTTAAATTTTTGGAATATTTTTTTCGAACGGCTCAACCAAATTGAACCAAATCTTATATATAAGCTAGCAATCATAACCTCAGACGATGATAAAATTTACATATATCTACTATAACGCAAACTGGTACTTCATACTTGGCACTATAACAGTAACATATGGTTTAAAATTTTGAATTTTTTTTAAACGGCTTAACCAAATTGAACCAAATTTTATATATGAGCTAGCATTCATAACCTCAGAAGAAGATTTAACTTTCATTCATCTACTATAACGCAAACTGGTACTTAATACTTGGCACTAGAACAGTTAACATACGGTTAAAAATTTTGAAATATTTTTTTCAAACGGCTTAACGAAAATGAACCATATCTTATATATAAGCTAGCAATCATAACCTAAGACGATAAAAAAATTTTCATTCATCTACTATAACGTGAAGTGGTACTTCATACTTGACACTAGAACAGTAACATACGGTTTAGAATTTTGAAATATTTTTTTCGAACGGCTCAATAAAATTGAACCAAATCTTATATATAAGCTAGCAATCATAACCTCAGACGATGAAGAAATTTTCATTCATCTACTATAACGCAAACTGGTACTTCTTACTTGGCACTAGAACAGTAACATATGGTTTAAAATTTTGAAATATTTTTTTCGAACGGCTCAATAAAATTGAACCAAATCTTATATATAAGCTAGCAATCATAACCTCAGACGATAATAAAATTTTCATTCATCTACCGTAACGCGAAGTGGTACTTCATACTTGACACTAGAACAGTATCATATGGTTTAAAATTTTGAAATATTTTTTTCGAACGGCTCAACCAAATTGAACAAAATCTTGTATATGAGCTAGCAATCATAACCTCAGACGAAGATAAAATTTTCATATATCTACTATAACGCAAACTGGTACTTCATACTTGGCACTAGAACAGTAACACATGGTTTAAAATTTTGAATTTTTTTTAAACGGCTTAAACAAATTGAACCAATTTTTATATTTAAGCTTGCATTCATCTCCTCAGACGTTGGTAAAAATGTCATTAATCTACTACAACGCAAAGCGCTACTATATACTTTAAAATGACGACTGCATATTTAGCGTTTTCAGCTCGAGATCTCTTCAATAATGATGCATAGCATAAAATACTACTTTGCGTTATAGTAGAATAATGAAAATTTTACCAATGTCTGAGGTGACGAATGAAAGCTTAAATATAAGATTTGGTACAATTTGGTTAAGCCGTTTAAAAAAAAAATTCAAAATTTTAAACCAAATGTTACAGTTCTAGTGGGTTAAAATTTTGATTTTAATTTTCAAACTGCACAACCAAAATGAACCAAATATTAAATATAAGTTAGCATTTATCCTCTCAGACGATAGTAAAAATTTCATGCATCTACTATAACGCAAAGTGTTACTTCATACTTGGCACTAAAACAGTACCATATGGTTTAAAATTTTGAATTTTTTTTCTTAAACGGCCCAACCAAATTGACCCAAATCTTATATTTAAGCTTTCATTCGTCACCTCAGACATTGGTAAAATTTTCATTATTCTACTATAACGCAAAGTAGTATTTTATGCTAGACATCATTTTTGAAGAGATCTCGAGCTGAAAACGCTAAAAATGCAGTCGTCATTTTAAAGTATGTAGTAGCGCTTTGCGTTGTAGTAGATCAATGAAATTTTCACCAACGTCTGAGGTGATGAATGCAAGCTTAAATATATAATTTGGTTGGGCCATTTAAGAAAAAAATTCAAAATCTTAAACCATATGCTACTGTTCTAGTGCCAAGTATGAAGTACCAGATCGCGTTATAGTAGATGTATGAAAATTAAATCATCGTCTGAGGTTATGATTGTTACCTTATATATAAGATATGGTTCAATTTGGTTGAGCCGCTCGAAAAAAATATTTCAAAATTTTAAACCATATGTTACTGTTCTAGTGTCAAGTATGAAGTACCAGTTTGCGTTATAGTAGATGAATGAAAATTAAATCATCGTCTGAGGTTATGATTGCTAGCTTATATATAAGATTTGGTTCAATTTGGTTGAGCCGTTCGAAAAAAATATTTCAAAATTTTAAACCATATGTTACTGTTCTAGTGTCAAGTATGAAGTACCACTTCGCGTTATAGTAGATGAATGAAAATTTTATTATCGTCTGAGGTTATGATTGCTAGCTTACATATAAGATATGGTTCAATTTCGTTTAGCCGTTTGAAAAAAATATTTCAAAATTTTTAACCTTATGTTAACTGTTCTAGTGCCAAGTATTAAGTACCAGTTTGCGTTATAGAAGATAAATGAAAATTAAATCATCGTCTGAGGTTATGAATGCTAGCTTATATATAAAATTTGGTTCATTTTGGTTGAGCCGTTCGTAAAAAATTATTCTAAATTTTAATCCATGTTACTGTTTTAGTGTCAAGTATAAAGTGCCACTTCGCGTTATAGTAGATATATGAAATTTTTTTTATCGTCTGAGGTTATGATTGCTAGCTTATTTATAAGATTTGGTTCAATTTGGTTGAGCCGTTCGAAAAAAATATTTCAAAATTTTAAACCATATGGTACTGTTCTAGTGCCAAGTATGAAGTACCAGTTTGCGTTATAGTAGATGAATGAAAATTAAATCATCGTCTGTGGTTATGAATGCTAGCTTATATGTAAAATTTGGTTCATTTTGGTTGAGCCGTTACAAAAAAATTATTCAAAATTTTAATCCATATGTTACTGTTCTAGTGTGAAGTATAAAGTACCACTTCGCGTTATAGTAGATGAATGAAAATTAATTCATCGTCTGAGGTTATGAATGCTAGCTTATATATAAAATTTGGTTCAATTTTATTGAGACGTTCGAAATAAATATTTCAAAATTTTAATCCATGTTACTGTTCTAGTGTCAAGTATAAAGTACCACTTCGCGTTATAGTAGATATATGAAAATTTTTTCATCGTCTGAGGTTATGATTGCTAGCTCATATATAAGATTTGGTTCAATTTTATTGAACCGTTCGAAAAAAATATTTCAAAATTTTAAACCATATGTTACTGATCTAGTGCCAAGTATGAAGTACCAGTTTGCGTTATAGTAGATGAATGAAAATTAAATCATCGTCTGAGCTTATGAATGCTAGCTTATATATAAAATTTGGTTCAATTTTATTCAGCCGTTAGAAAAAAATATTTCAAAATTTTAAACCATATGTTACTGTTCTAGTGTCAAGTATGAAGTACCACTTCGCGTTATAGTAGATGAATGAAAATTTTATTATCGTCTGAGCTTATGATTGCTAGCTTATATATAAGATATGGTTCAATTTCGTTGAGCCGTTTGAAAAAAATATTTCAAAATTTTTAATCATATGTTAACTGTTCTATTGCCAAGTATGAAGTACCAGTTTGCGTTATAGTAGATGAATGAAAATTAAATCATCGTCTGAGGCTATGAATGCTAGCTTATATATAAAATTTGGTTCAATTTTATTTAGCCGTTCGAAAAAAATATTTCAAAATTTTAAACCATATGTTACTGTTCTAGTGCCAAGTATGAAGTACCAGTTTGCGTTATAGTAGATGAATGAAAATTAAATCATCATCTGAGGTTATGAATGCTAGCTTATATATAAAATTTGGTTCATTTTGGTTGAGCCGTTCGTAAAAAAATATTCAAAATTTTAATCCATGTTCCTGTTCTAGTGTCAAGTATAAAGTACCACTTCGCGTTATAGTAGGTATATGAAAAATTTTTCATCGTCTGAGGTTATGATTGCTAGATTATATATAAGATTTGGTTCAATTTTATTGAGTCGTTCGAAAAAAATATTTCAAAATTTTAAACCATATGTTACTTACTGTTCTAGTGTCAAGTATGAAGTACCACTTCGCGTTATAGTAGATGAATGAAAATTTTATTATCGTCTGAGGTTATGATTGCTAGCTTATATATAAGATATGGTTCAATTTCGTTGAGCCGCTTGAAAAAAATTTTTCAAAATTTTTAACCATATGTTAACTGTTCTAGTGCCAAGTATTAAGTACCAGTTTGCGTTATAGTAGATGAATGAAAATTAAATTATCGTCTGAGGTTATGAATGATAGCTTATATATAAAATTTGGTTCATTTTGGTTGAGCCGTTCGTAAGAAATTATTCTAAATTTTAATCCATGTTACTGTTCTAGTGTCAAGTATAAAGTACCACTTCGCGTTATAGTAGATGTATGAAAATTTTTTCATCGTCTGAGGTTATGATTGCTAGCTTATTTATAAGATTTGGTTCATTTTGGTTGAGCTGTTCGTAAAAAATTATTCTAAATTTTAATCCATGTTACTGTTCTAGTGTCAAGTATAAAGTACCACTTCGCGTTATAGTAGATATATGAAAATTTTTTCATCGTCTGAGGTTATGATTGCTAGCTTATATATAAAATTTGGTTCAATTTGGTTGAGCCGTTTGAAAAAAATAATTCAAATATTTTATTCATATGTTAGTGTTCTAGTGCCAAGTATGAAGTACCCTCTCAACCATATTGAACCAAATCCTACATATAAGCAATCAAACATGACCTCAGACGATGATTTAATTTTCATTCATCTACTATAACGCAAACTGGTACTTCATACTTGGCACTAGAACAGTAACATATGTTTTAAAATTTTGAAATATTTTTTTCGAACGACTCAATAAAATTGAACCAAATCTTATGTATGAGCTAGCAATTACAACCTCAGAAGATGATAAAATTTTCATTCATCTACTATAACGCGAAGTGGCACTTCATAATTGACACTAGAACAGTAACAAATGGTTTAAATTTTTGGAATATTTTTTTCGAACGGCTCAACCAAATTGAACCAAATCTTATATATAAGCTAGCAATCATAACCTCAGACGATGATAAAATTTACATATATCTACTATAACGCAAACTGGTACTTCATACTTGGCACTATAACAGTAACATATGGTTTAAAATTTTGAATTTTTTTTAAACGGCTTAACCAAATTGAACCAAATTTTATATATGAGCTAGCATTCATAACCTCAGAAGAAGATTTAACTTTCATTCATCTACTATAACGCAAACTGGTACTTAATACTTGGCACTAGAACAGTTAACATACGGTTAAAAATTTTAAAATATTTTTTTCAAACGGCTTAACGAAAATGAACCATATCTTATATATAAGCTAGCAATCATAACCTCAGACGATGAAGAAATTTTCATTCATCTACTATAACGCAAACTGGTACTTCTTACTTGGCACTAGAACAGTAACATATGGTTTAAAATTTTGAAATATTTTTTTCGAACGGCTCAATAAAATTGAACCAAATCTTATATATAAGCTAGCAATCATAACCTCAGACGATAATAAAATTTTCATTCATCTACCGTAACGCGAAGTGGTACTTCATACTTGACACTAGAACAGTATCATATGGTTTAAAATTTTGAAATATTTTTTTCGAACGGCTCAACCAAATTGAACAAAATCTTGTATATGAGCTAGCAATCATAACCTCAGACGAAGATAAAATTTTCATATATCTACTATAACGCAAACTGGTACTTCATACTTGGCACTAGAACAGTAACACATGGTTTAAAATTTTGAATTTTTTTTAAACGGCTTAAACAAATTGAACCAATTTTTATATTTAAGCTTGCTTTCATCTCCTCAGACGTTGGTAAAAATGTCATTAATCTACTACAACGCAAAGCGCTACTATATACTTTAAAATGACGACTGCATATTTAGCGTTTTCAGCTCGAGATCTCTTCAATAATGATGCATAGCATAAAATACTACTTTGCGTTATAGTAGAATAATGAAAATTTTACCAATGTCTGAGGTGACGAATGAAAGCTTAAATATAAGATTTGGTACAATTTGGTTAAGCCGTTTAAAAAAAAAATTCAAAATTTTAAACCAAATGTTACAGTTCTAGTGGGTTAAAATTTTGATTTTAATTTTCAAACTGCACAACCAAAATGAACCAAATATTAAATATAAGTTAGCATTTATCCTCTCAGACGATAGTAAAAATTTCATGCATCTACTATAACGCAAAGTGTTACTTCATACTTGGCACTAAAACAGTACCATATGGTTTAAAATTTTGAATTTTTTTTCTTAAACGGCCCAACCAAATTGACCCAAATCTTATATTTAAGCTTTCATTCGTCACCTCAGACATTGGTAAAATTTTTATTATTCTACTATAACGCAAAGTAGTATTTTATGCTAGACATCATTTTTGAAGAGATCTCGAGCTGAAAACGCTAAAAATGCAGTCGTCATTTTAAAGTATGTAGTAGCGCTTTGCGTTGTAGTAGATCAATGAAATTTTCACCAACGTCTGAGGTGATGAATGCAAGCTTAAATATATAATTTGGTTGGGCCATTTAAGAAAAAAATTCAAAATCTTAAACCATATGCTACTGTTCTAGTGCCAAGTATGAAGTACCAGATCGCGTTATAGTAGATGTATGAAAATTAAATCATCGTCTGAGGTTATGATTGTTACCTTATATATAAGATATGGTTCAATTTGGTTGAGCCGCTCGAAAAAAATATTTCAAAATTTTAAACCATATGTTACTGTTCTAGTGTCAAGTATGAAGTACCAGTTTGCGTTATAGTAGATGAATGAAAATTAAATCATCGTCTGAGGTTATGATTGCTAGCTTATATATAAGATTTGGTTCAATTTGGTTGAGCCGTTCGAAAAAAATATTTCAAAATTTTAAACCATATGTTACTGTTCTAGTGTCAAGTATGAAGTACCACTTCGCGTTATAGTAGATGAATGAAAATTTTATTATCGTCTGAGGTTATGATTGCTAGCTTACATATAAGATATGGTTCAATTTCGTTTAGCCGTTTGAAAAAAATATTTCAAAATTTTTAACCTTATGTTAACTGTTCTAGTGCCAAGTATTAAGTACCAGTTTGCGTTATAGAAGATAAATGAAAATTAAATCATCGTCTGAGGTTATGAATGCTAGCTTATATATAAAATTTGGTTCATTTTGGTTGAGCCGTTCGTAAAAAATTATTCTAAATTTTAATCCATGTTACTGTTTTAGTGTCAAGTATAAAGTGCCACTTCGCGTTATAGTAGATATATGAAATTTTTTTTATCGTCTGAGGTTATGATTGCTAGCTTATTTATAAGATTTGGTTCAATTTGGTTGAGCCGTTCGAAAAAAATATTTCAAAATTTTAAACCATATGGTACTGTTCTAGTGCCAAGTATGAAGTACCAGTTTGCGTTATAGTAGATGAATGAAAATTAAATCATCGTCTGTGGTTATGAATGCTAGCTTATATGTAAAATTTGGTTCATTTTGGTTGAGCCGTTACAAAAAAATTATTCAAAATTTTAATCCATATGTTACTGTTCTAGTGTGAAGTATAAAGTACCACTTCGCGTTATAGTAGATGAATGAAAATTAATTCATCGTCTGAGGTTATGAATGCTAGCTTATATATAAAATTTGGTTCAATTTTATTGAGACGTTCGAAATAAATATTTCAAAATTTTAATCCATGTTACTGTTCTAGTGTCAAGTATAAAGTACCACTTCGCGTTATAGTAGATATATGAAAATTTTTTCATCGTCTGAGGTTATGATTGCTAGCTCATATATAAGATTTGGTTCAATTTTATTGAACTGTTCGAAAAAAATATTTCAAAATTTTAAACCATATGTTACTGATCTAGTGCCAAGTATGAAGTACCAGTTTGCGTTATAGTAGATGAATGAAAATTAAATCATCGTCTGAGCTTATGAATGCTAGCTTATATATAAAATTTGGTTCAATTTTATTCAGCCGTTAGAAAAAAATATTTCAAAATTTTAAACCATATGTTACTGTTCTAGTGTCAAGTATGAAGTACCACTTCGCGTTATAGTAGATGAATGAAAATTTTATTATCGTCTGAGCTTATGATTGCTAGCTTATATATAAGATATGGTTCAATTTCGTTGAGCCGTTTGAAAAAAATATTTCAAAATTTTTAATCATATGTTAACTGTTCTATTGCCAAGTATGAAGTACCAGTTTGCGTTATAGTAGATGAATGAAAATTAAATCATCGTCTGAGGCTATGAATGCTAGCTTATATATAAAATTTGGTTCAATTTTATTTAGCCGTTCGAAAAAAATATTTCAAAATTTTAAACCATATGTTACTGTTCTAGTGCCAAGTATGAAGTACCAGTTTGCGTTATAGTAGATGAATGAAAATTAAATCATCATCTGAGGTTATGAATGCTAGCTTATATATAAAATTTGGTTCATTTTGGTTGAGCCGTTCGTAAAAAATTATTCAAAATTTTAATCCATGTTCCTGTTCTAGTGTCAAGTATAAAGTACCACTTCGCGTTATAGTAGATATATGAAAAATTTTTCATCGTCTGAGGTTATGATTGCTACATTATATATAAGATTTGGTTCAATTTTATTGAGTCGTTCGAAAAAAATATTTCAAAATTTTAAACCATATGTTACTTACTGTTCTAGTGTCAAGTATGAAGTACCACTTCGCGTTATAGTAGATGAATGAAAATTTTATTATCGTCTGAGGTTATGATTGCTAGCTTATATATAAGATATGGTTCAATTTCGTTGAGCCGCTTGAAAAAAAATTTTCAAAATTTTTAACCATATGTTAACTGTTCTAGTGCCAAGTATTAAGTACCAGTTTGCGTTATAGTAGATGAATGAAAATTAAATTATCGTCTGAGGTTATGAATGATAGCTTATATATAAAATTTGGTTCATTTTGGTTGAGCCGTTCGTAAGAAATTATTCTAAATTTTAATCCATGTTACTGTTCTAGTGTCAAGTATAAAGTACCACTTCGCGTTATAGTAGATGTATGAAAATTTTTTCATCGTCTGAGGTTATGATTGCTAGCTTATTTATAAGATTTGGTTCATTTTGGTTGAGCTGTTCGTAAAAAATTATTCTAAATTTTAATCCATGTTACTGTTCTAGTGTCAAGTATTAAAGTACCACTTCGCGTTATAGTAGATATATGAAAATTTTTTCATCGTCTGAGGTTATGATTGCTAGCTTATATATAAAATTTGGTTCAATTTGGTTGAGCCGTTTGAAAAAAATAATTCAAATATTTTATTCATATGTTAGTGTTCTAGTGCCAAGTATGAAGTACCCTCTCAACCATATTGAACCAAATCCTACATATAAGCAATCAAACATGACCTCAGACGATGATTTAATTTTCATTCATCTACTATAACGCAAACTGGTACTTCATACTTGGCACTAGAACAGTAACATATGTTTTAAAATTTTGAAATATTTTTTTCGAACGACTCAATAAAATTGAACCAAATCTTATATATGAGCTAGCAATTACAACCTCAGAAGATGATAAAATTTTCATTCATCTACTATAACGCGAAGTGGCACTTCATAATTGACACTAGAACAGTAACAAATGGTTTAAATTTTTGGAATATTTTTTTCGAACGGCTCAACCAAATTGAACCAAATCTTATATATAAGCTAGCAATCATAACCTCAGACGATGATAAAATTTACATATATCTACTATAACGCAAACTGGTACTTCATACTTGGCACTATAACAGTAACATATGGTTTAAAATTTTGAATTTTTTTTAAACGGCTTAACCAAATTGAACCAAATTTTATATATGAGCTAGCATTCATAACCTCAGAAGATGATTTAATTTTCATTCATCTACTATAACGCAAACTGGTACTTAATACTTGGCACTAGAACAGTTAACATACGGTTAAAAATTTTGAAATATTTTTTTCAAACGGCTTAACGAAAATGAACCATATCTTATATATAAGCTAGCAATCATAACCTAAGACGATAAAAAAATTTTCATTCATCTACTATAACGTGAAGTGGTACTTCATACTTGACACTAGAACAGTAACATACGGTTTAGAATTTTGAAATATTTTTTTCGAACGGCTCAATAAAATTGAACCAAATCTTATATATAAGCTAGCAATCATAACATCAGACGATGAAGAAATTTTCATTCATCTACTATAACGCAAACTGGTACTTCTTACTTGGCACTAGAACAGTAACATATGGTTTAAAATTTTGAAATATTTTTTTCGAACGGCTCAATAAAATTGAACCAAATCTTATATATAAGCTAGCAATCATAACCTCAGACGATAATAAAATTTTCATTCATCTACCGTAACGCGAAGTGGTACTTCATACTTGACACTAGAACAGTATCATATGGTTTAAAATTTTGAAATATTTTTTTCGAACGGCTCAACCAAATTGAACAAAATCTTGTATATGAGCTAGCAATCATAACCTCAGACGAAAATAAAATTTACATATATCTACTATAACGCAAACTGGTACTTCATACTTGGCACTATAACAGTAACATATGGTTTAAAATTTTGAATTTTTTTTAAACGGCTTAACCAAATTGAACCAAATTTTATATATGAGCTAGCATTCATAACCTCAGAAGAAGATTTAACTTTCATTCATCTACTATAACGCAAACTGGTACTTAATACTTGGCACTAGAACAGTTAACATACGGTTAAAAATTTTAAAATATTTTTTTCAAACGGCTTAACGAAAATGAACCATATCTTATATATAAGCTAGCAATCATAACCTCAGACGATGAAGAAATTTTCATTCATCTACTATAACGCAAACTGGTACTTCTTACTTGGCACTAGAACAGTAACATATGGTTTAAAATTTTGAAATATTTTTTTCGAACGGCTCAATAAAATTGAACCAAATCTTATATATAAGCTAGCAATCATAACCTCAGACGATAATAAAATTTTCATTCATCTACCGTAACGCGAAGTGGTACTTCATACTTGACACTAGAACAGTATCATATGGTTTAAAATTTTGAAATATTTTTTTCGAACGGCTCAACCAAATTGAACAAAATCTTGTATATGAGCTAGCAATCATAACCTCAGACGAAGATAAAATTTTCATATATCTACTATAACGCAAACTGGTACTTCATACTTGGCACTAGAACAGTAACACATGGTTTAAAATTTTGAATTTTTTTTAAACGGCTTAAACAAATTGAACCAATTTTTATATTTAAGCTTGCATTCATCTCCTCAGACGTTGGTAAAAATGTCATTAATCTACTACAACGCAAAGCGCTACTATATACTTTAAAATGACGACTGCATATTTAGCGTTTTCAGCTCGAGATCTCTTCAATAATGATGCATAGCATAAAATACTACTTTGCGTTATAGTAGAATAATGAAAATTTTACCAATGTCTGAGGTGACGAATGAAAGCTTAAATATAAGATTTGGTACAATTTGGTTAAGCCGTTTAAAAAAAAAATTCAAAATTTTAAACCAAATGTTACAGTTCTAGTGGGTTAAAATTTTGATTTTAATTTTCAAACTGCACAACCAAAATGAACCAAATATTAAATATAAGTTAGCATTTATCCTCTCAGACGATAGTAAAAATTTCATGCATCTACTATAACGCAAAGTGTTACTTCATACTTGGCACTAAAACAGTACCATATGGTTTAAAATTTTGAATTTTTTTTCTTAAACGGCCCAACCAAATTGACCCAAATCTTATATTTAAGCTTTCATTCGTCACCTCAGACATTGGTAAAATTTTTATTATTCTACTATAACGCAAAGTAGTATTTTATGCTAGACATCATTTTTGAAGAGATCTCGAGCTGAAAACGCTAAAAATGCAGTCGTCATTTTAAAGTATGTAGTAGCGCTTTGCGTTGTAGTAGATCAATGAAATTTTCACCAACGTCTGAGGTGATGAATGCAAGCTTAAATATATAATTTGGTTGGGCCATTTAAGAAAAAAATTCAAAATCTTAAACCATATGCTACTGTTCTAGTGCCAAGTATGAAGTACCAGATCGCGTTATAGTAGATGTATGAAAATTAAATCATCGTCTGAGGTTATGATTGTTACCTTATATATAAGATATGGTTCAATTTGGTTGAGCCGCTCGAAAAAAATATTTCAAAATTTTAAACCATATGTTACTGTTCTAGTGTCAAGTATGAAGTACCAGTTTGCGTTATAGTAGATGAATGAAAATTAAATCATCGTCTGAGGTTATGATTGCTAGCTTATATATAAGATTTGGTTCAATTTGGTTGAGCCGTTCGAAAAAAATATTTCAAAATTTTAAACCATATGTTACTGTTCTAGTGTCAAGTATGAAGTACCACTTCGCGTTATAGTAGATGAATGAAAATTTTATTATCGTCTGAGGTTATGATTGCTAGCTTACATATAAGATATGGTTCAATTTCGTTTAGCCGTTTGAAAAAAATATTTCAAAATTTTTAACCTTATGTTAACTGTTCTAGTGCCAAGTATTAAGTACCAGTTTGCGTTATAGAAGATAAATGAAAATTAAATCATCGTCTGAGGTTATGAATGCTAGCTTATATATAAAATTTGGTTCATTTTGGTTGAGCCGTTCGTAAAAAATTATTCTAAATTTTAATCCATGTTACTGTTTTAGTGTCAAGTATAAAGTGCCACTTCGCGTTATAGTAGATATATGAAATTTTTTTTATCGTCTGAGGTTATGATTGCTAGCTTATTTATAAGATTTGGTTCAATTTGGTTGAGCCGTTCGAAAAAAATATTTCAAAATTTTAAACCATATGGTACTGTTCTAGTGCCAAGTATGAAGTACCAGTTTGCGTTATAGTAGATGAATGAAAATTAAATCATCGTCTGTGGTTATGAATGCTAGCTTATATGTAAAATTTGGTTCATTTTGGTTGAGCCGTTACAAAAAAATTATTCAAAATTTTAATCCATATGTTACTGTTCTAGTGTGAAGTATAAAGTACCACTTCGCGTTATAGTAGATGAATGAAAATTAATTCATCGTCTGAGGTTATGAATGCTAGCTTATATATAAAATTTGGTTCAATTTTATTGAGACGTTCGAAATAAATATTTCAAAATTTTAATCCATGTTACTGTTCTAGTGTCAAGTATAAAGTACCACTTCGCGTTATAGTAGATATATGAAAATTTTTTCATCGTCTGAGGTTATGATTGCTAGCTCATATATAAGATTTGGTTCAATTTTATTGAACTGTTCGAAAAAAATATTTCAAAATTTTAAACCATATGTTACTGATCTAGTGCCAAGTATGAAGTACCAGTTTGCGTTATAGTAGATGAATGAAAATTAAATCATCGTCTGAGCTTATGAATGCTAGCTTATATATAAAATTTGGTTCAATTTTATTCAGCCGTTAGAAAAAAATATTTCAAAATTTTAAACCATATGTTACTGTTCTAGTGTCAAGTATGAAGTACCACTTCGCGTTATAGTAGATGAATGAAAATTTTATTATCGTCTGAGCTTATGATTGCTAGCTTATATATAAGATATGGTTCAATTTCGTTGAGCCGTTTGAAAAAAATATTTCAAAATTTTTAATCATATGTTAACTGTTCTATTGCCAAGTATGAAGTACCAGTTTGCGTTATAGTAGATGAATGAAAATTAAATCATCGTCTGAGGCTATGAATGCTAGCTTATATATAAAATTTGGTTCAATTTTATTTAGCCGTTCGAAAAAAATATTTCAAAATTTTAAACCATATGTTACTGTTCTAGTGCCAAGTATGAAGTACCAGTTTGCGTTATAGTAGATGAATGAAAATTAAATCATCATCTGAGGTTATGAATGCTAGCTTATATATAAAATTTGGTTCATTTTGGTTGAGCCGTTCGTAAAAAATTATTCAAAATTTTAATCCATGTTCCTGTTCTAGTGTCAAGTATAAAGTACCACTTCGCGTTATAGTAGATATATGAAAAATTTTTCATCGTCTGAGGTTATGATTGCTACATTATATATAAGATTTGGTTCAATTTTATTGAGTCGTTCGAAAAAAATATTTCAAAATTTTAAACCATATGTTACTTACTGTTCTAGTGTCAAGTATGAAGTACCACTTCGCGTTATAGTAGATGAATGAAAATTTTATTATCGTCTGAGGTTATGATTGCTAGCTTATATATAAGATATGGTTCAATTTCGTTGAGCCGCTTGAAAAAAAATTTTCAAAATTTTTAACCATATGTTAACTGTTCTAGTGCCAAGTATTAAGTACCAGTTTGCGTTATAGTAGATGAATGAAAATTAAATTATCGTCTGAGGTTATGAATGATAGCTTATATATAAAATTTGGTTCATTTTGGTTGAGCCGTTCGTAAGAAATTATTCTAAATTTTAATCCATGTTACTGTTCTAGTGTCAAGTATAAAGTACCACTTCGCGTTATAGTAGATGTATGAAAATTTTTTCATCGTCTGAGGTTATGATTGCTAGCTTATTTATAAGATTTGGTTCATTTTGGTTGAGCTGTTCGTAAAAAATTATTCTAAATTTTAATCCATGTTACTGTTCTAGTGTCAAGTATTAAAGTACCACTTCGCGTTATAGTAGATATATGAAAATTTTTTCATCGTCTGAGGTTATGATTGCTAGCTTATATATAAAATTTGGTTCAATTTGGTTGAGCCGTTTGAAAAAAATAATTCAAATATTTTATTCATATGTTAGTGTTCTAGTGCCAAGTATGAAGTACCCTCTCAACCATATTGAACCAAATCCTACATATAAGCAATCAAACATGACCTCAGACGATGATTTAATTTTCATTCATCTACTATAACGCAAACTGGTACTTCATACTTGGCACTAGAACAGTAACATATGTTTTAAAATTTTGAAATATTTTTTTCGAACGACTCAATAAAATTGAACCAAATCTTATATATGAGCTAGCAATTACAACCTCAGAAGATGATAAAATTTTCATTCATCTACTATAACGCGAAGTGGCACTTCATAATTGACACTAGAACAGTAACAAATGGTTTAAATTTTTGGAATATTTTTTTCGAACGGCTCAACCAAATTGAACCAAATCTTATATATAAGCTAGCAATCATAACCTCAGACGATGATAAAATTTACATATATCTACTATAACGCAAACTGGTACTTCATACTTGGCACTATAACAGTAACATATGGTTTAAAATTTTGAATTTTTTTTAAACGGCTTAACCAAATTGAACCAAATTTTATATATGAGCTAGCATTCATAACCTCAGAAGATGATTTAATTTTCATTCATCTACTATAACGCATACTGGTACTTAATACTTGGCACTAGAACAGTTAACATACGGTTAAAAATTTTGAAATATTTTTTTCAAACGGCTTAACGAAAATGAACCATATCTTATATATAAGCTAGCAATCATAACCTAAGACGATAAAAAAATTTTCATTCATCTACTATAACGTGAAGTGGTACTTCATACTTGACACTAGAACAGTAACATACGGTTTAGAATTTTGAAATATTTTTTTCGAACGGCTCAATAAAATTGAACCAAATCTTATATATAAGCTAGCAATCATAACATCAGACGATGAAGAAATTTTCATTCATCTACTATAACGCAAACTGGTACTTCTTACTTGGCACTAGAACAGTAACATATGGTTTAAAATTTTGAAATATTTTTTTCGAACGGCTCAATAAAATTGAACCAAATCTTATATATAAGCTAGCAATCATAACCTCAGACGATAATAAAATTTTCATTCATCTACCGTAACGCGAAGTGGTACTTCATACTTGACACTAGAACAGTATCATATGGTTTAAAATTTTGAAATATTTTTTTCGAACGGCTCAACCAAATTGAACAAAATCTTGTATATGAGCTAGCAATCATAACCTCAGACGAAGATAAAATTTTCATATATCTACTATAACGCAAACTGGTACTTCATACTTGGCACTAGAACAGTAACACATGGTTTAAAATTTTGAATTTTTTTTAAACGGCTTAAACAAATTGAACCAAATTTTATATTTAAGCTTGCATTCATCTCCTCAGACGTTGGTAAAAATGTCATTAATCTACTACAACGCAAAGCGCTACTATATACTTTAAAATGACGACTGCATATTTAGCGTTTTCAGCTCGAGATCTCTTCAATAATGATGCATAGCATAAAATACTACTTTGCGTTATAGTAGAATAATGAAAATTTTACCAATGTCTGAGGTGACGAATGAAAGCTTAAATATAAGATTTGGTACAATTTGGTTAAGCCGTTTAAAAAAAAAATTCAAAATTTTAAACCAAATGTTACAGTTCTAGTGGGTTAAAATTTTGATTTTAATTTTCAAACTGCACAACCAAAATGAACCAAATATTAAATATAAGTTAGCATTTATCCTCTCAGACGATAGTAAAAATTTCATGCATCTACTATAACGCAAAGTGTTACTTCATACTTGGCACTAAAACAGTACCATATGGTTTAAAATTTTGAATTTTTTTTCTTAAACGGCCCAACCAAATTGACCCAAATCTTATATTTAAGCTTTCATTCGTCAC
The DNA here is from genome assembly GCA_963942485.1 of Pediacus dermestoides. NCBI lineage: Eukaryota > Metazoa > Arthropoda > Insecta > Coleoptera > Cucujidae > Pediacus > Pediacus dermestoides. The sequence continues at coordinate 11,322,784 of OZ012630.1, read as the reverse complement.
CTCAGACATTGGTAAAATTTTCATTATTCTACTATAACGCAAAGTAGTATTTTATGCTAGACATCATTTTTGAAGAGATCTCGAGCTGAAAACGCTAAAAATGCAGTCGTCATTTTAAAGTATGTAGTAGCGCTTTGCGTTGTAGTAGATCAATGAAATTTTCACCAACGTCTGAGGTGATGAATGCAAGCTTAAATATATAATTTGGTTGGGCCATTTAAGAAAAAAATTCAAAATCTTAAACCATATGCTACTGTTCTAGTGCCAAGTATGAAGTACCAGATCGCGTTATAGTAGATGTATGAAAATTAAATCATCGTCTGAGGTTATGATTGTTACCTTATATATAAGATATGGTTCAATTTGGTTGAGCCGCTCGAAAAAAATATTTCAAAATTTTAAACCATATGTTACTGTTCTAGTGTCAAGTATGAAGTACCAGTTTGCGTTATAGTAGATGAATGAAAATTAAATCATCGTCTGAGGTTATGATTGCTAGCTTATATATAAGATTTGGTTCAATTTGGTTGAGCCGTTCGAAAAAAATATTTCAAAATTTTAAACCATATGTTACTGTTCTAGTGTCAAGTATGAAGTACCACTTCGCGTTATAGTAGATGAATGAAAATTTTATTATCGTCTGAGGTTATGATTGCTAGCTTACATATAAGATATGGTTCAATTTCGTTTAGCCGTTTGAAAAAAATATTTCAAAATTTTTAACCTTATGTTAACTGTTCTAGTGCCAAGTATTAAGTACCAGTTTGCGTTATAGAAGATAAATGAAAATTAAATCATCGTCTGAGGTTATGAATGCTAGCTTATATATAAAATTTGGTTCATTTTGGTTGAGCCGTTCGTAAAAAATTATTCTAAATTTTAATCCATGTTACTGTTTTAGTGTCAAGTATAAAGTGCCACTTCGCGTTATAGTAGATATATGAAATTTTTTTTATCGTCTGAGGTTATGATTGCTAGCTTATTTATAAGATTTGGTTCAATTTGGTTGAGCCGTTCGAAAAAAATATTTCAAAATTTTAAACCATATGGTACTGTTCTAGTGCCAAGTATGAAGTACCAGTTTGCGTTATAGTAGATGAATGAAAATTAAATCATCGTCTGTGGTTATGAATGCTAGCTTATATGTAAAATTTGGTTCATTTTGGTTGAGCCGTTACAAAAAAATTATTCAAAATTTTAATCCATATGTTACTGTTCTAGTGTGAAGTATAAAGTACCACTTCGCGTTATAGTAGATGAATGAAAATTAATTCATCGTCTGAGGTTATGATTGCTAGCTTATATATAAAATTTGGTTCAATTTTATTGAGACGTTCGAAATAAATATTTCAAAATTTTAATCCATGTTACTGTTCTAGTGTCAAGTATAAAGTACCACTTCGCGTTATAGTAGATATATGAAAATTTTTTCATCGTCTGAGGTTATGATTGCTAGCTCATATATAAGATTTGGTTCAATTTTATTGAACCGTTCGAAAAAAATATTTCAAAATTTTAAACCATATGTTACTGATCTAGTGCCAAGTATGAAGTACCAGTTTGCGTTATAGTAGATGAATGAAAATTAAATCATCGTCTGAGCTTATGAATGCTAGCTTATATATAAAATTTGGTTCAATTTTATTCAGCCGTTAGAAAAAAATATTTCAAAATTTTAAACCATATGTTACTGTTCTAGTGTCAAGTATGAAGTACCACTTCGCGTTATAGTAGATGAATGAAAATTTTATTATCGTCTGAGCTTATGATTGCTAGCTTATATATAAGATATGGTTCAATTTCGTTGAGCCGTTTGAAAAAAATATTTCAAAATTTTTAATCATATGTTAACTGTTCTATTGCCAAGTATGAAGTACCAGTTTGCGTTATAGTAGATGAATGAAAATTAAATCATCGTCTGAGGCTATGAATGCTAGCTTATATATAAAATTTGATTCAATTTTATTTAGCCGTTCGAAAAAAATATTTCAAAATTTTAAACCATATGTTACTGTTCTAGTGCCAAGTATGAAGTACCAGTTTGCGTTATAGTAGATGAATGAAAATTAAATCATCATCTGAGGTTATGAATGCTAGCTTATATATAAAATTTGGTTCATTTTGGTTGAGCCGTTCGTAAAAAATTATTCAAAATTTTAATCCATGTTCCTGTTCTAGTGTCAAGTATAAAGTACCACTTCGCGTTATAGTAGATATATGAAAAATTTTTCATCGTCTGAGGTTATGATTGCTACATTATATATAAGATTTGGTTCAATTTTATTGAGTCGTTCGAAAAAAATATTTCAAAATTTTAAACCATATGTTACTTACTGTTCTAGTGTCAAGTATGAAGTACCACTTCGCGTTATAGTAGATGAATGAAAATTTTATTATCGTCTGAGGTTATGATTGCTAGCTTATATATAAGATATGGTTCAATTTCGTTGAGCCGCTTGAAAAAAAATTTTCAAAATTTTTAACCATATGTTAACTGTTCTAGTGCCAAGTATTAAGTACCAGTTTGCGTTATAGTAGATGAATGAAAATTAAATTATCGTCTGAGGTTATGAATGATAGCTTATATATAAAATTTGGTACATTTTGGTTGAGCCGTTCGTAAGAAATTATTCTAAATTTTAATCCATGTTACTGTTCTAGTGTCAAGTATAAAGTACCACTTCGCGTTATAGTAGATGTATGAAAATTTTTTCATCGTCTGAGGTTATGATTGCTAGCTTATTTATAAGATTTGGTTCATTTTGGTTGAGCTGTTCGTAAAAAATTATTCTAAATTTTTAACCATATGTTAACTGTTCTAGTGCCAAGTATTAAGTACCAGTTTGCGTTATAGTAGATATATGAAAATTAAATTATCGTCTGAGGTTATGATTGCTAGCTTATATATAAAATTTGGTTCAATTTGGTTGAGCCGTTTGAAAAAAATAATTCAAATATTTTATTCATATGTTAGTGTTCTAGTGCCAAGTATGAAGTACCCTCTCAACCATATTGAACCAAATCCTACATATAAGCAATCAAACATGACCTCAGACGATGATTTAATTTTCATTCATCTACTATAACGCAAACTGGTACTTCATACTTGGCACTAGAACAGTAACATATGTTTTAAAATTTTGAAATATTTTTTTCGAACGACTCAATAAAATTGAACCAAATCTTATATATGAGCTAGCAATTACAACCTCAGAAGATGATAAAATTTTCATTCATCTACTATAACGCGAAGTGGCACTTCATAATTGACACTAGAACAGTAACAAATGGTTTAAATTTTTGGAATATTTTTTTCGAACGGCTCAACCAAATTGAACCAAATCTTATATATAAGCTAGCAATCATAACCTCAGACGATGATAAAATTTACATATATCTACTATAACGCAAACTGGTACTTCATACTTGGCACTATAACAGTAACATATGGTTTAAAATTTTGAATTTTTTTTAAACGGCTTAACCAAATTGAACCAAATTTTATATATGAGCTAGCATTCATAACCTCAGAAGATGATTTAATTTTCATTCATCTACTATAACGCAAACTGGTACTTAATACTTGGCACTAGAACAGTTAACATACGGTTAAAAATTTTGAAATATTTTTTTCAAACGGCTTAACGAAAATGAACCATATCTTATATATAAGCTAGCAATCATAACCTAAGACGATAAAAAAATTTTCATTCATCTACTATAACGTGAAGTGGTACTTCATACTTGACACTAGAACAGTAACATACGGTTTAGAATTTTGAAATATTTTTTTCGAACGGCTCAATAAAATTGAACCAAATCTTATATATAAGCTAGCAATCATAACCTCAGACGATGAAGAAATTTTCATTCATCTACTATAACGCAAACTGGTACTTCTTACTTGGCACTAGAACAGTAACATATGGTTTAAAATTTTGAAATATTTTTTTCGAACGGCTCAATAAAATTGAACCAAATCTTATATATAAGCTAGCAATCATAACCTCAGACGATAATAAAATTTTCATTCATCTACCGTAACGCGAAGTGGTACTTCATACTTGACACTAGAACAGTATCATATGGTTTAAAATTTTGAAATATTTTTTTCGAACGGCTCAACCAAATTGAACAAAATCTTGTATATGAGCTAGCAATCATAACCTCAGACGAAGATAAAATTTTCATATATCTACTATAACGCAAACTGGTACTTCATACTTGGCACTAGAACAGTAACACATGGTTTAAAATTTTGAATTTTTTTTAAACGGCTTAAACAAATTGAACCAAATTTTATATTTAAGCTTGCATTCATCTCCTCAGACGTTGGTAAAAATGTCATTAATCTACTACAACGCAAAGCGCTACTATATACTTTAAAATGACGACTGCATATTTAGCGTTTTCAGCTCGAGATCTCTTCAATAATGATGCATAGCATAAAATACTACTTTGCGTTATAGTAGAATAATGAAAATTTTACCAATGTCTGAGGTGACGAATGAAAGCTTAAATATAAGATTTGGTACAATTTGGTTAAGCCGTTTAAAAAAAAAATTCAAAATTTTAAACCAAATGTTACAGTTCTAGTGGGTTAAAATTTTGATTTTAATTTTCAAACTGCACAACCAAAATGAACCAAATATTAAATATAAGTTAGCATTTATCCTCTCAGACGATAGTAAAAATTTCATGCATCTACTATAACGCAAAGTGTTACTTCATACTTGGCACTAAAACAGTACCATATGGTTTAAAATTTTGAATTTTTTTTCTTAAACGGCCCAACCAAATTGACCCAAATCTTATATTTAAGCTTTCATTCGTCACCTCAGACATTGGTAAAATTTTCATTATTCTACTATAACGCAAAGTAGTATTTTATGCTAGACATCATTTTTGAAGAGATCTCGAGCTGAAAACGCTAAAAATGCAGTCGTCATTTTAAAGTATGTAGTTGCGCTTTGCGTTGTAGTAGATCAATGAAATTTTCACCAACGTCTGAGGTGATGAATGCAAGCTTAAATATATAATTTGGTTGGGCCATTTAAAAAAAAAATTCAAAATCTTAAACCATATGCTACTGTTCTAATGCCAAGTATGAAGTACCAGATCGCGTTATAGTAGATGTATGAAAATTAAATCATCGTCTGAGGTTATGATTGTTACCTTATATATAAGATATGGTTCAATTTGGTTGAGCCGCTCGAAAAAAATATTTCAAAATTTTAAACCATATGTTACTGTTCTAGTGTCAAGTATGAAGTACCAGTTTGCGTTATAGTAGATGAATGAAAATTAAATCATCGTCTGAGGTTATGATTACTAGCTTATATATAAGATTTGGTTCAATTTGGTTGAGCCGTTCGAAAAAAATATTTCAAAATTTTAAACCATATGTTACTGTTCTAGTGTCAAGTATGAAGTACCACTTCGCGTTATAGTAGATGAATGAAAATTTTATTATCGTCTGAGGTTATGATTGCTAGCTTACATATAAGATATGGTTCAATTTCGTTTAGCCGTTTGAAAAAAATATTTCAAAATTTTTAACCTTATGTTAACTGTTCTAGTGCCAAGTATTAAGTACCAGTCTGCGTTATAGAAGATAAATGAAAATTAAATCATCGTCTGAGGTTATGAATGCTAGCTTATATATAAAATTTGGTTCATTTTGGTTGAGCCGTTCGTAAAAAATTATTCTAAATTTTAATCCATGTTACTGTTTTAGTGTCAAGTATAAAGTACCACTTCGCGTTATAGTAGATATATGAAATTTTTTTTATCGTCTGAGGTTATGATTGCTAGCTTATTTATAAGATTTGGTTCAATTTGGTTGAGCCGTTCGAAAAAAATATTTCAAAATTTTAAACCATATGGTACTGTTCTAGTGCCAAGTATGAAGTACCAGTTTGCGTTATAGTAGATGATTGAAAATTAAATCATCGTCTGAGGTTATGATTGCTAGCTTATATATAAGATTTGGTTCAATTTGGTTGAGCCGTTCGAAAAAAATATTTCAAAATTTTAAACCATATGTTACTGTTCTAGTGTCAAGTATGAAGTGCCACTTCGCGTTATAGTAGATGAATGAAAATTTTATTATCGTCTGAGGTTATGATTGCTAGCTTACATATAAGATATGGTTCAATTTCGTTTAGCCGTTTGAAAAAAATATTTCAAAATTTTTAACCATATGTTAACTGTTCTAGTGCCAAGTATTAAGTATCAGTTTGCGTTATAGAAGATAAATGAAAATTAAATCATCGTCTGAGTTTATGAATGCTAGCTTATATATAAAATTTGGTTCATTTTGGTTGAGCCGTTCGTAAAAAATTATTCTAAATTTTAATCCATGTTACTGTTTTAGTGTCAAGTATAAAGTACCACTTCGCGTTATAGTAGATATATGAAATTTTTTTTATCGTCTGAGGTTATGATTGCTAGCTTATTTATAAGATTTGGTTCAATTTGGTTGAGCCGTTCGAAAAAAATATTTCAAAATTTTAAACCATATGGTACTGTTCTAGTGCCAAGTATGAAGTACTAGTTTGCGTTATAGTAGATGAATGAAAATTAAATCATCATCTGAGGTTATGAATGCTAGCTTATATATAAAATTTGGTTCATTTTGGTTGAGCCGTTCGTAAAAAATTATTCAAAATTTTAATCAATGTTCCTGTTCTAGTGTCAAGTATAAAGTACCACTTCGCGTTATAGTAGATATATGAAAAATTTTTCATCGTCTGAGGTTATGATTGCTACATTATATATAAGATTTGGTTCAATTTTATTGAGTCGTTCGAAAAAAATATTTCAAAATTTTAAACCATATGTTACTTACTGTTCTAGTGTCAAGTATGAAGTACCACTTCGCGTTATAGTAGATGAATGAAAATTTTATTATCGTCTGAGGTTATGATTGCTAGCTTATATATAAGATATGGTTCAATATCGTTGAGCCGCTTGAAAAAAAATTTTCAAAATTTTTAACCATATGTTAACTGTTCTAGTGCCAAGTATTAAGTACCAGTTTGCGTTATAGTAGATGAATGAAAATTAAATTATCGTCTGAGGTTATGAATGATAGCTTATATATAAAATTTGGTACATTTTGGTTGAGCCGTTCGTAAGAAATTATTCTAAATTTTAATCCATGTTACTGTTCTAGTGTCAAGTATAAAGTACCACTTCGCGTTATAGTAGATGTATGAAAATTTTTTCATCGTCTGAGGTTATGATTGCTAGCTTATTTATAAGATTTGGTTCATTTTGGTTGAGCTGTTCGTAAAAAATTATTCTAAATTTTTAACCATATGTTAACTGTTCTAGTGCCAAGTATTAAGTACCAGTTTGCGTTATAGTAGATATATGAAAATTAAATTATCGTCTGAGGTTATGATTGCTAGCTTATATATAAAATTTGGTTCAATTTGGTTGAGCCGTTTGAAAAAAATAATTCAAATATTTTATTCATATGTTAGTGTTCTAGTGCCAAGTATGAAGTACCCTCTCAACCATATTGAACCAAATCCTACATATAAGCAATCAAACATGACCTCAGACGATGATTTAATTTTCATTCATCTACTATAACGCAAACTGGTACTTCATACTTGGCACTAGAACAGTAACATATGTTTTAAAATTTTGAAATATTTTTTTCGAACGACTCAATAAAATTGAACCAAATCTTATATATGAGCTAGCAATTACAACCTCAGAAGATGATAAAATTTTCATTCATCTACTATAACGCGAAGTGGCACTTCATAATTGACACTAGAACAGTAACAAATGGTTTAAATTTTTGGAATATTTTTTTCGAACGGCTCAACCAAATTGAACCAAATCTTATATATAAGCTAGCAATCATAACCTCAGACGATGATAAAATTTACATATATCTACTATAACGCAAACTGGTACTTCATACTTGGCACTATAACAGTAACATATGGTTTAAAATTTTGAATTTTTTTTAAACGGCTTAACCAAATTGAACCAAATTTTATATATGAGCTAGCATTCATAACCTCAGAAGATGATTTAATTTTCATTCATCTACTATAACGCAAACTGGTACTTAATACTTGGCACTAGAACAGTTAACATACGGTTAAAAATTTTGAAATATTTTTTTCAAACGGCTTAACGAAAATGAACCATATCTTATATATAAGCTAGCAATCATAACCTAAGACGATAAAAAAATTTTCATTCATCTACTATAACGTGAAGTGGTACTTCATACTTGACACTAGAACAGTAACATACGGTTTAGAATTTTGAAATATTTTTTTCGAACGGCTCAATAAAATTGAACCAAATCTTATATATAAGCTAGCAATCATAACCTCAGACGATGAAGAAATTTTCATTCATCTACTATAACGCAAACTGGTACTTCTTACTTGGCACTAGAACAGTAACATATGGTTTAAAATTTTGAAATATTTTTTTCGAACGGCTCAATAAAATTGAACCAAATCTTATATATAAGCTAGCAATCATAACCTCAGACGATAATAAAATTTTCATTCATCTACCGTAACGCGAAGTGGTACTTCATACTTGACACTAGAACAGTATCATATGGTTTAAAATTTTGAAATATTTTTTTCGAACGGCTCAACCAAATTGAACAAAATCTTGTATATGAGCTAGCAATCATAACCTCAGACGAAGATAAAATTTTCATATATCTACTATAACGCAAACTGGTACTTCATACTTGGCACTAGAACAGTAACACATGGTTTAAAATTTTGAATTTTTTTTAAACGGCTTAAACAAATTGAACCAAATTTTATATTTAAGCTTGCATTCATCTCCTCAGACGTTGGTAAAAATGTCATTAATCTACTACAACGCAAAGCGCTACTATATACTTTAAAATGACGACTGCATATTTAGCGTTTTCAGCTCGAGATCTCTTCAATAATGATGCATAGCATAAAATACTACTTTGCGTTATAGTAGAATAATGAAAATTTTACCAATGTCTGAGGTGACGAATGAAAGCTTAAATATAAGATTTGGTACAATTTGGTTAAGCCGTTTAAAAAAAAAATTCAAAATTTTAAACCAAATGTTACAGTTCTAGTGGGTTAAAATTTTGATTTTAATTTTCAAACTGCACAACCAAAATGAACCAAATATTAAATATAAGTTAGCATTTATCCTCTCAGACGATAGTAAAAATTTCATGCATCTACTATAACGCAAAGTGTTACTTCATACTTGGCACTAAAACAGTACCATATGGTTTAAAATTTTGAATTTTTTTCTTAAACGGCCCAACCAAATTGACCCAAATCTTATATTTAAGCTTTCATTCGTCACCTCAGACATTGGTAAAATTTTCATTATTCTACTATAACGCAAAGTAGTATTTTATGCTAGACATCATTTTTGAAGAGATCTCGAGCTGAAAACGCTAAAAATGCAGTCGTCATTTTAAAGTATGTAGTTGCGCTTTGCGTTGTAGTAGATCAATGAAATTTTCACCAACGTCTGAGGTGATGAATGCAAGCTTAAATATATAATTTGGTTGGGCCATTTAAAAAAAAAATTCAAAATCTTAAACCATATGCTACTGTTCTAATGCCAAGTATGAAGTACCAGATCGCGTTATAGTAGATGTATGAAAATTAAATCATCGTCTGAGGTTATGATTGTTACCTTATATATAAGATATGGTTCAATTTGGTTGAGCCGCTCGAAAAAAATATTTCAAAATTTTAAACCATATGTTACTGTTCTAGTGTCAAGTATGAAGTACCAGTTTGCGTTATAGTAGATGAATGAAAATTAAATCATCGTCTGAGGTTATGATTACTAGCTTATATATAAGATTTGGTTCAATTTGGTTGAGCCGTTCGAAAAAAATATTTCAAAATTTTAAACCATATGTTACTGTTCTAGTGTCAAGTATGAAGTACCACTTCGCGTTATAGTAGATGAATGAAAATTTTATTATCGTCTGAGGTTATGATTGCTAGCTTACATATAAGATATGGTTCAATTTCGTTTAGCCGTTTGAAAAAAATATTTCAAAATTTTTAACCTTATGTTAACTGTTCTAGTGCCAAGTATTAAGTACCAGTCTGCGTTATAGAAGATAAATGAAAATTAAATCATCGTCTGAGGTTATGAATGCTAGCTTATATATAAAATTTGGTTCATTTTGGTAGAGCCGTTCGTAAAAAATTATTCTAAATTTTAATCCATGTTACTGTTTTAGTGTCAAGTATAAAGTACCACTTCGCGTTATAGTAGATATATGAAATTTTTTTTATCGTCTGAGGTTATGATTGCTAGCTTATTTATAAGATTTGGTTCAATTTGGTTGAGCCGTTCGAAAAAAATATTTCAAAATTTTAAACCATATGTTACTGTTCTAGTGTCAAGTATGAAGTACCAGTTTGCGTTATAGTAGATGATTGAAAATTAAATCATCGTCTGAGGTTATGATTGCTAGCTTATATATAAGATTTGGTTCAATTTGGTTGAGCCGTTCGAAAAAAATATTTCAAAATTTTAAACCATATGTTACTGTTCTAGTGTCAAGTATGAAGTGCCACTTCGCGTTATAGTAGATGAATGAAAATTTTATTATCGTCTGAGGTTATGATTGCTAGCTTACATATAAGATATGGTTCAATTTCGTTTAGCCGTTTGAAAAAAATATTTCAAAATTTTTAACCATATGTTAACTGTTCTAGTGCCAAGTATTAAGTATCAGTTTGCGTTATAGAAGATAAATGAAAATTAAATCATCGTCTGAGTTTATGAATGCTAGCTTATATATAAAATTTGGTTCATTTTGGTTGAGCCGTTCGTAAAAAATTATTCTAAATTTTAATCCATGTTACTGTTTTAGTGTCAAGTATAAAGTACCACTTCGCGTTATAGTAGATATATGAAATTTTTTTTATCGTCTGAGGTTATGATTGCTAGCTTATTTATAAGATTTGGTTCAATTTGGTTGAGCCGTTCGAAAAAAATATTTCAAAATTTTAAACCATATGGTACTGTTCTAGTGCCAAGTATGAAGTACCAGTTTGCGTTATAGTAGATGAATGAAAATTAAATCATCGTCTGTGGTTATGAATGCTAGCTTATATGTAAAATTTGGTTCATTTTGGTTGAGCCGTTAGAAAAAAATTATTCAAAATTTTAATCCATATGTTACTGTTCTAGTGTGAAGTATAAAGTACCACTTCGCGTTATAGTAGATGAATGAAAATTAATTCATCGTCTGAGGTTATGAATGCTAGCTTATATATAAAATTTGGTTCAATTTTATTGAGACGTTCGAAATAAATATTTCAAAATTTTAATCCATGTTACTGTTCTAGTGTCAAGTATAAAGTACCACTTCGCGTTATAGTAGATATATGAAAAATGTTTCATCGTCTGAGGTTATGATTGCTACATTATATATAAGATTTGGTTCAATTTTATTGAGTCGTTCGAAAAAAATATTTCAAAATTTTAAACCATATGTTACTTACTGTTCTAGTGTCAAGTATGAAGTACCACTTCGCGTTATAGTAGATGAATGAAAATTTTATTATCGTCTGAGGTTATGATTGCTAGCTTATATATAAGATATGGTTCAATTTCGTTGAGCCGCTTGAAAAAAAATTTTCAAAATTTTTAACCATATGTTAACTGTTCTAGTGCCAAGTATTAAGTACCAGTTTGCGTTATAGTAGATGAATGAAAATTAAATTATCGTCTGAGGTTATGAATGATAGCTTATATATAAAATTTGGTACATTTTGGTTGAGCCGTTCGTAAGAAATTATTCTAAATTTTAATCCATGTTACTGTTCTAGTGTCAAGTATAAAGTACCACTTCGCGTTATAGTAGATGTATGAAAATTTTTTCATCGTCTGAGGTTATGATTGCTAGCTTATTTATAAGATTTGGTTCATTTTGGTTGAGCTGTTCGTAAAAAATTATTCTAAATTTTTAACCATATGTTAACTGTTCTAGTGCCAAGTATTAAGTACCAGTTTGCGTTATAGTAGATATATGAAAATTAAATTATCGTCTGAGGTTATGATTGCTAGCTTATATATAAAATTTGGTTCAATTTGGTTGAGCCGTTTGAAAAAAATAATTCAAATATTTTATTCATATGTTAGTGTTCTAGTGCCAAGTATGAAGTACCCTCTCAACCATATTGAACCAAATCCTACATATAAGCAATCAAACATGACCTCAGACGATGATTTAATTTTCATTCATCTACTATAACGCAAACTGGTACTTCATACTTGGCACTAGAACAGTAACATATGTTTTAAAATTTTGAAATATTTTTTTCGAACGACTCAATAAAATTGAACCAAATCTTATATATGAGCTAGCAATTACAACCTCAGAAGATGATAAAATTTTCATTCATCTACTATAACGCGAAGTGGCACTTCATAATTGACACTAGAACAGTAACAAATGGTTTAAATTTTTGGAATATTTTTTTCGAACGGCTCAACCAAATTGAACCAAATCTTATATATAAGCTAGCAATCATAACCTCAGACGATGATAAAATTTACATATATCTACTATAACGCAAACTGGTACTTCATACTTGGCACTATAACAGTAACATATGGTTTAAAATTTTGAATTTTTTTTAAACGGCTTAACCAAATTGAACCAAATTTTATATATGAGCTAGCATTCATAACCTCAGAAGATGATTTAATTTTCATTCATCTACTATAACGCAAACTGGTACTTAATACTTGGCACTAGAACAGTTAACATACGGTTAAAAATTTTGAAATATTTTTTTCAAACGGCTTAACGAAAATGAACCATATCTTATATATAAGCTAGCAATCATAACCTAAGACGATAAAAAAATTTTCATTCATCTACTATAACGTGAAGTGGTACTTCATACTTGACACTAGAACAGTAACATACGGTTTAGAATTTTGAAATATTTTTTTCGAACGGCTCAATAAAATTGAACCAAATCTTATATATAAGCTAGCAATCATAACCTCAGACGATGAAGAAATTTTCATTCATCTACTATAACGCAAACTGGTACTTCTTACTTGGCACTAGAACAGTAACATATGGTTTAAAATTTTGAAATATTTTTTTCGAACGGCTCAATAAAATTGAACCAAATCTTATATATAAGCTAGCAATCATAACCTCAGACGATAATAAAATTTTCATTCATCTACCGTAACGCGAAGTGGTACTTCATACTTGACACTAGAACAGTATCATATGGTTTAAAATTTTGAAATATTTTTTTCGAACGGCTCAACCAAATTGAACAAAATCTTGTATATGAGCTAGCAATCATAACCTCAGACGAAGATAAAATTTTCATATATCTACTATAACGCAAACTGGTACTTCATACTTGGCACTAGAACAGTAACACATGGTTTAAAATTTTGAATTTTTTTTAAACGGCTTAAACAAATTGAACCAAATTTTATATTTAAGCTTGCATTCATCTCCTCAGACGTTGGTAAAAATGTCATTAATCTACTACAACGCAAAGCGCTACTATATACTTTAAAATGACGACTGCATATTTAGCGTTTTCAGCTCGAGATCTCTTCAATAATGATGCATAGCATAAAATACTACTTTGCGTTATAGTAGAATAATGAAAATTTTACCAATGTCTGAGGTGACGAATGAAAGCTTAAATATAAGATTTGGTACAATTTGGTTAAGCCGTTTAAAAAAAAAATTCAAAATTTTAAACCAAATGTTACAGTTCTAGTGGGTTAAAATTTTGATTTTAATTTTCAAACTGCACAACCAAAATGAACCAAATATTAAATATAAGTTAGCATTTATCCTCTCAGACGATAGTAAAAATTTCATGCATCTACTATAACGCAAAGTGTTACTTCATACTTGGCACTAAAACAGTACCATATGGTTTAAAATTTTGAATTTTTTTTCTTAAACGGCCCAACCAAATTGACCCAAATCTTATATTTAAGCTTTCATTCGTCACCTCAGACATTGGTAAAATTTTCATTATTCTACTATAACGCAAAGTAGTATTTTATGCTAGACATCATTTTTGAAGAGATCTCGAGCTGAAAACGCTAAAAATGCAGTCGTCATTTTAAAGTATGTAGTTGCGCTTTGCGTTGTAGTAGATCAATGAAATTTTCACCAACGTCTGAGGTGATGAATGCAAGCTTAAATATATAATTTGGTTGGGCCATTTAAAAAAAAAATTCAAAATCTTAAACCATATGCTACTGTTCTAATGCCAAGTATGAAGTACCAGATCGCGTTATAGTAGATGTATGAAAATTAAATCATCGTCTGAGGTTATGATTGTTACCTTATATATAAGATATGGTTCAATTTGGTTGAGCCGCTCGAAAAAAATATTTCAAAATTTTAAACCATATGTTACTGTTCTAGTGTCAAGTATGAAGTACCAGTTTGCGTTATAGTAGATGAATGAAAATTAAATCATCGTCTGAGGTTATGATTACTAGCTTATATATAAGATTTGGTTCAATTTGGTTGAGCCGTTCGAAAAAAATATTTCAAAATTTTAAACCATATGTTACTGTTCTAGTGTCAAGTATGAAGTACCACTTCGCGTTATAGTAGATGAATGAAAATTTTATTATCGTCTGAGGTTATGATTGCTAGCTTACATATAAGATATGGTTCAATTTCGTTTAGCCGTTTGAAAAAAATATTTCAAAATTTTTAACCTTATGTTAACTGTTCTAGTGCCAAGTATTAAGTACCAGTCTGCGTTATAGAAGATAAATGAAAATTAAATCATCGTCTGAGGTTATGAATGCTAGCTTATATATAAAATTTGGTTCATTTTGGTAGAGCCGTTCGTAAAAAATTATTCTAAATTTTAATCCATGTTACTGTTTTAGTGTCAAGTATAAAGTACCACTTCGCGTTATAGTAGATATATGAAATTTTTTTTATCGTCTGAGGTTATGATTGCTAGCTTATTTATAAGATTTGGTTCAATTTGGTTGAGCCGTTCGAAAAAAATATTTCAAAATTTTAAACCATATGTTACTGTTCTAGTGTCAAGTATGAAGTACCAGTTTGCGTTATAGTAGATGATTGAAAATTAAATCATCGTCTGAGGTTATGATTGCTAGCTTATATATAAGATTTGGTTCAATTTGGTTGAGCCGTTCGAAAAAAATATTTCAAAATTTTAAACCATATGTTACTGTTCTAGTGTCAAGTATGAAGTGCCACTTCGCGTTATAGTAGATGAATGAAAATTTTATTATCGTCTGAGGTTATGATTGCTAGCTTACATATAAGATATGGTTCAATTTCGTTTAGCCGTTTGAAAAAAATATTTCAAAATTTTTAACCATATGTTAACTGTTCTAGTGCCAAGTATTAAGTATCAGTTTGCGTTATAGAAGATAAATGAAAATTAAATCATCGTCTGAGTTTATGAATGCTAGCTTATATATAAAATTTGGTTCATTTTGGTTGAGCCGTTCGTAAAAAATTATTCTAAATTTTAATCCATGTTACTGTTTTAGTGTCAAGTATAAAGTACCACTTCGCGTTATAGTAGATATATGAAATTTTTTTTATCGTCTGAGGTTATGATTGCTAGCTTATTTATAAGATTTGGTTCAATTTGGTTGAGCCGTTCGAAAAAAATATTTCAAAATTTTAAACCATATGGTACTGTTCTAGTGCCAAGTATGAAGTACCAGTTTGCGTTATAGTAGATGAATGAAAATTAAATCATCGTCTGTGGTTATGAATGCTAGCTTATATGTAAAATTTGGTTCATTTTGGTTGAGCCGTTAGAAAAAAATTATTCAAAATTTTAATCCATATGTTACTGTTCTAGTGTGAAGTATAAAGTACCACTTCGCGTTATAGTAGATGAATGAAAATTAATTCATCGTCTGAGGTTATGAATGCTAGCTTATATATAAAATTTGGTTCAATTTTATTGAGACGTTCGAAATAAATATTTCAAAATTTTAATCCATGTTACTGTTCTAGTGTCAAGTATAAAGTACCACTTCGCGTTATAGTAGATATATGAAAATTTTTTCATCGTCTGAGGTTATGATTGCTAGCTCATATATAAGATTTGGTTCAATTTTATTGAACCGTTCGAAAAAAATATTTCAAAATTTTAAACCATATGTTACTGATCTAGTGCCAAGTATGAAGTACCAGTTTGCGTTATAGTAGATGAATGAAAATTAAATCATCGTCTGAGGTTATGAATGCTAGCTTATATATAAAATTTGGTTCAATTTTATTCAGCCGTTAGAAAAAAATATTTCAAAATTTTAAACCATATGTTACTGTTCTAGTGTCAAGTATGAAGTACCACTTCGCGTTATAGTAGATGAATGAAAATTTTATTATCGTCTGAGCTTATGATTGCTAGCTTATATATAAGATATGGTTCAATTTCGTTGAGCCGTTTGAAAAAAATATTTCAAAATTTTTAATCATATGTTAACTGTTCTATTGCCAAGTATGAAGTACCAGTTTGCGTTATAGTAGATGAATGAAAATTAAATCATCGTCTGAGGCTATGAATGCTAGCTTATATATAAAATTTGGTTCAATTTTATTTAGCCGTTCGAAAAAAATATTTCAAAATTTTAAACCATATGTTACTGTTCTAGTGCCAAGTATGAAGTACCAGTTTGCGTTATAGTAGATGAATGAAAATTAAATCATCATCTGAGGTTATGAATGCTAGCTTATATATAAAATTTGGTTCATTTTGGTTGAGCCGTTCGTAAAAAATTATTCAAAATTTTAATCCATGTTCCTGTTCTAGTGTCAAGTATAAAGTACCACTTCGCGTTATAGTAGATATATGAAAAATTTTTCATCGTCTGAGGTTATGATTGCTACATTATATATAAGATTTGGTTCAATTTTATTGAGTCGTTCGAAAAAAATATTTCAACATTTTAAACCATATGTTACTTACTGTTCTAGTGTCAAGTATGAAGTACCACTTCGCGTTATAGTAGATGAATGAAAATTTTATTATCGTCTGAGGTTATGATTGCTAGCTTATATATAAGATATGGTTCAATTTCGTTGAGCCGCTTGAAAAAAAATTTTCAAAATTTTTAACCATATGTTAACTGTTCTAGTGCCAAGTATTAAGTACCAGTTTGCGTTATAGTAGATGAATGAAAATTAAATTATCGTCTGAGGTTATGAATGATAGCTTATATATAAAATTTGGTACATTTTGGTTGAGCCGTTCGTAAGAAATTATTCTAAATTTTAATCCATGTTACTGTTCTAGTGTCAAGTATAAAGTACCACTTCGCGTTATAGTAGATGTATGAAAATTTTTTCATCGTCTGAGGTTATGATTGCTAGCTTATTTATAAGATTTGGTTCATTTTGGTTGAGCTGTTCGTAAAAAATTATTCTAAATTTTTAACCATATGTTAACTGTTCTAGTGCCAAGTATTAAGTACCAGTTTGCGTTATAGTAGATATATGAAAATTAAATTATCGTCTGAGGTTATGATTGCTAGCTTATATATAAAATTTGGTTCAATTTGGTTGAGCCGTTTGAAAAAAATAATTCAAATATTTTATTCATATGTTAGTGTTCTAGTGCCAAGTATGAAGTACCCTCTCAACCATATTGAACCAAATCCTACATATAAGCAATCAAACATGACCTCAGACGATGATTTAATTTTCATTCATCTACTATAACGCAAACTGGTACTTCATACTTGGCACTAGAACAGTAACATATGTTTTAAAATTTTGAAATATTTTTTTCGAACGACTCAATAAAATTGAACCAAATCTTATATATGAGCTAGCAATTACAACCTCAGAAGATGATAAAATTTTCATTCATCTACTATAACGCGAAGTGGCACTTCATAATTGACACTAGAACAGTAACAAATGGTTTAAATTTTTGGAATATTTTTTTCGAACGGCTCAACCAAATTGAACCAAATCTTATATATAAGCTAGCAATCATAACCTCAGACGATGATAAAATTTACATATATCTACTATAACGCAAACTGGTACTTCATACTTGGCACTATAACAGTAACATATGGTTTAAAATTTTGAATTTTTTTTAAACGGCTTAACCAAATTGAACCAAATTTTATATATGAGCTAGCATTCATAACCTCAGAAGATGATTTAATTTTCATTCATCTACTATAACGCAAACTGGTACTTAATACTTGGCACTAGAACAGTTAACATACGGTTAAAAATTTTGAAATATTTTTTTCAAACCGCTTAACGAAAATGAACCATATCTTATATATAAGCTAGCAATCATAACCTAAGACGATAAAAAAATTTTCATTCACCTACTATAACGTGAAGTGGTACTTCATACTTGACACTAGAACAGTAACATACGGTTTAGAATTTTGAAATATTTTTTTCGAACGGCTCAATAAAATTGAACCAAATCTTATATATAAGCTAGCAATCATAACCTCAGACGATGAAGAAATTTTCATTCATCTACTATAACGCAAACTGGTACTTCTTACTAGGCACTAGAACAGTAACATATGGTTTAAAATTTTGAAATATTTTTTTCGAACGGCTCAATAAAATTGAACCAAATCTTATATATAAGCTAGCAATCATAACCCCAGACGATAATAAAATTTTCATTCATCTACCGTAACGCGAAGTGGTACTTCATACTTGACACTAGAACAGTATCATATGGTTTAAAATTTTGAAATATTTTTTTCGAACGGCTCAACCAAATTGAACAAAATCTTGTATATGAGCTAGCAATCATAACCTCAGACGATGATAAAATTTTCATATATCTACTATAACGCAAACTGGTACTTCATACTTGGCACTAGAACAGTAACACATGGTTTAAAATTTTGAATTTTTTTTAAACGGCTTAAACAAATTGAACCAAATTTTATATTTAAGCTTGCATTCATCTCCTCAGACGTTGGTAAAAATGTCATTAATCTACTACAACGCAAAGCGCTACTACATACTTTAAAATGACGACTGCATATTTAGCGTTTTCAGCTCGAGATCTCTTCAATAATGATGCATAGCATAAAATACTACTTTGCGTTATAGTAGAATAATGAAAATTTTACCAATGTCTGAGGTGACGAATGAAAGCTTAAATATAAGATTTGGTACAATTTGGTTAAGCCGTTTAAAAAAAAAATTCAAAATTTTAAACCAAATGTTACAGTTCTAGTGGGTTAAAATTTTGATTTTAATTTTCAAACTGCACAACCAAAATGAACCAAATATTAAATATAAGTTATAATTTATCCTCTCAGACGATAGTAAAAATTTCATGCATCTACTATAACGCAAAGTGTTACTTCATACTTGGCACTAAAACAGTACCATATGGTTTAAAATTTTGAATTTTTTTTCTTAAGCGGCCCAACCAAATTGACCCAAATCTTATATTTAAGTTTTCATTCGTCACCTCAGACATTGGTAAAATTTTCATTATTCTACTATAACGCAAAGTAGTATTTTATGCTAGACATCATTTTTGAAGAGATCTCGAGCTGAAAACGCTAAAAATGCAGTCGTCATTTTAAAGTATGTAGTAGCGCTTTGCGTTGTAGTAGATCAATGAAATTTTCACCAACGTCTGAGGTGATGAATGCAAGCTTAAATATATAATTTGGTTGGGCCATTTAAAAAAAAAAAATTCAAAATCTTAAACCATATGCTACTGTTCTAGTGCCAAGTATGAAGTACCAGATCGCGTTATAGTAGATGTATGAAAATTAAATCATCGTCTGAGGTTATGATTGTTACCTTATATATAAGATATGGTTCAATTTGGTTGAGCCGCTCGAAAAAAATATTTCAAAATTTTAAACCATGTTACTGTTCTAGTGTCAAGTATGAAGTACCAGTTTGCGTAATAGTAGATGATTGAAAATTAAATCATCGTCTGAGGTTATGATTGCTAGCTTATATATAAGATTTGGTTCAATTTGTTTGAGCCGTTCGAAAAAAATATTTCAAAATTTTAAACCATATGTTACTGTTCTAGTGTCAAGTATGAAGTGCCACTTCGCGTTATAGTAGATGAATGAAAATTTTATTATCGTCTGAGGTTATGATTGCTAGCTTACATATAAGATATGGTTCAATTTCGTTTAGCCGTTTGAAAAAAATATTTCAAAATTTTTAACCATATGTTAACTGTTCTAGTGCCAAGTATTAAGTATCAGTTTGCGTTATAGAAGATAAATGAAAATTAAATCATCGTCTGAGTTTATGAATGCTAGCTTATATATAAAATTTGGTTCATTTTGGTTGAGCCGTTCGTAAAAAATTATTCTAAATTTTAATCCATGTTACTGTTTTAGTGTCAAGTATAAAGTACCACTTCGCGTTATAGTAGATATATGAAATTTTTTTTATCGTCTGAGGTTATGATTGCTAGCTTATTTATAAGATTTGGTTCAATTTGGTTGAGCCGTTCGAAAAAAATATTTCAAAATTTTAAACCATATGGTACTGTTCTAGTGCCAAGTATGAAGTACCAGTTTGCGTTATAGTAGATGAATGAAAATTAAATCATCGTCTGTGGTTATGAATGCTAGCTTATATGTAAAATTTGGTTCATTTTGGTTGAGCCGTTAGAAAAAAATTATTCAAAATTTTAATCCATATGTTACTGTTCTAGTGTGAAGTATAAAGTACCACTTCGCGTTATAGTAGATGAATGAAAATTAATTCATCGTCTGAGGTTATGAATGCTAGCTTATATATAAAATTTGGTTCAATTTTATTGAGACGTTCGAAATAAATATTTCAAAATTTTAATCCATGTTACTGTTCTAGTGTCAAGTATAAAGTACCACTTCGCGTTATAGTAGATATATGAAAATTTTTTCATCGTCTGAGGTTATGATTGCTAGCTCATATATAAGATTTGGTTCAATTTTATTGAACCGTTCGAAAAAAATATTTCAAAATTTTAAACCATATGTTACTGATCTAGTGCCAAGTATGAAGTACCAGTTTGCGTTATAGTAGATAAATGAAAATTAAATCATCGTCTGAGTTTATGAATGCTAGCTTATATATAAAATTTGGTTCATTTTGGTTGAGCCGTTCGTAAAAAATTATTCTAAATTTTAATCCATGTTACTGTTTTAGTGTCAAGTATAAAGTACCACTTCGCGTTATAGTAGATATATGAAAAATTTTTCATCGTCTGAGGTTATGATTGCTACATTATATATAAGATTTGGTTCAATTTTATTGAGTCGTTCGAAAAAAATATTTCAAAATTTTAAACCATATGTTACTTACTGTTCTAGTGTCAAGTATGAAGTACCACTTCGCGTTATAGTAGATGAATGAAAATTTTATTATCGTCTGAGGTTATGATTGCTAGCTTATATATAAGATATGGTTCAATTTCGTTGAGCCGCTTGAAAAAAAATTTTCAAAATTTTTAACCATATGTTAACTGTTCTAGTGCCAAGTATTAAGTACCAGTTTGCGTTATAGTAGATGAATGAAAATTAAATTATCGTCTGAGGTTATGAATGATAGCTTATATATAAAATTTGGTTCATTTTGGTTGAGCCGTTCGTAAGAAATTATTCTAAATTTTAATCCATGTTACTGTTCTAGTGTCAAGTATAAAGTACTACTTCGCGTTATAGTAGATGTATGAAAATTTTTTCATCGTCTGAGGTTATGATTGCTAGCTTATTTATAAGATTTGGTTCATTTTGGTTGAGCTGTTCGTAAAAAATTATTCTAAATTTTAATCCATGTTACTGTTCTAGTGTCAAGTATAAAGTACCACTTCGCGTTATAGTAGATATATGAAAATTTTTTCATCGTCTGAGGTTATGATTGCTAGCTTATATATAAAATTTGGTTCAATTTGGTTGAGCCGTTTGAAAAAAATAATTCAAATATTTTATTCATATGTTAGTGTTCTAGTGCCAAGTATGAAGTACCCTCTCAACCATATTGAACCAAATCCTACATATAAGCAATCAAACATGACCTCAGACGATGATTTAATTTTCATTCATCTACTATAACGCAAACTGGTACTCCATACTTGGCACTAGAACAGTAACATATGTTTTAAAATTTTGAAATATTTTTTTCGAACGACTCAATAAAATTGAACCAAATCTTATATATGAGCTAGCAATTACAACCTCAGAAGATGATAAAATTTTCATTCATCTACTATAACGCGAAGTGGCACTTCATAATTGACACTAGAACAGTAACAAATGGTTTAAATTTTTGGAATATTTTTTTCGAACGGCTCAACCAAATTGAACCAAATCTTATATATAAGCTAGCAATCATAACCTCAGACGATGATAAAATTTACATATATCTACTATAACGCAAACTGGTACTTCATACTTGGCACTATAACAGTAACATATGGTTTAAAATTTTGAATTTTTTTTAAACGGCTTAACCAAATTGAACCAAATTTTATATATGAGCTAGCATTCATAACCTCAGAAGATGATTTAATTTTCATTCATCTACTATAACGCAAACTGGTACTTAATACTTGGCACTAGAACAGTTAACATACGGTTAAAAATTTTGAAATATTTTTTTCAAACGGCTTAACGAAAATGAACCATATCTTATATATAAGCTAGCAATCATAACCTAGGACGATAAAAAAATTTTCATTCATCTACTATATCGTGAAGTGGTACTTCATACTTGACACTAGAACAGTAACATACGGTTTAGAATTTTGAAATATTTTTTTCGAACGGCTAAATAAAATTGAACCAAATCTTATATATAAGCTAGCAATCATAACCTCAGACGATGAAGAAATTTTCATTCATCTACTATAACGCAAACTGGTACTTCTTACTAGGCACTAGAACAGTAACATATGGTTTAAAATTTTGAAATATTTTTTTCGAACGGCTCAACCAAATTGAACAAAATCTTGTATATGAGCTAGCAATCATAACCTCAGACGAAGATAAAATTTTCATATATCTACTATAACGCAAACTGGTACTTCATACTTGGCACTAGAACAGTAACACATGGTTTAAAATTTTGAATTTTTTTTAAACGGCTTAAACAAATTGAACCAAATTTTATATTTAAGCTTGCATTCATCTCCTCAGACGTTGGTAAAAATGTCATTAATCTACTACAACGCAAAGCGCTACTACATACTTTAAAATGACGACTGCATATTTAGCGTTTTCAGCTCGAGATCTCTTCAATAATGATGCATAGCATAAAATACTACTTTGCGTTATAGTAGAATAATGAAAATTTTACCAATGTCTGAGGTGACGAATGAAAGCTTAAATATAAGATTTGGTACAATTTGGTTAAGCCGTTTAAAAAAAAAATTCAAAATTTTAAACCAAATGTTACAGTTCTAGTGGGTTAAAATTTTGATTTTAATTTTCAAACTGCACAACCAAAATGAACCAAATATTAAATATAAGTTAGCATTTATCCTCTCAGACGATAGTAAAAATTTCATGCATCTACTATAACGCAAAGTGTTACTTCATACTTGGCACTAAAACAGTACCATATGGTTTAAAATTTTGAATTTTTTTTCTTAAACGGCCCAACCAAATTGACCCAAATCTTATATTTAAGCTTTCATTCGTCACCTCAGACATTGGTAAAATTTTCATTATTCTACTATAACGCAAAGTAGTATTTTATGCTAGACATCATTTTTGAAGAGATCTCGAGCTGAAAACGCTAAAAATGCAGTCGTCATTTTAAAGTATGTAGTAGCGCTTTGCGTTGTAGTAGATCAATGAAATTTTCACCAACGTCTGAGGTGATGAATGCAAGCTTAAATATATAATTTGGTTGGGCCATTTAAAAAAAAAATTCAAAATCTTAAACCATATGCTACTGTTCTAGTGCCAAGTATGAAGTACCAGATCGCGTTATAGTAGATGTATGAAAATTAAATCATCGTCTGAGGTTATGATTGTTACCTTATATATAAGATATGGTTCAATTTGGTTGAGCCGCTCGAAAAAAATATTTCAAAATTTTAAACCATATGTTACTGTTCTAGTGTCAAGTATGAAGTACCAGTTTGCGTTATAGTAGATGAATGAAAATTAAATCATCGTCTGAGGTTATGATTGCTAGCTTATATATAAGATTTGGTTCAATTTGGTTGAGCCGTTCGAAAAAAATATTTCAAAATTTTAAACCATATGTTACTGTTCTAGTGTCAAGTATGAAGTACCACTTCGCGTTATAGTAGATGAATGAAAATTTTATTATCGTCTGAGGTTATGATTGCTAGCTTACATATAAGATATGGTTCAATTTCGTTTAGCCGTTTGAAAAAAATATTTCAAAATTTTTAACCTTATGTTAACTGTTCTAGTGCCAAGTATTAAGTACCAGTTTGCGTTATAGAAGATAAATGAAAATTAAATCATCGTCTGAGGTTATGAATGCTAGCTTATATATAAAATTTGGTTCATTTTGGTTGAGCCGTTCGTAAAAAATTATTCTAAATTTTAATCCATGTTACTGTTTTAGTGTCAAGTATAAAGTACCACTTCGCGTTATAGTAGATATATGAAATTTTTTTTATCGTCTGAGGTTATGATTGCTAGCTTATTTATAAGATTTGGTTCAATTTGGTTGAGCCGTTCGAAAAAAATATTTCAAAATTTTAAACCATATGGTACTGTTCTAGTGCCAAGTATGAAGTACCAGTTTGCGTTATAGTAGATGAATGAAAATTAATTCATCGTCTGAGGTTATGAATGCTAGCTTATATATAAAATTTGGTTCAATTTTATTGAGACGTTCGAAATAAATATTTCAAAATTTTAATCCATGTTACTGTTCTAGTGTCAAGTATAAAGTACCACTTCGCGTTATAGTAGATATATGAAAATTTTTTCATCGTCTGAGGTTATGATTGCTAGCTCATATATAAGATTTGGTTCAATTTTATTGAACCGTTCGAAAAAAATATTTCAAAATTTTAAACCATATGTTACTGATCTAGTGCCAAGTATGAAGTACCAGTTTGCGTTATAGTAGATGAATGAAAATTAAATCATCATCTGAGGTTATGAATGCTAGCTTATATATAAGATATGATTCAATTTCGTTGAGCCGTTTGAAAAAAATATTTCAAAATTTTTAATCATATGTTAACTGTTCTATTGCCAAGTATGTAGTACCAGTTTGCGTTATAGTAGATGAATGAAAATTAAATCATCGTCTGAGGCTATGAATGCTAGCTTATATATAAAATTTGGTTCATTTTGGTTGAGCCGTTCGTAAAAAATTATTCAAAATTTTAATCCATGTTCCTGTTCTAGTGTCAAGTATAAAGTACCACTTCGCGTTATAGTAGATATATGAAAAATTTTTCATCGTCTGAGGTTATGATTGCTAGATTATATATAAGATTTGGTTCAATTTTATTGAGTCGTTCGAAAAAAATATTTCAAAATTTTAAACCATATGTTACTTACTGTTCTAGTGTCAAGTATGACGTACCACTTCGCGTTATAGTAGATGAATGAAAATTTTATTATCGTCTGAGGTTATGATTGCTAGCTTATATATAAGATATGGTTCAATTTCGTTGAGCCGCTTGAAAAAAAATTTTCAAAATTTTTAACCATATGTTAACTGTTCTAGTGCCAAGTATTAAGTACCAGTTTGCGTTATAGTAGATGAATGAAAATTAAATTATCGTCTGAGGTTATGAATGATAGCTTATATATAAAATTTGGTTCATTTTGGTTGAGCCGTTCGTAAGAAATTATTCTAAATTTTAATCCATGTTACTGTTCTAGTGTCAAGTATAAAGTACCACTTCGCGTTATAGTAGATGTATGAAAATTTTTTCATCGTCTGAGGTTATGATTGCTAGCTTATTTATAAGATTTGGTTCATTTTGGTTGAGCTGTTCGTAAAAAATTATTCTAAATTTTAATCCATGTTACTGTTCTAGTGTCAAGTATAAAGTACCACTTCGCGTTATAGTAGATATATGAAAATTTTTTCATCGTCTGAGGTTATGATTGCTAGCTTATATATAAAATTTGGTTCAATTTGGTTGAGCCGTTTGAAAAAAATAATTCAAATATTTTATTCATATGTTAGTGTTCTAGTGCCAAGTATGAAGTACCCTCTCAACCATATTGAACCAAATCCTACATATAAGCAATCAAACATGACCTCAGACGATGATTTAATTTTCATTCATCTACTATAACGCAAACTGGTACTTCATACTTGGCACTAGAACAGTAACATATGTTTTAAAATTTTGAAATATTTTTTTCGAACGACTCAATAAAATTGAACCAAATCTTATATATGAGCTAGCAATTACAACCTCAGAAGATGATAAAATTTTCATTCATCTACTATAACGCGAAGTGGCACTTCATAATTGACACTAGAACAGTAACAAATGGTTTAAATTTTTGGAATATTTTTTTCGAACGGCTCAACCAAATTGAACCAAGTCTTATATATAAGCTAGCAATCATAACCTCAGACGATGATAAAATTTACATATATCTACTATAACGCAAACTGGTACTTCATACTTGGCACTATAACAGTAACATATGGTTTAAAATTTTGAATTTTTTTTAAATGGCTTAACCAAATTGAACCAAATTTTATATATGAGCTAGCATTCATAACCTCAGAAGATGATTTAATTTTCATTCATCTACTATAACGCAAACTGGTACTTAATACTTGGCACTAGAACAGTTAACATACGGTTAAAAATTTTGAAATATTTTTTTCAAACGGCTTAACGAAAATGAACCATATCTTATATATAAGCTAGCAATCATAACCTAAGACGATAAAAAAATTTTCATTCATCTACTATAACGTGAAGTGGTACTTCATACTTGACACTAGAACAGTAACATACGGTTTAGAATTTTGAAATATTTTTTTCGAACGGCTCAATAAAATTGAACCAAATCTTATATATAAGCTAGCAATCATAACCTCAGACGATGAAGAAATTTTCATTCATCTACTATAACGCAAACTGGTACTTCTTACTTGGCACTAGAACAGTAACATATGGTTTAAAATTTTGAAATATTTTTTTCGAACGGCTCAATAAAATTGAACCAAAACTTATATATAAGCTAGCAATCATAACCTCAGACGATAATAAAATTTTCATTCATCTACCGTAACGCGAAGTGGTACTTCATACTTGACACTAGAACAGTATCATATGGTTTAAAATTTTGAAATATTTTTTTCGAACGGCTCAACCAAATTGAACAAAATCTTGTATATGAGCTAGCAATCATAACCTCAGACGAAGATAAAATTTTCATATATCTACTATAACGCAAACTGGTACTTCATACTTGGCACTAGAACAGTAACACATGGTTTAAAATTTTGAATTTTTTTTAAACGGCTTAAACAAATTGAACCAAATTTTATATTTAAGCTTGCATTCATCTCCTCAGACGTTGGTAAAAATGTCATTAATCTACTACAACGCAAAGCGCTACTATATACTTTAAAATGACGACTGCATATTTAGCGTTTTCAGCTCGAGATCTCTTCAATAATGATGCATAGCATAAAATACTACTTTGCGTTATAGTAGAATAATGAAAATTTTACCAATGTCTGAGGTGACGAATGAAAGCTTAAATATAAGATTTGGTACAATTTGGTTAAGCCGTTTAAAAAAAAAATTCAAAATTTTAAACCAAATGTTACAGTTCTAGTGGGTTAAAATTTTGATTTTAATTTTCAAACTGCACAACCAAAATGAACCAAATATTAAATATAAGTTAGCATTTATCCTCTCAGACGATAGTAAAAATTTCATGCATCTACTATAACGCAAAGTGTTACTTCATACTTGGCACTAAAACAGTACCATATGGTTTAAAATTTTGAATTTTTTTTCTTAAACGGCCCAACCAAATTGACCCAAATCTTATATTTAAGCTTTCATTCGTCACCTCAGACATTGGTAAAATTTTCATTATTCTACTATAACGCAAAGTAGTATTTTATGCTAGACATCATTTTTGAAGAGATCTCGAGCTGAAAACGCTAAAAATGCAGTCGTCATTTTAAAGTATGTAGTAGCGCTTTGCGTTGTAGTAGATCAATGAAATTTTCACCAACGTCTGAGGTGATGAATGCAAGCTTAAATATATAATTTGGTTGGGCCATTTAAAAAAAAAATTCAAAATCTTAAACCATATGCTACTGTTCTAGTGCCAAGTATGAAGTACCAGATCGCGTTATAGTAGATGTATGAAAATTAAATCATCGTCTGAGGTTATGATTGTTACCTTATATATAAGATATGGTTCAATTTGGTTGAGCCGCTCGAAAAAAATATTTCAAAATTTTAAACCATATGTTACTGTTCTAGTGTCAAGTATGAAGTACCAGTTTGCGTTATAGTAGATGAATGAAAATTAAATCATCGTCTGAGGTTATGATTGCTAGCTTATATATAAGATTTGGTTCAATTTGGTTGAGCCGTTCGAAAAAAATATTTCAAAATTTTAAACCATATGTTACTGTTCTAGTGTCAAGTATGAAGTACCACTTCGCGTTATAGTAGATGAATGAAAATTTTATTATCGTCTGAGGTTATGATTGCTAGCTTACATATAAGATATGGTTCAATTTCGTTTAGCCGTTTGAAAAAAATATTTCAAAATTTTTAACCTTATGTTAACTGTTCTAGTGCCAAGTATTAAGTACCAGTTTGCGTTATAGAAGATAAATGAAAATTAAATCATCGTCTGAGGTTATGAATGCTAGCTTATATATAAAATTTGGTTCATTTTGGTTGAGCCGTTCGTAAAAAATTATTCTAAATTTTAATCCATGTTACTGTTTTAGTGTCAAGTATAAAGTGCCACTTCGCGTTATAGTAGATATATGAAATTTTTTTTATCGTCTGAGGTTATGATTGCTAGCTTATTTATAAGATTTGGTTCAATTTGGTTGAGCCGTTTGAAAAAAATATTTCAAAATTTTAAACCATATGTTACTGATCTAGTGCCAAGTATGAAGTACCAGTTTGCGTTATAGTAGATGAATGAAAATTAAATCATCATCTGAGGTTATGAATGCTAGCTTATATATAAAATTTGGTTCATTTTGGTTGAGCCGTTCGTAAAAAATTATTCAAAATTTTAATCCATGTTCCTGTTCTAGTGTCAAGTATAAAGTACCACTTCGCGTTATAGTAGATATATGAAAAATTTTTCATCGTCTGAGGTTATGATTGCTAGATTATATATAAGATTTGGTTCAATTTTATTGAGTCGTTCGAAAAAAATATTTCAAAATTTTAAACCATATGTTACTTACTGTTCTAGTGTCAAGTATGACGTACCACTTCGCGTTATAGTAGATGAATGAAAATTTTATTATCGTCTGAGGTTATGATTGCTAGCTTATATATTAGATATGGTTCAATTTCGTTGAGCCGCTTGAAAAAAAATTTTCAAAATTTTTAACCATATGTTAACTGTTCTAGTGCCAAGTATTAAGTACCAGTTTGCGTTATAGTAGATGAATGAAAATTAAATTATCGTCTGAGGTTATGAATGATAGCTTATATATAAAATTTGGTTCATTTTGGTTGAGCCGTTCGTAAGAAATTATTCTAAATTTTAATCCATGTTACTGTTCTAGTGTCAAGTATAAAGTACCACTTCGCGTTATAGTAGATGTATGAAAATTTTTTCATCGTCTGAGGTTATGATTGCTAGCTTATTTATAAGATTTGGTTCATTTTGGTTGAGCTGTTCGTAAAAAATTATTCTAAATTTTAATCCATGTTACTGGTACTTCATACTTGGCACTATAACAGTAACATATGGTTTAAAATTTTGAATTTTTTTTAAATGGCTTAACCAAATTGAACCAAATTTTATATATGAGCTAGCATTCATAACCTCAGAAGATGATTTAATTTTCATTCATCTACTATAACGCAAACTGGTACTTAATACTTGGCACTAGAACAGTTAACATACGGTTAAAAATTTTGAAATATTTTTTTCAAACGGCTTAACGAAAATGAACCATATCTTATATATAAGCTAGCAATCATAACCTAAGACGATAAAAAAATTTTCATTCATCTACTATAACGTGAAGTGGTACTTCATACTTGACACTAGAACAGTAACATACGGTTTAGAATTTTGAAATATTTTTTTCGAACGGCTCAATAAAATTGAACCAAATCTTATATATAAGCTAGCAATCATAACCTCAGACGATGAAGAAATTTTCATTCATCTACTATAACGCAAACTGGTACTTCTTACTTGGCACTAGAACAGTAACATATGGTTTAAAATTTTGAAATATTTTTTTCGAACGGCTCAATAAAATTGAACCAAAACTTATATATAAGCTAGCAATCATAACCTCAGACGATAATAAAATTTTCATTCATCTACCGTAACGCGAAGTGGTACTTCATACTTGACACTAGAACAGTATCATATGGTTTAAAATTTTGAAATATTTTTTTCGAACGGCTCAACCAAATTGAACAAAATCTTGTATACGAGCTAGCAATCATAACCTCAGACGAAGATAAAATTTTCATATATCTACTATAACGCAAACTGGTACTTCATACTTGGCACTAGAACAGTAACACATGGTTTAAAATTTTGAATTTTTTTTAAACGGCTTAAACAAATTGAACCAAATTTTATATTTAAGCTTGCATTCATCTCCTCAGACGTTGGTAAAAATGTCATTAATCTACTACAACGCAAAGCGCTACTATATACTTTAAAATGACGACTGCATATTTAGCGTTTTCAGCTCGAGATCTCTTCAATAATGATGCATAGCATAAAATACTACTTTGCGTTATAGTAGAATAATGAAAATTTTACCAATGTCTGAGGTGACGAATGAAAGCTTAAATATAAGATTTGGTACAATTTGGTTAAGCCGTTTAAAAAAAAAATTCAAAATTTTAAACCAAATGTTACAGTTCTAGTGGGTTAAAATTTTGATTTTAATTTTCAAACTGCACAACCAAAATGAACCAAATATTAAATATAAGTTAGCATTTATCCTCTCAGACGATAGTAAAAATTTCATGCATCTACTATAACGCAAAGTGTTACTTCATACTTGGCACTAAAACAGTACCATATGGTTTAAAATTTTGAATTTTTTTTCTTAAACGGCCCAACCAAATTGACCCAAATCTTATATTTAAGCTTTCATTCGTCACCTCAGACATTGGTAAAATTTTCATTATTCTACTATAACGCAAAGTAGTATTTTATGCTAGACATCATTTTTGAAGAGATCTCGAGCTGAAAACGCTAAAAATGCAGTCGTCATTTTAAAGTATGTAGTAGCGCTTTGCGTTGTAGTAGATCAATGAAATTTTCACCAACGTCTGAGGTGATGAATGCAAGCTTAAATATATAATTTGGTTGGGCCATTTAAAAAAAAAATTCAAAATCTTAAACCATATGCTACTGTTCTAGTGCCAAGTATGAAGTACCAGATCGCGTTATAGTAGATGTATGAAAATTAAATCATCGTCTGAGGTTATGATTGTTACCTTATATATAAGATATGGTTCAATTTGGTTGAGCCGCTCGAAAAAAATATTTCAAAATTTTAAACCATATGTTACTGTTCTAGTGTCAAGTATGAAGTACCAGTTTGCGTTATAGTAGATGAATGAAAATTAAATCATCGTCTGAGGTTATGATTGCTAGCTTATATATAAGATTTGGTTCAATTTGGTTGAGCCGTTCGAAAAAAATATTTCAAAATTTTAAACCATATGTTACTGTTCTAGTGTCAAGTATGAAGTACCACTTCGCGTTATAGTAGATGAATGAAAATTTTATTATCGTCTGAGGTTATGATTGCTAGCTTACATATAAGATATGGTTCAATTTCGTTTAGCCGTTTGAAAAAAATATTTCAAAATTTTTAACCTTATGTTAACTGTTCTAGTGCCAAGTATTAAGTACCAGTTTGCGTTATAGAAGATAAATGAAAATTAAATCATCGTCTGAGGTTATGAATGCTAGCTTATATATAAAATTTGGTTCATTTTGGTTGAGCCGTTCGTAAAAAATTATTCTAAATTTTAATCCATGTTACTGTTTTAGTGTCAAGTATAAAGTGCCACTTCGCGTTATAGTAGATATATGAAATTTTTTTTATCGTCTGAGGTTATGATTGCTAGCTTATTTATAAGATTTGGTTCAATTTGGTTGAGCCGTTCGAAAAAAATATTTCAAAATTTTTAACCATATGGTACTGTTCTAGTGCCAAGTATGAAGTACCAGTTTGCGTTATAGTAGATGAATGAAAATTAAATCATCGTCTGTGGTTATGAATGCTAGCTTATATGTAAAATTTGGTTCATTTTGGTTGAGCCGTTAGAAAAAAATTATTCAAAATTTTAATCCATATGTTACTGTTCTAGTGTGAAGTATAAAGTACCACTTCGCGTTATAGTAGATGAATGAAAATTAATTCATCGTCTGAGGTTATGAATGCTAGCTTATATATAAAATTTGGTTCAATTTTATTGAGACGTTCGAAATAAATATTTCAAAATTTTAATCCATGTTACTGTTCTAGTGTCAAGTATAAAGTACCACTTCGCGTTATAGTAGATATATGAAAATTTTTTCATCGTCTGAGGTTATGATTGCTAGCTCATATATAAGATTTGGTTCAATTTTATTGAACCGTTCGAAAAAAATATTTCAAAATTTTAAACCATATGTTACTGATCTAGTGCCAAGTATGAAGTACCAGTTTGCGTTATAGTAGATGAATGAAAATTAAATCATCGTCTGAGCTTATGAATGCTAGCTTATATATAAAATTTGGTTCAATTTTATTCAGCCGTTAGAAAAAAATATTTCAAAATTTTAAACCATATGTTACTGTTCTAGTGTCAAGTATGAAGTACCACTTCGCGTTATAGTAGATGAATGAAAATTTTATTATCGTCTGAGCTTATGATTGCTAGCTTATATATAAGATATGGTTCAATTTCGTTGAGCCGTTTGAAAAAAATATTTCAAAATTTTTAATCATATGTTAACTGTTCTATTGCCAAGTATGAAGTACCAGTTTGCGTTATAGTAGATGAATGAAAATTAAATCATCGTCTGAGGCTATGAATGCTAGCTTATATATAAAATTTGGTTCAATTAAATTTAGCCGTTCGAAAAAAATATTTCAAAATTTTAAACCATATGTTACTGTTCTAGTGCCAAGTATGAAGTACCAGTTTGCGTTATAGTAGATGAATGAAAATTAAATCATCATCTGAGGTAATGAATGCTAGCTTATATATAAAATTTGGTTCATTTTGGTTGAGCCGTTCGTAAAAAATTATTCAAAATTTTAATCCATGTTCCTGTTCTAGTGTCAAGTATAAAGTACCACTTCGCGTTATAGTAGATATATGAAAAATTTTTCATCGTCTGAGGTTATGATTGCTACATTATATATAAGATTTGGTTCAATTTTATTGAGTCGTTCGAAAAAAATATTTCAAAATTTTAAACCATATGTTACTTACTGTTCTAGTGTCAAGTATGAAGTACCACTTCGCGTTATAGTAGATGAATGAAAATTTTATTATCGTCTGAGGTTATGATTGCTAGCTTATATATAAGATATGGTTCAATTTCGTT
Source organism: Pediacus dermestoides (assembly GCA_963942485.1). Taxonomy (NCBI): domain Eukaryota; kingdom Metazoa; phylum Arthropoda; class Insecta; order Coleoptera; family Cucujidae; genus Pediacus; species Pediacus dermestoides. The sequence continues at coordinate 11,289,013 of OZ012630.1, read as the reverse complement.
GAGCCGCTTGAAAAAAAATTTTCAAAATTTTTAACCATATGTTAACTGTTCTAGTGCCAAGTATTAAGTACCAGTTTGCGTTATAGTAGATGAATGAAAATTAAATTATCGTCTGAGGTTATGAATGATAGCTTATATATAAAATTTGGTTCATTTTGGTTGAGCCGTTCGTAAGAAATTATTCTAAATTTTAATCCATGTTACTGTTCTAGTGTCAAGTATAAAGTACCACTTCGCGTTATAGTAGATGTATGAAAATTTTTTCATCGTCTGAGGTTATGATTGCTAGCTTATTTATAAGATTTGGTTCATTTTGGTTGAGCTGTTCGTAAAAAATTATTCTAAATTTTAATCCATGTTACTGTTCTAGTGTCAAGTATAAAGTACCACTTCGCGTTATAGTAGATATATGAAAATTTTTTCATCGTCTGAGGTTATGATTGCTAGCTTATATATAAAATTTGGTTCAATTTGGTTGAGCCGTTTGAAAAAAATAATTCAAATATTTTATTCATATATTAGTGTTCTAGTGCCAAGTATGAAGTACCCTCTCAACCATATTGAACCAAATCCTACATATAAGCAATCAAACATGACCTCAGACGATGATTTAATTTTCATTCATCTACTATAACGCAAACTGGTACTTCATACTTGGCACTAGAACAGTAACATATGTTTTAAAATTTTGAAATATTTTTTTCGAACGACTCAATAAAATTGAACCAAATCTTATATATGAGCTAGCAATTACAACCTCAGAAGATGATAAAATTTTCATTCATCTACTATAACGCGAAGTGGCACTTCATAATTGACACTAGAACAGTAACAAATGGTTTAAATTTTTGGAATATTTTTTTCGAACGGCTCAACCAAATTGAACCAAGTCTTATATATAAGCTAGCAATCATAACCTCAGACGATGATAAAATTTACATATATCTACTATAACGCAAACTGGTACTTCATACTTGGCACTATAACAGTAACATATGGTTTAAAATTTTGAATTTTTTTTAAATGGCTTAACCAAATTGAACCAAATTTTATATATGAGCTAGCATTCATAACCTCAGAAGATGATTTAATTTTCATTCATCTACTATAACGCAAACTGGTACTTAGTACTTGGCACTAGAACAGTTAACATACGGTTAAAAATTTTGAAATATTTTTTTCAAACGGCTTAACGAAAATGAACCATATCTTATATATAAGCTAGCAATCATAACCTAAGACAATAAAAAAATTTTCATTCATCTACTATAACGTGAAGTGGTACTTCATACTTGACACTAGAACAGTAACATACGGTTTAGAATTTTGAAATATTTTTTTCGAACGGCTCAATAAAATTGAACCAAATCTTATATATAAGCTAGCAATCATAACCTCAGACGATGAAGAAATTTTCATTCATCTACTATAACGCAAACTGGTACTTCTTACTTGGCACTAGAACAGTAACATATGGTTTAAAATTTTGAAATATTTTTTTCGAACGGCTCAATAAAATTGAACCAAAACTTATATATAAGCTAGCAATCATAACCTCAGACGATAATAAAATTTTCATTCATCTACCGTAACGCGAAGTGGTACTTCATACTTGACACTAGAACAGTATCATATGGTTTAAAATTTTGAAATATTTTTTTCGAACGGCTCAACCAAATTGAACAAAATCTTGTATATGAGCTAGCAATCATAACCTCAGACGAAGATAAAATTTTCATATATCTACTATAACGCAAACTGGTACTTCATACTTGGCACTAGAACAGTAACACATGGTTTAAAATTTTGAATTTTTTTTAAACGGCTTAAACAAATTGAACCAAATTTTATATTTAAGCTTGCATTCATCTCCTCAGACGTTGGTAAAAATGTCATTAATCTACTACAACGCAAAGCGCTACTATATACTTTAAAATGACGACTGCATATTTAGCGTTTTCAGCTCGAGATCTCTTCAATAATGATGCATAGCATAAAATACTACTTTGCGTTATAGTAGAATAATGAAAATTTTACCAATGTCTGAGGTGACGAATGAAAGCTTAAATATAAGATTTGGTACAATTTGGTTAAGCCGTTTAAAAAAAAAATTCAAAATTTTAAACCAAATGTTACAGTTCTAGTGGGTTAAAATTTTGATTTTAATTTTCAAACTGCACAACCAAAATGAACCAAATATTAAATATAAGTTAGCATTTATCCTCTCAGACGATAGTAAAAATTTCATGCATCTACTATAACGCAAAGTGTTACTTCATACTTGGCACTAAAACAGTACCATATGGTTTAAAATTTTGAATTTTTTTTCTTAAACGGCCCAACCAAATTGACCCAAATCTTATATTTAAGCTTTCATTCGTCACCTCAGACATTGGTAAAATTTTCATTATTCTACTATAACGCAAAGTAGTATTTTATGCTAGACATCATTTTTGAAGAGATCTCGAGCTGAAAACGCTAAAAATGCAGTCGTCATTTTAAAGTATGTAGTAGCGCTTTGCGTTGTAGTAGATCAATGAAATTTTCACCAACGTCTGAGGTGATGAATGCAAGCTTAAATATATAATTTGGTTGGGCCATTTAAAAAAAAAATTCAAAATCTTAAACCATATGCTACTGTTCTAGTGCCAAGTATGAAGTACCAGATCGCGTTATAGTAGATGTATGAAAATTAAATCATCGTCTGAGGTTATGATTGTTACCTTATATATAAGATATGGTTCAATTTGGTTGAGCCGCTCGAAAAAAATATTTCAAAATTTTAAACCATATGTTACTGTTCTAGTGTCAAGTATGAAGTACCAGTTTGCGTTATAGTAGATGAATGAAAATTAAATCATCGTCTGAGGTTATGATTGCTAGCTTATATATAAGATTTGGTTCAATTTGGTTGAGCCGTTCGAAAAAAATATTTCAAAATTTTAAACCATATGTTACTGTTCTAGTGTCAAGTATGAAGTACCACTTCGCGTTATAGTAGATGAATGAAAATTTTATTATCGTCTGAGGTTATGATTGCTAGCTTACATATAAGATATGGTTCAATTTCGTTTAGCCGTTTGAAAAAAATATTTCAAAATTTTTAACCTTATGTTAACTGTTCTAGTGCCAAGTATTAAGTACCAGTTTGCGTTATAGAAGATAAATGAAAATTAAATCATCGTCTGAGGTTATGAATGCTAGCTTATATATAAAATTTGGTTCATTTTGGTTGAGCCGTTCGTAAAAAATTATTCTAAATTTTAATCCATGTTACTGTTTTAGTGTCAAGTATAAAGTGCCACTTCGCGTTATAGTAGATATATGAAATTTTTTTTATCGTCTGAGGTTATGATTGCTAGCTTATTTATAAGATTTGGTTCAATTTGGTTGAGCCGTTCGAAAAAAATATTTCAAAATTTTTAACCATATGGTACTGTTCTAGTGCCAAGTATGAAGTACCAGTTTGCGTTATAGTAGATGAATGAAAATTAAATCATCGTCTGTGGTTATGAATGCTAGCTTATATGTAAAATTTGGTTCATTTTGGTTGAGCCGTTAGAAAAAAATTATTCAAAATTTTAATCCATATGTTACTGTTCTAGTGTGAAGTATAAAGTACCACTTCGCGTTATAGTAGATGAATGAAAATTAATTCATCGTCTGAGGTTATGAATGCTAGCTTATATATAAAATTTGGTTCAATTTTATTGAGACGTTCGAAATAAATATTTCAAAATTTTAATCCATGTTACTGTTCTAGTGTCAAGTATAAAGTACCACTTCGCGTTATAGTAGATATATGAAAATTTTTTCATCGTCTGAGGTTATGATTGCTAGCTCATAGATAAGATTTGGTTCAATTTTATTGAACCGTTCGAAAAAAATATTTCAAAATTTTAAACCATATGTTACTGATCTAGTGCCAAGTATGAAGTACCAGTTTGCGTTATAGTAGATGAATGAAAATTAAATCATCGTCTGAGCTTATGAATGCTAGCTTATATATAAAATTTGGTTCAATTTTATTCAGCCGTTAGAAAAAAATATTTCAAAATTTTAAACCATATGTTACTGTTCTAGTGTCAAGTATGAAGTACCACTTCGCGTTATAGTAGATGAATGAAAATTTTATTATCGTCTGAGCTTATGATTGCTAGCTTATATATAAGATATGGCTCAATTTCGTTGAGCCGTTTGAAAAAAATATTTCAAAATTTTTAATCATATGTTAACTGTTCTATTGCCAAGTATGAAGTACCAGTTTGCGTTATAGAAGATAAATGAAAATTAAATCATCGTCTGAGGTTATGAATGCTAGCTTATATATAAAATTTGGTTCATTTTGGTTGAGCCGTTCGTAAAAAATTATTCTAAATTTTAATCCATGTTACTGTTTTAGTGTCAAGTATAAAGTGCCACTTCGCGTTATAGTAGATATATGAAATTTTTTTTATCGTCTGAGGTTATGATTGCTAGCTTATTTATAAGATTTGGTTCAATTTGGTTGAGCCGTTCGAAAAAAATATTTCAAAATTTTTAACCATATGGTACTGTTCTAGTGCCAAGTATGAAGTACCAGTTTGCGTTATAGTAGATGAATGAAAATTAAATCATCGTCTGTGGTTATGAATGCTAGCTTATATGTAAAATTTGGTTCATTTTGGTTGAGCCGTTAGAAAAAAATTATTCAAAATTTTAATCCATATGTTACTGTTCTAGTGTGAAGTATAAAGTACCACTTCGCGTTATAGTAGATGAATGAAAATTAATTCATCGTCTGAGGTTATGAATGCTAGCTTATATATAAAATTTGGTTCAATTTTATTGAGACGTTCGAAATAAATATTTCAAAATTTTAATCCATGTTACTGTTCTAGTGTCAAGTATAAAGTACCACTTCGCGTTATAGTAGATATATGAAAATTTTTTCATCGTCTGAGGTTATGATTGCTAGCTCATATATAAGATTTGGTTCAATTTTATTGAACCGTTCGAAAAAAATATTTCAAAATTTTAAACCATATGTTACTGATCTAGTGCCAAGTATGAAGTACCAGTTTGCGTTATAGTAGATGAATGAAAATTAAATCATCGTCTGAGCTTATGAATGCTAGCTTATATATAAAATTTGGTTCAATTTTATTCAGCCGTTAGAAAAAAATATTTCAAAATTTTAAACCATATGTTACTGTTCTAGTGTCAAGTATGAAGTACCACTTCGCGTTATAGTAGATGAATGAAAATTTTATTATCGTCTGAGCTTATGATTGCTAGCTTATATATAAGATATGGTTCAATTTCGTTGAGCCGTTTGAAAAAAATATTTCAAAATTTTTAATCATATGTTAACTGTTCTATTGCCAAGTATGAAGTACCAGTTTGCGTTATAGTAGATGAATGAAAATTAAATCATCGTCTGAGGCTATGAATGCTAGCTTATATATAAAATTTGGTTCAATTAAATTTAGCCGTTCGAAAAAAATATTTCAAAATTTTAAACCATATGTTACTGTTCTAGTGCCAAGTATGAAGTACCAGTTTGCGTTATAGTAGATGAATGAAAATTAAATCATCATCTGAGGTAATGAATGCTAGCTTATATATAAAATTTGGTTCATTTTGGTTGAGCCGTTCGTAAAAAATTATTCAAAATTTTAATCCATGTTCCTGTTCTAGTGTCAAGTATAAAGTACCACTTCGCGTTATAGTAGATATATGAAAAATTTTTCATCGTCTGAGGTTATGATTGCTACATTATATATAAGATTTGGTTCAATTTTATTGAGTCGTTCGAAAAAAATATTTCAAAATTTTAAACCATATGTTACTTACTGTTCTAGTGTCAAGTATGAAGTACCACTTCGCGTTATAGTAGATGAATGAAAATTTTATTATCGTCTGAGGTTATGATTGCTAGCTTATATATAAGATATGGTTCAATTTCGTTGAGCCGCTTGAAAAAAAATTTTCAAAATTTTTAACCATATGTTAACTGTTCTAGTGCCAAGTATTAAGTACCAGTTTGCGTTATAGTAGATGAATGAAAATTAAATTATCGTCTGAGGTTATGAATGATAGCTTATATATAAAATTTGGTTCATTTTGGTTGAGCCGTTCGTAAGAAATTATTCTAAATTTTAATCCATGTTACTGTTCTAGTGTCAAGTATAAAGTACCACTTCGCGTTATAGTAGATGTATGAAAATTTTTTCATCGTCTGAGGTTATGATTGCTAGCTTATTTATAAGATTTGGTTCATTTTGGTTGAGCTGTTCGTAAAAAATTATTCTAAATTTTAATCCATGTTACTGTTCTAGTGTCAAGTATAAAGTACCACTTCGCGTTATAGTAGATATATGAAAATTTTTTCATCGTCTGAGGTTATGATTGCTAGCTTATATATAAAATTTGGTTCAATTTGGTTGAGCCGTTTGAAAAAAATAATTCAAATATTTTATTCATATATTAGTGTTCTAGTGCCAAGTATGAAGTACCCTCTCAACCATATTGAACCAAATCCTACATATAAGCAATCAAACATGACCTCAGACGATGATTTAATTTTCATTCATCTACTATAACGCAAACTGGTACTTCATACTTGGCACTAGAACAGTAACATATGTTTTAAAATTTTGAAATATTTTTTTCGAACGACTCAATAAAATTGAACCAAATCTTATATATGAGCTAGCAATTACAACCTCAGAAGATGATAAAATTTTCATTCATCTACTATAACGCGAAGTGGCACTTCATAATTGACACTAGAACAGTAACAAATGGTTTAAATTTTTGGAATATTTTTTTCGAACGGCTCAACCAAATTGAACCAAGTCTTATATATAAGCTAGCAATCATAACCTCAGACGATGATAAAATTTACATATATCTACTATAACGCAAACTGGTACTTCATACTTGGCACTATAACAGTAACATATGGTTTAAAATTTTGAATTTTTTTTAAATGGCTTAACCAAATTGAACCAAATTTTATATATGAGCTAGCATTCATAACCTCAGAAGATGATTTAATTTTCATTCATCTACTATAACGCAAACTGGTACTTAGTACTTGGCACTAGAACAGTTAACATACGGTTAAAAATTTTGAAATATTTTTTTCAAACGGCTTAACGAAAATGAACCATATCTTATATATAAGCTAGCAATCATAACCTAAGACGATAAAAAAATTTTCATTCATCTACTATAACGTGAAGTGGTACTTCATACTTGACACTAGAACAGTAACATACGGTTTAGAATTTTGAAATATTTTTTTCGAACGGCTCAATAAAATTGAACCAAATCTTATATATAAGCTAGCAATCATAACCTCAGACGATGAAGAAATTTTCATTCATCTACTATAACGCAAACTGGTACTTCTTACTTGGCACTAGAACAGTAACATATGGTTTAAAATTTTGAAATATTTTTTTCGAACGGCTCAATAAAATTGAACCAAAACTTATATATAAGCTAGCAATCATAACCTCAGACGATAATAAAATTTTCATTCATCTACCGTAACGCGAAGTGGTACTTCATACTTGACACTAGAACAGTATCATATGGTTTAAAATTTTGAAATATTTTTTTCGAACGGCTCAACCAAATTGAACAAAATCTTGTATATGAGCTAGCAATCATAACCTCAGACGAAGATAAAATTTTCATATATCTACTATAACGCAAACTGGTACTTCATACTTGGCACTAGAACAGTAACACATGGTTTAAAATTTTGAATTTTTTTTAAACGGCTTAAACAAATTGAACCAAATTTTATATTTAAGCTTGCATTCATCTCCTCAGACGTTGGTAAAAATGTCATTAATCTACTACAACGCAAAGCGCTACTATATACTTTAAAATGACGACTGCATATTTAGCGTTTTCAGCTCGAGATCTCTTCAATAATGATGCATAGCATAAAATACTACTTTGCGTTATAGTAGAATAATGAAAATTTTACCAATGTCTGAGGTGACGAATGAAAGCTTAAATATAAGATTTGGTACAATTTGGTTAAGCCGTTTAAAAAAAAAATTCAAAATTTTAAACCAAATGTTACAGTTCTAGTGGGTTAAAATTTTGATTTTAATTTTCAAACTGCACAACCAAAATGAACCAAATATTAAATATAAGTTAGCATTTATCCTCTCAGACGATAGTAAAAATTTCATGCATCTACTATAACGCAAAGTGTTACTTCATACTTGGCACTAAAACAGTACCATATGGTTTAAAATTTTGAATTTTTTTTCTTAAACGGCCCAACCAAATTGACCCAAATCTTATATTTAAGCTTTCATTCGTCACCTCAGACATTGGTAAAATTTTCATTATTCTACTATAACGCAAAGTAGTATTTTATGCTAGACATCATTTTTGAAGAGATCTCGAGCTGAAAACGCTAAAAATGCAGTCGTCATTTTAAAGTATGTAGTAGCGCTTTGCGTTGTAGTAGATCAATGAAATTTTCACCAACGTCTGAGGTGATGAATGCAAGCTTAAATATATAATTTGGTTGGGCCATTTAAAAAAAAAATTCAAAATCTTAAACCATATGCTACTGTTCTAGTGCCAAGTATGAAGTACCAGATCGCGTTATAGTAGATGTATGAAAATTAAATCATCGTCTGAGGTTATGATTGTTACCTTATATATAAGATATGGTTCAATTTGGTTGAGCCGCTCGAAAAAAATATTTCAAAATTTTAAACCATATGTTACTGTTCTAGTGTCAAGTATGAAGTACCAGTTTGCGTTATAGTAGATGAATGAAAATTAAATCATCGTCTGAGGTTATGATTGCTAGCTTATATATAAGATTTGGTTCAATTTGGTTGAGCCGTTCGAAAAAAATATTTCAAAATTTTAAACCATATGTTACTGTTCTAGTGTCAAGTATGAAGTACCACTTCGCGTTATAGTAGATGAATGAAAATTTTATTATCGTCTGAGGTTATGATTGCTAGCTTACATATAAGATATGGTTCAATTTCGTTTAGCCGTTTGAAAAAAATATTTCAAAATTTTTAACCTTATGTTAACTGTTCTAGTGCCAAGTATTAAGTACCAGTTTGCGTTATAGAAGATAAATGAAAATTAAATCATCGTCTGAGGTTATGAATGCTAGCTTATATATAAAATTTGGTTCATTTTGGTTGAGCCGTTCGTAAAAAATTATTCTAAATTTTAATCCATGTTACTGTTTTAGTGTCAAGTATAAAGTGCCACTTCGCGTTATAGTAGATATATGAAATTTTTTTTATCGTCTGAGGTTATGATTGCTAGCTTATTTATAAGATTTGGTTCAATTTGGTTGAGCCGTTCGAAAAAAATATTTCAAAATTTTTAACCATATGGTACTGTTCTAGTGCCAAGTATGAAGTACCAGTTTGCGTTATAGTAGATGAATGAAAATTAAATCATCGTCTGTGGTTATGAATGCTAGCTTATATGTAAAATTTGGTTCATTTTGGTTGAGCCGTTAGAAAAAAATTATTCAAAATTTTAATCCATATGTTACTGTTCTAGTGTGAAGTATAAAGTACCACTTCGCGTTATAGTAGATGAATGAAAATTAATTCATCGTCTGAGGTTATGAATGCTAGCTTATATATAAAATTTGGTTCAATTTTATTGAGACGTTCGAAATAAATATTTCAAAATTTTAATCCATGTTACTGTTCTAGTGTCAAGTATAAAGTACCACTTCGCGTTATAGTAGATATATGAAAATTTTTTCATCGTCTGAGGTTATGATTGCTAGCTCATAGATAAGATTTGGTTCAATTTTATTGAACCGTTCGAAAAAAATATTTCAAAATTTTAAACCATATGTTACTGATCTAGTGCCAAGTATGAAGTACCAGTTTGCGTTATAGTAGATGAATGAAAATTAAATCATCGTCTGAGCTTATGAATGCTAGCTTATATATAAAATTTGGTTCAATTTTATTCAGCCGTTAGAAAAAAATATTTCAAAATTTTAAACCATATGTTACTGTTCTAGTGTCAAGTATGAAGTACCACTTCGCGTTATAGTAGATGAATGAAAATTTTATTATCGTCTGAGCTTATGATTGCTAGCTTATATATAAGATATGGCTCAATTTCGTTGAGCCGTTTGAAAAAAATATTTCAAAATTTTTAATCATATGTTAACTGTTCTATTGCCAAGTATGAAGTACCAGTTTGCGTTATAGTAGATGAATGAAAATTAAATCATCGTCTGAGGCTATGAATGCTAGCTTATATATAAAATTTGGTTCAATTAAATTTAGCCGTTCGAAAAAAATATTTCAAAATTTTAAACCATATGTTACTGTTCTAGTGCCAAGTATGAAGTACCAGTTTGCGTTATAGTAGATGAATGAAAATTAAATCATCATCTGAGGTAATGAATGCTAGCTTATATATAAAATTTGGTTCATTTTGATTGAGCCGTTCGTAAAAAATTATTCAAAATTTTAATCCATGTTCCTGTTCTAGTGTCAAGTATAAAGTACCACTTCGCGTTATAGTAGATATATGAAAAATTTTTCATCGTCTGAGGTTATGATTGCTACATTATATATAAGATTTGGTTCAATTTTATTGAGTCGTTCGAAAAAAATATTTCAAAATTTTAAACCATATGTTACTTACTGTTCTAGTGTCAAGTATGAAGTACCACTTCGCGTTATAGTAGATGAATGAAAATTTTATTATCGTCTGAGGTTATGATTGCTAGCTTATATATAAGATATGGTTCAATTTCGTTGAGCCGCTTGAAAAAAAATTTTCAAAATTTTTAACCATATGTTAACTGTTCTAGTGCCAAGTATTAAGTACCAGTTTGCGTTATAGTAGATGAATGAAAATTAAATTATCGTCTGAGGTTATGAATGATAGCTTATATATAAAATTTGGTTCATTTTGGTTGAGCCGTTCGTAAGAAATTATTCTAAATTTTAATCCATGTTACTGTTCTAGTGTCAAGTATAAAGTACCACTTCGCGTTATAGTAGATGTATGAAAATTTTTTCATCGTCTGAGGTTATGATTGCTAGCTTATTTATAAGATTTGGTTCATTTTAGTTGAGCTGTTCGTAAAAAATTATTCTAAATTTTAATCCATGTTACTGTTCTAGTGTCAAGTATAAAGTACCACTTCGCGTTATAGTAGATATATGAAAATTTTTTCATCGTCTGAGGTTATGATTGCTAGCTTATATATAAAATTTGGTTCAATTTGGTTGAGCCGTTTGAAAAAAATAATTCAAATATTTTATTCATATGTTAGTGTTCTAGTGCCAAGTATGAAGTACCCTCTCAACCATATTGAACCAAATCCTACATATAAGCAATCAAACATGACCTCAGACGATGATTTAATTTTCATTCATCTACTATAACGCAAACTGGTACTTCATACTTGGCACTAGAACAGTAACATATGTTTTAAAATTTTGAAATATTTTTTTCGAACGACTCAATAAAATTGAACCAAATCTTATATATGAGCTAGCAATTACAACCTCAGAAGATGATAAAATTTTCATTCATCTACTATAACGCGAAGTGGCACTTCATAATTGACACTAGAACAGTAACAAATGGTTTAAATTTTTGGAATATTTTTTTCGAACGGCTCAACCAAATTGAACCAAGTCTTATATATAAGCTAGCAATCATAACCTCAGACGATGATAAAATTTACATATATCTACTATAACGCAAACTGGTACTTCATACTTGGCACTATAACAGTAACATATGGTTTAAAATTTTGAATTTTTTTTAAATGGCTTAACCAAATTGAACCAAATTTTATATATGAGCTAGCATTCATAACCTCAGAAGATGATTTAATTTTCATTCATCTACTATAACGCAAACTGGTACTTAGTACTTGGCACTAGAACAGTTAACATACGGTTAAAAATTTTGAAATATTTTTTTCAAACGGCTTAACGAAAATGAACCATATCTTATATATAAGCTAGCAATCATAACCTAAGACGATAAAAAAATTTTCATTCATCTACTATAACGTGAAGTGGTACTTCATACTTGACACTAGAACAGTAACATACGGTTTAGAATTTTGAAATATTTTTTTCGAACGGCTCAATAAAATTGAACCAAATCTTATATATAAGCTAGCAATCATAACCTCAGACGATGAAGAAATTTTCATTCATCTACTATAACGCAAACTGGTACTTCTTACTTGGCACTAGAACAGTAACATATGGTTTAAAATTTTGAAATATTTTTTTCGAACGGCTCAATAAAATTGAACCAAAACTTATATATAAGCTAGCAATCATAACCTCAGACGATAATAAAATTTTCATTCATCTACCGTAACGCGAAGTGGTACTTCATACTTGACACTAGAACAGTATCATATGGTTTAAAATTTTGAAATATTTTTTTCGAACGGCTCAACCAAATTGAACAAAATCTTGTATATGAGCTAGCAATCATAACCTCAGACGAAGATAAAATTTTCATATATCTACTATAACGCAAACTGGTACTTCATACTTGGCACTAGAACAGTAACACATGGTTTAAAATTTTGAATTTTTTTTAAACGGCTTAAACAAATTGAACCAAATTTTATATTTAAGCTTGCATTCATCTCCTCAGACGTTGGTAAAAATGTCATTAATCTACTACAACGCAAAGCGCTACTATATACTTTAAAATGACGACTGCATATTTAGCGTTTTCAGCTCGAGATCTCTTCAATAATGATGCATAGCATAAAATACTACTTTGCGTTATAGTAGAATAATGAAAATTTTACCAATGTCTGAGGTGACGAATGAAAGCTTAAATATAAGATTTGGTACAATTTGGTTAAGCCGTTTAAAAAAAAAATTCAAAATTTTAAACCAAATGTTACAGTTCTAGTGGGTTAAAATTTTGATTTTAATTTTCAAACTGCACAACCAAAATGAACCAAATATTAAATATAAGTTAGCATTTATCCTCTCAGACGATAGTAAAAATTTCATGCATCTACTATAACGCAAAGTGTTACTTCATACTTGGCACTAAAACAGTACCATATGGTTTAAAATTTTGAATTTTTTTTCTTAAACGGCCCAACCAAATTGACCCAAATCTTATATTTAAGCTTTCATTCGTCACCTCAGACATTGGTAAAATTTTCATTATTCTACTATAACGCAAAGTAGTATTTTATGCTAGACATCATTTTTGAAGAGATCTCGAGCTGAAAACGCTAAAAATGCAGTCGTCATTTTAAAGTATGTAGTAGCGCTTTGCGTTGTAGTAGATCAATGAAATTTTCACCAACGTCTGAGGTGATGAATGCAAGCTTAAATATATAATTTGGTTGGGCCATTTAAAAAAAAAATTCAAAATCTTAAACCATATGCTACTGTTCTAGTGCCAAGTATGAAGTACCAGATCGCGTTATAGTAGATGTATGAAAATTAAATCATCGTCTGAGGTTATGATTGTTACCTTATATATAAGATATGGTTCAATTTGGTTGAGCCGCTCGAAAAAAATATTTCAAAATTTTAAACCATATGTTACTGTTCTAGTGTCAAGTATGAAGTACCAGTTTGCGTTATAGTAGATGAATGAAAATTAAATCATCGTCTGAGGTTATGATTGCTAGCTTATATATAAGATTTGGTTCAATTTGGTTGAGCCGTTCGAAAAAAATATTTCAAAATTTTAAACCATATGTTACTGTTCTAGTGTCAAGTATGAAGTACCACTTCGCGTTATAGTAGATGAATGAAAATTTTATTATCGTCTGAGGTTATGATTGCTAGCTTACATATAAGATATGGTTCAATTTCGTTTAGCCGTTTGAAAAAAATATTTCAAAATTTTTAACCTTATGTTAACTGTTCTAGTGCCAAGTATTAAGTACCAGTTTGCGTTATAGAAGATAAATGAAAATTAAATCATCGTCTGAGGTTATGAATGCTAGCTTATATATAAAATTTGGTTCATTTTGGTTGAGCCGTTCGTAAAAAATTATTCTAAATTTTAATCCATGTTACTGTTTTAGTGTCAAGTATAAAGTGCCACTTCGCGTTATAGTAGATATATGAAATTTTTTTTATCGTCTGAGGTTATGATTGCTAGCTTATTTATAAGATTTGGTTCAATTTGGTTGAGCCGTTCGAAAAAAATATTTCAAAATTTTTAACCATATGGTACTGTTCTAGTGCCAAGTATGAAGTACCAGTTTGCGTTATAGTAGATGAATGAAAATTAAATCATCGTCTGTGGTTATGAATGCTAGCTTATATGTAAAATTTGGTTCATTTTGGTTGAGCCGTTAGAAAAAAATTATTCAAAATTTTAATCCATATGTTACTGTTCTAGTGTGAAGTATAAAGTACCACTTCGCGTTATAGTAGATGAATGAAAATTAATTCATCGTCTGAGGTTATGAATGCTAGCTTATATATAAAATTTGGTTCAATTTTATTGAGACGTTCGAAATAAATATTTCAAAATTTTAATCCATGTTACTGTTCTAGTGTCAAGTATAAAGTACCACTTCGCGTTATAGTAGATATATGAAAATTTTTTCATCGTCTGAGGTTATGATTGCTAGCTCATAGATAAGATTTGGTTCAATTTTATTGAACCGTTCGAAAAAAATATTTCAAAATTTTAAACCATATGTTACTGATCTAGTGCCAAGTATGAAGTACCAGTTTGCGTTATAGTAGATGAATGAAAATTAAATCATCGTCTGAGCTTATGAATGCTAGCTTATATATAAAATTTGGTTCAATTTTATTCAGCCGTTAGAAAAAAATATTTCAAAATTTTAAACCATATGTTACTGTTCTAGTGTCAAGTATGAAGTACCACTTCGCGTTATAGTAGATGAATGAAAATTTTATTATCGTCTGAGCTTATGATTGCTAGCTTATATATAAGATATGGCTCAATTTCGTTGAGCCGTTTGAAAAAAATATTTCAAAATTTTTAATCATATGTTAACTGTTCTATTGCCAAGTATGAAGTACCAGTTTGCGTTATAGTAGATGAATGAAAATTAAATCATCGTCTGAGGCTATGAATGCTAGCTTATATATAAAATTTGGTTCAATTAAATTTAGCCGTTCGAAAAAAATATTTCAAAATTTTAAACCATATGTTACTGTTCTAGTGCCAAGTATGAAGTACCAGTTTGCGTTATAGTAGATGAATGAAAATTAAATCATCATCTGAGGTAATGAATGCTAGCTTATATATAAAATTTGGTTCATTTTGATTGAGCCGTTCGTAAAAAATTATTCAAAATTTTAATCCATGTTCCTGTTCTAGTGTCAAGTATAAAGTACCACTTCGCGTTATAGTAGATATATGAAAAATTTTTCATCGTCTGAGGTTATGATTGCTACATTATATATAAGATTTGGTTCAATTTTATTGAGTCGTTCGAAAAAAATATTTCAAAATTTTAAACCATATGTTACTTACTGTTCTAGTGTCAAGTATGAAGTACCACTTCGCGTTATAGTAGATGAATGAAAATTTTATTATCGTCTGAGGTTATGATTGCTAGCTTATATATAAGATATGGTTCAATTTCGTTGAGCCGCTTGAAAAAAAATTTTCAAAATTTTTAACCATATGTTAACTGTTCTAGTGCCAAGTATTAAGTACCAGTTTGCGTTATAGTAGATGAATGAAAATTAAATTATCGTCTGAGGTTATGAATGATAGCTTATATATAAAATTTGGTTCATTTTGGTTGAGCCGTTCGTAAGAAATTATTCTAAATTTTAATCCATGTTACTGTTCTAGTGTCAAGTATAAAGTACCACTTCGCGTTATAGTAGATGTATGAAAATTTTTTCATCGTCTGAGGTTATGATTGCTAGCTTATTTATAAGATTTGGTTCATTTTAGTTGAGCTGTTCGTAAAAAATTATTCTAAATTTTAATCCATGTTACTGTTCTAGTGTCAAGTATAAAGTACCACTTCGCGTTATAGTAGATATATGAAAATTTTTTCATCGTCTGAGGTTATGATTGCTAGCTTATATATAAAATTTGGTTCAATTTGGTTGAGCCGTTTGAAAAAAATAATTCAAATATTTTATTCATATGTTAGTGTTCTAGTGCCAAGTATGAAGTACCCTCTCAACCATATTGAACCAAATCCTACATATAAGCAATCAAACATGACCTCAGACGATGATTTAATTTTCATTCATCTACTATAACGCAAACTGGTACTTCATACTTGGCACTAGAACAGTAACATATGTTTTAAAATTTTGAAATATTTTTTTCGAACGACTCAATAAAATTGAACCAAATCTTATATATGAGCTAGCAATTACAACCTCAGAAGATGATAAAATTTTCATTCATCTACTATAACGCGAAGTGGCACTTCATAATTGACACTAGAACAGTAACAAATGGTTTAAATTTTTGGAATATTTTTTTCGAACGGCTCAACCAAATTGAACCAAATCTTATATATAAGCTAGCAATCATAACCTCAGACGATGATAAAATTTACATATATCTACTATAACGCAAACTGGTACTTCATACTTGGCACTATAACAGTAACATATGGTTTAAAATTTTGAATTTTTTTTAAACGGCTTAACCAAATTGAACCAAATTTTATATATGAGCTAGCATTCATAACCTCAGAAGATGATTTAATTTTCATTCATCTACTATAACGCAAACTGGTACTTAATACTTGGCACTAGAACAGTTAACATACGGTTAAAAATTTTGAAATATTTTTTTCAAACGGCTTAACGAAAATGAACCATATCTTATATATAAGCTAGCAATCATAACCTAAGACGATAAAAAAATTTTCATTCATCTACTATAACGTGAAGTGGTACTTCATACTTGACACTAGAACAGTAACATACGGTTTAGAATTTTGAAATATTTTTTTCGAACGGCTCAATAAAATTGAACCAAATCTTATATATAAGCTAGCAATCATAACCTCAGACGATGAAGAAATTTTCATTCATCTACTATAACGCAAACTGGTACTTCTTACTTGGCACTAGAACAGTAACATATGGTTTAAAATTTTGAAATATTTTTTTCGAACGGCTCAATAAAATTGAACCAAATCTTATATATAAGCTAGCAATCATAACCTCAGACGATAATAAAATTTTAATTCATCTACCGTAACGCGAAGTGGTACTTCATACTTGACACTAGAACAGTATCATATGGTTTAAAATTTTGAAATATTTTTTTCGAACGGCTCAACCAAATTGAACAAAATCTTGTATATGAGCTAGCAATCATAACCTCAGACGAAGATAAAATTTTCATATATCTACTATAACGCAAACTGGTACTTCATACTTGGCACTAGAACAGTAACACATGGTTTAAAATTTTGAATTTTTTTTAAACGGCTTAAACAAATTGAACCAAATTTTATATTTAAGCTTGCATTCATCTCCTCAGACGTTGGTAAAAATGTCATTAATCTACTACAACGCAAAGCGCTACTATATACTTTAAAATGACGACTGCATATTTAGCGTTTTCAGCTCGAGATCTCTTCAATAATGATGCATAGCATAAAATACTACTTTGCGTTATAGTAGAATAATGAAAATTTTACCAATGTCTGAGGTGACGAATGAAAGCTCAAATATAAGATTTGGTACAATTTGGTTAAGCCGTTTAAAAAAAAAAATTCAAAATTTTAAACCAAATGTTACAGTTCTAGTGGGTTAAAATTTTGATTTTACTTTTCAAACTGCACAACCAAAATGAACCAAATATTAAATATAAGTTAGCATTTATCCTCTCAGACGATAGTAAAAATTTCATGCATCTACTATAACGCAAAGTGTTACTTCATACTTGGCACTAAAACAGTACCATATGGTTTAAAATTTTGAATTTTTTTTCTTAAACGGCCCAACCAAATTGACCCATATCTTATATTTAAGCTTTCATTCGTCACCTCAGACATTGGTAAAATTTTCATTATTCTACTATAACGCAAAGTAGTATTTTATGCTAGACATCATTTTTGAAGAGATCTCGAGCTGAAAACGCTAAAAATGCAGTCGTCATTTTAAAGTATGTAGTAGCGCTTTGCGTTGTAGTAGATCAATGAAATTTTCACCAACGTCTGAGGTGATGAATGCAAGCTTAAATATATAATTTGGTTGGGCCATTTAAAAAAAAAATTCAAAATCTTAAACCATATGCTACTGTTCTAGTGCCAAGTATGAAGTACCAGATCGCGTTATAGTAGATGTATGAAAATTAAATCATCGTCTGAGGTTATGATTGTTACCTTATATATAAGATATGGTTCAATTTGGTTGAGCCGCTCGAAAAAAATATTTCAAAATTTTAAACCATATGTTACTGTTCTAGTGTCAAGTATGAAGTACCAGTTTGCGTTATAGTAGATGAATGAAAATTAAATCATCGTCTGAGGTTATGATTACTAGCTTATATATAAGATTTGGTTCAATTTGGTTGAGCCGTTCGAAAAAAATATTTCAAAATTTTAAACCATATGTTACTGTTCTAGTGTCAAGTATGAAGTACCACTTCGCGTTATAGTAGATGAATGAAAATTTTATTATCGTCTGAGGTTATGATTGCTAGCTTACATATAAGATATGGTTCAATTTCGTTTAGCCGTTTGAAAAAAATATTTCAAAATTTTTAACCTTATGTTAACTGTTCTAGTGCCAAGTATTAAGTACCAGTTTGCGTTATAGAAGATAAATGAAAATTAAATCATCGTCTGAGGTTATGAATGCTAGCTTATATATAAAATTTGGTTCATTTTGGTTGAGCCGTTCGTAAAAAATTATTCTAAATTTTAATCCATGTTACTGTTTTAGTGTCAAGTATAAAGTACCACTTCGCGTTATAGTAGATATATGAAATTTTTTTTATCGTCTGAGGTTATGATTGCTAGCTTATTTATAAGATTTGGTTCAATTTGGTTGAGCCGTTCGAAAAAAATATTTCAAAATTTTAAACCATATGGTACTGTTCTAGTGCCAAGTATGAAGTACCAGTTTGCGTTATAGTAGATGAATGAAAATTAAATCATCGTCTGAGGTTATGAATGCTAGCTTATATATAAAATTTGGTTCAATTTTATTCAGCCGTTAGAAAAAAGTATTTCAAAATTTTAAACCATATGTTACTGTTCTAGTGTCAAGTATGAAGTACCACTTCGCGTTACAGTAGATGAATGAAAATTTTATTATCGTCTGAGCTTATGATTGCTAGCTTATATATAAGATATGGTTCAATTTCGTTGAGCCGTTTGAAAAAAATATTTCAAAATTTTTAATCATATGTTAACTGTTCTATTGCCAAGTATGAAGTACCAGTTTGCGTTATAGTAGATGAATGAAAATTAAATCATCGTCTGAGGCTATGAATGCTAGCTTATATATAAAATTTGGTTCAATTTTATTTAGCCGTTCGAAAAAAATATTTCAAAATTTTAAACCATATGTTACTGTTCTAGTGCCAAGTATGAAGTACCAGTTTGCGTTATAGTAGATGAATGAAAATTAAATCCTCATCTGAGGTTATGAATGCTAGCTTATATATAAAATTTGGTTCATTTTGGTTGAGCCGTTCGTAAAAAATTATTCAAAATTTTAATCCATGTTCCTGTTCTAGTGTCAAGTATAAAGTACCACTTCGCGTTATAGTAGATATATGAAAAATTTTTCATCGTCTGAGGTTATGATTGCTAGATTATATATAAGATTTGGTTCAATTTTATTGAGTCGTTCGAAAAAAATATTTCAAAATTTTAAACCATATGTTACTTACTGTTCTAGTGTCAAGTATGAAGTACCACTTCGCGTTATAGTAGATGAATGAAAATTTTATTATCGTCTGAGGTTATGATTGCTAGCTTATATATAAGATATGGTTCAATTTCGTTGAGCCGCTTGAAAAAAAATTTTCAAAATTTTTAACCATATGTTAGCTGTTCTAGTGCCAAGTATTAAGTACCAGTTTGCGTTATAGTAGATGAATGAAAATTAAATTATCGTCTGAGGTTATGAATGATAGCTTATATATAAAATTTGGTTCATTTTGGTTGAGCCGTTCGTAAGAAATTATTCTAAATTTTAATCCATGTTACTGTTCTAGTGTCAAGTATAAAGTACCACTTCGCGTTATAGTAGATGTATGAAAATTTTTTCATCGTCTGAGGTTATGATTGCTAGCTTATTTATAAGATTTGGTTCATTTTGGTTGAGCTGTTCGTAAAAAATTATTCTAAATTTTAATCCATGTTACTGTTCTAGTGTCAAGTATAAAGTACCACTTCGCGTTATAGTAGATATATGAAAATTTTTTCATCGTCTGAGGTTATGATTGCTAGCTTATATATAAAATTTGGTTCAATTTGGTTGAGCCGTTTGAAAAAATAATTCAAATATTTTATTCATATGTTAGTGTTCTAGTGCCAAGTATGAAGTACCCTCTCAACCATATTGAACCAAATCCTACATATAAGCAATCAAACATGACCTCAGACGATGATTTAATTTTCATTCATCTACTATAACGCAAACTGGTACTTCATACTTGGCACTAGAACAGTAACATATGTTTTAAAATTTTGAAATATTTTTTTCGAACGACTCAATAAAATTGAACCAAATCTTATGTATGAGCTAGCAATTACAACCTCAGAAGATGATAAAATTTTCATTCATCTACTATAACGCGAAGTGGCACTTCATAATTGACACTAGAACAGTAACAAATGGTTTAAATTTTTGGAATATTTTTTTCGAACGGCTCAACCAAATTGAACCAAATCTTATATATAAGCTAGCAATCATAACCTCAGACGATGATAAAATTTACATATATCTACTATAACGCAAACTGGTACTTCATACTTGGCACTATAACAGTAACATATGGTTTAAAATTTTGAATTTTTTTTAAACGGCTTAACCAAATTGAACCAAATTTTATATATGAGCTAGCATTCATAACCTCAGAAGAAGATTTAACTTTCATTCATCTACTATAACGCAAACTGGTACTTAATACTTGGCACTAGAACAGTTAACATACGGTTAAAAATTTTGAAATATTTTTTTCAAACGGCTTAACGAAAATGAACCATATCTTATATATAAGCTAGCAATCATAACCTAAGACGATAAAAAAATTTTCATTCATCTACTATAACGTGAAGTGGTACTTCATACTTGACACTAGAACAGTAACATACGGTTTAGAATTTTGAAATATTTTTTTCGAACGGCTCAATAAAATTGAACCAAATCTTATATATAAGCTAGCAATCATAACCTCAGACGATGAAGAAATTTTCATTCATCTACTATAACGCAAACTGGTACTTCTTACTTGGCACTAGAACAGTAACATATGGTTTAAAATTTTGAAATATTTTTTTCGAACGGCTCAATAAAATTGAACCAAATCTTATATATAAGCTAGCAATCATAACCTCAGACGATAATAAAATTTTCATTCATCTACCGTAACGCGAAGTGGTACTTCATACTTGACACTAGAACAGTATCATATGGTTTAAAATTTTGAAATATTTTTTTCGAACGGCTCAACCAAATTGAACAAAATCTTGTATATGAGCTAGCAATCATAACCTCAGACGAAGATAAAATTTTCATATATCTACTATAACGCAAACTGGTACTTCATACTTGGCACTAGAACAGTAACACATGGTTTAAAATTTTGAATTTTTTTTAAACGGCTTAAACAAATTGAACCAATTTTTATATTTAAGCTTGCATTCATCTCCTCAGACGTTGGTAAAAATGTCATTAATCTACTACAACGCAAAGCGCTACTATATACTTTAAAATGACGACTGCATATTTAGCGTTTTCAGCTCGAGATCTCTTCAATAATGATGCATAGCATAAAATACTACTTTGCGTTATAGTAGAATAATGAAAATTTTACCAATGTCTGAGGTGACGAATGAAAGCTTAAATATAAGATTTGGTACAATTTGGTTAAGCCGTTTAAAAAAAAAATTCAAAATTTTAAACCAAATGTTACAGTTCTAGTGGGTTAAAATTTTGATTTTAATTTTCAAACTGCACAACCAAAATGAACCAAATATTAAATATAAGTTAGCATTTATCCTCTCAGACGATAGTAAAAATTTCATGCATCTACTATAACGCAAAGTGTTACTTCATACTTGGCACTAAAACAGTACCATATGGTTTAAAATTTTGAATTTTTTTTCTTAAACGGCCCAACCAAATTGACCCAAATCTTATATTTAAGCTTTCATTCGTCACCTCAGACATTGGTAAAATTTTCATTATTCTACTATAACGCAAAGTAGTATTTTATGCTAGACATCATTTTTGAAGAGATCTCGAGCTGAAAACGCTAAAAATGCAGTCGTCATTTTAAAGTATGTAGTAGCGCTTTGCGTTGTAGTAGATCAATGAAATTTTCACCAACGTCTGAGGTGATGAATGCAAGCTTAAATATATAATTTGGTTGGGCCATTTAAGAAAAAAATTCAAAATCTTAAACCATATGCTACTGTTCTAGTGCCAAGTATGAAGTACCAGATCGCGTTATAGTAGATGTATGAAAATTAAATCATCGTCTGAGGTTATGATTGTTACCTTATATATAAGATATGGTTCAATTTGGTTGAGCCGCTCGAAAAAAATATTTCAAAATTTTAAACCATATGTTACTGTTCTAGTGTCAAGTATGAAGTACCACTTCGCGTTATAGTAGATGAATGAAAATTTTATTATCGTCTGAGGTTATGATTGCTAGCTTACATATAAGATATGGTTCAATTTCGTTTAGCCGTTTGAAAAAAATATTTCAAAATTTTTAACCTTATGTTAACTGTTCTAGTGCCAAGTATTAAGTACCAGTTTGCGTTATAGAAGATAAATGAAAATTAAATCATCGTCTGAGGTTATGAATGCTAGCTTATATATAAAATTTGGTTCATTTTGGTTGAGCCGTTCGTAAAAAATTATTCTAAATTTTAATCCATGTTACTGTTTTAGTGTCAAGTATAAAGTGCCACTTCGCGTTATAGTAGATATATGAAATTTTTTTTA
The DNA here is from genome assembly GCA_963942485.1 of Pediacus dermestoides. Classification (NCBI taxonomy): domain Eukaryota; kingdom Metazoa; phylum Arthropoda; class Insecta; order Coleoptera; family Cucujidae; genus Pediacus; species Pediacus dermestoides. The sequence continues at coordinate 11,265,863 of OZ012630.1, read as the reverse complement.
TCGTCTGAGGTTATGATTGCTAGCTTATTTATAAGATTTGGTTCAATTTGGTTGAGCCGTTCGAAAAAAATATTTCAAAATTTTAAACCATATGGTACTGTTCTAGTGCCAAGTATGAAGTACCAGTTTGCGTTATAGTAGATGAATGAAAATTAAATCATCGTCTGTGGTTATGAATGCTAGCTTATATGTAAAATTTGGTTCATTTTGGTTGAGCCGTTACAAAAAAATTATTCAAAATTTTAATCCATATGTTACTGTTCTAGTGTGAAGTATAAAGTACCACTTCGCGTTATAGTAGATGAATGAAAATTAATTCATCGTCTGAGGTTATGAATGCTAGCTTATATATAAAATTTGGTTCAATTTTATTGAGACGTTCGAAATAAATATTTCAAAATTTTAATCCATGTTACTGTTCTAGTGTCAAGTATAAAGTACCACTTCGCGTTATAGTAGATATATGAAAATTTTTTCATCGTCTGAGGTTATGATTGCTAGCTCATATATAAGATTTGGTTCAATTTTATTGAACCGTTCGAAAAAAATATTTCAAAATTTTAAACCATATGTTACTGATCTAGTGCCAAGTATGAAGTACCAGTTTGCGTTATAGTAGATGAATGAAAATTAAATCATCGTCTGAGCTTATGAATGCTAGCTTATATATAAAATTTGGTTCAATTTTATTCAGCCGTTAGAAAAAAATATTTCAAAATTTTAAACCATATGTTACTGTTCTAGTGTCAAGTATGAAGTACCACTTCGCGTTATAGTAGATGAATGAAAATTTTATTATCGTCTGAGCTTATGATTGCTAGCTTATATATAAGATATGGTTCAATTTCGTTGAGCCGTTTGAAAAAAATATTTCAAAATTTTTAATCATATGTTAACTGTTCTATTGCCAAGTATGAAGTACCAGTTTGCGTTATAGTAGATGAATGAAAATTAAATCATCGTCTGAGGCTATGAATGCTAGCTTATATATAAAATTTGGTTCAATTTTATTTAGCCGTTCGAAAAAAATATTTCAAAATTTTAAACCATATGTTACTGTTCTAGTGCCAAGTATGAAGTACCAGTTTGCGTTATAGTAGATGAATGAAAATTAAATCATCATCTGAGGTTATGAATGCTAGCTTATATATAAAATTTGGTTCATTTTGGTTGAGCCGTTCGTAAAAAATTATTCAAAATTTTAATCCATGTTCCTGTTCTAGTGTCAAGTATAAAGTACCACTTCGCGTTATAGTAGATATATGAAAAATTTTTCATCGTCTGAGGTTATGATTGCTACATTATATATAAGATTTGGTTCAATTTTATTGAGTCGTTCGAAAAAAATATTTCAAAATTTTAAACCATATGTTACTTACTGTTCTAGTGTCAAGTATGAAGTACCACTTCGCGTTATAGTAGATGAATGAAAATTTTATTATCGTCTGAGGTTATGATTGCTAGCTTATATATAAGATATGGTTCAATTTCGTTGAGCCGCTTGAAAAAAATTTTTCAAAATTTTTAACCATATGTTAACTGTTCTAGTGCCAAGTATTAAGTACCAGTTTGCGTTATAGTAGATGAATGAAAATTAAATTATCGTCTGAGGTTATGAATGATAGCTTATATATAAAATTTGGTTCATTTTGGTTGAGCCGTTCGTAAGAAATTATTCTAAATTTTAATCCATGTTACTGTTCTAGTGTCAAGTATAAAGTACCACTTCGCGTTATAGTAGATGTATGAAAATTTTTTCATCGTCTGAGGTTATGATTGCTAGCTTATTTATAAGATTTGGTTCATTTTGGTTGAGCTGTTCGTAAAAAATTATTCTAAATTTTAATCCATGTTACTGTTCTAGTGTCAAGTATAAAGTACCACTTCGCGTTATAGTAGATATATGAAAATTTTTTCATCGTCTGAGGTTATGATTGCTAGCTTATATATAAAATTTGGTTCAATTTGGTTGAGCCGTTTGAAAAAAATAATTCAAATATTTTATTCATATGTTAGTGTTCTAGTGCCAAGTATGAAGTACCCTCTCAACCATATTGAACCAAATCCTACATATAAGCAATCAAACATGACCTCAGACGATGATTTAATTTTCATTCATCTACTATAACGCAAACTGGTACTTCATACTTGGCACTAGAACAGTAACATATGTTTTAAAATTTTGAAATATTTTTTTCGAACGACTCAATAAAATTGAACCAAATCTTATGTATGAGCTAGCAATTACAACCTCAGAAGATGATAAAATTTTCATTCATCTACTATAACGCGAAGTGGCACTTCATAATTGACACTAGAACAGTAACAAATGGTTTAAATTTTTGGAATATTTTTTTCGAACGTCTCAACCAAATTGAACCAAATCTTATATATAAGCTAGCAATCATAACCTCAGACGATGATAAAATTTACATATATCTACTATAACGCAAACTGGTACTTCATACTTGGCACTATAACAGTAACATATGGTTTAAAATTTTGAATTTTTTTTAAATGGCTTAACCAAATTGAACCAAATTTTATATATGAGCTAGCATTCATAACCTCAGAAGAAGATTTAACTTTCATTCATCTACTATAACGCAAACTGGTACTTAATACTTGGCACTAGAACAGTTAACATACGGTTAAAAATTTTAAAATATTTTTTTCAAACGGCTTAACGAAAATGAACCATATCTTATATATAAGCTAGCAATCATAACCTGAGACGATAAAAAAATTTTCATTCATCTACTATAACGTGAAGTGGTACTTCATACTTGACACTAGAACAGTAACATACGGTTTAGAATTTTGAAATATTTTTTTCGAACGGCTCAATAAAATTGAACCAAATCTTATATATAAGCTAGCAATCATAACCTCAGACGATGAAGAAATTTTCATTCATCTACTATAACGCAAACTGGTACTTCTTACTTGGCACTAGAACAGTAACATATGGTTTAAAATTTTGAAATATTTTTTTCGAACGGCTCAATAAAATTGAACCAAATCTTATATATAAGCTAGCAATCATAACCTCAGACGATAATAAAATTTTCATTCATCTACCGTAACGCGAAGTGGTACTTCATACTTGACACTAGAACAGTATCATATGGTTTAAAATTTTGAAATATTTTTTTCGAACGGCTCAACCAAATTGAACAAAATCTTGTATATGAGCTAGCAATCATAACCTCAGACGAAGATAAAATTTTCATATATCTACTATAACGCAAACTGGTACTTCATACTTGGCACTAGAACAGTAACACATGGTTTAAAATTTTGAATTTTTTTTAAACGGCTTAAACAAATTGAACCAAATTTTATATTTAAGCTTGCATTCATCTCCTCAGACGTTGGTAAAAATGTCATTAATCTACTACAACGCAAAGCGCTACTATATACTTTAAAATGACGACTGCATATTTAGCGTTTTCAGCTCGAGATCTCTTCAATAATGATGCATAGCATAAAATACTACTTTGCGTTATAGTAGAATAATGAAAATTTTACCAATGTCTGAGGTGACGAATGAAAGCTTAAATATAAGATTTGGTACAATTTGGTTAAGCCGTTTAAAAAAAAAATTCAAAATTTTAAACCAAATGTTACAGTTCTAGTGGGTTAAAATTTTGATTTTAATTTTCAAACTGCACAACCAAAATGAACCAAATATTAAATATAAGTTAGCATTTATCCTCTCAGACGATAGTAAAAATTTCATGCATCTACTATAACGCAAAGTGTTACTTCATACTTGGCACTAAAACAGTACCATATGGTTTAAAATTTTGAATTTTTTTTCTTAAACGGCCCAACCAAATTGACCCAAATCTTATATTTAAGCTTTCATTCGTCACCTCAGACATTGGTAAAATTTTCATTATTCTACTATAACGCAAAGTAGTATTTTATGCTAGACATCATTTTTGAAGAGATCTCGAGCTGAAAACGCTAAAAATGCAGTCGTCATTTTAAAGTATGTAGTAGCGCTTTGCGTTGTAGTAGATCAATGAAATTTTCACCAACGTCTGAGGTGATGAATGCAAGCTTAAATATATAATTTGGTTGGGCCATTTAAGAAAAAAATTCAAAATCTTAAACCATATGCTACTGTTCTAGTGCCAAGTATGAAGTACCAGATCGCGTTATAGTAGATGTATGAAAATTAAATCATCGTCTGAGGTTATGATTGTTACCTTATATATAAGATATGGTTCAATTTGGTTGAGCCGCTCGAAAAAAATATTTCAAAATTTTAAACCATATGTTACTGTTCTAGTGTCAAGTATGAAGTACCACTTCGCGTTATAGTAGATGAATGAAAATTTTATTATCGTCTGAGGTTATGATTGCTAGCTTACATATAAGATATGGTTCAATTTCGTTTAGCCGTTTGAAAAAAATATTTCAAAATTTTTAACCTTATGTTAACTGTTCTAGTGCCAAGTATTAAGTACCAGTTTGCGTTATAGAAGATAAATGAAAATTAAATCATCGTCTGAGGTTATGAATGCTAGCTTATATATAAAATTTGGTTCATTTTGGTTGAGCCGTTCGTAAAAAATTATTCTAAATTTTAATCCATGTTACTGTTTTAGTGTCAAGTATAAAGTGCCACTTCGCGTTATAGTAGATATATGAAATTTTTTTTATCGTCTGAGGTTATGATTGCTAGCTTATTTATAAGATTTGGTTCAATTTGGTTGAGCCGTTCGAAAAAAATATTTCAAAATTTTAAACCATATGGTACTGTTCTAGTGCCAAGTATGAAGTACCAGTTTGCGTTATAGTAGATGAATGAAAATTAAATCATCGTCTGTGGTTATGAATGCTAGCTTATATGTAAAATTTGGTTCATTTTGGTTGAGCCGTTACAAAAAAATTATTCAAAATTTTAATCCATATGTTACTGTTCTAGTGTGAAGTATAAAGTACCACTTCGCGTTATAGTAGATGAATGAAAATTAATTCATCGTCTGAGGTTATGAATGCTAGCTTATATATAAAATTTGGTTCAATTTTATTGAGACGTTCGAAATAAATATTTCAAAATTTTAATCCATGTTACTGTTCTAGTGTCAAGTATAAAGTACCACTTCGCGTTATAGTAGATATATGAAAATTTTTTCATCGTCTGAGGTTATGATTGCTAGCTCATATATAAGATTTGGTTCAATTTTATTGAACCGTTCGAAAAAAATATTTCAAAATTTTAAACCATATGTTACTGATCTAGTGCCAAGTATGAAGTACCAGTTTGCGTTATAGTAGATGAATGAAAATTAAATCATCGTCTGAGCTTATGAATGCTAGCTTATATATAAAATTTGGTTCAATTTTATTCAGCCGTTAGAAAAAAATATTTCAAAATTTTAAACCATATGTTACTGTTCTAGTGTCAAGTATGAAGTACCACTTCGCGTTATAGTAGATGAATGAAAATTTTATTATCGTCTGAGCTTATGATTGCTAGCTTATATATAAGATATGGTTCAATTTCGTTGAGCCGTTTGAAAAAAATATTTCAAAATTTTTAATCATATGTTAACTGTTCTATTGCCAAGTATGAAGTACCAGTTTGCGTTATAGTAGATGAATGAAAATTAAATCATCGTCTGAGGCTATGAATGCTAGCTTATATATAAAATTTGGTTCAATTTTATTTAGCCGTTCGAAAAAAATATTTCAAAATTTTAAACCATATGTTACTGTTCTAGTGCCAAGTATGAAGTACCAGTTTGCGTTATAGTAGATGAATGAAAATTAAATCATCATCTGAGGTTATGAATGCTAGCTTATATATAAAATTTGGTTCATTTTGGTTGAGCCGTTCGTAAAAAATTATTCAAAATTTTAATCCATGTTCCTGTTCTAGTGTCAAGTATAAAGTACCACTTCGCGTTATAGTAGATATATGAAAAATTTTTCATCGTCTGAGGTTATGATTGCTACATTATATATAAGATTTGGTTCAATTTTATTGAGTCGTTCGAAAAAAATATTTCAAAATTTTAAACCATATGTTACTTACTGTTCTAGTGTCAAGTATGAAGTACCACTTCGCGTTATAGTAGATGAATGAAAATTTTATTATCGTCTGAGGTTATGATTGCTAGCTTATATATAAGATATGGTTCAATTTCGTTGAGCCGCTTGAAAAAAATTTTTCAAAATTTTTAACCATATGTTAACTGTTCTAGTGCCAAGTATTAAGTACCAGTTTGCGTTATAGTAGATGAATGAAAATTAAATTATCGTCTGAGGTTATGAATGATAGCTTATATATAAAATTTGGTTCATTTTGGTTGAGCCGTTCGTAAGAAATTATTCTAAATTTTAATCCATGTTACTGTTCTAGTGTCAAGTATAAAGTACCACTTCGCGTTATAGTAGATGTATGAAAATTTTTTCATCGTCTGAGGTTATGATTGCTAGCTTATTTATAAGATTTGGTTCATTTTGGTTGAGCTGTTCGTAAAAAATTATTCTAAATTTTAATCCATGTTACTGTTCTAGTGTCAAGTATAAAGTACCACTTCGCGTTATAGTAGATATATGAAAATTTTTTCATCGTCTGAGGTTATGATTGCTAGCTTATATATAAAATTTGGTTCAATTTGGTTGAGCCGTTTGAAAAAAATAATTCAAATATTTTATTCATATGTTAGTGTTCTAGTGCCAAGTATGAAGTACCCTCTCAACCATATTGAACCAAATCCTACATATAAGCAATCAAACATGACCTCAGACGATGATTTAATTTTCATTCATCTACTATAACGCAAACTGGTACTTCATACTTGGCACTAGAACAGTAACATATGTTTTAAAATTTTGAAATATTTTTTTCGAACGACTCAATAAAATTGAACCAAATCTTATGTATGAGCTAGCAATTACAACCTCAGAAGATGATAAAATTTTCATTCATCTACTATAACGCGAAGTGGCACTTCATAATTGACACTAGAACAGTAACAAATGGTTTAAATTTTTGGAATATTTTTTTCGAACGTCTCAACCAAATTGAACCAAATCTTATATATAAGCTAGCAATCATAACCTCAGACGATGATAAAATTTACATATATCTACTATAACGCAAACTGGTACTTCATACTTGGCACTATAACAGTAACATATGGTTTAAAATTTTGAATTTTTTTTAAATGGCTTAACCAAATTGAACCAAATTTTATATATGAGCTAGCATTCATAACCTCAGAAGAAGATTTAACTTTCATTCATCTACTATAACGCAAACTGGTACTTAATACTTGGCACTAGAACAGTTAACATACGGTTAAAAATTTTAAAATATTTTTTTCAAACGGCTTAACGAAAATGAACCATATCTTATATATAAGCTAGCAATCATAACCTGAGACGATAAAAAAATTTTCATTCATCTACTATAACGTGAAGTGGTACTTCATACTTGACACTAGAACAGTAACATACGGTTTAGAATTTTGAAATATTTTTTTCGAACGGCTCAATAAAATTGAACCAAATCTTATATATAAGCTAGCAATCATAACCTCAGACGATGAAGAAATTTTCATTCATCTACTATAACGCAAACTGGTACTTCTTACTTGGCACTAGAACAGTAACATATGGTTTAAAATTTTGAAATATTTTTTTCGAACGGCTCAATAAAATTGAACCAAATCTTATATATAAGCTAGCAATCATAACCTCAGACGATAATAAAATTTTCATTCATCTACCGTAACGCGAAGTGGTACTTCATACTTGACACTAGAACAGTATCATATGGTTTAAAATTTTGAAATATTTTTTTCGAACGGCTCAACCAAATTGAACAAAATCTTGTATATGAGCTAGCAATCATAACCTCAGACGAAGATAAAATTTTCATATATCTACTATAACGCAAACTGGTACTTCATACTTGGCACTAGAACAGTAACACATGGTTTAAAATTTTGAATTTTTTTTAAACGGCTTAAACAAATTGAACCAAATTTTATATTTAAGCTTGCATTCATCTCCTCAGACGTTGGTAAAAATGTCATTAATCTACTACAACGCAAAGCGCTACTATATACTTTAAAATGACGACTGCATATTTAGCGTTTTCAGCTCGAGATCTCTTCAATAATGATGCATAGCATAAAATACTACTTTGCGTTATAGTAGAATAATGAAAATTTTACCAATGTCTGAGGTGACGAATGAAAGCTTAAATATAAGATTTGGTACAATTTGGTTAAGCCGTTTAAAAAAAAAATTCAAAATTTTAAACCAAATGTTACAGTTCTAGTGGGTTAAAATTTTGATTTTAATTTTCAAACTGCACAACCAAAATGAACCAAATATTAAATATAAGTTAGCATTTATCCTCTCAGACGATAGTAAAAATTTCATGCATCTACTATAACGCAAAGTGTTACTTCATACTTGGCACTAAAACAGTACCATATGGTTTAAAATTTTGAATTTTTTTTCTTAAACGGCCCAACCAAATTGACCCAAATCTTATATTTAAGCTTTCATTCGTCACCTCAGACATTGGTAAAATTTTCATTATTCTACTATAACGCAAAGTAGTATTTTATGCTAGACATCATTTTTGAAGAGATCTCGAGCTGAAAACGCTAAAAATGCAGTCGTCATTTTAAAGTATGTAGTAGCGCTTTGCGTTGTAGTAGATCAATGAAATTTTCACCAACGTCTGAGGTGATGAATGCAAGCTTAAATATATAATTTGGTTGGGCCATTTAAAAAAAAAATTCAAAATCTTAAACCATATGCTACTGTTCTAGTGCCAAGTATGAAGTACCAGATCGCGTTATAGTAGATGTATGAAAATTAAATCATCGTCTGAGGTTATGATTGTTACCTTATATATAAGATATGGTTCAATTTGGTTGAGCCGCTCGAAAAAAATATTTCAAAATTTTAAACCATATGTTACTGTTCTAGTGTCAAGTATGAAGTACCAGTTTGCGTTATAGTAGATGAATGAAAATTAAATCATCGTCTGAGGTTATGATTGCTAGCTTATATATAAGATTTGGTTCAATTTGGTTGAGCCGTTCGAAAAAAATATTTCAAAATTTTAAACCATATGTTACTGTTCTAGTGTCAAGTATGAAGTACCACTTCGCGTTATAGTAGATGAATGAAAATTTTATTATCGTCTGAGGTTATGATTGCTAGCTTACATATAAGATATGGTTCAATTTCGTTTAGCCGTTTGAAAAAAATATTTCAAAATTTTTAACCTTATGTTAACTGTTCTAGTGCCAAGTATTAAGTACCAGTTTGCGTTATAGAAGATAAATGAAAATTAAATCATCGTCTGAGGTTATGAATGCTAGCTTATATATAAAATTTGGTTCATTTTGGTTGAGCCGTTCGTAAAAAATTATTCTAAATTTTAATCCATGTTACTGTTTTAGTGTCAAGTATAAAGTGCCACTTCGCGTTATAGTAGATATATGAAATTTTTTTTATCGTCTGAGGTTATGATTGCTAGCTTATTTATAAGATTTGGTTCAATTTGGTTGAGCCGTTCGAAAAAAATATTTCAAAATTTTTAACCATATGGTACTGTTCTAGTGCCAAGTATGAAGTACCAGTTTGCGTTATAGTAGATGAATGAAAATTAAATCATCGTCTGTGGTTATGAATGCTAGCTTATATGTAAAATTTGGTTCATTTTGGTTGAGCCGTTAGAAAAAAATTATTCAAAATTTTAATCCATATGTTACTGTTCTAGTGTGAAGTATAAAGTACCACTTCGCGTTATAGTAGATGAATGAAAATTAATTCATCGTCTGAGGTTATGAATGCTAGCTTATATATAAAATTTGGTTCAATTTTATTGAGACGTTCGAAATAAATATTTCAAAATTTTAATCCATGTTACTGTTCTAGTGTCAAGTATAAAGTACCACTTCGCGTTATAGTAGATATATGAAAATTTTTTCATCGTCTGAGGTTATGATTGCTAGCTCATATATAAGATTTGGTTCAATTTTATTGAACCGTTCGAAAAAAATATTTCAAAATTTTAAACCATATGTTACTGATCTAGTGCCAAGTATGAAGTACCAGTTTGCGTTATAGTAGATGAATGAAAATTAAATCATCGTCTGAGCTTATGAATGCTAGCTTATATATAAAATTTGGTTCAATTTTATTCAGCCGTTAGAAAAAAATATTTCAAAATTTTAAACCATATGTTACTGTTCTAGTGTCAAGTATGAAGTACCACTTCGCGTTATAGTAGATGAATGAAAATTTTATTATCGTCTGAGCTTATGATTGCTAGCTTATATATAAGATATGGCTCAATTTCGTTGAGCCGTTTGAAAAAAATATTTCAAAATTTTTAATCATATGTTAACTGTTCTATTGCCAAGTATGAAGTACCAGTTTGCGTTATAGTAGATGAATGAAAATTAAATCATCGTCTGAGGCTATGAATGCTAGCTTATATATAAAATTTGGTTCAATTAAATTTAGCCGTTCGAAAAAAATATTTCAAAATTTTAAACCATATGTTACTGTTCTAGTGCCAAGTATGAAGTACCAGTTTGCGTTATAGTAGATGAATGAAAATTAAATCATCATCTGAGGTAATGAATGCTAGCTTATATATAAAATTTGGTTCATTTTGATTGAGCCGTTCGTAAAAAATTATTCAAAATTTTAATCCATGTTCCTGTTCTAGTGTCAAGTATAAAGTACCACTTCGCGTTATAGTAGATATATGAAAAATTTTTCATCGTCTGAGGTTATGATTGCTACATTATATATAAGATTTGGTTCAATTTTATTGAGTCGTTCGAAAAAAATATTTCAAAATTTTAAACCATATGTTACTTACTGTTCTAGTGTCAAGTATGAAGTACCACTTCGCGTTATAGTAGATGAATGAAAATTTTATTATCGTCTGAGGTTATGATTGCTAGCTTATATATAAGATATGGTTCAATTTCGTTGAGCCGCTTGAAAAAAAATTTTCAAAATTTTTAACCATATGTTAACTGTTCTAGTGCCAAGTATTAAGTACCAGTTTGCGTTATAGTAGATGAATGAAAATTAAATTATCGTCTGAGGTTATGAATGATAGCTTATATATAAAATTTGGTTCATTTTGGTTGAGCCGTTCGTAAGAAATTATTCTAAATTTTAATCCATGTTACTGTTCTAGTGTCAAGTATAAAGTACCACTTCGCGTTATAGTAGATGTATGAAAATTTTTTCATCGTCTGAGGTTATGATTGCTAGCTTATTTATAAGATTTGGTTCATTTTGGTTGAGCTGTTCGTAAAAAATTATTCTAAATTTTAATCCATGTTACTGTTCTAGTGTCAAGTATAAAGTACCACTTCGCGTTATAGTAGATATATGAAAATTTTTTCATCGTCTGAGGTTATGATTGCTAGCTTATATATAAAATTTGGTTCAATTTGGTTGAGCCGTTTGAAAAAAATAATTCAAATATTTTATTCATATGTTAGTGTTCTAGTGCCAAGTATGAAGTACCCTCTCAACCATATTGAACCAAATCCTACATATAAGCAATCAAACATGACCTCAGACGATGATTTAATTTTCATTCATCTACTATAACGCAAACTGGTACTTCATACTTGGCACTAGAACAGTAACATATGTTTTAAAATTTTGAAATATTTTTTTCGAACGACTCAATAAAATTGAACCAAATCTTATATATGAGCTAGCAATTACAACCTCAGAAGATGATAAAATTTTCATTCATCTACTATAACGCGAAGTGGCACTTCATAATTGACACTAGAACAGTAACAAATGGTTTAAATTTTTGGAATATTTTTTTCGAACGGCTCAACCAAATTGAACCAAATCTTATATATAAGCTAGCAATCATAACCTCAGACGATGATAAAATTTACATATATCTACTATAACGCAAACTGGTACTTCATACTTGGCACTATAACAGTAACATATGGTTTAAAATTTTGAATTTTTTTTAAACGGCTTAACCAAATTGAACCAAATTTTATATATGAGCTAGCATTCATAACCTCAGAAGATGATTTAATTTTCATTCATCTACTATAACGCAAACTGGTACTTAATACTTGGCACTAGAACAGTTAACATACGGTTAAAAATTTTGAAATATTTTTTTCAAACGGCTTAACGAAAATGAACCATATCTTATATATAAGCTAGCAATCATAACCTAAGACGATAAAAAAATTTTCATTCATCTACTATAACGTGAAGTGGTACTTCATACTTGACACTAGAACAGTAACATACGGTTTAGAATTTTGAAATATTTTTTTCGAACGGCTCAATAAAATTGAACCAAATCTTATATATAAGCTAGCAATCATAACCTCAGACGATGAAGAAATTTTCATTCATCTACTATAACGCAAACTGGTACTTCTTACTTGGCACTAGAACAGTAACATATGGTTTAAAATTTTGAAATATTTTTTTCGAACGGCTCAATAAAATTGAACCAAATCTTATATATAAGCTAGCAATCATAACCTCAGACGATAATAAAATTTTAATTCATCTACCGTAACGCGAAGTGGTACTTCATACTTGACACTAGAACAGTATCATATGGTTTAAAATTTTGAAATATTTTTTTCGAACGGCTCAACCAAATTGAACAAAATCTTGTATATGAGCTAGCAATCATAACCTCAGACGAAGATAAAATTTTCATATATCTACTATAACGCAAACTGGTACTTCATACTTGGCACTAGAACAGTAACACATGGTTTAAAATTTTGAATTTTTTTTAAACGGCTTAAACAAATTGAACCAAATTTTATATTTAAGCTTGCATTCATCTCCTCAGACGTTGGTAAAAATGTCATTAATCTACTACAACGCAAAGCGCTACTATATACTTTAAAATGACGACTGCATATTTAGCGTTTTCAGCTCGAGATCTCTTCAATAATGATGCATAGCATAAAATACTACTTTGCGTTATAGTAGAATAATGAAAATTTTACCAATGTCTGAGGTGACGAATGAAAGCTCAAATATAAGATTTGGTACAATTTGGTTAAGCCGTTTAAAAAAAAAAATTCAAAATTTTAAACCAAATGTTACAGTTCTAGTGGGTTAAAATTTTGATTTTACTTTTCAAACTGCACAACCAAAATGAACCAAATATTAAATATAAGTTAGCATTTATCCTCTCAGACGATAGTAAAAATTTCATGCATCTACTATAACGCAAAGTGTTACTTCATACTTGGCACTAAAACAGTACCATATGGTTTAAAATTTTGAATTTTTTTTCTTAAACGGCCCAACCAAATTGACCCATATCTTATATTTAAGCTTTCATTCGTCACCTCAGACATTGGTAAAATTTTCATTATTCTACTATAACGCAAAGTAGTATTTTATGCTAGACATCATTTTTGAAGAGATCTCGAGCTGAAAACGCTAAAAATGCAGTCGTCATTTTAAAGTATGTAGTAGCGCTTTGCGTTGTAGTAGATCAATGAAATTTTCACCAACGTCTGAGGTGATGAATGCAAGCTTAAATATATAATTTGGTTGGGCCATTTAAAAAAAAAATTCAAAATCTTAAACCATATGCTACTGTTCTAGTGCCAAGTATGAAGTACCAGATCGCGTTATAGTAGATGTATGAAAATTAAATCATCGTCTGAGGTTATGATTGTTACCTTATATATAAGATATGGTTCAATTTGGTTGAGCCGCTCGAAAAAAATATTTCAAAATTTTAAACCATATGTTACTGTTCTAGTGTCAAGTATGAAGTACCAGTTTGCGTTATAGTAGATGAATGAAAATTAAATCATCGTCTGAGGTTATGATTACTAGCTTATATATAAGATTTGGTTCAATTTGGTTGAGCCGTTCGAAAAAAATATTTCAAAATTTTAAACCATATGTTACTGTTCTAGTGTCAAGTATGAAGTACCACTTCGCGTTATAGTAGATGAATGAAAATTTTATTATCGTCTGAGGTTATGATTGCTAGCTTACATATAAGATATGGTTCAATTTCGTTTAGCCGTTTGAAAAAAATATTTCAAAATTTTTAACCTTATGTTAACTGTTCTAGTGCCAAGTATTAAGTACCAGTTTGCGTTATAGAAGATAAATGAAAATTAAATCATCGTCTGAGGTTATGAATGCTAGCTTATATATAAAATTTGGTTCATTTTGGTTGAGCCGTTCGTAAAAAATTATTCTAAATTTTAATCCATGTTACTGTTTTAGTGTCAAGTATAAAGTACCACTTCGCGTTATAGTAGATATATGAAATTTTTTTTATCGTCTGAGGTTATGATTGCTAGCTTATTTATAAGATTTGGTTCAATTTGGTTGAGCCGTTCGAAAAAAATATTTCAAAATTTTAAACCATATGGTACTGTTCTAGTGCCAAGTATGAAGTACCAGTTTGCGTTATAGTAGATGAATGAAAATTAAATCATCGTCTGAGGTTATGAATGCTAGCTTATATATAAAATTTGGTTCAATTTTATTCAGCCGTTAGAAAAAAGTATTTCAAAATTTTAAACCATATGTTACTGTTCTAGTGTCAAGTATGAAGTACCACTTCGCGTTACAGTAGATGAATGAAAATTTTATTATCGTCTGAGCTTATGATTGCTAGCTTATATATAAGATATGGTTCAATTTCGTTGAGCCGTTTGAAAAAAATATTTCAAAATTTTTAATCATATGTTAACTGTTCTATTGCCAAGTATGAAGTACCAGTTTGCGTTATAGTAGATGAATGAAAATTAAATCATCGTCTGAGGCTATGAATGCTAGCTTATATATAAAATTTGGTTCAATTTTATTTAGCCGTTCGAAAAAAATATTTCAAAATTTTAAACCATATGTTACTGTTCTAGTGCCAAGTATGAAGTACCAGTTTGCGTTATAGTAGATGAATGAAAATTAAATCCTCATCTGAGGTTATGAATGCTAGCTTATATATAAAATTTGGTTCATTTTGGTTGAGCCGTTCGTAAAAAATTATTCAAAATTTTAATCCATGTTCCTGTTCTAGTGTCAAGTATAAAGTACCACTTCGCGTTATAGTAGATATATGAAAAATTTTTCATCGTCTGAGGTTATGATTGCTAGATTATATATAAGATTTGGTTCAATTTTATTGAGTCGTTCGAAAAAAATATTTCAAAATTTTAAACCATATGTTACTTACTGTTCTAGTGTCAAGTATGAAGTACCACTTCGCGTTATAGTAGATGAATGAAAATTTTATTATCGTCTGAGGTTATGATTGCTAGCTTATATATAAGATATGGTTCAATTTCGTTGAGCCGCTTGAAAAAAAATTTTCAAAATTTTTAACCATATGTTAACTGTTCTAGTGCCAAGTATTAAGTACCAGTTTGCGTTATAGTAGATGAATGAAAATTAAATTATCGTCTGAGGTTATGAATGATAGCTTATATATAAAATTTGGTTCATTTTGGTTGAGCCGTTCGTAAGAAATTATTCTAAATTTTAATCCATGTTACTGTTCTAGTGTCAAGTATAAAGTACCACTTCGCGTTATAGTAGATGTATGAAAATTTTTTCATCGTCTGAGGTTATGATTGCTAGCTTATTTATAAGATTTGGTTCATTTTGGTTGAGCTGTTCGTAAAAAATTATTCTAAATTTTAATCCATGTTACTGTTCTAGTGTCAAGTATAAAGTACCACTTCGCGTTATAGTAGATATATGAAAATTTTTTCATCGTCTGAGGTTATGATTGCTAGCTTATATATAAAATTTGGTTCAATTTGGTTGAGCCGTTTGAAAAAATAATTCAAATATTTTATTCATATGTTAGTGTTCTAGTGCCAAGTATGAAGTACCCTCTCAACCATATTGAACCAAATCCTACATATAAGCAATCAAACATGACCTCAGACGATGATTTAATTTTCATTCATCTACTATAACGCAAACTGGTACTTCATACTTGGCACTAGAACAGTAACATATGTTTTAAAATTTTGAAATATTTTTTTCGAACGACTCAATAAAATTGAACCAAATCTTATGTATGAGCTAGCAATTACAACCTCAGAAGATGATAAAATTTTCATTCATCTACTATAACGCGAAGTGGCACTTCATAATTGACACTAGAACAGTAACAAATGGTTTAAATTTTTGGAATATTTTTTTCGAACGGCTCAACCAAATTGAACCAAATCTTATATATAAGCTAGCAATCATAACCTCAGACGATGATAAAATTTACATATATCTACTATAACGCAAACTGGTACTTCATACTTGGCACTATAACAGTAACATATGGTTTAAAATTTTGAATTTTTTTTAAACGGCTTAACCAAATTGAACCAAATTTTATATATGAGCTAGCATTCATAACCTCAGAAGAAGATTTAACTTTCATTCATCTACTATAACGCAAACTGGTACTTAATACTTGGCACTAGAACAGTTAACATACGGTTAAAAATTTTGAAATATTTTTTTCAAACGGCTTAACGAAAATGAACCATATCTTATATATAAGCTAGCAATCATAACCTAAGACGATAAAAAAATTTTCATTCATCTACTATAACGTGAAGTGGTACTTCATACTTGACACTAGAACAGTAACATACGGTTTAGAATTTTGAAATATTTTTTTCGAACGGCTCAATAAAATTGAACCAAATCTTATATATAAGCTAGCAATCATAACCTCAGACGATGAAGAAATTTTCATTCATCTACTATAACGCAAACTGGTACTTCTTACTTGGCACTAGAACAGTTAACATATGGTTTAAAATTTTGAAATATTTTTTTCGAACGGCTCAATAAAATTGAACCAAATCTTATATATAAGCTAGCAATCATAACCTCAGACGATAATAAAATTTTCATTCATCTACCGTAACGCGAAGTGGTACTTCATACTTGACACTAGAACAGTATCATATGGTTTAAAATTTTGAAATATTTTTTTCGAACGGCTCAACCAAATTGAACAAAATCTTGTATATGAGCTAGCAATCATAACCTCAGACGAAGATAAAATTTTCATATATCTACTATAACGCAAACTGGTACTTCATACTTGGCACTAGAACAGTAACACATGGTTTAAAATTTTGAATTTTTTTTAAACGGCTTAAACAAATTGAACCAATTTTTATATTTAAGCTTGCATTCATCTCCTCAGACGTTGGTAAAAATGTCATTAATCTACTACAACGCAAAGCGCTACTATATACTTTAAAATGACGACTGCATATTTAGCGTTTTCAGCTCGAGATCTCTTCAATAATGATGCATAGCATAAAATACTACTTTGCGTTATAGTAGAATAATGAAAATTTTACCAATGTCTGAGGTGACGAATGAAAGCTTAAATATAAGATTTGGTACAATTTGGTTAAGCCGTTTAAAAAAAAAATTCAAAATTTTAAACCAAATGTTACAGTTCTAGTGGGTTAAAATTTTGATTTTAATTTTCAAACTGCACAACCAAAATGAACCAAATATTAAATATAAGTTAGCATTTATCCTCTCAGACGATAGTAAAAATTTCATGCATCTACTATAACGCAAAGTGTTACTTCATACTTGGCACTAAAACAGTACCATATGGTTTAAAATTTTGAATTTTTTTTCTTAAACGGCCCAACCAAATTGACCCAAATCTTATATTTAAGCTTTCATTCGTCACCTCAGACATTGGTAAAATTTTCATTATTCTACTATAACGCAAAGTAGTATTTTATGCTAGACATCATTTTTGAAGAGATCTCGAGCTGAAAACGCTAAAAATGCAGTCGTCATTTTAAAGTATGTAGTAGCGCTTTGCGTTGTAGTAGATCAATGAAATTTTCACCAACGTCTGAGGTGATGAATGCAAGCTTAAATATATAATTTGGTTGGGCCATTTAAGAAAAAAATTCAAAATCTTAAACCATATGCTACTGTTCTAGTGCCAAGTATGAAGTACCAGATCGCGTTATAGTAGATGTATGAAAATTAAATCATCGTCTGAGGTTATGATTGTTACCTTATATATAAGATATGGTTCAATTTGGTTGAGCCGCTCGAAAAAAATATTTCAAAATTTTAAACCATATGTTACTGTTCTAGTGTCAAGTATGAAGTACCACTTCGCGTTATAGTAGATGAATGAAAATTTTATTATCGTCTGAGGTTATGATTGCTAGCTTACATATAAGATATGGTTCAATTTCGTTTAGCCGTTTGAAAAAAATATTTCAAAATTTTTAACCTTATGTTAACTGTTCTAGTGCCAAGTATTAAGTACCAGTTTGCGTTATAGAAGATAAATGAAAATTAAATCATCGTCTGAGGTTATGAATGCTAGCTTATATATAAAATTTGGTTCATTTTGGTTGAGCCGTTCGTAAAAAATTATTCTAAATTTTAATCCATGTTACTGTTTTAGTGTCAAGTATAAAGTGCCACTTCGCGTTATAGTAGATATATGAAATTTTTTTTATCGTCTGAGGTTATGATTGCTAGCTTATTTATAAGATTTGGTTCAATTTGGTTGAGCCGTTCGAAAAAAATATTTCAAAATTTTAAACCATATGGTACTGTTCTAGTGCCAAGTATGAAGTACCAGTTTGCGTTATAGTAGATGAATGAAAATTAAATCATCGTCTGTGGTTATGAATGCTAGCTTATATGTAAAATTTGGTTCATTTTGGTTGAGCCGTTACAAAAAAATTATTCAAAATTTTAATCCATATGTTACTGTTCTAGTGTGAAGTATAAAGTACCACTTCGCGTTATAGTAGATGAATGAAAATTAATTCATCGTCTGAGGTTATGAATGCTAGCTTATATATAAAATTTGGTTCAATTTTATTGAGACGTTCGAAATAAATATTTCAAAATTTTAATCCATGTTACTGTTCTAGTGTCAAGTATAAAGTACCACTTCGCGTTATAGTAGATATATGAAAATTTTTTCATCGTCTGAGGTTATGATTGCTAGCTCATATATAAGATTTGGTTCAATTTTATTGAACCGTTCGAAAAAAATATTTCAAAATTTTAAACCATATGTTACTGATCTAGTGCCAAGTATGAAGTACCAGTTTGCGTTATAGTAGATGAATGAAAATTAAATCATCGTCTGAGCTTATGAATGCTAGCTTATATATAAAATTTGGTTCAATTTTATTCAGCCGTTAGAAAAAAATATTTCAAAATTTTAAACCATATGTTACTGTTCTAGTGTCAAGTATGAAGTACCACTTCGCGTTATAGTAGATGAATGAAAATTTTATTATCGTCTGAGCTTATGATTGCTAGCTTATATATAAGATATGGTTCAATTTCGTTGAGCCGTTTGAAAAAAATATTTCAAAATTTTTAATCATATGTTAACTGTTCTATTGCCAAGTATGAAGTACCAGTTTGCGTTATAGTAGATGAATGAAAATTAAATCATCGTCTGAGGCTATGAATGCTAGCTTATATATAAAATTTGGTTCAATTTTATTTAGCCGTTCGAAAAAAATATTTCAAAATTTTAAACCATATGTTACTGTTCTAGTGCCAAGTATGAAGTACCAGTTTGCGTTATAGTAGATGAATGAAAATTAAATCATCATCTGAGGTTATGAATGCTAGCTTATATATAAAATTTGGTTCATTTTGGTTGAGCCGTTCGTAAAAAATTATTCAAAATTTTAATCCATGTTCCTGTTCTAGTGTCAAGTATAAAGTACCACTTCGCGTTATAGTAGATATATGAAAAATTTTTCATCGTCTGAGGTTATGATTGCTACATTATATATAAGATTTGGTTCAATTTTATTGAGTCGTTCGAAAAAAATATTTCAAAATTTTAAACCATATGTTACTTACTGTTCTAGTGTCAAGTATGAAGTACCACTTCGCGTTATAGTAGATGAATGAAAATTTTATTATCGTCTGAGGTTATGATTGCTAGCTTATATATAAGATATGGTTCAATTTCGTTGAGCCGCTTGAAAAAAATTTTTCAAAATTTTTAACCATATGTTAACTGTTCTAGTGCCAAGTATTAAGTACCAGTTTGCGTTATAGTAGATGAATGAAAATTAAATTATCGTCTGAGGTTATGAATGATAGCTTATATATAAAATTTGGTTCATTTTGGTTGAGCCGTTCGTAAGAAATTATTCTAAATTTTAATCCATGTTACTGTTCTAGTGTCAAGTATAAAGTACCACTTCGCGTTATAGTAGATGTATGAAAATATTTTCATCGTCTGAGGTTATGATTGCTAGCTTATTTATAAGATTTGGTTCATTTTGGTTGAGCTGTTCGTAAAAAATTATTCTAAATTTTAATCCATGTTACTGTTCTAGTGTCAAGTATAAAGTACCACTTCGCGTTATAGTAGATATATGAAAATTTTTTCATCGTCTGAGGTTATGATTGCTAGCTTATATATAAAATTTGGTTCAATTTGGTTGAGCCGTTTGAAAAAAATAATTCAAATATTTTATTCATATGTTAGTGTTCTAGTGCCAAGTATGAAGTACCCTCTCAACCATATTGAACCAAATCCTACATATAAGCAATCAAACATGACCTCAGACGATGATTTAATTTTCATTCATCTACTATAACGCAAACTGGTACTTCATACTTGGCACTAGAACAGTAACATATGTTTTAAAATTTTGAAATATTTTTTTCGAACGACTCAATAAAATTGAACCAAATCTTATGTATGAGCTAGCAATTACAACCTCAGAAGATGATAAAATTTTCATTCATCTACTATAACGCGAAGTGGCACTTCATAATTGACACTAGAACAGTAACAAATGGTTTAAATTTTTGGAATATTTTTTTCGAACGGCTCAACCAAATTGAACCAAATCTTATATATAAGCTAGCAATCATAACCTCAGACGATGATAAAATTTACATATATCTACTATAACGCAAACTGGTACTTCATACTTGGCACTATAACAGTAACATATGGTTTAAAATTTTGAATTTTTTTTAAACGGCTTAACCAAATTGAACCAAATTTTATATATGAGCTAGCATTCATAACCTCAGAAGAAGATTTAACTTTCATTCATCTACTATAACGCAAACTGGTACTTAATACTTGGCACTAGAACAGTTAACATACGGTTAAAAATTTTAAAATATTTTTTTCAAACGGCTTAACGAAAATGAACCATATCTTATATATAAGCTAGCAATCATAACCTGAGACGATAAAAAAATTTTCATTCATCTACTATAACGTGAAGTGGTACTTCATACTTGACACTAGAACAGTAACATACGGTTTAGAATTTTGAAATATTTTTTTCGAACGGCTCAATAAAATTGAACCAAATCTTATATATAAGCTAGCAATCATAACCTCAGACGATGAAGAAATTTTCATTCATCTACTATAACGCAAACTGGTACTTCTTACTTGGCACTAGAACAGTAACATATGGTTTAAAATTTTGAAATATTTTTTTCGAACGGCTCAATAAAATTGAACCAAATCTTATATATAAGCTAGCAATCATAACCTCAGACGATAATAAAATTTTCATTCATCTACCGTAACGCGAAGTGGTACTTCATACTTGACACTAGAACAGTATCATATGGTTTAAAATTTTGAAATATTTTTTTCGAACGGCTCAACCAAATTGAACAAAATCTTGTATATGAGCTAGCAATCATAACCTCAGACGAAGATAAAATTTTCATATATCTACTATAACGCAAACTGGTACTTCATACTTGGCACTAGAACAGTAACACATGGTTTAAAATTTTGAATTTTTTTTAAACGGCTTAAACAAATTGAACCAATTTTTATATTTAAGCTTGCATTCATCTCCTCAGACGTTGGTAAAAATGTCATTAATCTACTACAACGCAAAGCGCTACTATATACTTTAAAATGACGACTGCATATTTAGCGTTTTCAGCTCGAGATCTCTTCAATAATGATGCATAGCATAAAATACTACTTTGCGTTATAGTAGAATAATGAAAATTTTACCAATGTCTGAGGTGACGAATGAAAGCTTAAATATAAGATTTGGTACAATTTGGTTAAGCCGTTTAAAAAAAAAATTCAAAATTTTAAACCAAATGTTACAGTTCTAGTGGGTTAAAATTTTGATTTTAATTTTCAAACTGCACAACCAAAATGAACCAAATATTAAATATAAGTTAGCATTTATCCTCTCAGACGATAGTAAAAATTTCATGCATCTACTATAACGCAAAGTGTTACTTCATACTTGGCACTAAAACAGTACCATATGGTTTAAAATTTTGAATTTTTTTTCTTAAACGGCCCAACCAAATTGACCCAAATCTTATATTTAAGCTTTCATTCGTCACCTCAGACATTGGTAAAATTTTCATTATTCTACTATAACGCAAAGTAGTATTTTATGCTAGACATCATTTTTGAAGAGATCTCGAGCTGAAAACGCTAAAAATGCAGTCGTCATTTTAAAGTATGTAGTAGCGCTTTGCGTTGTAGTAGATCAATGAAATTTTCACCAACGTCTGAGGTGATGAATGCAAGCTTAAATATATAATTTGGTTGGGCCATTTAAGAAAAAAATTCAAAATCTTAAACCATATGCTACTGTTCTAGTGCCAAGTATGAAGTACCAGATCGCGTTATAGTAGATGTATGAAAATTAAATCATCGTCTGAGGTTATGATTGTTACCTTATATATAAGATATGGTTCAATTTGGTTGAGCCGCTCGAAAAAAATATTTCAAAATTTTAAACCATATGTTACTGTTCTAGTGTCAAGTATGAAGTACCACTTCGCGTTATAGTAGATGAATGAAAATTTTATTATCGTCTGAGGTTATGATTGCTAGCTTACATATAAGATATGGTTCAATTTCGTTTAGCCGTTTGAAAAAAATATTTCAAAATTTTTAACCTTATGTTAACTGTTCTAGTGCCAAGTATTAAGTACCAGTTTGCGTTATAGAAGATAAATGAAAATTAAATCATCGTCTGAGGTTATGAATGCTAGCTTATATATAAAATTTGGTTCATTTTGGTTGAGCCGTTCGTAAAAAATTATTCTAAATTTTAATCCATGTTACTGTTTTAGTGTCAAGTATAAAGTGCCACTTCGCGTTATAGTAGATATATGAAATTTTTTTTATCGTCTGAGGTTATGATTGCTAGCTTATTTATAAGATTTGGTTCAATTTGGTTGAGCCGTTCGAAAAAAATATTTCAAAATTTTAAACCATATGGTACTGTTCTAGTGCCAAGTATGAAGTACCAGTTTGCGTTATAGTAGATGAATGAAAATTAAATCATCGTCTGTGGTTATGAATGCTAGCTTATATGTAAAATTTGGTTCATTTTGGTTGAGCCGTTACAAAAAAATTATTCAAAATTTTAATCCATATGTTACTGTTCTAGTGTGAAGTATAAAGTACCACTTCGCGTTATAGTAGATGAATGAAAATTAATTCATCGTCTGAGGTTATGAATGCTAGCTTATATATAAAATTTGGTTCAATTTTATTGAGACGTTCGAAATAAATATTTCAAAATTTTAATCCATGTTACTGTTCTAGTGTCAAGTATAAAGTACCACTTCGCGTTATAGTAGATATATGAAAATTTTTTCATCGTCTGAGGTTATGATTGCTAGCTCATATATAAGATTTGGTTCAATTTTATTGAACCGTTCGAAAAAAATATTTCAAAATTTTAAACCATATGTTACTGATCTAGTGCCAAGTATGAAGTACCAGTTTGCGTTATAGTAGATGAATGAAAATTAAATCATCGTCTGAGCTTATGAATGCTAGCTTATATATAAAATTTGGTTCAATTTTATTCAGCCGTTAGAAAAAAATATTTCAAAATTTTAAACCATATGTTACTGTTCTAGTGTCAAGTATGAAGTACCACTTCGCGTTATAGTAGATGAATGAAAATTTTATTATCGTCTGAGCTTATGATTGCTAGCTTATATATAAGATATGGTTCAATTTCGTTGAGCCGTTTGAAAAAAATATTTCAAAATTTTTAATCATATGTTAACTGTTCTATTGCCAAGTATGAAGTACCAGTTTGCGTTATAGTAGATGAATGAAAATTAAATCATCGTCTGAGGCTATGAATGCTAGCTTATATATAAAATTTGGTTCAATTTTATTTAGCCGTTCGAAAAAAATATTTCAAAATTTTAAACCATATGTTACTGTTCTAGTGCCAAGTATGAAGTACCAGTTTGCGTTATAGTAGATGAATGAAAATTAAATCATCATCTGAGGTTATGAATGCTAGCTTATATATAAAATTTGGTTCATTTTGGTTGAGCCGTTCGTAAAAAATTATTCAAAATTTTAATCCATGTTCCTGTTCTAGTGTCAAGTATAAAGTACCACTTCGCGTTATAGTAGATATATGAAAAATTTTTCATCGTCTGAGGTTATGATTGCTACATTATATATAAGATTTGGTTCAATTTTATTGAGTCGTTCGAAAAAAATATTTCAAAATTTTAAACCATATGTTACTTACTGTTCTAGTGTCAAGTATGAAGTACCACTTCGCGTTATAGTAGATGAATGAAAATTTTATTATCGTCTGAGGTTATGATTGCTAGCTTATATATAAGATATGGTTCAATTTCGTTGAGCCGCTTGAAAAAAATTTTTCAAAATTTTTAACCATATGTTAACTGTTCTAGTGCCAAGTATTAAGTACCAGTTTGCGTTATAGTAGATGAATGAAAATTAAATTATCGTCTGAGGTTATGAATGATAGCTTATATATAAAATTTGGTTCATTTTGGTTGAGCCGTTCGTAAGAAATTATTCTAAATTTTAATCCATGTTACTGTTCTAGTGTCAAGTATAAAGTACCACTTCGCGTTATAGTAGATGTATGAAAATTTTTTCATCGTCTGAGGTTATGATTGCTAGCTTATTTATAAGATTTGGTTCATTTTGGTTGAGCTGTTCGTAAAAAATTATTCTAAATTTTAATCCATGTTACTGTTCTAGTGTCAAGTATAAAGTACCACTTCGCGTTATAGTAGATATATGAAAATTTTTTCATCGTCTGAGGTTATGATTGCTAGCTTATATATAAAATTTGGTTCAATTTGGTTGAGCCGTTTGAAAAAAATAATTCAAATATTTTATTCATATGTTAGTGTTCTAGTGCCAAGTATGAAGTACCCTCTCAACCATATTGAACCAAATCCTACATATAAGCAATCAAACATGACCTCAGACGATGATTTAATTTTCATTCATCTACTATAACGCAAACTGGTACTTCATACTTGGCACTAGAACAGTAACATATGTTTTAAAATTTTGAAATATTTTTTTCGAACGACTCAATAAAATTGAACCAAATCTTATGTATGAGCTAGCAATTACAACCTCAGAAGATGATAAAATTTTCATTCATCTACTATAACGCGAAGTGGCACTTCATAATTGACACTAGAACAGTAACAAATGGTTTAAATTTTTGGAATATTTTTTTCGAACGGCTCAACCAAATTGAACCAAATCTTATATATAAGCTAGCAATCATAACCTCAGACGATGATAAAATTTACATATATCTACTATAACGCAAACTGGTACTTCATACTTGGCACTATAACAGTAACATATGGTTTAAAATTTTGAATTTTTTTTAAACGGCTTAACCAAATTGAACCAAATTTTATATATGAGCTAGCATTCATAACCTCAGAAGAAGATTTAACTTTCATTCATCTACTATAACGCAAACTGGTACTTAATACTTGGCACTAGAACAGTTAACATACGGTTAAAAATTTTAAAATATTTTTTTCAAACGGCTTAACGAAAATGAACCATATCTTATATATAAGCTAGCAATCATAACCTGAGACGATAAAAAAATTTTCATTCATCTACTATAACGTGAAGTGGTACTTCATACTTGACACTAGAACAGTAACATACGGTTTAGAATTTTGAAATATTTTTTTCGAACGGCTCAATAAAATTGAACCAAATCTTATATATAAGCTAGCAATCATAACCTCAGACGATGAAGAAATTTTCATTCATCTACTATAACGCAAACTGGTACTTCTTACTTGGCACTAGAACAGTAACATATGGTTTAAAATTTTGAAATATTTTTTTCGAACGGCTCAATAAAATTGAACCAAATCTTATATATAAGCTAGCAATCATAACCTCAGACGATAATAAAATTTTCATTCATCTACCGTAACGCGAAGTGGTACTTCATACTTGACACTAGAACAGTATCATATGGTTTAAAATTTTGAAATATTTTTTTCGAACGGCTCAACCAAATTGAACAAAATCTTGTATATGAGCTAGCAATCATAACCTCAGACGAAGATAAAATTTTCATATATCTACTATAACGCAAACTGGTACTTCATACTTGGCACTAGAACAGTAACACATGGTTTAAAATTTTGAATTTTTTTTAAACGGCTTAAACAAATTGAACCAATTTTTATATTTAAGCTTGCATTCATCTCCTCAGACGTTGGTAAAAATGTCATTAATCTACTACAACGCAAAGCGCTACTATATACTTTAAAATGACGACTGCATATTTAGCGTTTTCAGCTCGAGATCTCTTCAATAATGATGCATAGCATAAAATACTACTTTGCGTTATAGTAGAATAATGAAAATTTTACCAATGTCTGAGGTGACGAATGAAAGCTTAAATATAAGATTTGGTACAATTTGGTTAAGCCGTTTAAAAAAAAAATTCAAAATTTTAAACCAAATGTTACAGTTCTAGTGGGTTAAAATTTTGATTTTAATTTTCAAACTGCACAACCAAAATGAACCAAATATTAAATATAAGTTAGCATTTATCCTCTCAGACGATAGTAAAAATTTCATGCATCTACTATAACGCAAAGTGTTACTTCATACTTGGCACTAAAACAGTACCATATGGTTTAAAATTTTGAATTTTTTTTCTTAAACGGCCCAACCAAATTGACCCAAATCTTATATTTAAGCTTTCATTCGTCACCTCAGACATTGGTAAAATTTTCATTATTCTACTATAACGCAAAGTAGTATTTTATGCTAGACATCATTTTTGAAGAGATCTCGAGCTGAAAACGCTAAAAATGCAGTCGTCATTTTAAAGTATGTAGTAGCGCTTTGCGTTGTAGTAGATCAATGAAATTTTCACCAACGTCTGAGGTGATGAATGCAAGCTTAAATATATAATTTGGTTGGGCCATTTAAGAAAAAAATTCAAAATCTTAAACCATATGCTACTGTTCTAGTGCCAAGTATGAAGTACCAGATCGCGTTATAGTAGATGTATGAAAATTAAATCATCGTCTGAGGTTATGATTGTTACCTTATATATAAGATATGGTTCAATTTGGTTGAGCCGCTCGAAAAAAATATTTCAAAATTTTAAACCATATGTTACTGTTCTAGTGTCAAGTATGAAGTACCAGTTTGCGTTATAGTAGATGAATGAAAATTAAATCATCGTCTGAGGTTATGATTGCTAGCTTATATATAAGATTTGGTTCAATTTGGTTGAGCCGTTCGAAAAAAATATTTCAAAATTTTAAACCATATGTTACTGTTCTAGTGTCAAGTATGAAGTACCACTTCGCGTTATAGTAGATGAATGAAAATTTTATTATCGTCTGAGGTTATGATTGCTAGCTTACATATAAGATATGGTTCAATTTCGTTTAGCCGTTTGAAAAAAATATTTCAAAATTTTTAACCTTATGTTAACTGTTCTAGTGCCAAGTATTAAGTACCAGTTTGCGTTATAGAAGATAAATGAAAATTAAATCATCGTCTGAGGTTATGAATGCTAGCTTATATATAAAATTTGGTTCATTTTGGTTGAGCCGTTCGTAAAAAATTATTCTAAATTTTAATCCATGTTACTGTTTTAGTGTCAAGTATAAAGTGCCACTTCGCGTTATAGTAGATATATGAAATTTTTTTTATCGTCTGAGGTTATGATTGCTAGCTTATTTATAAGATTTGGTTCAATTTGGTTGAGCCGTTCGAAAAAAATATTTCAAAATTTTAAACCATATGGTACTGTTCTAGTGCCAAGTATGAAGTACCAGTTTGCGTTATAGTAGATGAATGAAAATTAAATCATCGTCTGTGGTTATGAATGCTAGCTTATATGTAAAATTTGGTTCATTTTGGTTAAGCCGTTACAAAAAAATTATTCAAAATTTTAATCCATATGTTACTGTTCTAGTGTGAAGTATAAAGTACCACTTCGCGTTATAGTAGATGAATGAAAATTAATTCATCGTCTGAGGTTATGAATGCTAGCTTATATATAAAATTTGGTTCAATTTTATTGAGACGTTCGAAATAAATATTTCAAAATTTTAATCCATGTTACTGTTCTAGTGTCAAGTATAAAGTACCACTTCGCGTTATAGTAGATATATGAAAATTTTTTCATCGTCTGAGGTTATGATTGCTAGCTCATATATAAGATTTGGTTCAATTTTATTGAACCGTTCGAAAAAAATATTTCAAAATTTTAAACCATATGTTACTGATCTAGTGCCAAGTATGAAGTACCAGTTTGCGTTATAGTAGATGAATGAAAATTAAATCATCGTCTGAGCTTATGAATGCTAGCTTATATATAAAATTTGGTTCAATTTTATTCAGCCGTTAGAAAAAAATATTTCAAAATTTTAAACCATATGTTACTGTTCTAGTGTCAAGTATGAAGTACCACTTCGCGTTATAGTAGATGAATGAAAATTTTATTATCGTCTGAGCTTATGATTGCTAGCTTATATATAAGATATGGTTCAATTTCGTTGAGCCGTTTGAAAAAAATATTTCAAAATTTTTAATCATATGTTAACTGTTCTATTGCCATGTATGAAGTACCAGCTTGCGTTATAGTAGATGAATGAAAATTAAATCATCGTCTGAGGCTATGAATGCTAGCTTATATATAAAATTTGGTTCAATTTTATTTAGCCGTTCGAAAAAAATATTTCAAAATTTTAAACCATATGTTACTGTTCTAGTGCCAAGTATGAAGTACCAGTTTGCGTTATAGTAGATGAATGAAAATTAAATCATCATCTGAGGTTATGAATGCTAGCTTATATATAAAATTTGGTTCATTTTGGTTGAGCCGTTCGTAAAAAATTATTCAAAATTTTAATCCATGTTCCTGTTCTAGTGTCAAGTATAAAGTACCACTTCGCGTTATAGTAGATATATGAAAAATTTTTCATCGTCTGAGGTTATGATTGCTACATTATATATAAGATTTGGTTCAATTTTATTGAGTCGTTCGAAAAAAATATTTCAAAATTTTAAACCATATGTTACTTACTGTTCTAGTGTCAAGTATGAAGTACCACTTCGCGTTATAGTAGATGAATGAAAATTTTATTATCGTCTGAGGTTATGATTGCTAGCTTATATATAAGATATGGTTCAATTTCGTTGAGCCGCTTGAAAAAAAATTTTCAAAATTTTTAACCATATGTTAACTGTTCTAGTGCCAAGTATTAAGTACCAGTTTGCGTTATAGTAGATGAATGAAAATTAAATTATCGTCTGAGGTTATGAATGATAGCTTATATATAAAATTTGGTTCATTTTGGTTGAGCCGTTCGTAAGAAATTATTCTAAATTTTAATCCATGTTACTGTTCTAGTGTCAAGTATAAAGTACCACTTCGCGTTATAGTAGATGTATGAAAATTTTTTCATCGTCTGAGGTTATGATTGCTAGCTTATTTATAAGATTTGGTTCATTTTGGTTGAGCTGTTCGTAAAAAATTATTCTAAATTTTAATCCATGTTACTGTTCTAGTGTCAAGTATTAAAGTACCACTTCGCGTTATAGTAGATATATGAAAATTTTTTCATCGTCTGAGGTTATGATTGCTAGCTTATATATAAAATTTGGTTCAATTTGGTTGAGCCGTTTGAAAAAAATAATTCAAATATTTTATTCATATGTTAGTGTTCTAGTGCCAAGTATGAAGTACCCTCTCAACCATATTGAACCAAATCCTACATATAAGCAATCAAACATGACCTCAGACGATGATTTAATTTTCATTCATCTACTATAACGCAAACTGGTACTTCATACTTGGCACTAGAACAGTAACATATGTTTTAAAATTTTGAAATATTTTTTTCGAACGACTCAATAAAATTGAACCAAATCTTATATATGAGCTAGCAATTACAACCTCAGAAGATGATAAAATTTTCATTCATCTACTATAACGCGAAGTGGCACTTCATAATTGACACTAGAACAGTAACAAATGGTTTAAATTTTTGGAATATTTTTTTCGAACGGCTCAACCAAATTGAACCAAATCTTATATATAAGCTAGCAATCATAACCTCAGACGATGATAAAATTTACATATATCTACTATAACGCAAACTGGTACTTCATACTTGGCACTATAACAGTAACATATGGTTTAAAATTTTGAATTTTTTTTAAACGGCTTAACCAAATTGAACCAAATTTTATATATGAGCTAGCATTCATAACCTCAGAAGATGATTTAATTTTCATTCATCTACTATAACGCAAACTGGTACTTAATACTTGGCACTAGAACAGTTAACATACGGTTAAAAATTTTGAAATATTTTTTTCAAACGGCTTAACGAAAATGAACCATATCTTATATATAAGCTAGCAATCATAACCTAAGACGATAAAAAAATTTTCATTCATCTACTATAACGTGAAGTGGTACTTCATACTTGACACTAGAACAGTAACATACGGTTTAGAATTTTGAAATATTTTTTTCGAACGGCTCAATAAAATTGAACCAAATCTTATATATAAGCTAGCAATCATAACATCAGACGATGAAGAAATTTTCATTCATCTACTATAACGCAAACTGGTACTTCTTACTTGGCACTAGAACAGTAACATATGGTTTAAAATTTTGAAATATTTTTTTCGAACGGCTCAATAAAATTGAACCAAATCTTATATATAAGCTAGCAATCATAACCTCAGACGATAATAAAATTTTCATTCATCTACCGTAACGCGAAGTGGTACTTCATACTTGACACTAGAACAGTATCATATGGTTTAAAATTTTGAAATATTTTTTTCGAACGGCTCAACCAAATTGAACAAAATCTTGTATATGAGCTAGCAATCATAACCTCAGACGAAGATAAAATTTTCATATATCTACTATAACGCAAACTGGTACTTCATACTTGGCACTAGAACAGTAACACATGGTTTAAAATTTTGAATTTTTTTTAAACGACTTAAACAAATTGAACCAAATTTTATATTTAAGCTTGCATTCATCTCCTCAGACGTTGGTAAAAATGTCATTAATCTACTACAACGCAAAGCGCTACTATATACTTTAAAATGACGACTGCATATTTAGCGTTTTCAGCTCGAGATCTCTTCAATAATGATGCATAGCATAAAATACTACTTTGCGTTATAGTAGAATAATGAAAATTTTACCAATGTCTGAGGTGACGAATGAAAGCTTAAATATAAGATTTGGTACAATTTGGTTAAGCCGTTTAAAAAAAAAATTCAAAATTTTAAACCAAATGTTACAGTTCTAGTGGGTTAAAATTTTGATTTTAATTTTCAAACTGCACAACCAAAATGAACCAAATATTAAATATAAGTTAGCATTTATCCTCTCAGACGATAGTAAAAATTTCATGCATCTACTATAACGCAAAGTGTTACTTCATACTTGGCACTAAAACAGTACCATATGGTTTAAAATTTTGAATTTTTTTTCTTAAACGGCCCAACCAAATTGACCCAAATCTTATATTTAAGCTTTCATTCGTCACCTCAGACATTGGTAAAATTTTCATTATTCTACTATAACGCAAAGTAGTATTTTATGCTAGACATCATTTTTGAAGAGATCTCGAGCTGAAAACGCTAAAAATGCAGTCGTCATTTTAAAGTATGTAGTAGCGCTTTGCGTTGTAGTAGATCAATGAAATTTTCACCAACGTCTGAGGTGATGAATGCAAGCTTAAATATATAATTTGGTTGGGCCATTTAAGAAAAAAATTCAAAATCTTAAACCATATGCTACTGTTCTAGTGCCAAGTATGAAGTACCAGATCGCGTTATAGTAGATGTATGAAAATTAAATCATCGTCTGAGGTTATGATTGTTACCTTATATATAAGATATGGTTCAATTTGGTTGAGCCGCTCGAAAAAAATATTTCAAAATTTTAAACCATATGTTACTGTTCTAGTGTCAAGTATGAAGTACCAGTTTGCGTTATAGTAGATGAATGAAAATTAAATCATCGTCTGAGGTTATGATTGCTAGCTTATATATAAGATTTGGTTCAATTTGGTTGAGCCGCTCGAAAAAAATATTTCAAAATTTTAAACCATATGTTACTGTTCTAGTGTCAAGTATGAAGTACCAGTTTGCGTTATAGTAGATGAATGAAAATTAAATCATCGTCTGAGGTTATGATTGCTAGCTTATATATAAGATTTGGTTCAATTTGGTTGAGCCGCTCGAAAAAAATATTTCAAAATTTTAAACCATATGTTACTGTTCTAGTGTCAAGTATGAAGTACCAGTTTGCGTTATAGTAGATGAATGAAAATTAAATCATCGTCTGAGGTTATGATTGCTAGCTTATATATAAGATTTGGTTCAATTTCGTTTAGCCGTTTGAAAAAAATATTTCAAAATTTTTAACCTTATGTTAACTGTTCTAGTGCCAAGTATTAAGTACCAGTTTGCGTTATAGAAGATAAATGAAAATTAAATCATCGTCTGAGGTTATGAATGCTAGCTTATATATAAAATTTGGTTCATTTTGGTTGAGCCGTTCGTAAAAAATTATTCTAAATTTTAATCCATGTTACTGTTTTAGTGTCAAGTATAAAGTGCCACTTCGCGTTATAGTAGATATATGAAATTTTTTTTATCGTCTGAGGTTATGATTGCTAGCTTATTTATAAGATTTGGTTCAATTTGGTTGAGCCGTTCGAAAAAAATATTTCAAAATTTTAAACCATATGGTACTGTTCTAGTGCCAAGTATGAAGTACCAGTTTGCGTTATAGTAGATGAATGAAAATTAAATCATCGTCTGTGGTTATGAATGCTAGCTTATATGTAAAATTTGGTTCATTTTGGTTGAGCCGTTACAAAAAAATTATTCAAAATTTTAATCCATATGTTACTGTTCTAGTGTGAAGTATAAAGTACCACTTCGCGTTATAGTAGATGAATGAAAATTAATTCATCGTCTGAGGTTATGATTGCTAGCTTATATATAAAATTTGGTTCAATTTTATTGAGACGTTCGAAATAAATATTTCAAAATTTTAATCCATGTTACTGTTCTAGTGTCAAGTATAAAGTACCACTTCGCGTTATAGTAGATATATGAAAATTTTTTCATCGTCTGAGGTTATGATTGCTAGCTCATATATAAGATTTGGTTCAATTTTATTGAACCGTTCGAAAAAAATATTTCAAAATTTTAAACCATATGTTACTGATCTAGTGCCAAGTATGAAGTACCAGTTTGCGTTATAGTAGATGAATGAAAATTAAATCATCGTCTGAGCTTATGAATGCTAGCTTATATATAAAATTTGGTTCAATTTTATTCAGCCGTTAGAAAAAAATATTTCAAAATTTTAAACCATATGTTACTGTTCTAGTGTCAAGTATGAAGTACCACTTCGCGTTATAGTAGATGAATGAAAATTTTATTATCGTCTGAGCTTATGATTGCTAGCTTATATATAAGATATGGTTCAATTTCGTTGAGCCGTTTGAAAAAAATATTTCAAAATTTTTAATCATATGTTAACTGTTCTATTGCCAAGTATGAAGTACCAGTTTGCGTTATAGTAGATGAATGAAAATTAAATCATCGTCTGAGGCTATGAATGCTAGCTTATATATAAAATTTGGTTCAATTTTATTTAGCCGTTCGAAAAAAATATTTCAAAATTTTAAACCATATGTTACTGTTCTAGTGCCAAGTATGAAGTACCAGTTTGCGTTATAGTAGATGAATGAAAATTAAATCATCATCTGAGGTTATGAATGCTAGCTTATATATAAAATTTGGTTCATTTTGGTTGAGCCGTTCGTAAAAAATTATTCAAAATTTTAATCCATGTTCCTGTTCTAGTGTCAAGTATAAAGTACCACTTCGCGTTATAGTAGATATATGAAAAATTTTTCATCGTCTGAGGTTATGATTGCTACATTATATATAAGATTTGGTTCAATTTTATTGAGTCGTTCGAAAAAAATATTTCAAAATTTTAAACCATATGTTACTTACTGTTCTAGTGTCAAGTATGAAGTACCACTTCGCGTTATAGAAGATGAATGAAAATTTTATTATCGTCTGAGGTTATGATTGCTAGCTTATATATAAGATATGGTTCAATTTCGTTGAGCCGCTTGAAAAAAATTTTTCAAAATTTTTAACCATATGTTAACTGTTCTAGTGCCAAGTATTAAGTACCAGTTTGCGTTATAGTAGATGAATGAAAATTAAATTATCGTCTGAGGTTATGAATGATAGCTTATATATAAAATTTGGTTCATTTTGGTTGAGCCGTTCGTAAGAAATTATTCTAAATTTTAATCCATGTTACTGTTCTAGTGTCAAGTATAAAGTACCACTTCGCGTTATAGTAGATGTATGAAAATTTTTTCATCGTCTGAGGTTATGATTGCTAGCTTATTTATAAGATTTGGTTCATTTTGGTTGAGCTGTTCGTAAAAAATTATTCTAAATTTTAATCCATGTTACTGTTCTAGTGTCAAGTATAAAGTACCACTTCGCGTTATAGTAGATATATGAAAATTTTTTCATCGTCTGAGGTTATGATTGCTAGCTTATATATAAAATTTGGTTCAATTTGGTTGAGCCGTTTGAAAAAAATAATTCAAATATTTTATTCATATGTTAGTGTTCTAGTGCCAAGTATGAAGTACCCTCTCAACCATATTGAACCAAATCCTACATATAAGCAATCAAACATGACCTCAGACGATGATTTAATTTTCATTCATCTACTATAACGCAAACTGGTACTTCATACTTGGCACTAGAACAGTAACATATGTTTTAAAATTTTGAAATATTTTTTTCGAACGACTCAATAAAATTGAACCAAATCTTATGTATGAGCTAGCAATTACAACCTCAGAAGATGATAAAATTTTCATTCATCTACTATAACGCGAAGTGGCACTTCATAATTGACACTAGAACAGTAACAAATGGTTTAAATTTTTGGAATATTTTTTTCGAACGGCTCTACCAAATTGAACCAAATCTTATATATAAGCTAGCAATCATAACCTCAGACGATGATAAAATTTACATATATCTACTATAACGCAAACTGGTACTTCATACTTGGCACTATAACAGTAACATATGGTTTAAAATTTTGAATTTTTTTTAAACGGCTTAACCAAATTGAACCAAATTTTATATATGAGCTAGCATTCATAACCTCAGAAGAAGATTTAACTTTCATTCATCTACTATAACGCAAACTGGTACTTAATACTTGGCACTAGAACAGTTAACATACGGTTAAAAATTTTAAAATATTTTTTTCAAACGGCTTAACGAAAATGAACCATATCTTATATATAAGCTAGCAATCATAACCTGAGACGATAAAAAAATTTTCATTCATCTACTATAACGTGAAGTGGTACTTCATACTTGACACTAGAACAGTAACATACGGTTTAGAATTTTGAAATATTTTTTTCGAACGGCTCAATAAAATTGAACCAAATCTTATATATAAGCTAGCAATCATAACCTCAGACGATGAAGAAATTTTCATTCATCTACTATAACGCAAACTGGTACTTCTTACTTGGCACTAGAACAGTAACATATGGTTTAAAATTTTGAAATATTTTTTTCGAACGGCTCAATAAAATTGAACCAAATCTTATATATAAGCTAGCAATCATAACCTCAGACGATAATAAAATTTTCATTCATCTACCGTAACGCGAAGTGGTACTTCATACTTGACACTAGAACAGTATCATATGGTTTAAAATTTTGAAATATTTTTTTCGAACGGCTCAACCAAATTGAACAAAATCTTGTATATGAGCTAGCAATCATAACCTCAGACGAAGATAAAATTTTCATATATCTACTATAACGCAAACTGGTACTTCATACTTGGCACTAGAACAGTAACACATGGTTTAAAATTTTGAATTTTTTTTAAACGGCTTAAACAAATTGAACCAATTTTTATATTTAAGCTTGCATTCATCTCCTCAGACGTTGGTAAAAATGTCATTAATCTACTACAACGCAAAGCGCTACTATATACTTTAAAATGACGACTGCATATTTAGCGTTTTCAGCTCGAGATCTCTTCAATAATGATGCATAGCATAAAATACTACTTTGCGTTATAGTAGAATAATGAAAATTTTACCAATGTCTGAGGTGACGAATGAAAGCTTAAATATAAGATTTGGTACAATTTGGTTAAGCCGTTTAAAAAAAAAATTCAAAATTTTAAACCAAATGTTACAGTTCTAGTGGGTTAAAATTTTGATTTTAATTTTCAAACTGCACAACCAAAATGAACCAAATATTAAATATAAGTTAGCATTTATCCTCTCAGACGATAGTAAAAATTTCATGCATCTACTATAACGCAAAGTGTTACTTCATACTTGGCACTAAAACAGTACCATATGGTTTAAAATTTTGAATTTTTTTTCTTAAACGGCCCAACCAAATTGACCCAAATCTTATATTTAAGCTTTCATTCGTCACCTCAGACATTGGTAAAATTTTCATTATTCTACTATAACGCAAAGTAGTATTTTATGCTAGACATCATTTTTGAAGAGATCTCGAGCTGAAAACGCTAAAAATGCAGTCGTCATTTTAAAGTATGTAGTAGCGCTTTGCGTTGTAGTAGATCAATGAAATTTTCACCAACGTCTGAGGTGATGAATGCAAGCTTAAATATATAATTTGGTTGGGCCATTTAAGAAAAAAATTCAAAATCTTAAACCATATGCTACTGTTCTAGTGCCAAGTATGAAGTACCAGATCGCGTTATAGTAGATGTATGAAAATTAAATCATCGTCTGAGGTTATGATTGTTACCTTATATATAAGATATGGTTCAATTTGGTTGAGCCGCTCGAAAAAAATATTTCAAAATTTTAAACCATATGTTACTGTTCTAGTGTCAAGTATGAAGTACCAGTTTGCGTTATAGTAGATGAATGAAAATTAAATCATCGTCTGAGGTTATGATTGCTAGCTTATATATAAGATTTGGTTCAATTTGGTTGAGCCGTTCGAAAAAAATATTTCAAAATTTTAAACCATATGTTACTGTTCTAGTGTCAAGTATGAAGTACCACTTCGCGTTATAGTAGATGAATGAAAATTTTATTATCGTCTGAGGTTATGATTGCTAGCTTACATATAAGATATGGTTCAATTTCGTTTAGCCGTTTGAAAAAAATATTTCAAAATTTTTAACCTTATGTTAACTGTTCTAGTGCCAAGTATTAAGTACCAGTTTGCGTTATAGAAGATAAATGAAAATTAAATCATCGTCTGAGGTTATGAATGCTAGCTTATATATAAAATTTGGTTCATTTTGGTTGAGCCGTTCGTAAAAAATTATTCTAAATTTTAATCCATGTTACTGTTTTAGTGTCAAGTATAAAGTGCCACTTCGCGTTATAGTAGATATATGAAATTTTTTTTATCGTCTGAGGTTATGATTGCTAGCTTATTTATAAGATTTGGTTCAATTTGGTTGAGCCGTTCGAAAAAAATATTTCAAAATTTTAAACCATATGGTACTGTTCTAGTGCCAAGTATGAAGTACCAGTTTGCGTTATAGTAGATGAATGAAAATTAAATCATCGTCTGTGGTTATGAATGCTAGCTTATATGTAAAATTTGGTTCATTTTGGTTGAGCCGTTACAAAAAAATTATTCAAAATTTTAATCCATATGTTACTGTTCTAGTGTGAAGTATAAAGTACCACTTCGCGTTATAGTAGATGAATGAAAATTAATTCATCGTCTGAGGTTATGAATGCTAGCTTATATATAAAATTTGGTTCAATTTTATTGAGACGTTCGAAATAAATATTTCAAAATTTTAATCCATGTTACTGTTCTAGTGTCAAGTATAAAGTACCACTTCGCGTTATAGTAGATATATGAAAATTTTTTCATCGTCTGAGGTTATGATTGCTAGCTCATATATAAGATTTGGTTCAATTTTATTGAACCGTTCGAAAAAAATATTTCAAAATTTTAAACCATATGTTACTGATCTAGTGCCAAGTATGAAGTACCAGTTTGCGTTATAGTAGATGAATGAAAATTAAATCATCGTCTGAGCTTATGAATGCTAGCTTATATATAAAATTTGGTTCAATTTTATTCAGCCGTTAGAAAAAAATATTTCAAAATTTTAAACCATATGTTACTGTTCTAGTGTCAAGTATGAAGTACCACTTCGCGTTATAGTAGATGAATGAAAATTTTATTATCGTCTGAGCTTATGATTGCTAGCTTATATATAAGATATGGTTCAATTTCGTTGAGCCGTTTGAAAAAAATATTTCAAAATTTTTAATCATATGTTAACTGTTCTATTGCCAAGTATGAAGTACCAGTTTGCGTTATAGTAGATGAATGAAAATTAAATCATCGTCTGAGGCTATGAATGCTAGCTTATATATAAAATTTGGTTCAATTTTATTTAGCCGTTCGAAAAAAATATTTCAAAATTTTAAACCATATGTTACTGTTCTAGTGCCAAGTATGAAGTACCAGTTTGCGTTATAGTAGATGAATGAAAATTAAATCATCATCTGAGGTTATGAATGCTAGCTTATATATAAAATTTGGTTCATTTTGGTTGAGCCGTTCGTAAAAAATTATTCAAAATTTTAATCCATGTTCCTGTTCTAGTGTCAAGTATAAAGTACCACTTCGCGTTATAGTAGATATATGAAAAATTTTTCATCGTCTGAGGTTATGATTGCTACATTATATATAAGATTTGGTTCAATTTTATTGAGTCGTTCGAAAAAAATATTTCAAAATTTTAAACCATATGTTACTTACTGTTCTAGTGTCAAGTATGAAGTACCACTTCGCGTTATAGTAGATGAATGAAAATTTTATTATCGTCTGAGGTTATGATTGCTAGCTTATATATAAGATATGGTTCAATTTCGTTGAGCCGCTTGAAAAAAAATTTTCAAAATTTTTAACCATATGTTAACTGTTCTAGTGCCAAGTATTAAGTACCAGTTTGCGTTATAGTAGATGAATGAAAATTAAATTATCGTCTGAGGTTATGAATGATAGCTTATATATAAAATTTGGTTCATTTTGGTTGAGCCGTTCGTAAGAAATTATTCTAAATTTTAATCCATGTTACTGTTCTAGTGTCAAGTATAAAGTACCACTTCGCGTTATAGTAGATGTATGAAAATTTTTTCATCGTCTGAGGTTATGATTGCTAGCTTATTTATAAGATTTGGTTCATTTTGGTTGAGCTGTTCGTAAAAAATTATTCTAAATTTTAATCCATGTTACTGTTCTAGTGTCAAGTATTAAAGTACCACTTCGCGTTATAGTAGATATATGAAAATTTTTTCATCGTCTGAGGTTATGATTGCTAGCTTATATATAAAATTTGGTTCAATTTGGTTGAGCCGTTTGAAAAAAATAATTCAAATATTTTATTCATATGTTAGTGTTCTAGTGCCAAGTATGAAGTACCCTCTCAACCATATTGAACCAAATCCTACATATAAGCAATCAAACATGACCTCAGACGATGATTTAATTTTCATTCATCTACTATAACGCAAACTGGTACTTCATACTTGGCACTAGAACAGTAACATATGTTTTAAAATTTTGAAATATTTTTTTCGAACGACTCAATAAAATTGAACCAAATCTTATATATGAGCTAGCAATTACAACCTCAGAAGATGATAAAATTTTCATTCATCTACTATAACGCGAAGTGGCACTTCATAATTGACACTAGAACAGTAACAAATGGTTTAAATTTTTGGAATATTTTTTTCGAACGGCTCAACCAAATTGAACCAAATCTTATATATAAGCTAGCAATCATAACCTCAGACGATGATAAAATTTACATATATCTACTATAACGCAAACTGGTACTTCATACTTGGCACTATAACAGTAACATATGGTTTAAAATTTTGAATTTTTTTTAAACGGCTTAACCAAATTGAACCAAATTTTATATATGAGCTAGCATTCATAACCTCAGAAGATGATTTAATTTTCATTCATCTACTATAACGCAAACTGGTACTTAATACTTGGCACTAGAACAGTTAACATACGGTTAAAAATTTTGAAATATTTTTTTCAAACGGCTTAACGAAAATGAACCATATCTTATATATAAGCTAGCAATCATAACCTAAGACGATAAAAAAATTTTCATTCATCTACTATAACGTGAAGTGGTACTTCATACTTGACACTAGAACAGTAACATACGGTTTAGAATTTTGAAATATTTTTTTCGAACGGCTCAATAAAATTGAACCAAATCTTATATATAAGCTAGCAATCATAACATCAGACGATGAAGAAATTTTCATTCATCTACTATAACGCAAACTGGTACTTCTTACTTGGCACTAGAACAGTAACATATGGTTTAAAATTTTGAAATATTTTTTTCGAACGGCTCAATAAAATTGAACCAAATCTTATATATAAGCTAGCAATCATAACCTCAGACGATAATAAAATTTTCATTCATCTACCGTAACGCGAAGTGGTACTTCATACTTGACACTAGAACAGTATCATATGGTTTAAAATTTTGAAATATTTTTTTCGAACGGCTCAACCAAATTGAACAAAATCTTGTATATGAGCTAGCAATCATAACCTCAGACGAAGATAAAATTTTCATATATCTACTATAACGCAAACTGGTACTTCATACTTGGCACTAGAACAGTAACACATGGTTTAAAATTTTGAATTTTTTTTAAACGGCTTAAACAAATTGAACCAAATTTTATATTTAAGCTTGCATTCATCTCCTCAGACGTTGGTAAAAATGTCATTAATCTACTACAACGCAAAGCGCTACTATATACTTTAAAATGACGACTGCATATTTAGCGTTTTCAGCTCGAGATCTCTTCAATAATGATGCATAGCATAAAATACTACTTTGCGTTATAGTAGAATAATGAAAATTTTACCAATGTCTGAGGTGACGAATGAAAGCTTAAATATAAGATTTGGTACAATTTGGTTAAGCCGTTTAAAAAAAAAATTCAAAATTTTAAACCAAATGTTACAGTTCTAGTGGGTTAAAATTTTGATTTTAATTTTCAAACTGCACAACCAAAATGAACCAAATATTAAATATAAGTTAGCATTTATCCTCTCAGACGATAGTAAAAATTTCATGCATCTACTATAACGCAAAGTGTTACTTCATACTTGGCACTAAAACAGTACCATATGGTTTAAAATTTTGAATTTTTTTTCTTAAACGGCCCAACCAAATTGACCCAAATCTTATATTTAAGCTTTCATTCGTCACCTCAGACATTGGTAAAATTTTCATTATTCTACTATAACGCAAAGTAGTATTTTATGCTAGACATCATTTTTGAAGAGATCTCGAGCTGAAAACGCTAAAAATGCAGTCGTCATTTTAAAGTATGTAGTAGCGCTTTGCGTTGTAGTAGATCAATGAAATTTTCACCAACGTCTGAGGTGATGAATGCAAGCTTAAATATATAATTTGGTTGGGCCATTTAAGAAAAAAATTCAAAATCTTAAACCATATGCTACTGTTCTAGTGCCAAGTATGAAGTACCAGATCGCGTTATAGTAGATGTATGAAAATTAAATCATCGTCTGAGGTTATGATTGTTACCTTATATATAAGATTTGGTTCAATTTGGTTGAGCCGTTCGAAAAAAATATTTCAAAATTTTAAACCATATGTTACTGTTCTAGTGTCAAGTATGAAGTACCACTTCGCGTTATAGTAGATGAATGAAAATTTTATTATCGTCTGAGCTTATGATTGCTAGCTTATATATAAGATATGGTTCAATTTCGTTGAGCCGTTTGAAAAAAATATTTCAAAATTTTTAATCATATGTTAACTGTTCTATTGCCAAGTATGAAGTACCAGTTTGCGTTATAGTAGATGAATGAAAATTAAATCATCGTCTGAGGCTATGAATGCTAGCTTATATATAAAATTTGGTTCAATTTTATTTAGCCGTTCGAAAAAAATATTTCAAAATTTTAAACCATATGTTACTGTTCTAGTGCCAAGTATGAAGTACCAGTTTGCGTTATAGTAGATGAATGAAAATTAAATCATCATCTGAGGTTATGAATGCTAGCTTATATATAAAATTTGGTTCATTTTGGTTGAGCCGTTCGTAAAAAATT
The DNA here is from genome assembly GCA_963942485.1 of Pediacus dermestoides. Taxonomy (NCBI): domain Eukaryota; kingdom Metazoa; phylum Arthropoda; class Insecta; order Coleoptera; family Cucujidae; genus Pediacus; species Pediacus dermestoides. The sequence goes on along the minus strand of OZ012630.1, from coordinate 11,223,247 downwards.
ATTCAAAATTTTAATCCATGTTCCTGTTCTAGTGTCAAGTATAAAGTACCACTTCGCGTTATAGTAGATATATGAAAAATTTTTCATCGTCTGAGGTTATGATTGCTACATTATATATAAGATTTGGTTCAATTTTATTGAGTCGTTCGAAAAAAATATTTCAAAATTTTAAACCATATGTTACTTACTGTTCTAGTGTCAAGTATGAAGTACCACTTCGCGTTATAGTAGATGAATGAAAATTTTATTATCGTCTGAGGTTATGATTGCTAGCATATATATAAGATATGGTTCAATTTCGTTGAGCCGCTTGAAAAAAATTTTTCAAAATTTTTAACCATATGTTAACTGTTCTAGTGCCAAGTATTAAGTACCAGTTTGCGTTATAGTAGATGAATGAAAATTAAATTATCGTCTGAGGTTATGAATGATAGCTTATATATAAAATTTGGTTCATTTTGGTTGAGCCGTTCGTAAGAAATTATTCTAAATTTTAATCCATGTTACTGTTCTAGTGTCAAGTATAAAGTACCACTTCGCGTTATAGTAGATGTATGAAAATTTTTTCATCGTCTGAGGTTATGATTGCTAGCTTATTTATAAGATTTGGTTCATTTTGGTTGAGCTGTTCGTAAAAAATTATTCTAAATTTTAATCCATGTTACTGTTCTAGTGTCAAGTATAAAGTACCACTTCGCGTTATAGTAGATATATGAAAATTTTTTCATCGTCTGAGGTTATGATTGCTAGCTTATATATAAAATTTGGTTCAATTTGGTTGAGCCGTTTGAAAAAATAATTCAAATATTTTATTCATATGTTAGTGTTCTAGTGCCAAGTATGAAGTACCCTCTCAACCATATTGAACCAAATCCTACATATAAGCAATCAAACATGACCTCAGACGATGATTTAATTTTCATTCATCTACTATAACGCAAACTGGTACTTCATACTTGGCACTAGAACAGTAACATATGTTTTAAAATTTTGAAATATTTTTTTCGAACGACTCAATAAAATTGAACCAAATCTTATGTATGAGCTAGCAATTACAACCTCAGAAGATGATAAAATTTTCATTCATCTACTATAACGCGAAGTGGCACTTCATAATTGACACTAGAACAGTAACAAATGGTTTAAATTTTTGGAATATTTTTTTCGAACGGCTCAACCAAATTGAACCAAATCTTATATATAAGCTAGCAATCATAACCTCAGACGATGATAAAATTTACATATATCTACTATAACGCAAACTGGTACTTCATACTTGGCACTATAACAGTAACATATGGTTTAAAATTTTGAATTTTTTTTAAACGGCTTAACCAAATTGAACCAAATTTTATATATGAGCTAGCATTCATAACCTCAGAAGAAGATTTAACTTTCATTCATCTACTATAACGCAAACTGGTACTTAATACTTGGCACTAGAACAGTTAACATACGGTTAAAAATTTTAAAATATTTTTTTCAAACGGCTTAACGAAAATGAACCATATCTTATATATAAGCTAGCAATCATAACCTGAGACGATAAAAAAATTTTCATTCATCTACTATAACGTGAAGTGGTACTTCATACTTGACACTAGAACAGTAACATACGGTTTAGAATTTTGAAATATTTTTTTCGAACGGCTCAATAAAATTGAACCAAATCTTATATATAAGCTAGCAATCATAACCTCAGACGATGAAGAAATTTTCATTCATCTACTATAACGCAAACTGGTACTTCTTACTTGGCACTAGAACAGTAACATATGGTTTAAAATTTTGAAATATTTTTTTCGAACGGCTCAATAAAATTGAACCAAATCTTATATATAAGCTAGCAATCATAACCTCAGACGATAATAAAATTTTCATTCATCTACCGTAACGCGAAGTGGTACTTCATACTTGACACTAGAACAGTATCATATGGTTTAAAATTTTGAAATATTTTTTTCGAACGGCTCAACCAAATTGAACAAAATCTTGTATATGAGCTAGCAATCATAACCTCAGACGAAGATAAAATTTTCATATATCTACTATAACGCAAACTGGTACTTCATACTTGGCACTAGAACAGTAACACATGGTTTAAAATTTTGAATTTTTTTTAAACGGCTTAAACAAATTGAACCAAATTTTATATTTAAGCTTGCATTCATCTCCTCAGACGTTGGTAAAAATGTCATTAATCTACTACAAGGCAAAGCGCTACTACATACTTTAAAATGACGACTGCATATTTAGCGTTTTCAGCTCGAGATCTCTTCAATAATGATGCATAGCATAAAATACTACTTTGCGTTATAGTAGAATAATGAAAATTTTACCAATGTCTGAGGTGACGAATGAAAGCTTAAATATAAGATTTGGTACAATTTGGTTAAGCCGTTTAAAAAAAAAATTCAAAATTTTAAACCAAATGTTACAGTTCTAGTGGGTTAAAATTTTGATTTTAATTTTCAAACTGCACAACCAAAATGAACCAAATATTAAATATAAGTTATAATTTATCCTCTCAGACGATAGTAAAAATTTCATGCATCTACTATAACGCAAAGTGTTACTTCATACTTGGCACTAAAACAGTACCATATGGTTTAAAATTTTGAATTTTTTTTCTTAAGCGGCCCAACCAAATTGACCCAAATCTTATATTTAAGTTTTCATTCGTCACCTCAGACATTGGTAAAATTTTCATTATTCTACTATAACGCAAAGTAGTATTTTATGCTAGACATCATTTTTGAAGAGATCTCGAGCTGAAAACGCTAAAAATGCAGTCGTCATTTTAAAGTATGTAGTAGCGCTTTGCGTTGTAGTAGATCAATGAAATTTTCACCAACGTCTGAGGTGATGAATGCAAGCTTAAATATATAATTTGGTTGGGCCATTTAAAAAAAAAAAATTCAAAATCTTAAACCATATGCTACTGTTCTAGTGCCAAGTATGAAGTACCAGATCGCGTTATAGTAGATGTATGAAAATTAAATCATCGTCTGAGGTTATGATTGTTACCTTATATATAAGATATGGTTCAATTTGGTTGAGCCGCTCGAAAAAAATATTTCAAAATTTTAAACCATATGTTACTGTTCTAGTGTCAAGTATGAAGTACCAGTTTGCGTTATAGTAGATGATTGAAAATTAAATCATCGTCTGAGGTTATGATTGCTAGCTTATATATAAGATTTGGTTCAATTTGGTTGAGCCGTTCGAAAAAAATATTTCAAAATTTTAAACCATATGTTACTGTTCTAGTGTCAAGTATGAAGTGCCACTTCGCGTTATAGTAGATGAATGAAAATTTTATTATCGTCTGAGGTTATGATTGCTAGCTTACATATAAGATATGGTTCAATTTCGTTTAGCCGTTTGAAAAAAATATTTCAAAATTTTTAACCATATGTTAACTGTTCTAGTGCCAAGTATTAAGTATCAGTTTGCGTTATAGAAGATAAATGAAAATTAAATCATCGTCTGAGTTTATGAATGCTAGCTTATATATAAAATTTGGTTCATTTTGGTTGAGCCGTTCGTAAAAAATTATTCTAAATTTTAATCCATGTTACTGTTTTAGTGTCAAGTATAAAGTACCACTTCGCGTTATAGTAGATATATGAAATTTTTTTTATCGTCTGAGGTTATGATTGCTAGCTTATTTATAAGATTTGGTTCAATTTGGTTGAGCCGTTCGAAAAAAATATTTCAAAATTTTAAACCATATGGTACTGTTCTAGTGCCAAGTATGAAGTACCAGTTTGCGTTATAGTAGATGAATGAAAATTAAATCATCGTCTGTGGTTATGAATGCTAGCTTATATGTAAAATTTGGTTCATTTTGGTTGAGCCGTTAGAAAAAAATTATTCAAAATTTTAATCCATATGTTACTGTTCTAGTGTGAAGTATAAAGTACCACTTCGCGTTATAGTAGATGAATGAAAATTAATTCATCGTCTGAGGTTATGAATGCTAGCTTATATATAAAATTTGGTTCAATTTTATTGAGACGTTCGAAATAAATATTTCAAAATTTTAATCCATGTTACTGTTCTAGTGTCAAGTATAAAGTACCACTTCGCGTTATAGTAGATATATGAAAATTTTTTCATCGTCTGAGGTTATGATTGCTAGCTCATATATAAGATTTGGTTCAATTTTATTGAACCGTTCGAAAAAAATATTTCAAAATTTTAAACCATATGTTACTGATCTAGTGCCAAGTATGAAGTACCAGTTTGCGTTATAGTAGATGAATGAAAATTAAATCATCGTCTGAGGTTATGAATGCTAGCTTATATATAAAATTTGGTTCAATTTTATTCAGCCGTTAGAAAAAAATATTTCAAAATTTTAAACCATATGTTACTGTTCTAGTGTCAAGTATGAAGTACCACTTCGCGTTATAGTAGATGAATGAAAATTTTATTATCGTCTGAGGTTATGATTGCTAGCTTATATATAAGATATGGTTCAATTTCGTTGAGCCGCTTGAAAAAAAATTTTCAAAATTTTTAACCATATGTTAACTGTTCTAGTGCCAAGTATTAAGTACCAGTTTGCGTTATAGTAGATGAATGAAAATTAAATTATCGTCTGAGGTTATGAATGATAGCTTATATATAAAATTTGGTTCATTTTGGTTGAGCCGTTCGTAAGAAATTATTCTAAATTTTAATCCATGTTACTGTTCTAGTGTCAAGTATAAAGTACCACTTCGCGTTATAGTAGATGTATGAAAATTTTTTCATCGTCTGAGGTTATGATTGCTAGCTTATTTATAAGATTTGGTTCATTTTGGTTGAGCTGTTCGTAAAAAATTATTCTAAATTTTAATCCATGTTACTGTTCTAGTGTCAAGTATAAAGTACCACTTCGCGTTATAGTAGATATATGAAAATTTTTTCATCGTCTGAGGTTATGATTGCTAGCTTATATATAAAATTTGGTTCAATTTGGTTGAGCCGTTTGAAAAAAATAATTCAAATATTTTATTCATATGTTAGTGTTCTAGTGCCAAGTATGAAGTACCCTCTCAACCATATTGAACCAAATCCTACATATAAGCAATCAAACATGACCTCAGACGATGATTTAATTTTCATTCATCTACTATAACGCAAACTGGTACTTCATACTTGGCACTAGAACAGTAACATATGTTTTAAAATTTTGAAATATTTTTTTCGAACGACTCAATAAAATTGAACCAAATCTTATATATGAGCTAGCAATTACAACCTCAGAAGATGATAAAATTTTCATTCATCTACTATAACGCGAAGTGGCACTTCATAATTGACACTAGAACAGTAACAAATGGTTTAAATTTTTGGAATATTTTTTTCGAACGGCTCAACCAAATTGAACCAAATCTTATATATAAGCTAGCAATCATAACCTCAGACGATGATAAAATTTACATATATCTACTATAACGCAAACTGGTACTTCATACTTGGCACTATAACAGTAACATATGGTTTAAAATTTTGAATTTTTTTTAAACGGCTTAACCAAATTGAACCAAATTTTATATATGAGCTAGCATTCATAACCTCAGAAGATGATTTAATTTTCATTCATCTACTATAACGCAAACTGGTACTTAATACTTGGCACTAGAACAGTTAACATACGGTTAAAAATTTTGAAATATTTTTTTCAAACGGCTTAACGAAAATGAACCATATCTTATATATAAGCTAGCAATCATAACCTAAGACGATAAAAAAATTTTCATTCATCTACTATAACGTGAAGTGGTACTTCATACTTGACACTAGAACAGTAACATACGGTTTAGAATTTTGAAATATTTTTTTCGAACGGCTCAATAAAATTGAACCAAATCTTATATATAAGCTAGCAATCATAACCTCAGACGATGAAGAAATTTTCATTCATCTACTATAACGCAAACTGGTACTTCTTACTAGGCACTAGAACAGTAACATATGGTTTAAAATTTTGAAATATTTTTTTCGAATGGCTCAATAAAATTGAACCAAATCTTATATATAAGCTAGCAATCATAACCTCAGACGATAATAAAATTTTCATTCATCTACCGTAACGCGAAGTGGTACTTCATACTTGACACTAGAACAGTATCATATGGTTTAAAATTTTGAAATATTTTTTTCGAACGGCTCAACCAAATTGAACAAAATCTTGTATATGAGCTAGCAATCATAACCTCAGACGAAGATAAAATTTTCATATATCTACTATAACGCAAACTGGTACTTCATACTTGGCACTAGAACAGTAACACATGGTTTAAAATTTTGAATTTTTTTTAAACGGCTTAAACAAATTGAACCAAATTTTATATTTAAGCTTGCATTCATCTCCTCAGACGTTGGTAAAAATGTCATTAATCTACTACAACGCAAAGCGCTACTACATACTTTAAAATAACGACTGCATATTTAGCGTTTTCAGCTCGAGATCTCTTCAATAATGATGCATAGCATAAAATACTACTTTGCGTTATAGTAGAATAATGAAAATTTTACCAATGTCTGAGGTGACGAATGAAAGCTTAAATATAAGATTTGGTACAATTTGGTTAAGCCGTTTAAAAAAAAAATTCAAAATTTTAAACCAAATGTTACAGTTCTAGTGGGTTAAAATTTTGATTTTAATTTTCAAACTGCACAACCAAAATGAACCAAATATTAAATATAAGTTAGCATTTATCCTCTCAGACGATAGTAAAAATTTCATGCATCTACTATAACGCAAAGTGTTACTTCATACTTGGCACTAAAACAGTACCATATGGTTTAAAATTTTGAATTTTTTTTCTTAAACGGCCCAACCAAATTGACCCAAATCTTATATTTAAGCTTTCATTCGTCACCTCAGACATTGGTAAAATTTTCATTATTCTACTATAACGCAAAGTAGTATTTTATGCTAGACATCATTTTTGAAGAGATCTCGAGCTGAAAACGCTAAAAATGCAGTCGTCATTTTAAAGTATGTAGTAGCGCTTTGCGTTGTAGTAGATCAATGAAATTTTCACCAACGTCTGAGGTGATGAATGCAAGCTTAAATATATAATTTGGTTGGGCCATTTAAGAAAAAAATTCAAAATCTTAAACCATATGCTACTGTTCTAGTGCCAAGTATGAAGTACCAGATCGCGTTATAGTAGATGTATGAAAATTAAATCATCGTCTGAGGTTATGATTGTTACCTTATATATAAGATATGGTTCAATTTGGTTGAGCCGCTCGAAAAAAATATTTCAAAATTTTAAACCATATGTTACTGTTCTAGTGTCAAGTATGAAGTACCAGTTTGCGTTATAGTAGATGAATGAAAATTAAATCATCGTCTGAGTTTATGATTGCTAGCTTATATATAAGATTTGGTTCAATTTGGTTGAGCCGTTCGAAAAAAATATTTCAAAATTTTAAACCATATGTTACTGTTCTAGTGTTAAGTATGAAGTACCACTTCGCGTTATAGTAGATGAATGAAAATTTTATTATCGTCTGAGGTTATGATTGCTAGCTTACATATAAGATATGGTTCAATTTCGTTTAGCCGTTTGAAAAAAATATTTCAAAATTTTTAACCTTATGTTAACTGTTCTAGTGCCAAGTATTAAGTACCAGTTTGCGTTATAGAAGATAAATGAAAATTAAATCATCGTCTGAGGTTATGAATGCTAGCTTATATATAAAATTTGGTTCATTTTGGTTGAGCCGTTCGTAAAAAATTATTCTAAATTTTAATCCATGTTACTGTTTTAGTGTCAAGTATAAAGTGCCACTTCGCGTTATAGTAGATATATGAAATTTTTTTTATCGTCTGAGGTTATGATTGCTAGCTTATTTATAAGATTTGGTTCAATTTGGTTGAGCCGTTCGAAAAAAATATTTCAAAATTTTAAACCATATGGTACTGTTCTAGTGCCAAGTATGAAGTACCAGTTTGCGTTATAGTAGATGAATGAAAATTAAATCATCGTCTGTGGTTATGAATGCTAGCTTATATGTAAAATTTGGTTCATTTTGGTTGAGCCGTTACAAAAAAATTATTCAAAATTTTAATCCATATGTTACTGTTCTAGTGTGAAGTATAAAGTCCCAATTCGCGTTATAGTAGATGAATGAAAATTAATTCATCGTCTGAGGTTATGAATGCTAGCTTATATATAAAATTTAGTTCAATTTTATTGAGACGTTCGAAATAAATATTTCAAAATTTTAATCCATGTTACTGTTCTAGTGTCAAGTATAAAGTACCACTTCGCGTTATAGTAGATATATGAAAATTTTTTCATCGTCTGAGGTTATGATTGCTAGCTCATATATAAGATTTGGTTCAATTTTATTGAACCGTTCGAAAAAAATATTTCAAAATTTTAAACCATATGTTACTGATCTAGTGCCAAGTATGAAGTACCAGTTTGCGTTATAGTAGATGAATGAAAATTAAATCATCGTCTGAGCTTATGAATGCTAGCTTATATATAAAATTTGGTTCAATTTTATTCAGCCGTTAGAAAAAAATATTTCAAAATTTTAAACCATATGTTACTGTTCTAGTGTCAAGTATGAAGTACCACTTCGCGTTATAGTAGATGAATGAAAATTTTATTATCGTCTGAGCTTATGATTGCTAGCTTATATATAAGATATGGTTCAATTTCGTTGAGCCGTTTGAAAAAAATATTTCAAAATTTTTAATCATATGTTAACTGTTCTATTGCCAAGTATGAAGTACCAGTTTGCGTTATAGCAGATGAATGAAAATTAAATCATCGTCTGAGGCTATGAATGCTAGCTTATATATAAAATTTGGTTCAATTTTATTTAGCCGTTCGAAAAAAATATTTCAAAATTTTAAACCATATGTTACTGTTCTAGTGCCAAGTATGAAGTGCCAGTTTGCGTTATAGTAGATGAATGAAAATTAAATCATCATCTGAGGTTATGAATGCTAGCTTATATATAAAATTTGGTTCATTTTGGTTGAGCCGTTCGTAAAAAATTTTTCAAAATTTTAATCCATGTTCCTGTTCTAGTGTCAAGTATAAAGTACCACTTCGCGTTATAGTAGATATATGAAAAATTTTTCATCGTCTGAGGTTATGATTGCTAGATTATATATAAGATTTGGTTCAATTTTATTGAGTCGTTCGAAAAAAATATTTCAAAATTTTAAACCATATGTTACTTACTGTTCTAGTGTCAAGTATGAAGTACCACTTCGCGTTATAGTAGATGAATGAAAATTTTATTATCGTCTGAGGTTATGATTGCTAGCTTATATATAAGATATGGTTCAATTTCGTTGAGCCGCTTGAAAAAAAATTTTCAAAATTTTTAACCATATGTTAACTGTTCTAGTGCCAAGTATTAAGTACCAGTTTGCGTTATAGTAGATGAATGAAAATTAAATTATCGTCTGAGGTTATGAATGATAGCTTATATATAAAATTTGGTTCATTTTGGTTGAGCCGTTAGTAAGAAATTATTCTAAATTTTAATCCATGTTACTGTTCTAGTGTCAAGTATAAAGTACCACTTCGCGTTATAGTAGATGTATGAAAATTTTTTCATCGTCTGAGGTTATGATTGCTAGCTTATATATAAAATTTGGTTCAATTTGGTTGAGCCGTTTGAAAAAAATAATTCAAATATTTTATTCATATGTTAGTGTTCTAGTGCCAAGTATGAAGTACCCTCTCAACCATATTGAACCAAATCCTACATATAAGCAATCAAACATGACCTCAGACGATGATTTAATTTTCATTCATCTACTATAACGCAAACTGGTACTTCATACTTGGCACTAGAACAGTAACATATGTTTTAAAATTTTGAAATATTTTTTTCGAACGACTCAATAAAATTGAACCAAATCTTATATATGAGCTAGCAATTACAACCTCAGAAGATGATAAAATTTTCATTCATCTACTATAACGCGAAGTGGCACTTCATAATTGACACTAGAACAGTAACAAATGGTTTAAATTTTTGGAATATTTTTTTCGAACGGCTCAACCAAATTGAACCAAATCTTATATATAAGCTAGCAATCATAACCTCAGACGATGATAAAATTTACATATATCTACTATAACGCAAACTGGTACTTCATACTTGGCACTATAACAGTAACATATGGTTTAAAATTTTGAATTTTTTTTAAACGGCTTAACCAAATTGAACCAAATTTTATATATGAGCTAGCATTCATAACCTCAGAAGATGATTTAATTTTCATTCATCTACTATAACGCAAACTGGTACTTAATACTTGGCACTAGAACAGTTAACATACGGTTAAAAATTTTGAAATATTTTTTTCAAACGGCTTAATGAAAATGAACCATATCTTATATATAAGCTAGCAATCATAACCTAAGACGATAAAAAAATTTTCATTCATCTACTATAACGTGAAGTGGTACTTCATACTTGACACTAGAACAGTAACATACGGTTTAGAATTTTGAAATATTTTTTTCGAACGGCTCAATAAAATTGAACCAAATCTTATATATAAGCTAGCAATCATAACCTCAGACGATGAAGAAATTTTCATTCATCTACTATAACGCAAACTGGTACTTCTTACTAGGCACTAGAACAGTAACATATGGTTTAAAATTTTGAAATATTTTTTTCGAACGGCTCAATAAAATTGAACCAAATCTTATATATAAGCTAGCAATCATAACCTCAGACGATAATAAAATTTTCATTCATCTACCGTAACGCGAAGTGGTACTTCATACTTGACACTAGAACAGTATCATATGGTTTAAAATTTTGAAATATTTTTTTCGAACGGCTCAACCAAATTGAACAAAATCTTGTATATGAGCTAGCAATCATAACCTCAGACGAAGATAAAATTTTCATATATCTACTATAACGCAAACTGGTACTTCATACTTGGCACTAGAACAGTAACACATGGTTTAAAATTTTGAATTTTTTTTAAACGGCTTAAACAAATTGAACCAAATTTTATATTTAAGCTTGCATTCATCTCCTCAGACGTTGGTAAAAATGTCATTAATCTACTACAACGCAAAGCGCTACTACATACTTTAAAATGACGACTGCATATTTAGCGTTTTCAGCTCGAGATCTCTTCAATAATGATGCATAGCATAAAATACTACTTTGCGTTATAGTAGAATAATGAAAATTTTACCAATGTCTGAGGTGACGAATGAAAGCTTAAATATAAGATTTGGTACAATTTGGTTAAGCCGTTTAAAAAAAAAATTCAAAATTTTAAACCAAATGTTACAGTTCTAGTGGGTTAAAATTTTGATTTTAATTTTCAAACTGCACAACCAAAATGAACCAAATATTAAATATAAGTAATAATTTATCCTCTCAGACGATAGTAAAAATTTCATGCATCTACTATAACGCAAAGTGTTACTTCATACTTGGCACTAAAACAGTACCATATGGTTTAAAATTTTGAATTTTTTTTCTTAAACGGCCCAACCAAATTGACCCAAATCTTATATTTAAGTTTTCATTCGTCACCTCAGACATTGGTAAAATTTTCATTATTCTACTATAACGCAAAGTAGTATTTTATGCTAGACATCATTTTTGAAGAGATCTCGAGCTGAAAACGCTAAAAATGCAGTCGTCATTTTAAAGTATGTAGTAGCGCTTTGCGTTGTAGTAGATCAATGAAATTTTCAGCAACGTCTGAGGTGATGAATGCAAGCTTAAATATATAATTTGGTTGGGCCATTTAAAAAAAAAAAATTCAAAATCTTAAACCATATGCTACTGTTCTAGTGCCAAGTATGAAGTACCAGATCGCGTTATAGTAGATGTATGAAAATTAAATCATCGTCTGAGGTTATGATTGTTACCTTATATATAAGATATGGTTCAATTTGGTTGAGCGGCTCGAAAAAAATATTTCAAAATTTTAAACCATATGTTACTGTTCTAGTGTCAAGTATGAAGTACCAGTTTGCGTTATAGTAGATGATTGAAAATTAAATCATCGTCTGAGGTTATGATTGCTAGCTTATATATAAGATTTGGTTCAATTTGGTTGAGCCGTTCGAAAAAAATATTTCAAAATTTTAAACCATATGTTACTGTTCTAGTGTCAAGTATGAAGTGCCACTTCGCGTTATAGTAGATGAATGAAAATTTTATTATCGTCTGAGGTTATGATTGCTAGCTTACATATAAGATATGGTTCAATTTCGTTTAGCCGTTTGAAAAAAATATTTCAAAATTTTTAACCATATGTTAACTGTTCTAGTGCCAAGTATTAAGTATCAGTTTGCGTTATAGAAGATAAATGAAAATTAAATCATCGTCTGAGTTTATGAATGCTAGCTTATATATAAAATTTGGTTCATTTTGGTTGAGCCGTTCGTAAAAAATTATTCTAAATTTTAATCCATGTTACTGTTTTAGTGTCAAGTATAAAGTACCACTTCGCGTTATAGTAGATATATGAAATTTTTTTTATCGTCTGAGGTTATGATTGCTAGCTTATTTATAAGATTTGGTTCAATTTGGTTGAGCCGTTCGAAAAAAATATTTCAAAATTTTAAACCATATGGTACTGTTCTAGTGCCAAGTATGAAGTACCAGTTTGCGTTATAGTAGATGAATGAAAATTAAATCATCGTCTGTGGTTATGAATGCTAGCTTATATGTAAAATTTGGTTCATTTTGGTTGAGCCGTTAGAAAAAAATTATTCAAAATTTTAATCCATATGTTACTGTTCTAGTGTGAAGTATAAAGTACCACTTCGCGTTATAGTAGATGAATGAAAATTAATTCATCGTCTGAGGTTATGAATGCTAGCTTATATATAAAATTTGGTTCAATTTTATTGAGACGTTCGAAATAAATATTTCAAAATTTTAATCCATGTTACTGTTCTAGTGTCAAGTATAAAGTACCACTTCGCGTTATAGTAGATATATGAAAATTTTTTCATCGTCTGAGGTTATGATTGCTAGCTCATATATAAGATTTGGTTCAATTTTATTGAACCGTTCGAAAAAAATATTTCAAAATTTTAAACCATATGTTACTGATCTAGTGCCAAGTATGAAGTACCAGTTTGCGTTATAGTAGATGAATGAAAATTAAATCATCGTCTGAGCTTATGAATGCTAGCTTATATATAAAATTTGGTTCAATTTTATTCAGCCGTTAGAAAAAAATATTTCAAAATTTTAAACCATATGTTACTGTTCTAGTGTCAAGTATGAAGTACCACTTCGCGTTATAGTAGATGAATGAAAATTTTATTATCGTCTGAGCTTATGATTGCTAGCTTATATATAAGATATGGTTCAATTTCGTTGAGCCGTTTGAAAAAAATATTTCAAAATTTTTAATCATATGTTAACTGTTCTATTGCCAAGTATGAAGTACCAGTTTGCGTTATAGTAGATGAATGAAAATTAAATCATCGTCTGAGGCTATGAATGCTAGCTTATATATAAAATTTGGTTCAATTTTATTTAGCCGTTCGAAAAAAATATTTCAAAATTTTAAACCATATGTTACTGTTCTAGTGCCAAGTATGAAGTACCAGTTTGCGTTATAGTAGATGATGAAAATTAAATCATCATCTGAGGTTATGAATGCTAGCTTATATATAAAATTTGGTTCATTTTGATTGAGCCGTTCGTAAAAAATTATTCAAAATTTTAATCCATGTTCCTGTTCTAGTGTCAAGTATAAAGTACCACTTCGCGTTATAGTAGATATATGAAAAATTTTTCATTGTCTGAGGTTATGATTGCTACATTATATATAAGATTTGGTTCAATTTTATTGAGTCGTTCGAAAAAAATATTTCAAAATTTTAAACCATATGTTACTTACTGTTCTAGTGTCAAGTATGAAGTACCACTTCGCGTTATAGTAGATGAATGAAAATTTTATTATCGTCTGAGGTTATGATTGCTAGCTTATATATAAGATATGGTTCAATTTCGTTGAGCCGCTTGAAAAAAAATTTTCAAAATTTTTAACCATATGTTAACTGTTCTAGTGCCAAGTATTAAGTACCAGTTTGCGTTATAGTAGATGAATGAAAATTAAATTATCGTCTGAGGTTATGAATGATAGCTTATATATAAAATTTGGTTCATTTTGGTTGAGCCGTTCGTAAGAAATTATTCTAAATTTTAATCCATGTTACTGTTCTAGTGTCAAGTATAAAGTACCACTTCGCGTTATAGTAGATGTATGAAAATTTTTTCATCGTCTGAGGTTATGATTGCTAGCTTATTTATAAGATTTGGTTCATTTTGGTTGAGCTGTTCGTAAAAAATTATTCTAAATTTTAATCCATGTTACTGTTCTAGTGTCAAGTATTAAAGTACCACTTCGCGTTATAGTAGATATATGAAAATTTTTTCATCGTCTGAGGTTATGATTGCTAGCTTATATATAAAATTTGGTTCAATTTGGTTGAGCCGTTTGAAAAAAATAATTCAAATATTTTATTCATATGTTAGTGTTCTAGTGCCAAGTATGAAGTACCCTCTCAACCATATTGAACCAAATCCTACATATAAGCAATCAAACATGACCTCAGACGATGATTTAATTTTCATTCATCTACTATAACGCAAATTGGTACTTCATACTTGGCACTAGAACAGTAACATATGTTTTAAAATTTTGAAATATTTTTTTCGAACGACTCAATAAAATTGAACCAAATCCTATATATGAGCTAGCAATTACAACCTCAGAAGATGATAAAATTTTCATTCATCTACTATAACGCGAAGTGGCACTTCATAATTGACACTAGAACAGTAACAAATGGTTTAAATTTTTGGAATATTTTTTTCGAACGGCTCAACCAAATTGAACCAAATCTTATATATAAGCTAGCAATCATAACCTCAGACGATGATAAAATTTACATATATCTACTATAACGCAAACTGGTACTTCATACTTGGCACTATAACAGTAACATATGGTTTAAAATTTTGAATTTTTTTTAAACGGCTTAACCAAATTGAACCAAATTTTATATATGAGCTAGCATTCATAACCTCAGAAGATGATTTAATTTTCATTCATCTACTATAACGCAAACTGGTGCTTAATACTTGGCACTAGAACAGTTAACATACGGTTAAAAATTTTGAAATATTTTTTTCAAACGGCTTAACGAAAATGAACCATATCTTATATATAAGCTAGCAATCATAACCTAAGACGATAAAAAAATTTTCATTCATCTACTATAACGTGAAGTGGTACTTCATACTTGACACTAGAACAGTAACATACGGTTTAGAATTTTGAAATATTTTTTTCGAACGGCTCAATAAAATTGAACCAAATCTTATATATAAGCTAGCAATCATAACATCAGACGATGAAGAAATTTTCATTCATCTACTATAACGCAAACTGGTACTTCTTACTTGGCACTAGAACAGTAACATATGGTTTAAAATTTTGAAATATTTTTTTCGAACGGCTCAATAAAATTGAACCAAATCTTATATATAAGCTAGCAATCATAACCTCAGACGATAATAAAATTTTCATTCATCTACCGTAACGCGAAGTGGTACTTCATACTTGACACTAGAACAGTATCATATGGTTTAAAATTTTGAAATATTTTTTTCGAACGGCTCAACCAAATTGAACAAAATCTTGTATATGAGCTAGCAATCATAACCTCAGACGAAGATAAAATTTTCATATATCTACTATAACGCAAACTGGTACTTCATACTTGGCACTAGAACAGTAACACATGGTTTAAAATTTTGAATTTTTTTTAAACGGCTTAAACAAATTGAACCAAATTTTATATTTAAGCTTGCATTCATCTCCTCAGACGTTGGTAAAAATGTCATTAATCTACTACAACGCAAAGCGCTACTATATACTTTAAAATGACGACTGCATATTTAGCGTTTTCAGCTCGAGATCTCTTCAATAATGATGCATAGCATAAAATACTACTTTGCGTTATAGTAGAATAATGAAAATTTTACCAATGTCTGAGGTGACGAATGAAAGCTTAAATATAAGATTTGGTACAATTTGGTTAAGCCGTTTAAAAAAAAAATTCAAAATTTTAAACCAAATGTTACAGTTCTAGTGGGTTAAAATTTTGATTTTAATTTTCAAACTGCACAACCAAAATGAACCAAATATTAAATATAAGTTAGCATTTATCCTCTCAGACGATAGTAAAAATTTCATGCATCTACTATAACGCAAAGTGTTACTTCATACTTGGCACTAAAACAGTACCATATGGTTTAAAATTTTGAATTTTTTTTCTTAAACGGCCCAACCAAATTGACCTAAATCTTATATTTAAGCTTTCATTCGTCACCTCAGACATTGGTAAAATTTTCATTATTCTACTATAACGCAAAGTAGTATTTTATGCTAGACATCATTTTTGAAGAGATCTCGAGCTGAAAACGCTAAAAATGCAGTCGTCATTTTAAAGTATGTAGTAGCGCTTTGCGTTGTAGTAGATCAATGAAATTTTCACCAACGTCTGAGGTGATGAATGCAAGCTTAAATATATAATTTGGTTGGGCCATTTAAGAAAAAAATTCAAAATCTTAAACCATATGCTACTGTTCTAGTGCCAAGTATGAAGTACCAGATCGCGTTATAGTAGATGTATGAAAATTAAATCATCGTCTGAGGTTATGATTGTTACCTTATATATAAGATATGGTTCAATTTGGTTGAGCCGCTCGAAAAAAATATTTCAAAATTTTAAACCATATGTTACTGTTCTAGTGTCAAGTATGAAGTACCAGTTTGCGTTATAGTAGATGAATGAAAATTAAATCATCGTCTGAGGTTATGATTGCTAGCTTATATATAAGATTTGGTTCAATTTGGTTGAGCCGTTCGAAAAAAATATTTCAAAATTTTAAACCATATGTTACTGTTCTAGTGTCAAGTATGAAGTACCACTTCGCGTTATAGTAGATGAATGAAAATTTTATTATCGTCTGAGGTTATGATTGCTAGCTTACATATAAGATATGGTTCAATTTCGTTTAGCCGTTTGAAAAAAATATTTCAAAATTTTTAACCTTATGTTAACTGTTCTAGTGTCAAGTATTAAGTACCAGTTTGCGTTATAGAAGATAAATGAAAATTAAATCATCGTCTGAGGTTATGAATGCTAGCTTATATATAAAATTTGGTTCATTTTGGTTGAGCCGTTCGTAAAATATTATTCTAAATTTTAATCCATGTTACTGTTTTAGTGTCAAGTATAAAGTGCCACTTCGCGTTATAGTAGATATATGAAATTTTTTTTATCGTCTGAGGTTATGATTGCTAGCTTATTTATAAGATTTGGTTCAATTTGGTTGAGCCGTTCGAAAAAAATATTTCAAAATTTTAAACCATATGGTACTGTTCTAGTGCCAAGTATGAAGTACCAGTTTGCGTTATAGTAGATGAATGAAAATTAAATCATCGTCTGTGGTTATGAATGCTAGCTTATATGTAAAACTTGGTTCATTTTGGTTGAGCCGTTAGAAAAAAATTATTCAAAATTTTAATCCATATGTTACTGTTCTAGTGTGAAGTATAAAGTACCACTTCGCGTTATAGTAGATGAATGAAAATTAATTCATCGTCTGAGGTTATGAATGCTAGCTTATATATAAAATTTGGTTCAATTTTATTGAGACGTTCGAAATAAATATTTCAAAATTTTAATCCATGTTACTGTTCTAGTGTCAAGTATAAAGTACCACTTCGCGTTATAGTAGATATATGAAAATTTTTTCATCGTCTGAGGTTATGATTGCTAGCTCATATATAAGATTTGGTTCAATTTTATTGAACCGTTCGAAAAAAATATTTCAAAATTTTAAACCATATGTTACTGATCTAGTGCCAAGTATGAAGTACCAGTTTGCGTTATAGTAGATGAATGAAAATTAAATCATCGTCTGAGGTTATGAATGCTAGCTTATATATAAAATTTGGTTCAATTTTATTCAGCCGTTAGAAAAAAATATTTCAAAATTTTAAACCATATGTTACTGTTCTAGTGTCAAGTATGAAGTACCACTTCGCGTTATAGTAGATGAATGAAAATTTTATTATTGTCTGAGCTTATGATTGCTAGCTTATATATAAGATATGGTTCAATTTCGTTGAGCCGTTTGAAAAAAATATTTCAAAATTTTTAATCATATGTTAACTGTTCTATTGCCAAGTATGAAGTACCAGTTTGCGTTATAGTAGATGAATGAAAATTAAATCATCGTCTGAGGCTATGAATGCTAGCTTATATATAAAATTTGGTTCAATTTTATTTAGCCGTTCGAAAAAAATATTTCAAAATTTTAAACCATATGTTACTGTTCTAGTGCCAAGTATGAAGTACCAGTTTGCGTTATAGTAGATGAATGAAAATTAAATCATCATCTGAGGTTATGAATGCTAGCTTATATATAAAATTTGGTTCATTTTGGTTGAGCCGTTCGTAAAAAATTATTCAAAATTTTAATCCATGTTCCTGTTCTAGTGTCAAGTATAAAGTACCACTTCGCGTTATAGTAGATATATGAAAAATTTTTCATCGTCTGAGGTTATGATTGCTAGATTATATATAAGATTTGGTTCAATTTTATTGAGTCGTTCGAAAAAAATATTTCAAAATTTTAAACCATATGTTACTTACTGTTCTAGTGTCAAGTATGAAGTACCACTTCGCGTTATAGTAGATGAATGAAAATTTTATTATCGTCTGAGGTTATGATTGCTAGCTTATATATAAGATATGGTTCAATTTCGTTGAGCCGCTTGAAAAAAAATTTTCAAAATTTTTAACCATATGTTAACTGTTCTAGTGCCAAGTATTAAGTACCAGTTTGCGTTATAGTAGATGAATGAAAATTAAATTATCGTCTGAGGTTATGAATGATAGCTTATATATAAAATTTGGTTCATTTTGGTTGAGCCGTTAGTAAGAAATTATTCTAAATTTTAATCCATGTTACTGTTCTAGTGTCAAGTATAAAGTACCACTTCGCGTTATAGTAGATGTATGAAAATTTTTTCATCGTCTGAGGTTATGATTGCTAGCTTATTTATAAGATTTGGTTCATTTTGGTTGAGCTGTTCGTAAAAAATTATTCTAAATTTTAATCCATGTTACTGTTCTAGTGTCAAGTATAAAGTACCACTTCGCGTTATAGTAGATATATGAAAATTTTTTCATCGTCTGAGGTTATGATTGCTAGCTTATATATAAAATTTGGTTCAATTTGGTTGAGCCGTTTGAAAAAAATAATTCAAATATTTTATTCATATGTTAGTGTTCTAGTGCCAAGTATGAAGTACCCTCTCAACCATATTGAACCAAATCCTACATATAAGCAATCAAACATGACCTCAGACGATGATTTAATTTTCATTCATCTACTATAACGCAAACTGGTACTTCATACTTGGCACTAGAACAGTAACATATGTTTTAAAATTTTGAAATATTTTTTTCGAACGACTCAATAAAATTGAACCAAATCTTATATATGAGCTAGCAATTACAACCTCAGAAGATGATAAAATTTTCATTCATCTACTATAACGCGAAGTGGCACTTCATAATTGACACTAGAACAGTAACAAATGGTTTAAATTTTTGGAATATTTTTTTCGAACGGCTCAACCAAATTGAACCAAATCTTATATATAAGCTAGCAATCATAACCTCAGACGATGATAAAATTTACATATATCTACTATAACGCAAACTGGTACTTCATACTTGGCACTATAACAGTAACATATGGTTTAAAATTTTGAATTTTTTTTAAACGGTTTAACCAAATTGAACCAAATTTTATATATGAGCTAGCATTCATAACCTCAGAAGATGATTTAATTTTCATTCATCTACTATAACGCAAACTGGTACTTAATACTTGGCACTAGAACAGTTAACATACGGTTAAAAATTTTGAAATATTTTTTTCAAACGGCTTAACGAAAATGAACCATATCTTATATATAAGCTAGCAATCATAACCTAAGACGATAAAAAAATTTTCATTCATCTACTATAACGTGAAGTGGTACTTCATACTTGACACTAGAACAGTAACATACGGTTTAGAATTTTGAAATATTTTTTTCGAACGGCTCAATAAAATTGAACCAAATCTTATATATAAGCTAGCAATCATAACCTCAGACGATGAAGAAATTTTCATTCATCTACTATAACGCAAACTGGTACTTCTTACTAGGCACTAGAACAGTAACATATGGTTTAAAATTTTGAAATATTTTTTTCGAACGGCTCAATAAAATTGAACCAAATCTTATATATAAGCTAGCAATCATAACCTCAGACGATAATAAAATTTTCATTCATCTACCGTAACGCGAAGTGGTACTTCATACTTGACACTAGAACAGTATCATATGGTTTAAAATTTTGAAATATTTTTTTCGAACGGCTCAACCAAATTGAACAAAATCTTGTATATGAGCTAGCAATCATAACCTCAGACGAAGATAAAATTTTCATATATCTACTATAACGCAAACTGGTACTTCATACTTGGCACTAGAACAGTAACACATGGTTTAAAATTTTGAATTTTTTTTAAACGGCTTAAACAAATTGAACCAAATTTTATATTTAAGCTTGCATTCATCTCCTCAGACGTTGGTAAAAATGTCATTAATCTACTACAACGCAAAGCGCTACTATATACTTTAAAATGACGACTGCATATTTAGCGTTTTCAGCTCGAGATCTCTTCAATAATGATGCATAGCATAAAATACTACTTTGCGTTATAGTAGAATAATGAAAATTTTACCAATGTCTGAGGTGACGAATAAAAGCTTAAATATAAGATTTGGTACAATTTGGTTAAGCCGTTTAAAAAAAAAATTCAAAATTTTAAACCAAATGTTACAGTTCTAGTGGGTTAAAATTTTGATTTTAATTTTCAAACTGCACAACCAAAATGAACCAAATATTAAATATAAGTTAGCATTTATCCTCTCAGACGATAGTAAAAATTTCATGCATCTACTATAACGCAAAGTGTTACTTCATACTTGGCACTAAAACAGTACCATATGGTTTAAAATTTTGAATTTTTTTTCTTAAACGGCCCAACCAAATTGACCCAAATCTTATATTTAAGTTTTCATTCGTCACCTCAGACATTGGTAAAATTTTCATTATTCTACTATAACGCAAAGTAGTATTTTATGCTAGACATCATTTTTGAAGAGATCTCGAGCTGAAAACGCTAAAAATGCAGTCGTCATTTTAAAGTATGTAGTAGCGCTTTGCGTTGTAGTAGATCAATGAAATTTTCAGCAACGTCTGAGGTGATGAATGCAAGCTTAAATATATAATTTGGTTGGGCCATTTAAAAAAAAAAAATTCAAAATCTTAAACCATATGCTACTGTTCTAGTGCCAAGTATGAAGTACCAGTTTGCGTTATAGTAGATAATTGAAAATTAAATCATCGTCTGAGGTTATGATTGCTAGCTTATATATAAGATTTGGTTCAATTTGGTTGAGCCGTTCGAAAAAAATATTTCAAAATTTTAAACCATATGTTACTGTTCTAGTGTCAAGTATGAAGTGCCACTTCGCGTTATAGTAGATGAATGAAAATTTTATTATCGTCTGAGGTTATGATTGCTAGCTTACATATAAGATATGGTTCAATTTCGTTTAGCCGTTTGAAAAAAATATTTCAAAATTTTTAACCATATGTTAACTGTTCTAGTGCCAAGTATTAAGTATCAGTTTGCGTTATAGAAGATAAATGAAAATTAATTCATCGTCTGAGTTTATGAATGCTAGCTTATATATAAAATTTGGTTCATTTTGGTTGAGCCGTTCGTAAAAAATTATTCTAAATTTTAATCCATGTTACTGTTTTAGTGTCAAGTATAAAGTACCACTTCGCGTTATAGTAGATATATGAAATTTTTTTTATCGTCTGAGGTTATGATTGCTAGCTTATTTATAAGATTTGGTTCAATTTGGTTGAGCCGTTCGAAAAAAATATTTCAAAATTTTAAACCATATGGTACTGTTCTAGTGCCAAGTATGAAGTACCAGTTTGCGTTATAGTAGATGAATGAAAATTAAATCATCGTCTGTGGTTATGAATGCTAACTTATATGTAAAATTTGGTTCATTTTGGTTGAGCCGTTAGAAAAAAATTATTCAAAATTTTAATCCATATGTTACTGTTCTAGTGTGAAGTATAAAGTACCACTTCGCGTTATAGTAGATGAATGAAAATTAATTCATCGTCTGAGGTTATGAATGCTAGCTTATATATAAAATTTGGTTCAATTTTATTGAGACGTTCGAAATAAATATTTCAAAATTTTAATCCATGTTACTGTTCTAGTGTCAAGTATAAAGTACCACTTCGCGTTATAGTAGATATATGAAAATTTTTTCATCGTCTGAGGTTATGATTGCTAGCTCATATATAAGATTTGGTTCAATTTTATTGAACCGTTCGAAAAAAATATTTCAAAATTTTAAACCATATGTTACTGATCTAGTGCCAAGTATGAAGTACCAGTTTGCGTTATAGTAGATGAATGAAAATTAAATCATCGTCTGAGCTTATGAATGCTAGCTTATATATAAAATTTGGTTCAATTTTATTCAGCCGTTAGAAAAAAATATTTCAAAATTTTAAACCATATGTTACTGTTCTAGTGTCAAGTATGAAGTACCACTTCGCGTTATAGTAGATGAATGAAAATTTTATTATCGTCTGAGCTTATGATTGCTAGCTTATATATAAGATATGGTTCAATTTCGTTGAGCCGTTTGAAAAAAATATTTCAAAATTTTTAATCATATGTTAACTGTTCTATTGCCAAGTATGAAGTACCAGTTTGCGTTATAGTAGATGAATGAAAATTAAATCATCGTCTGAGGCTATGAATGCTAGCTTATATATAAAATTTAGTTCAATTTTATTTAGCCGTTCGAAAAAAATATTTCAAAATTTTAAACCATATGTTACTGTTCTAGTGCCAAGTATGAAGTACCAGTTTGCGCTATAGTAGATGAATGAAAATTAAATCATCATCTGAGGTTATGAATGCTAGCTTATATATAAAATTTGGTTCATTTTGGTTGAGCCGTTCGTAAAAAATTATTCAAAATTTTAATCCATGTTCCTGTTCTAGTGTCAAGTATAAAGTACCACTTCGCGTTATAGTAGATATATGAAAAATTTTTCATCGTCTGAGGTTATGATTGCTACATTATATATAAGATTTGGTTCAATTTTATTGAGTCGTTCGAAAAAAATATTTCAAAATTTTAAACCATATGTTACTTACTGTTCTAGTGTCAAGTATGAAGTACCACTTCGCGTTATAGTAGATGAATGAAAATTTTATTATCGTCTGAGGTTATGATTGCTAGCTTATATATAAGATATGGTTCAATTTCGTTGAGCCGCTTGAAAAAAAATTTTCAAAATTTTTAACCATATGTTAACTGTTCTAGTGCCAAGTATTAAGTACCAGTTTGCGTTATAGTAGATGAATGAAAATTAAATTATCGTCTGAGGTTATGAATGATAGCTTATATATAAAATTTGGTTCATTTTGGTTGAGCCGTTCGTAAGAAATTATTCTAAATTTTAATCCATGTTACTGTTCTAGTGTCAAGTATAAAGTACCACTTCGCGTTATAGTAGATGTATGAAAATTTTTTCATCGTCTGAGGTTATGATTGCTAGCTTATTTATAAGATTTGGTTCATTTTGGTTGAGCTGTTCGTAAAAAATTATTCTAAATTTTAATCCATGTTACTGTTCTAGTGTCAAGTATAAAGTACCACTTCGCGTTATAGTAGATATATGAAAATTTTTTCATCGTCTGAGGTTATGATTGCTAGCTTATATATAAAATTTGGTTCAATTTGGTTGAGCCGTTTGAAAAAAATAATTCAAATATTTTATTCATATGTTAGTGTTCTAGTGCCAAGTATGAAGTACCCTCTCAACCATATTGAACCAAATCCTACATATAAGCAATCAAACATGACCTCAGACGATGATTTAATTTTCATTCATCTACTATAACGCAAACTGGTACTTCATACTTGGCACTAGAACAGTAACATATGTTTTAAAATTTTGAAATATTTTTTTCGAACGACTCAATAAAATTGAACCAAATCTTATATATGAGCTAGCAATTACAACCTCAGAAGATGATAAAATTTTCATTCATCTACTATAACGCGAAGTGGCACTTCATAATTGACACTAGAACAGTAACAAATGGTTTAAATTTTTGGAATATTTTTTTCGAACGGCTCAACCAAATTGAACCAAATCTTATATATAAGCTAGCAATCATAACCTCAGACGATGATAAAATTTACATATATCTACTATAACGCAAACTGGTACTTCATACTTGGCACTATAACAGTAACATATGGTTTAAAATTTTGAATTTTTTTTAAACGGCTTAACCAAATTGAACCAAATTTTATATATGAGCTAGCATTCATAACCTCAGAAGATGATTTAATTTTCATTCATCTACTATAACGCAAACTGGTACTTAATACTTGGCACTAGAACAGTTAACATACGGTTAAAAATTTTGAAATATTTTTTTCAAACGGCTTAACGAAAATGAACCATATCTTATATATAAGCTAGCAATCATAACCTAAGACGATAAAAAAATTTTCATTCACCTACTATAACGTGAAGTGGTACTTCATACTTGACACTAGAACAGTAACATACGGTTTAGAATTTTGAAATATTTTTTTCGAACGGCTCAATAAAATTGAACCAAATCTTATATATAAGCTAGCAATCATAACCTCAGACGATGAAGAAATTTTCATTCATCTACTATAACGCAAACTGGTACTTCTTACTAGGCACTAGAACAGTAACATATGGTTTAAAATTTTGAAATATTTTTTTCGAACGGCTCAATAAAATTGAACCAAATCTTATATATAAGCTAGCAATCATAACCCCAGACGATAATAAAATTTTCATTCATCTACCGTAACGCGAAGTGGTACTTCATACTTGACACTAGAACAGTATCATATGGTTTAAAATTTTGAAATATTTTTTTCGAACGGCTCAACCAAATTGAACAAAATCTTGTATATGAGCTAGCAATCATAACCTCAGACGATGATAAAATTTTCATATATCTACTATAACGCAAACTGGTACTTCATACTTGGCACTAGAACAGTAACACATGGTTGAAAATTTTGAATTTTTTTTAAACGGCTTAAACAAATTGAACCAAATTTTATATTTAAGCTTGCATTCATCTCCTCAGACGTTGGTAAAAATGTCATTAATCTACTACAACGCAAAGCGCTACTACATACTTTAAAATGACGACTGCATATTTAGCGTTTTCAGCTCGAGATCTCTTCAATAATGATGCATAGCATAAAATACTACTTTGCGTTATAGTAGAAAAATGAAAATTTTACCAATGTCTGAGGTGACGAATGAAAGCTTAAATATAAGATTTGGTACAATTTGGTTAAGCCGTTTAAAAAAAAAATTCAAAATTTTAAACCAAATGTTACAGTTCTAGTGGGTTAAAATTTTGATTTTAATTTTCAAACTGCACAACCAAAATGAACCAAATATTAAATATAAGTTATAATTTATCCTCTCAGACGATAGTAAAAATTTCATGCATCTACTATAACGCAAAGTGTTACTTCATACTTGGCACTAAAACAGTACCATATGGTTTAAAATTTTGAATTTTTTTTCTTAAGCGGCCCAACCAAATTGACCCAAATCTTATATTTAAGTTTTCATTCGTCACCTCAGACATTGGTAAAATTTTCATTATTCTACTATAACGCAAAGTAGTATTTTATGCTAGACATCATTTTTGAAGAGATCTCGAGCTGAAAACGCTAAAAATGCAGTCGTCATTTTAAAGTATGTAGTAGCGCTTTGCGTTGTAGTAGATCAATGAAATTTTCACCAACGTCTGAGGTGATGAATGCAAGCTTAAATATATAATTTGGTTGGGCCATTTAAAAAAAAAAAATTCAAAATCTTAAACCATATGCTACTGTTCTAGTGCCAAGTATGAAGTACCAGATCGCGTTATAGTAGATGTATGAAAATTAAATCATCGTCTGAGGTTATGATTGTTACCTTATATATAAGATATGGTTCAATTTGGTTGAGCCGCTCGAAAAAAATATTTCAAAATTTTAAACCATATGTTACTGTTCTAGTGTCAAGTATGAAGTACCAGTTTGCGTTATAGTAGATGATTGAAAATTAAATCATCGTCTGAGGTTATGATTGCTAGCTTATATATAAGATTTGGTTCAATTTGTTTGAGCCGTTCGAAAAAAATATTTCAAAATTTTAAACCATATGTTACTGTTCTAGTGTCAAGTATGAAGTGCCACTTCGCGTTATAGTAGATGAATGAAAATTTTATTATCGTCTGAGGTTATGATTGCTAGCTTACATATAAGATATGGTTCAATTTCGTTTAGCCGTTTGAAAAAAATATTTCAAAATTTTTAACCATATGTTAACTGTTCTAGTGCCAAGTATTAAGTATCAGTTTGCGTTATAGAAGATAAATGAAAATTAAATCATCGTCTGAGTTTATGAATGCTAGCTTATATATAAAATTTGGTTCATTTTGGTTGAGCCGTTCGTAAAAAATTATTCTAAATTTTAATCCATGTTACTGTTTTAGTGTCAAGTATAAAGTACCACTTCGCGTTATAGTAGATATATGAAATTTTTTTTATCGTCTGAGGTTATGATTGCTAGCTTATTTATAAGATTTGGTTCAATTTGGTTGAGCCGTTCGAAAAAAATATTTCAAAATTTTAAACCATATGGTACTGTTCTAGTGCCAAGTATGAAGTACCAGTTTGCGTTATAGTAGATGAATGAAAATTAAATCATCGTCTGTGGTTATGAATGCTAGCTTATATGTAAAATTTGGTTCATTTTGGTTGAGCCGTTAGAAAAAAATTATTCAAAATTTTAATCCATATGTTACTGTTCTAGTGTGAAGTATAAAGTACCACTTCGCGTTATAGTAGATGAATGAAAATTAATTCATCGTCTGAGGTTATGAATGCTAGCTTATATATAAAATTTGGTTCAATTTTATTGAGACGATCGAAATAAATATTTCAAAATTTTAATCCATGTTACTGTTCTAGTGTCAAGTATAAAGTACCACTTCGCGTTATAGTAGATATATGAAAATTTTTTCATCGTCTGAGGTTATGATTGCTAGCTCATATATAAGATTTGGTTCAATTTTATTGAACCGTTCGAAAAAAATATTTCAAAATTTTAAACCATATGTTACTGATCTAGTGCCAAGTATGAAGTACCAGTTTGCGTTATAGTAGATGAATGAACATTAAATCATCGTCTGAGGTTATGAATGCTAGCTTATATATAAAATTTGGTTCAATTTTATTCAGCCGTTAGAAAAAAATATTTCAAAATTTTAAACCATATGTTACTGTTCTAGTGTCAAGTATGAAGTACCACTTCGCGTTATAGTAGATGAATGAAAATTTTATTATCGTCTGAGGTTATGATTGCTAGCTTATATATAAGATATGGTTCAATTTCGTTGAGCCGCTTGAAAAAAAATTTTCAAAATTTTTAACCATATGTTAACTGTTCTAGTGCCAAGTATTAAGTACCAGTTTGCGTTATAGTAGATGAATGAAAATTAAATTATCGTCTGAGGTTATGAATGGTAGCTTATATATAAAATTTGGTTCATTTTGGTTGAGCCGTTCGTAAGAAATTATTCTAAATTTTAATCCATGTTACTGTTCTAGTGTCAAGTATAAAGTACCACTTCGCGTTACAGTAGATGTATGAAAATTTTTTCATCGTCTGAGGTTATGATTGCTAGCTTATTTATAAGATTTGGTTCATTTTGGTTGAGCTGTTCGTAAAAAATTATTCTAAATTTTAATCCATGTTACTGTTCTAGTGTCAAGTATAAAGTACCACTTCGCGTTATAGTAGATATATGAAAATTTTTTCATCGTCTGAGGTTATGATTGCTAGCTTATATATAAAATTTGGTTCAATTTGGTTGAGCCGTTTGAAAAAAATAATTCAAATATTTTATTCATATGTTAGTGTTCTAGTGCCAAGTATGAAGTACCCTCTCAACCATATTGAACCAAATCCTACATATAAGCAATCAAACATGACCTCAGACGATGATTTAATTTTCATTCATCTACTATAACGCAAACTGGTACTTCATACTTGGCACTAGAACAGTAACATATGTTTTAAAATTTTGAAATATTTTTTTCGAACGACTCAATAAAATTGAACCAAATCTTATATATGAGCTAGCAATTACAACCTCAGAAGATGATAAAATTTTCATTCATCTACTATAACGCGAAGTGGCACTTCATAATTGACACTAGAACAGTAACAAATGGTTTAAATTTTTGGAATATTTTTTTCGAACGGCTCAACCAAATTGAACCAAATCTTATATATAAGCTAGCAATCATAACCTCAGACGATGATAAAATTTACATATATCTACTATAACGCAAACTGGTACTTCATACTTGGCACTATAACAGTAACATATGGTTTAAAATTTTGAATTTTTTTTAAACGGCTTAACCAAATTGAACCAAATTTTATATATGAGCTAGCATTCATAACCTCAGAAGATGATTTAATTTTCATTCATCTACTATAACGCAAACTGGTACTTAATACTTGGCACTAGAACAGTTAACATACGGTTAAAAATTTTGAAATATTTTTTTCAAACGGCTTAACGAAAATGAACCATATCTTATATATAAGCTAGCAATCATAACCTAAGACGATAAAAAAATTTTCATTCATCTACTATAACGTGAAGTGGTACTTCATACTTGACACTAGAACAGTAACATACGGTTTAGAATTTTGAAATATTTTTTTCGAACGGCTCAATAAAATTGAACCAAATCTTATATATAAGCTAGCAATCATAACCTCAGACGATGAAGAAATTTTCATTCATCTACTATAACGCAAACTGGTACTTCTTACTAGGCACTAGAACAGTAACATATGGTTTAAAATTTTGAAATATTTTTTTCGAACGGCTCAATAAAATTGAACCAAATCTTATATATAAGCTAGCAATCATAACCTCAGACGATAATAAAATTTTCATTCATCTACCGTATCGCGAAGTGGTACTTCATACTTGACACTAGAACAGTATCATATGGTTTAAAATTTTGAAATATTTTTTTCGAACGGCTCAACCAAATTGAACAAGATCTTGTATATGAGCTAGCAATCATAACCTCAGACGAAGATAAAATTTTCATATATCTACTATAACGCAAACTGGTACTTCATACTTGGCACTAGAACAGTAACACATGGTTTAAAATTTTGAATTTTTTTTAAACGGCTTAAACAAATTGAACCAAATTTTATATTTAAGCTTGCATTCATCTCCTCAGACGTTGGTAAAAATGTCATTAATCTACTACAACGCAAAGCGCTACTACATACTTTAAAATGACGACTGCATATTTAGCGTTTTCAGCTCGAGATCTCTTCAATAATGATGCATAGCATAAAATACTACTTTGCGTTATAGTAGAATAATGAAAATTTTACCAATGTCTGAGGTGACGAATGAAAGCTTAAATATAAGAATTGGTACAATTTGGTTAAGCCGTTTAAAAAAAAAATTCAAAATTTTAAACCAAATGTTACAGTTCTAGTGGGTTAAAATTTTGATTTTAATTTTCAAACTGCACAACCAAAATGAACCAAATATTAAATATAAGTAATAATTTATCCTCTCAGACGATAGTAAAAATTTCATGCATCTACTATAACGCAAAGTGTTACTTCATACTTGGCACTAAAACAGTACCATATGGTTTAAAATTTTGAATTTTTTTTCTTAAACGGCCCAACCAAATTGACCCAAATCTTATATTTAAGTTTTCATTCGTCACCTCAGACATTGGTAAAATTTTCATTATTCTACTATAACGCAAAGTAGTATTTTATGCTAGACATCATTTTTGAAGAGATCTCGAGCTGAAAACGCTAAAAATGCAGTCGTCATTTTAAAGTATGTAGTAGCGCTTTGCGTTGTAGTAGATCAATGAAATTTTCAGCAACGTCTGAGGTGATGAATGCAAGCTTAAATATATAATTTGGTTGGGCCATTTAAAAAAAAAAAATTCAAAATCTTAAACCATATGCTACTGTTCTAGTGCCAAGTATGAAGTACCAGATCGCGTTATAGTAGATGTATGAAAATTAAATCATCGTCTGAGGTTATGATTGTTACCTTATATATAAGATATGGTTCAATTTGGTTGAGCCGCTCGAAAAAAATATTTTAAAATTTTAAACCATATGTTACTGTTCTAGTGTCAAGTATGAAGTACCAGTTTGCGTTATAGTAGATGATTGAAAATTAAATCATCGTCTGAGGTTATGATTGCTAGCTTATATATAAGATTTGGTTCAATTTGGTTGAGCCGTTCGAAAAAAATATTTCAAAATTTTAAACCATATGTTACTGTTCTAGTGTCAAGTATGAAGTGCCACTTCGCGTTATAGTAGATGAATGAAAATTTTATTATCGTCTGAGGTTATGATTGCTAGCTTACATATAAGATATGGTTCAATTTCGTTTAGCCGTTTGAAAAAAATATTTCAAAATTTTTAACCATATGTTAACTGTTCTAGTGCCAAGTATTAAGTATCAGTTTGCGTTATAGAAGATAAATGAAAATTAAATCATCGTCTGAGTTTATGAATGCTAGCTTATATATAAAATTTGGTTCATTTTGGTTGAGCCGTTCGTAAAAAAATATTCTAAATTTTAATCCATGTTACTGTTTTAGTGTCAAGTATAAAGTACCACTTCGCGTTATAGTAGATATATGAAATTTTTTTTATCGTCTGAGGTTATGATTGCTAGCTTATTTATAAGATTTGGTTCAATTTGGTTGAGCCGTTCGAAAAAAATATTTCAAAATTTTAAACCATATGGTACTGTTCTAGTGCCAAGTATGAAGTACCAGTTTGCGTTATAGTAGATGAATGAAAATTAAATCATCGTCTGTGGTTATGAATGCTAGCTTATATGTAAAATTTGGTTCATTTTGGTTGAGCCGTTAGAAAAAAATTATTCAAAATTTTAATCCATATGTTACTGTTCTAGTGTGAAGTATAAAGTACCACTTCGCGTTATAGTAGATGAATGAAAATTAATTCATCGTCTGAGGTTATGAATGCTAGCTTATATATAAAATTTGGTTCAATTTTATTGAGACGTTCGAAATAAATATTTCAAAATTTTAATCCATGTTACTGTTCTAGTGTCAAGTATAAAGTACCACTTCGCGTTATAGTAGATATATGAAAATTTTTTCATCGTCTGAGGTTATGATTGCTAGCTCATATATAAGATTTGGTTCAATTTTATTGAACCGTTCGAAAAAAATATTTCAAAATTTTAAACCATATGTTACTGATCTAGTGCCAAGTATGAAGTACCAGTTTGCGTTATAGTAGATGAATGAAAATTAAATCATCGTCTGAGCTTATGAATGCTAGCTTATATATAAAATTTGGTTCAATTTTATTCAGCCGTTAGAAAAAAATATTTCAAAATTTTAAACCATATGTTACTGTTCTAGTGTCAAGTATGAAGTACCACTTCGCGTTATAGTAGATGAATGAAAATTTTATTATCGTCTGAGCTTATGATTGCTAGCTTATATATAAGATATGGTTCAATTTCGTTGAGCCGTTTGAAAAAAATATTTCAAAATTTTTAATCATATGTTAACTGTTCTATTGCCAAGTATGAAGTACCAGTTTGCGTTATAGTAGATGAATGAAAATTAAATCATCGTCTGAGGCTATGAATGCTAGCTTATATATAAAATTTGGTTCAATTTTATTTAGCCGTTCGAAAAAAATATTTCAAAATTTTAAACCATATGTTACTGTTCTAGTGCCAAGTATGAAGTACCAGTTTGCGTTATAGTAGATGAATGAAAATTAAATCATCATCTGAGGTTATGAATGCTAGCTTATATATAAAATTTGGTTCATTTTGGTTGAGCCGTTCGTAAAAAATTATTCAAAATTTTAATCCATGTTCCTGTTCTAGTGTCAAGTATAAAGTACCACTTCGCGTTATAGTAGATATATGAAAAATTTTTCATCGTCTGAGGTTATGAATGCTAGCTTATATATAAAATTTGGTTCAATTTTATTGAGACGTTCGAAATAAATATTTCAAAATTTTAATCCATGTTACTGTTCTAGTGTCAAGTATAAAGTACCACTTCGCGTTATAGTAGATATATGAAAATTTTTTCATCGTCTGAGGTTATGATTGCTAGCTCATATATAAGATTTGGTTCAATTTTATTGAACCGTTCGAAAAAAATATTTCAAAATTTTAAACCATATGTTACTGATCTAGTGCCAAGTATGAAGTACCAGTTTGCGTTATAGTAGATGAATGAAAATTAAATCATCGTCTGAGGTTATGAATGCTAGCTTATATATAAAATTTGGTTCAATTTTATTCAGCCGTTAGAAAAAAATATTTCAAAATTTTAAACCATATGTTACTGTTCTAGTGTCAAGTATGAAGTACCACTTCGCGTTATAGTAGATGAATGAAAATTTTATTATCGTCTGAGCTTATGATTGCTAGCTTATATATAAGATATGGTTCAATTTCGTTGAGCCGTTTGAAAAAAATATTTCAAAATTTTTAATCATATGTTAACTGTTCTATTGCCAAGTATGAAGTACCAGTTTGCGTTATAGTAGATGAATGAAAATTAAATCATCATCTGAGGCTATGAATGCTAGCTTATATATAAAATTTGGTTCAATTTTATTTAGCCGTTCGAAAAAAATATTTCAAAATTTTAAACCATATGTTACTGTTCTAGTGCCAAGTATGAAGTACCAGTTTGCGTTATAGTAGATGAATGAAAATTAAATCATCATCTGAGGTTATGAATGCTAGCTTATATATAAAATTTGGTTCATTTTGGTTGAGCCGTTCGTAAAAAATTATTCAAAATTTTAATCCATGTTCCTGTTCTAGTGTCTAGTATAAAGTACCACTTCGCGTTATAGTAGATATATGAAAAATTTTTCATCGTCTGAGGTTATGATTGCTAGATTATATATAAGATTTGGTTCAATTTTATTGAGTCGTTCGAAAAAAATATTTCAAAATTTTAAACCATATGTTACTTACTGTTCTAGTGTCAAGTATGAAGTACCACTTCGCGTTATAGTAGATGAATGAAAATTTTATTATCGTCTGAGGTTATGATTGCTAGCTTATATATAAGATATGGTTCAATTTCGTTGAGCCGCTTGAAAAAAAATTTTCAAAATTTTTAACCATATGTTAACTGTTCTAGTGCCAAGTATTAAGTACCAGTTTGCGTTATAGTAGATGAATGAAAATTAAATTATCGTCTGAGGTTATGAATGATAGCTTATATATAAAATTTGGTTCATTTTGGTTGAGCCGTTCGTAAGAAATTATTCTAAATTTTAATCCATGTTACTGTTCTAGTGTCAAGTATAAAGTACCACTTCGCGTTATAGTAGATGTATGAAAATTTTTTCATCGTCTGAGGTTATGATTGCTAGCTTATTTATAAGATTTGGTTCATTTTGGTTGAGCTGTTCGTAAAAAATTATTCTAAATTTTAATCCATGTTACTGTTCTAGTGTCAAGTATAAAGTACAACTTCGCGTTATAGTAGATATATGAAAATTTTTTCATCGTCTGAGGTTATGATTGCTAGCTTATATATAAAATTTGGTTCAATTTGGTTGAGCCGTTTGAAAAAAATAATTCAAATATTTTATTCATATGTTAGTGTTCTAGTGCCAAGTATGAAGTACCCTCTCAACCATATTGAACCAAATCCTACATATAACCAATCAAACATGACCTCAGACGATGATTTAATTTTCATTCATCTACTATAACGCAAACTGGTACTTCATACTTGGCACTAGAACAGTAACATATGTTTTAAAATTTTGAAATATTTTTTTCGAACGACTCAATAAAATTGAACCAAAACTTATATATGAGCTAGCAATTACAACCTCAGAAGATGATAAAATTTTCATTCATCTACTATAACGCGAAGTGGCACTTCATAATTGACACTAGAACAGTAACAAATGGTTTAAATTTTTGGAATATTTTTTTCGAACGGCTCAACCAAATTGAACCAAATCTTATATATAAGCTAGCAATCATAACCTCAGACGATGATAAAATTTACATATATCTACTATAACGCAAACTGGTACTTCATACTTGGCACTATAACAGTAACATATGGTTTAAAATTTTGAATTTTTTTTAAACGGCTTAACCAAATTGAACCAAATTTTATATATGAGCTAGCATTCATAACCTCAGAAGATGATTTAATTTTCATTCATCTACTATAACGCAAACTGGTACTTAATACTTGGCACTAGAACAGTTAACATACGGTTAAAAATTTTGAAATATTTTTTTCAAACGGCTTAACGAAAATGAACCATATCTTATATATAAGCTAGCAATCATAACCTAAGACGATAAAAAAATTTTCATTCACCTACTATAACGTGAAGTGGTACTTCATACTTGACACTAGAACAGTAACATACGGTTTAGAATTTTGAAATATTTTTTTCGAACGGCTCAATAAAATTGAACCAAATCTTATATATAAGCTAGCAATCATAACCTCAGACGATGAAGAAATTTTCATTCATCTACTATAACGCAAACTGGTACTTCTTACTAGGCACTAGAACAGTAACATATGGTTTAAAATTTTGAAATATTTTTTTCGAACGGCTCAATAAAATTGAACCAAATCTTATATATAAGCTAGCAATCATAACCCCAGACGATAATAAAATTTTCATTCATCTACCGTAACGCGAAGTGGTACTTCATACTTGACACTAGAACAGTATCATATGGTTTAAAATTTTGAAATATTTTTTTCGAACGGCTCAACCAAATTGAACAAAATCTTGTATATGAGCTAGCAATCATAACCTCAGACGATGATAAAATTTTCATATATCTACTATAACGCAAACTGGTACTTCATACTTGGCACTAGAACAGTAACACATGGTTGAAAATTTTGAATTTTTTTTAAACGGCTTAAACAAATTGAACCAAATTTTATATTTAAGCTTGCATTCATCTCCTCAGACGTTGGTAAAAATGTCATTAATCTACTACAACGCAAAGCGCTACTACATACTTTAAAATGACGACTGCATATTT
This sequence comes from Pediacus dermestoides, assembly GCA_963942485.1. NCBI lineage: Eukaryota > Metazoa > Arthropoda > Insecta > Coleoptera > Cucujidae > Pediacus > Pediacus dermestoides. Next base: position 11,187,799 of record OZ012630.1, on the reverse strand, counting down.
AGCGTTTTCAGCTCGAGATCTCTTCAATAATGATGCATAGCATAAAATACTACTTTGCGTTATAGTAGAATAATGAAAATTTTACCAATGTCTGAGGTGACGAATGAAAGCTTAAATATAAGATTTGGTACAATTTGGTTAAGCCGTTTAAAAAAAAAATTCAAAATTTTAAACCAAATGTTACAGTTCTAGTGGGTTAAAATTTTGATTTTAATTTTCAAACTGCACAACCAAAATGAACCAAATATTAAATATAAGTTATAATTTATCCTCTCAGACGATAGTAAAAATTTCATGCATCTACTATAACGCAAAGTGTTACTTCATACTTGGCACTAAAACAGTACCATATGGTTTAAAATTTTGAATTTTTTTTCTTAAGCGGCCCAACCAAATTGACCCAAATCTTATATTTAAGTTTTCATTCGTCACCTCAGACATTGGTAAAATTTTCATTATTCTACTATAACGCAAAGTAGTATTTTATGCTAGACATCATTTTTGAAGAGATCTCGAGCTGAAAACGCTAAAAATGCAGTCGTCATTTTAAAGTATGTAGTAGCGCTTTGCGTTGTAGTAGATCAATGAAATTTTCACCAACGTCTGAGGTGATGAATGCAAGCTTAAATATATAATTTGGTTGGGCCATTTAAAAAAAAAAAATTCAAAATCTTAAACCATATGCTACTGTTCTAGTGCCAAGTATGAAGTACCAGATCGCGTTATAGTAGATGTATGAAAATTAAATCATCGTCTGAGGTTATGATTGTTACCTTATATATAAGATATGGTTCAATTTGGTTGGGCCATTTAAAAAAAAAAAATTCAAAATCTTAAACCATATGCTACTGTTCTAGTGCCAAGTATGAAGTACCAGATCGCGTTATAGTAGATGTATGAAAATTAAATCATCGTCTGAGGTTATGATTGTTACCTTATATATAAGATATGGTTCAATTTGGTTGAGCCGCTCGAAAAAAATATTTCAAAATTTTAAACCATATGTTACTGTTCTAGTGTCAAGTATGAAGTACCAGTTTGCGTTATAGTAGATGATTGAAAATTAAATCATCGTCTGAGGTTATGATTGCTAGCTTATATATAAGATTTGGTTCAATTTGGTTGAGCCGTTCGAGAAAAATATTTCAAAATTTTAAACCATATGTTACTGTTCTAGTGTCAAGTATGAAGTGCCACTTCGCGTTATAGTAGATGAATGAAAATTTTATTATCGTCTGAGGTTATGATTGCTAGCTTACATATAAGATATGGTTCAATTTCGTTTAGCCGTTTGAAAAAAATATTTCAAAATTTTTAACCATATGTTAACTGTTCTAGTGCCAAGTATTAAGTATCAGTTTGCGTTATAGAAGATAAATGAAAATTAAATCATCGTCTGAGTTTATGAATGCTAGCTTATATATAAAATTTGGTTCATTTTGGTTGAGCCGTTCGTAAAAAAATATTCTAAATTTTAATCCATGTTACTGTTTTAGTGTCAAGTATAAAGTACCACTTCGCGTTATAGTAGATATATGAAATTTTTTTTATCGTCTGAGGTTATGATTGCTAGCTTATTTATAAGATTTGGTTCAATTTGGTTGAGCCGTTCGAAAAAAATATTTCAAAATTTTAAATCATATGGTACTGTTCTAGTGCCAAGTATGAAGTACCAGTTTGCGTTATAGTAGATGAATGAAAATTAAATCATCGTCTGTGGTTATGAATGCTAGCTTATATGTAAAATTTGGTTCATTTTGGTTGAGCCGTTAGAAAAAAATTATTCAAAATTTTAATCCATATGTTACTGTTCTAGTGTGAAGTATAAAGTACCACTTCGCGTTATAGTAGATGAATGAAAATTAATTCATCGTCTGAGGTTATGAATGCTAGCTTATATATAAAATTTGGTTCAATTTTATTGAGACGTTCGAAATAAATATTTCAAAATTTTAATCCATGTTACTGTTCTAGTGTCAAGTATAAAGTACCACTTCGCGTTATAGTAGATATATGAAAATTTTTTCATCGTCTGAGGTTATGATTGCTAGCTCATATATAAGATTTGGTTCAATTTTATTGAACCGTTCGAAAAAAATATTTCAAAATTTTAAACCATATGTTACTGATCTAGTGCCAAGTATGAAGTACCAGTTTGCGTTATAGTAGATGAATGAAAATTAAATCATCGTCTGAGCTTATGAATGCTAGCTTATATATAAAATTTGGTTCAATTTTATTCAGCCGTTAGAAAAAAATATTTCAAAATTTTAAACCATATGTTACTGTTCTAGTGTCAAGTATGAAGTACCACTTCGCGTTATAGTAGATGAATGAAAATTTTATTATCGTCTGAGCTTATGATTGCTAGCTTATATATAAGATATGGTTCAATTTCGTTGAGCCGTTTGAAAAAAATATTTCAAAATTTTTAATCATATGTTAACTGTTCTATTGCCAAGTATGAAGTACCAGTTTGCGTTATAGTAGATGAATGAAAATTAAATCATCGTCTGAGGCTATGAATGCTAGCTTATATATAAAATTTGGTTCAATTTTATTTAGCCGTTCGAAAAAAATATTTCAAAATTTTAAACCATATGTTACTGTTCTAGTGCCAAGTATGAAGTACCAGTTTGCGTTATAGTAGATGAATGAAAATTAAATCATCATCTGAGGTTATGAATGCTAGCTTATATATAAAATTTGGTTCATTTTGGTTGAGCCGTTCGTAAAAAATTATTCAAAATTTTAATCCATGTTCCTGTTCTAGTGTCAAGTATAAAGTACCACTTCGCGTTATAGTAGATATATGAAAAATTTTTCATCGTCTGAGGTTATGATTGCTAGCTTATTTATAAGATTTGGTTCATTTTGGTTGAGCTGTTCGTAAAAAATTATTCTAAATTTTAATCCATGTTACTGTTCTAGTGTCAAGTATAAAGTACCACTTCGCGTTATAGTAGATATATGAAAATTTTTTCATCGTCTGAGGTTATGATTGCTAGCTTATATATAAAATTTGGTTCAATTTGGTTGAGCCGTTTGAAAAAAATAATTCAAATATTTTATTCATATGTTAGTGTTCTAGTGCCAAGTATGAAGTACCCTCTCAACCATATTGAACCAAATCCTACATATAAGCAATCAAACATGACCTCAGACGATGATTTAATTTTCATTCATCTACTATAACGCAAACTGGTACTTCATACTTGGCACTAGAACAGTAACATATGTTTTAAAATTTTGAAATATTTTTTTCGAACGACTCAATAAAATTGAACCAAATCTTATGTATGAGCTAGCAATTACAACCTCAGAAGATGATAAAATTTTCATTCATCTACTATAACGCGAAGTGGCACTTCATAATTGACACTAGAACAGTAACAAATGGTTTAAATTTTTGGAATATTTTTTTCGAACGGCTCAACCAAATTGAACCAAATCTTATATATAAGCTAGCAATCATAACCTCAGACGATGATAAAATTTACATATATCTACTATAACGCAAACTGGTACTTCATACTTGGCACTATAACAGTAACATATGGTTTAAAATTTTGAATTTTTTTTAAACGGCTTAACCAAATTGAACCAAATTTTATATATGAGCTAGCATTCATAACCTCAGAAGAAGATTTAACTTTCATTCATCTACTATAACGCAAACTGGTACTTAATACTTGGCACTAGAACAGTTAACATACGGTTAAAAATTTTGAAATATTTTTTTCAAACGGCTTAACGAAAATGAACCATATCTTATATATAAGCTAGCAATCATAACCTAAGACGATAAAAAAATTTTCATTCATCTACTATAACGTGAAGTGGTACTTCATACTTGACACTAGAACAGTAACATACGGTTTAGAATTTTGAAATATTTTTTTCGAACGGCTCAATAAAATTGAACCAAATCTTATATATAAGCTAGCAATCATAACCTCAGACGATGAAGAAATTTTCATTCATCTACTATAACGCAAACTGGTACTTCTTACTTGGCACTAGAACAGTAACATATGGTTTAAAATTTTGAAATATTTTTTTCGAACGGCTCAATAAAATTGAACCTAATCTTATATATAAGCTAGCAATCATAACCTCAGACGATAATAAAATTTTCATTCATCTACCGTAACGCGAAGTGGTACTTCATACTTGACACTAGAACAGTATCATATGGTTTAAAATTTTGAAATATTTTTTTCGAACGGCTCAACCAAATTGAACAAAATCTTGTATATGAGCTAGCAATCATAACCTCAGACGAAGATAAAATTTTCATATATCTACTATAACGCAAACTGGTACTTCATACTTGGCACTAGAACAGTAACACATGGTTTAAAATTTTGAATTTTTTTTAAACGGCTTAAACAAATTGAACCAATTTTTATATTTAAGCTTGCATTCATCTCCTCAGACGTTGGTAAAAATGTCATTAATCTACTACAACGCAAAGCGCTACTATATACTTTAAAATGACGACTGCATATTTAGCGTTTTCAGCTCGAGATCTCTTCAATAATGATGCATAGCATAAAATACTACTTTGCGTTATAGTAGAATAATGAAAATTTTACCAATGTCTGAGGTGACGAATGAAAGCTTAAATATAAGATTTGGTACAATTTGGTTAAGCCGTTTAAAAAAAAAATTCAAAATTTTAAACCAAATGTTACAGTTCTAGTGGGTTAAAATTTTGATTTTAATTTTCAAACTGCACAACCAAAATGAACCAAATATTAAATATAAGTTAGCATTTATCCTCTCAGACGATAGTAAAAATTTCATGCATCTACTATAACGCAAAGTGTTACTTCATACTTGGCACTAAAACAGTACCATATGGTTTAAAATTTTGAATTTTTTTTCTTAAACGGCCCAACCAAATTGACCCAAATCTTATATTTAAGCTTTCATTCGTCACCTCAGACATTGGTAAAATTTTCATTATTCTACTATAACGCAAAGTAGTATTTTATGCTAGACATCATTTTTGAAGAGATCTCGAGCTGAAAACGCTAAAAATGCAGTCGTCATTTTAAAGTATGTAGTAGCGCTTTGCGTTGTAGTAGATCAATGAAATTTTCACCAACGTCTGAGGTGATGAATGCAAGCTTAAATATATAATTTGGTTGGGCCATTTAAGAAAAAAATTCAAAATCTTAAACCATATGCTACTGTTCTAGTGCCAAGTATGAAGTACCAGATCGCGTTATAGTAGATGTATGAAAATTAAATCATCGTCTGAGGTTATGATTGTTACCTTATATATAAGATATGGTTCAATTTGGTTGAGCCGCTCGAAAAAAATATTTCAAAATTTTAAACCATATGTTACTGTTCTAGTGTCAAGTATGAAGTACCAGTTTGCGTTATAGTAGATGATTGAAAATTAAATCATCGTCTGAGGTTATGATTGCTAGCTTATATATAAGATTTGGTTCAATTTGGTTGAGCCGTTCGAAAAAAATATTTCAAAATTTTAAACCATATGTTACTGTTCTAGTGTCAAGTATGAAGTGCCACTTCGCGTTATAGTAGATGAATGAAAATTTTATTATCGTCTGAGGTTATGATTGCTAGCTTACATATAAGATATGGTTCAATTTCGTTTAGCCGTTTGAAAAAAATATTTCAAAATTTTTAACCATATGTTAACTGTTCTAGTGCCAAGTATTAAGTATCAGTTTGCGTTATAGAAGATAAATGAAAATTAAATCATCGTCTGAGTTTATGAATGCTAGCTTATATATAAAATTTGGTTCATTTTGGTTGAGCCGTTCGTAAAAAAATATTCTAAATTTTAATCCATGTTACTGTTTTAGTGTCAAGTATAAAGTACCACTTCGCGTTATAGTAGATATATGAAATTTTTTTTATCGTCTGAGGTTATGATTGCTAGCTTATTTATAAGATTTGGTTCAATTTGGTTGAGCCGTTCGAAAAAAATATTTCAAAATTTTAAACCATATGGTACTGTTCTAGTGCCAAGTATGAAGTACCAGTTTGCGTTATAGTAGATGAATGAAAATTAAATCATCGTCTGTGGTTATGAATGCTAGCTTATATGTAAAATTTGGTTCATTTTGGTTGAGCCGTTAGAAAAAAATTATTCAAAATTTTAATCCATATGTTACTGTTCTAGTGTGAAGTATAAAGTACCACTTCGCGTTATAGTAGATGAATGAAAATTAATTCATCGTCTGAGGTTATGAATGCTAGCTTATATATAAAATTTGGTTCAATTTTATTGAGACGTTCGAAATAAATATTTCAAAATTTTAATCCATGTTACTGTTCTAGTGTCAAGTATAAAGTACCACTTCGCGTTATAGTAGATATATGAAAATTTTTTCATCGTCTGAGGTTATGATTGCTAGCTCATATATAAGATTTGGTTCAATTTTATTGAACCGTTCGAAAAAAATATTTCAAAATTTTAAACCATATGTTACTGATCTAGTGCCAAGTATGAAGTACCAGTTTGCGTTATAGTAGATGAATGAAAATTAAATCATCGTCTGAGCTTATGAATGCTAGCTTATATATAAAATTTGGTTCAATTTTATTCAGCCGTTAGAAAAAAATATTTCAAAATTTTAAACCATATGTTACTGTTCTAGTGTCAAGTATGAAGTACCACTTCGCGTTATAGTAGATGAATGAAAATTTTATTATCGTCTGAGCTTATGATTGCTAGCTTATATATAAGATATGGTTCAATTTCGTTGAGCCGTTTGAAAAAAATATTTCAAAATTTTTAATCATATGTTAACTGTTCTATTGCCAAGTATGAAGTACCAGTTTGCGTTATAGTAGATGAATGAAAATTAAATCATCGTCTGAGGCTATGAATGCTAGCTTATATATAAAATTTGGTTCAATTTTATTTAGCCGTTCGAAAAAAATATTTCAAAATTTTAAACCATATGTTACTGTTCTAGTGCCAAGTATGAAGTACCAGTTTGCGTTATAGTAGATGAATGAAAATTAAATCATCATCTGAGGTTATGAATGCTAGCTTATATATAAAATTTGGTTCATTTTGGTTGAGCCGTTCGTAAAAAATTATTCAAAATTTTAATCCATGTTCCTGTTCTAGTGTCAAGTATAAAGTACCACTTCGCGTTATAGTAGATATATGAAAAATTTTTCATCGTCTGAGGTTATGATTGCTAGCTTATTTATAAGATTTGGTTCATTTTGGTTGAGCTGTTCGTAAAAAATTATTCTAAATTTTAATCCATGTTACTGTTCTAGTGTCAAGTATAAAGTACCACTTCGCGTTATAGTAGATATATGAAAATTTTTTCATCGTCTGAGGTTATGATTGCTAGCTTATATATAAAATTTGGTTCAATTTGGTTGAGCCGTTTGAAAAAAATAATTCAAATATTTTATTCATATGTTAGTGTTCTAGTGCCAAGTATGAAGTACCCTCTCAACCATATTGAACCAAATCCTACATATAAGCAATCAAACATGACCTCAGACGATGATTTAATTTTCATTCATCTACTATAACGCAAACTGGTACTTCATACTTGGCACTAGAACAGTAACATATGTTTTAAAATTTTGAAATATTTTTTTCGAACGACTCAATAAAATTGAACCAAATCTTATGTATGAGCTAGCAATTACAACCTCAGAAGATGATAAAATTTTCATTCATCTACTATAACGCGAAGTGGCACTTCATAATTGACACTAGAACAGTAACAAATGGTTTAAATTTTTGGAATATTTTTTTCGAACGGCTCAACCAAATTGAACCAAATCTTATATATAAGCTAGCAATCATAACCTCAGACGATGATAAAATTTACATATATCTACTATAACGCAAACTGGTACTTCATACTTGGCACTATAACAGTAACATATGGTTTAAAATTTTGAATTTTTTTTAAACGGCTTAACCAAATTGAACCAAATTTTATATATGAGCTAGCATTCATAACCTCAGAAGAAGATTTAACTTTCATTCATCTACTATAACGCAAACTGGTACTTAATACTTGGCACTAGAACAGTTAACATACGGTTAAAAATTTTGAAATATTTTTTTCAAACGGCTTAACGAAAATGAACCATATCTTATATATAAGCTAGCAATCATAACCTAAGACGATAAAAAAATTTTCATTCATCTACTATAACGTGAAGTGGTACTTCATACTTGACACTAGAACAGTAACATACGGTTTAGAATTTTGAAATATTTTTTTCGAACGGCTCAATAAAATTGAACCAAATCTTATATATAAGCTAGCAATCATAACCTCAGACGATGAAGAAATTTTCATTCATCTACTATAACGCAAACTGGTACTTCTTACTTGGCACTAGAACAGTAACATATGGTTTAAAATTTTGAAATATTTTTTTCGAACGGCTCAATAAAATTGAACCTAATCTTATATATAAGCTAGCAATCATAACCTCAGACGATAATAAAATTTTCATTCATCTACCGTAACGCGAAGTGGTACTTCATACTTGACACTAGAACAGTATCATATGGTTTAAAATTTTGAAATATTTTTTTCGAACGGCTCAACCAAATTGAACAAAATCTTGTATATGAGCTAGCAATCATAACCTCAGACGAAGATAAAATTTTCATATATCTACTATAACGCAAACTGGTACTTCATACTTGGCACTAGAACAGTAACACATGGTTTAAAATTTTGAATTTTTTTTAAACGGCTTAAACAAATTGAACCAATTTTTATATTTAAGCTTGCATTCATCTCCTCAGACGTTGGTAAAAATGTCATTAATCTACTACAACGCAAAGCGCTACTATATACTTTAAAATGACGACTGCATATTTAGCGTTTTCAGCTCGAGATCTCTTCAATAATGATGCATAGCATAAAATACTACTTTGCGTTATAGTAGAATAATGAAAATTTTACCAATGTCTGAGGTGACGAATGAAAGCTTAAATATAAGATTTGGTACAATTTGGTTAAGCCGTTTAAAAAAAAAATTCAAAATTTTAAACCAAATGTTACAGTTCTAGTGGGTTAAAATTTTGATTTTAATTTTCAAACTGCACAACCAAAATGAACCAAATATTAAATATAAGTTAGCATTTATCCTCTCAGACGATAGTAAAAATTTCATGCATCTACTATAACGCAAAGTGTTACTTCATACTTGGCACTAAAACAGTACCATATGGTTTAAAATTTTGAATTTTTTTTCTTAAACGGCCCAACCAAATTGACCCAAATCTTATATTTAAGCTTTCATTCGTCACCTCAGACATTGGTAAAATTTTCATTATTCTACTATAACGCAAAGTAGTATTTTATGCTAGACATCATTTTTGAAGAGATCTCGAGCTGAAAACGCTAAAAATGCAGTCGTCATTTTAAAGTATGTAGTAGCGCTTTGCGTTGTAGTAGATCAATGAAATTTTCACCAACGTCTGAGGTGATGAATGCAAGCTTAAATATATAATTTGGTTGGGCCATTTAAGAAAAAAATTCAAAATCTTAAACCATATGCTACTGTTCTAGTGCCAAGTATGAAGTACCAGATCGCGTTATAGTAGATGTATGAAAATTAAATCATCGTCTGAGGTTATGATTGTTACCTTATATATAAGATATGGTTCAATTTGGTTGAGCCGCTCGAAAAAAATATTTCAAAATTTTAAACCATATGTTACTGTTCTAGTGTCAAGTATGAAGTACCAGTTTGCGTTATAGTAGATGATTGAAAATTAAATCATCGTCTGAGGTTATGATTGCTAGCTTATATATAAGATTTGGTTCAATTTGTTTGAGCCGTTCGAAAAAAATATTTCAAAATTTTAAACCATATGTTACTGTTCTAGTGTCAAGTATGAAGTGCCACTTCGCGTTATAGTAGATGAATGAAAATTTTATTATCGTCTGAGGTTATGATTGCTAGCTTACATATAAGATATGGTTCAATTTCGTTTAGCCGTTTGAAAAAAATATTTCAAAATTTTTAACCATATGTTAACTGTTCTAGTGCCAAGTATTAAGTATCAGTTTGCGTTATAGAAGATAAATGAAAATTAAATCATCGTCTGAGTTTATGAATGCTAGCTTATATATAAAATTTGGTTCATTTTGGTTGAGCCGTTCGTAAAAAATTATTCTAAATTTTAATCCATGTTACTGTTTTAGTGTCAAGTATAAAGTACCACTTCGCGTTATAGTAGATATATGAAAATTTTTTTATCGTCTGAGGTTATGATTGCTAGCTTATTTATAAGATTTGGTTCAATTTGGTTGAGCCGTTCGAAAAAAATATTTCAAAATTTTAAACCATATGGTACTGTTCTAGTGCCAAGTATGAAGTACCAGTTTGCGTTATAGTAGATGAATGAAAATTAAATCATCGTCTGTGGTTATGAATGCTAGCTTATATGTAAAATTTGGTTCATTTTGGTTGAGCCGTTAGAAAAAAATTATTCAAAATTTTAATCCATATGTTACTGTTCTAGTGTGAAGTATAAAGTACCACTTCGCGTTATAGTAGATGAATGAAAATTAATTCATCGTCTGAGGTTATGAATGCTAGCTTATATATAAAATTTGGTTCAATTTTATTGAGACGTTCGAAATAAATATTTCAAAATTTTAATCCATGTTACTGTTCTAGTGTCAAGTATAAAGTACCACTTCGCGTTATAGTAGATATATGAAAATTTTTTCATCGTCTGAGGTTATGATTGCTAGCTCATATATAAGATTTGGTTCAATTTTATTGAACCGTTCGAAAAAAATATTTCAAAATTTTAAACCATATGTTACTGATCTAGTGCCAAGTATGAAGTACCAGTTTGCGTTATAGTAGATGAATGAAAATTAAATCATCGTCTGAGGTTATGAATGCTAGCTTATATATAAAATTTGGTTCAATTTTATTCAGCCGTTAGAAAAAAATATTTCAAAATTTTAAACCATATGTTACTGTTCTAGTGTCAAGTATGAAGTACCACTTCGCGTTATAGTAGATGAATGAAAATTTTATTATCGTCTGAGCTTATGATTGCTAGCTTATATATAAGATATGGTTCAATTTCGTTGAGCCGTTTGAAAAAAATATTTCAAAATTTTTAATCATATGTTAACTGTTCTATTGCCAAGTATGAAGTACCAGTTTGCGTTATAGTAGATGAATGAAAATTAAATCATCGTCTGAGGCTATGAATGCTAGCTTATATATAAAATTTGGTTCAATTTTATTTAGCCGTTCGAAAAAAATATTTCAAAATTTTAAACCATATGTTACTGTTCTAGTGCCAAGTATGAAGTACCAGTTTGCGTTATAGTAGATGAATGAAAATTAAATCATCATCTGAGGTTATGAATGCTAGCTTATATATAAAATTTGGTTCATTTTGGTTGAGCCGTTCGTAAAAAATTATTCAAAATTTTAATCCATGTTCCTGTTCTAGTGTCTAGTATAAAGTACCACTTCGCGTTATAGTAGATATATGAAAAATTTTTCATCGTCTGAGGTTATGATTGCTAGATTATATATAAGATTTGGTTCAATTTTATTGAGTCGTTCGAAAAAAATATTTCAAAATTTTAAACCATATGTTACTTACTGTTCTAGTGTCAAGTATGAAGTACCACTTCGCGTTATAGTAGATGAATGAAAATTTTATTATCGTCTGAGGTTATGATTGCTAGCTTATATATAAGATATGGTTCAATTTCGTTGAGCCGCTTGAAAAAAAATTTTCAAAATTTTTAACCATATGTTAACTGTTCTAGTGCCAAGTATTAAGTACCAGTTTGCGTTATAGTAGATGAATGAAAATTAAATTATCGTCTGAGGTTATGAATGATAGCTTATATATAAAATTTGGTTCATTTTGGTTGAGCCGTTCGTAAGAAATTATTCTAAATTTTAATCCATGTTACTGTTCTAGTGTCAAGTATAAAGTACCACTTCGCGTTATAGTAGATGTATGAAAATTTTTTCATCGTCTGAGGTTATGATTGCTAGCTTATTTATAAGATTTGGTTCATTTTGGTTGAGCTGTTCGTAAAAAATTATTCTAAATTTTAATCCATGTTACTGTTCTAGTGTCAAGTATAAAGTACAACTTCGCGTTATAGTAGATATATGAAAATTTTTTCATCGTCTGAGGTTATGATTGCTAGCTTATATATAAAATTTGGTTCAATTTGGTTGAGCCGTTTGAAAAAAATAATTCAAATATTTTATTCATATGTTAGTGTTCTAGTGCCAAGTATGAAGTACCCTCTCAACCATATTGAACCAAATCCTACATATAAGCAATCAAACATGACCTCAGACGATGATTTAATTTTCATTCATCTACTATAACGCAAACTGGTACTTCATACTTGGCACTAGAACAGTAACATATGTTTTAAAATTTTGAAATATTTTTTTCGAACGACTCAATAAAATTGAACCAAATCTTATATATGAGCTAGCAATTACAACCTCAGAAGATGATAAAATTTTCATTCATCTACTATAACGCGAAGTGGCACTTCATAATTGACACTAGAACAGTAACAAATGGTTTAAATTTTTGGAATATTTTTTTCGAACGGCTCAACCAAATTGAACCAAATCTTATATATAAGCTAGCAATCATAACCTCAGACGATGATAAAATTTACATATATCTACTATAACGCAAACTGGTACTTCATACTTGGCACTATAACAGTAACATATGGTTTAAAATTTTGAATTTTTTTTAAACGGCTTAACCAAATTGTACCAAATTTTATATATGAGCTAGCATTCATAACCTCAGAAGATGATTTAATTTTCATTCATCTACTATAACGCAAACTGGTACTTAATACTTGGCACTAGAACAGTTAACATACGGTTAAAAATTTTGAAATATTTTTTTCAAACGGCTTAACGAAAATGAACCATATCTTATATATAAGCTAGCAATCATAACCTAAGACGATAAAAAAATTTTCATTCACCTACTATAACGTGAAGTGGTACTTCATACTTGACACTAGAACAGTAACATACGGTTTAGAATTTTGAAATATTTTTTTCGAACGGCTCAATAAAATTGAACCAAATCTTATATATAAGCTAGCAATCATAACCTCAGACGATGAAGAAATTTTCATTCATCTACTATAACGCAAACTGGTACTTCTTACTAGGCACTAGAACAGTAACATATGGTTTAAAATTTTGAAATATTTTTTTCGAACGGCTCAATAAAATTGAACCAAATCTTATATATAAGCTAGCAATCATAACCCCAGACGATAATAAAATTTTCATTCATCTACCGTAACGCGAAGTGGTACTTCATACTTGACACTAGAACAGTATCATATGGTTTAAAATTTTGAAATATTTTTTTCGAACGGCTCAACCAAATTGAACAAAATCTTGTATATGAGCTAGCAATCATAACCTCAGACGATGATAAAATTTTCATATATCTACTATAACGCAAACTGGTACTTCATACTTGGCACTAGAACAGTAACACATGGTTGAAAATTTTGAATTTTTTTTAAACGGCTTAAACAAATTGAACCAAATTTTATATTTAAGCTTGCATTCATCTCCTCAGACGTTGGTAAAAATGTCATTAATCTACTACAACGCAAAGCGCTACTACATACTTTAAAATGACGACTGCATATTTAGCGTTTTCAGCTCGAGATCTCTTCAATAATGATGCATAGCATAAAATACTACTTTGCGTTATAGTAGAATAATGAAAATTTTACCAATGTCTGAGGTGACGAATGAAAGCTTAAATATAAGATTTGGTACAATTTGGTTAAGCCGTTTAAAAAAAAAATTCAAAATTTTAAACCAAATGTTACAGTTCTAGTGGGTTAAAATTTTGATTTTAATTTTCAAACTGCACAACCAAAATGAACCAAATATTAAATATAAGTTATAATTTATCCTCTCAGACGATAGTAAAAATTTCATGCATCTACTATAACGCAAAGTGTTACTTCATACTTGGCACTAAAACAGTACCATATGGTTTAAAATTTTGAATTTTTTTTCTTAAGCGGCCCAACCAAATTGACCCAAATCTTATATTTAAGTTTTCATTCGTCACCTCAGACATTGGTAAAATTTTCATTATTCTACTATAACGCAAAGTAGTATTTTATGCTAGACATCATTTTTGAAGAGATCTCGAGCTGAAAACGCTAAAAATGCAGTCGTCATTTTAAAGTATGTAGTAGCGCTTTGCGTTGTAGTAGATCAATGAAATTTTCACCAACGTCTGAGGTGATGAATGCAAGCTTAAATATATAATTTGGTTGGGCCATTTAAAAAAAAAAAATTCAAAATCTTAAACCATATGCTACTGTTCTAGTGCCAAGTATGAAGTACCAGATCGCGTTATAGTAGATGTATGAAAATTAAATCATCGTCTGAGGTTATGATTGTTACCTTATATATAAGATATGGTTCAATTTGGTTGGGCCATTTAAAAGAAAAAAATTCAAAATCTTAAACCATATGCTACTGTTCTAGTGCCAAGTATGAAGTACCAGATCGCGTTATAGTAGATGTATGAAAATTAAATCATCGTCTGAGGTTATGATTGTTACCTTATATATAAGATATGGTTCAATTTGGTTGAGCCGCTCGAAAAAAATATTTCAAAATTTTAAACCATATGTTACTGTTCTAGTGTCAAGTATGAAGTACCAGTTTGCGTTACAGTAGATGATTGAAAATTAAATCATCGTCTGAGGTTATGATTGCTAGCTTATATATAAGATTTGGTTCAATTTGTTTGAGCCGTTCGAAAAAAATATTTCAAAATTTTAAACCATATGTTACTGTTCTAGTGTCAAGTATGAAGTGCCACTTCGCGTTATAGTAGATGAATGAAAATTTTATTATCGTCTGAGGTTATGATTGCTAGCTTACATATAAGATATGGTTCAATTTCGTTTAGCCGTTTGAAAAAAATATTTCAAAATTTTTAACCATATGTTAACTGTTCTAGTGCCAAGTATTAAGTATCAGTTTGCGTTATAGAAGATAAATGAAAATTAAATCATCGTCTGAGTTTATGAATGCTAGCTTATATATAAAATTTGGTTCATTTTGGTTGAGCCGTTCGTAAAAAATTATTCTAAATTTTAATCCATGTTACTGTTTTAGTGTCAAGTATAAAGTACCACTTCGCGTTATAGTAGATATATGAAATTTTTTTTATCGTCTGAGGTTATGATTGCTAGCTTATTTATAAGATTTGGTTCAATTTGGTTGAGCCGTTCGAAAAAAATATTTCAAAATTTTAAACCATATGGTACTGTTCTAGTGCCAAGTATGAAGTACCAGTTTGCGTTATAGTAGATGAATGAAAATTAAATCATCGTCTGTGGTTATGAATGCTAGCTTATATGTAAAATTTGGTTCATTTTGGTTGAGCCGTTAGAAAAAAATTATTCAAAATTTTAATCCATATGTTACTGTTCTAGTGTGAAGTATAAAGTACCACTTCGCGTTATAGTAGATGAATGAAAATTAATTTATCGTCTGAGGTTATGAATGCTAGCTTATATATAAAATTTGGTTCAATTTTATTGAGACGTTCGAAATAAATATTTCAAAATTTTAATCCATGTTACTGTTCTAGTGTCAAGTATAAAGTACCACTTCGCGTTATAGTAGATATATGAAAATTTTTTCATCGTCTGAGGTTATGATTGCTAGCTCATATATAAGATTTGGTTCAATTTTATTGAACCGTTCGAAAAAAATATTTCAAAATTTTAAACCATATGTTACTGATCTAGTGCCAAGTATGAAGTACCAGTTTGCGTTATAGTAGATGAATGAAAATTAAATCATCGTCTGAGCTTATGAATGCTAGCTTATATATAAAATTTGGTTCAATTTTATTCAGCCGTTAGAAAAAAATATTTCTAAATTTTAAACCATATGTTACTGTTCTAGTGTCAAGTATGAAGTACCACTTCGCGTTATAGTAGATGAATGAAAATTTTATTATCGTCTGAGCTTATGATTGCTAGCTTATATATAAGATATGGTTCAATTTCGTTGAGCCGTTTGAAAAAAATATTTCAAAATTTTTAATCATATGTTAACTGTTCTATTGCCAAGTATGAAGTACCAGTTTGCGTTATAGTAGATGAATGAAAATTAAATCATCGTCTGAGGCTATGAATGCTAGCTTATATATAAAATTTGGTTCAATTTTATTTAGCCGTTCGAAAAAAATATTTCAAAATTTTAAACCATATGTTACTGTTCTAGTGCCAAGTATGAAGTACCAGTTTGCGTTATAGTAGATGAATGAAAATTAAATCATCATCTGAGGTTATGAATGCTAGCTTATATATAAAATTTGGTTCATTTTGGTTGAGCCGTTCGTAAAAAATTATTCAAAATTTTAATCCATGTTCCTGTTCTAGTGTCTAGTATAAAGTACCACTTCGCGTTATAGTAGATATATGAAAAATTTTTCATCGTCTGAGGTTATGATTGCTAGATTATATATAAGATTTGGTTCAATTTTATTGAGTCGTTCGAAAAAAATATTTCAAAATTTTAAACCATATGTTACTTACTGTTCTAGTGTCAAGTATGAAGTACCACTTCGCGTTATAGTAGATGAATGAAAATTTTATTATCGTCTGAGGTTATGATTGCTAGCTTATATATAAGATATGGTTCAATTTCGTTGAGCCGCTTGAAAAAAAATTTTCAAAATTTTTAACCATATGTTAACTGTTCTAGTGCCAAGTATTAAGTACCAGTTTGCGTTATAGTAGATGAATGAAAATTAAATTATCGTCTGAGGTTATGAATGATAGCTTATATATAAAATTTGGTTCATTTTGGTTGAGCCGTTCGTAAGAAATTATTCTAAATTTTAATCCATGTTACTGTTCTAGTCTCAAGTATAAAGTACCACTTCGCGTTATAGTAGATGTATGAAAATTTTTTCATCGTCTGAGGTTATGATTGCTAGCTTATTTATAAGATTTGGTTCATTTTGGTTGAGCTGTTCGTAAAAAATTATTCTAAATTTTAATCCATGTTACTGTTCTAGTGTCAAGTATAAAGTACCACTTCGCGTTATAGTAGATATATGAAAATTTTTTCATCGTCTGAGGTTATGATTGCTAGCTTATATATAAAATTTGGTTCAATTTGGTTGAGCCGTTTGAAAAAAATAATTCAAATATTTTATTCATATGTTAGTGTTCTAGTGCCAAGTATGAAGTGCCCTCTCAACCATATTGAACCAAATCCTACATATAAGCAATCAAACATGACCTCAGACGATGATTTAATTTTCATTCATCTACTATAACGCAAACTGGTACTTCATACTTGGCACTAGAACAGTAACATATGTTTTAAAATTTTGAAATATTTTTTTCGAACGACTCAATAAAATTGAACCAAATCTTATATATGAGCTAGCAATTACAACCTCAGAAGATGATAAAATTTTCATTCATCTACTATAACGCGAAGTGGCACTTCATAATTGACACTAGAACAGTAACAAATGGTTTAAATTTTTGGAATATTTTTTTCGAACGGCTCAACCAAATTGAACCAAATCTTATATATAAGCTAGCAATCATAACCTCAGACGATGATAAAATTTACATATATCTACTATAACGCAAACTGGTACTTCATACTTGGCACTATAACAGTAACATATGGTTTAAAATTTTGAATTTTTTTTAAACGGCTTAACCAAATTGAACCAAATTTTATATATGAGCTAGCATTCATAACCTCAGAAGATGATTTAATTTTCATTCATCTACTATAACGCAAACTGGTACTTAATACTTGGCACTAGAACAGTTAACATACGGTTAAAAATTTTGAAATATTTTTTTCAAACGGCTTAACGAAAATGAACCATATCTTATATATAAGCTAGCAATCATAACCTAAGACGATAAAAAAATTTTCATTCACCTACTATAACGTGAAGTGGTACTTCATACTTGACACTAGAACAGTAACATACGGTTTAGAATTTTGAAATATTTTTTTCGAACGGCTCAATAAAATTGAACCAAATCTTATATATAAGCTAGCAATCATAACCTCAGACGATGAAGAAATTTTCATTCATCTACTATAACGCAAACTGGTACTTCTTACTAGGCACTAGAACAGTAACATATGGTTTAAAATTTTGAAATATTTTTTTCGAACGGCTCAATAAAATTGAACCAAATCTTATATATAAGCTAGCAATCATAACCCCAGACGATAATAAAATTTTCATTCATCTACCGTAACGCGAAGTGGTACTTCATACTTGACACTAGAACAGTATCATATGGTTTAAAATTTTGAAATATTTTTTTCGAACGGCTCAACCAAATTGAACAAATTCTTGTATATGAGCTAGCAATCATAACCTCAGACGAAGATAAAATTTTCATATATCTACTATAACGCAAACTGGTACTTCATACTTGGCACTAGAACAGTAACACATGGTTTAAAATTTTGAATTTTTTTTAAACGGCTTAAACAAATTGAACCAAATTTTATATTTAAGCTTGCATTCATCTCCTCAGACGTTGGTAAAAATGTCATTAATCTACTACAACGCAAAGCGCTACTACATACTTTAAAATGACGACTGCATATTTAGCGTTTTCAGCTCGAGATCTCTTCAATAATGATGCATAGCATAAAATACTACTTTGCGTTATAGTAGAATAATGAAAATTTTACCAATGTCTGAGGTGACGAATGAAAGCTTAAATATAAGATTTGGTACAATTTTTAAGCCGTTTAAAAAAAAAATTCAAAATTTTAAACCAAATGTTACAGTTCTAGTGGGTTAAAATTTTGATTTTAATTTTCAAACTGCACAACCAAAATGAACCAAATATTAAATATAAGTTATAATTTATCCTCTCAGACGATAGTAAAAATTTCATGCATCTACTATAACGCAAAGTGTTACTTCATACTTGGCACTAAAACAGTACCATATGGTTTAAAATTTTGAATTTTTTTTCTTAAACGGCCCAACCAAATTGACCCAAATCTTATATTTAAGCTTTCATTCGTCACCTCAGACATTGGTAAAATTTTCATTATTCTACTATAACGCAAAGTAGTATTTTATGCTAGACATCATTTTTGAAGAGATCTCGAGCTGAAAACGCTAAAAATGCAGTCGTCATTTTAAAGTATGTAGTAGCGCTTTGCGTTGTAGTAGATCAATGAAATTTTCACCAACGTCTGAGGTGATGAATGCAAGCTTAAATATATAATTTGGTTGGGCCATTTAAGAAAAAAATTCAAAATCTTAAACCATATGCTACTGTTCTAGTGCCAAGTATGAAGTACCAGATCGCGTTATAGTAGATGTATGAAAATTAAATCATCGTCTGAGGTTATGATTGTTACCTTATATATAAGATATGGTTCAATTTGGTTGAGCCGCTCGAAAAAAATATTTCAAAATTTTAAACCATATGTTACTGTTCTAGTGTCAAGTATGAAGTACCAGTTTGCGTTATAGTAGATGATTGAAAATTAAATCATCGTCTGAGGTTATGATTGCTAGCTTATATATAAGATTTGGTTCAATTTGTTTGAGCCGTTCGAAAAAAATATTTCAAAATTTTAAACCATATGTTACTGTTCTAGTGTCAAGTATGAAGTGCCACTTCGCGTTATAGTAGATGAATGAAAATTTTATTATCGTCTGAGGTTATGATTGCTAGCTTACATATAAGATATGGTTCAATTTCGTTTAGCCGTTTGAAAAAAATATTTCAAAATTTTTAACCATATGTTAACTGTTCTAGTGCCAAGTATTAAGTATCAGTTTGCGTTATAGAAGATAAATGAAAATTAAATCATCGTCTGAGTTTATGAATGCTAGCTTATATATAAAATTTGGTTCATTTTGGTTGAGCCGTTCGTAAAAAATTATTCTAAATTTTAATCCATGTTACTGTTTTAGTGTCAAGTATAAAGTACCACTTCGCGTTATAGTAGATATATGAAATTTTTTTTATCGTCTGAGGTTATGATTGCTAGCTTATTTATAAGATTTGGTTCAATTTGGTTGAGCCGTTCGAAAAAAATATTTCAAAATTTTAAACCATATGGTACTGTTCTAGTGCCAAGTATGAAGTACCAGTTTGCGTTATAGTAGATGAATGAAAATTAAATCATCGTCTGTGGTTATGAATGCTAGCTTATATGTAAAATTTGGTTCATTTTGGTTGAGCCGTTAGAAAAAAATTATTCAAAATTTTAATCCATATGTTACTGTTCTAGTGTGAAGTATAAAGTACCACTTCGCGTTATAGTAGATGAATGAAAATTAATTCATCGTCTGAGGTTATGAATGCTAGCTTATATATAAAATTTGGTTCAATTTTATTGAGACGTTCGAAATAAATATTTCAAAATTTTAATCCATGTTACTGTTCTAGTGTCAAGTATAAAGTACCACTTCGCGTTATAGTAGATATATGAAAATTTTTTCATCGTCTGAGGTTATGATTGCTAGCTCATATATAAGATTTGGTTCAATTTTATTGAACCGTTCGAAAAAAATATTTCAAAATTTTAAACCATATGTTACTGATCTAGTGCCAAGTATGAAGTACCAGTTTGCGTTATAGTAGATGAATGAAAATTAAATCATCGTCTGAGGTTATGATTGCTAGCTTATATATAAAATTTGGTTCAATTTTATTCAGCCGTTAGAAAAAAATATTTCAAAATTTTAAACCATATGTTACTGTTCTAGTGTCAAGTATGAAGTACCACTTCGCGTTATAGTAGATGAATGAAAATTTTATTATCGTCTGAGCTTATGATTGCTAGCTTATATATAAGATATGGTTCAATTTCGTTGAGCCGTTTGAAAAAAATATTTCAAAATTTTTAATCATATGTTAACTGTTCTATTGCCAAGTATGAAGTACCAGTTTGCGTTATAGTAGATGAATGAAAATTAAATCATCGTCTGAGGCTATGAATGCTAGCTTATATATAAAATTTGGTTCAATTTTATTTAGCCGTTCGAAAAAAATATTTCAAAATTTTAAACCATATGTTACTGTTCTAGTGCCAAGTATGAAGTACCAGTTTGCGTTATAGTAGATGAATGAAAATTAAATCATCATCTGAGGTTATGAATGCTAGCTTATATATAAAATTTGGTTCATTTTGGTTGAGCCGTTCGTAAAAAATTATTCAAAATTTTAATCCATGTTCCTGTTCTAGTGTCTAGTATAAAGTACCACTTCGCGTTATAGTAGATATATGAAAAATTTTTCATCGTCTGAGGTTATGATTGCTAGCTTATATATAAGATATGGTTCAATTTCGTTGAGCCGCTTGAAAAAAAATTTTCAAAATTTTTAACCATATGTTAACTGTTCTAGTGCCAAGTATTAAGTACCAGTTTGCGTTATAGTAGATGAATGAAAATTAAATTATCGTCTGAGGTTATGAATGATAGCTTATATATAAAATTTGCTTCATTTTGGTTGAGCCGTTCGTAAGAAATTATTCTAAATTTTAATCCATGTTACTGTTCTAGTGTCAAGTATAAAGTACCACTTCGCGTTATAGTAGATGTATGAAAATTTTTTCATCGTCTGAGGTTATGATTGCTAGCTTATTTATAAGATTTGGTTTATTTTGGTTGAGCTGTTCGTAAAAAATTATTCTAAATTTTAATCCATGTTACTGTTCTAGTGTCAAGTATAAAGTACCACTTCGCGTTATAGTAGATATATGAAAATTTTTTCATCGTCTGAGGTTATGATTGCTAGCTTATATATAAAATTTGGTTCAATTTGGTTGAGCCGTTTGAAAAAAATAATTCAAATATTTTATTCATATGTTAGTGTTCTAGTGCCAAGTATGAAGTACCCTCTCAACCATATTGAACCAAATCCTACATATAAGCAATCAAACATGACCTCAGACGATGATTTAATTTTCATTCATCTACTATAACGCAAACTGGTACTTCATACTTGGCACTAGAACAGTAACATATGTTTTAAAATTTTGAAATATTTTTTTCGAACGACTCAATAAAATTGAACCAAATCTTATATATGAGCTAGCAATTACAACCTCAGAAGATGATAAAATTTTCATTCATCTACTATAACGCGAAGTGGCACTTCATAATTGACACTAGAACAGTAACAAATGGTTTAAATTTTTGGAATATTTTTTTCGAACGGCTCAACCAAATTGAACCAAATCTTATATATAAGCTAGCAATCATAACCTCAGACGATGATAAAATTTACATATATCTACTATAACGCAAACTGGTACTTCATACTTGGCACTATAACAGTAACATATGGTTTAAAATTTTGAATTTTTTTTAAACGGCTTAACCAAATTGAACCAAATTTTATATATGAGCTAGCATTCATAACCTCAGAAGATGATTTAATTTTCATTCATCTACTATAACGCAAACTGGTACTTAATACTTGGCACTAGAACAGTTAACATACGGTTAAAAATTTTGAAATATTTTTTTCAAACGGCTTAACGAAAATGAACCATATCTTATATATAAGCTAGCAATCATAACCTAAGACGATAAAAAAATTTTCATTCATCTACTATAACGTGAAGTGGTACTTCATACTTGACACTAGAACAGTAACATACGGTTTAGAATTTTGAAATATTTTTTTCGAACGGCTCAATAAAATTGAACCAAATCTTATATATAAGCTAGCAATCATAACATCAGACGATGAAGAAATTTTCATTCATCTACTATAACGCAAACTGGTACTTCTTACTTGGCACTAGAACAGTAACATATGGTTTAAAATTTTGAAATATTTTTTTCGAACGGCTCAATAAAATTGAACCAAATCTTATATATAAGCTAGCAATCATAACCTCAGACGATAATAAAATTTTCATTCATCTACCGTAACGCGAAGTGGTACTTCATACTTGACACTAGAACAGTATCATATGGTTTAAAATTTTGAAATATTTTTTTCGAACGGCTCAACCAAATTGAACAAAATCTTGTATATGAGCTAGCAATCATAACCTCAGACGAAGATAAAATTTTCATATATCTACTATAACGCAAACTGGTACTTCATACTTGGCACTAGAACAGTAACACATGGTTTAAAATTTTGAATTTTTTTTAAACGGCTTAAACAAATTGAACCAAATTTTATATTTAAGCTTGCATTCATCTCCTCAGACGTTGGTAAAAATGTCATTAATCTACTACAACGCAAAGCGCTACTATATACTTTAAAATGACGACTGCATATTTAGCGTTTTCAGCTCGAGATCTCTTCAATAATGATGCATAGCATAAAATACTACTTTGCGTTATAGTAGAATAATGAAAATTTTACCAATGTCTGAGGTGACGAATGAAAGCTTAAATATAAGATTTGGTACAATTTGGTTAAGCCGTTTAAAAAAAAAATTCAAAATTTTAAACCAAATGTTACAGTTCTAGTGGGTTAAAATTTTGATTTTAATTTTCAAACTGCACAACCAAAATGAACCAAATATTAAATATAAGTTAGCATTTATCCTCTCAGACGATAGTAAAAATTTCATGCATCTACTATAACGCAAAGTGTTACTTCATACTTGGCACTAAAACAGTACCATATGGTTTAAAATTTTGAATTTTTTTTCTTAAACGGCCCAACCAAATTGACCCAAATCTTATATTTAAGCTTTCATTCGTCACCTCAGACATTGGTAAAATTTTCATTATTCTACTATAACGCAAAGTAGTATTTTATGCTAGACATCATTTTTGAAGAGATCTCGAGCTGAAAACGCTAAAAATGCAGTCGTCATTTTAAAGTATGTAGTAGCGCTTTGCGTTGTAGTAGATCAATGAAATTTTCACCAACGTCTGAGGTGATGAATGCAAGCTTAAATATATAATTTGGTTGGGCCATTTAAGAAAAAAATTCAAAATCTTAAACCATATGCTACTGTTCTAGTGCCAAGTATGAAGTACCAGATCGCGTTATAGTAGATGTATGAAAATTAAATCATCGTCTGAGGTTATGATTGTTACCTTATATATAAGATATGGTTCAATTTGGTTGAGCCGCTCGAAAAAAATATTTCAAAATTTTAAACCATATGTTACTGTTCTAGTGTCAAGTATGAAGTACCAGTTTGCGTTATAGTAGATGAATGAAAATTAAATCATCGTCTGAGGTTATGATTGCTAGCTTATATATAAGATTTGGTTCAATTTGGTTGAGCCGTTCGAAAAAAATATTTCAAAATTTTAAACCATATGTTACTGTTCTAGTGTCAAGTATGAAGTACCACTTCGCGTTATAGTAGATGAATGAAAATTTTATTATCGTCTGAGGTTATGATTGCTAGCTTACATATAAGATATGGTTCAATTTCGTTTAGCCGTTTGAAAAAAATATTTCAAAATTTTTAACCTTATGTTAACTGTTCTAGTGCCAAGTATTAAGTACCAGTTTGCGTTATAGAAGATAAATGAAAATTAAATCATCGTCTGAGGTTATGAATGCTAGCTTATATATAAAATTTGGTTCATTTTGGTTGAGCCGTTCGTAAAAAATTATTCTAAATTTTAATCCATGTTACTGTTTTAGTGTCAAGTATAAAGTGCCACTTCGCGTTATAGTAGATATATGAAATTTTTTTTATCGTCTGAGGTTATGATTGCTAGCTTATTTATAAGATTTGGTTCAATTTGGTTGAGCCGTTCGAAAAAAATATTTCAAAATTTTAAACCATATGGTACTGTTCTAGTGCCAAGTATGAAGTACCAGTTTGCGTTATAGTAGATGAATGAAAATTAAATCATCGTCTGTGGTTATGAATGCTAGCTTATATGTAAAATTTGGTTCATTTTGGTTGAGCCGTTACAAAAAAATTATTCAAAATTTTAATCCATATGTTACTGTTCTAGTGTGAAGTATAAAGTACCACTTCGCGTTATAGTAGATGAATGAAAATTAATTCATCGTCTGAGGTTATGAATGCTAGCTTATATATAAAATTTGGTTCAATTTTATTGAGACGTTCGAAATAAATATTTCAAAATTTTAATCCATGTTACTGATCTAGTGTCAAGTATAAAGTACCACTTCGCGTTATAGTAGATATATGAAAATTTTTTCATCGTCTGAGGTTATGATTGCTAGCTCATATATAAGATTTGGTTCAATTTTATTGAACCGTTCGAAAAAAATATTTCAAAATTTTAAACCATATGTTACTGATCTAGTGCCAAGTATGAAGTAACAGTTTGCGTTATAGTAGATGAATGAAAATTTTATTATCGTCTGAGCTTATGATTGCTAGCTTATATATAAGATATGGTTCAATTTCGTTGAGCCGTTTGAAAAAAATATTTCAAAATTTTTAATCATATGTTAACTGTTCTATTGCCAAGTATGAAGTACCAGTTTGCGTTATAGTAGATGAATGAAAATTAAATCATCGTCTGAGGCTATGAATGCTAGCTTATATATAAAATTTGGTTCAATTAAATTTAGCCGTTCGAAAAAAATATTTCAAAATTTTAAACCATATGTTACTGTTCTAGTGCCAAGTATGAAGTACCAGTTTGCGTTATAGTAGATGAATGAAAATTAAATCATCATCTGAGGTAATGAATGCTAGCTTATATATAAAATTTGGTTCATTTTGGTTGAGCCGTTCGTAAAAAATTATTCAAAATTTTAATCCATGTTCCTGTTCTAGTGTCAAGTATAAAGTACCACTTCGCGTTATAGTAGATATATGAAAAATTTTTCATCGTCTGAGGTTATGATTGCTACATTATATATAAGATTTGGTTCAATTTTATTGAGTCGTTCGAAAAAAATATTTCAAAATTTTAAACCATATGTTACTTACTGTTCTAGTGTCAAGTATGAAGTACCACTTCGCGTTATAGTAGATGAATGAAAATTTTATTATCGTCTGAGGTTATGATTGCTAGCTTATATATAAGATATGGTTCAATTTCGTTGAGCCGCTTGAAAAAAAATTTTCAAAATTTTTAACCATATGTTAACTGTTCTAGTGCCAAGTATTAAGTACCAGTTTGCGTTATAGTAGATGAATGAAAATTAAATTATCGTCTGAGGTTATGAATGATAGCTTATATATAAAATTTGGTTCATTTTGGTTGAGCCGTTCGTAAGAAATTATTCTAAATTTTAATCCATGTTACTGTTCTAGTGTCAAGTATAAAGTACCACTTCGCGTTATAGTAGATGTATGAAAATTTTTTCATCGTCTGAGGTTATGATTGCTAGCTTATTTATAAGATTTGGTTCATTTTGGTTGAGCTGTTCTTAAAAAATTATTCTAAATTTTAATCCATGTTACTGTTCTAGTGTCAAGTATAAAGTACCACTTCGCGTTATAGTAGATATATGAAAATTTTTTCATCGTCTGAGGTTATGATTGCTAGCTTATATATAAAATTTGGTTCAATTTGGTTGAGCCGTTTGAAAAAAATAATTCAAATATTTTATTCATATGTTAGTGTTCTAGTGCCAAGTATGAAGTACCCTCTCAACCATATTGAACCAAATCCTACATATAAGCAATCAAACATGACCTCAGACGATGATTTAATTTTCATTCATCTACTATAACGCAAACTGGTACTTCATACTTGGCACTAGAACAGTAACATATGTTTTAAAATTTTGAAATATTTTTTTCGAACGACTCAATAAAATTGAACCAAATCTTATATATGAGCTAGCAATTACAACCTCAGAAGATGATAAAATTTTCATTCATCTACTATAACGCGAAGTGGCACTTCATAATTGACACTAGAACAGTAACAAATGGTTTAAATTTTTGGAATATTTTTTTCGAACGGCTCAACCAAATTGAACCAAATCTTATACATAAGCTAGCAATCATAACCTCAGACGATGATAAAATTTACATATATCTACTATAACGCAAACTGGTACTTCATACTTGGCACTATAACAGTAACATATGGTTTAAAATTTTGAATTTTTTTTAAACGGCTTAACCAAATTGAACCAAATTTTATATATGAGCTAGCATTCATAACCTCAGAAGATGATTTAATTTTCATTCATCTACTATAACGCAAACTGGTACTTAATACTTGGCACTAGAACAGTTAACATACGGTTAAAAATTTTGAAATATTTTTTTCAAACGGCTTAACGAAAATGAACCATATCTTATATATAAGCTAGCAATCATAACCTAAGACGATAAAAAAATTTTCATTCATCTACTATAACGTGAAGTGGTACTTCATACTTGACACTAGAACAGTAACATACGGTTTAGAATTTTGAAATATTTTTTTCGAACGGCTCAATAAAATTGAACCAAATCTTATATATAAGCTAGCAATCATAACCTCAGACGATGAAGAAATTTTCATTCATCTACTATAACGCAAACTGGTACTTCTTACTAGGCACTAGAACAGTAACATATGGTTTAAAATTTTGAAATATTTTTTTCGAATGGCTCAATAAAATTGAACCAAATCTTATATATAAGCTAGCAATCATAACCTCAGACGATAATAAAATTTTCATTCATCTACCGTAACGCGAAGTGGTACTTCATACTTGACACTAGAACAGTATCATATGGTTTAAAATTTTGAAATATTTTTTTCGAACGGCTCAACCAAATTGAACAAAATCTTGTATATGAGCTAGCAATCATAACCTCAGACGAAGATAAAATTTTCATATATCTACTATAACGCAAACTGGTACTTCATACTTGGCACTAGAACAGTAACACATGGTTTAAAATTTTGAATTTTTTTTAAACGGCTTAAACAAATTGAACCAAATTTTATATTTAAGCTTGCATTCATCTCAGACGTTGGTAAAAATGTCATTAATCTACTACAACGCAAAGCGCTACTACATACTTTAAAATAACGACTGCATATTTAGCGTTTTCAGCTCGAGATCTCTTCAATAATGATGCATAGCATAAAATACTACTTTGCGTTATAGTAGAATAATGAAAATTTTACCAATGTCTGAGGTGACGAATGAAAGCTTAAATATAAGATTTGGTACAATTTGGTTAAGCCGTTTTAAAAAAAAATTCAAAATTTTAAACCAAATGTTACAGTTCTAGTGGGTTAAAATTTTGATTTTAATTTTCAAACTGCACAACCAAAATGAACCAAATATTAAATATAAGTTAGCATTTATCCTCTCAGACGATAGTAAAAATTTCATGCATCTACTATAACGCAAAGTGTTACTTCATACTTGGCACTAAAACAGTACCATATGGTTTAAAATTTTGAATTTTTTTTCTTAAACGGCCCAACCAAATTGACCCAAATCTTATATTTAAGCTTTCATTCGTCACCTCAGACATTGGTAAAATTTTCATTATTCTACTATAACGCAAAGTAGTATTTTATGCTAGACATCATTTTTGAAGAGATCTCGAGCTGAAAACGCTAAAAATGCAGTCGTCATTTTAAAGTATGTAGTAGCGCTTTGCGTTGTAGTAGATCAATGAAATTTTCACCAACGTCTGAGGTGATGAATGCAAGCTTAAATATATAATTTGGTTGGGCCATTTAAGAAAAAAATTCAAAATCTTAAACCATATGCTACTGTTCTAGTGCCAAGTATGAAGTACCAGATCGCGTTATAGTAGATGTATGAAAATTAAATCATCGTCTGAGGTTATGATTGTTACCTTATATATAAGATATGGTTCAATTTGGTTGAGCCGCTCGAAAAAAATATTTCAAAATTTTAAACCATATGTTACTGTTCTAGTGTCAAGTATGAAGTACCAGTTTGCGTTATAGTAGATGAATGAAAATTAAATCATCGTCTGAGGTTATGATTGCTAGCTTATATATAAGATTTGGTTCAATTTGGTTGAGCCGTTCGAAAAAAATATTTCAAAATTTTAAACCATATGTTACTGTTCTAGTGTTAAGTATGAAGTACCACTTCGCGTTATAGTAGATGAATGAAAATTTTATTATCGTCTGAGGTTATGATTGCTAGCTTACATATAAGATATGGTTCAATTTCGTTTAGCCGTTTGAAAAAAATATTTCAAAATTTTTAACCTTATGTTAACTGTTCTAGTGCCAAGTATTAAGTACCAGTTTGCGTTATAGAAGATAAATGAAAATTAAATCATCGTCTGAGGTTATGAATGCTAGCTTATATATAAAATTTGGTTCATTTTGGTTGAGCCGTTCGTAAAAAATTATTCTAAATTTTAATCCATGTTACTGTTTTAGTGTCAAGTATAAAGTGCCACTTCGCGTTATAGTAGATATATGAAATTTTTTTTATCGTCTGAGGTTATGATTGCTAGCTTATTTATAAGATTTGGTTCAATTTGGTTGAGCCGTTCGAAAAAAATATTTCAAAATTTTAAACCATATGGTACTGTTCTAGTGCCAAGTATGAAGTACCAGTTTGCGTTATAGTAGATGAATGAAAATTAAATCATCGTCTGTGGTTATGAATGCTAGCTTATATGTAAAATTTGGTTCATTTTGGTTGAGCCGTTACAAAAAAATTATTCAAAATTTTAATCCATATGTTACTGTTCTAGTGTGAAGTATAAAGTACCACTTCGCGTTATAGTAGATGAATGAAAATTAATTCATCGTCTGAGGTTATGAATGCTAGCTTATATATAAAATTTGGTTCAATTTTATTGAGACGTTCGAAATAAATATTTCAAAATTTTAATCCATGTTACTGTTCTAGTGTCAAGTATAAAGTACCACTTCGCGTTATAGTAGATATATGAAAATTTTTTCATCGTCTGAGGTTATGATTGCTAGCTCATATATAAGATTTGGTTCAATTTTATTGAACCGTTCGAAAAAAATATTTCAAAATTTTAAACCATATGTTACTGATCTAGTGCCAAGTATGAAGTACCAGTTTGCGTTATAGTAGATGAATGAAAATTAAATCATCGTCTGAGCTTATGAATGCTAGCTTATATATAAAATTTGGTTCAATTTTATTCAGCCGTTAGAAAAAAATATTTCAAAATTTTAAACCATATGTTACTGTTCTAGTGTCAAGTATGAAGTACCACTTCGCGTTATAGTAGATGAATGAAAATTTTATTATCGTCTGAGCTTATGATTGCTAGCTTATATATAAGATATGGTTCAATTTCGTTGAGCCGTTTGAAAAAAATATTTCAAAATTTTTAATCATATGTTAACTGTTCTATTGCCAAGTATGAAGTACCAGTTTGCGTTATAGTAGATGAATGAAAATTAAATCATCGTCTGAGGCTATGAATGCTAGCTTATATATAAAATTTGGTTCAATTTTATTTAGCCGTTCGAAAAAAATATTTCAAAATTTTAAACCATATGTTACTGTTCTAGTGCCAAGTATGAAGTGCCAGTTTGCGTTATAGTAGATGAATGAAAATTAAATCATCATCTGAGGTTATGAATGCTAGCTTATATATAAAATTTGGTTCATTTTGGTTGAGCCGTTCGTAAAAAATTTTTCAAAATTTTAATCCATGTTCCTGTTCTAGTGTCAAGTATAAAGTACCACTTCGCGTTATAGTAGATATATGAAAAATTTTTCATCGTCTGAGGTTATGATTGCTAGATTATATATAAGATTTGGTTCAATTTTATTGAGTCGTTCGAAAAAAATATTTCAAAATTTTAAACCATATGTTACTTACTGTTCTAGTGTCAAGTATGAAGTACCACTTCGCGTTATAGTAGATGAATGAAAATTTTATTATCGTCTGAGGTTATGATTGCTAGCTTACATATAAGATATGGTTCAATTTCGTTTAGCCGTTTGAAAAAAATATTTCAAAATTTTTAACCTTATGTTAACTGTTCTAGTGCCAAGTATTAAGTACCAGTTTGCGTTATAGAAGATAAATGAAAATTAAATCATCGTCTGAGGTTATGAATGCTAGCTTATATATAAAATTTGGTTCATTTTGGTTGAGCCGTTCGTAAAAAATTATTCTAAATTTTAATCCATGTTACTGTTTTAGTGTCAAGTATAAAGTACCACTTCGCGTTATAGTAGATATATGAAATTTTTTTTATCGTCTGAGGTTATGATTGCTAGCTTATTTATAAGATTTGGTTCAATTTGGTTGAGCCGTTCGAAAAAAATATTTCAAAATTTTAAACCATATGGTACTGTTCTAGTGCCAAGTATGAAGTACCAGTTTGCGTTATAGTAGATGAATGAAAATTAAATCATCGTCTGTGGTTATGAATGCTAGCTTATATGTAAAATTTGGTTCATTTTGGTTGAGCCGTTAGAAAAAAATTATTCAAAATTTTAATCCATATGTTACTGTTCTAGTGTGAAGTATAAAGTACCACTTCGCGTTATAGTAGATGAATGAAAATTAATTCATCGTCTGAGGTTATGAATGCTAGCTTATATATAAAATTTGGTTCAATTTTATTGAGACGTTCGAAATAAATATTTCAAAATTTTAATCCATGTTACTGTTCTAGTGTCAAGTATAAAGTACCACTTCGCGTTATAGTAGATATATGAAAATTTTTTCATCGTCTGAGGTTATGATTGCTAGCTCATATATAAGATTTGGTTCAATTTTATTGAACCGTTCGAAAAAAATATTTCAAAATTTTAAACCATATGTTACTGATCTAGTGCCAAGTATGAAGTACCAGTTTGCGTTATAGTAGATGAATGAAAATTAAATCATCGTCTGAGGTTATGAATGCTAGCTTATATATAAAATTTGGTTCAATTTTATTCAGCCGTTAGAAAAAAGTATTTCAAAATTTTAAACCATATGTTACTGTTCTAGTGTCAAGTATGAAGTACCACTTCGCGTTATAGTAGATGAATGAAAATTTTATTATCGTCTGAGGTTATGATTGCTAGCTTATATATAAGATATGGTTCAATTTCGTTGAGCCGCTTGAAAAAAAATTTTCAAAATTTTTAACCATATGTTAACTGTTCTAGTGCCTAGTATTAAGTACCAGTTTGCGTTATAGTAGATGAATGAAAATTAAATTATCGTCTGAGGTTATGAATGATAGCTTATATATAAAATTTGGTTCATTTTGGTTGAGCCGTTCGTAAGAAATTATTCTAAATTTTAATCCATGTTACTGTTCTAGTGTCAAGTATAAAGTACCACTTCGCGTTATAGTAGATGTATGAAAATTTTTTCATCGTCTGAGGTTATGATTGCTAGCTTATTTATAAGATTTGGTTCATTTTGGTTGAGCTGTTCGTAAAAAATTATTCTAAATTTTAATCCATGTTACTGTTCTAGTGTCAAGTATAAAGTACCACTTCGCGTTATAGTAGATATATGAAAATTTTTTCATCGTCTGAGGTTATGATTGCTAGCTTATATATAAAATTTGGTTCAATTTGGTTGAGCCGTTTGAAAAAAATAATTCAAATATTTTATTCATATGTTAGTGTTCTAGTGCCAAGTATGAAGTACCCTCTCAACCATATTGAACCAAATCCTACATATAAGCAATCAAACATGACCTCAGACGATGATTTAATTTTCATTCATCTACTATAACGCAAACTGGTACTTCATACTTGGCACTAGAACAGTAACATATGTTTTAAAATTTTGAAATATTTTTTTCGAACGACTCAATAAAATTGAACCAAATCTTATATATGAGCTAGCAATTACAACCTCAGAAGATGATAAAATTTTCATTCATCTACTATAACGCGAAGTGGCACTTCATAATTGACACTAGAACAGTAACAAATGGTTTAAATTTTTGGAATATTTTTTTCGAACGGCTCAACCAAATTGAACCAAATCTTATATATAAGCTAGCAATCATAACCTCAGACGATGATAAAATTTACATATATCTACTATAACGCAAACTGGTACTTCATACTTGGCACTATAACAGTAACATATGGTTTAAAATTTTGAATTTTTTTTAAACGGCTTAACCAAATTGAACCAAATTTTATATATGAGCTAGCATTCATAACCTCAGAAGATGATTTAATTTTCATTCATCTACTATAACGCAAACTGGTACTTAATACTTGGCACTAGAACAGTTAACATACGGTTAAAAATTTTGAAATATTTTTTTCAAACGGCTTAACGAAAATGAACCATATCTTATATATAAGCTAGCAATCATAACCTAAGACGATAAAAAAATTTTCATTCATCTACTATAACGTGAAGTGGTACTTCATACTTGACACTAGAACAGTAACATACGGTTTAGAATTTTGAAATATTTTTTTCGAACGGCTCAATAAAATTGAACCAAATCTTATATATAAGCTAGCAATCATAACCTCAGACGATAATAAAATTTTCATTCATCTACCGTAACGCGAAGTGGTACTTCATACTTGACACTAGAACAGTATCATATGGTTTAAAATTTTGAAATATTTTTTTCGAACGGCTCAACCAAATTGAACAAAATCTTGTATATGAGCTAGCAATCATAACCTCAGACGAAGATAAAATTTTCATATATCTACTATAACGCAAACTGGTACTTCATACTTG
This sequence comes from Pediacus dermestoides, assembly GCA_963942485.1. Lineage (NCBI taxonomy): Eukaryota > Metazoa > Arthropoda > Insecta > Coleoptera > Cucujidae > Pediacus > Pediacus dermestoides. Next base: position 11,154,157 of record OZ012630.1, on the reverse strand, counting down.
GCACTAGAACAGTAACACATGGTTTAAAATTTTGAATTTTTTTTAAACGGCTTAAACAAATTGAACCAAATTTTATATTTAAGCTTGCATTCATCTCCTCAGACGTTGGTAAAAATGTCATTAATCTACTACAACGCAAAGCGCTACTACATACTTTAAAATGACGACTGCATATTTAGCGTTTTCAGCTCGAGATCTCTTCAATAATGATGCATAGCATAAAATACTACTTTGCGTTATAGTAGAATAATGAAAATTTTACCAATGTCTGAGGTGACGAATGAAAGCTTAAATATAAGATTTGGTACAATTTGGTTAAGCCGTTTAAAAAAAAAATTCAAAATTTTAAACCAAATGTTACAGTTCTAGTGGGTTAAAATTTTGATTTTAATTTTCAAACTGCACAACCAAAATGAACCAAATATTAAATATAAGTTAGCATTTATCCTCTCAGACGATAGTAAAAATTTCATGCATCTACTATAACGCAAAGTGTTACTTCATACTTGGCACTAAAACAGTACCATATGGTTTAAAATTTTGAATTTTTTTTCTTAAACGGCCCAACCAAATTGACCCAAATCTTATATTTAAGCTTTCATTCGTCACCTCAGACATTGGTAAAATTTTCATTATTCTACTATAACGCAAAGTAGTATTTTATGCTAGACATCATTTTTGAAGAGATCTCGAGCTGAAAACGCTAAAAATGCAGTCGTCATTTTAAAGTATGTAGTAGCGCTTTGCGTTGTAGTAGATCAATGAAATTTTCACCAACGTCTGAGGTGATGAATGCAAGCTTAAATATATAATTTGGTTGGGCCATTTAAGAAAAAAATTCAAAATCTTAAACCATATGCTACTGTTCTAGTGCCAAGTATGAAGTACCAGATCGCGTTATAGTAGATGTATGAAAATTAAATCATCGTCTGAGGTTATGATTGTTACCATATATATAAGATATGGTTCAATTTGGTTGAGCCGCTCGAAAAAAATATTTCAAAATTTTAAACCATATGTTACTGTTCTAGTGTCAAGTATGAAGTACCAGTTTGCGTTATAGTAGATGATTGAAAATTAAATCATCGTCTGAGGTTATGATTGCTAGCTTATATATAAGATTTGGTTCAATTTGTTTGAGCCGTTCGAAAAAAATATTTCAAAATTTTAAACCATATGTTACTGTTCTAGTGTCAAGTATGAAGTGCCACTTCGCGTTATAGTAGATGAATGAAAATTTTATTATCGTCTGAGGTTATGATTGCTAGCTTACATATAAGATATGGTTCAATTTCGTTTAGCCGTTTGAAAAAAATATTTCAAAATTTTTAACCATATGTTAACTGTTCTAGTGCCAAGTATTAAGTATCAGTTTGCGTTATAGAAGATAAATGAAAATTAAATCATCGTCTGAGTTTATGAATGCTAGCTTATATATAAAATTTGGTTCATTTTGGTTGAGCCGTTCGTAAAAAATTATTCTAAATTTTAATCCATGTTACTGTTTTAGTGTCAAGTATAAAGTACCACTTCGCGTTATAGTAGATATATGAAATTTTTTTTATCGTCTGAGGTTATGATTGCTAGCTTATTTATAAGATTTGGTTCAATTTGGTTGAGCCGTTCGAAAAAAATATTTCAAAATTTTAAACCATATGGTACTGTTCTAGTGCCAAGTATGAAGTACCAGTTTGCGTTATAGTAGATGAATGAAAATTAAATCATCGTCTGTGGTTATGATTGCTAGCTTATATGTAAAATTTGGTTCATTTTGGTTGAGCCGTTAGAAAAAAATTATTCAAAATTTTAATCCATATGTTACTGTTCTAGTGTGAAGTATAAAGTACCACTTCGCGTTATAGTAGATGAATGAAAATTAATTCATCGTCTGAGGTTATGAATGCTAGCTTATATATAAAATTTGGTTCAATTTTATTGAGACGTTCGAAATAAATATTTCAAAATTTTAATCCATGTTACTGTTCTAGTGTCAAGTATAAAGTACCACTTCGCGTTATAGTAGATATATGAAAATTTTTTCATCGTCTGAGGTTATGATTGCTAGCTCATATATAAGATTTGGTTCAATTTTATTGAACCGTTCGAAAAAAATATTTCAAAATTTTAAACCATATGTTACTGATCTAGTGCCAAGTATGAAGTACCAGTTTGCGTTATAGTAGATGAATGAAAATTAAATCATCGTCTGAGGTTATGAATGCTAGCTTATATATAAAATTTGGTTCAATTTTATTCAGCCGTTAGAAAAAAATATTTCAAAATTTTAAACCATATGTTACTGTTCTAGTGTCAAGTATGAAGTACCACTTCGCGTTATAGTAGATGAATGAAAATTTTATTATCGTCTGAGCTTATGATTGCTAGCTTATATATAAGATATGGTTCAATTTCGTTGAGCCGTTTGAAAAAAATATTTCAAAATTTTTAATCATATGTTAACTGTTCTATTGCCAAGTATGAAGTACCAGTTTGCGTTATAGTAGATGAATGAAAATTAAATCATCGTCTGAGGCTATGAATGCTAGCTTATATATAAAATTTGGTTCAATTTTATTTAGCCGTTCGAAAAAAATATTTCAAAATTTTAAACCATATGTTACTGTTCTAGTGCCAAGTATGAAGTGCCAGTTTGCGTTATAGTAGATGAATGAAAATTAAATCATCATCTGAGGTTATGAATGCTAGCTTATATATAAAATTTGGTTCATTTTGGTTGAGCCGTTCGTAAAAAATTTTTCAAAATTTTAATCCATGTTCCTGTTCTAGTGTCAAGTATAAAGTACCACTTCGCGTTATAGTAGATATATGAAAAATTTTTCATCGTCTGAGGTTATGATTGCTAGATTATATATAAGATTTGGTTCAATTTTATTGAGTCGTTCGAAAAAAATATTTCAAAATTTTAAACCATATGTTACTTACTGTTCTAGTGTCAAGTATGAAGTACCACTTCGCGTTATAGTAGATGAATGAAAATTTTATTATCGTCTGAGGTTATGATTGCTAGCTTACATATAAGATATGGTTCAATTTCGTTTAGCCGTTTGAAAAAAATATTTCAAAATTTTTAACCTTATGTTAACTGTTCTAGTGCCAAGTATTAAGTACCAGTTTGCGTTATAGAAGATAAATGAAAATTAAATCATCGTCTGAGGTTATGAATGCTAGCTTATATATAAAATTTGGTTCATTTTGGTTGAGCCGTTCGTAAAAAATTATTCTAAATTTTAATCCATGTTACTGTTTTAGTGTCAAGTATAAAGTACCACTTCGCGTTATAGTAGATATATGAAATTTTTTTTATCGTCTGAGGTTATGATTGCTAGCTTATTTATAAGATTTGGTTCAATTTGGTTGAGCCGTTCGAAAAAAATATTTCAAAATTTTAAACCATATGGTACTGTTCTAGTGCCAAGTATGAAGTACCAGTTTGCGTTATAGTAGATGAATGAAAATTAAATCATCGTCTGTGGTTATGAATGCTAGCTTATATGTAAAATTTGGTTCATTTTGGTTGAGCCGTTAGAAAAAAATTATTCAAAATTTTAATCCATATGTTACTGTTCTAGTGTGAAGTATAAAGTACCACTTCGCGTTATAGTAGATGAATGAAAATTAATTCATCGTCTGAGGTTATGAATGCTAGCTTATATATAAAATTTGGTTCAATTTTATTGAGACGTTCGAAATAAATATTTCAAAATTTTAATCCATGTTACTGTTCTAGTGTCAAGTATAAAGTACCACTTCGCGTTATAGTAGATATATGAAAATTTTTTCATCGTCTGAGGTTATGATTGCTAGCTCATATATAAGATTTGGTTCAATTTTATTGAACCGTTCGAAAAAAATATTTCAAAATTTTAAACCATATGTTACTGATCTAGTGCCAAGTATGAAGTACCAGTTTGCGTTATAGTAGATGAATGAAAATTAAATCATCGTCTGAGGTTATGAATGCTAGCTTATATATAAAATTTGGTTCAATTTTATTCAGCCGTTAGAAAAAAGTATTTCAAAATTTTAAACCATATGTTACTGTTCTAGTGTCAAGTATGAAGTACCACTTCGCGTTATAGTAGATGAATGAAAATTTTATTATCGTCTGAGGTTATGATTGCTAGCTTATATATAAGATATGGTTCAATTTCGTTGAGCCGCTTGAAAAAAAATTTTCAAAATTTTTAACCATATGTTAACTGTTCTAGTGCCTAGTATTAAGTACCAGTTTGCGTTATAGTAGATGAATGAAAATTAAATTATCGTCTGAGGTTATGAATGATAGCTTATATATAAAATTTGGTTCATTTTGGTTGAGCCGTTCGTAAGAAATTATTCTAAATTTTAATCCATGTTACTGTTCTAGTGTCAAGTATAAAGTACCACTTCGCGTTATAGTAGATGTATGAAAATTTTTTCATCGTCTGAGGTTATGATTGCTAGCTTATTTATAAGATTTGGTTCATTTTGGTTGAGCTGTTCGTAAAAAATTATTCTAAATTTTAATCCATGTTACTGTTCTAGTGTCAAGTATAAAGTACCACTTCGCGTTATAGTAGATATATGAAAATTTTTTCATCGTCTGAGGTTATGATTGCTAGCTTATATATAAAATTTGGTTCAATTTGGTTGAGCCGTTTGAAAAAAATAATTCAAATATTTTATTCATATGTTAGTGTTCTAGTGCCAAGTATGAAGTACCCTCTCAACCATATTGAACCAAATCCTACATATAAGCAATCAAACATGACCTCAGACGATGATTTAATTTTCATTCATCTACTATAACGCAAACTGGTACTTCATACTTGGCACTAGAACAGTAACATATGTTTTAAAATTTTGAAATATTTTTTTCGAACGACTCAATAAAATTGAACCAAATCTTATATATGAGCTAGCAATTACAACCTCAGAAGATGATAAAATTTTCATTCATCTACTATAACGCGAAGTGGCACTTCATAATTGACACTAGAACAGTAACAAATGGTTTAAATTTTTGGAATATTTTTTTCGAACGGCTCAACCAAATTGAACCAAATCTTATATATAAGCTAGCAATCATAACCTCAGACGATGATAAAATTTACATATATCTACTATAACGCAAACTGGTACTTCATACTTGGCACTATAACAGTAACATATGGTTTAAAATTTTGAATTTTTTTTAAACGGCTTAACCAAATTGAACCAAATTTTATATATGAGCTAGCATTCATAACCTCAGAAGATGATTTAATTTTCATTCATCTACTATAACGCAAACTGGTACTTAATACTTGGCACTAGAACAGTTAACATACGGTTAAAAATTTTGAAATATTTTTTTCAAACGGCTTAACGAAAATGAACCATATCTTATATATAAGCTAGCAATCATAACCTAAGACGATAAAAAAATTTTCATTCATCTACTATAACGTGAAGTGGTACTTCATACTTGACACTAGAACAGTAACATACGGTTTAGAATTTTGAAATATTTTTTTCGAACGGCTCAATAAAATTGAACCAAATCTTATATATAAGCTAGCAATCATAACCTCAGACGATAATAAAATTTTCATTCATCTACCGTAACGCGAAGTGGTACTTCATACTTGACACTAGAACAGTATCATATGGTTTAAAATTTTGAAATATTTTTTTCGAACGGCTCAACCAAATTGAACAAAATCTTGTATATGAGCTAGCAATCATAACCTCAGACGAAGATAAAATTTTCATATATCTACTATAACGCAAACTGGTACTTCATACTTGGCACTAGAACAGTAACACATGGTTTAAAATTTTGAATTTTTTTTAAACGGCTTAAACAAATTGAACCAAATTTTATATTTAAGCTTGCATTCATCTCCTCAGACGTTGGTAAAAATGTCATTAATCTACTACAACGCAAAGCGCTACTACATACTTTAAAATGACGACTGCATATTTAGCGTTTTCAGCTCGAGATCTCTTCAATAATGATGCATAGCATAAAATACTACTTTGCGTTATAGTAGAATAATGAAAATTTTACCAATGTCTGAGGTGACGAATGAAAGCTTAAATATAAGATTTGGTACAATTTGGTTAAGCCGTTTAAAAAAAAAATTCAAAATTTTAAACCAAATGTTACAGTTCTAGTGGGTTAAAATTTTGATTTTAATTTTCAAACTGCACAACCAAAATGAACCAAATATTAAATATAAGTTAGCATTTATCCTCTCAGACGATAGTAAAAATTTCATGCATCTACTATAACGCAAAGTGTTACTTCATACTTGGCACTAAAACAGTACCATATGGTTTAAAATTTTGAATTTTTTTTCTTAAACGGCCCAACCAAATTGACCCAAATCTTATATTTAAGCTTTCATTCGTCACCTCAGACATTGGTAAAATTTTCATTATTCTACTATAACGCAAAGTAGTATTTTATGCTAGACATCATTTTTGAAGAGATCTCGAGCTGAAAACGCTAAAAATGCAGTCGTCATTTTAAAGTATGTAGTAGCGCTTTGCGTTGTAGTAGATCAATGAAATTTTCACCAACGTCTGAGGTGATGAATGCAAGCTTAAATATATAATTTGGTTGGGCCATTTAAGAAAAAAATTCAAAATCTTAAACCATATGCTACTGTTCTAGTGCCAAGTATGAAGTACCAGATCGCGTTATAGTAGATGTATGAAAATTAAATCATCGTCTGAGGTTATGATTGTTACCATATATATAAGATATGGTTCAATTTGGTTGAGCCGCTCGAAAAAAATATTTCAAAATTTTAAACCATATGTTACTGTTCTAGTGTCAAGTATGAAGTACCAGTTTGCGTTATAGTAGATGATTGAAAATTAAATCATCGTCTGAGGTTATGATTGCTAGCTTATATATAAGATTTGGTTCAATTTGTTTGAGCCGTTCGAAAAAAATATTTCAAAATTTTAAACCATATGTTACTGTTCTAGTGTCAAGTATGAAGTGCCACTTCGCGTTATAGTAGATGAATGAAAATTTTATTATCGTCTGAGGTTATGATTGCTAGCTTACATATAAGATATGGTTCAATTTCGTTTAGCCGTTTGAAAAAAATATTTCAAAATTTTTAACCATATGTTAACTGTTCTAGTGCCAAGTATTAAGTATCAGTTTGCGTTATAGAAGATAAATGAAAATTAAATCATCGTCTGAGTTTATGAATGCTAGCTTATATATAAAATTTGGTTCATTTTGGTTGAGCCGTTCGTAAAAAATTATTCTAAATTTTAATCCATGTTACTGTTTTAGTGTCAAGTATAAAGTACCACTTCGCGTTATAGTAGATATATGAAATTTTTTTTATCGTCTGAGGTTATGATTGCTAGCTTATTTATAAGATTTGGTTCAATTTGGTTGAGCCGTTCGAAAAAAATATTTCAAAATTTTAAACCATATGGTACTGTTCTAGTGCCAAGTATGAAGTACCAGTTTGCGTTATAGTAGATGAATGAAAATTAAATCATCGTCTGTGGTTATGATTGCTAGCTTATATGTAAAATTTGGTTCATTTTGGTTGAGCCGTTAGAAAAAAATTATTCAAAATTTTAATCCATATGTTACTGTTCTAGTGTGAAGTATAAAGTACCACTTCGCGTTATAGTAGATGAATGAAAATTAATTCATCGTCTGAGGTTATGAATGCTAGCTTATATATAAAATTTGGTTCAATTTTATTGAGACGTTCGAAATAAATATTTCAAAATTTTAATCCATGTTACTGTTCTAGTGTCAAGTATAAAGTACCACTTCGCGTTATAGTAGATATATGAAAATTTTTTCATCGTCTGAGGTTATGATTGCTAGCTCATATATAAGATTTGGTTCAATTTTATTGAACCGTTCGAAAAAAATATTTCAAAATTTTAAACCATATGTTACTGATCTAGTGCCAAGTATGAAGTACCAGTTTGCGTTATAGTAGATGAATGAAAATTAAATCATCGTCTGAGGTTATGAATGCTAGCTTATATATAAAATTTGGTTCAATTTTATTCAGCCGTTAGAAAAAAATATTTCAAAATTTTAAACCATATGTTACTGTTCTAGTGTCAAGTATGAAGTACCACTTCGCGTTATAGTAGATGAATGAAAATTTTATTATCGTCTGAGCTTATGATTGCTAGCTTATATATAAGATATGGTTCAATTTCGTTGAGCCGTTTGAAAAAAATATTTCAAAATTTTTAATCATATGTTAACTGTTCTATTGCCAAGTATGAAGTACCAGTTTGCGTTATAGTAGATGAATGAAAATTAAATCATCGTCTGAGGCTATGAATGCTAGCTTATATATAAAATTTGGTTCAATTTTATTTAGCCGTTCGAAAAAAATATTTCAAAATTTTAAACCATATGTTACTGTTCTAGTGCCAAGTATGAAGTACCAGTTTGCGTTATAGTAGATGAATGAAAATTAAATCATCATCTGAGGTTATGAATGCTAGCTTATATATAAAATTTGGTTCATTTTGGTTGAGCCGTTCGTAAAAAATTATTCAAAATTTTAATCCATGTTCCTGTTCTAGTGTCTAGTATAAAGTACCACTTCGCGTTATAGTAGATATATGAAAAATTTTTCATCGTCTGAGGTTATGATTGCTAGATTATATATAAGATTTGGTTCAATTTTATTGAGTCGTTCGAAAAAAATATTTCAAAATTTTAAACCATATGTTACTTACTGTTCTAGTGTCAAGTATGAAGTACCACTTCGCGTTATAGTAGATGAATGAAAATTTTATTATCGTCTGAGGTTATGATTGCTAGCTTATATATAAGATATGGTTCAATTTCGTTGAGCCGCTTGAAAAAAAATTTTCAAAATTTTTAACCATATGTTAACTGTTCTAGTGCCAAGTATTAAGTACCAGTTTGCGTTATAGTAGATGAATGAAAATTAAATTATCGTCTGAGGTTATGAATGATAGCTTATATATAAAATTTGGTTCATTTTGGTTGAGCCGTTCGTAAGAAATTATTCTAAATTTTAATCCATGTTACTGTTCTAGTGTCAAGTATAAAGTACCACTTCGCGTTACAGTAGATGTATGAAAATTTTTTCATCGTCTGAGGTTATGATTGCTAGCTTATTTATAAGATTTGGTTCATTTTGGTTGAGCTGTTCGTAAAAAATTATTCTAAATTTTAATCCATGTTACTGTTCTAGTGTCAAGTATAAAGTACCACTTCGCGTTATAGTAGATATATGAAAATTTTTTCATCGTCTGAGGTTATGATTGCTAGCTTATATATAAAATTTGGTTCAATTTGGTTGAGCCGTTTGAAAAAAATAATTCAAATATTTTATTCATATGTTAGTGTTCTAGTGCCAAGTATGAAGTACCCTCTCAACCATATTGAACCAAATCCTACATATAAGCAATCAAACATGACCTCAGACGATGATTTAATTTTCATTCATCTACTATAACGCAAACTGGTACTTCATACTTGGCACTAGAACAGTAACATATGTTTTAAAATTTTGAAATATTTTTTTCGAACGACTCAATAAAATTGAACCAAATCTTATATATGAGCTAGCAATTACAACCTCAGAAGATGATAAAATTTTCATTCATCTACTATAACGCGAAGTGGCACTTCATAATTGACACTAGAACAGTAACAAATGGTTTAAATTTTTGGAATATTTTTTTCGAACGGCTCAACCAAATTGAACCAAATCTTATATATAAGCTAGCAATCATAACCTCAGACGATGATAAAATTTACATATATCTACTATAACGCAAACTGGTACTTCATACTTGGCACTATAACAGTAACATATGGTTTAAAATTTTGAATTTTTTTTAAACGGCTTAACCAAATTGAACCAAATTTTATATATGAGCTAGCATTCATAACCTCAGAAGATGATTTAATTTTCATTCATCTACTATAACGCAAACTGGTACTTAATACTTGGCACTAGAACAGTTAACATACGGTTAAAAATTTTGAAATATTTTTTTCAAACGGCTTATCGAAAATGAACCATATCTTATATATAAGCTAGCAATCATAACCTAAGACGATAAAAAAATTTTCATTCATCTACTATAACGTGAAGTGGTACTTCATACTTGACACTAGAACAGTAACATACGGTTTAGAATTTTGAAATATTTTTTGCGAACGGCTCAATAAAATTGAACCAAATCTTATATATAAGCTAGCAATCATAACCTCAGACGATGAAGAAATTTTCATTCATCTACTATAACGCAAACTGGTACTTCTTACTAGGCACTAGAACAGTAACATATGGTTTAAAATTTTGAAATATTTTTTTCGAACGGCTCAATAAAATTGAACCAAATCTTATATATAAGCTAGCAATCATAACCTCAGACGATAATAAAATTTTCATTCATCTACCGTAACGCGAAGTGGTACTTCATACTTGACACTAGAACAGTATCATATGGTTTAAAATTTTGAAATATTTTTTTCGAACGGCTCAACCAAATTGAACAAAATCTTGTATATGAGCTAGCAATCATAACCTCAGACGAAGATAAAATTTTCATATATCTACTATAACGCAAACTGGTACTTCATACTTGGCACTAGAACAGTAACACATGGTTTAAAATTTTGAATTTTTTTTAAACGGCTTAAACAAATTGAACCAAATTTTATATTTAAGCTTGCATTCATCTCCTCAGACGTTGGTAAAAATGTCATTAATCTACTACAACGCAAAGCGCTACTACATACTTTAAAATGACGACTGCATATTTAGCGTTTTCAGCTCGAGATCTCTTCAATAATGATGCATAGCATAAAATACTACTTTGCGTTATAGTAGAATAATGAAAATTTTACCAATGTCTGAGGTGACGAATGAAAGCTTAAATATAAGATTTGGTACAATTTGGTTAAGCCGTTTAAAAAAAAAATTCAAAATTTTAAACCAAATGTTACAGTTCTAGTGGGTTAAAATTTTGATTTTAATTTTCAAACTGCACAACCAAAATGAACCAAATATTAAATATAAGTAATAATTTATCCTCTCAGACGATAGTAAAAATTTCATGCATCTACTATAACGCAAAGTGTTACTTCATACTTGGCACTAAAACAGTACCATATGGTTTAAAATTTTGAATTTTTTTTCTTAAACGGCCCAACCAAATTGACCCAAATCTTATATTTAAGTTTTCATTCGTCACCTCAGACATTGGTAAAATTTTCATTATTCTACTATAACGCAAAGTAGTATTTTATGCTAGACATCATTTTTGAAGAGATCTCGAGCTGAAAACGCTAAAAATGCAGTCGTCATTTTAAAGTATGTAGTAGCGCTTTGCGTTGTAGTAGATCAATGAAATTTACAGCAACGTCTGAGGTGATGAATGCAAGCTTAAATATATAATTTGGTTGGGCCATTTAAAAAAAAAAAATTCAAAATCTTAAACCATATGCTACTGTTCTAGTGCCAAGTATGAAGTACCAGATCGCGTTATAGTAGATGTATGAAAATTAAATCATCGTCTGAGGTTATGATTGTTACCTTATATATAAGATATGGTTCAATTTGGTTGAGCCGCTCGAAAAAAATATTTCAAAATTTTAAACCATATGTTACTGTTCTAGTGTCAAGTATGAAGTACCAGTTTGCGTTATAGTAGATGATTGAAAATTAAATCATCGTCTGAGGTTATGATTGCTAGCTTATATATAAGATTTGGTTCAATTTGGTTGAGCCGTTCGAAAAAAATATTTCAAAATTTTAAACCATATGTTACTGTTCTAGTGTCAAGTATGAAGTGCCACTTCGCGTTATAGTAGATGAATGAAAATTTTATTATCGTCTGAGGTTATGATTGCTAGCTTACATATAAGATATGGTTCAATTTCGTTTAGCCGTTTGAAAAAAATATTTCAAAATTTTTAACCATATGTTAACTGTTCTAGTGCCAAGTATTAAGTATCAGTTTGCGTTATAGAAGATAAATGAAAATTAAATCATCGTCTGAGTTTATGAATGCTAGCTTATATATAAAATTTGGTTCATTTTGGTTGAGCCGTTCGTAAAAAATTATTCTAAATTTTAATCCATGTTACTGTTTTAGTGTCAAGTATAAAGTACCACTTCGCGTTATAGTAGATATATGAAATTTTTTTTATCGTCTGAGGTTATGATTGCTAGCTTATTTATAAGATTTGGTTCAATTTGGTTGAGCCGTTCGAAAAAAATATTTCAAAATTTTAAACCATATGGTACTGTTCTAGTGCCAAGTATGAAGTACCAGTTTGCGTTATAGTAGATGAATGAAAATTAAATCATCGTCTGTGGTTATGAATGCTAGCTTATATGTAAAATTTGGTTCATTTTGGTTGAGCCGTTAGAAAAAAATTATTCAAAATTTTAATCCATATGTTACTGTTCTAGTGTGAAGTATAAAGTACCACTTCGCGTTATAGTAGATGAATGAAAATTAATTCATCGTCTGAGGTTATGAATGCTAGCTTATATATAAAATTTGGTTCAATTTTATTGAGACGTTCGAAATAAATATTTCAAAATTTTAATCCATGTTACTGTTCTAGTGTCAAGTATAAAGTACCACTTCGCGTTATAGTAGATATATGAAAATTTTTTCATCGTCTGAGGTTATGATTGCTAGCTCATATATAAGATTTGGTTCAATTTTATTGAACCGTTCGAAAAAAATATTTCAAAATTTTAAACCATATGTTACTGATCTAGTGCCAAGTATGAAGTACCAGTTTGCGTTATAGTAGATGAATGAAAATTAAATCATCGTCTGAGCTTATGAATGCTAGCTTATATATAAAATTTGGTTCAATTTTATTCAGCCGTTAGAAAAAAATATTTCAAAATTTTAAACCATATGTTACTGTTCTAGTGTCAAGTATGAAGTACCACTTCGCGTTATAGTAGATGAATGAAAATTTTATTATCGTCTGAGCTTATGATTGCTAGCTTATATATAAGATATGGTTCAATTTCGTTGAGCCGTTTGAAAAAAATATTTCAAAATTTTTAATCATATGTTAACTGTTCTATTGCCAAGTATGAAGTACCAGTTTGCGTTATAGTAGATGAATGAAAATTAAATCATCGTCTGAGGCTATGAATGCTAGCTTATATATAAAATTTGGTTCAATTTTATTTAGCCGTTCGAAAAAAATATTTCAAAATTTTAAACCATATGTTACTGTTCTAGTGCCAAGTATGAAGTACCAGTTTGCGTTATAGTAGATGAATGAAAATTAAATCATCATCTGAAGTTATGAATGCTAGCTTATATATAAAATTTGGTTCATTTTGGTTGAGCCGTTCGTAAAAAATTATTCAAAATTTTAATCCATGTTCCTGTTCTAGTGTCAAGTATAAAGTACCACTTCGCGTTATAGTAGATATATGAAAAATTTTTCATCGTCTGAGGTTATGATTGCTACATTATATATAAGATTTGGTTCAATTTTATTGAGTCGTTCGAAAAAAATATTTCAAAATTTTAAACCATATGTTACTTACTGTTCTAGTGTCAAGTATGAAGTACCACTTCGCGTTATAGTAGATGAATGAAAATTTTATTATCGTCTGAGGTTATGATTGCTAGCTTATATATAAGATATGGTTCAATTTCGTTGAGCCGCTTGAAAAAAAATTTTCAAAATTTTTAACCATATGTTAACTGTTCTAGTGCCAAGTATTAAGTACCAGTTTGCGTTATAGTAGATGAATGAAAATTAAATTATCGTCTGAGGTTATGAATGATAGCTTATATATAAAATTTGGTTCATTTTGGTTGAGCCGTTCGTAAGAAATTATTCTAAATTTTAATCCATGTTACTGTTCTAGTGTCAAGTATAAAGTACCACTTCGCGTTATAGTAGATGTATGAAAATTTTTTCATCGTCTGAGGTTATGATTGCTAGCTTATTTATAAGATTTGGTTCATTTTGGTTGAGCTGTTCTTAAAAAATTATTCTAAATTTTAATCCATGTTACTGTTCTAGTGTCAAGTATAAAGTACCACTTCGCGTTATAGTAGATATATGAAAATTTTTTCATCGTCTGAGGTTATGATTGCTAGCTTATATATAAAATTTGGTTCAATTTGGTTGAGCCGTTTGAAAAAAATAATTCAAATATTTTATTCATATGTTAGTGTTCTAGTGCCAAGTATGAAGTACCCTCTCAACCATATTGAACCAAATCCTACATATAAGCAATCAAACATGACCTCAGACGATGATTTAATTTTCATTCATCTACTATAACGCAAACTGGTACTTCATACTTGGCACTAGAACAGTAACATATGTTTTAAAATTTTGAAATATTTTTTTCGAACGACTCAATAAAATTGAACCAAATCTTATATATGAGCTAGCAATTACAACCTCAGAAGATGATAAAATTTTCATTCATCTACTATAACGCGAAGTGGCACTTCATAATTGACACTAGAACAGTAACAAATGGTTTAAATTTTTGGAATATTTTTTTCGAACGGCTCAACCAAATTGAACCAAATCTTATATATAAGCTAGCAATCATAACCTCAGACGATGATAAAATTTACATATATCTACTATAACGCAAACTGGTACTTCATACTTGGCACTATAACAGTAACATATGGTTTAAAATTTTGAATTTTTTTTAAACGGCTTAACCAAATTGAACCAAATTTTATATATGAGCTAGCATTCATAACCTCAGAAGATGATTTAATTTTCATTCATCTACTATAACGCAAACTGGTACTTAATACTTGGCACTAGAACAGTTAACATACGGTTAAAAATTTTGAAATATTTTTTTCAAACGGCTTATCGAAAATGAACCATATCTTATATATAAGCTAGCAATCATAACCTAAGACGATAAAAAAATTTTCATTCATCTACTATAACGTGAAGTGGTACTTCATACTTGACACTAGAACAGTAACATACGGTTTAGAATTTTGAAATATTTTTTGCGAACGGCTCAATAAAATTGAACCAAATCTTATATATAAGCTAGCAATCATAACCTCAGACGATGAAGAAATTTTCATTCATCTACTATAACGCAAACTGGTACTTCTTACTAGGCACTAGAACAGTAACATATGGTTTAAAATTTTGAAATATTTTTTTCGAACGGCTCAATAAAATTGAACCAAATCTTATATATAAGCTAGCAATCATAACCTCAGACGATAATAAAATTTTCATTCATCTACCGTAACGCGAAGTGGTACTTCATACTTGACACTAGAACAGTATCATATGGTTTAAAATTTTGAAATATTTTTTTCGAACGGCTCAACCAAATTGAACAAAATCTTGTATATGAGCTAGCAATCATAACCTCAGACGAAGATAAAATTTTCATATATCTACTATAACGCAAACTGGTACTTCATACTTGGCACTAGAACAGTAACACATGGTTTAAAATTTTGAATTTTTTTTAAACGGCTTAAACAAATTGAACCAAATTTTATATTTAAGCTTGCATTCATCTCCTCAGACGTTGGTAAAAATGTCATTAATCTACTACAACGCAAAGCGCTACTACATACTTTAAAATGACGACTGCATATTTAGCGTTTTCAGCTCGAGATCTCTTCAATAATGATGCATAGCATAAAATACTACTTTGCGTTATAGTTGAATAATGAAAATTTTACCAATGTCTGAGGTGACGAATGAAAGCTTAAATATAAGATTTGGTACAATTTGGTTAAGCCGTTTAAAAAAAAAATTCAAAATTTTAAACCAAATGTTACAGTTCTAGTGGGTTAAAATTTTGATTTTAATTTTCAAACTGCACAACCAAAATGAACCAAATATTAAATATAAGTAATAATTTATCCTCTCAGACGATAGTAAAAATTTCATGCATCTACTATAACGCAAAGTGTTACTTCATACTTGGCACTAAAACAGTACCATATGGTTTAAAATTTTGAATTTTTTTTCTTAAACGGCCCAACCAAATTGACCCTAATCTTATATTTAAGTTTTCATTCG
This sequence comes from Pediacus dermestoides, assembly GCA_963942485.1. NCBI lineage: Eukaryota > Metazoa > Arthropoda > Insecta > Coleoptera > Cucujidae > Pediacus > Pediacus dermestoides. Next base: position 11,138,094 of record OZ012630.1, on the reverse strand, counting down.
TCACCTCAGACATTGGTAAAATTTTCATTATTCTACTATAACGCAAAGTAGTATTTTATGCTAGACATCATTTTTGAAGAGATCTCGAGCTGAAAACGCTAAAAATGCAGTCGTCATTTTAAAGTATGTAGTAGCGCTTTGCGTTGTAGTAGATCAATGAAATTTACAGCAACGTCTGAGGTGATGAATGCAAGCTTAAATATATAATTTGGTTGGGCCATTTAAAAAAAAAAAATTCAAAATCTTAAACCATATGCTACTGTTCTAGTGCCAAGTATGAAGTACCAGATCGCGTTATAGTAGATGTATGAAAATTAAATCATCGTCTGAGGTTATGATTGTTACCTTATATATAAGATATGGTTCAATTTGGTTGAGCCGCTCGAAAAAAATATTTCAAAATTTTAAACCATATGTTACTGTTCTAGTGTCAAGTATGAAGTACCAGTTTGCGTTATAGTAGATGATTGAAAATTAAATCATCGTCTGAGGTTATGATTGCTAGCTTATATATAAGATTTGGTTCAATTTGGTTGAGCCGTTCGAAAAAAATATTTCAAAATTTTAAACCATATGTTACTGTTCTAGTGTCAAGTATGAAGTGCCACTTCGCGTTATAGTAGATGAATGAAAATTTTATTATCGTCTGAGGTTATGATTGCTAGCTTACATATAAGATATGGTTCAATTTCGTTTAGCCGTTTGAAAAAAATATTTCAAAATTTTTAACCATATGTTAACTGTTCTAGTGCCAAGTATTAAGTATCAGTTTGCGTTATAGAAGATAAATGAAAATTAAATCATCGTCTGAGTTTATGAATGCTAGCTTATATATAAAATTTGGTTCATTTTGGTTGAGCCGTTCGTAAAAAATTATTCTAAATTTTAATCCATGTTACTGTTTTAGTGTCAAGTATAAAGTACCACTTCGCGTTATAGTAGATATATGAAATTTTTTTTATCGTCTGAGGTTATGATTGCTAGCTTATTTATAAGATTTGGTTCAATTTGGTTGAGCCGTTCGAAAAAAATATTTCAAAATTTTAAACCATATGGTACTGTTCTAGTGCCAAGTATGAAGTACCAGTTTGCGTTATAGTAGATGAATGAAAATTAAATCATCGTCTGTGGTTATGAATGCTAGCTTATATGTAAAATTTGGTTCATTTTGGTTGAGCCGTTAGAAAAAAATTATTCAAAATTTTAATCCATATGTTACTGTTCTAGTGTGAAGTATAAAGTACCACTTCGCGTTATAGTAGATGAATGAAAATTAATTCATCGTCTGAGGTTATGAATGCTAGCTTATATATAAAATTTGGTTCAATTTTATTGAGACGTTCGAAATAAATATTTCAAAATTTTAATCCATGTTACTGTTCTAGTGTCAAGTATAAAGTACCACTTCGCGTTATAGTAGATATATGAAAATTTTTTCATCGTCTGAGGTTATGATTGCTAGCTCATATATAAGATTTGGTTCAATTTTATTGAACCGTTCGAAAAAATATTTCAAAATTTTAAACCATATGTTACTGATCTAGTGCCAAGTATGAAGTACCAGTTTGCGTTATAGTAGATGAATGAAAATTAAATCATCGTCTGAGCTTATGAATGCTAGCTTATATATAAAATTTGGTTCAATTTTATTCAGCCGTTAGAAAAAAATATTTCAAAATTTTAAACCATATGTTACTGTTCTAGTGTCAAGTATGAAGTACCACTTCGCGTTATAGTAGATGAATGAAAATTTTATTATCGTCTGAGCTTATGATTGCTAGCTTATATATAAGATATGGTTCAATTTCGTTGAGCCGTTTGAAAAAAATATTTCAAAATTTTTAATCATATGTTAACTGTTCTATTGCCAAGTATGAAGTACCAGTTTGCGTTATAGTAGATGAATGAAAATTAAATCATCGTCTGAGGCTATGAATGCTAGCTTATATATAAAATTTGGTTCAATTTTATTTAGCCGTTCGAAAAAAATATTTCAAAATTTTAAACCATATGTTACTGTTCTAGTGCCAAGTATGAAGTACCAGTTTGCGTTATAGTAGATGAATGAAAATTAAATCATCATCTGAGGTTATGAATGCTAGCTTATATATAAAATTTGGTTCATTTTGGTTGAGCCGTTCGTAAAAAATTATTCAAAATTTTAATCCATGTTCCTGTTCTAGTGTCAAGTATAAAGTACCACTTCGCGTTATAGTAGATATATGAAAAATTTTTCATCGTCTGAGGTTATGATTGCTACATTATATATAAGATTTGGTTCAATTTTATTGAGTCGTTCGAAAAAAATATTTCAAAATTTTAAACCATATGTTACTTACTGTTCTAGTGTCAAGTATGAAGTACCACTTCGCGTTATAGTAGATGAATGAAAATTTTATTATCGTCTGAGGTTATGATTGCTAGCTTATATATAAGATATGGTTCAATTTCGTTGAGCCGCTTGAAAAAAAATTTTCAAAATTTTTAACCATATGTTAACTGTTCTAGTGCCAAGTATTAAGTACCAGTTTGCGTTATAGTAGATGAATGAAAATTAAATTATCGTCTGAGGTTATGAATGATAGCTTATATATAAAATTTGGTTCATTTTGGTTGAGCCGTTCGTAAGAAATTATTCTAAATTTTAATCCATGTTACTGTTCTAGTGTCAAGTATAAAGTACCACTTCGCGTTATAGTAGATGTATGAAAATTTTTTCATCGTCTGAGGTTATGATTGCTAGCTTATTTATAAGATTTGGTTCATTTTGGTTGAGCTGTTCGTAAAAAATTATTCTAAATTTTAATCCATGTTACTGTTCTAGTGTCAAGTATAAAGTACCACTTCGCGTTATAGTAGATATATGAAAATTTTTTCATCGTCTGAGGTTATGATTGCTAGCTTATATATAAAATTTGGTTCAATTTGGTTGAGCCGTTTGAAAAAAATAATTCAAATATTTTATTCATATGTTAGTGTTCTAGTGCCAAGTATGAAGTACCCTCTCAACCATATTGAACCAAATCCTACATATAAGCAATCAAACATGACCTCAGACGATGATTTAATTTTCATTCATCTACTATAACGCAAACTGGTACTTCATACTTGGCACTAGAACAGTAACATATGTTTTAAAATTTTGAAATATTTTTTTCGAACGACTCAATAAAATTGAACCAAATCTTATATATGAGCTAGCAATTACAACCTCAGAAGATGATAAAATTTTCATTCATCTACTATAACGCGAAGTGGCACTTCATAATTGACACTAGAACAGTAACAAATGGTTTATATTTTTGGAATATTTTTTTCGAACGGCTCAACCAAATTGAACCAAATCTTATATATAAGCTAGCAATCATAACCTCAGACGATGATAAAATTTACATATATCTACTATAACGCAAACTGGTACTTCATACTTGGCACTATAACAGTAACATATGGTTTAAAATTTTGAATTTTTTTTAAACGGCTTAACCAAATTGAACCAAATTTTATATATGAGCTAGCATTCATAACCTCAGAAGATGATTTAATTTTCATTCATCTACTATAACGCAAACTGGTACTTAATACTTGGCACTAGAACAGTTAACATACGGTTAAAAATTTTGAAATATTTTTTTCAAACGGCTTAACGAAAATGAACCATATCTTATATATAAGCTAGCAATCATAACCTAAGACGATAAAAAAATTTTCATTCATCTACTATAACGTGAAGTGGTACTTCATACTTGACACTAGAACAGTAACATACGGTTTAGAATTTTGAAATATTTTTTGCGAACGGCTCAATAAAATTGAACCAAATCTTATATATAAGCTAGCAATCATAACCTCAGACGATGAAGAAATTTTCATTCATCTACTATAACGCAAACTGGTACTTCTTACTAGGCACTAGAACAGTAACATATGGTTTAAAATTTTGAAATATTTTTTTCGAACGGCTCAATAAAATTGAACCAAATCTTATATATAAGCTAGCAATCATAACCTCAGACGATAATAAAATTTTCATTCATCTACCGTAACGCGAAGTGGTACTTCATACTTGACACTAGAACAGTATCATATGGTTTAAAATTTTGAAATATTTTTTTCGAACGGCTCAACCAAATTGAACAAAATCTTGTATATGAGCTAGCAATCATAACCTCAGACGAAGATAAAATTTTCATATATCTACTATAACGCAAACTGGTACTTCATACTTGGCACTAGAACAGTAACACATGGTTTAAAATTTTGAATTTTTTTTAAACGGCTTAAACAAATTGAACCAAATTTTATATTTAAGCTTGCATTCATCTCCTCAGACGTTGGTAAAAATGTCATTAATCTACTACAACGCAAAGCGCTACTACATACTTTAAAATGACGACTGCATATTTAGCGTTTTCAGCTCGAGATCTCTTCAATAATGATGCATAGCATAAAATACTACTTTGCGTTATAGTAGAATAATGAAAATTTTACCAATGTCTGAGGTGACGAATGAAAGCTTAAATATAAGATTTGGTACAATTTGGTTAAGCCGTTTAAAAAAAAAATTCAAAATTTTAAACCAAATGTTACAGTTCTAGTGGGTTAAAATTTTGATTTTAATTTTCAAACTGCACAACCAAAATGAACCAAATATTAAATATAAGTAATAATTTATCCTCTCAGACGATAGTAAAAATTTCATGCATCTACTATAACGCAAAGTGTTACTTCATACTTGGCACTAAAACAGTACCATATGGTTTAAAATTTTGAATTTTTTTTCTTAAACGGCCCAACCAAATTGACCCAAATCTTATATTTAAGTTTTCATTCGTCACCTCAGACATTGGTAAAATTTTCATTATTCTACTATAACGCAAAGTAGTATTTTATGCTAGACATCATTTTTGAAGAGATCTCGAGCTGAAAACGCTAAAAATGCAGTCGTCATTTTAAAGTATGTAGTAGCGCTTTGCGTTGTAGTAGATCAATGAAATTTACAGCAACGTCTGAGGTGATGAATGCAAGCTTAAATATATAATTTGGTTGGGCCATTTAAAAAAAAAAAATTCAAAATCTTAAACCATATGCTACTGTTCTAGTGCCAAGTATGAAGTACCAGATCGCGTTATAGTAGATGTATGAAAATTAAATCATCGTCTGAGGTTATGATTGTTACCTTATATATAAGATATGGTTCAATTTGGTTGAGCCGCTCGAAAAAAATATTTCAAAATTTTAAACCATATGTTACTGTTCTAGTGTCAAGTATGAAGTACCAGTTTGCGTTATAGTAGATGATTGAAAATTAAATCATCGTCTGAGGTTATGATTGCTAGCTTATATATAAGATTTGGTTCAATTTGGTTGAGCCGTTCGAAAAAAATATTTCAAAATTTTAAACCATATGTTACTGTTCTAGTGTCAAGTATGAAGTGCCACTTCGCGTTATAGTAGATGAATGAAAATTTTATTATCGTCTGAGGTTATGATTGCTAGCTTACATATAAGATATGGTTCAATTTCGTTTAGCCGTTTGAAAAAAATATTTCAAAATTTTTAACCATATGTTAACTGTTCTAGTGCCAAGTATTAAGTATCAGTTTGCGTTATAGAAGATAAATGAAAATTAAATCATCGTCTGAGTTTATGAATGCTAGCTTATATATAAAATTTGGTTCATTTTGGTTGAGCCGTTCGTAAAAAATTATTCTAAATTTTAATCCATGTTACTGTTTTAGTGTCAAGTATAAAGTACCACTTCGCGTTATAGTAGATATATGAAATTTTTTTTATCGTCTGAGGTTATGATTGCTAGCTTATTTATAAGATTTGGTTCAATTTGGTTGAGCCGTTCGAAAAAAATATTTCAAAATTTTAAACCATATGGTACTGTTCTAGTGCCAAGTATGTAGTACCAGTTTGCGTTATAGTAGATGAATGAAAATTAAATCATCGTCTGTGGTTATGAATGCTAGCTTATATGTAAAATTTGGTTCATTTTGGTTGAGCCGTTAGAAAAAAATTATTCAAAATTTTAATCCATATGTTACTGTTCTAGTGTGAAGTATAAAGTACCACTTCGCGTTATAGTAGATGAATGAAAATTAATTCATCGTCTGAGGTTATGAATGCTAGCTTATATATAAAATTTGGTTCAATTTTATTGAGACGTTCGAAATAAATATTTCAAAATTTTAATCCATGTTACTGTTCTAGTGTCAAGTATAAAGTACCACTTCGCGTTATAGTAGATATATGAAAATTTTTTCATCGTCTGAGGTTATGATTGCTAGCTCATATATAAGATTTGGTTCAATTTTATTGAACCGTTCGAAAAAAATATTTCAAAATTTTAAACCATATGTTACTGATCTAGTGCCAAGTATGAAGTACCAGTTTGCGTTATAGTAGATGAATGAAAATTAAATCATCGTCTGAGGTTATGAATGCTAGCTTATATATAAAATTTGGTTCAATTTTATTCAGCCGTTAGAAAAAAATATTTCAAAATTTTAAACCATATGTTACTGTTCTAGTGTCAAGTATGAAGTACCACTTCGCGTTATAGTAGATGAATGAAAATTTTATTATCGTCTGAGCTTATGATTGCTAGCTTATATATAAGATATGGTTCAATTTCGTTGAGCCGTTTGAAAAAAATATTTCAAAATTTTTAATCATATGTTAACTGTTCTATTGCCAAGTATGAAGTACCAGTTTGCGTTATAGTAGATGAATGAAAATTAAATCATCGTCTGAGGCTATGAATGCTAGCTTATATATAAAATTTGGTTCAATTTTATTTAGCCGTTCGAAAAAAATATTTCAAAATTTTAAACCATATGTTACTGTTCTAGTGCCAAGTATGAAGTACCAGTTTGCGTTATAGTAGATGAATGAAAATTAAATCATCATCTGAGGTTATGAATGCTAGCTTATATATAAAATTTGGTTCATTTTGGTTGAGCCGTTCGTAAAAAATTATTCAAAATTTTAATCCATGTTCCTGTTCTAGTGTCAAGTATAAAGTACCACTTCGCGTTATAGTAGATATATGAAAAATTTTTCATCGTCTGAGGTTATGATTGCTACATTATATATAAGATTTGGTTCAATTTTATTGAGTCGTTCGAAAAAAATATTTCAAAATTTTAAACCATATGTTACTTACTGTTCTAGTGTCAAGTATGAAGTACCACTTCGCGTTATAGTAGATGAATGAAAATTTTATTATCGTCTGAGGTTATGATTGCTAGCTTATATATAAGATATGGTTCAATTTCGTTGAGCCGCTTGAAAAAAAATTTTCAAAATTTTTAACCATATGTTAACTGTTCTAGTGCCAAGTATTAAGTACCAGTTTGCGTTATAGTAGATGAATGAAAATTAAATTATCGTCTGAGGTTATGAATGATAGCTTATATATAAAATTTGGTTCATTTTGGTTGAGCCGTTAGTAAGAAATTATTCTAAATTTTAATCCATGTTACTGTTCTAGTGTCAAGTATAAAGTACCACTTCGCGTTATAGTAGATGTATGAAAATTTTGTCATCGTCTGAGGTTATGATTGCTAGCTTATTTATAAGATTTGGTTCATTTTGGTTGAGCTGTTCGTAAAAAATTATTCTAAATTTTAATCCATGTTACTGTTCTAGTGTCAAGTATAAAGTACCACTTCGCGTTATAGTAGATATATGAAAATTTTTTCATCGTCTGAGGTTATGATTGCTAGCTTATATATAAAATTTGGTTCAATTTGGTTGAGCCGTTTGAAAAAAATAATTCAAATATTTTATTCATATGTTAGTGTTCTAGTGCCAAGTATGAAGTACCCTCTCAACCATATTGAACCAAATCCTACATATAAGCAATCAAACATGACCTCAGACGATGATTTAATTTTCATTCATCTACTATAACGCAAACTGGAACTTCATACTTGGCACTAGAACAGTAACATATGTTTTAAAATTTTGAAATATTTTTTTCGAACGACTCAATAAAATTGAACCAAATCTTATATATGAGCTAGCAATTACAACCTCAGAAGATGACAAAATTTTCATTCATCTACTATAAGGCGAAGTGGCACTTCATAATTGACACTAGAACAGTAACAAATGGTTTAAATTTTTGGAATATTTTTTTCGAACGGCTCAACCAAATTGAACCAAATCTTATATATAAGCTAGCAATCATAACCTCAGACGATGATAAAATTTACATATATCTACTATAACGCAAACTGGTACTTCATACTTGGCACTATAACAGTAACATATGGTTTAAAATTTTGAATTTTTTTTAAACGGCTTAACCAAATTGAACCAAATTTTATATATGAGCTAGCATTCATAACCTCAGAAGATGATTTAATTTTCATTCATCTACTATAACGCAAACTGGTACTTAATACTTGGCACTAGAACAGTTAACATACGGTTAAAAATTTTGAAATATTTTTTTCAAACGGCTTAACGAAAATGAACCATATCTTATATATAAGCTAGCAATCATAACCTAAGACGATAAAAAAATTTTCATTCATCTACTATAACGTGAAGTGGTACTTCATACTTGACACTAGAACAGTAACATACGGTTTAGAATTTTGAAATATTTTTTTCGAACGGCTCAATAAAATTGAACCAAATCTTATATATAAGCTAGCAATCATAACCTCAGACGATGAAGAAATTTTCATTCATCTACTATAACGCAAACTGGTACTTCTTACTAGGCACTAGAACAGTAACATATGGTTTAAAATTTTGAAATATTTTTTTCGAACGGCTCAATAAAATTGAACCAAATCTTATATATAAGCTAGCAATCATAACCTCAGACGATAATAAAATTTTCATTCATCTACCGTAACGCGAAGTGGTACTTCATACTTGACACTAGAACAGTATCATATGGTTTAAAATTTTGAAATATTTTTTTCGAACGGCTCAACCAAATTGAACAAAATCTTGTATATGAGCTAGCAATCATAACCTCAGACGAAGATAAAATTTTCATATATCTACTATAACGCAAACTGGTACTTCATACTTGGCACTAGAACAGTAACACATGGTTTAAAATTTTGAATTTTTTTTAAACGGCTTAAACAAATTGAACCAAATTTTATATTTAAGCTTGCATTCATCTCCTCAGACGTTGGTAAAAATGTCATTAATCTACTACAACGCAAAGCGCTACTACATACTTTAAAATGACGACTGCATATTTAGCGTTTTCAGCTCGAGATCTCTTCAATAATGATGCATAGCATAAAATACTACTTTGCGTTATAGTAGAATAATGAAAATTTTACCAATGTCTGAGGTGACGAATGAAAGCTTAAATATAAGATTTGGTACAATTTGGTTAAGCCGTTTAAAAAAAAAATTCAAAATTTTAAACCAAATGTTACAGTTCTAGTGGGTTAAAATTTTGATTTTAATTTTCAAACTGCACAACCAAAATGAACCAAATATTAAATATAAGTTATAATTTATCCTCTCAGACGATAGTAAAAATTTCATGCATCTACTATAACGCAAAGTGTTACTTCATACTTGGCACTAAAACAGTACCATATGGTTTAAAATTTTGAATTTTTTTTCTTAAACGGCCCAACCAAATTGACCCATATCTTATATTTAAGCTTTCATTCGTCACCTCAGACATTGGTAAAATTTTCATTATTCTACTATAACGCAAAGTAGTATTTTATGCTAGACATCATTTTTGAAGAGATCTCGAGCTGAAAACGCTAAAAATGCAGTCGTCATTTTAAAGTATGTAGTAGCGCTTTGCGTTGTAGTAGATCAATGAAATTTTCACCAACGTCTGAGGTGATGAATGCAAGCTTAAATATATAATTTGGTTGGGCCATTTAAAAAAAAAATTCAAAATCTTAAACCATATGCTACTGTTCTAGTGCCAAGTATGAAGTACCAGATCGCGTTATAGTAGATGTATGAAAATTAAATCATCGTCTGAGGTTATGATTGTTACCTTATATATAAGATATGGTTCAATTTGGTTGAGCCGCTCGAAAAAAATATTTCAAAATTTTAAACCATATGTTACTGTTCTAGTGTCAAGTATGAAGTACCAGTTTGCGTTATAGTAGATGAATGAAAATTAAATCATCGTCTGAGGTTATGATTACTAGCTTATATATAAGATTTGGTTCAATTTGGTTGAGCCGTTCGAAAAAAATATTTCAAAATTTTAAACCATATGTTACTGTTCTAGTGTCAAGTATGAAGTACCACTTCGCGTTATAGTAGATGAATGAAAATTTTATTATCGTCTGAGGTTATGATTGCTAGCTTACATATAAGATATGGTTCAATTTCGTTTAGCCGTTTGAAAAAAATATTTCAAAATTTTTAACCTTATGTTAACTGTTCTAGTGCCAAGTATTAAGTACCAGTTTGCGTTATAGAAGATAAATGAAAATTAAATCATCGTCTGAGGTTATGAATGCTAGCTTATATATAAAATTTGGTTCATTTTGGTTGAGCCGTTCGTAAAAAATTATTCAAAATTTTAATCCATGTTCCTGTTCTAGTGTCAAGTATAAAGTACCACTTCGCGTTATAGTAGATATATGAAAAATTTTTCATCGTCTGAGGTTATGATTGCTACATTATATATAAGATTTGGTTCAATTTTATTGAGTCGTTCGAAAAAAATATTTCAAAATTTTAAACCATATGTTACTTACTGTTCTAGTGTCAAGTATGAAGTACCACTTCGCGTTATAGTAGATGAATGAAAATTTTATTATCGTCTGAGGTTATGATTGCTAGCTTATATATAAGATATGGTTCAATTTCGTTGAGCCGCTTGAAAAAAAATTTTCAAAATTTTTAACCATATGTTAACTGTTCTAGTGCCAAGTATTAAGTACCAGTTTGCGTTATAGTAGATGAATGAAAATTAAATTATCGTCTGAGGTTATGAATGATAGCTTATATATAAAATTTGGTTCATTTTGGTTGAGCCGTTCGTAAGAAATTATTCTAAATTTTAATCCATGTTACTGTTCTAGTGTCAAGTATAAAGTACCACTTCGCGTTATAGTAGATGTATGAAAATTTTTTCATCGTCTGAGGTTATGATTGCTAGCTTATTTATAAGATTTGGTTCATTTTGGTTGAGCTGTTCTTAAAAAATTATTCTAAATTTTAATCCATGTTACTGTTCTAGTGTCAAGTATAAAGTACCACTTCGCGTTATAGTAGATATATGAAAATTTTTTCATCGTCTGAGGTTATGATTGCTAGCTTATATATAAAATTTGGTTCAATTTGGTTGAGCCGTTTGAAAAAAATAATTCAAATATTTTATTCATATGTTAGTGTTCTAGTGCCAAGTATGAAGTACCCTCTCAACCATATTGAACCAAATCCTACATATAAGCAATCAAACATGACCTCAGACGATGATTTAATTTTCATTCATCTACTATAACGCAAACTGGTACTTCATACTTGGCACTAGAACAGTAACATATGTTTTAAAATTTTGAAATATTTTTTTCGAACGACTCAATAAAATTGAACCAAATCTTATATATGAGCTAGCAATTACAACCTCAGAAGATGATAAAATTTTCATTCATCTACTATAACGCGAAGTGGCACTTCATAATTGACACTAGAACAGTAACAAATGGTTTAAATTTTTGGAATATTTTTTTCGAACGGCTCAACCAAATTGAACCAAATCTTATATATAAGCTAGCAATCATAACCTCAGACGATGATAAAATTTACATATATCTACTATAACGCAAACTGGTACTTCATACTTGGCACTATAACAGTAACATATGGTTTAAAATTTTGAATTTTTTTTAAACGGCTTAACCAAATTGAACCAAATTTTATATATGAGCTAGCATTCATAACCTCAGAAGATGATTTAATTTTCATTCATCTACTATAACGCAAACTGGTACTTAATACTTGGCACTAGAACAGTTAACATACGGTTAAAAATTTTGAAATATTTTTTTCAAACGGCTTAACGAAAATGAACCATATCTTATATATAAGCTAGCAATCATAACCTAAGACGATAAAAAAATTTTCATTCATCTACTATAACGTGAAGTGGTACTTCATACTTGACACTAGAACAGTAACATACGGTTTAGAATTTTGAAATATTTTTTTCGAACGGCTCAATAAAATTGAACCAAATCTTATATATAAGCTAGCAATCATAACCTCAGACGATGAAGAAATTTTCATTCATCTACTATAACGCAAACTGGTACTTCTTACTAGGCACTAGAACAGTAACATATGGTTTAAAATTTTGAAATATTTTTTTCGAATGGCTCAATAAAATTGAACCAAATCTTATATATAAGCTAGCAATCATAACCTCAGACGATAATAAAATTTTCATTCATCTACCGTAACGCGAAGTGGTACTTCATACTTGACACTAGAACAGTATCATATGGTTTAAAATTTTGAAATATTTTTTTCGAACGGCTCAACCAAATTGAACAAAATCTTGTATATGAGCTAGCAATCATAACCTCAGACGAAGATAAAATTTTCATATATCTACTATAACGCAAACTGGTACTTCATACTTGGCACTAGAACAGTAACACATGGTTTAAAATTTTGAATTTTTTTTAAACGGCTTAAACAAATTGAACCAAATTTTATATTTAAGCTTGCATTCATCTCAGACGTTGGTAAAAATGTCATTAATCTACTACAACGCAAAGCGCTACTACATACTTTAAAATAACGACTGCATATTTAGCGTTTTCAGCTCGAGATCTCTTCAATAATGATGCATAGCATAAAATACTACTTTGCGTTATAGTAGAATAATGAAAATTTTACCAATGTCTGAGGTGACGAATGAAAGCTTAAATATAAGATTTGGTACAATTTGGTTAAGCCGTTTTAAAAAAAAATTCAAAATTTTAAACCAAATGTTACAGTTCTAGTGGGTTAAAATTTTGATTTTAATTTTCAAACTGCACAACCAAAATGAACCAAATATTAAATATAAGTTAGCATTTATCCTCTCAGACGATAGTAAAAATTTCATGCATCTACTATAACGCAAAGTGTTACTTCATACTTGGCACTAAAACAGTACCATATGGTTTAAAATTTTGAATTTTTTTTCTTAAACGGCCCAACCAAATTGACCCAAATCTTATATTTAAGCTTTCATTCGTCACCTCAGACATTGGTAAAATTTTCATTATTCTACTATAACGCAAAGTAGTATTTTATGCTAGACATCATTTTTGAAGAGATCTCGAGCTGAAAACGCTAAAAATGCAGTCGTCATTTTAAAGTATGTAGTAGCGCTTTGCGTTGTAGTAGATCAATGAAATTTTCACCAACGTCTGAGGTGATGAATGCAAGCTTAAATATATAATTTGGTTGGGCCATTTAAGAAAAAAATTCAAAATCTTAAACCATATGCTACTGTTCTAGTGCCAAGTATGAAGTACCAGATCGCGTTATAGTAGATGTATGAAAATTAAATCATCGTCTGAGGTTATGATTGTTACCTTATATATAAGATATGGTTCAATTTGGTTGAGCCGCTCGAAAAAAATATTTCAAAATTTTAAACCATATGTTACTGTTCTAGTGTCAAGTATGAAGTACCAGTTTGCGTTATAGTAGATGAATGAAAATTAAATCATCGTCTGAGGTTATGATTGCTAGCTTATATATAAGATTTGGTTCAATTTGGTTGAGCCGTTCGAAAAAAATATTTCAAAATTTTAAACCATATGTTACTGTTCTAGTGTTAAGTATGAAGTACCACTTCGCGTTATAGTAGATGAATGAAAATTTTATTATCGTCTGAGGTTATGATTGCTAGCTTACATATAAGATATGGTTCAATTTCGTTTAGCCGTTTGAAAAAAATATTTCAAAATTTTTAACCTTATGTTAACTGTTCTAGTGCCAAGTATTAAGTACCAGTTTGCGTTATAGAAGATAAATGAAAATTAAATCATCGTCTGAGGTTATGAATGCTAGCTTATATATAAAATTTGGTTCATTTTGGTTGAGCCGTTCGTAAAAAATTATTCTAAATTTTAATCCATGTTACTGTTTTAGTGTCAAGTATAAAGTGCCACTTCGCGTTATAGTAGATATATGAAATTTTTTTTATCGTCTGAGGTTATGATTGCTAGCTTATTTATAAGATTTGGTTCAATTTGGTTGAGCCGTTCGAAAAAAATATTTCAAAATTTTAAACCATATGGTACTGTTCTAGTGCCAAGTATGAAGTACCAGTTTGCGTTATAGTAGATGAATGAAAATTAAATCATCGTCTGTGGTTATGAATGCTAGCTTATATGTAAAATTTGGTTCATTTTGGTTGAGCCGTTACAAAAAAATTATTCAAAATTTTAATCCATATGTTACTGTTCTAGTGTGAAGTATAAAGTACCACTTCGCGTTATAGTAGATGAATGAAAATTAATTCATCGTCTGAGGTTATGAATGCTAGCTTATATATAAAATTTGGTTCAATTTTATTGAGACGTTCGAAATAAATATTTCAAAATTTTAATCCATGTTACTGTTCTAGTGTCAAGTATAAAGTACCACTTCGCGTTATAGTAGATATATGAAAATTTTTTCATCGTCTGAGGTTATGATTGCTAGCTCATATATAAGATTTGGTTCAATTTTATTGAACCGTTCGAAAAAAATATTTCAAAATTTTAAACCATATGTTACTGATCTAGTGCCAAGTATGAAGTACCAGTTTGCGTTATAGTAGATGAATGAAAATTAAATCATCGTCTGAGCTTATGAATGCTAGCTTATATATAAAATTTGGTTCAATTTTATTCAGCCGTTAGAAAAAAATATTTCAAAATTTTAAACCATATGTTACTGTTCTAGTGTCAAGTATGAAGTACCACTTCGCGTTATAGTAGATGAATGAAAATTTTATTATCGTCTGAGCTTATGATTGCTAGCTTATATATAAGATATGGTTCAATTTCGTTGAGCCGTTTGAAAAAAATATTTCAAAATTTTTAATCATATGTTAACTGTTCTATTGCCAAGTATGAAGTACCAGTTTGCGTTATAGTAGATGAATGAAAATTAAATCATCGTCTGAGGCTATGAATGCTAGCTTATATATAAAATTTGGTTCAATTTTATTTAGCCGTTCGAAAAAAATATTTCAAAATTTTAAACCATATGTTACTGTTCTAGTGCCAAGTATGAAGTGCCAGTTTGCGTTATAGTAGATGAATGAAAATTAAATCATCATCTGAGGTTATGAATGCTAGCTTATATATAAAATTTGGTTCATTTTGGTTGAGCCGTTCGTAAAAAATTTTTCAAAATTTTAATCCATGTTCCTGTTCTAGTGTCAAGTATAAAGTACCACTTCGCGTTATAGTAGATATATGAAAAATTTTTCATCGTCTGAGGTTATGATTGCTAGATTATATATAAGATTTGGTTCAATTTTATTGAGTCGTTCGAAAAAAATATTTCAAAATTTTAAACCATATGTTACTTACTGTTCTAGTGTCAAGTATGAAGTACCACTTCGCGTTATAGTAGATGAATGAAAATTTTATTATCGTCTGAGGTTATGATTGCTAGCTTACATATAAGATATGGTTCAATTTCGTTTAGCCGTTTGAAAAAAATATTTCAAAATTTTTAACCTTATGTTAACTGTTCTAGTGCCAAGTATTAAGTACCAGTTTGCGTTATAGAAGATAAATGAAAATTAAATCATCGTCTGAGGTTATGAATGCTAGCTTATATATAAAATTTGGTTCATTTTGGTTGAGCCGTTCGTAAAAAATTATTCTAAATTTTAATCCATGTTACTGTTTTAGTGTCAAGTATAAAGTACCACTTCGCGTTATAGTAGATATATGAAATTTTTTTTATCGTCTGAGGTTATGATTGCTAGCTTATTTATAAGATTTGGTTCAATTTGGTTGAGCCGTTCGAAAAAAATATTTCAAAATTTTAAACCATATGGTACTGTTCTAGTGCCAAGTATGAAGTACCAGTTTGCGTTATAGTAGATGAATGAAAATTAAATCATCGTCTGTGGTTATGAATGCTAGCTTATATGTAAAATTTGGTTCATTTTGGTTGAGCCGTTAGAAAAAAATTATTCAAAATTTTAATCCATATGTTACTGTTCTAGTGTGAAGTATAAAGTACCACTTCGCGTTATAGTAGATGAATGAAAATTAATTCATCGTCTGAGGTTATGAATGCTAGCTTATATATAAAATTTGGTTCAATTTTATTGAGACGTTCGAAATAAATATTTCAAAATTTTAATCCATGTTACTGTTCTAGTGTCAAGTATAAAGTACCACTTCGCGTTATAGTAGATATATGAAAATTTTTTCATCGTCTGAGGTTATGATTGCTAGCTCATATATAAGATTTGGTTCAATTTTATTGAACCGTTCGAAAAAAATATTTCAAAATTTTAAACCATATGTTACTGATCTAGTGCCAAGTATGAAGTACCAGTTTGCGTTATAGTAGATGAATGAAAATTAAATCATCGTCTGAGGTTATGAATGCTAGCTTATATATAAAATTTGGTTCAATTTTATTCAGCCGTTAGAAAAAAGTATTTCAAAATTTTAAACCATATGTTACTGTTCTAGTGTCAAGTATGAAGTACCACTTCGCGTTATAGTAGATGAATGAAAATTTTATTATCGTCTGAGGTTATGATTGCTAGCTTATATATAAGATATGGTTCAATTTCGTTGAGCCGCTTGAAAAAAAATTTTCAAAATTTTTAACCATATGTTAACTGTTCTAGTGCCAAGTATTAAGTACCAGTTTGCGTTATAGTAGATGAATGAAAATTAAATTATCGTCTGAGGTTATGAATGATAGCTTATATATAAAATTTGGTTCATTTTGGTTGAGCCGTTCGTAAGAAATTATTCTAAATTTTAATCCATGTTACTGTTCTAGTGTCAAGTATAAAGTACCACTTCGCGTTATAGTAGATGTATGAAAATTTTTTCATCGTCTGAGGTTATGATTGCTAGCTTATTTATAAGATTTGGTTCATTTTGGTTGAGCTGTTCTTAAAAAATTATTCTAAATTTTAATCCATGTTACTGTTCTAGTGTCAAGTATAAAGTACCACTTCGCGTTATAGTAGATATATGAAAATTTTTTCATCGTCTGAGGTTATGATTGCTAGCTTATATATAAAATTTGGTTCAATTTGGTTGAGCCGTTTGAAAAAAATAATTCAAATATTTTATTCATATGTTAGTGTTCTAGTGCCAAGTATGAAGTACCCTCTCAACCATATTGAACCAAATCCTACATATAAGCAATCAAACATGACCTCAGACGATGATTTAATTTTCATTCATCTACTATAACGCAAACTGGTACTTCATACTTGGCACTAGAACAGTAACATATGTTTTAAAATTTTGAAATATTTTTTTCGAACGACTCAATAAAATTGAACCAAATCTTATATATGAGCTAGCAATTACAACCTCAGAAGATGATAAAATTTTCATTCATCTACTATAACGCGAAGTGGCACTTCATAATTGACACTAGAACAGTAACAAATGGTTTAAATTTTTGGAATATTTTTTTCGAACGGCTCAACCAAATTGAACCAAATCTTATATATAAGCTAGCAATCATAACCTCAGACGATGATAAAATTTACATATATCTACTATAACGCAAACTGGTACTTCATACTTGGCACTATAACAGTAACATATGGTTTAAAATTTTGAATTTTTTTTAAACGGCTTAACCAAATTGAACCAAATTTTATATATGAGCTAGCATTCATAACCTCAGAAGATGATTTAATTTTCATTCATCTACTATAACGCAAACTGGTACTTAATACTTGGCACTAGAACAGTTAACATACGGTTAAAAATTTTGAAATATTTTTTTCAAACGGCTTAACGAAAATGAACCATATCTTATATATAAGCTAGCAATCATAACCTAAGACGATAAAAAAATTTTCATTCATCTACTATAACGTGAAGTGGTACTTCATACTTGACACTAGAACAGTAACATACGGTTTAGAATTTTGAAATATTTTTTTCGAACGGCTCAATAAAATTGAACCAAATCTTATATATAAGCTAGCAATCATAACCTCAGACGATGAAGAAATTTTCATTCATCTACTATAACGCAAACTGGTACTTCTTACTAGGCACTAGAACAGTAACATATGGTTTAAAATTTTGAAATATTTTTTTCGAACGGCTCAATAAAATTGAACCAAATCTTATATATAAGCTAGCAATCATAACCTCAGACGATAATAAAATTTTCATTCATCTACCGTAACGCGAAGTGGTACTTCATACTTGACACTAGAACAGTATCATATGGTTTAAAATTTTGAAATATTTTTTTCGAACGGCTCAACCAAATTGAACAAAATCTTGTATATGAGCTAGCAATCATAACCTCAGACGAAGATAAAATTTTCATATATCTACTATAACGCAAACTGGTACTTCATACTTGGCACTAGAACAGTAACACATGGTTTAAAATTTTGAATTTTTTTTAAACGGCTTAAACAAATTGAACCAAATTTTATATTTAAGCTTGCATTCATCTCCTCAGACGTTGGTAAAAATGTCATTAATCTACTACAACGCAAAGCGCTACTACATACTTTAAAATGACGACTGCATATTTAGCGTTTTCAGCTCGAGATCTCTTCAATAATGATGCATAGCATAAAATACTACTTTGCGTTATAGTAGAATAATGAAAATTTTACCAATGTCTGAGGTGACGAATGAAAGCTTAAATATAAGATTTGGTACAATTTGGTTAAGCCGTTTAAAAAAAAAATTCAAAATTTTAAACCAAATGTTACAGTTCTAGTGGGTTAAAATTTTGATTTTAATTTTCAAACTGCACAACCAAAATGAACCAAATATTAAATATAAGTTATAATTTATCCTCTCAGACGATAGTAAAAATTTCATGCATCTACTATAACGCAAAGTGTTACTTCATACTTGGCACTAAAACAGTACCATATGGTTTAAAATTTTGAATTTTTTTTCTTAAACGGCCCAACCAAATTGACCCATATCTTATATTTAAGCTTTCATTCGTCACCTCAGACATTGGTAAAATTTTCATTATTCTACTATAACGCAAAGTAGTATTT
Source organism: Pediacus dermestoides (assembly GCA_963942485.1). Classification (NCBI taxonomy): domain Eukaryota; kingdom Metazoa; phylum Arthropoda; class Insecta; order Coleoptera; family Cucujidae; genus Pediacus; species Pediacus dermestoides. Next base: position 11,118,866 of record OZ012630.1, on the reverse strand, counting down.
TATGCTAGACATCATTTTTGAAGAGATCTCGAGCTGAAAACGCTAAAAATGCAGTCGTCATTTTAAAGTATGTAGTAGCGCTTTGCGTTGTAGTAGATCAATGAAATTTTCACCAACGTCTGAGGTGATGAATGCAAGCTTAAATATATAATTTGGTTGGGCCATTTAAAAAAAAAATTCAAAATCTTAAACCATATGCTACTGTTCTAGTGCCAAGTATGAAGTACCAGATCGCGTTATAGTAGATGTATGAAAATTAAATCATCGTCTGAGGTTATGATTGTTACCTTATATATAAGATATGGTTCAATTTGGTTGAGCCGCTCGAAAAAAATATTTCAAAATTTTAAACCATATGTTACTGTTCTAGTGTCAAGTATGAAGTACCAGTTTGCGTTATAGTAGATGAATGAAAATTAAATCATCGTCTGAGGTTATGATTACTAGCTTATATATAAGATTTGGTTCAATTTGGTTGAGCCGTTCGAAAAAAATATTTCAAAATTTTAAACCATATGTTACTGTTCTAGTGTCAAGTATGAAGTACCACTTCGCGTTATAGTAGATGAATGAAAATTTTATTATCGTCTGAGGTTATGATTGCTAGCTTACATATAAGATATGGTTCAATTTCGTTTAGCCGTTTGAAAAAAATATTTCAAAATTTTTAACCTTATGTTAACTGTTCTAGTGCCAAGTATTAAGTACCAGTTTGCGTTATAGAAGATAAATGAAAATTAAATCATCGTCTGAGGTTATGAATGCTAGCTTATATATAAAATTTGGTTCATTTTGGTTGAGCCGTTCGTAAAAAATTATTCAAAATTTTAATCCATGTTCCTGTTCTAGTGTCAAGTATAAAGTACCACTTCGCGTTATAGTAGATATATGAAAAATTTTTCATCGTCTGAGGTTATGATTGCTACATTATATATAAGATTTGGTTCAATTTTATTGAGTCGTTCGAAAAAAATATTTCAAAATTTTAAACCATATGTTACTTACTGTTCTAGTGTCAAGTATGAAGTACCACTTCGCGTTATAGTAGATGAATGAAAATTTTATTATCGTCTGAGGTTATGATTGCTAGCTTATATATAAGATATGGTTCAATTTCGTTGAGCCGCTTGAAAAAAAATTTTCAAAATTTTTAACCATATGTTAACTGTTCTAGTGCCAAGTATTAAGTACCAGTTTGCGTTATAGTAGATGAATGAAAATTAAATTATCGTCTGAGGTTATGAATGATAGCTTATATATAAAATTTGGTTCATTTTGGTTGAGCCGTTCGTAAGAAATTATTCTAAATTTTAATCCATGTTACTGTTCTAGTGTCAAGTATAAAGTACCACTTCGCGTTATAGTAGATGTATGAAAATTTTTTCATCGTCTGAGGTTATGATTGCTAGCTTATTTATAAGATTTGGTTCATTTTGGTTGAGCTGTTCTTAAAAAATTATTCTAAATTTTAATCCATGTTACTGTTCTAGTGTCAAGTATAAAGTACCACTTCGCGTTATAGTAGATATATGAAAATTTTTTCATCGTCTGAGGTTATGATTGCTAGCTTATATATAAAATTTGGTTCAATTTGGTTGAGCCGTTTGAAAAAAATAATTCAAATATTTTATTCATATGTTAGTGTTCTAGTGCCAAGTATGAAGTACCCTCTCAACCATATTGAACCAAATCCTACATATAAGCAATCAAACATGACCTCAGACGATGATTTAATTTTCATTCATCTACTATAACGCAAACTGGTACTTCATACTTGGCACTAGAACAGTAACATATGTTTTAAAATTTTGAAATATTTTTTTCGAACGACTCAATAAAATTGAACCAAATCTTATATATGAGCTAGCAATTACAACCTCAGAAGATGATAAAATTTTCATTCATCTACTATAACGCGAAGTGGCACTTCATAATTGACACTAGAACAGTAACAAATGGTTTAAATTTTTGGAATATTTTTTTCGAACGGCTCAACCAAATTGAACCAAATCTTATATATAAGCTAGCAATCATAACCTCAGACGATGATAAAATTTACATATATCTACTATAACGCAAACTGGTACTTCATACTTGGCACTATAACAGTAACATATGGTTTAAAATTTTGAATTTTTTTTAAACGGCTTAACCAAATTGAACCAAATTTTATATATGAGCTAGCATTCATAACCTCAGAAGATGATTTAATTTTCATTCATCTACTATAACGCAAACTGGTACTTAATACTTGGCACTAGAACAGTTAACATACGGTTAAAAATTTTGAAATATTTTTTTCAAACGGCTTAACGAAAATGAACCATATCTTATATATAAGCTAGCAATCATAACCTAAGACGATAAAAAAATTTTCATTCATCTACTATAACGTGAAGTGGTACTTCATACTTGACACTAGAACAGTAACATACGGTTTAGAATTTTGAAATATTTTTTTCGAACGGCTCAATAAAATTGAACCAAATCTTATATATAAGCTAGCAATCATAACCTCAGACGATGAAGAAATTTTCATTCATCTACTATAACGCAAACTGGTACTTCTTACTAGGCACTAGAACAGTAACATATGGTTTAAAATTTTGAAATATTTTTTTCGAATGGCTCAATAAAATTGAACCAAATCTTATATATAAGCTAGCAATCATAACCTCAGACGATAATAAAATTTTCATTCATCTACCGTAACGCGAAGTGGTACTTCATACTTGACACTAGAACAGTATCATATGGTTTAAAATTTTGAAATATTTTTTTCGAACGGCTCAACCAAATTGAACAAAATCTTGTATATGAGCTAGCAATCATAACCTCAGACGAAGATAAAATTTTCATATATCTACTATAACGCAAACTGGTACTTCATACTTGGCACTAGAACAGTAACACATGGTTTAAAATTTTGAATTTTTTTTAAACGGCTTAAACAAATTGAACCAAATTTTATATTTAAGCTTGCATTCATCTCAGACGTTGGTAAAAATGTCATTAATCTACTACAACGCAAAGCGCTACTACATACTTTAAAATAACGACTGCATATTTAGCGTTTTCAGCTCGAGATCTCTTCAATAATGATGCATAGCATAAAATACTACTTTGCGTTATAGTAGAATAATGAAAATTTTACCAATGTCTGAGGTGACGAATGAAAGCCTAAATATAAGATTTGGTACAATTTGGTTAAGCCGTTTTAAAAAAAAATTCAAAATTTTAAACCAAATGTTACAGTTCTAGTGGGTTAAAATTTTGATTTTAATTTTCAAACTGCACAACCAAAATGAACCAAATATTAAATATAAGTTAGCATTTATCCTCTCAGACGATAGTAAAAATTTCATGCATCTACTATAACGCAAAGTGTTACTTCATACTTGGCACTAAAACAGTACCATATGGTTTAAAATTTTGAATTTTTTTTCTTAAACGGCCCAACCAAATTGACCCAAATCTTATATTTAAGCTTTCATTCGTCACCTCAGACATTGGTAAAATTTTCATTATTCTACTATAACGCAAAGTAGTATTTTATGCTAGACATCATTTTTGAAGAGATCTCGAGCTGAAAACGCTAAAAATGCAGTCGTCATTTTAAAGTATGTAGTAGCGCTTTGCGTTGTAGTAGATCAATGAAATTTTCACCAACGTCTGAGGTGATGAATGCAAGCTTAAATATATAATTTGGTTGGGCCATTTAAGAAAAAAATTCAAAATCTTAAACCATATGCTACTGTTCTAGTGCCAAGTATGAAGTACCAGATCGCGTTATAGTAGATGTATGAAAATTAAATCATCGTCTGAGGTTATGATTGTTACCTTATATATAAGATATGGTTCAATTTGGTTGAGCCGCTCGAAAAAAATATTTCAAAATTTTAAACCATATGTTACTGTTCTAGTGTCAAGTATGAAGTACCAGTTTGCGTTATAGTAGATGAATGAAAATTAAATCATCGTCTGAGGTTATGATTGCTAGCTTATATATAAGATTTGGTTCAATTTGGTTGAGCCGTTCGAAAAAAATATTTCAAAATTTTAAACCATATGTTACTGTTCTAGTGTTAAGTATGAAGTACCACTTCGCGTTATAGTAGATGAATGAAAATTTTATTATCGTCTGAGGTTATGATTGCTAGCTTACATATAAGATATGGTTCAATTTCGTTTAGCCGTTTGAAAAAAATATTTCAAAATTTTTAACCTTATGTTAACTGTTCTAGTGCCAAGTATTAAGTACCAGTTTGCGTTATAGAAGATAAATGAAAATTAAATCATCGTCTGAGGTTATGAATGCTAGCTTATATATAAAATTTGGTTCATTTTGGTTGAGCCGTTCGTAAAAAATTATTCTAAATTTTAATCCATGTTACTGTTTTAGTGTCAAGTATAAAGTGCCACTTCGCGTTATAGTAGATATATGAAATTTTTTTTATCGTCTGAGGTTATGATTGCTAGCTTATTTATAAGATTTGGTTCAATTTGGTTGAGCCGTTCGAAAAAAATATTTCAAAATTTTAAACCATATGGTACTGTTCTAGTGCCAAGTATGAAGTACCAGTTTGCGTTATAGTAGATGAATGAAAATTAAATCATCGTCTGTGGTTATGAATGCTAGCTTATATGTAAAATTTGGTTCATTTTGGTTGAGCCGTTACAAAAAAATTATTCAAAATTTTAATCCATATGTTACTGTTCTAGTGTGAAGTATAAAGTACCACTTCGCGTTATAGTAGATGAATGAAAATTAATTCATCGTCTGAGGTTATGAATGCTAGCTTATATATAAAATTTGGTTCAATTTTATTGAGACGTTCGAAATAAATATTTCAAAATTTTAATCCATGTTACTGTTCTAGTGTCAAGTATAAAGTACCACTTCGCGTTATAGTAGATATATGAAAATTTTTTCATCGTCTGAGGTTATGATTGCTAGCTCATATATAAGATTTGGTTCAATTTTATTGAACCGTTCGAAAAAAATATTTCAAAATTTTAAACCATATGTTACTGATCTAGTGCCAAGTATGAAGTACCAGTTTGCGTTATAGTAGATGAATGAAAATTAAATCATCGTCTGAGCTTATGAATGCTAGCTTATATATAAAATTTGGTTCAATTTTATTCAGCCGTTAGAAAAAAATATTTCAAAATTTTAAACCATATGTTACTGTTCTAGTGTCAAGTATGAAGTACCACTTCGCGTTATAGTAGATGAATGAAAATTTTATTATCGTCTGAGCTTATGATTGCTAGCTTATATATAAGATATGGTTCAATTTCGTTGAGCCGTTTGAAAAAAATATTTCAAAATTTTTAATCATATGTTAACTGTTCTATTGCCAAGTATGAAGTACCAGTTTGCGTTATAGTAGATGAATGAAAATTAAATCATCGTCTGAGGCTATGAATGCTAGCTTATATATAAAATTTGGTTCAATTTTATTTAGCCGTTCGAAAAAAATATTTCAAAATTTTAAACCATATGTTACTGTTCTAGTGCCAAGTATGAAGTGCCAGTTTGCGTTATAGTAGATGAATGAAAATTAAATCATCATCTGAGGTTATGAATGCTAGCTTATATATAAAATTTGGTTCATTTTGGTTGAGCCGTTCGTAAAAATTTTTCAAAATTTTAATCCATGTTCCTGTTCTAGTGTCAAGTATAAAGTACCACTTCGCGTTATAGTAGATATATGAAAAATTTTTCATCGTCTGAGGTTATGATTGCTAGATTATATATAAGATTTGGTTCAATTTTATTGAGTCGTTCGAAAAAAATATTTCAAAATTTTAAACCATATGTTACTTACTGTTCTAGTGTCAAGTATGAAGTACCACTTCGCGTTATAGTAGATGAATGAAAATTTTATTATCGTCTGAGGTTATGATTGCTAGCTTACATATAAGATATGGTTCAATTTCGTTTAGCCGTTTGAAAAAAATATTTCAAAATTTTTAACCTTATGTTAACTGTTCTAGTGCCAAGTATTAAGTACCAGTTTGCGTTATAGAAGATAAATGAAAATTAAATCATCGTCTGAGGTTATGAATGCTAGCTTATATATAAAATTTGGTTCATTTTGGTTGAGCCGTTCGTAAAAAATTATTCTAAATTTTAATCCATGTTACTGTTTTAGTGTCAAGTATAAAGTACCACTTCGCGTTATAGTAGATATATGAAATTTTTTTTATCGTCTGAGGTTATGATTGCTAGCTTATTTATAAGATTTGGTTCAATTTGGTTGAGCCGTTCGAAAAAAATATTTCAAAATTTTAAACCATATGGTACTGTTCTAGTGCCAAGTATGAAGTACCAGTTTGCGTTATAGTAGATGAATGAAAATTAAATCATCGTCTGTGGTTATGAATGCTAGCTTATATGTAAAATTTGGTTCATTTTGGTTGAGCCGTTAGAAAAAAATTATTCAAAATTTTAATCCATATGTTACTGTTCTAGTGTGAAGTATAAAGTACCACTTCGCGTTATAGTAGATGAATGAAAATTAATTCATCGTCTGAGGTTATGAATGCTAGCTTATATATAAAATTTGGTTCAATTTTATTGAGACGTTCGAAATAAATATTTCAAAATTTTAATCCATGTTACTGTTCTAGTGTCAAGTATAAAGTACCACTTCGCGTTATAGTAGATATATGAAAATTTTTTCATCGTCTGAGGTTATGATTGCTAGCTCATATATAAGATTTGGTTCAATTTTATTGAACCGTTCGAAAAAAATATTTCAAAATTTTAAACCATATGTTACTGATCTAGTGCCAAGTATGAAGTACCAGTTTGCGTTATAGTAGATGAATGAAAATTAAATCATCGTCTGAGGTTATGAATGCTAGCTTATATATAAAATTTGGTTCAATTTTATTCAGCCGTTAGAAAAAAGTATTTCAAAATTTTAAACCATATGTTACTGTTCTAGTGTCAAGTATGAAGTACCACTTCGCGTTATAGTAGATGAATGAAAATTTTATTATCGTCTGAGGTTATGATTGCTAGCTTATATATAAGATATGGTTCAATTTCGTTGAGCCGCTTGAAAAAAAATTTTCAAAATTTTTAACCATATGTTAACTGTTCTAGTGCCTAGTATTAAGTACCAGTTTGCGTTATAGTAGATGAATGAAAATTAAATTATCGTCTGAGGTTATGAATGATAGCTTATATATAAAATTTGGTTCATTTTGGTTGAGCCGTTCGTAAGAAATTATTCTAAATTTTAATCCATGTTACTGTTCTAGTGTCAAGTATAAAGTACCACTTCGCGTTATAGTAGATGTATGAAAATTTTTTCATCGTCTGAGGTTATGATTGCTAGCTTATTTATAAGATTTGGTTCATTTTGGTTGAGCTGTTCGTAAAAAATTATTCTAAATTTTAATCCATGTTACTGTTCTAGTGTCAAGTATAAAGTACCACTTCGCGTTATAGTAGATATATGAAAATTTTTTCATCGTCTGAGGTTATGATTGCTAGCTTATATATAAAATTTGGTTCAATTTGGTTGAGCCGTTTGAAAAAAATAATTCAAATATTTTATTCATATGTTAGTGTTCTAGTGCCAAGTATGAAGTACCCTCTCAACCATATTGAACCAAATCCTACATATAAGCAATCAAACATGACCTCAGACGATGATTTAATTTTCATTCATCTACTATAACGCAAACTGGTACTTCATACTTGGCACTAGAACAGTAACATATGTTTTAAAATTTTGAAATATTTTTTTCGAACGACTCAATAAAATTGAACCAAATCTTATATATGAGCTAGCAATTACAACCTCAGAAGATGATAAAATTTTCATTCATCTACTATAACGCGAAGTGGCACTTCATAATTGACACTAGAACAGTAACAAATGGTTTAAATTTTTGGAATATTTTTTTCGAACGGCTCAACCAAATTGAACCAAATCTTATATGTAAGCTAGCAATCATAACCTCAGACGATGATAAAATTTACATATATCTACTATAACGCAAACTGGTACTTCATACTTGGCACTATAACAGTAACATATGGTTTAAAATTTTGAATTTTTTTTAAACGGCTTAACCAAATTGAACCAAATTTTATATATGAGCTAGCATTCATAACCTCAGAAGATGATTTAATTTTCATTCATCTACTATAACGCAAACTGGTACTTAATACTTGGCACTAGAACAGTTAACATACGGTTAAAAATTTTGAAATATTTTTTTCAAACGGCTTAACGAAAATGAACCATATCTTATATATAAGCTAGCAATCATAACCTAAGACGATAAAAAAATTTTCATTCATCTACTATAACGTGAAGTGGTACTTCATACTTGACACTAGAACAGTAACATACGGTTTAGAATTTTGAAATATTTTTTTCGAACGGCTCAATAAAATTGAACCAAATCTTATATATAAGCTAGCAATCATAACCTCAGACGATGAAGAAATTTTCATTCATCTACTATAACGCAAACTGGTACTTCTTACTAGGCACTAGAACAGTAACATATGGTTTAAAATTTTGAAATATTTTTTTCGAACGGCTCAATAAAATTGAACCAAATCTTATATATAAGCTAGCAATCATAACCTCAGACGATAATAAAATTTTCATTCATCTACCGTAACGCGAAGTGGTACTTCATACTTGACACTAGAACAGTATCATATGGTTTAAAATTTTGAAATATTTTTTTCGAACGGCTCAACCAAATTGAACAAAATCTTGTATATGAGCTAGCAATCATAACCTCAGACGAAGATAAAATTTTCATATATCTACTATAACGCAAACTGGTACTTCATACTTGGCACTAGAACAGTAACACATGGTTTAAAATTTTGAATTTTTTTTAAACGGCTTAAACAAATTGAACCAAATTTTATATTTAAGCTTGCATTCATCTCCTCAGACGTTGGTAAAAATGTCATTAATCTACTACAACGCAAAGCGCTACTACATACTTTAAAATGACGACTGCATATTTAGCGTTTTCAGCTCGAGATCTCTTCAATAATGATGCATAGCATAAAATACTACTTTGCGTTATAGTAGAATAATGAAAATTTTACCAATGTCTGAGGTGACGAATGAAAGCTTAAATATAAGATTTGGTACAATTTGGTTAAGCCGTTTAAAAAAAAAATTCAAAATTTTAAACCAAATGTTACAGTTCTAGTGGGTTAAAATTTTGATTTTAATTTTCAAACTGCACAACCAAAATGAACCAAATATTAAATATAAGTTATAATTTATCCTCTCAGACGATAGTAAAAATTTCATGCATCTACTATAACGCAAAGTGTTACTTCATACTTGGCACTAAAACAGTACCATATGGTTTAAAATTTTGAATTTTTTTTCTTAAACGGCCCAACCAAATTGACCCATATCTTATATTTAAGCTTTCATTCGTCACCTCAGACATTGGTAAAATTTTCATTATTCTACTATAACGCAAAGTAGTATTTTATGCTAGACATCATTTTTGAAGAGATCTCGAGCTGAAAACGCTAAAAATGCAGTCGTCATTTTAAAGTATGTAGTAGCGCTTTGCGTTGTAGTAGATCAATGAAATTTTCACCAACGTCTGAGGTGATGAATGCAAGCTTAAATATATAATTTGGTTGGGCCATTTAAAAAAAAAATTCAAAATCTTAAACCATATGCTACTGTTCTAGTGCCAAGTATGAAGTACCAGATCGCGTTATAGTAGATGTATGAAAATTAAATCATCGTCTGAGGTTATGATTGTTACCTTATATATAAGATATGGTTCAATTTGGTTGAGCCGCTCGAAAAAAATATTTCAAAATTTTAAACCATATGTTACTGTTCTAGTGTCAAGTATGAAGTACCAGTTTGCGTTATAGTAGATGAATGAAAATTAAATCATCGTCTGAGGTTATGATTACTAGCTTATATATAAGATTTGGTTCAATTTGGTTGAGCCGTTCGAAAAAAATATTTCAAAATTTTAAACCATATGTTACTGTTCTAGTGTCAAGTATGAAGTACCACTTCGCGTTATAGTAGATGAATGAAAATTTTATTATCGTCTGAGGTTATGATTGCTAGCTTACATATAAGATATGGTTCAATTTCGTTTAGCCGTTTGAAAAAAATATTTCAAAATTTTTAACCTTATGTTAACTGTTCTAGTGCCAAGTATTAAGTACCAGTTTGCGTTATAGAAGATAAATGAAAATTAAATCATCGTCTGAGGTTATGAATGCTAGCTTATATATAAAATTTGGTTCATTTTGGTTGAGCCGTTCGTAAAAAATTATTCAAAATTTTAATCCATGTTCCTGTTCTAGTGTCAAGTATAAAGTACCACTTCGCGTTATAGTAGATATATGAAAAATTTTTCATCGTCTGAGGTTATGATTGCTACATTATATATAAGATTTGGTTCAATTTTATTGAGTCGTTCGAAAAAAATATTTCAAAATTTTAAACCATATGTTACTTACTGTTCTAGTGTCAAGTATGAAGTACCACTTCGCGTTATAGTAGATGAATGAAAATTTTATTATCGTCTGAGGTTATGATTGCTAGCTTATATATAAGATATGGTTCAATTTCGTTGAGCCGCTTGAAAAAAAATTTTCAAAATTTTTAACCATATGTTAACTGTTCTAGTGCCAAGTATTAAGTACCAGTTTGCGTTATAGTAGATGAATGAAAATTAAATTATCGTCTGAGGTTATGAATGATAGCTTATATATAAAATTTGGTTCATTTTGGTTGAGCCGTTCGTAAGAAATTATTCTAAATTTTAATCCATGTTACTGTTCTAGTGTCAAGTATAAAGTACCACTTCGCGTTATAGTAGATGTATGAAAATTTTTTCATCGTCTGAGGTTATGATTGCTAGCTTATTTATAAGATTTGGTTCATTTTGGTTGAGCTGTTCTTAAAAAATTATTCTAAATTTTAATCCATGTTACTGTTCTAGTGTCAAGTATAAAGTACCACTTCGCGTTATAGTAGATATATGAAAATTTTTTCATCGTCTGAGGTTATGATTGCTAGCTTATATATAAAATTTGGTTCAATTTGGTTGAGCCGTTTGAAAAAAATAATTCAAATATTTTATTCATATGTTAGTGTTCTAGTGCCAAGTATGAAGTACCCTCTCAACCATATTGAACCAAATCCTACATATAAGCAATCAAACATGACCTCAGACGATGATTTAATTTTCATTCATCTACTATAACGCAAACTGGTACTTCATACTTGGCACTAGAACAGTAACATATGTTTTAAAATTTTGAAATATTTTTTTCGAACGACTCAATAAAATTGAACCAAATCTTATATATGAGCTAGCAATTACAACCTCAGAAGATGATAAAATTTTCATTCATCTACTATAACGCGAAGTGGCACTTCATAATTGACACTAGAACAGTAACAAATGGTTTAAATTTTTGGAATATTTTTTTCGAACGGCTCAACCAAATTGAACCAAATCTTATATATAAGCTAGCAATCATAACCTCAGACGATGATAAAATTTACATATATCTACTATAACGCAAACTGGTACTTCATACTTGGCACTATAACAGTAACATATGGTTTAAAATTTTGAATTTTTTTTAAACGGCTTAACCAAATTGAACCAAATTTTATATATGAGCTAGCATTCATAACCTCAGAAGATGATTTAATTTTCATTCATCTACTATAACGCAAACTGGTACTTAATACTTGGCACTAGAACAGTTAACATACGGTTAAAAATTTTGAAATATTTTTTTCAAACGGCTTAACGAAAATGAACCATATCTTATATATAAGCTAGCAATCATAACCTAAGACGATAAAAAAATTTTCATTCATCTACTATAACGTGAAGTGGTACTTCATACTTGACACTAGAACAGTAACATACGGTTTAGAATTTTGAAATATTTTTTTCGAACGGCTCAATAAAATTGAACCAAATCTTATATATAAGCTAGCAATCATAACCTCAGACGATGAAGAAATTTTCATTCATCTACTATAACGCAAACTGGTACTTCTTACTAGGCACTAGAACAGTAACATATGGTTTAAAATTTTGAAATATTTTTTTCGAATGGCTCAATAAAATTGAACCAAATCTTATATATAAGCTAGCAATCATAACCTCAGACGATAATAAAATTTTCATTCATCTACCGTAACGCGAAGTGGTACTTCATACTTGACACTAGAACAGTATCATATGGTTTAAAATTTTGAAATATTTTTTTCGAACGGCTCAACCAAATTGAACAAAATCTTGTATATGAGCTAGCAATCATAACCTCAGACGAAGATAAAATTTTCATATATCTACTATAACGCAAACTGGTACTTCATACTTGGCACTAGAACAGTAACACATGGTTTAAAATTTTGAATTTTTTTTAAACGGCTTAAACAAATTGAACCAAATTTTATATTTAAGCTTGCATTCATCTCAGACGTTGGTAAAAATGTCATTAATCTACTACAACGCAAAGCGCTACTACATACTTTAAAATAACGACTGCATATTTAGCGTTTTCAGCTCGAGATCTCTTCAATAATGATGCATAGCATAAAATACTACTTTGCGTTATAGTAGAATAATGAAAATTTTACCAATGTCTGAGGTGACGAATGAAAGCTTAAATATAAGATTTGGTACAATTTGGTTAAGCCGTTTTAAAAAAAAATTCAAAATTTTAAACCAAATGTTACAGTTCTAGTGGGTTAAAATTTTGATTTTAATTTTCAAACTGCACAACCAAAATGAACCAAATATTAAATATAAGTTAGCATTTATCCTCTCAGACGATAGTAAAAATTTCATGCATCTACTATAACGCAAAGTGTTACTTCATACTTGGCACTAAAACAGTACCATATGGTTTAAAATTTTGAATTTTTTTTCTTAAACGGCCCAACCAAATTGACCCAAATCTTATATTTAAGCTTTCATTCGTCACCTCAGACATTGGTAAAATTTTCATTATTCTACTATAACGCAAAGTAGTATTTTATGCTAGACATCATTTTTGAAGAGATCTCGAGCTGAAAACGCTAAAAATGCAGTCGTCATTTTAAAGTATGTAGTAGCGCTTTGCGTTGTAGTAGATCAATGAAATTTTCAC